>OY728150.1:1446301815-1448801815 GCA_963277665.1 Viscum album | reverse complement strand
AATACCAAGGGTAATATGGATCCTTGCCACTAGAATATTTAGGCAACAGAATATTCCGAAGTCAATTGTGAGGGCTATTAGATTTAGATAAAATAGTGGGAGACTAATAATTATTAATTAATTTATTTGTCTCAGTTTTTATAATAAAGTACTAAACCTTTGATCATATTAATTTGTAGAAATGGCAAGAAAAATTACTTTGAACATATCATTGAGAACCATACTCAAGAAGAAAAACCTTCACACTGGCACCAATTTCCATGAGTGGAAGATGCGTTTACGCGTCATCCTTCACCATGAAAGGAAATTGTATGTGCTAGAAGAGCCTATTCAAGTTGCGCTTGTAAATGAGGCTAGTGATTAGGAACTATCTCTCTACATGAAACACATGGATGATGCCACATATGTACAATGTTTCATGCTATCGGTTATGTCTAATGAGATCTTAAAGCAACATGAAAACATGGACATGTATAGCATTATGTCTCACCTTAAGGATATTTACCAAGAGAAGGAGAGACAGGAGAGATATAAGATCTCCAATTCTTTGTTTACAACTAATCTTAGAGAGTCTATGCTAGCTCATCCTCATGTAGTCATGCTTATTAGCTACATTAAACGCCTGAAAATCTTAGGGATTAAGTTCCCGAATGAGTTGCATACAAATCTCATCCTATCATCACTACCCAAGAAGGGGAAGATCTAGAGGTAGGGCAAGGAACAGGAGACCACATGTTTTTCATGTGGAAAGCAAGGCCACTAGAAGAGGAACTGCACCCAAAAGCATGGGGATGCTAATGGTGCGTTTGTTTTAGAGTGTAATATTTCTATTTATACACATTGGGTATTAGATACAACTTGTGGGGCTTACATCTGTATTCAAATGTAGGAACCAAGTAGATTTAGAAAGATTGCCAAAGGAGAGGTGGATCTTCGAGCTACCAATGAAATAAGGCTGGCTGAGTTGGCTATTGGCGATTACCACCTCTCATTTCCAACTGGGATGATTTTGGTTTTACATAACTGTTATTATGTGCCTAGTGTTACCAAGAACATAATTTCTGTATCTTGTTTGGATATGGATGGATTTATTTTCAAGTTTGGAAATAAGGGTTGTCTCTTTTATAAGAACAATGTATGTTTTGGTATGGAACATTCAAATAATGGTTTGCATGTATTAAATTATGAAAACCAAGTGTTGGTAATTGATAACGAAACAAAATCATATGAATCATACATCACCCAGTTGTGGCATCACTGTCTTGGTCATCTAAACAAGAAGTGTTTGACAAAGATCTTCCAAGATGGCTATTTAGACTCTACTAAGATAAAACCACTTGATATATGCCACACTTGTTTACAAGGTAAAATGACCAAGCCGCCTTTTGATGGACAAGGTGAAAGGGCCATAGAGATTCTAGGATTAGTGCACAAAGATGTGTGTGGACCATTTCCAGTAGAAGCTAGAGGTGGATATTATCACTTCATTACTTTTACTGATGATTTGAGTAGATATGAATATGTATACTTATTGAGGTATAAGTTAGAAGCCTTAGATAAATTTAAGGAATTCAAGAATGAAGTATAGAATAAGCTTGGTAAGAAAATAAAGAAACTTCAATCAGATTGAGGTGGAGAATATCTGAACCAAGAGTTCATCGATCTTCTATGGGAGTCTGGGATTATATCTTAGCTCAATCCTCTTTATACACCATAGTGGAATGGTGTTAGTGAAAGGAGGAACCACACCTTGTTGGATATGGTGAGGTCGATGATGAGTCATGCAGATCTTCCATTATCCTTTTGGGGATATGCATTACAAACTGCAGCATACACATTAAATTGAGTACCAATTAAGGTGGAAAATGGAATTCCATCTGAGTTATAGAATGGAAGGAAACCCACTTTGTTGCACACACATGTATGGGGATGCGAGATGTTTGTTAATGCCTTATCAGGCAACAAACTAGCACCCCGGGGCATGAGGTGTATCTTTATAGGATATCCCAAGGAAACGAAAGGATATTACCTATATAACCCTCAAGAAAAGAAAGTGACTATCACCAGAAAAGCCATATTTCTTGAGAGGGAGAACATATTCAAAAAGGATAGTGGTAGTAGGATTGAATTTGACGAAGTTGATGCTCAAGATACACAAGAGTTGGTACAGGAACAAGTTCCATAGGTCCCTATGGAAGAGGTTCCAGAAACACAAGTACTGCGTAGGAGCTCATGAGAGGTAAGGGAACCAGAGAGATTTGGTTTTCTAGTCACCGAGGATGGTGAATCATTATTGTTGGACAATGATGAATCTCTATATTACAAGGAAGTAGTAGAAAGCTCAGAAGGTGCAAGATGGCTAGAATCTATGAATTCTGAGATGGATTCCATGTATCAGAACCAAGTCTGGGTTCTGGTAGATGAGCCAGTTGATGTAAAGCCTGTTGGATGCAAATGGGTATTCAAGAGAAAACTAGACATGGAAGGTCAATTTAGAACCTATAAAGCAAGGCTAGTGGCTAAAGGATTCAGATAGAGTCAAGGAATTGACTATGATGAAACCTTATCGTGAGTTTCCATGTTTAAATCCATAATAATCATACTTTCCATAGCATCTTACCGTGACTACGAGATTTGGAAAATGGATGTCAAAACAGTATTCCTTAACATGAACCTTCTGGAAGATGTCTAAATGACACAACCAGAAGGGTTTGTGACACTAGGTGAAGCCAAACAAGTTTTCAAGTTGCAGAAATCCATTTATGGATTAAGGCAAGTATCCAGGTCATGGAACATTCGATTTGATGAAGCCATAAAGGAATTTGGTTTCATTAAGAACGAATGTGAGCTATGTGTTTATAAGTGGTTTAATGGGAATGCAATCGTTATCCTAGTAGTATATGTTGATGAAATATTGCTTATTGGAAATGATGTACTAGTTTTACAGTCAGTTAAGAAATGGTTGAATAAGTGTTTCTCAATGAAGGACTTGTGTGAAGCAGCCTATATTCTAGGGATCAGGATCATTTGTGAAAGATACAAGCAGTCGCTTGGACTAAGTCAGGGTATATACATTGACTAGATACTAAAGAGATTTAGTATGAAACAATATAAGATGGGATTATTTCCAGTGTCACATGGCCTACATATTTCTAAGAAAATGTGTCCTCAGAAACAACATGAGAAAGATAGAATGAGTAAGATACCATATGCTTTGGATATAGGATCCATCATGTATTCCATGTTATGTACCGAACTTGATGTTGCCTATGCACTAAGCATTGTAGGTGGATATCAAGAAGATCCAGGAGAACAACATTGGACTGCTGTTAAGACTATCCTTAAGTATCTGAGAAGAACTAAGGATATGTTCCTGGTGTATGGAGGAGACGAGGAGCTTGTCATCAGAGGGCATGCTGATGATGGTTTTCAGAAATATCATAACGATCTGAAGTCACAATCTAGATATGTTTTATGTCTCAATGGAGGAGCTGTGAGCTGTAAGAGTTCAAAGCAGCCAGTTGTCACCGATTATACAATGGATTCCAAATATATAGCGGCTTCTGATGTATCCAAGGAAGCCATATAGATTCTGAACTTTGTCCAAGATCTTGATGTGGTGCCCAACAGTAAATATCCTATCATGTTGTATTGTGATAATATTGCAGTGGTGGCTATTGAAAAAGAACCAAGGTCACATCAACGGACAAAGCACATACTCTGGAACTATCACCTTTTGAGGGATTTCTATCAAAGGGGTGAAGTTGAAGTGAGAAGAGTGTCCATGGAGGAGAACGTGGCAGACCCCATGACTAAAGGTCTATCTCAGCAGAAGCATGAATATCATGTGAGAGCTTGCGGTTTAAAGGTTATTAGTAGTTGGCTCTAGTCTAAGTGGGAGTCTGTTGGAGTTGGTGGCCTAAAACCAACTACTTTGTAATTTATTCATTAATAAAAGTATTATCACATCTTGTTTGTTCTTCTACGTGACATTGCATGTGATAATGTCCTAAGAATAGCTGTTTAATTAAAGGGTCATAGCGGATCCCTACTATGATGAGAACCCAGAATTTTCATAACATCGTTCTTGAATATATGTTCTATGGATAAATGATGTTATTTGAGGGACACAAATAATACATGCCATTAGGGGTGAGGACTCATAAAAATTTTAGTAACCTTCTCATGGTGTGTGCCCTTGGTAATATTTTTGAGGATATTATGAGAACGAGACCTACCAGTAGGAAATCCACATTTCATAGTGTCATTGGATGTTCCTATCTGCAGATGTGTGTATTGGTCCTTAGACTTTAAGATTATTATTAATGGGTATTACAACTTGTGCACTTAGATGTATTGATGAAAACTGATATGACACACTGTTTGCAGTGAGGTAAGATACGTTGGGTGCATCATGAGTAATACTACATTAATAGATAATGTGAGAAAGGATTTGTCCCTTCTGTTCCACAACGAAAGTAGATATCTCAGGCACTTTGATGGAATTGATATAGACTAAATAAATCCATGGCCATGGTAAGGTATGGGCGAGTTTAATTCTGGAAATTCAAAGAAAGGATAATTGAGCACATGGGTTGATGGCACTAGCATGAAACCCACTTGATTCGAGATATCATGACAAAGGGATTATATTACACAGTAAGCATTCGTAGGAGGTGACACATCATTGTGGCTTAACTTCTTTCTCCATGGGTGCCTTGGCGTTTTGCTAGACGCTAACCTTGGACATTAGGCAGGCTCCACCTAATGCCACTGAGAAAGAGGACTAGAGGGTCACACACTAAGTGTGTCCATGTATCTTAGTTAAATATTAATTTAACAAGTTAAATATTAATTTAAAAAGTCAAATAAATATTATTCCTGACTGTGATTTAATAATTATTTAAGGATGTCTGATCGTATTTATTTTGACACTATTTATTGGAGAGAATATATTGTGGGAGAAATAATGTATATTTATTAGCGAGTAATGCAGTTAAATTTATTTAAGAAATAAATAGCCATTAATCAAGGTCTAATAAATGTGATGGAGGAAATAAAGGAAATAAAAACAAGTACACGTCGTGTATTAATGATTACACACCATGTAGTTTTTAGTTAGGATTTTGAGGAAATAATATTGTTTTATTAAATGATATTTATTATAATCAGTGTGGGTGCATGTTATGGAATTAATGATTCGACATGGGGGTTTTCAATAAGAGTTAATGAAATAAATAAAAATTGTAACACATTTATTTATTATCGTAACTCTATAACCTGAAACCCGATTATAAATATCCTCACAACCCCAACAATTTTCCCTAATCATTTTGAACAATAATTTTGGAGAGTTCTCTCAAGGCCGAAAGAAATCCTTCCTCCAAGAACTCTCTCAAGACCGAGATAGATCCACCACCACCAGATCAAGGCGATCGAAGGCGGACATCGCAAGAAAAGGTTCTTCCTCACTAGCACCAAGATATCCCTTCAGCGACATCCAGAGATACGTGGAGCATGTGTGGATCACCGCTAAAGGAATCCTACACTTGGATTCTATGACATAGTGATGGATCACATCGAATCATGACCGCAGACATCAATGAAGAAAGAATTCCATCAAGGTAATTCTTGTCAATTAATTAAATTAATTATAACCAACATATGATGATACTATCTCTATGGTTTCGGGAATCCCTATTTTGTTTTTCGTTCTTCGTTATATTCCGAAGACCCAGTGTTTTACATCGTGACAGATCTTGGATTGATTTTTTTTAATGCTAAAATTAAAGTTATGAGACCCACCAACGCACTTCCACTGTGCCCGAAACCTACATGAGACACCTTGTTAGAGTTGTTACCCCTAGGTACATCTATGCCAAAACCACATCCACTTGTAGTATTCAGACATGGATATATTGCTATAAAGTGACACATAATCTCTACCTTTCCAAATTTTTAGGATATTCTTTATTATTATCCTCAAAGTCTATCTTAGGGTTATGTTACCTAATCTATGTTTTCTAAATCTAGTTTCCAAGGTTTCTTCTAAACTTACTCTAATACCAACTGTAAAGACCCCGAACCTAGTATCCTAGAGCCAATGACTTACTTTATTACATTAGTATGATTATAAAAACACCACATCCCAAAGGACTGAATAGTTTAGTAGTTTTTTAAAACCAGATAAAATATAATATTTACATTACAACTTTAAAGGAAATAAAATATATAAATTCTATTTGAAACATCCATAACTCCTAGATTATCCCTAAAATTTATTCATAATATTCATCTTTACATCCTAGGGAAAAATAGAATATAAGAAAAGAGTGATCTCAGATGCTCAATAAGGGTAACTAATACAACATAAGTTATCATAAACATAAACATTAGGCATGGTGAATACCTAAAAACACATGCCTTTAAAAATATGAGTCAATAAAGACATATAACTGATCATAAGAGAATGAAACTTAGTATTGGATATTATACTAGTCAAATATCACATGGTTTATCAATTTCTAATATCATAATGAGGAAATTAATAATTCTAAATATCTAAAACATATCATTAAGTCCTCAGCTAAGACATAAGAAAATACTAGGGTAAGGCCTTGTCCAAAACCCAATTTTGTTTTATCTCATGAGACCTACCAATACATCAAGGGGCTATAGAGGGGCCCACCTTTCAATTTCTAAGTCCAATTCATTCATCATATGAATAGGTATAAACATAAACAACATGATCATATTAGATGAAAATAACTTTCCCTAATATATAATCATAATCACTAACCAATTTGAGTGGCCCGGTGAATGGTTTCAAGATAGAGAATCCACATTAAAACTGGTCATAAACCATTTAATAACAAATGGTAGATGAAAATAATAAGATATAAATATAAATAAATCATAAAATTAAATAGAGGTATTGAAATAGATGAAAATACTCAAATAAAATCACTGAGTAATTCTTGATAGAAATACCCCTTTTACTTTTCAAAGAAGATCTCCTTTGTAAAAATCATTTTTATTTGTCATAATTGTTTGTATAAAACTAGTAATGAAAAAAAATAGTTTTTTCATGAAAAAATTAGTGATTTTAGGAAAATAATGGGGTCTTAAAATATATTATGGATGGTACTTGAAAATGGGTAAGAAATTGAGAAATTCCCTTTAGTCGGGCTTGCGTATCGGGAATAATTGAAAAGGGAACCTTAAAAACATGTATTTATTATAAAAAAGATAAAATATTATGGAAAAATGATTTTGGAATGTATAAAAAGAATTTAGAATATTTATATTAAAATAATTAAGAATTACATTGGTTTATATAGGAAGAAATCATAACCCGAATAAAAAATGAAGGTTCGGGTAGAATCCCTTACCTTATGTCCGAATGTGCTCCGTACTTGAACTTAACATCCTAGATAATAAAATTAAATTAATTAATTAATTAATTTAAAACATTATACACATTTATTTGATTTAGTATAATTTTATTAAGTTCATTTATGTTCTTTTTTATGAGTTATAAGATACAATTTTATTACTCGAGAGCGTTCGTTTCGTTGGGTTTCACGATCAGTATATTTGTATAGGAGTATGGAAGTTCATGTGGAATGGGTATACTTCTATAGAATTTAATTTATATGAAATTAATTAACATAAAAATTTGTAAATGGTTATATATATCATTTTATTATATGTTATGAGGATGAATCATTAGATAATATATTTAGCGATAATCATTTAAATTATTACGACAGTTATTGATCATAACGAACTCATTTTTTATCATTTAGTATTATGTAAATATGTTACATACAGAACATAATAAAGGTTGTGATACATATATTTTAGTATGGTTTAACCATAAAAATGGATTAATTACCAGCCTTGAAGGATAAATTAAAGAACAAAAATCCATCATCCATGAAAGTTGTAAATCAGCACATCTTGGACGATGATTTCGTTTTTAAAAATAAAAGAGAGAGAGAAAAGAGTTTGAGTAAGGATATTAAATTGAAATGATATAATCCCAATATATATATATATGTTAATGTAGTTATCTTTCTCATTTGGAAATAGGATGTGAGGAGATAATAATAAAAGAAAATAACTTGAAAAGAAATTAAAAGGAAAAGGAAGAGGATTTTACCTCTTGAATACTCCTCCTTGAGAACCTCCTTAAAAGGATTAGTTTTGGTCTTTTGTCAAGAAAACGAGTTCCTGTACATGGGGTAGATTCTTGGGAATATTATTATGTATAAATTTGACAAGGCACAAAGCTTGAAAGGTTTGAGAAGAAGGGGTGGTGAGGGGTGCTATTTAAAGTGGAGGAGAGGGGTGATTTCTCATTATTTTATTATTTTGTTAAAGAAAAGAAATGATGTTTAGTATTGTGAATAAATATAGGAATAATTTCATGTGAGTTTGAAAAAAGGGTTCTTAAATCATAAAAAAATCACCTATGACTCAATAAATCATGCATTTATCATTTATCGCAAATTGTCGTATTTTACTAGTCACCAAAAACTCAAGTATTTTAGAAAAAACCCAAAAATTAACCCTAACCATTTTTATATGTGTAGAATTAAAAAATAAACTCCATTTTATGAAAATAATTTTCTAAATATGATAAATTTAATTTTTAATTAAAATAATCGTTTACTTGAAAAATATAGATTTTAAATATATAACTAATTTTATAACACTTTAAAAAATTAATTAAGGTCTCATAAAATTATTATAAAATCATAAGACAACAAAATTTTAATTTATGAATAAATTTTATATGAATAATTTTTTTAAATCATTTTTTTAGTTATAAAATTGTAATTAAATATTTACGACTTACAAAAATACTAACACTTAATTTAACAATTTTTAAAATATTCATTTACTTATACTATGATATAATTAAATGATACATTCATTTATAAGGTGCATAAATTTTATTTATAACTTCATGGGTGATGTTACTATTCATTATTCCAATTTACTATTCATAAGGGTCATATTACTATTCCTAAGTTCAAGTTACAAATATATCGGTATAGGTTCCTTAACTTCTAGAAATACCTCTTATTTCATCCATTATTCATTTATGATGTTTTCATTGTGTTATATAAGTGATTTTATGTGATCTATAATATATAAAAATAATAAGGGAAATTTCATTAATATAGTTCTAGGTCATTACATAGGAATTTTATATCATTTATTTTAAAGTATCATTTATGCCAATTTTGATATTATTCATTACTTGACTTTTTAAAAATATCATCAGAACATGATATCTTCAAAAAAATTCTCTTAAATCATTATTGAAATGTCAAATTCATTCATGAAATTCGTTTATGACTTTAATTCTCTCAAATTATATATTTTTAAATATATTTAATATAATTTATTTGATATTTCCTTTAATTAAATAATTACTTCATCATCATTGTGTATGCCTTTAAGGAAATTATTTATTTCCTAAAAATTAAAAATAAATTCCTATGATTAAGATAAAAATTTTATATTTAAAATGAATATTTATAGTCATCAATATCCCTTAAATAAACCCATATTAAAAATATTTTACTTGTTAAAAATAAGTGTGTGAAAAAATTGACTTTTCCTTTGAATATAATACTATAAATGTTATATTATATTCCATAAAGCCATAAATGGTCTCATAAAAGATCCTTTAATGCTTAGGGATAAAAAATACTCATATAATAAAATTAATACAAGTGTTAGAGTAATTTTATAATATTTATAATACTATTTTACCCTTAATTACCCGATTTACCCTTAATAGTGGTAATAAAAAAATTACTAAAGTTACTATTTATATTGTCCAAAAATAAAAGAGACCTATTTACTAAATTTAGACCTTATGATTCCATATATGGAATATATTTTTTAAAATTAAAAACACAGAAATTTTAGAAATTAATTAAAAATTAATCTGTTGATGGAATGAGAAAACAAGTTTTTAAAATAAAAGTAGTTGGGGTTTGTCTTAGTGGTAAGCAACCCATAATCCTACATGAAAAATGGGGGTTCAAAACCCATTGGGCACAGTGTACTATAGCAGTACTGTATCAGTACTGTAGCTGCACCGGTACTGTAGATCTATAGGTACTGTAGAGGCGGTAGGGCACTGTAGCAGCGATGGTACTGTGCGGGTACTGTAGCAGGTGGGTCACTATTCACAAAATGTGCATTAAGCTAAAAAAATGGGCCTATAGGCTCTGTAATGGCCTAAAAGCCCAATGGGACTTTAGGATTTGTAATGGGTCTCACTATACCTAATTAAAAGAGGTATTTGAATTGCTTTAATAATAAAATGAGGCTTCAGCCCCAACCTTAAAAAAAGTTATTAAAATAAAAATGTTCAAAAGATTGAAATGTTTTTATATCCAAATTCAATGTAATATTTTTACAATGAAATTAATTTTATTAAATGATAAAATTTTACTCTAAATATAATTTAAAACCAGTCTAAAATATAATCTAACAATATTAGTAAATCCAATGAAAAAGTAGTTTTCAATTAAAATATAGTATTTTTTCATTATTCATAAAAAAATGAATCATATCATAAAAATACAAAAAATTGAACCAAATTGAATTTTAATAATAATATTTAAAATAAGAATTTTATTTTTTCAAATATAATTTTTGAAAGTGTTAAAAACTAGATTTAAAACAAATGTTCCATCAAAAGTCGGCAAAACTTCATTTTTTAAAAAACACCTCTTTTATGTATAAAATTGAATTTGTTATAATATCATGTCTAAAAAACATATAAGATGAATATTAAACATCATATTGATTATATTATATTATATATATATATATATTTCATTAATATAATCCAAAAAGGGTTATTTTATAATTTATTGGTTTAAAACACATAAATAGTTTTTAAGAAAAAATTTTAATTAGTTTTTTAGAAAAAAATTCCTTTTATTTTAAAAAGGGTTATATTTTCATTTATAATTAATTGTTCATCAAATAATTATTTATGTATATATGTGTAAACCATATTTTCATAATTTATTTAATACTTTTCATCCCCTCCATTGTAACAACTATGTGATAACTACTATATTAAATACTAATATTTAATACGTATCATGTACACTATCAAAAATATTGTTTCCTTTTAAAATCTCAAGATGTTACATTATCCCCCATTTAAAAAATTCCATCCTTGTAATTTGAACTTGGGATCGAAAACTAGAGGCTTGACTTTTCAAAATACCTTTGTTGAGATCTCATATTATAAAAAGGATATATGGAACTTCCACTTTTAAAAAAATAAAGAGAAGTATGAAGGTCACATAAGATAGCACATACTATAGTTATATATAGGAAAACATAGACATAGAAGAGAAAAAAACATCAAGTTCTATTGGAGAGTGATAAAGAACATGATCTTTATAAAGTTATCGACCAAAAAATTATAAATCTATGATAGGTTAAAAGGTCACTGATTTCTTAGTAAGAAAAGTAAATAGAGATAATTTTTGTTCTAAGATCCTTTTCATAGAGTTGAGGAATAAATTTACTATGTAAGAATATAAGGAAATATACTTACTTTATATATTTTAATTTTATAAGCACAATTTCATCCTCATATGATAAACATCCCAATAAATAACCTTAATCACCAATGATTATATAAACCCTAAAATTTATTCATACATTAAAAAATCATGTACAAAAGTAAAGGAATACTTCTCATTAAGCTAAATCCTTACATTAACATAAACCCAACTAAAAATATCCCAAAAGTTCTCAATCAATTTATGATAAAATCACTTAAAACTCCGGAAGGAGTGTCTAAAACCTTGAACATAGGTCTAACTTTCAAAAATACCAAGCTCCCTAGTGCGTCCATCACTTCACAAGATGTCTCAATATCAACTACAATAGTAGAAAAAGATTTTTCCACACATTTTTGTTTATAGTCATGATTATTTCACCCTAAATAAATAAATTCAAATACATATTAACATAATATCCTAACTTATTACAACTAAAACAACTTACTATTAGATTCTATTTGATTTCATGATCACCTCCCTTGTAGTCATGAGCCATATGACCAAACTTACCACATTAGAAGAACTTCCCTATCTTTGAAATATATTATATAGGATTATTTTTACCACACTTCTCACAATATGGTAATTTTTTTACCTTTAATCTTCTTTGATGAATTATTTCCCATTTCCTTTCAATTGGTCCTCTTATTTAGATTATTTTCTTGGGACACATGATCATCAATAAACTCCATTTCTACCTTATCATCACATCAAACATGTTTCTCATATATTTTTAACTCATGAGAATCTAATGAACTTCGATATATTGTATTCAATCTTGATTAAAATAAATTTTCTTACTATAAAAATCCCGGATAAAATTTGGGAAGTACCTTTCTAAACGGGTGATGTTTTCTTCATATAAAACCACAAAATATTCCTCCTTTTGTCACAATTATAATAATTTTTTTCCATCCTAAGTTGAACAACCTTAGGAAAATATTTCTCAAGAAATATATTCTTAAATTTACCATATTCCAAGGAATAAATCTCTTCAATTTATTTGATATTCTTAATCATTGACCACCATTGGTCGACTTCACCTTAAAAATGATAAATTAAAAGAGTTACCTTTTGGTGAACCAAACAACCCATGAAATTAAATAACTTTTCTAGGTATTTAATCCATCCTTCTGCTAGAATGGGGTTATATGATCCTCTGAATAATTAGGGATGTTGCCTTATGAAGTGTTCCACTATAGACATGTTCCTTCGTGGTACATCAGGTTCCTCTCTGGCATGGATACCATCACTATTTATAGCTCATGTCAACTGATCCATTACTATAACAAACTATTCTATTATAATTACAGCCATATTAGGATACTGATTTTGAAGGATGTTTTCCTCTCTATACCTCCACAATACAACTTTCCTATTTCCTCTATGGAAAACCATTCTGAACAGACATAATTTAGATGAATAAACAAGGTATTATTAAAGTGATACATAATTTCAATTTAAAAATAAAGTAAAACTTTCTAAGGGAATGAAACTAACACTATCCTAACCTCTAAAGTTTTCTAAACAATACTTTGATGCCAACTATATGGAATCATCCTTAAAACATTACATAATCTTGAGTTAAGTCAATAACTTTACTTTCTTTCACATTGAGGTTCTTTTCAGGTTTAGAGCTTTAGAGAATTAGGCCATAAATAATACTTAAACAAAACCATAACAATACAAAGTGGAAAATCCTAAAATATATCCATTTTACCATAATATAAAACATTTAAAATAAAATATGATCACTTTTATGAAAACTCTTCATGAAATTCATCATGATATCTCCAAATCCTTAATCATCCTTAAGTCCTGTGAACAATATTAAAAATGTAAGATAAACATAAAATTCTTAGTAGGGGGTATAAAAATAAGGAAACCGTTAGTCCATTGATACACATCAAAACCCATGAAAAATATATCATAAAGTAATAATTTTTACCCTTAATAGGTAGTAAATACATTCCTTTTAAAATAATCTCATTTATTAATTTTTTTATAATCAAAAGATTACTATAAAACCTATAAAAATCATATAAAATACATAAAAGTGTCTTGGGACATAATTATACTTTTCAATATTATAAATGTAATAACCGTGCGGTCAAATTCCATACATGTCACTCTTACAAAAGGAATTTCCATATGGAGGACTTCCATACCCAATGAATTAGTGGTTATAATGTAACCACCCATCCTTAGTTTATTTCATAACTATCCATAATTTTTTTATTATGTAACCACCCATCAAATTTCCAAGTACTATTATATAATCATAACACATAAAATCTTGCAATTTTCAACATGTCACTCTTAAAATTTCATTTGGACTCATAAGAAAACATTTCACATTATAAAAATAATCAATCAATTTTCAAAAAAAATTTTTTAATAAAAAAATAAATAGAAAAGGAAAATAGGGGTTTATTTTTATTTTAAAACATTAAGACTTATAGTGGAAGAAAAATTTAAAATAAAGGTCATGGCGGGAGAGAAGTTGTTGCCACCGAATACGTTAAAAAAATTAGTTTTGTTATTTGTAAAAGAAGTAAAAAATTCCATACATAAAATGTAAAAAAAATTATTTTTTAATGAACTTTGAATGAAATTAAAAATAGAAGTAAAATTTCCTTTATGATCCTTTTATATCCATATAAATTAATATATAAAATAATATCAATAATATTGAGAAGTAGAAAAATTAAATCTTTTAACATTCATGGTGCCCCATACCACTTTCAAAATTTAAATCACAAACTCCATGAAAGAATAATATTTTAAAAAATATTAAATAACATGATAATAAAATAAATTCATGATATGATATTTCAATGTGACTTTATATACACCTCATAAAAGAAGGTGGGTGTATAACATCAAGATATGCCTCAATGAAAGGAGTTTGAGATGGAGTCCCTTACCTTGAGTTTGATTCACCACATATGTTCTTTATATTCCAAAATAATAAACTTATTTTAATTATTTAATTTATTTATAACCTTTTTCAAGTCTATTATTCCTATTATATCACTTAAAATTAATTTATAAAAATTTATTAATTATATAAGTTCATGTTGGACATTTTAAAGATATTCGGTACACGAGTCCAAGGACTTTGGTTTGATATATATAGTCAAAATGGTATTAGTCCATCATATCTAGAATAATATTAATGAAATAATAATAACTTTTATACATAAATTATAATTTTAAATAAAACCATTTATTTATGGTTATGAAAAATGAACAACGTTATAATCATGGAGATGGTAGGCCGTACATACACTTGAGTAACATTTCCATTTTTCAATGATCATTATAGAAATATGGTAATTATAATTTTATCTTTACAAAATTATCATAATATCATCAATATCATATTAATAATTTACATATACTTATATATATTATCAATGTGATGTGGTGATGAAAAAAGAATCACATCGCTTCGTGGACGTGATACTTCACACTTACACACAAATAACATTATAATTTTTATGTTTATGGAAAGGTACGAATGTAAATGATATATTTTTATTTATTAATAATAAATATTTCATTAATATTATATATAAAAATTAATTCTATCATTATAACCAGTCTTGAGAGATAGTGATGAGAAATAAATTATATCAGTTTGTGAGGCGATAGTTCTCTGTACTCACGAATGATAATTATTTTCTCATTTTACGGAAGTCAAGATAGAGTTAGGTAGTGATATTATATTAATAAAATTTAAGTATATTGAGGATACTGAAGTTACTATTTCATCATGGTTTAAGATGATTTGAAGGAAGTGGAAGAAGAAGTAAAATAGAAATACTTAATTAAAAACAATACCTCTTCTTGAGATGATCTCCTTTAATTAACACCTTAACACCTATAAGGAGAGTCAAATGACTAAAATAAGGAATCTAGAATTTGGGGAGGGATTATAGTGAGGTATTTGGGTAAATATTTTCTAAACCAAATAGGTTTTTAAGTGTGAAGAAAAGATAAGAATGAGTGCCCTTTTATAGGAGAGGGGAGGAGCACTCTTGGAATTCTTCAAAAATATTAAATTAATATAAATTTATTTTCAATTCTAAATGGTTTTAAAATGATTTTTTATTATATAGGATTATTTTGGGTCTAAATAAATTAATAAAATTAAAAGTTGGAAAGTTTTTATTTTTTAATCCTTATTTAACCCTTTTAACTCTTACCATGATATCATGTAATTTACACTTTGAGGGTTAATATAATTACTATAAATGAAAAAAGATAAATAAATGAGTAATTTATTAAACTTTAAGACTTATATCAATTATTTGGCCTAATTTTATATATTTATAAATTTCATATCATTTAATAAAATATTAGTTATTTTTAAATATTATTTATATCAATTTTGATACCATTCATTACTTGAATATTTAAAAATATCATAACAACATGATATCTTAAAAAAACTCTATTTCACTCATCAATAAAATGTCAAAGTCATATAAAAAAATTGTGTATGATATTTATTCTCTAAAATTATATTTATTTTAATATTTTTAGTATCCTTTATTTGATATTTCTTGTAATTAAACAATTACTACATCATCATTGTATAAGACTTTAAGGTAATTATTTATTTCTAGAAAATTAAAAATAAATTACAATAATGAATATAAAAATTTTATCTTTCAGATTAATATTTATATTAAAAAATATTAATTATATAAACCCATATTAAAAATATTTTATTTGTTAAAAACAAGAGTTTGACAGAATTGACATTCCTTTGAATATATTATTATAGAGGTTATATTATTATCTAAAAGGACATAAATGGTATCATAAATGATACTTTAATGATTAGGGATGAAAAATAATCATCAAATAAAAATAAGACAAGTGTTAGGGTAGTTTTATAATATTTATAATATTATTTTTACCCTTAATTGCCTGATTTATTTTTAACCGTGGTAATTAAAAAAAATTACTAAAGTTACCATTTATATTGTGAAAAAAATAAAATAGATATTTTTATTAAATTTTAACCTTATGATTATAAATATGGAATAATTTTTTTAAAATTCCCAAAATAGAAATTATAGAAATTAATTAAAAATAAATCCTTTTGACGGAACGAGAAAACTTGTTTTTAAAGTAAAATCATTTAAAAGATTGAAATGTTTTTATATGCGAATTCAATGTGAAATTGATTCAAATGACATTAATTTTATTAAAAAATAGAATATTTATCTAACTATACTTTAATATTAGTCTAAAATATAATCTAAAAATATAAATAAATTAGGAAAAAAAGTAGTTTTCAATTAAAATATGGTATTTTTTCACTATTCATTAAAAAATGAATCTTATAAAAAAAGTCAAAAAATACAACAAAAGTGAGTTTTGATGCTTCAATTTAAGAGAATAAGTTTATTTTGTAAAATATAATTTATAAAAGTGTCAAAAACTATATTTGAAATAGGCACGCCATCAAAAGGTGGCAAAACCACCTTTTCTGAAAAATACTTATTTTATGCATGAAATGGAATTTATTCTTATATTATGTCTTAAAAGAATATAAGATGAATGCTAAACATCATATTAAATATATATATATATATATATATATATATATTTCATTAATATAATCTAATAAGATTTATTTTCTAATTTGTTGATATAAAACAAACTTTTTCTCATTTAAATAGTTTTTTAGAAAAAAATTTCTTTTTATTTTAAAAAGGGTTTTATTTTCATTTATAATTAACCAGTCACAAAATAATTAATTATATATACATGTGTAAACCATATTTTCATAATTTAGTTAATCCTATTCATTCTCTCCATTCTAACAACTATTCGATAACTACCATATTAAATAATAATATTTAGTTGTTTGTTTAAGATCAATGTGGCGTATCATATACGCTATCAAACATAGTGTTTCCTTTTAAAAAATTGTTCTGTTAAACTCTTTAGTAGACTTATGTTTTACTTGTGTCTTGGTAATATCTTTCTCTCCCACCATCTCTTATATATATTGTTCCTGTAGCAACTCTTGTGCATCTAGGGCATCAACTTCATTAAAGTCAATCACTCTCCCATTATTTACTTTGGAAATTTATCCCCTTTCTAGAAATGTAGCATGTATTGATACTATAACCTTTATATCTGAAGGGTTATATAGATAATATCCTTTATTATCCTTTGGATAACCTATAAAGATTCACTTAATGCTCCTAGAAGCTAATTTTTTACAAGGTATAGTCTTTATAAAATCCTTGAATCCCCATACACATTTGTGTTACAGATTGGGTTTCTTTCCATATCAAAAATCATATGGAATCTCATCTACTGCATTATTTGGTACTCAATTTAGTTTATATGCCACTATATGTAGTGCATATCCCCAAAAGGATAATGGTAAGGTTTTATAACTTATCATCGATCTGACCATGTCAAGAAGGGTTCAATTCATACTTTGACTAACACCATTCCACTAAGGTGTATAAGGAGAAGTGTGTTGGGAAACTTTGTCACACTCCTTTATATGATTTATGAAAACTTGGATATGATATTTTACACCATGATCCAAGTGGAGTTTATTAATCTTATCAAAAAGTTGATTCTCTACCTCATTCTGATTTTCCTTCAACACACTAAATGAAAGTGACTTATACCTCATTAAGTAGATATAACCATATATACTATATTCGTTAATAAAAGTAATAAAGTAGGAAAAAACACCCCTTTATTCTATTGTAAATGGGCCACATTCATCATATTGAACCAATTCCAATGGTTCTTTATCTCTTTCTCCTTTACCACTGAAAGGTTATTTGATCATTTTACATTGTAAAAAAGAATGACATATATCCAAGTGTTTTAACACAATGGAGTCTAAATACTCTACTCTATGTAATTTTCTTAAATTCTTCTCATTTACATGACCTAGCCTAAAATTCCATAAGAAGATCAGATATACATCATTCTAAATGGATTTATCACTAATTTCTAACACTATATTCCCTAGATTGTATCTATATAGAGCACTATATATCTCATATCTTTCTTTCAAAACTCTCTCCTGGTATAACTCTTAGATATAAGACAACATTTGGAAAGAATCTTTATCCTAATGAATTTTTTGAAGCTCCCTGAAAATAAATGAAAACTTGAATCACTAAACATCTAGTGCATCATCCATATACTTATTGTATTGATCTTTATCCACCTTTATTGCTTCTTGAGCAGGATAAAAAAGAAGTTGGGATTTGAACACATAAAAAATCCTCTCTTGGAACAGTACAATGAGAAAGTACTTGTACCACTCCTAGAATTTATGGCTAGTAAGGATAATATATTTATCTAATATTGATCATAGTTAAATTGAATTGGCAGTGGTTACCATTTGATCTACAACAAATAAAATTAGCATATTAATACTTTATCTTTAATACTAGTAGTCATTTTAAAATTATTAATTTTAAATTTCACCCACTATTTTGTCAAATAATATTATCCCTTAACTACTAAATTCAGAACACTCAGTCTCTTGAGTATTCTAGTGGAAAGTATCCTTAAACCTCTATTAACATCCCTAGATATGACATCAACACTACACTAATAGTCTAAGGTAGGATTTGGACTGGCCAACCAGATTAACTCATGGATCCTTGATATGTTTAGTGGATTTCCATCCCCTATAAAGAATTAATTTGTATTGGTCAATGCTTTTCCTCTAAAGTTTCAATAAGATATCCACGAATACTCATTTTTTGTCAAATTTAGTTAATTTAACCCACTGATCTCATAAAAACTTCTTGGTAGTAATAGGTACTCTCAACTAGGGTTGTATACCACCTCGAATAATTCGCTATGTCCAAATTCAGGTGACAGAAGGCATTTAATGACTTAATATTTTCTTTTAGGGATTTTGTAATTTAATCTCAATGAATGAAATCCTTTTCTATTTAACATGTTTGTTCTATATGATTGTACTTACAAATTAAATATTATTTAAATATAAAACATTCACCACACATGTTCATTTTATCTATGCATACTTTTTTATTATTATACTATGTGATCAAATGTGATAAATTCACATTCAAAAAATAATAAACCATGAACATAATAAAATAAATAAATAAATAATGATGTGATAATGAGACATTAATCATTGGTTAATCCATAAAGAGATCAATGTATTAACCAATACACTTGTGGAATCCCTTAAGTTAATACCTGACTTGAATTACAGCTCTTAAAACTCCCATGCATTTGAATTATTTGGTTTATACTGGCTATGGACTCGAAATTATTTTCCATAAACTCCTATGATCTTTACAATGTATACTCACACATAGGTGAGGGGAACTCAGGGTGAAAAATTAAACTTTATCACATAAATGTGGACATACAAGCCCTTATACAAATTAAATATGGTGGGACAATGTATAGATCATCAAAATAAAATAATTATTACATTTTAAAACTTAAATTTAATAATTAAATTAAATAAATAATAAACCAAAAATGCATTGGCCAGTCTCATCTCATGACCAGTAAACATTCAATTGTATTTCATAAGAAAAATTAAATTTTTAAAAATTTAACTCGAGGGAATATTTAATAATTTAAATTTCATTAAAGTAAATTTAATTAATTATTGATACATCCCACAAAACTTGAAATAATTTTAATAAATTCTAGAACATTCAGTTTAATTTCTAATTTTAATTAATTTTTTATGTCCATTTTGACCTATAAAAGATCCCTAGATAATAATTTAGGTCAAGTGATGGGGTGGATGGGTCGGGTTAGTCGGACCCGGGCTATAATAGTCCAACCCAAGTCTAATTTTGGAATCTGTTTAAGGAAACACACATATATTGATAAATAATATATATATATATATATATATAATACAAAATGAAAAATGATGTGTGGGTATTTCTAATTTTTTTTCATATTTTTTTAAAACAATCTTTCAAGGGAAGCTTTGCCCCTTTTTTAAAATAATCTTCCAATTGAATCCTTATTTTCTATTTCCATTTTTTTGATTGTTGGAAAATTAATTAAGATTGTGTAGAAAGATTGTATTTCCAATAGACTACCCCAACCAACTTCTGATATATTGGGCTAATATGTAATGTACTAACATATATCTTTGATTAAAAATCTATCACACTGGTATCCATTAAAGTAAATCAAAAAAATAAAAATTTAATTTCCATAACAATTTTAAAGTAAACCCCATCTATATTTGATCGACCATATCTTGGTGATACGAAATTGGATCAACATGAAGTTAGTTGTGTTGGGGAAATATCAAAACCCTCTTTTTGAATCATAGAAAATTTAATCAAAATTTTAAAGTTTTAAACTTAAATAATTTCTATTCTCTCTAATACCAATTGAAGGAACCCGGGGCACAATGGAAGCATGAAAAATTCATAATTAAAATTTTGGGTAAGGATTAATGTTAAAAAATTGAATACACAAAACCCCTTTCCCAATTTTCTGAAAAGATCACATGAAATTCAATTTAATCATTAAAAATAAAATCAAACGAAAGTGTAAAGGTACCTTGTTCATTTGAAATCATCAATTTTATTCACTCACCATCGGCATGTCATGGATCAAATTTTCCAAGCTAGGAATCCTATTGATGATCCACATGTGTAAAAAAACTCTTTCATCATCGATCTATGATTTCTAGTTGATAGTGACGAAAATATAAGACATTTATGATATACATTCGATCAAATGAAGAACACGAACTCGATCTGACCATTTTCTTCCATCGAAATCTCTCTCTAAGATCTTGAGAGAATACTAGAGGAGAGATTCTATCTCTAAATTACCTAGATGGTAAATATCACTATTCAAAAAATTAAAATGTGTTTTTATACTTAGTTTTTACTTTTTAGAATTTCTCTTTGGTCCCTAAAAAGTAATAACCTTAATTTTAGACCTTTTCACACACTTATGAATTGATAAAATTATCAAAAAAATTCAAAAAAAATTTATGTCTCACTTTTAAAATTTTAAAATGTTACATGATAAAATATTAACCATTAACTCATCCTGTAAACTCCCTAAATAATTTAACAAACCTTGAACATGTTATGTTCATTCAAAAAATTATATTTTCTCATATTAACTTCTATATTCAAACAACTTGTGAATAACTTGAGAAATAAATTATGTCATCATTATTATATACTTTAATAATATAATTTAATTATTTTTAAATGTGATCGATCACACTTGAATTTTCACTAGCCCCCGCACATGGGGCTCACTACATCCAAAACTCATATTCATACAAATAGGTGGAAATTGTGGATACACTTAGTGTGTGATGCTCTCAGTTTTTATCTTGATAACAGTGAGTCCAACCCATAGATCATGAGAAGAGTCTAGAAAACCACCATGGCCTCTAGGGATATAAGGAATTTCATAGCTGTGACTACCTCCTATGAACAAGTTATGTGTAATGTAATATCTTTGTCTTGTGATACCTCATAAACAAGATGCAAACTTTTGTCATAATCCTTTTGTTACTTTATATATTTCATGACCTTACCAGATAAACATATATTCTTGAACCATGACCATGGATTTAATGATGAGACTACTATCCTGGTCAACCAGGGCCCTCAAGATATCTCTTCTTCAACTCAGAAGTGAAAAATTATATCTTGATCATCCAACCAATCCCATACCACCAATTATGCACTTAACACAAGCTACCTCATCACGAATTTAATGTCATGGTTTTTTTGTTTTATCAAATTATTATATAAAATGGTATACATTGATAATGATCTTAGGTCTAGAGACCAATACAAATGTTCATAGATAGAAACAACTAATGAAACCTAAAAAACATAATGTTCCTATTGGTGGATCAGTTATTATGATCTTATTTACTCGAGATCAACAAGTGAAAAATTAATGATATGTAGTCTCAAAGCTTATAAGCCCCCAAAATATGATATTCATAAATCATCTGTGTCCTATCAGTATGATGTATATAGACCATAGGATATATATTTAAGATTACTATCATAGTACCTTGAGGTTCTAATTATATATGAGAACTACTATAAACTTTTGATATGACATGTAACCTAAGGAAATTTCCATTTAAGCAGTGGATGCACAAGTATCAACATTATTATTGTAAGAATAAACACATGTATATATAAAACTATATATAAGTAATGGTAATCAAATTACATAAAGGATATGGGTCTAGGGAACCCACTCATAATAGTTAAAAAAATGTATACTAATTATAAGTGTCCTATTTTAAATATATGGGATTATTATATAAGAGTTTTGACCTAACTTTGAAAAAAAAATAAACCTTAAAGAAATTTAGGAATGAAAGAAAATTAAATCTTGTCTAAATAAAATAGATTAAGTAATGTAAATGGTCGGGTCCTTAGAATTGGTATGAGATAAGGGTTTAGATAATTTCATAGGATATAATGTTATTGGAGAAAAAGTTAATATTCCTCTATTACTATAATGATTATTATGTTAGGGAGAATCATAGTTATTTTGGATAAATTGAAAGAGTTTGAGATAAAATGAATAAGGATATCTTAGTGTTTATCCTCCTCATAAGATGGTATATTATAATTTTATTGATATGATCACACTAAAATTTTTGGTTTTAGGAAATGGATGGCTCTAGTAGGAGCCAAAGTAATAATGAATGTGAAGGAAAATGTGGTGGTTTTCTAAAAAAGAAACCAAATAGTACATGAGTTGTAGAGAGAATTATTGTAGTTAATATTAACCATCTATTAGAAGTAATGATTAAAAAATTGAACCTTTTTTAGTTTCCTAATGGTTCAAATATGAGAAAAGTGAATTCCTATGGAATTTCAAGTGATAATGATCATAACGGTAAATATATTCAATGACCTATGTGTTAAGAATGCAGAAATACGCACCCAAAAAATGTATAAAAAGAATGGAAAGATGTTTTATATCTGGAAAAGTAGGCCATAAAGCAATAATATTCTAAGGAAAAATGAATCTTTTAGGTAACTACATGAAGGGGAAAGAAGTTCTTCCTGAGATATCAGTTGAATTTTTTAAGTGTGGGGAGAATTATCATTATGTAAAATATCCCAGGGGGAATTCTCATGAATGTGGTCGACAAGACCATAAATATAAATTTTTATTAATACCTAATCCCATTAAATTTAATGATATTGAAACTATAAATGAAATATGAAAGGTATCGATCATTTCTTAGCTTATGTTTTGACATTTTTTAATATTAGGACATGATTTATATTTTTGTTTTTAAGAAATAATTATTAAGGAATAAGATTTAAGAGCATGATTAATGGATTATGAAGAATGATTAATGATTAAAATGTATACATATAGGCGATTTAAGAGTTATGATATATTTAAGGATGATAATAAGTTTAAAATTATTAATACACTTTTGATGATGAGATTACTTTGGGAGACTTTTATTGAGTTTTTATAGATGTTTGAGGTATATGTAACCCTTATGTTTATCGTGTGAAAAAATTATTTGAGAAATAATGATTTTTTAATTTTTTGGACATAAGTTTAAAGGTATAAATAAACTTTAGGTTTTATATTATCTTTGATTTTGAGGTAATTTTGAGTTATTACATTTTAGGGATGCAAAATAAAAGGTACGAGATAACCTTTGAGGTTAAAAAAATTATTTAATGTTGAATATATTAAGGTTTTTTAGGATTTTTTTCAAATTTCTGGGAATGTTATATGGATTATATTAATATAGTTTTATAAAAAGGAAAACCTGAAGGGCTGTAGAGAACTCATCGCATCTAGAAAGGCCATAAGGCTTGAACCCACAACCAAAGGGCGATAAGTGTGAATCACCTACCACTGTTCTATGTGATGTCCTAGTTAGTATTAAATTATTTTTATTTATTTAAATGATATGATAGATAAAATTTAAGATCATTTTGGGAACACACGATTTATTATATAAAAAACCATGATACTGAAAAGTGATTTGGGGATTATACGATTAATGTTATTTTAGAAATATTTTCACTATTTTTGGAACCTTATATGATTAAGGTAAACAGAATATTATAGGATTTTATTTGAGGAATAAATTTTGAATTTAATTTTGGAAGAATATATGATTTTATAGTCGTTTTATAGTGATTCAGGTTATTTTTATAATTTTTTTGTATATCTTGGAGATTATATGATTAGGGAATATAATTTTTGAATGATACAATAAGAGTGATTTATGTTATTTGTAGATAAATACTAAATTTATCTTAGAAGACCATGTGATAAAATCCTTCTAATTTTTGGTTTTTAATCTTAGTCTATATTGTTAGGGGTAATTTTAAGGATAGTTATTTATTTAATGATCTAAGTTGAAATTTTGGTATTATTATTGAATTTTGGAAATTAAAGTAGTTTTTCTTCATATAAAGGTTTATTCATTTTGGGGAATTACCATATCTTGTCCAAAGCATTTTGGTTTTGGTTAATGTCTAAATAAAGTTGGACTAACTTGTTAACCTTTTTTGGATTATGAAATCCATTAGAAGTTTATTATAGTTATTTAATTAAGGAAAATTCATCTTAAATACTCATAATTTAGAGTAAAAAGATGATTTTGTGGTGTAAATTGATTAAAAGTTGAAATTATTCTTGAAAATTAAGTATATTTTGTTATGTTCTTAGTCTAGATAGTAAATTAATTCCTTAGATTTAGGAAAATTATTTATAAAAAGAATCATTATCCGTTTAATTTTCTTACTAAGAAATCAATGGTCTTTTAACCCATCCCAGTTTTACAATTTTTTGATGATTAAATTTCTCCTGACCATGTTCTCTATCACTCTCTATCAATCATTGCAAGCTAGTTTTTTCTTCCCTATCCATGTTTTTCAATCACAACTAATTTTCTTCTATTTATAAACCTACTATGTGTTATTACAGATGATCTTCTCATTTCCCTTTCTCACTTTTAAATAGGAAATTTTATTGACCCTTTTTACGATGTGGGTTTTCAACAAAGGTATTCTGAAAAGTCAAACCCCAGTTAATGAACATGAGTTTAAATTTTGAGGTCATAATTTATTAAATGGTGAGAATGTAATATCCTAATATAAAAAAACTATATTCAATAACATATAATATATGCAACATTGAGTATAAACTAATAATGAATTATTATTATTTAAATGTGACCATTATAACCTAGTCGCTAAATTGGTGGGAATGAATAATATTAAATAATTTATGAAATATATACCGGTCCTACTCATTTTTAATTTATTAATTAACTATTTATAAATAAATACTAATTTTTTAGTAAATTAATTTTATTCTTTAAAAATACATTTTCTTTAAAAAATGGGTTTTCTTGCTTTTCATGAGTTAATATTATAATTATTTTTTCGATATTTTAGAAAAATTATTTGAAAATATTAATTTCATTATCTAATTTATCATCTCAAAATTATTTTAATATAATTTTTTGATAATTTTTTGAAAAGTTTTATTTTTCAAAAAATATTGAAAAATACATATTTTTATTCAACAATGTATTTTCTTTTAATTTTTTTATAAAGTAAAATTCTATTTTAGATTAGTTTTAAAATTTATTTATTTTTATTTAAAATTATCCAATTATGGTTTTTCAAAATAATTATATACTTGAATTTAGTATAAAAACATTTTATATTTAAAAAGGACATTTTTCTGAAAAACCGTTTTTCATTGTGTTTTGGCGGTTTAATTTTAAATTAAATTCTGCCACTTCTATGTTTTAATTTTTAAAAAATAGATTCAATATTTGGAATCATTGGTTCCAAATTTTTTAAATATATACCTTTTATTTTTGGTCAATATGAATAACAACCTTAGTCATTTTTGTTACCATAGTAAAGGGTAAATTAAGTAATTAAAGTTAAAAATAAAATGATAAGGACTATAAAATGACCCTAATGTCTGAATTAATTTTATTAGATGATTAAATTTTATCCATAATAATCCAATATTAGGTCATATGGATTTTTCTTTCTATTTGGATGTAATTATAACCTTTATAATATTTTATTCATTGAAAAGTAACAAATGTCACACTTGTTTTAAATTACTATAATATTTTTAACATGGGGATAGAGAAAGGATATGTTTGGTTATAAATATTAATTTTAAATATAAATAATTATATTAATCATGGTAATTTATTTTTAATTTTTAGTGGAGAAATAATTACTTTAAATTCTTACTCAATGCTGACGCAATAATTATTCAATTAATGAAAAAATTAAATAAATGATATTAAAAACATTAAAATTAATATAATTTAAATAATTAATGTGATCCAAGAATTATTTATACAACTATAAAATTTTATATATATGGGTTTTTTATATTATAATTCCTTGTTTTTCTTCATGTTATAGAAAAATAAAATTAAACGAATAGTTTTAAAATTTACATTATTTATATTTTATGAAAACAATATTTTATTAAATGATTTAAAATTCATAAAAATATTATATTCATCTAAATAAATGGTATATGTTTAATTAAAATAAACATGGTCCATTTATGGATCATTTTTCATTTTATAGTAACATTATCAACCCTTAAATTGTTGAAAATTTTAATATTGTAGTAATCATCAAAAGGATTAATAAAGGGTTAAAACCAAAATATAATGGTAGAAACATAGTCAAAACCTGTATAATTTTTATTGTATTAGAGTATTTAGATCCATACTAATACTATATTATAAATAAATTATTTTGGTGCCATTTGGAATTGAAAATTAATTTATATTAATTTACTATTTTAAGAATCTCAAAGTACCCTCCCCTCTCTTATAAAAGTGAACCACTTCTTCCCATTTATTCACACTTAAATACCCATTTGGTTCAGAAAATACATATCAAAATACCTTTCTAGAATCCCTCCCCTAGTTTTATAGGTATTGGTTTAGCTATAATAACAACTCTATAGGGATTAAGGTGTTAATCAAAGGTGACTTTCTAAAGTAGAGGTAAAGTTTTTAACCACATGTTTTAGTTTTATTTATTCTTCCAACTACTTAAAATATTATTTAAACATAATTATATAATAAAAAAATTATATTAAATATAATTATATGTTTCTATGTTAGTTTAAAAACCTATATTCATCTCCTCTTCTATCAAATGGAAAGTAAAACCATTGTTCGTGTGTATAGAAGACTGCATCCTCATGAACCAATGCAATTCATTTACCATCACCATATCTCAAGACTATTTATAAAGATTTATTTAATGTATATATATTATATTCATGGAATATTTATTCTTTTTAAAATAAAATATATCATTTACTTTCTTACCTTTTCATTCACTAGAAAATGATAACGTTGTTCGTGCTTATGTGTGGACGACATTCTTTACGAAGTGATGTGATTAATTTTTTATCACCAAATCACATGAATGATATATAAAAGTATAATTTAAAAAACAATATGATATTTATAATATGATTATCATTATTTAAATATATAATTATGCTTATCTTCTTTCCATAATGGTTGTTAAAAAATAGAATCGTTACTCATGTGTACGTACGACCCACCGTCTCTATGATTGTAACATAGTTCATTTTTCATAACCATATTTCATGATTGGTTTTAAAATTATAATTTATTTATAAAAAATGATAATTATTTCATGATTATTATTATGAATATGATATAATAATAACCTTTTTGACCATATTCAACCCACCAAATTAATTTTGGAATTATGAACCAAATATCATCAAAATGTCTAAAGTGAATTTAATTGATTAAGTAAAAAAATATGGAAAGGTAAGAGATAAAATAAAAGGAATAATAAAATTGAAAAAATTTATTAAGATAGTAAGTAATGAACCAAATTTTATTATTCGGGATGATATATGACATACATGATGATTCAAACATAAGGTAAGGGACTTTCTTTTAGAATCTTATTTTAAAGTTTCTCTTAAAACTATCTTTTTATTCCATATCCATATTTTAAAAATTATTTTATGGATGTATTTATATGGATTTAAGTGATTTTTAAAAGAAAATTTATGTTTATTTTAAATTTATTTTATAGTTTTTCAAAAGTAATCTTTTTACAGAATATCTTAACATTATTTACAAAATAACAAATAGAATGTTCTATTTTAACATATACAATAACAACGACTTTTACCTCTGTTGTAACTGTTATTTTATTTTTAGCTTCCTTTATAATATTCCTTTTTTAATCAAAGAAAAATACTATTTTACCTTTATTCTTAGAAATTTAGTTTTAAAAATTTGGATTTAATGAAAATGGATATATAAATATCCATTTTTTTATCATGGGTGAAAAGAATATTTTTATAACGTAAGATTTTACATGTTATGATTTTTTATGGTTCTTATGCATTATTTATGAGGAAAGGTGGTTTTGTTATAAACTAAGGGAGGGTGGCCTATTATATCTCTCTAATACATCAGTTAATTGGATAGATTTAACTGAATATGTTTCTGCAAAGATATTATGGGAATATACTATGATTGTTATTCCAAGTATAACAATAATGGTTATTTCAAGTTTAACTGTAATGGTTACTCTAAGTATAAACATGATGGATATTCCATGAGTAAGTAATAGTGATGTGAAAACGATGTCCAAAGTATCCTATATGTTTTATTTATGCTTCATATTTATTTTTATTGAAAACTTATTATTTTACATGGTAATGAAAAGTATATTCTACTTTGTAAGTTTGAAAAGTATAAATTTGTGAAAAAAGTTATTATAATTTTTCATGATTTCAAAGAAACATTATGATTTTTATTTTGCCTTTAAGATTTATTATGAAATGTTTTATGAAAATGTTTGGGCCGATAAGGTGATTTCTTGAGTAATAAATTTTTTATTTAGAGCCCAAAGTTTATTTTAAAAAATTATTTTTTAATTATTCAGGGAATAATGATTTATTTATTTATTTTTTATGTCTCTAACTGATATTTTTTGTGATTATACTATGTTTTAAAATGTTTTTCACAAGTCTTAAGGATGTGTAAGAAAAATTAATAAATCAATTTGAATATCTTGAAGATTTATCATGAAAATAAATCATGTTTTACTTTAATATTTTTACATTGTAAAAAAATAGATACTGATTAGAAGTGTCCTATTTATAATATGTGGGGTTATTATATAAGATTTATAACCTAAATATCTAAAATTATAAACCTAAAACATCTTTTAGAATGAAATGGAATGAAATATAATATAAATATACTAGATTAATTAATTTATAAGGTCTTTTCCTTATAAGGCACATTTTTGGTATGTGGGAATTAAGTTATGGTAGGTAATTCCCAAGGCGGGGAGTGCAATGAATCAGAATTATACTTATAAGATCATAACTATGGTGGGTAGAACCATTGTAATAATGATGATTTGGAATACAAATTTATCATATCTTGGGATATATGGGATCGGGTAAGCACTATATTAATGTTTTGGTAATGGTTATGAACATTGGCTTATGGTTCAGCTACTTAAGCACCTTAATTTTGATATTTCACTTTAGAAGCACATTTGGTCATTCAATTTGGGCCTTTAATGGTTGATGATTAATTGAAAACTGAATTAGGTCATGATGTATAATTGGATGACCATTTGGATTTCTTTAGGATGATAAGTGTTATGGTGACGAGTTTGTAGTGACTCATGTCCGTATGACATGGATAATTCCTAAGAGAATTTTATTTTTTTGAGTTTAGTGGATGAGTTTTTTGATAATGAGGAATCGTAATTCAATTTTGAATGTTGAATAGTAAAAATATATTTTTTATATGGGGAATGAAGCTCTAGAGTCATCTAGGGGGGTTAGGAGAACCTCAGGTAGTTACTATGGCCTAAGATGCAGCAAACCACTGGCTTTCTGATAGGCACCAGAGGCATCCTATGGGCCTTTTAGGGGAGAAAATTACATTTTTTCCTATTAAGCTTAAGAGGGGAAACCCCCTTATTTCATATTTTTTTCATTTGTTTGGATGGAACTCCATCCAATACTCCTTTCTCTCTTCACACATGATCTTAGGGTGTTTTTGAGATGATTTTAGGGTGGATAAAGGTACAATAATCTCCTCCCTCTTTTATTCTTCCTACTTCCTCACAACCACTAATTTCTTAATATTTATATTTATGTTGAAAAAGGTTATTTAACTAGAGAATGGGGAAATCATTCGATTCCATCTGAACTCTTGTGTATCCTTGGGAGAGGACATTACAAGAAAATATCTACCTATCGTCGATCATTGATTCAATGAATGTATGTCATTCCACGTGTTTTTTTCACTAATTTTTTTATTTAAGTTAAAATAAATTGCCTATTTATTTGAAATCTCTTATTGGGGTTTTCCCCTAGTATAGTTCCATAGGTATAATATGAAACCTTTGTGTGAGGTTAGGTGTGATTTTGGTGTGGTGGGTGCACCCAATGAGGTTTCATTGAATATGACCAATTTACTAATTTTTTAATTAATTATATTTGATATAATTAACTTTTTGATCTTTATGGAATAAATTAGAAGTTTGATTATGGACATAATCTAGGACCAATCATGGATGGACCTTGATGAGCCTTAGCATAGTAGCCATCCAATGGTTTAAAAAGGGTAATAAGATTAAATTGAGGTAGGTGGTCCTGGAACTCACCCTATGGAATAATGATTGTTTAGATTTTATGCATTGTGACATGTAGTCTTTCCATTAATGGTGATGACCTGGTTAATTAAGTTAAAGGAATAAAATATATGTACTTCCTAGAATTATAATTAATTAAATTATTTAATTAATTAAATGAGATCATTTATACCCAATAGATATCCAAGGTCCATGATGGGACCTTGTGATCTGGCTAGATTCCTGTACCATTGATGGGAAATTCTATGACCATTGATTTATTTAGACTCAAACCCAACACACTGAGGGTGATCCTTGAATTAAATTGGGATGGTTATGAGGAGTTTTTCCTCCGTATGAGCCGTTTATCCCTCCAATAGGAGGTGTGAGTGGACCTATGATGATAGGATCTAGTGGGACTAATAAGTACCTAAGGGAAAACTTAGAGATATTGAGATCAATGCCATAACCAATGGGGAATAAATTTTACCATCTAGGATATGTTTGTACTAGGTTTTTGGACCATAGGTAGAACTAATAAGAGTTGGCTAAGTAGATCGACCTATTGAATCCTTGAGGACTGATACAATTCATGTGCTATCTCTTGATTGTTTTCCATGTGATGTACCCCATGTAGTTAGTGAGGCTATGTTATTATTATGATGATGTCATGGGATGTAACATCCTTAGATCATTGGGTGTTTAATCGAGACCTTATTTGATACCAAGGACCCTTATGAGGGTGACTCTGATATACCATGTCCTAGGGGGCCTGAGTGGGTGATTCGTTGAGAGACTAACCCTGAGTGGGTGCATGTGGTTGGGTAGTGATTGTTGCAGGTGTCATCTTAGAACCCAGACCAACATGTATGCCTAATATGGACGAGGAGATGTTGACAAGAGTGGGTATTCATCCATCCATAGTTGTATTTTTTTTTGTAAATTTATTTATTCTTATGCATGATGACATGATATTAAATAATATTATTAGGAATTGGTTATTGGGATTGACACTGATGCAATTTCATAGGATTCTTGAGAAACCTATTGAGTTGGATGAGACCCTATGATGGTTGGTATGTTTGGAATTTAGTCTCATAATACTTTTGGGCTAGATTCCTAGTTTTATTATCATCCATTGTATATATTTTATGCAATAGTTGATGCCTAGATGTGGTACCTAAGATATTGCAGTAGATTCAGTGATGGAATACATAAAATAATTCCTAGGATATCAGGATTCCTCTAAATATATAAGACCTTGAGAATTCCTAGGGAGCCTGGTATTTGAATGAAATTACCATTCGAACAATAAGAATAACTGGAACCTTTGGGATTTGAATGGTGTTATGATGTTTCAGGTCGGTGTATATCCCTGAGAATAGATGTTGGACATGCCGCGAGTTATAGTTGTATACCCATGATTGATTCCTAGGATAACCTGTAGGATTGGACTAATGAATCCGAGATGTTTCGGTTGAGAATATATGAGTACCAGATACCAAAGAGATTGACTGTAGGATCTAAGAGGGTATTCCTTTCAATTACTTGAGTTTCCCAGGAATCAGTCATGCCTGTACATATAGGATTTCTAAGGGCCTCCCCATCCTAGGAATTAGATATCGGATTGACATCAAGAATGCTTAGGTACCACCATGGGGTTCAACCTTTATTCTTGATGATAAGGGACACTTGGTAATGCCCCATGTTCTACTAATTATCCCGGTGAAGGTGTGAGTATGAGATCCATAGAGTGTGGACATAGGTTCCCATGAAGTGATCCTTATGATCTGAGACACCCCAGTACTGGCTGAAATAGGTATGGTCAATTGGAATCACAAACTTGAGGATAAATGATGGTTTTTAGGCTTGTACTAGGATATATAAGAATGCCCTTAGGGCAGTAGTAATACTAAAATTGGCACAAACATCATGATACGCTCAGGGATATTCCGACATCAGGCTAAAGCAGATATTATTGGTGAGTAGTTTATTTATTTGTGTTCAAGAGTTTATTTTTTGATTATATTTGATCATGTAAGATTCACATATTGTATAATATTATGGTTATAATGAGACCATGTTAGTGTCACCCTAATGAGTCTTGTACTCATACCTTCCTTAGGCCACCATCTAATTTCAATTCTTCCATGTTTCATCAACAGTGGCATATTGTTCCATGGAACATAGGTCCAAAATATGGAATAAACAAGTTTTTTCACAACTCTAACCCCCACATTCTGTTCCACTGAATCCCTCTTTCATGTCCAAATTTATTTCTGAATAAGGAATGGAAATATTTCTACAGTTACATGACAAATCCAATTTTTATTTCATTCAGGAAAAGCCATATTTTTCTCATTACACATTGGTACTTGAGCATCTCTTAAATGGTTATTATAAGTACAGGTAGGGATGGACCCTAATATTGGTATTTTTATTATCAAGTAGGACAACTTAGATGAGATTAGTAGTTTAGGATAAAATATTTCTTATATATGTGGTAAATCCTAGAGTATTTTTTCCTTTTTTTATTCAGTATATATGATTTCCCTTGTGGGTGGTTGTGTCGGTATTTATATTCAGAGCTTGACCAATTGATTTTTATATTGAATTTAATTTTGATATACCATGTTGTATGTTTATTACTTCCACTATTTTTTTATGTTGTCTATAATACTTGGTTATTTTCAGTTTTATTAGTTACTCTGACACTGGGGGTATAACCTCCCCATGGTACCTCCTTATACCCATTCTTTTTGTTAGCAGCCTTTGAAATTTAGGGAGGCACACCTGATGTCATGTGGTGGTCCAGTCTAGTTAATAATCATAGTGATCCAGGCTAGGGTGTTACATGTATAATAACCCATTATTTTTATACTATTTTTTTTATCAATTTACATTATGGTTTCTCGAATCGAGCTATAATTTTCCAGATCATAATTTTATTGGTCCTTGGACATTTGAGTAGCGATATTTATCCTAGAATTTGTTTCTTTTAATATAGTATTTTTACTTGTTTGGGAATTATAACATTACATTCAATATTATATTATTATTATTTTGATTTATTTTATTTTATTTATGTTATTTGTATTTAATTGGTAGATTTTTTATTCATTCATTTGAATAAAGATGTAAATACCTTCCATATTGAAATTATAAACTATTAACGATAGTTTTTAACCCATTACCTATTGGATAATGAATTTTTAATTCATAAAAGGATTTATTATCAACCCGGGGAGTTAATTGGGGGATTAATTGTGATAATTATTATACACATTATTTGGAGTGGGGAAATATTTCTTTTAATTTAAGATATCACATCATTATATCTCTGAAATGTGATATGATATATATACACACACAAACCATAAATGTATAAAATATATATTCACATCCAAGGTTTTGATTATGAGATAATTTATATTAATGAAAACTTTGATTTATTATTATGACATAATTACTTTTTATTTTTGAAAGGAAAAATGTGGTTAATTCCTTGAGCATGAAGGATTTTGGTTTTCTATATTTTATGATATTAGAACATGGTATATTTTTCAAGGATTTTACTAATCCCATATGGTATTGAATTGTATTTTTTTTTCAATAACCCTGAATCAAATGTGCATAATTCCAATATATATCGAGAAGAGAATCTTGAAAGATGTATGATGTACCTGAGCCAATGCAATGGTTGGATAAAGAGATTGTTTTTAGTTCCCTTAAATTTAATTTATTCTAAATATGATTTTGAATATGGAGTGTAACATCCCATGTTTTGGGATAAGTAAAATTTCTAGGGGAATTTGAATTTTATTAGTTAGTGGATGGGTCATTATTAAACCAAGCTCTGGAATGTAAATATTAGATTTGGAATACTTAAACTTGTTTTTTAGGCTTGTTTAAAGGATATAGAAGTTCCTTAGGTGTTTTATCAAGTTTCACTAGCATGAGGACCCAAAAAATCATTTTTTGGAGAAGCTAATATAGGTTCAAGGTTTTCTTGAAACTGTGTGGGCCTCTAGGAGAAACTGTGGTGACAATTTTTCTAACAACGAACAGTTTGCTGAAACCATTTGGCCCCTAGAGAAAATTGTGTGGCCTGGTTCAGTGAGGCTGAGGGTGTTTCATGGTTTGTTCTAACCATTCACACTAGGACACGAGGATGTGTGCAAGTTTTAGTGTTTTTAAAAGAGGATAAATGCATGGTTTACAAATAGTTTCTTAAATTGTGCACATAAACCGTTCAAGCCCCATCCATCGGTAGTGGCCCATGCATGGTTGGTGCACAGTTTGACCAACCATGTGGCTAAACCATGTACCTCATTATAGAGGGTGAAATTCTTATTTCCCTCTCCATCCTTTTAATTAATTTTCCTCCTTAACTCTCCCACATGTAAAATTCATTCCCATCTCCTGCTTGATATTCTCCCCCCTCTAAGATAGGCATGGTGGTATCTCCTCCACCTAGACTCTATTTTGATTTATGTTCATCACGTTGGAAGAGTATCAGTGAGTCTATGAATCCTCATTACTTATTTCTTAGTTTATTTCACCATCTTATACACTATCATCATGTGAGATAATTAACCCCATTTTCATGGATTGTTTCAATTTATTTGATTTCTCTCGAATTAGATTGATTCAAGCCTCAATATTGGATGAGTGATGTGTCCTTGGTATAAGGTAGGTCGTCTATAGCTTTTACCTAATGTAATTATCATTTATAAATTACACCATGGTGTCACATGTTGGATTCCTCATGTGATTCCTTTATAATGTGAAATTAGTTATGTAATACATAGTGCTTTAAGTAGTATTTCTATTATTCGTATACTTAAAACATTAGAGGTTTTTCATCTTAACCTAAACCACTCCATTTGGGGTGATTTATTTATATAAATTGACCCTTATTCCTCCTTATGTTATTAAACCACCCTCTTGGGGTGTTGTTTAGATTCTATTGATCATAAATCCCTATTTCTAATTAATTATGTTTGAGTTATGTTAGATGATACCTCTTGTAAGGGAAGTCTTATATGAGTTAAATGAATTTAATATGATAGCCTTTACCCATTTATAATAAAACCACATTTGATTTGTGTTGTCTTACTTAATAAAACAGGGAAATTGAATGGGTAAATTGAATTGATAAATCTACATGTCACTCCTTCTTTATATACCTAGTTTATAATAATGGCATGTTTATGATATGTCCTTTTTAATTATTTTTTATTGATATGTGATGTGACATGGTTATTGACATGGACTTATATTTATTTATAAATAAATGTTAAATGGAATGGATAATATAATGGACTTCTTAATTATTTATAATTAAATTGTATAAATTTCATGGATGAACACATGGCCTATTTCTAAATATTAAATGAGTTATGTTAGAAAGGATCCACTACACCTTGAGTGATGCTGATTGTATCTTTAGAAAATATCAGGGTAAGGGCTCATGGGGAAATCATGATCACCTTATTCTAATTAATTGCTGAAGGGACCTAGAGTAAGTTCACTGGCCATGAAATGTCACACCCCCCCTTAGTTGAAGATATTGGCATGATGCTCACATCACTTGGGTCATTGGGCATAGTGTTCCACACTCCCTTGATATGGTGGTTGGGTATGACCCTCCTTGTTATTTTTTTGATACTCGGCATGGAGACCTATATTTATTATGATCCTCAGGCATGATGAACCTTATTTATTACCATGATACTATTATTAGTATTATTATGAGTAGTATTATGCATGGATTTTTGAGTTACATCATAGGTCCTGGCCAGTACTACGTATTTATATATATGGATATAAATGTTACCACATTTATAGTGAATATATATATATATATAGGTATTATGACTTAGGAAAAATAAGATATGGTTGGACAGGTGTCCTTGAGGAACCCATGCCTAACTTGTTTACTTTAATTTATTTATTTCATGATTTAATCATTATACTAGCATAATGTTTCCTTTTATATTTAAAAATTAGATTATGCTTTTGAAACCATTTGTGATGGCCTATTGAGTTTATCTCACACCTTGTTTGGGAAACCATTGCTATAGGGTAACCAAAAATACCTCCATCTTATAGGTTGAGGTTTATTAGATTATACTTGTGTTGTTCTAGTATACATGGGATATAACACATGATTGAGTTGGAGCTCAAGATTCTTGTAGGGATAGTCTTTTGTTATTTTTTATTTTCTTTATGTACTGTATTATATCACCTATTATTTTTTTACGAATTATACTTTGTATCATCATATGGACATGCATACATGGTAATATATATTTGGTTTTGGCCTTTTTATTAGTTATTTTATGCATCTTCCGCTTCTGTGTATTTTATTCATAACACTTATGCTATTGATTGATTGAATTTTTATTTTATCAATGTGATAATTTGATCATGAGGTTATAGTCTCCACACCATACCACCATTATAACCTCACTGCTAGTTGAAAACCTTTGGTGTACGAGGAGGCACATTTGAGGCCATGTGACAAATCAACTTGGGGAACTATTTCAATAGATCATGTTTCACGATGTTACAAAGTGGTATCAGTGATTTATTTTACTTTTTATTACTATTTTGGCATTGTAGATAAGAGAATATAAATGTGTCAAAACTTGGTAAATAGCCATGTATAGGAGTGATCAAACCATGCATGAGGAAAAGATCAAGTGTCCAGGGATTGGATTGTTGTTCGGGATATTCATTGTTACAGTTGATTTTGATTTCACCTTGAGTGAGTGGTTTATTTTTCACTGATTAATAATTTATGATATTTAGGGTATTTTATCATTTTCCTGGTATTTCAAGGGAGTATCATTACATGAATAATTATATGAACATTTCAATTCACATGTCATGTATATTTCATCCCATTTAAGTTTCATTACTTGACTTCCAGATAACATATTGGATGTGCATTGTGTGTTTTAGTAGCATGCTTATTTTGAACACGTTATTTTAGTTATTACATAGCATACTTATCTGTATAATATTATCAGGTGTATCCTTGTTTATGTAGTAGTTTCCATGGTTATTTATCATGTTTCTATTCTTATTTATCATGTTTCTATATATTTACCACTTTACATAGAATACATTATTAAAATTGAAATAAATGGTTGGTTAAATAAAATTTATACATTAATATAAGAAGTGTTTTCTTATACATCTTGATGGTGGAATTATATTTAGCCAATTTATTTGGATATGTTTGATCCTTGGACCATTGGTTTCATGGGATGAAACATTCATGGTTGTTATTAAAATAGGAAAACAATAGAAGATTATAAGGTGTTTGGGCCCTTATAAATTGGGAATGGTAACCTATATAATCAAACCATTACATTTGAAATTAATATATTTTCAAACAAAATAAAAAATTGGTTTCAATTATATAAATGGAAATTGTAATTTATAATGGAAATCACCTTTATAACTTGGTAATGGTAATTCATCTAATTGAACCATGGTTCTTATATGTGTATACTAAATCATAAATTCTTATCAGAAATTTTTTCCTATTTAAAATCTTATAATTCTATCACTTGGTTATGATGAACCGTATGAATAAATTTCTAAATACACAACTAGACCCAAGTAGGTCAGTTGGGACATGTTTCTTATAAGATAACCCACTATGGGTGTTTAGAAATTTCAATAATTAAATCAAATTATATAGTTTATGGACCCATGTTTGGCATGGAGGGACCCCCATAGGCCACCTTTGTTATTCCATGCCTTAGTACTTAATCCTATATAGGTATGTTATACTATATTGATTTGGTTATTTAAAGTGTCTGAAACCACTTATATGGATTCAAATATAGATTTATGGTGGAATATTAATTGTCCAGTCTCCCCTTTAATTTATAAAAAACATATTATCAACTTTTGATCTGTGTATATATGAGGCATTAGTTAATTAACATTACAATTACAAACTAAAGCGTTATTTCTTTATAGATTAGAATTGATATTTTTCTTAACTAAGTCAAATGTGAAATCTTATGAATAAATAGATAATTTTTAATATGGATTTTATAAGACAAACTACCTAAATATGATAAGATTTCATCTAAATAATAATACTTGAAATGAATTTTGATAAAACTCTCTCGTGTGCCTTGTGGCATTAGCTAAATAAATGTACTATGTAAAATTTTACCTTATAACTTGTACTTAATGTTTAGAATGAGCCTTTAAAATGTTTAAAGACCAAATTTAAATAAATAAATCAGCTCAAATGAAACCCTAAAGTGGGGTTATTATCTTCAACCCTTGAGTGATGTTAGTTTAAATCTTTCCTGAGTTTTTCCTTGGATGTGAATAGGGGTGTTTCCCATAGGATTATTCTAACCTAAGAGATAGGTAGTAGATACTATTTATCTTTTTAGTGTACCCTAGATATAGGAGCGATTATTTCTACTATTTGAAAGGGGATACCCCTAGGTTAGAATAAACCTATAAACTTTAAAACCTTGCTAAATTCTTATGAACCATTTCTAATGTGTGGTACTATTTGGGTTCCATTTGTCCCATATAGGACTCTGAGTTTAATAAATGAAACATTTTATTTTAAGGTTATATGGTTGATAAGTTGAAACGTGTTACAGGAATGAGTATCTAGAAATCATCAGTTTTTGTGGGTTAGAAATGACTAGGGAATGGTCAACTGCCTAATGGGTTGTGTGACTCCTCTTCATCTTCTTCATTGTTGGATGACTCAGAAGGTCATCAGCTTGTCTCAAAATCATATGGGGTAGTAATACTCTAGGATAAATATTTTTAAGATGTATTAGATACTAGATTTATAGGGGTGATAAACCTATTATTAGTATCAATTATGTTCTATTTTAATTTTTAAATCTCAAGGTAGTATGTGTTGATACACGCAGTACCCGTTGACATGCTAAGATGGTAAAACAAATCGTACGAGTTCAATTAAAATCATTTTAATACTAAGCTTTTATGCTTTGATCATAGGTAATATCTGAGGTAGAGTGACCTAGGAATTAAAGTAAATCATACTCATCCCAATTATTGGGGTGATGTCATAAAATCATCAGGTGTTTAGACATGTTGTTCGATTGGTTTTGGATTTTATGCCTGATGTTACGACATGAATGTATGTAACTCATTAGGTGTTCAATGGATCATGTTCTATGGAATGCGTTTTTGTTCTCAATAACATGACAATAAGGACACTACTAAGGTGGAAAAAATACTTTTGAATGTGTTTTAGCATGTCCTACAAGTAGAGGGAGTGAAAATATGAAAATACCATTTTAAAATAGTCATTTTTTCTTTTGAATGGACATGAGGATAATAATATGGAAGTGTTTCAGCGCTTGAAAGGAAAAACAATGATGAAATGGTTGGTTGTGTAAAGAACATTTGAAAACACCACTAGTCAGATATGGACATTGGTTGTTGTTATTGAGTAATCACAGGATTCCTAGTATGGTAATGTAATTGTGATAAATTATTAATAAAATGTAGAAAACTATAGCTAAATTCTCTTATAGAAAGTCAGTTAGAAGTGCTTAGACTATTCTTTTGGTCTATTATTGAATATGGTTGATTTGAAACCATACTGATCATTTAATCTTGGATGTGATGGGAGTGTTTTGATCCTTCAATGTAATTCTGGATATCCTATAGTGTACTCTTGTCTCAGTGATGATCATGTCCCCTATATTGATATCATCCAGGATGAACTGAAAGAGAATCAATTTTATACTGAGCTAAAGAAGGAACTTAAATGCCATTGGTCTTGATAAATCAACTCCATGAGAGTTGTGATTTTGTAGCACATTAAGTTAGAGGAATGGTTATTCCCAAGTGATACTTGGGTTTTCAAGTCAAAATTACTAGGTTGGACTCATGGACACAAGCTATTTATTTGACTTGAATGCTATTGGGCCCAATCAGTGTTTTGAGGTGTGGATTCCTTGAATATGTATCGATATCTCACTCATAAACACTGGAGTATGGAATTACTTGGATGATATTCTTGGACTATAGTAGATAATTATGATGTTACCCCATTCTTCTGTTAGACTTGGATGGTATGTTTTAAGGGTAACAATCCAAGTGTACTAGATTAGGTACACACCTATGTTCATGTGATGGAATAATGACAAAAATGAACATCTTTTCTAGAGACGTCACGGAAATATAGATATGGGATTTGATGGACATGCTTGAATTAAATATAAGGTTCCTTAGGAGAAGGCATCATGTTTTGTCTTGTGGTGTGCTGGCCATCTAAGAAAAACGTTTTTGAGAATATTCATCCATAAATGGATCAACTTGTTTTATACTTGTTGCATTAAATTTGGTTAGTGAGGAACCACTTCTAGACCATCATCGGGCTAAGACAAGTGAAATGTGGGTTGGATGGGGATTTTCATATAAAATAAATCTCGACCAGGACATTTGAGATTGGTTGGGAGTCAGCCATTAATTTAAGCTAAGGATCATTCCGAGAGCATCATTATAACTTTAGGGGTATGTTAAAATAGACAATTACAATGGTTGAGATGTTGTGACTCTAAATTAGACTTTAAAATTCTATAACATATGGTGGATATTGCCAAAGGGCTGATGGTTAAATAGATAATTAGGTAATTGAATCTCAGTTAAGATGGGATTGGGAAAGCTCTGTCTCAATGTTTTAGTTTTGAATACAAGCATTGATTCAAGTTTTAATAGCTTAAGTATCATGTTCTTAAGAGATTATTGGTGGTGCATTGGGAATTTAGAAATGTAACATGACCATTTGTATGAAACTTCACAACCTGAGTAGTTTGAGTGTTATTTTATTGTTTACCCAAGGATTCTTAGAGATAATAAGTTCTAAGGTGGAGAGGTTGTAATGTCCCTTGTTTTGGACTAAGTAACATTTGCATGGGAATTTGAATTTTACCATTAGGTGGATGGTCTATTCTTTAAACCAATATTTTTAATGTAAATTTGAGCCTTGGAACACTTAAATGTGTTGTTTTTAAGAATTTTTAAAGACCCGAGAAGTTTATTAGGTGTTCTATCAAGTTTTGGGGGCATCAAGCCTTGAAAAATTAGTTTCAGGAGAAACTGGTAGAGGTGCTTGTTTTGCCTAAAATTGTGTATCCCTTCAGGAGAAACCATGCAGGTGTTTTTTCTAATGGTTTTCTTAATCCATACAACCCATAGAGAAAATCATCCAACCAATTCCAGTGAGGCTGGGGGTTTTTCATGGTTTGGCCTAACCTTATGCACTGAGCCGCACATCCATGCACTTGTTGTAGTGTTTTTAGAAGAGAATAAACACATGGTTTGTACACAGTTTCTTAAACCATACATATGAATCTCGATAGCCCCATGCATAGGTAGTATCACATGCATGGTTGGTGCATAGTTTTTCCAATCATGCAGCCAAACCATGTTCCACAATAAAGGGGGTAAAATTACCATTTCCCCCCTCTATAATTTTAATTACTTTTACTTATCTCCTCTCCCATGTGCACAACTCCTCCCCCTCACACTCAAGATCCTCCTCTATACAAGATTGTAATGGAGATGCCTCCTCTGTAAAAGCTTCATTTTGAGTTCCTTTTATCATGTTATAAGTGTATCAGTGAGTCTCTAACTTCTCCTTCCTCCTTTCTCAGTTTTTTTTCCATCTTCTACACTGTCTTTGTGTAAGACAATTTTCCCTATTGTCAAGGTGTTTTCACGTTTATTACATTATATCAAACCATCTTGATTAAAGCCTCAATATTGGATGAGTGAGTAATCATTAGTATACGGTAGGTGATCTATATCCTTTTCCATAGATTATTTATCATTTATAAATTATTCCATGTTATCGGATGTTGGATCCCCCATGCGATGCCTTTAAAATGTGAAATTAGTTAAGTAAGACCTAGTACCTTAAATAATATTTCTATTATACATAGAATTAAACCATTGTTGGTTGTTCACCTTAACTCAAAACACTCCCTTTAGGGTGATTTATTTTTACACCTTTACCCTTATGCCTTCTTATATAATTAAACCACCCTCTTGGGATGTTTTTTAGATACTCTTAATCATAAATCCATTTTTATAATTAATTAAGTTCAAGTTATGTTAGATAATCCCTATTGTAAGAGAATACTTAGTTGAGTTAAATGAATTTAATATGATATCATTTCCACATTTATAGTAAAAAAATATTTGAGGTGTGTTGTCTTTCCTAATAAAATGGGAAAATTGAATGGGTTAATTGAATTGATAAATGTGCATGTACCTCCTTATTTATATACATGGTTTATAATAATGGAATATTTATGTTATGGAATTCTTAATTATTTCTCAATTAAATGTTATGTGACATGATTATGGACATGTTCTTATCTTTATTTATAACTAAATGATAAATTTCATGGATAATCTCCTATACATCTTCATTATTTATAATTGAATCGTATAAATGGAATGGTTAAACACATGGACTATTTATAAATGCTAAACGAGTTATATTGGAAAGGATCCACTATACCTTGACTGATGTCAGTTTCCTATTTATGGAACTTTAGGCTAAGGGATCATATGTCAAGTAGGATTAACTTATTTTACTTAATTAATAAAGGGACCCTGTGTAGGGTTATTGTCCATTATGTGTCACACCCCCTTGTTCAATGATTTTATCATAAAGTTCACATCAATTGGTTCATTAGGTATGGTGTTCCACACCCCCTCGATCTAGAGGTTGGGTATAAACCTCATCCTCATTATTTTTCATACTCGACATGATATCCTATATTGATTATGATCCTCGGGAATGACAACCCTTATTTATTAATATGAGACTAGTATTATTTTGAGTAGTATTATGCATGGAAACCTGAGTTATACCTGTGATCCTATCCAATACTAAGTATCTATATATATGGATATAAAAATTACCTTGTTTATAGTGCATAAACACACACACACACACACACAGATATATATATATTTATATTCGGAGATATTCTGGCTTAGGCTGAAGTAGGTATGGTCATCCGTATATCCCAAAGGAACTTGAACCTATTTTTTTTTAATTTCATTTATTTATTTTGTGCTTTAATCATTATACCATCACAATACTATATTTTATATTCATAGACTAGATTATTATTTAGACACCATAGGTGGTGGCCTACTAAGTTTATCTCACACCCTATTCAAGACGCCATTGCACTTGGGTACCTGGAAAAACCTCATGCTTGTAGGTTCAGGTTTATTGGATTATGCTTGTGCTATTTTATCATACATGGTATATTAGGAGAATAAGAATAAGACAAATCTAAGAATGATCATGAGGATATCCCTTGGAGATTTTGTCTTTTCTTTATATACTGTATTGTATAATCTTTTATTTGTTTACTACTTATACTTCATAGTATCATCTGGAAATGTATGCATGATTATACATATTTGGCATCGACCTTTTTATCAGTTATTTTATATATGTTATGTTGATATATATTTTATTCATACTAATTACACTATTTATTGATTTATTTATTATTATACCATTATGATACTCTGATCATGAGGTTATAGTCTCCCCACAATACCACCATTAGACCCTCACTACTAGTTAGTAGCCTCTGGTGTATGGGGAGGCACCCTTGATGCCATGTGATCAATTAGATTAGGGAACTATTTATGTGGATCCTAGATTGGGCTGTTACATAGAGGATAAATAAATTAAGGTACATCCATTGGATATTGTATTATAGATCCATTCACAGATGGAAATGGGATTGATTTTCTTCTAATATTACATAAATATCGAACTATTTCTAATGTTTTTCAAAGATAATTAAAGTTTATAGTTTTTGTAAGAATGTTTTTGTGAGATATTGATTTAATAATAATTGAGGAATTTTATAATGATTAATTCCACATAATATTAAATTAATGGATGCTATATCTTTATGAAGTGGTTGAGAAGCTATATATTGTTAGAAGATTAATAAAAGATAGATCATATTTTTTTGTGAAGTTATATCCTAAGTATTATCATATATTGAATAATGATGTTATATGAAAAATATACTTGGATGTTTTATTTTGAGGAAGAATGAATTTGTGGTGGAAGTATAAAATTGATTGAAATAATTTAATGAGTATTTATATGTTTCATAAGATATATAATTATTCTGGTGATGATTAAAGATGATTTGAAGCTATTAAATAGTAATTTTAAGTATTATAAGTGCTTGAGAAGTTTTGAAAATGTTCTATAAATTTTGGAAGTTATAGTTTTTTGGAGAAGCTTTCAAATTAAAAATCCATACATCGATATATAAGGATTACTGTGCTTGATACATAAGGGTTATCATAAGGATATTTAATATATTCCATATAATAAAAAACATAAAAAAGTCCTTGGGAGAATTATAATGTGATACATAATAGATACTAATTCATAACAGTACTTCTATGTTACAGACTAGATATTATAATGGTACACAGATTCAATAAGATACATAAGGGTTCTTTCATAGAATATGTAAGAGTTTCCAAAATAGATAATTTGATAATTTTCCAAAAAATATCCTTATGATACATAATATCTTTTAGAATAGTAATCTATGATAAAGTATTAAGTAACATATTTTTTAATCACAGATAATATTTTTAAAGAACCATAGATGATATATAATATATCCCAGAGAAGTTAAATTTTGGAAAGTAAAAAATTGAACTATAATATTTAAGGGTTCTACAACTCATATTTAAGGGTACTTAGATTTATATATTGAATATTTTTAAAAGTATTGAACTTATATATAATACATAATAGTTCATTAAACCATACACAATGGTTCCTTAGGTGGTATGTAAAGTGTTTCACATTAAACAATTCATGAATTATAAAGTATAAAATGTAAATATTTTGAGATGCTCTTCATGTCTTAAACAAAAATATTATTTTATGATTAATATTTCACTCATAAAATTAGTATATATGAATAATATTATAGAATATTAGTTGGTTGTGCTCCATGAAGAATAAGTTCATAATACGAAGCTATATTAGAAAATAAATAAGTCAAAACTGGTTCATTATGTAGAGATATTGCCACACAACGAGGAGATGATCACACTATGTTGTGTAATGAAGGGAATGTTTTAGGAGAGATTTAAACTAAAACAATATCACCACATGCTATCATGAAAATATGGAATTAATTACTTAAAGATTATATCAAATGATAAGAATGTTAATTTTTTTTGATATTGTGTGGAAGTTAAACAACCCTATCCTATGGTGATAATTTACATGATCAATTTCAATCAGTTTTGAAGAATGATAATGATATAGGATTTAAGTGACATGATTTATTGGTTTTCATATTAATTGTATAAAAACATTATATATGAGATATTTAGTGAATATAATTAAAATAAGGAGAAAAATAATTATCAAGGTGAGAGAGAACTGACATTTATATAGTAAATATTATTTTTTTAAAGATAATATTAGATACAAAACTATGTATTAGAATATTATCCTTGTGTATTGATGTTAAAGAATAAGAATAGAGATAATGAATTTCTTATTTTGATTATCATTCATGGAAAAGAATAAAAATCATGAGAAGACCAGTTTATGTCTCCCTTATAGTGCAAGGCCTAAAGGATTCTGAGCTAGCCCTTATTGATCACTATATTTGATGAAGGAGATTAGATCCTTTTATATTAGTATATAAATGAATATACTTCTAACACCAAATCCAGAAGGAGGAATCCAAACCTAGAATTTGGAAGAAAGGCTCAGTGAAGGTACTGGGGTGTGTAGTGGAAACCAGTGCGCTAGAGATTTAAAAAATTTCACTTGTGATCGATGTAACTACATCATCACTAGTTAATCATAGACACAATAAAAGATCAAGTATACCACTTGATGAATTTTAAGAACAAAACATAAAATAAAAATACTTAGTTAAATCTAAAGCTATGATCAATATGTGATCATCAACAGTGATCGATAGTCAAAGGATATGAAGCTTAATACCTATAGATCATACACTTATACTTCAAAATTCCATGCATACATCAATCATCATATTCTAGGTGATAACATAAAGATCCAAATAATTATTCAACATCATTATGATCACCACATTATAATTCCTATGATGAATAAAGGGGAGCTCGATCTAGTTTCTTAGATAAAGAACTTATCTCCCTAAGAAGTGGTTTAGGAGAGAGAGGTTCTCAATGAATGATCTATGAATAGTTATCTCTATGGGATCCTCCTCCTCCTTTTATAGTGAGTTTCTAAAATACATGAAAAGGGTCCACGACCCCCAAATTTTTATTACTTACTATAAATATAGGAACCCAGGATTCTCATACATGGATATTACATCTTTTTAGATGAATATTCATTATATTACACAAAAAAATTCCTAAGAACCATAATAGTTTATTTATTTTGGAAACATGGAACATAATATTATAATCTGGAAAACCACAAATATCCTCCCATTTAGTACTCTTCATAGAAATACCCAACATAAAACCTTTCTTCATAACATGGGGAAAGTAAACATAAGAAAGGGTGATCTCAAATTCTCATTAAGGGTAAATAAAAAATATATCAATCTATGATCACATGAAAGAATAATATAAGAATAAGGGTACTTGATGATGAAGATAACTTATGAATTTCATACCTAACATGTCATATATCAGAAATATGAGTAATGGAATAAATATTTGCAGTTAAATAGACATGAATCATAATGGAATAAAAGAACATGGTCTATTAGAGCATAACATTAGCATAAGACATAAATTTGCGACATACACATAAGAATAGAAAATATTATATCAGGGATACCCACCTATACATTTATAACATGTTAGGCTTGGGTTAACCACCTGTGTACCTGATTTAGGCTTGAGATGACCGTCCATGTACCCTATTTTTCATAGGCTAAACCTCCTAGGTAGGAAACACCACTACCCCCAGTGGAAACCCTTTCATCATTGATGAATGAGTTCACTCCCCAAACCATCATGTTAGTCAAGGTTCACCCCTAGAACATCATAGTGGAAAAGGTCCTTACTGAACTAAGTTCACTCACCATTTTATTTTTATCTATCTCATGATATATAAATCTTTATCTAATTCATTAGAGGAAGATATAGGTCCCACTCATATTTGGTTATAACGCAACCACCATCACATAATGAAAATCATACATATGTGTTCCATAAGATCATAAATAATTCATCATATCATAACCAATGAAATGAAATGAGTTTAATAAATATTTCATTATATCATAACCTTTATAAAATAGATAGGTTTCATAGTCATTTAATTGTTTCATAATAGCACAACCCATGAAAAGAAGCGGGATTCATAGGAGTTCTATCATTGTATAACCTGTGGAAGAGGGGAAGGTTTCATAAAAATTATGTCATCATAAAAATAAAACATTAAGAGAAATAATTATAATTGTATCCTTGTATTATATCCCCATTAAATCATAAATAACCTCAAAGTATGTCATCTTATAGGGAAAACGATTTTGATCTATTATTTAAAACATTTCTTTATGAAAGTAGCCTTTCCACTTAGTTTTTTTAAAACATAAAATATTTTTCTTTGAAAATAAACATGAAAAAATATAAGATAAGATTCATAGTAATGATTGGTCACAACATTGAGAAATTCCATTCATGCCGTACATGTTGAAATGTAGACTCCTTTCACATTTTTAGTAAAAACCAAACTGACATTGTTTGAAAAAAGACATGAAGATTCCTTTCAAAACATTTTTTTAAAAGTAAAACATGGGTATAAATTTATTTTACAAATAATTAGAGTGTAATAAGACATTTTAGAAAATATTTTTATGAATCATGGTTTTGGAAGAAAATATATTTCTGGCTGAAGAGAGAAATAATGTCATATTTTCTTAAAAACATTTTCTTAATTATATCAAGTACCAATGAGTGAAAAAATGACACAATTACTTGAATATTTTATGAATAACTAGAAGATAATAAAATTAATGATAATTTTTGGGAATTATATCAGGATATTTTAACATTTAATACTTAATCATAAATAATCCTGATAAATTATGAGATTGTAACATAAATTTTTTACCACATTGGTAATATTGAATCATAAGAACCATGAAGGAATAACATAAAATGAAACTTAAAATATCACAATAATGAATAAAATCATGATATAAAATGTAAAATGGGTTGTATGTACTCCATGTGAAATAATATATGTGGATAAAATAATGCACATCTCAAAGAAGGATAATTGAGACAAAAATTCCTTACCGATTTGTTAACTTTTGAAACATAAAACCCATGAAAGAGAGATCCTAAAATGGATATGTAAATACCAATATTTTTTAGGAGAATCATTATAATATAAATTAATGGTAATTATATACAACACATAAAATAAATATGTGGTTAATATGGCATGTGTCTCATGAAAGTAAAAAGTGAGACGAAAATCCCTTACCTTAAATCTTGACTTCAATCGTTCATGTTAAAACCTCCTATATAATAAATATAATTTTATAATAAATCTATTAAAAAAACATATTAATATATATATATATATATATATATATAATACCATATATGATTTTATTATGAACATTTATTACCAATTTATTAACAATTTCATGTTAAAGTAACGTTTTAGACAATAACTGCTTTGTTTTTGGCGTATGTTTTAACTTGTTATTTCTTGTCCCTCTTACATAGATCATGGTTGAATAATATACAGAATTTAAAAAATGATATAAATATCATATATATTCATTATATATGTATTTAAAGTAATTCATAAAATTTAGTGATAGGAAATGAAAAATACCATTTGTGGAGATGGTAAGCCGTATGTACGCATAAATGCAATTTCCGTTTTCTTATCGGATTGAAATAAAAAAAAGTAAGTGATATATATTATCATTCCAAAATAATTTTTATGTCATATATATCAGATATTTTCATTAATCTTATCCTTAATACATTTTATTTAAAGTGTGAATGTATCACATCGCTTCGTGAGATGGTAGTCCTCTGTACACACGAGCGACGTTATTGTATTCCCATAAAATGAAGAGTATGAATGTATGTATGATATATTAATTATATAATCATAATAAAATTATAAATATCCTATATAAGTAATAAAACCATCATTATTTTATTTCTATATAAGTGTTATTGGAGAAACGAATGACATCAGTTCGAGAGGCGGTAGTCCACCGTACACACGAATGATGATTTTGTAACCCATTTGATGGAAGTGGAGATGGTTTTAGGTCATCATATTAACATAAAAACATATAAGTAAATTTAATATAATTATTATATTATATAATAATGGCATAATAATAATTTAATGGGGTGGAGGAAGAAATAAAAAGGAAACACTCGTTGATGAACGTTACCTCTTATTTCGGTATCCTCTTTAGGTTTGTACTAAAAGCCTTCCTAGGATAGATTTATGACCAAAAAAGGATTCTAGGATTATGGGGTAGAAATTTAAAATTTATTTTGGTAGGTATTGGACAAAACAAACAGTTTTTAAAGTGAGAGGAAGAGAGGAGAGGGGGTGACCTTTTATAAGTGGGGGAGAGGACACACTTGGTGTTTTTTGAAAAGAATTGAGTGCTCCCACGTTTTTCATATGTCATAAGGGCCCAAAATGGACCATTATCAAACCTTATAGGTGAAATGGTATAAATATTTATATAAAATATTTTCTAGACAAGGTTATATGTCATTTTTACCCTTATATTTTTATTTTAACCACCGATAAACTCATTTTTACCTTAACTGTGGTAATTAATTTTTACTGCACTCACTATTCATTTTGGTCAAAAATTAAGTTTAATTTATTTGATAATATAAATTATTAGAATTAAAAATATGGAATAAATTTTTTAAAATTCAATTTAAATAATTTTAAAATTTTAAATTAAAATTAATCTAGCATATATGATGAGAAAGTTGGGTTTTAAAGAGAAAATGTTCAAATGTTTGAAATGTTTTTATATAAAAATTAAATATTAAATTGATAAAAATTGGATTAATAGATTTATAATTTAACTAATTATACATTAAAACCTATTTAAAATATAATTTATCTTTATAAACTATTTAAACAAAATGGTAGTTTTCAATTAAAATTAAGTATTTTTCATTTTTCATAAAAAATGAAACTTTTCAGAAAAGTCCAAAAAAATCACCCTAAGATAATTTTGATAATTTTATTTCAAAAATTAAATTTATTTTTTCAAATAAATTTTATAAAGGTTTCAAAATTTAATTTTATTATAAGTGTGCAAAAAAGGAAACATAATTTATTTTTAGAAAATACAGTTTTTTTCTACATAAAATTGGATTTATTATTATTTATTTCATAGAAAAAATATAATATTAATGTTAAAAGTTTGATATAATATATAAAATTAATTTATACTGGAATTGATTTGTTTAATTTATTGATATAAAACACACTTGTGCGCATAAAAATAGTTTTTTCTGAGAAATATTTACTTTCATTTTCATAAGGGTTTTGTTTTAATTTCTAATTAATTGGTCACTAAAGAATTTATTCTATATACATGTGAAAACCATATTTTCATAATTTATTTAATCTTATTAATAATCTCCATTACATCTAATAGGTGAAAAAAATAATATTAAATTATAATATTTTAATAATATGTCATGTTTCATTTAAACTTTGTGTTTCATATAATGGAACAAAAGCTCAGTGTTGTGTGTAATGAAAACCAAATTTAGTATTTTGTATAAGTCAAGATAAAATTAGTGTTATGTTTAAAGAAAAGTATTTAAAAAAATTAATTAATTTGAAAAAAATATTTCATAAAATCTCATGGTGTTACATTCTACCCCTTAAAATGAATTTCTCCCACAAAATTCATTTCAGTCATAAATGGTTTAACATTTGAAAATTCCTTCATAGAAACCCAAATTGTAAAAATGAATAATAAAAAATAACTTAAAATGGTAAATTTGGAAATATAAAGTTTACCTAAAGTAACTCATAACTAGGTTTCCACATAAGAGAACATAGGTGGGAAGTAAAGATTTGGATACGGAAGAAAAGTGTAAATAATTATATAGTGATAGTCATTAATGATCAAAAGAAAGTGAGTGATCCAAAGAAAGTTTATAATAAAAAAACCATAAACCATATAGGAATTAAAAAGGTCATTGATATCATAAAAAATGATGATAATAGTACAAAATTTTATCCAAGGATCCTTTTCCTAAAGTTTAATAATTTTCACGAGAAGATATGCTTACTTGATTTCATTACATTTCATAAGAACAATATCACCCTTGGGTTGTGCATTGATCAATTTACACTTTATATCATACTCTAATAAGTGAAGGTGGATTTTTTTCCTAGATCACTTAAATATCATAATATTCATAAATAGAATGGTAATTCATTCCTTAAATCTCTAAAAAGAGGTCAGCTTTGGTTATCCAATATGGATAAATCTTTATATAGTGAAGTAATAAATTAATCTCTAAAACCTAATCAAAAGTTCAACTTAAATGATTCCATAAATGGTTAAACTTATAACCCTTCAAAAATTAAATATTTATAAATAAGTTCACTAAATTTATCAAAATAAACTTAACATTAATTCTCCAAATATCATTAAACAGATCTTAATGGTTACATTCCAAATATGTGAATACCATAATCATACATTCTCTTGAATCTTGGTAATAACCAAAATTACCATAAAAAATAAATTAAAACATTCAATATTCCTCATTCTTTTAATAAGACCATAAATTATTATATATATTACATAGATATAATAATGTTGTAAACTCCACAATGGTAACATAAACCACTTTGTCCAAAAATCATTAATCAGTTCAAGGGTCATCAGTACTGTCTAATTTACTTTATCCATATCAATTATATCTTTATCCCAACATAATTATTTCAACATTAGGAACATATTAAGGTATATATTTACCTTAATCATGTTTTTTCCATGAATATAACCTTTCCATTAAATCACTTTTCTAGGACATTAAAACATTTCAACATATTCTTTCAAATCCTTAATGAAAAACTTATACTGAACAATCCTTATATATTTCATAATTAATGTAACATAATCCTTGAATTCCAATACATAAATACTTTAATTATCCTACTTTTTTCTCAAATAATTAACCAGTCTCTATCTTCTTATTTCTTAACACTTATTTCCTTTCATATGTAATTTGTAGTCTCTTCATCATCATCAATATAACCAATACTCATAACACCTTTCTAATTCTCTTAAAAATATTTCCCCCTAGGATATCAATTTTTATAATGCCCATAATTTCCAAATTTAAAGCATTCATCCATTTATAATACCTTAGGGAGATCAATATTCCTATCCATTCTGTTAATCGATCTCTTTATTTTTCTTTGCTGTTACTTTTTTTGTGTCTTTCTTTTCCACACCCAAGACATCTTCTTGTTCATTTGAGACATTACCTGGATTACATTATTAATCTTGTTTTTTGATATTTGATTAAGAATAATCACAACATCCTTTACTCCAATTATCATCCCATTTGACTGCTCATTAGAAAATTTTCCATCACATTCAATGTTAACCCAATTCCTTTTGGTTCCCACCATTGAATAAAACAAAAAAGAATAGTGTGAGAAATTATAATCATATTAGGAAACCAAATAATCATGAAAATCACTTATAGGGTGTCTAAATTATGGTATATTATTTTTTATCTATGGCACCTTAGGTTTATCCTAGGTCATTTATAGTCATCATATATTTAAATCATTCATGATATACCATAAAGAGTTTGTGAATTTCCAAAGCATATCTCACAGGAGTGTCAAAACAGATGTGTAACATGGCCTATTTTTGTGTACTTGGTTATGATTGAGTCCATCTCAATATGAAAATTTCAAAGTTATTAACCCTAGTTACCTCTATGCGAGTTCTATATCCACTCGTAGTATCCATATAGGGATGTAATTTCTTAGAAACCAATCACTCTATCCTTTACCAAAATTCCAAGATATTTTCCTATACTTTGACTATACTTAAACTTATCATTAGATACATTCCTAGAAAAATCCTTATAAATATACATAGGTATATCAATAAATTTTTCTCATTATAGTTTACAAAGGTTAACTAAACCTTTCCTATAATGAAAAATACAGTGACCCAGACTTCTCATACATGGATATTACATATCTTTAGATGAATATTCATTAAATTACACAAACACATGCCTAAGGACCATAATATTTTAGTTTATTTGGAAACTTGGAGAATAATATTCTAATCTAGTGAAATACCTTCAATGTTTCCCATAAAGATCTTCCCATTCAGTACTCTTCATTTACATACCCTATATAAAATCTTTCTTCATAACTTAGGGAAAGAAAACATAATAAAGGGTGATATGAAATATTCAGTAAGGGTAAACACTAGATATATCAATCTATGATTATATGAGATCATAAGATAAACATAATAGTACATGATGATACGAATAAATTATGAAGTTCATAACTAACCTATCATAGATCATAAACATGAGTCATGACATAAATATTAGTAGTTCATAAGACATAAATCATAATAGAATAAAATAACATGATCCATGAGAGTATAATATTGGCATAATACATATATTTTTATCCTACACATAATTATAGAAAATCGTATGTCAAGGCTACCCACCAAGACATTCATAACATGATAGGATTGGGATAACCACCCACGTACCTTCTTCATGCTTGAGAAGACCTTCTATGTACCCTCTTTTTCAGTAGATACACCTCTTGGGTAAGACACACCACCATCATCAATGAAAGTACTTTCCTCATATTGGAATGGGTTCACTCGATAAACCATCTTGTTAGTAAAGGTTCACTCCCAAGAACATCATTATAGAAAAATTACCTTACTGAACCGAGTTCACTCCCCGTTCCAATAATATTTATCTCATGAGATAAAAATATTTACCCAATACATTGGAGAGAGATATAGATCCCACCCATTCTTGGTTATAACATGACCACCTTACTTGGTTATTATATAACGACCATCACATAATGATAATATTACATATTTATTCCACATGATTATAAATAATTCATTATATCATAACCCATGAAATGAAATGGGTTTTATAAACATTTAATTATATCATAAACTATATAAAAGAGATAGGTTTCATAATCATTTCATTGTTTCATCATAGTATAACCTATGAAAATATACAGGATTCGTAATAGTTCTATCATGGTATAACTCGTGGAAGAGAAACATGTTTCATAAACATTAGACCATTATATACATAAACTATTCAGAGAAAAAACAAGAATGGTATCCTTGGATCATATCCTTAGTATATTATTTGTAACCTCAAAGGATGTCGGGTTAGAGGGAAAATTATTTGATCGATCATTTAAAAAATTTCTTGATAAAAATTACCTTTCCACTTATAATTTTTTTAAAACATAAAATATTTTGAAAATATTCCCCATTGAAAATAACCTTGAAAACTTATGGGGGAACTTCAAAGAAATTATTGTTCATGATGTTGGTAAATTCCCTTCATGTCTTAAATTTTAAAACAAATATTCCTTTCACATTTTTAGAAAAAGACAAAAGGGAATTGTTTGGAAAATGAAATGAAGATTCCTTTCAGGAAATTTTGTAAAAAGTCAAACATGGGTAAAAATTTCTTTTAGAAATAATAATATAGTAATATTTTTTTTAATTTTTTTATAAATCATGATTTTGGAAGAAAATATATTTCTGATCGAAGATAGAAATAAATTCGAATTTTATTAAAAATATTCTATTAATTATTTTATGTACCAAAGAGTGGAAAAATGATACCATTACTTGAATTTATCTTGAATAAACAGAGTAGAATATAATTAATGAGAATTATTGTGAATTATATCATGATATTTCTATATTTAAGACTTAATCATAAACAATCCCAATAAATTAAGTGATTGAAACATAAAATCTTTATGAATTTGGTAACATTAAATCATAAGACTCACGAAGGAATAACATAAAATAAAACTTAAAATATAATTAGGATGAATAAATTCATGATATTACATGTAAAATGGGATGTATATACACCTCGTGAAATAATATAATTGTATAACATAAGGTACATCTCAAAGAAGGAAAATTGAGAAAAAAATCCATTACTGATTTGTTAACTTTTGAACCGTAAAACCCATGAAAGGGATATCCTAAAATGGATACATAAAACCAAAAAGTTTTAATGATAAAAATCATAATATAAATTAATGGATAGTATATACATTGACTAAAATAAATAGATGGTGAATATGGCATGTGTCTCATGGAATTAAAATGTGAGACAATATTCCCTTACCTTAAGTCTTGACTTTCATTGTTCACATTTAAATCTCTTGTATAATAAATATAAGTTTATTATAAATATATTAATTAACAATATTTATATATATCATAACATATATTATTTTATTATTACCATTTATTACCCAATTATTAATAATTTCATGTTAAATTCATGTTTGGGCAATAACTGCTATGTTTTTGGCGTATGTTTTAACTTGTTATCTCTTGGTCCTATTAATTTGATCACAGTTTAATATTATATAGAACTTAAAACATGATATAAATATCATATATATTCATTATATATGTATTTATATTAATCCATACAATTTAGTGATAGTAAATGAAATACACCGTTCATGGAGACGGTAGACCATACGTACACATGAACATTGTTTGCATTTTCTTATCAGATTAAAAGAAAGAAAATTAAGTGATAAATATTATCATTAAAGAATAATTTTTATATCATATATATCATATATTTTCAATAAAATCATCCTTAATACATTCTATGTAAATCATAAACTTATCACATCACTTCGCGAAATGGTTGTCCGCCGTACACACGAGCAACATTATTGTATTCCCACAAAATAGAATGTATGAAGGTATGTGTGATATAATAATTAAATAATCTTAATAAAATATTAAATATTAAATATATATAATATATAAATAATAAATCCATCATTAATTCTATCCTCAATAGGTGGTAATGGAGAAACGAATGACATCGGTTTGCAAGGTGGTAGTCTGCTGTATACATGAATGATGATTTCCTAACCCATTTTATGAAAGTGGAGATGGTTTTAGGTCATGAAATTAACATAAAAAAATCTCAGTAAATTAAATATACCTATTTTATTATATAATCATATTATAATAATAATTTAATGGGGTGGAGGAATAAATAAAACAAAAATACACGTTGATGAATGTTACCTCTTCTTTGGATATCCTCCTTAGGTTTTCCCTAAAATCCTTCCTAAAATGGATTTATGAACAAAATAAGGATTCTAGGATGAGGGGAGATAATTTGGGAAGTGATTTTGGTATGTATTGGTGGAACCAAATCAGTTTTATGGTGTGATGAAGAGAGGAGATGGGGTGGCCTTTTATAAATGGGGGAGATGACACACTTGGAATTTTTGAAATGAATTGAGTGATCCCACATTTTTCTTATGTAACAAGGGTAAAAATGGACTATTATCAAAACTTATAGGTTTTATGGTCTAACTATTTCCATAAAATATTTTTTAGAAAATTTTATAGTTCATTTTTACCCTTATCATTTTAGTTTAACCCCCGATAAACCTATTTTTACCTTAACCGTGATAATTACTCTTTACTATATTCACTATTCATTTTAGTAAAAAATTAAGGTGAAAATATTAGATAATATAAATTATTCTGATTCAAAATATGAAACACATTTTTAGAAATTACATTCATATAAGTGGAAAATTTTAATTTCAAATTAACCCCACAGAGCGTATGAGAAAGCAGAGTTTTAAAGAGAAAAAGTTCAAAAGTTCAAAATGTTTTTATATCCCAATTAAATATTAAATTGATCCCAATGAACTAAATTGTATCAATGGATTTTTAATTTAAATAATTTTACTTCAAAACCAATTTAAAATATTATTTATCTTTATAAACTATTTAAATGAAAAGGCATATTTCAATTAAAATTTAGTATTTTTCACTATTCATAAAAAAGAAACTTTTTAGAAAAGTCCCAAAAATTCACCCCAAGATAATTTTCATATTATTATATAAAAGATTATGTTTATTTTTTAAAATAAATTTTATAAAATTATCAAAAATTAATTTTATTATAAGTTCGTAAAAAGGTGACAAAACTATTTTTTTATAAAAATACACTTTTTATGCAAAAAATTAGATTTATTATTATTTATTTTATAGAAAAAATATAATATGAATGTTAAAAATTGATATAATATATAAATTAAATTAAAACCAAAATTTATTTAGTAAATTTATTAATTTAAAACACACTTATGTGCATAAAAATAGTTTTTCAAAGAAAGATTTCCTTTTATTTTCAAAATGGTTTTATCTTCATTTTTAATTAATTGGTCCCCAATGAATTAATTTTATATACATATTAAACCATATTTTCATAACTAAGTTAATATTATTCATAACATTCATTCTAATGGCTAGGTGAAAACTCCCATATTAAATAATAATATTTTAATAATATGTCACATTTTATTTAAACTTAGTGTCACATGTAATGCAATCTAAGATCAGTGTTACATGTAATGCAAGAAAAACTCAGTATTGTGTATAAATCATGATAAAATTATTGTTTCATGTAAAGAAAAATATTTAAAATACTAAATTAATTTTTAAAAAATATTTCATAAAATCTCAAGGTGTTACAATAAACAACATCTTATGCCTGCTTTACTAAGTCATAAATTTCATTTATATTTTAATCACTTACTTATAATATAATAAATATATTATGTAATAAAAGTGATTCATTAACTTGACCTTTCATTCCCACAAATATTAAAAAAACATTCAATATTAAATAATATTCATTCATTAATATTTTTCCCATTTATTTACTTTAATACTTGTAAATACATTTAATAAATAAATTCAGTAACAATTATTATACACTTGAATAATATGAACTTATTTATTCCTTGGTGATCATATAATCTTGGACATATCTTGGACCCCCTGGTGGGTACAACCTTGTCAAAAATCCTATTCATCATATTAGAAAATACTTTTGAATATTCTATTATTTGTGACCCTCTATACCCTTATCTCGATAGTAGTGAATACTATGAATTGACTGGGAGTGAAGTATAACAACCCATCAAGGCCCCTAAATAAATAAGTAGTATTCATAATAACAACAAACTTCCTATAAACACACACCATGTAATATGATCTCTTTATCTCATGATATCTCATAAAGTAGGAAATACACTTTGTGTCATCATCCTTTTCTTCTTTATTATTCATTAACCTTATTAAATAGACTTACATTCTTCGACCATGGCCACATATTTAGTAAATTAACTACCATCCTGATCAACTAGGACCAATATATCTCTTCTTATTGTAAGTGAAAAATTATATCTTCATTATTTAATCAATTTAATACTACTAATGATGCACCCAATGCAAGCTACCTCACTATAAATTTATTACCATAGTTTTTTCCTTGCATTAAAGTACATAATAAAATAGCATGCACTAAAAATAATCTCAATTTAATATACCATTACACATGTTTGTAGATAGGAACTACCAATGATACATGAAACATGTAGGGTTCCTATTAGAAGTCTAGTCCTCATGATTTCATCAACTCAAGGTCACCAAGTGAAAAAATAATGAGAAAAAGTATAAATTATTATGAGTCCCCAACACCTGAGAGCCAAACATAATTTTTTCCATTAAGTATAATGTATCTAGACAATATAACATTTTTTAATACTAATATCATAGTATCTCAAGGTTATCATTATATCCTGATAACTACTATAACCTTTTGATATGAAAAATATTCTAGTAAAATTACCATATAAAAAGTGGATGTAGAAATATCAATATTATTATGGTAAGTGTACATCATTCATAACTCACTATATACATGGTATGTTAATAAAAAAGTACCATTTATTTGGGTCTAGATCACCCACTAATACAACTCCCACACTTTCACTAGAGACAACATTATAACTAATCATGTTACCTATCACATGATAAGATCATGTTTTGGTGAGTTATTCCTTTGGACATGGGATTACCACATCTCTTCTACATGGGTACTTTTCTATCCATGATTTCACCTCCTAGTAAAACTCCTCAAGAGATGATATCCCAGAGTATATACCCTTTTCTACTTTTAAAAAATTAAATCTTGGATAGTAACAATAATAGAATTATCATAATTAATATTATGATAAAAATTTATTTAATAGGTTCAATTATAATAATAATAATAAATAATTGCATATTTTAAACTACTTCTTCATCTACATCAAAAGCCTAAATGTACTCGGTTTTGGTAGATATGGATATCATTGACTTGAATGATCTTTTCTTGATTATTACCTTAGCCTAGATGTGATATTAGATCATATTAATCTATATGAATACTAGTTTGTGTCCCCTTATAATTAGTATCCATTTTTCTCCACATACTAGGAACATATCCATTATACTTCCTCAAGTATAATCAGATAGTTCTGACCGCATCCCATGTAGTTATCTTGGATATAACTAATATTTTATTACTATAAAGTTTATATTGGAGATATAACTTCTTATACATATCATGTAATACATGATTTAGCTATCATATAAGTGTATGGGATTTAACTCACCACATTAATCTCCTCCTATGTTCTATACATGTCTTCTTATAGAGATTTATTCCATGTAACATTGATAATAATTCTCTCTCAAATTGTTCCAAATTTTATTTTTCAATACCTTATCATTATATATATTATTGACCAGGTCTAAGAAATCATTAGATCTACCTTAGTAAATAATATTCCATACAACTTGGATTGATACTTTAAGTCAATCTCTAGAGAGTTACTTTTATCCCAGTATTTATTAAATATATGACCAATATCTATTTTCCATATGTTACCAAACATATTTTACTTAGAAAATAGTGGAGATCCCACTAACCTCTAGAAGAAACATGAAAAAAATCATTCAAAATGAACATTTCATGATATTTTTAGTTACTTTAATCCAAAATTGGATTTCAGTAACTTTCACCCCTTATTGGAATTCTATTGTGTCACCATCCTTTTTTGGTCATGTCATATAAACATCTTCTATGATTGGTTGTCTTGACATATAATTATCAATAAAACAATTATATAAAGTATCTATGATAAGTAAAATTCTAATGGATTTATTTATAATGACTTTGTGTTACCAATCCAGCCTTATCAGTACCATGCTTGTAGCATCCATTTGTTGTTTCACTTGAATACCCACCATGGTATTCAAAATAATAATCCCTTTTTCTTTGATACAAGGAATCCATTATTGAATTTCAATTATTCTTTTCAATTATAGCTTGTTTCCATTTAATTATTAATTGTAGGATTCATTACTCTTAATGAATAATGTCTCATTAGTTGTGGTGAATATAAAATCATTACTCATGATTTTAATCTTCTTACACAATATGTGTCTTTGGAACATTCCATTTCCACATGCTCGCAAGAAACATGTTCCTATTCTAACTACTTGTGCATTTCCAACATTAAATAAATACAAGTCAATATTTCTCCCACAATCTTAGATAGAGATGTTCACTCTTTTATATAAATATATTCCATCACTCGACTATCACCTTTTCTATCATGGGGATTTTTATAATATCCTAATAAACCTTTATGATAATTACATTAGATACAAATTATGTTTTTCTTGATGCAAGGTTGTTTATATACTAACAAAAACGTTTCATCTAAACATATGATTGATGGATTTATATCATACTATTAATCATATGATATCCATTTTTCATTAAATTTGGCATATCATTATGGGATAATTTTGATATTCTAAAAGACTGGAAGTATCTACAATGAATATCAGTTTTAACATCAATGCTCCTTTTACTAACATCATGATTTTGATGTGTATAAGGAAATGTTCATTTATGAATTACTCCATGCTATATTTAAATGATCAATGATTGAATATAAGTCTCACCATTAATCCTCTATACCAACATCACAACTTTGATGTGTATTATGGTAATGTGTGATTAAGAATTACTCCATGCTACATTTTAGTGATCAAACAAATTCTTGGTCAAGATTATCTTCGACACATGAGCTCAAATTTACTCATATATTATGACCACTTATATTACATACTTTACTTTTACATTACTTTAAACACTTAAAGGAATATTATGAAGTATAGTTACCACTATCGTATTCTTGTAATAGTTAACACTCTCTAACTAAATTAATTACAAATTCATTATGGATTACTTTTATTTTTAAAGGTTTTTTTTCCAAAAAAATTGGTATATATGTTGATAATAACTTAGGTATTTATCTTCATAGAGTCTAAATACCATAATGGGTATGTCCTTAATATCTAATTTTATTTTTTTCATTGAAAAAGAATTATCTTTCCAGAATTGGGAATAACTGAGTATTAAATTATATATTCATTAGGAATTTCCAATGATTCAATCATTACTGAACTATTAGTTGAGTATTAAACACCGCAAACAATATTTATTCCAAAACTAGAATAATTTCTCCATTAGTCCAATAGAAACATGATATTAATGTTTTATTAATATTTAAAAAAGTTAAACAAGAACCATTTACTTGGAAATTAAAAGTTTTGTACTTCCCACCACTGACTTAGGAATCACCCTTTCTCAGCCACTAGGAGAATTCACCTTACATATTGTAATGTTTCTATTCTTACTTGGTTACTATATTTAAATACTCATATGTGATAGTAATATTGTATTCAATACCCAAGAAGTATGACTAAAACATCACATAAAATGATGAATATACCTGAAGGAGAAGCAACCACTTACTTCTTTGATTCAGTTCATTACATTTTAAAATTTCATAGTCTTATCCCATGACATGAAAACCAAGCAACCTATTTTATAATTCCTTTATTATTTTCTTTGAAATAATTTGTGAAGGTTCCTTTGGCATCACACTTTCCATTATCCTTTTTCATTTTATTTTAAATTGTTCACCATTATAAATAAATATCAAACATTCTTTAGGTTCTTATTTACATATCAAACCTCACCCAAAAGGTAATGAAGAATTTTCTCATTTTACTATTAATTTTTAATATGAAATAAAACTATATAAAGTGTGTTATAAAGTTATAAGAATGCGATGTATTAAAATTTCATGATCCATATTTCAATTTTACACTTATCCAGTGTAATCATCATCCCATTCATATCTTGATTCAATTTATAATTGAAAGCCTCTTAGAGATGAGACAACATGTGTAATCATCCATGAACCAATTCTGTATCCTAAACTAACATCATATGTTGATGATAAAATTATGATGTAAACATAAAATGAATCATATATGAGTTTTCTATAATAAATTTTCTCACCCTCACTTCCTAAGGCAGCTTAATTGGTATTGGAGATACCAACATCTTGAATTTTTGATATCATATTAATTTGAACAAGTGTCAGTACTACTCTTGAAAATAATGAATGTTTGAACATGTCCTTTTTACAATAGTTATCATAGTGTACTTGTGGTATTGATTCCCATTTTCTATAAAAAATTAAATCTAATAGATTATTAATTTTATCTTGATTACTTCTTAGACATTACCGATTAATTTAACCATCAAATGTCACCCCCTATTTTATCGAACTCTAGAATCCCTCACTACTAGACTCAAAATAATATATTTCTTGATTATTTTGGAGAAATGGATCCTTTGAACCTCTCCTCATATCCTACATGATTTTTCTATTCCACTAAATGAAGAGTCTCAATGTATGATTTTTACTAGCCAATCACATTAACTCATTTCTACTTGATATGTTGAGTGAATTCATAACTTCTAAAATCATAAAATTGATTTTCTCATCCCTTACTTCTAAAGATGAAATATGATAGATTTAACTAATTATTTGATTCCATTATTATTTATGTCAACCCATAACTCTCATAATAAATCCCCAGCATAGGAAACACCCTTAACTAGGGCTGACGAGCACCCCGTACTCCTGGTTGTATTAAAATTCTAACGATAGAAGGTGTTTGTGACTTAATATTTATTTGAGGGGTTTTTAATTATTTATTAATGAATGAAATAATTTTCTATCTGAAATGCACATACTATGTGACCTCACTCCCAACTAACTATGTAAAAAATAGAAAAATATTTATCACATCATAAATAGATTTAATCTATTCATTTTATGTTTATTATTTTATGTGACTGTGTAATATTGCATATTATAAAATAATAAAAAATCCATAAATTAAATAAACTATCTGACTGATCTTGAGGACCTATTATTGGTTGATCCATTTAAACTCAATGGACCAACCATGACCTAGGGGTATAATACCCGAGTCTGGTCTTGAATTGAATTGAAGCTCATTCCCCAATCCAATGTTTCCACATCTAGTTTGGGATTCCACCTCATCTCAACACGGTCTACGTATTATACCATCCTAATCATGGTACATAAATACTCACATGCAGGTGCGAGGGTATTAAAAGTGAAGAATATAGATAAATCACTTTTATCTGGGCACACATACCATTATAAATATTAAATGAGGAAAAAAGATAATGTGAAAACCATGTTATTTAAATAATTAATTATATGAATCACACTTAATTGAATTAATTAATTAAATAAATAAAATATCAGACATGTATTGGTTAGTTTATACTCAAGACCAGTCGACATTCAATTAAATTTAGTTATTTTTTTTCTATAAATTTATATCAAGATCATTATTTGAATTAAAATAATTAAATTAAATTTTTTTGATTCAAATAAAATCATTGATTGGTCACAATTTTAATTTTTAAAATATGTATTTCAAAAATTAAAACTTATTTTGAAATATATATATATTCACACACACACATATACATACACATATAGTTATATGTATATACAATATTTTATTCCCAATCCCTGGAACAACCTAGAAAGGGTTGTGTAGGTCTAGTAAGACCCGCTAGGCAATCCTAGGTTGGGAAATTCTTGCGTAGACCCTTTACAAGTCGGGAAGGTCTTGCATGGACTATTTCAGGTTTGGTGAATTGTGAAAGGAGGCCAAACTCTAGGTATGGTCTGAAAGTAGGGGTACCTGACCACAGGTGGTCACATAGTGGTCACGTGGTGGTCACCTAGGAGGATGCAGTGAGGTTGGTTGTGGGTTCAACCTGGGTTATGGAAGATCAAGCTGAGGGGAGCAGCCTAGGGATCATGTGTGACTACAAATATCGGGAGTAGTGTCTGTGGTCCAGCATGGATAGCCAGGTTTGATGGGAGTTAGCCACAGTGGTTCCTCCAGGATGGAACTATGGTGGGTTCGATGTCGGCAGGGGATGGTCAGGTATGGCGATGCATCGGTGGTTAGACAACGGTGGAGATAGTGCACCAACAAAGGGAGAGGGTAGGCTGGTGAGGAAGACACACACAACGAGCCATGGCCAGTGGTGGGGTTCTTCATATCATAGTGGTCTAAGGCAGGGCATAAGACATGAATGACTAGAGATCACCAATGTAAGGGGGCAGAGAGCTCAACCTGTGGGGTTCGACGGGGTTTCGACCAAGGGTGGGAATTATGGGGATTTTTTTATAAGTTTTTTTTAAAAACTAATTTTGGAATACATGATGGGTTAAAACTTTTTTTAAAAATACACCACAAAGGCGGAATCCGTGATGCCACCTTTCCCCTTAAATAAAAAAATTTATTTTTTTAATTTTTTGTTATGTTTTGTTTATATATATATATATAGTCAAATCAAAAACAAAAATAAAAATAAAATTTTCATCAAAATTTATCCGCTATTTAAAATCCAGCAATACTGTCATTACAACAGTATGTATTCTAAAAAAAGCTCTCACCTAGGGCTCCCTTTTATACGATAACTTACCCTGGAAATCATTCTGTATTTCCTATTGGGATTCTGGTTCTCCCTTTCCTGCGCAGAAAATTCTATATTTCTGAAGTGGGATTCTGTTTCAAGTACGTGACTTTGAAAAAATTTAAAATATAAAATATAAGACCAATATAAATTAAACTTAAAACATGGATTAAACATATAAAAAATAGTTGAAAATAAAAATTATTTCAAAAAAAAATGATGATAAAAAATAATTTATAAGCTTTCAAAACCACCTACTTGAAACTTAAAAATGTTTCAAGTATGTGACTTTTACAGCCTATAAAATATAAAATAAAAGACCAATATAAATGAAACTTAATACATGGATTAAAAATATAACAAATAGTTTAAAATAAGAAGAATTTTGTAAAAAATGTTGATGGAAAATAATTTATAAGTTTTCAAAGACACCTACATGAAACTTAAAATTGTTTCAAGCACGTGACTTTAAAAGTCTATAAAATATAAACTATAAGACTGATATAAATGAAACTTAAAACATTGATTAAACATACAACAAATAATTGAAAATAAAAAGAATTTCATAAAAAATGTTCATGAAAAATAATTTAAAAGCTTTCAAAACCACATACTTGAAGCTTAAAAATGATTCAAGTATGTAGCTTTGAAAGAATATAAAATATAAACTATAAGACCGATATAATTTAAAGTTAGAACATGGATTAAACAAATAATAAATTATTTAATTATTTAATTAATATTATTAATAATTAATTATATAATAATTAATTAGTTAATTTGAAATTATTAATAATTAATTATATAATAATTAACCAATTAATTAGTAATATAATTATTCAGTATATAATAGTTAATTTGTAAATTAGTAATATAATTATAAATTATATTTATTAATTATAATTGATAATTAGTAATTATTCAAAATTATTATATTATAATTAGTTATTTAATTGGTAATATAATTATTAATTATATAATACTTAATTAGTTAATTATTAATATAATTATAAATTATAATTATTCATTATAATCATTCATTATAATCATTAATTATAATTACTAATTATAATTATTCATTATAATTACTAATTATAAATTTTCATTATAATTACTAATTATAATTATTCATTATAATTACTAATTATAATTACTAATTACTAATTATTAATTATTAATTAGCTAATTAATAAAATAATTATTAATTATGTAAATATTAATTGTAAAATAATTAGTTAGTTAATTAGTAATTATTAATAATTAATTATATAATAATTAATTAGTTAATTATTAATATAAATAGTTAATTAGTAATATAATTATTTATTATTTAATAATTAATTAGTTACTTAGTAATATAATTATTAATTATATAATAATTATGTAGTTAATTAGTAATATAATTATTAATTATATATTTTGTAATTAGTTAACTAGTAATTATTAATCATTAATTATATAGTAAGTAATTAGTTAATTAGTAATATAATTATTAATTATATAATAGTTAATTAGTTAATTTTTTTGAGAAAGATAGAGCCAAGAACCTTTTTATAATTAGTTAATTAGTAATATAATTTTAAATTACAATTATTCATTACAATTATTAATTAGTATTTATTAAAAATTATTATATAATAATTAATTAGTTAATTGGTAATGTAATTATTAATTATATAATAGTTAATTAGTTATTTAATAATATAATTATTCATTATAATTATTAATTAATAATTATTAAAAGTTATTATATAATAATTAATTAGTTAATTAGTAATATAATTATTCTTTATAATTATTAATTATAATTATCAATTATAATTATTAATTATAATTATTAATTATATTTATTCATTATATTTATTAATTATTACTTATTAATTACTAATATAATTATTAATTATATAACTATTAATTGTATAATAATTAGTTAATTAATTAATAATCATTAATGATAAATTATATAATAATTAATTAATTAATTAGTAATATAATTAGTTAATTAATAATATAGTTAGTTAATTAGTAATATAATTATTAATTATTTAATAATTAATTAGTTACTTATTAATATAATTATTAATTATATAATAATTAATTAGTTAATTAGTAATATAATTATTAATTATATAATTTTTAATGAGTTAGTTATTAATTATTAATTATAGAAGTGAAATGGCCCCTCACTCGCCAGGTTCTCTACTCTCGCCCTCCTCTAGGGTTTCAAGACTCTTCCGGTGAGGATACTTCTTCCTCCCTCCTACTTCTTCAGCCTTTATCTTCTCTGGTTTTCGTACCAATCTCTTCTCGATAGCGGCCCTTTAGGGGTTTTTCCTATCTTTTCCTAGGTGGTGAATTGTCTCTCACCAAGTTTGTGCTCGCTCACCGTGCTTCTCCTTTATAGGGTTCCTCCTGGATCCCCACTATGCTCTTTTTTCTTCTCATATCTTCGTCTCCTCACTTTCACGGCTTGTCTGCTTCAATAAAGGCGATGCGCCTTTTCCCTACTGCCGCTACTCGCTTTGACCTTGACTTCCTCCGCTCCTCTCCAGGTCATATTGGGAGAGTTGAATTCTTGAGGTTTTGGGAATAGTGGCTCGGTGGCCATGGATCTTCAAGGCGTCTTCATCTCTTATCTCTAGGGTTCCAGCCCCGGGTCTCCCCTTCCTCGTAATTTGATTCGGATTTTACTTGGGTTTCATCCCCTGTTCCTTTCGGTCCCCATTCTTCTTCCTCGACCTCCCAACCTTTCTCTGACCTAGTGTTCTACCGCTCCTCTCCAGGTTGGATTTGGAGCGATGGATACACAGGGGTTTTGGGCTATGTGGTTCGGCAGTCGTGGAGCTTTCATCCGGGATTCATTCATAACCTTCTTCAGGTTTTCCGATCTAAGTTACTTTAGTCATATTTTGTGTTCATTTGATGGTTTTGTTTATCCTGTGATGTCTTTGATGATCCTTCTATATTTGGTCAATTTTTGAGTAATTGTTGTTTTTCAGGGTCAGTGTTGGTCGAACACCAGATCTTTGTGGATAGCAGTATGGAGGTGATGCTCATCCTGTGGTGTTCAATGGGGTGTTTTTGGATGATGACAATGATTCCTTAGCGATGATGATGAAGGACTCTAGTGGACTTCCTCATCGGCGATCTAGTAGATGAAGAGACAAGCGGTCGGTGTGAGGATGGTTTGGATTTCATGATAGGTAACAATGATGATGATGATTGGAGTGTTTGGAAGCAATGTGACATGAATGATGGTGATGGTTTGGCTGATACGTGAACAATGGTGATGTGTTTGGCAGAGATGATGTTGATCGTGGGATTTGCAGGACGTGTACCCGGTGACGATTTCTTCTGCTTTTCATTTTAAAATTTTAATTTCATTACTATCGTGTTGTGTGATGCATCGGAGAATGTTCAAGTACCCACTTTCCCCACTAAATTGGTTTTATTAATATAATAAAAAAGGATTTGGTCTAATTTGTAATTATTAATCATTAATTATATAATAACTAATTAGTTAATTAGTAATATAATTATTATTTATATAATAGTTAATTAGTTAATTTTTTGAGAAAGATAGATTCGATGCCCTTTTTATAATTAGTTAATTAGTAATATAATTATAAATTATAATTATTCATTATAATTATTAATTAGTATTTATTAAAAATTATCGTATAATAATTAATTAGTTAATTGGTAATATAATTATTAATTATATAATAGTTAATTAGTTAATTAGTAATATAATTATTCATTATAATTATTAATTAGTAATTATTAAAAATTATTATATAATAATTAATTATTTAATTAGTAATATAATTATTCATTATAATTATTCATTATAACTATTATTTATTAATTATTCATTATAATTAGTAATTATAAATTAGTAATTTATAATTATTAATTAAATAATTAAATAATTAATTATATGTTTAATCAATGTTTTAAGTTTCATTTATATTGGTTTTATAATTTATTTTTTATAGCCTTTCAAAGGCACATACTTGAAACATTTTTATGTTTCAAGTAGGTGTCTTTGAAATCTTATAAATTATTTTACATCAACATTTTTTATAATTTTTTTTTATTTTCAACTATTTGTTTTATGTTTAATCCATGTTTTAAGTTTCATTTATATTGGCCTTATAGTATATGTTTTCATGACTTTCAAATTCACATACTTGAAACATTTTTAAGTTTCAAGTAGGTGTCTTTGAAAACTTATAAATTATTTTCTACTAACATTTTTTACGAAATTCATTTTATTTTTAACTATTTGTTATATGTTTAATTCATGTTTTATGTTTTATTTATATTGGTCATATATTTTATATTTCACAGGCTTTCAAAGTCACGTACTTGAAATATTTTTAAGTTTCAAGTACATGTCTTTGATACCTTATAAATTGTTTTCCATCAACATTTTTTAAGAAATTATTTTTGTTTTCAACTATTTATTATATGTTTAATCCATGTTTTAAGTTTCAATTATATTGTTCTTATAATTTATATTTTATAGTTTTTCAAAGCCACATACTTGAAACAGAATCCCACATCGGAAATGAAAAATGTTATGCGCAGGAAAGGGAGAACCAGAATCCCACATTAGAAATGCAGAATGATTTATAGGGTAATCTCTCTTATAAAAGAGAGCCCTAAGTGAGAGCTTCTATCAAAATCCAGACTTCTGTAATGGCAGTACTGCTGGATTCTAAATAGGGGATAAATTTTGCTGAAAGTTTTATTTTTTTTTTATTTTTTTGTTTATATATATATATAAACAAAAAAAAAATGAAATAAAAATAAAAATATTTTTTTGGTTATAGGTGAAAGGCGGCATCGGCGATTCCACCTTTGTGGCGTATTTTTTTTAAAAACTTTTTAACCTAGTCTGTTTTAAAAAATTATTTTTTTAAAAAAATTATTTTAAAAAACTCAAATTATGGTGTCACTAATAGCGATGACCTGGATTTCTAGTGGAGGGTGAGTGAATGGTTTATGTGGCTGGAAGGATGGGAGGCTAGCTATGAGTTGTGTCCATGATGCTGACTGGAGGGGAAAATGGAGGAGAGGCTGGGAAAATACACACAGGATAGTGGTGGCCCCTTTTACATCACATCTCCTTTTTATTATTGAAAACCCAACATCCATTGGATTTTTTATACAAATATTTTTTGAACCTTAAAACTCCTTCCCCTTAGCTTATAACCATTTCCCTATATTGACACAACCCCACCCTTTGTTTTATTTTTGAACCGTTATTAAATTTTTTCTAAAGACTAAATCGTAGGCTTTAAAAAAAATAAGTCAATCAATAAAATTAATTTATTTCCACAAACCGATGAAACTTATTCTCATCCAGAAAAAGCTATACGAGCTACCTAAAACCAGATGGAATAACACGCTTCATCTGAAACCTCATTGATGATCAATTGCAGGAAAAATTTATATATATTTATATATATGAATTCTTCAATTTATACAAAAAAATACCAATTTTAGTCTCATTTAAATTTTGGGATGACCAAAACTTGGTTATCCAAGATTGGATTAAAATTTTCTTTGCATCATTAGGACTGTAGTGATTCCCTTTACAAAAATTTAATGCCAATTTATTTTTTATTCATCTTAAAACATCACAATATTGCTCTGATACCAATTAATATTATTAGAGAATGAATGAAAATCTAGTTTGATGGAGATTTAAGAAAATTCACCGATAATAAATGTAATTATGTCATCTTTGATGTAGAACAACCCCGATAAAAGTGCAAGGACCCCACGTGATGAATTTTAAGAACAAAACATAAACTGAAAAATTCTTGGTTTAATCTGAATCTATGGTCAACATTCACTCGTCACTAGAGATTTTTACTCAAAGGATTTGAATCCAAATTCCTCTATATCTTCTACACATTATTCAAAAGTCCACACATACACTGATCATCACATTCCTTGTGCTATCATGGTGGCATAAAGAATTCTTTGATGTTACGATGATCACAAAATTATTGTTCCTATGATGTGTGAAGGAATGATCAAATTGGTTTCTCTAATTATGATATTCTCTCTCTAATAAGTTGGATAGGAGAGATATTATCTCACTGAATGAGTTATGAATAGTTATCACCCTGAGAGCCGCCTCCTCTTTTTATAGCGAGTTTCTAAAATTCCTAAAAAGGGTCCCCGACACCTAAATAATTATCACTAACTATAAATGACATATTATGACTACTTTATTGAGTCATAAATATCATTTACATTTTTATCACTCAGTTGTAATATAATAAATACATGACATGATAAAATATATCCATTAACTCGAATCATAGTTCTTAAAAATATTAAGCGAACCTTGAATATTAATTAATATTCATTCATTAAATTTTTTCCCATATATTTACTTTAATATTTGTAAATATATTTAATAAATAAATTAAGTACCAATAATTCTAAACTTGAATAATATGAATTTATTTATTCCTTGGAGATCATATAATCTTGGACATATCTCAGACCCTGTGGTGGGATCCACCATGTCCTAAACTTCTATTAATCAGAATATGGTAGACTTTTGAATATGTTATTGTGCGTGACCATCTAGAACCTTATCTCGATAGCAGTGAATACTATTCATAGACCAAGAGTTGAGTATAGAAACCTATCAAGGCCCCAAATGAAACAAGAAGTTTTCATATCAATGAAAATATTCCTATGAACAAATATAGTGTAATATAATCTCTTTATCTCACAATATCTCATAATGTAGGACACATAATTTGTGTCATCATCATTTCTTTATTTATTATTCATTGAAGTTACTAAATGGACTCTCCTTCTTCTACCGTGTCCATGGATTTTATAAGTTTACTACTATCCTGATCAATTGGGCTCGAGATATATCTTCTTATTAGAAGTGAACAATTCTATCTTGGTTATTCAATCATTTTCATACTACCAATGACACATGAATGCAATCCACCTTGCTATGAATTAATTTCCTTAGTTTTTTACTTGCATCAAAGTACATGATAAAATAGTATACACTAATAATAATATCAATTTAGAATACCATTACATGTGATCACAGATGAGAACTACCAATAACATCTGAAACTTGTAATGTTCATATTGGCAGGTTAGTCCTCATAATCTCATCTACTAGAGATCACGAAGTATGAAATCCATGAGAAGAAGTCTCAATGCTTATGATCTACTAACACCTGATAGTCAAACATCATATGTGTTGAATTAGTATGATTTATCTAGACCATAGTAAATTTATTTAAGATTAATGTCATAGTATCTATAGGTTCTCATTATTCCCTAGGAAATGCTATAACCTTTTGTTATAGAAATTAATTTAAGGACATTACCATATAAACAATGAATGTATAAATATCAACACTATTATGGTAAGTTTACATCATGAATAAATCATTGTATACATGGTATGGTAATCAAAAAGTACTATTTAGTTGGGTCTAGGTCACCCACTGTTACTGTAACGACCTGAAATTTTGAATAAATCTTGTTTCCTAATTTTGTGTGTTATTTTATTTCATACTCAACAAAACTGTTTCATTTGACAACATGAGTAAAATTAAAATAATACCGTTGGGTTTTGACTGTTATATGACTGTTGGTCAATATGACTGCTGGAAACTAAACATTTCAATTTTTTTTCTCTAAATACAAGTGATCTTGGTTAATTAATATAGAAAGAAGATTCGATGGCCTCATCCAGTAGTCTTGGGCCAATCGAAGCCCATCTAATGAAACTTGGGAAGGAGGTAGCACCACTGGGCTTTGCTCTGGACCAAATCCAAGTCGAACTTCATCGTGTGAAGCTAGAACAGAATCTCTTTCGTGAGAAGTTCAAACTGATAGAAATTACTACTCATGCAATATTGGCCGAGCCGCCCTAAGATTCTATCACCCTAGCACACCTTACTCTTAGGTCCTATGCTGGTGTTATAAGGGGCTATGTAATGAGACCATAATAGCCTTGTGTAATCCTTTGACTTAAATAAAAATTGTGATTTCTTCTTATGATGAAGTTTGTGAATTTTCAAATGTCCGGATAAATATAGTATGCTTATTTTTGATGAATTTTAGAGAAAGGATATTTTTAAAAATGTTTATGTAAACCTTAAATAATTAAAAATGTGTAATTATTTTTAGAAAATGGTCTTCTACAATTATGTTCAGTACGAAATTTAGAGTCCAATAAGATCAACTTAATTTTTAATGAATAGTAAATTATGAATAGTGATTTTATGCTTAGGATTAGTAATGTGACCAAATGGATTAGTAATCTCACTTAAAGAAAGTATTAATATAATCTAGGCACCTTGATTAATAATGTGATTCAATAAAATGGGTAAATAACGGTTTCATAAATTATTAGTCAAGTATTAGTTTTTTCGGGTGAATAGTGTTTTTTAATTAAAAAAGAAATTAAAAATATTTAGAAAATTATTTTTATAAAATGGACTTTATTTTTGAACTCAGAGCATCAATATTATGTTAAGGCAATTTTTGGGAATTTTTCTGAAAAAAATAAATTTTTGGTGAATAGTGTTTTTATTTAAAAATTAAATTAAGAGTATTTAAAAAATTATTTTTATAAAATGGAGTTTATTTTTGAATTCAGAGCATTGATATTACGTTAAGATAAATTTTTGGGAGTCTTCTGAAAAAGTTGAATTTTCAGTGAATAGTAAAAATACAGTTTTAGGGTTTCGGTATGTTTAATGACATCATGATTGCATCATGATGATGTCATGAGATATTTTAAGGGATGGATGACTAAAGGGGATGAATTATTGTATGAGGTGTCCCAAGTGGCCAATACCATGGGAAAATACCATGGGAAAGCCCATGGTTTTTCCAATACCACCAATGATGTCATGAGATATTTTAAGGGATGGATGACTAAAGGGGATGAATTATTGTATGAGGTGTCCCAAGTGGCCAATACCATGGGAAAATACCATGGGAAAGCCCATGGTTTTTCCAATACCACCAATGAGGTGTCCCTTGGCCATTAATGCCTTGTCCCCTCACTTTCCCTATAAATACCCACCCTTTCCTCCTTTAGTTTTCACTCCCAACTCTCCCCCAATGAAGATCTGGTCACATTACCTCCCAATAAGTCCTCCCAAGGTGCCCCCAAGCCTTCAAGGTCCCAACCTTTGAGTTTTAAGAGTTGCGTTTTAAGGTAAGGGATCTAACCTCTCTCTTTCTTTTCAAATACTCTCTTTTAAGTCATTTCTTTTATGCTCCATGTTCTTATGTTGGAGGATGTTATTTTATATTCCTCTTACTACCCTTTTTATGTTTATATGATTAGAGATCCTATCTTACTCTCATCATTTCGTTTTATGAATGTTTAAGTGGCGCCGTTAGGCTACCGAAATTTCTGTAACGGATTCTTTCACCCTTCTCATTTTCAAGTTCTATTTTCTTGTCAAGTCTTTCAAGTTCCTTTTTATTATGTTGGGGTATGATATATATATCTATCATACTGATATTTTTTGTTCATATGATGAGAGACCCTATTTGATCTCATCAATTCATTTTTTTTGAAGTTTAAGTGACGCCGTTAGGCTGCCGAAATTTTTGTAACGGATTCTTTCACCCTTCTAATTTTCAAGTTCTATTTTCTTTTCAAGTATTTAAAGTAATTTTTTATTATTTTGGGGTATGATATCTATATCTGTCATACTGCTATTTTTTGTTCATATGATGAGAGACCTTATTTGATCTCGTCAATTCATTTTTTTGAAGTTTAAATGACGCCGTTAGGTTGCCAAATTTTCATAAGAGAAATATTATTTTTGTCTTCCTTTAATGTTCTTCATTTCATATGGTATATCTTTAAAATTTCATTACCATGTTCTTAAATCCTTTATATTCTGTTCCCCTACTGTTTTATGGATCATTTATGAGTGGGTGACCCATGTCCCCTCTCTTCTCAATGTTTTCCAAAACCCTATAACATAGCTGTTATGCTGCAGAATTTTCATCTCAAAATGCCTCTCTCTTTTTCTAAAATTATTTTATTTTATTAAGTTAATACTCAAAATCTCTTTATTCTATAGGGGTATTCACATATATATCAAAATGTTCTATTTTAAATTATGGGATTTACATACATGAAACCCACCTTCCTTTTCTGTGGGTTTAAAGTGACATAAAGATCATGTCTTTAAAGCAGTTTTTAAAACGTTATGATTGTGAAAGGAAACCCATTTATTTTATGAAATACGGGTTATTTATGAAATGTTTAATGATTATATATGTGGCTCACATGATAATAAAGACAAATTTAAGGGTGCTTCCTGATAGCGCTCCAATGCATTGGGTAAATACTTAATCTCTAGAGATGACCATTTTTAACGATGCCTTGGTGAATAACCTTGGTAATTTTTAATGACACCTTGGGGATGGACCTTGGTGAAACGGAAATGATTGTCTATGTTAAATTTTGTATCCACATTTTCAAGTTATGAAATACGTTATTTTTATTATGATATGCCTCATGATTTCTTTCTCATGACTTAAAGTTCTTTTTCATGACTTTATTGATGTATCTCAAGTTCACATGTTGAATGTTTCCCTTGTTTCCCTTACTGGGCCTTCTGCTCACCCTTTCTTTTGATGTATGTCCCCAGGTTATGAGATGTAGTAATGAACCTAGGATGAACATAAGGAGAAGCCTTTCAAGTGTTTAAGAAGAATGTTTTATGTTTTCATGTTTTGAGTTCCTGGTTTCCAAGACACTAAACATTAAAGATCCATGGTTTTGTATAATGTAATGAAAGTTTATGTGATAAAAAGGTTGGATGCTATAGTTGGTATCAAAGGATGGTTTAGTTATTTGTGGAAATTAGGATATGAAAACTTTAGGAAGAATCCTATAGAAAAGTTTAAATATTGGAAATTTTCCTAGTATTTTGGTGAGTATTGAGTAAGTGTTTTATCAAGAAAATACATCCCTGTCTGGATACGAGCAGGTAGAGGTGGATTTGGCACAGATGTACATAGGGGTAAAACCCGAAAACACCGCTTTGAGCTAGACTCGAAAGGGAACTGGTACACGACAACGGGCCTTTCTGCACTCTTGGTTACAACACTCCCAGGGGATATGCTTTGGTAAATTCATAAGCTTAGTGTAAACCATTATTAAAGGAATAAACATAAAATAAAATAAAGATTCATATAAGAATATATGATCATGGATAACCTATATTGGAACCTAGGGGATCACAAGTTAGGGTATACTTTTCTTCTACAATTTTATCCTTATATGATTTAATTTTCCTTTTCATGATTATTGGCTAAGTATTTAATCCCCCTAATTATACTTCCTTTTCTTAGTTAATGAAGGGAAATGGAAGAACATGTCCAAAAAACCAATGTGATAGGAAATGTGACGATTACCCTATTAATGTGATAGAGATGACGATAGATCAAGTTGAACCTATTGTTATTATGACAAACCAGCTATCAAAAATCACAATTAATAATTGGTACCTAGTTGAATGCCCAAATTCATCAAGGAAGAAGATGACGATGTCTCAAGGATGTTAATCTGATAAAGTTGATAAGGGAAAGAAGACCCAATTTCCTTTGTGCAAAAAGTGTGGAAAGAGGCACCAAGGGGAATGTCACAAAGGAACCGGGAGATGTTTTAAGTGTGGGGTGATAGGGCATAAAGTAGCTAATTTCTTTAAAAAAGTGGATAATGTGATGAATAGAGATAAGGTTCGATCTAATTTACCTTATATTTTTCAATATCGTAAATGTGGAGAAGTTGGAAATTATCCAAGGCAATGATCTCTTGGAAGGGATGAGAAGCATGATGAGCATCAAAAATCTTCAAGGACAAGGGAAAAATGAAATTCCTATACTGAGATGGATCATGATGACTTAAGTACATGTAAATTCTTCGCAATAATTGTCTATGTAATGTTGTATTTTAGTTCGTGCTCTATGAGCATATCTTTTATGTTTTTTAAGATCATAGAGTCACTACCTAAGATGATTTTATTTCATTAAGGAAAACATATATTGTTATGTACCACATGTTTATGTGGTGAAGTTGTTCTTCTTAAAAAAAGATTAGGGGATTAAAAGATGATTATTATTTTGGAAGACGTTCACTGTTTTGGGAACCCTATGATCGAGGTAAATAGATTACTACGGTATTTTCTTTGAGGAGTAAAGGTTGAATTATATTTTAAAGAATCGATGAATTTAAGGCGAACTTATGGTAATTTAGGTTACTTATGGAAATGATTAACCTATCATAGGTAAAATGTGATTAGGTTAGTTACTTTTGTTAGAAGATGATAAGAGTGGTTGATGTTGTTTGGAGATGAACGATAAAGTCTATATTGGAAGACTATGTTATGAGATCATTCTTATAATTGGGTTTCAATCTTAGTTTGATTTATTTTTAGGAATTTTAAGGACTGTTTTTTATGTAATGGTCTATGATGAACTTTGGGTAGTACTGTAGAATTTTGAAGATTTAAAGAAGTTTCCCTTACAATGGGATTCTTTCTTTTTGAAGAGTTGTTTTATCTTACCCCTTGTGTTTTTGGGATAATGTTTAAAGATAGAATAAATAGATAGTTTATCTTTTGTGGATTATGTGATTCTCTAGAAGATGATTCTTGTGCTTTGATGAGACCAAGTAGTTTTGAATGCTCATCTTTTGGAGAAAAGATTAGTTTTGGTAGAAACTTGTTAAAGGATGAAACTCTACTTGAAGGTAGGTATATTTCCTTATGTTTTTATTCTATGTAGTAAACGAATTCCTCAAAATTATGAAAAGGAACATAAAACAAATTTTTTTTTGGTTTAAGTTTCCTATTGGGTAATCAAAGACCATTTAAAAACATCATAAGTTTGTGATTTTCTTATGGTTAACTTTCTCCTAATCATGTTTTCTATCACTCTCCCTTAGAACTTGACCCTTTGTTTTCTCTTCCATGTCCATGTTTTCCTACATAGAATCCTAGTGTGGGTTAACTTGAGTGACCTTTGTACTTACCTTTATTTCTTATAAAATAATAGTTTTACTGACTTTTTTTCCGATGTGGGACTTTCAATGAAATTTCCAAGCCCAATTTTTAAAAAATTGCGAGGATGCAATTTCTTAAGGGGGTAAGAATGTAACGACCCAGAATTTTGAATAAATCTTGTTTCCTAATTTTGTGTGTTATTTTATTTCATACTCAACAAAACTGTTTCATTTGACAACATGAGTATAATTAAAATGAGACCATTGGGTTTCGACTGTTATATAACCGTTGGTCAATATGACAGCTGGAAACTAAACGTTTCGATTATTGTCTCTAAATACAAGTGATCTTGGTTAATTAATATAGAAAGAAGATTTGATGGCCTCATCCAGTAGTCTCGGGCCAATCGAATCCCATCTAACGGAACTTTGGAAGGAGGTAGCACCACTGGGCTTTGCTCTGGACCAAACCCAAGCTGAACTTCATCATGTGAAGCTAGAACAGAATCACCTTCGTGAGAAGTTCAAACTGATAGAAATTACTACTCGTGCAATGTTGGCCGAGCCGCCCCAAGATTCTATCACCCTAGCACACCTTACTATTAGGTCCTATGCTGGTGTTATAAGGGGATATGTAACAGGACCGTAACAGCCTTGTTTAATACTTTGACTTAAATAAAAATTGTGATTTCTTCTTATGATGAGGTTTTTGAATTTTCAAATGTCCGGATAAATATAGTATGCTTATTTTTGATGAATTTTAGAGAAAGAATATTTTTAAAAATGTTTATATAAACCTTAAATAATTAAAAATGTGTAATGATTTTCAAAAGATGGTCTTGTACAATTATGTTCTGTATGAAATTTAGATTTTAATAAGATCAACTTAATTTTTGATGAATAGTAAATTATGAATAGTGATTTTATGCTTAGAATTAGTAATGTGACCAAATGGATTATTAATCTCACTTAGAGAAAGTATTAATATAATCTAGGCACCTTGATTAAGTAATGTGATTCAATAAAATGGGTATATAAAGGTTTCATAAATTATTAGTCAAGTATTAGTTTTTTCAGGTGAATAGTGTTTTTTAATTAAAAATTAAATTAAAAATATTTAGAAAATTATTTTTATAAAATGGACTTTATTTTTGAACTCAGAGCATCAATATTATGTTAAGGTAATTTTTGGGTATTTTTCAAAAAAAAAGAATTTTCGGTGAATAGTGTTTTTATTTAAAAATTAAATTAAAAATATTTAGAAATTTATTGTTATAAAATGAAGTTTATTTTTGAATTCAGAGCATTGGTATTATGTTAAGATAATTTTTTGGGAGTCTTCTAAAAAAGTTGAATTTTCAGTGAATAGTAAAAATATAGTTTTAGGGTTTTAGTATGTTTAAGGACATCATGACTGCATCATGATGATGTCACGAGATATTTTAAGGGATGGATGACTAAAAGGGATGAATTATTGTATGAGGTGTCCCTAGTGGCCAATACCATGGGAAAATACCATGGGAAAGCCCATGGTTTTTCCAATACTACCAATGAGGTGTCCCTTGGCCATTAATGCCTTGTCCCCTCACTTTCCCTATAAATATCCACCCTTTCCTCCTTTAGTTTTCACTCCCAACTCGCCCCCAACAAAGATCTGGTCTCATTACCTCCCAATAAGTCCTCCCAAGGTTTCCCCAAGCCCTCAAGGTCCCAACCTTTGAGTTTTAAGAGTTGCGTTTTAAGATAAGGGATCTAACCTCTCTCTTTCTTTTCAAATACTATCTTTTAAGTCATTTCTTTTATGATCCATGTTATTATGTTGTAGGATGTTCTTTTATATTAATCTTACTTCCCTTTTAATGTTCATATGATGAGAGATCCTCTCTTACTCTCATCATTTCGTTTTATTAATGTTTAAGTTGCACCGTTAGGCTGCCGAAATTTCTGTAAAGGATTCTTTCACCCTTCTCATTTTCAAGTTCTATTTTCTTGTCAAGTCTTTCATGTTCGTTTTTATTATGTTGGGGTATGATATCTATATCTATCATACTGATATTTTATGTTCATATTATTAGAGACCCTATTTGATCTCGTCAATTCATTTTTTTTGAAGTTTAAGTGATGCCGTTAGGCTGCCGAAATTTTTGTAACGGATTATTTCACCCTTCTCATTTTCAAGTTCTATTTTCTTTTCAAGTCTTTAAATTTCCTTTTTATTATGTTGGGGTATGATCTATATATCTATCATACTGATCTTTTTTGTTCATATGATGAGAGACCCTATTTGATCTCGTTAATTTATTTTTTTTAAGTTTAAGTGACGCCGTTAGGCTGCCAAATTTTCATAAGATAAATCTTATTTTTGTCTTCCTTTAATGTTATTCATTTCATATGGTATATCTTTAAAATTTCATTAACATGTTCTTAAATCCTTTATATTCTGTTCTCCTACTATTTTATGGATCATTTATGAGTGGGTTACCCATGCCCCCTCTCTTCTCAATGTTTTCTAAAACCCTGTAACATAGCCGTTATGCTGTAGAATTTTCGTCTTAAAATGCCTCTCTCTTTTTCTCAAATTATTTTATTTTATTAAGTGAATACTCAAAGCTATTTATTATATAGGGGTATTCACATATATATCAAAATTTTCTATTTTAAATTCTTGGATTTACATACATGAAACCTACCTTCCTTTTCTGTGGGTTTAAAGTGACATAAAGATCATGTCTTTAAAGCAGTTTTTAAAACGTTATGATTGTGAAAGGAAACGCATTTATTTTATCATATATGGGTTATTTATGAAATGTTTTATGATGATATATGTGGATCACATGATAATAAAGACAAATTTAAGGGTGCGCCCTGATAGCGCTCCAATGCATTGGATAAAGACTTAATCTCTAGAGATGACCATTTTTAACGACGCCTTGGTGAATAACCTTGGTAATTTTTAATGACACCTTGGGGATGGACCTTGGTGAAATAGAAATGATTGTCTATGTTAAATGTTGTAGCCACATTTTCAAGTTATGAATTATGTTATTTTTATTATGATATTCCTCATGATTTCTTTCTCATGCCTTAAAGTTCTTTTTCATGACTTTATTGATGTATCTCAAGTTCACATGTTGAATGTTTCCCTTGTTTCCCTTACTGGGACTTCTGCTCACCCTTTATTTTGATGTATGTCCCCAGGTTATTAGATGCAGTAATGAACCTAGGATGAACATAAGGAGAAGCATTTCAAGTGTTTAAGAAGAATGTTTTATGTTTTCATGTTTTGAGTTCCTCGTTTCCAAGACACTAAACCTTAAAGATCCTCGGTTTTGTATAATGTAATGAAATTTTTTGTGGTAAAAAGGCGGGATGCTATAGTTACAACACCTGGTTGATTCTAGAGGCTGAAAATACGATGTTAGGGGTTTAATTGAGCCTAGTTGGTCCCAAGGGTATATGTTTAAAGATATATACATTCCTAAGATTTACATGATAATAAAATTTCATTTGTTTACGAAGGGGGATAACACCCACCATACACTAGGTATGTAGTCATCTATATAGGATGAAAACCTCATTAAAAAAATACTGGTGTGCCTTGTTTTTTTCTTTCATATGTAAAGAAATTTCTTTAAATTCAATGGAAAGGAAGGAGTGATAAATCCATTCACTGAATAAGTATAGATTTTTAGAGGGGAATACTTTTTAATTACTAATATATCACTCACACTAAATAAATAACCACCCACTAAGTGTTTTTTCACTAATCTGTGTGGGACAACAATTTTTATAAGAGATACAGTTTCTCTTTTGATTGGATTCTCAACAATCTCATGAATTGATGATTTTCATGTTTTGAGTTTATATTTCTAATTTATCATGTAATTAAACTTCAGAGAAGATGTTTCATATATTTATAAGAATTTTATCTCATATAAGACTCTAAATAATAGAAATAATAATTTTTATGAAGTAACTAATAATGATCTCACTATTATAAAAAGAGGAAGAAAATAATGTTTCCACCCACCATAATCATGATGAAAACAAATATTTTATGGAGAGAAAATAACCAGTGGATGAATAAAAATATAATAAGATGTAAAATATATGTTCCTCATGTATTTCACAATAATTACAATATGACGAGGCAATTGAAATTTTCTTCCAAGATTGTCTTTTGGCTGAAAAAAGTAAAATTGGAGAAAATAATATCTTAGAAGAATTTAATAATGGTTCATATTCTATTTTAAATTTGATCATAAAGAATATTATTGATGAAATTTATATCTCTATTTATATATATTTCAATTAATTTTATAAATATACAGCACACCTTGAATAAGTATATGATAATAGGGATAATAATGTAGGAAAAAAAGCAATGATGATGATAAAATTCACAATGAAAAAAATTACAAGAGAGCTATATTTATGTAGATTGAAGAAAATTTATCCAATATTGGGAAGGATTAGTTTGAAGAAATCCTAAAGAAATATTAAGACATTTAATGACATGAATAAATTTTCCCTGATTTGAAATAAATATAAAAGTTTCATAACCAAGGTTATCTGTGTGGAAGGTTTATGGAATCTAAGTCATACTTTGGTGAATTTGAGAAAGTAGAGGAATAATTTTCATGGAAAGTAAAGATTGTTGGTATATTTTTCCCATTTTCAATTTATTTTCTGACTATCCCACATGGGTATTCAAGGAGCTTGAAAAATGGGTGATTATTTTTCGGATTAATAATATAAAAAGTTAGTTGGAGGATGTTTAATATTGATTTTGGTGAAAATAAGGGAGTTTCCCTTTGGTTGGGTTGTTAATCTCTAGTCTAGGATTGTGCTAGTCAAAAAGTTCATGACACCCATGCATCACAGTAGTTAGAAAGATCATACTATAGTTAGGTTCCATGGATATTGAGCTATAAAAATGATTTTCCATGAAAACTAAAAGTATAAAATAATGATATAATATTGGATTTTTCCTATAAATACCATATAAAAAAATCATTAATAAAGATTAATGATGATATAGAGATAAACTAAATGATTAGTCTTTATGAAAGTCATCTCTGTGAAGATATTTCTGTGAACATGGATGAGTGAACAGAGCTACACAAATATAGTTTTATAAATAGGTATAAGAAAAGAAAACCTCATAGATATTTTTTTTGGAATAGGGAAGAGAGTAGGAAACATTGTAGAAATAGTTTCATGAATAGGGAAGAGTGAAGGAATATACATAAAGGATATTACACAAAAATACATGGGTGAAAATTCTTGACTGATGAAACTTGATCAAACCATACCCATGTAAGGGCACTTGAGTGAAAACTACTAAGTGAAAAAACTTGAACAACGATTGTAAAGGATTTTCATGAATAGTATTGTGCAAGTAAAGGATCATGTGTAGAAAATACTATGCCAAAAAAAATTTCTTGTTAATATGTATGTGAAATATAATTTGATAAAATAAATATAAATATGTATGATATAGTGATCATAGGAATAATTTGTGGTAGTTTTCTAAATGAAATAGGTGCTATTCCCTGAATTAATTTTCCTAGCCAGTGATCCAAGAATGTTGTGTCCATGGATGAAAATTTATAGCCATTAAAATTGTGATTAATTGTGTATTTAAGTACACTGACACAAAATTTTGTATATAATCCTTTAATTAACCCTTGGTGGTGAACTGTGTAAAAAATTATATTCCATGTTTTAATTATTTCATTTTTATTTGTGTTGGATATCATATAAACTATGATTGGTATAATTCATTCCTAATAACGTGGGAATAATATATAACATAACAGAAGAAAAATTTGACACTCTAATTAACCACCCTTCTTATAGAGTCCTAATTTTCAACAAGTGGTATTATAGCCATAAATTACACGAATTAAATCTATAATTTAGAATTTCTATTATAGAAAACATGGTAAATTCTAAAGGGGTACCTCTATTCAATGGAAACAATTTATATATCACTTAGAATATGATGTGAGAAAATTTAATTTCTTCAGGGCTAAATGTTTTATCAAATACCATATCTAGGATGCAAATAAGTGATGTTTCAAAACATTCCATGACTAGAGATGATAAAAAGTTTCTCAATGATGATTCCAAATCTCAAAATGAATTATTTGGAGCTCTATAAAACCAGATTTATATAAAGGTGATAAGATATACTATTTATATTTCCATTTGTGATAAATTAGAAAATATATATGTGGCTGATGGAATGGTGGAGGAAAATATTTATGTTCATCAAAATAAGTTTGATGATATAAAAATGTCCCCTGATTAAAATTTTGATGAACTATTCAATCGAATCATTATGGTTATTTGAAAAATTATAGTACTTTGTTAAGATATAATTGATATTAATATTTTTAAGAATATCATGGGAATAATTTCACATATTTATAATCTAATTTCTTCAATAATTGAAGAGTGGAACTTGGCCGAACTTTCATGGGATGATCTGGAGAGTAGTTTCATAGCATATGAAATTCTTGTAAAGTAAAAAGGAATAACCAATAAATAAAAAATAAGATATATTTTAAATATATGGATAATAATTACATCATTAATGGTGTATATAAGGAAGAATATTTAAGTAATGAATTCCTATCATTCATGGAAATGAAATTCAAGAGAGGAAAATGTAGATTCAATGTCAGGCTACCCAAAACATGTTTTTGATGTGGTATAGTTTAGGAAATTGTTGCAAGGTGTCAAAGGATATTTTAATATGATAGAGGTGAAGATGAAATTACACTAAATCCATGAAGGTAATTCCATCCTAAAATTGGGTTTAAATCAAGAAGTTTTTTTGAAAAGAGGTTTTAGAGGAAGAGCTTGGTTAGAAAAGAAGAAGATGATGATGAAGATTTCTTTATGGATGTAGAAACAATGTTGAAATTAGTTAAAGAATATTTTTTGATGACTACAATTGAAGGTAATTAGTCTAAAAGAGAGGAAGATAGTTAAAAAAAGGCATTGTTGATCTCAATGTGGGAAATGAGGAAGATCTTAAAGACTTTGATTCTTAAATAAAACAAAAACAAAAATATTATTGGTTTATTGAAAGAATCATCTAAATATGTCAATTATTTAGAAGTTGAGTTTGAATGACTAGAAAAAAAATTATTTGATATATCTTCTAGTCAGGTGGACTCAATAGAATTAGTTAATTTTAAAATAAAGATTTAAGAACAAGATAAAGTGATTGATGAACTTAATGCTTGTGTAAGATAATACAAAAAGAAATTAAAATCCATTAAATAATAGGTTATGGAATTAAGAAATAAAATTATATGAAAGATGAAATAATGATATCCTAATAAGAAGATACATTTTTGGGAATTTATTGGATGGAAAATCATTAGAAATGAAAAAAATGAGGCTCTGAAGGTGTTGAGAAAATTATTAAAGAACAAATACCCAAATACACAGGTAAAGGTAAAGAAAAATATTTTGAGAAGACATCTAGAACATGAATAATGACATATCAAAACAAATAGAAACTGAAGGTTGGTGATGTTTATATCAAGATGAAGAAAATATAAGAACAAACAATGATTACTATAAATAAATAAATGTTGAGGGATTGAAATAATACTCAACCATAATAGGTTAATAAAAAATCAAGGAGCAATTCATTAATGGGGTAAATGTAGAAGAATGATAGTTAGAATATATTTACTCTTATAAAGTATCAATTTTTTGGCTATGTTAGAAACACCATGCCATATTGTGAAGGGGAAAGAAGCTATTTAAAACAAGAAGAACCCAAAATACATCAATGAAGAATGAGAATATATCCTTCATCTTAGAAGAAAATAATTTCTATGGATATATATATCAATTTTCTAATTTTGGGAATAAATCTATTCCTTTAACTATAAAATCTTTATTAAAGAAGAAAGAGATACTTGGAAAGACAATCGCGAGGGCCTAAAAAAATGGAGATCAAGGGTGTGTTCGACAACAATGTCCACAATGACTTGGGGTAGGGATATAATAGTAGAAAACTCCATGAGAGGGAACTTCTGCAAGTCATGTGATGCTAAGAAGTCCCCCACTTGATTTCCTTCATGCCACATATGGAGGTGCTCGATGCCCTAGGTTAGAAGATAACTATATTTATGAATCATATAGGTGATGAACTAAGGGGTAAAAGAGAGGTATTTAAGGGAGTTACATATGATCTTCGAGTCTATATCCACTAATGATAAAGAGAGTTGATTTTCATGGAATAGTTCAAGACCTTGGAGCATGGACCTTCCTTCATCCCCAAGAGAGTCACCAATCCCATAGAACGCATTGAAAGTAAACAACACTGAGCCTGATGAATCATGCACAAGACCAACCCTCATACAACCTTGGGTGCATGAGCCATCGATATTAAGCTTAATCCTAATGTGTGGGAGACACCATCTCACCCAGTGTCCAGATAATGAGGGGCGTGGTCAGATAATAGACTGTCTATGAACCAAGTATCTTTTGAGAGAGCCTACATTCTCTCATTCATAATAAGTTGATCAAGATCGATGAAAAATCATTTGGTCCTCACTACAAAGGCCTGACCCATAAAGATAGTTAAATTATGGAAGGAATGGTTCTTAGCTTCCCAGATTCACTAGCACCCTACTGTAAGGGGGAGTTCCCAAGACTTCATTTCATTTTTGTTACTCCTAATACTATAAAAACACCCTAGGATGAAATCATCAAAGCACTTCACTGATTTAAAAAAATCTGTTAACTTTCCCAGCACTCCCCATAACTTTATCGTCTACTCACCGTGAAAAAAAATATACAGGGTGGCTTCCTCCTTGTGAAACGAGAAGCAAGATCATTATGAGGCTAGTCAAACTCCCTTTCCTTAGATAGTCACATCAGTTGGAAGTTTATCGTTTCATATTCTCTAAATGAAAAATATGAATTTAGAAGGTATGTATTTATACCAGAGGGTACCACCTCACTCATTACTGGCTAGAGAACACCTCATGTCTTTGTTTATTCCTTCATTAAATAAATTCCAAATGAGTTTATCATGAAAAAAACTTATCAGGAACATCATCCATCCTAATACCATCAAAAATGATTTTTTGGGATGGGTCTAGGACCGCTTGGATGAAGGGAGTGTGGAAGATGGCTAGATCGAAGGTTAAGTATAGCATTGGGCATCCTAGGAAGCCCATAACCTACCCCACATAGATTTAGTCCAAAAAAATAATTTCCGCATGACCTAGAATCCACTAAGAGTGATTTTGTAGGTCAAGAATATGGAACTGGATATAATTCCACATAGTAGAGGGGTGTTCACTAATTGTTCTCAAAAATTATCATTGATGCTTTTGATGAACCTACTCCAGAGGGACCTCTATTCAATCACCGCCCACACCAGTTTTCCATGGAGGTTGTGCATTGTATCTATCATGTTCCTTGAATATATTCCTCCATACTCCATCATCATGTAAATTTTAGGCAAGGAGGCCAAGTGACATCTACCATCCCCATGGGCATCCTAAAGGAAGAAGCATAATATATTATCTATATCATTAATAATATTCTTGGGAACCTTGAACACCACTAAGATATACATGGGAGTCGAGGACCACACACAGTTGATGAGGGTGATTATCCCACCAAAGGACGTGAAAATATTTTTTCAATTGGTGATTTTGATGAGTAGGTTTTCAAAGTGGCTAATCCAGACTCTTCCTGGAGCTAATGGATCTCCCTAGTAATCCATAGGGAAGTTTTGTCTATACATACCCAGAATGGTATCAATTTTTTCCTTCGACTATCTGAACATGAGGAGGGAAAAGACTCCAATTTTATCCTAATTTATTATTTTTCGACTCCATTTTCAATAAGTCTCCATGATTTTTTTGAGGCCCCTAACCTATGAGATCCATCCATTAATAAAAAATATGATGTCATCAGTAAAGAAAAGGAAGGAGACCCCACTAGAGTAAGTTCTACAATGTTAAGGCCTAATCAACCCATGATACATATAAGAATACATGTATCTACTGAGTGAATCTTGAGCCATGATGAATATTTTCAGATAAATTGGACCCCCTTTCCTTATCCCCCTCACAGATTTGAGAAATCCACATTGCCTTCCCATGAAAATGATGTTGAGCCAGGCTGAGCAAAAACAGAAAAAGATAAAGTCCATCACCCAGTGATAAAAATCTATGTATCTCATAACTTTTAGAATAAAATTACATTTTATAGGGTCATAGGATTTATCCATGTCAAGTTTAAAAATTATATTAGATCCCATCACCTTTTTATTGATCTCTCTAACCATTTCATGGGAAATACTAATAGATCCTTGAATCATCCTACATTTTATGAAGTCATGTTTCTCCTTCAAAAAAAAATTAATAATAGAGTGGGAGACTCTTATGTTCATGATGGATGATAATACTTTTTTGGAATAATTATATATAATAATCAGCCTGAATTTCCTAATAGTTGAGTGGTCTTTCACCTTTATAACTAGGACCATAATGGTGGTATAGGCAACCCAAGGAAGATAAACTCCATGAAATAAGTATTGTATGTATTATACCATATTTTTATTAATGATATCCTATGAAGAAACATAAAAAGACCATAGGAAGCCAACTGGGCCTCGAGAGATATCCTGGTTTAGAGTATGAATGGTATCCCACACCTCCCTCTTGGCTAGGATACATTGAAGGAGACCATTGGATTGAGAAGAGACCACCCACATGATATGGTTTAAAATATCAGCTTAGCTGTTAGGGTACTCCTCCTACATATATGGATTATCTTCATAGATAATGGAATTAAAGTGTTATTGTACCATACCAACAATCACCCTTAGGTCGCTAATGAAGGATTTATCATAAATCCTAATATTCAAAACATATCCATGATAATTTTATATTAAATATGCATGGAAGAACACAGAGTTATAGTCACCTTTCTATAGGATGGTGGCTCTCAAACTTTCATAAAGACACCTCTCATGTTTAAGTAGTACTCATTGATCTAACTCCTCTTGATTCTAAGGGAAATAAATGTGTCATCATCCCAATTCTCTTCAAGGATAGCTTATTCCCTTTCTATCTCAGTCTTTATGGAATCCAAGGTTTTGTGGGTGAATGGAAGGTTGATGACTTAGGTTTTTTGATATTTCTTTAATCTCCAGAGCTTGTTGTGAAAGAGGATCCATAATCTTCCCTAAACTAGTTTCCCTTGGATTCATGCACCATAGGGATAAAGTTTTGATACTGCGACCACTATTTGGAAAATAAGACATGACCATCACTATTTCTACTAGGATTAAGGCTAATAATAAGAGGTGAGTGGTCTGAAAATTCATGAATCATGTGGGTAAACTCCATTTTAGGAAAATAAGAGATGGATAAGAGGTTGTCTATGCAATTATCAAGCCTGCACTAAGTACATCAACTGCCTCTTTGGTTATTACACCAAGTGTATTTATTAATAAAAAATCCCAGGTCTAGGAGTCCCTCCTAAGAAGTGGAAGATGCGAATTCCATTCTATCCCTACAAGGAACTAATCCTCCACCCTTCTTCTCTGATATGTATATAACGGTATTAGAATCATCTATAACCATCAAATATGAGGTCCTCAGGTTGAAGGATCCAAGGTCCCTCTATAACTGATATCTTATCTTGGCCTCACATTTGGTATAGATAAAAAAAGAAGAATACTAGAACAGTGCCAATGACGACATGAATCAATATAAACTAATCATAAGAATTCAGATTCTCCACCAATATGGAGGATTTATATAAAATCCATATATATTGATTTTATGTTCACCATGCATGAAGGACCACATTCCCACTCCTTTTGTGAACTCCCCAATTTTGGAGCTACATTATTTTGGTTCAAAAACCACGACAACAGAATCCTTGTGTTTGGATTCCATATGTGATATGAAGTCTATCTTCACCAAGGATCCCAAGCTGCAGGCATTCCAAAGGATAAGATATATCACAAAAAAGGGTGCGCCTGACACTAGCCCCATGTGATTTGAATAAGGTTGTCTTAAGAACTTTAAAGGGATGAAAAAATATTAGATCGAGATCTGAAACATACTCCAATAGTATAAGTGACCGGGGTGGACAAAGACTAGGCCGCTTCCTCTCAAATAAGTGTAAATTCTAGAGAGTTTTCCTATCTAGGAGTGAGAAGTGACTCTCTTTCACATGTGATAATATATTTTATTTTTTGAAAAATGTAACCAGTGAGCTCACTGATGGTCCAGGTTCACGAGGAATAGGGAGACCCTTCATAGATTTAAGAAAATACATCTCTTTCCCTTTGGATAATGGCCTCAAATTTATAATGTGATAATACATTGTATTTGTTGGACAATAAAGCTGGAGAGCTTGTCGATGGACTAGGGTCACAAGGAATAGGTAATCTATTCATGGAGATGAGACAAGAAAGCTCTTTCACTTTTGATAATAACCTATAAATGCAGGAATAATTGGATTTAGGAATTATGGTTAGAAAGGGAGGGGGGATTTGGGAGGTAAGGGATGAATTCCATGCATGGGGGTTTAGGGGGAGAAACCTGTTCTTTCTGTAAGAGAGAGGAGGAGTTTTTATGAGTTTTCTTATTTTTTTTAAAAAAATCTGTAGGTTAATTTTTTTAAATATGTGCTTGAAAGGAGGAAAGCCAACTGTAACCTTTCGGTTCAGTCAAAATCCAACAGTAGGCCTACCACCTTTCAGAAAAAACACATGTTTTTATATTTATAAATATACTGGTTTTCATATTATGATTTATATGTATATTTTTAGAAATCACTTATATAGGGTTTTATTCATCATTTCATTTAGTTTAATACTTATTTTTTTAATTATTACATAATTATAATATTTTTATTCTTTATAAATATATACATTATGATGAAATGTCTTATGTTTGTGTCACAGTTTATTCTCTCTTATGTTTACCATGCTCTTATGATATTTGACTCTTATGCCATGTTTTTAAGTGATACTTTATAATAATTCCCTTTTTTTATTCTATGATTATTTAATCTCATGATATATTATCCAATTTTATCCTATGTCAACATTAATGGGATTTATGGATCACCCTTTATTTTATGTACGTATCTAATATATTCCATGTAGTAAGAGTAAGGTGAGGTCTAGAAAAATGTATAGAGATGGGAATAAAAGACTATGTTACTATTTTTATCATGTACCCAATTCCCAAAGATGTTGGAACTCTAGATTTTTGGGAGTACTATATAGATTCTTATAATAAATATGATGTAATAATATGTATATGATATCTAGGTCATTATAAGAAATATTTTAATAGACTTTATCAATGAAAAAGATGAAAATGTTTGTTCATAGTCAATACCATTAATCTTTTGTAACATTTTCCACCAAGTGTTATTTACAGGTAGACACCCTACTATCCATATTATTTTTCTTATGAAAATACCTCTTAAACCCTATGGGTATCACCCCTTGATGTGAATCCATCAAGTTTTAAACTTGGTATATATACATGGAGTCCATTTTAGATTTTATGGTTTTTAATGATTTATTAGAATTATTACTCTCAATTTACTCTCAATAGGTAGTAGGTTTATCATCTATGAACATTACTTCATCATAATGTTTGATAATAAATTAATATATCTTATGCTCTTGATGAATCATGGTAGAGAATTAGGGTTATTGTGTAAATTGAATTAGTTTTTATTCCAAAACTCATTATGGAACTGACACAACTTCCATTTTAGGAGAACTTTTTTATGATCCTTAACTTCTCTAAGATCAACTTTCATCCCACTAGCTCCTCAATTAATATATTCATTATCAAGGAATATAATAGTTTCATTCTCAAACACTTTGTGTTCTATTGGATTTTTGAAATAATATCCCATAGTTTCCTCGAGATAGAAAACAAATAATCATTTCACTAATGTAGGGTTATGTTTATTAGAAAATAATTTTTATATGATTGATTCATAACCCCAAATATTAATAAAAGATATTTTGGGACATTTACCGGTGAATAAATCGTATAGTTTATTTATGACCACATTAGAAAAAAAAATAAAAATGAAACTATTTTAATAGTATAACCACATAATGAAATTATAATATCACACTAAATCATCATTGACTGAACCATGTCCAATCAGGCATGATTCATTATCTTAAAAACACTATTAAACTATATTTTTTCATGAGGGGTGAGTTGTGAAAAAATTACACAATCTCTCATATGATTAGTGAATTCCTAGATCATGTATTCAACACCTCGATTTTATGAGTGAATCTTAATATATTTTCCCAATTGATTATGTAATTCATTCTAAAACTCTTTTAAATTTTCATAAGTTTCATACTTGTTCCTCATCATAAACACATAAAAATACCAAATAAAGTAATTAATAAAGGTTATAATATATGTAAAATAACACTTCAAAATTCATGAATGAGTATAATAAATGTCTATGTAGATATTTTGTTCCACATGGTGGTTAGTGAATCTGATGCCTGTATCAAGATCAATGAGCTCCATACTGGGGTGGAGTCTAATGAATTGAAGATGGATGATCCTAGGGCACTGGAACGTCTACCATCGCATGATCCACCTATGTGTTAGTGGGAGGAGGTGTCAACATGATGCCATACTATACAACTGATCCTTCTCCCACTAGTGTCATAGAAGGACCCACCATCCTCGTTTGAAAGAACCATATAGGATGCAAAGGGCCAAGACCCTAATTTTGAGAAAAATATGGATATCCTATCAAGAAAGATGGATCCCATTCCACATGATGCACATCCATAATTGGATGAGGCTGGACTACTTGAGGCTCGACCTATTCTTGTAGAACAGGCGAGGATTCACATGCAGGATGATGCCGTCTATGTCATTGTCATCATGGATCCTCAACATTAGCAGTTTCTAGAGGAGGTTCTTGATTAAGAACCTCCACTCCCTAGGTAGGAACCTACACTCTCTAGGGAGGACTATCGAATATTCTCTTATAAATCACATGATAATCTATCCTGAGTTCCAGTGCTACAACATGGATCATTACAAGGATAGTGAATTCCTCCTCCTATGAATCACTCATGCGAATAAGCTTCACTAAATGAGTATGCTGTAAATAGATTCAAAATGAATTAGAAAATTGTTTAATAAAAATACCAATGGAAATTTTTTGACTTACCATATCATAAAGTGATATTCTATGTCAGGTAAGATACAATATAGACTTTATCATATACCATGGATTATACTTGACCTTATTTGAAATATATAATCACATCATAGGTACACCCTGGATAAGAAGCACTGATCATATCTCCTAGAAGCTGAGATACTCTGCATGTCATCGACACCAGTCCTTATCCTACCTCCCCATCAGATTCATGTTATGAAGATCCTATAATAGTCTCGGTTTTAATGGAATGGGTTGAACACATCTAAATCGACACATGACTATATCAAGCTTCTGCCACTCAACAATATGAAAGTGAATGAGTGGCACTACATCCATAGCATCATTAAGTCCAACAGTGCAGTATGCTAGAAACTGGTCCAATAAATCCCAATATGTCATCCATGAAATCGAAAACGACATGTGAGATTTTTCAAAAAACTTCCTTTCTAAAAAAAAACTGATGATATTATTAAAATTTTAGGCAATGATATATTGTATATACTTACATCATCAGGTAAGAGACTGTCCAACTTGTGATGATATACAACCAAATGGTGTATTGGAATGCTCCTGAAGTTGGGTTTATGAGTCCACCTATAAAATACAACATTGAAAGTGATAAATAATGAGAAATTAAATTCAATAACTTCTACTAGCATCATAAACCAATAGAGATGAGTGATCATACTAGCACCCACACAGAGTGTCATGCATCACCTCTATAGGCAGTGGTTGACCAAAAAGCTGAGGGAAGAGTTTGGGGTTGCTCTCCCATGACCACATCTGAAGAAGGATGATGAATCCCCTAAGATCCCTATGGTATCTGTGACATGTCATGCATAATGATATGTAAGTGTAATCCAAGCACGCAAATCCCCAGCTGTACATTCAATCCTAATCAAAGTCCTCCAGTAGCCCTAGATACATTATGTAAACATGAATACATGAGTGATAAGTGGACATGGTCCCTCCAATGATCCATAATATATATGTATGGTCATGATGCATGACAGTATGTTCATCAACACCATCAGGTAAATGTATAAAGTGTCCCTCAAGCCAGCTCATATAATTCGACCCATTATCTGTAGCCCTAGGGTCAACCAAAATATTTATGCCTAGAAATATTTGAACTAGGTGAGACCATTATGCATAGGTAGGTCCAATAACAGCTTTCTCATAGATAGTAAGACTGAGAAGGACTTCCTCATCATCGAGGGTGATGGTCATCTCCCCCTTAGGTAGATAGAACACGTGTGTCTCTAGTATCCACCTCTCGAGGAGGGAAGCAAGAAGGATATGGTCAACACATGTGAAATCAGATACTGCAATGACACAGAGTCCAACATGACACATGTATGATATAATGGTGGGTGGAGGAATCCTGTGATGAAAACTGTGCACTTGATGCACCCTGATCTATCGAACCTCACCACCCTGTAGTATGACATGAGAGAAATCCCTAGTATACTCAGTGATTATTATTGCATCCTCCATTTTTATGAAAAAAAACGAAATGATTCATAAGTGTAAAATGTATATATAATGTTATGATTAGAATAATGTTATGAATTTTATAATGTAAGACATTCCATGTTTATTCACATTGTATTATGAAGTTATTTTTTTACTAAAATAAAAGGGTATTCCATAATGCTTCTCAAATCTATTTCAAAAGTGTTTTTGATATATGTTTTTACCTATAAAAGGGTGTTTTGTAAGATATGGTTATATATATATATATTTGTATTTGTTATTCAAAAGTTTATTATATAATGGCGTGCTTTGTAATTTATTTATCATTTCTCACATGTTGGTATGCTTCATAATTATTTTCTCAAATGTTTTCTTTATGGTTTATCCATGGATAGATTGATTATGCATTAATGTCTCCTCCTCTTTACTTTCTTTACTTTCTTATCTTTCTTCACTTTCTTCCACTTCTCAGTTATGGGATAGGTTCACATCATCGTCGTTATCATTGTCACTATTCCTCTTGCATCATTATTTATTTTCCAAGAATTCTATACAGCATACAAGAAATACCTTGAAATTTTTAAATAGAACATGGTTTGAATGAGACGATTCTAACATCAAAAGTGAGGTAAAATATAGATTATTTTTAAGTGGTATATTAATGAAATTTTCTAAAAGGATATAATTAACTTTTGAATTTTGAAAATATTTCAGAAATGTAAAAAAATTCTAAAGAATGAATGATATTATATTCACACTATATAATTTATAATATGAGAATATCACAATGGAGACAATGCATCATCGTGGAGGAGATTTTGAACTTGATCCAACAATGTTAGGGAATCATTTATAGTTATAAACTTTTTGATGACATATAGTGCATCTCAAAATTTTACCTTGTTCTTGAGGATAGTCCATCTCATTCTGCATCCTGTTGGACTTTAGACTCCCTCATTTACATAACCAGTTGATGTCAGGTATCACTATTGTCTAGCCTTTGGGAAATTGGAAACATCAAAATTCCCTAATAGGCATTCATGGTGTATCATAACAGTTAGATATGATGTCTATTCAGTACACTAGATCAAAATATGATTTCCATGACATGTTCATAGAGGCACATGTTTGGATGACATGTGCGCATGGAAACTGTAAGGCCTAGAAGTTTCCACATTGACATTGCTTTGCTTTTAGTAATACCACAATTTTTTCACTGATGCTATTTGTGATGGGGTATGAACTCTCTTGAACTTTAAATTGAGATTATTCTCAACGTAAAAGGCATACATGATATCTAGAAGCTTATTTAATGTTCTTTTCAATCACTTGTTGAAAGTGTCTTCTGTACCTTAGCCCGTACTGAATCCCATCTGAGGCTTGTTTTTTTATCAACAAATTACTTAACGCAATGATAAAATGTCACTTAAACTAGGGTAGTTATAGGTAACTTGATAATCCCCTTGAAGACACCATTGATGCACTCCAAATTTTTTTTGGTAATGTGTCTGTACCTCTCCCCTTCTGTTATATCCCAATGTCCATTTTTCTTTTGGAATCTGCATCATATAATCATACACTTCTTGATTAGCCTTGTGGATTTTTTGAAATTTTATTCAAAAATCCATTGATCTAGATCATATGATATAAATAAGTGATTATATTTTATATAAATTTATTTTATCTTTACGTTGAAATAGTAAAAAATAACCAATATAATGCGTACCAATCCTCATGATTGTTTCTTCATAGGTTCATTATGAAATATTTTCCACACATTTCTAGAAATTTGTCTAATATAGTACTGATGATATGAATTTGGGGGTATCCATGTATCAGGGTATACATTGATTGCATCATTTATTGCCTGATTATGATCAAATATTAAACATAGACATCTAATGATGGTGAAATGGTTGCTGATACATGCCAAAAACTAACTACATGATTCATAGTTTTTATTCTCCTTAATGGAAAATGAAACAGAATGGGTGAATGGTTTCTATCTTAGGTTACTACAATAAAAAATAAACCCTTGTATTTTTCTTATAGAAACATTCCAACAATCTGTATGAACAGTTTGTTGAAACAAAATGCGAAGATGCAGGGGATAAATGCTCAGAACAATCGATGAAATTGAACATGAGATGGATCAATTCAGTTATCTTGAGAGACATGTTCATTCATATGAATATGGAACACAAATTGGTCATTATATCTCAGTATGGCTAGTACTTGTGGAAAAACCTGATATGAGTCATCCCAATCACCATAGACCTTCACAATTACCTTCTGTTTTACCATTCATGCCTTATTATAGGAAATATTATAACTGATAGTCAGTTGTATCCTCTATTTCAAAAGGTCTATAGGAACATCTTGGATTGTCTTAATCATCTTAACAAAAATTGGTGACACAAAATCAGAATCCAATGAGGTATGATCTTGTGTCAAGTTTGGATGAATACAAGTATGAGGTTCCTCAATCTTCGATATTCTCCAACCTCCAATGCAATGTTTAGAACCACCCTCGAGCAGAATCTACAATCATCCACATAATTGTCACACCATATGATGTATTTTTTTATGGAATTATTCCTAGGATATATATCTACAATTCCTCTCAATGTGAAATCTCTTTAGCATGATTTTTAATGAATCTTTACTTGAAAAATCCATTCCAATATATAAGGTTTTCTCTAGATCACTAAACCTATCTAGTATAACTCTAGGAAAATTAGTTGTGGGTGTGAGAACATTGTATTAGAACTTAGGAACACATGTCGTTTCTTTAAATAAAGATTATAAGAGTGGTGGATTATTTATTATGGATCGAGGCTATTGTACAACTAATGCATTTCTAGAAACTCCCTCCATAACTTATGCCACTCCCTCCTCATCAGAACCATTGTCACCATCAGTTCCATCATTAAAAAAATACTCATTGGAAGTTGTATTTACATGTATATCTAAGAGATCATATATGTTTTTCTCTTCTACATCATTTGGAATAGGCTCAATTTCAAGTGGTGGACCTTCTTCAACCACTCTTATAAGTCTATATATTCATACAAATGGATGTTGTTGTTTTTCAATAGAAAAATAAACATATAACTACATCATGGTACCATATTACCATTGGAAAGATAAATATATTTCTTGGACCCACTGTGCATAAGTAACCAATGGACAAGATAGATGCCACAGTGTAGTTGGGAATTTAAAATGTCTATATCTCATAGACTTGATCTCTTGATCGGGTCTAATATTTAAGGAACAAAGAATTATTTCTTGAATTTTACTTAGGGTTACAAAATTATTTGTACTAACCACTTTTGTTGGTTATGTACTATAAGAAGATCCTTTCTCAGTTTGAATAACCTCCCCATAATAGTACACAGATGCAAACATGACTCTCTACATCAAAACTGTGTTTTTATCAAGATTTTGATAGTGTAACTAATATTGACAATGATGGTTGACCATATCATATTTATTATACTAAAAATTTAGAACATTTTTTATACCATAAAATATGATACTAATGTTTTATTATATAAAATTTTATTAGAATATAAGTAACAGAATGTTTTGGAAACTATGGTAAAAAGAAGAGAAATAAATAAAATCAGTTTATTTATTATTGATAAAATGACAATTATGATCATATAAAGTGAAATGGAGAATAACAATAACATTAAATAACACATGAATACTTGACAACATATAATAAATACCTTGAAATTTTTTAATATAACACAGTTTAGATGATACGAGCCTTACTTTGGACGTGAGGTAAAATCCATCTTATTTTTAATTGGTAGCTTAATAACATCCTTGAAAGGTATGTACTTAAATTTTGAATTTTGAAAATCTTTTGGCCTTATAATAATATTTCTTATATTTTATCTTATATTTCATTAAAAGGATAAAAGATCTTCAAAACTCCAAAGTTAAGTACATTTATTTTTAATAAGTTATTAAGATACCATTTTAAAATAAACTAGATTTTCACTCACATATGAAGTGAGGCTCATCTCTACCTGACCCCACCTGGGTCTAGCCAATTAAGGGAGGCCTAGTTCCACTAGGTTTGGCCCTTCAGGGTTGACCCTTTTTGGTTTGTGGGCCTAAGCCATGGTGGGCCAGGCCTGCCGAGTGGGGATCGACCCACCCGTGATGGCCCGCTGGGCCGTGGGTCCAGCCCGCTTGGCTGGCCCGTGTCTGGATCAGTCTGCCAGAAGGCGGACCTCCTTCTCTACTGGCCCCATGTTTGCGGGGTCGTTTCACCCATCTAGTGGGGCACTACCCCACCACATTAAACAGTCGGCCATTTGGCCAACCAGGTTTTTCCAATGCGGTGCGGGTGGGCCGCACCGCACCCTCTTACAGAGGCCTGCTGGCCACGATCACTGCAACTGGGGGAACCTGAGGGATCCTCCCTTGTCCCACGTAATCGCTTTCGGCCTCCGCAGTGCGCCATCGTGCGCTACATTCCACCACCCGTGACCGGTTGCTCGGGTCTCCTCCGACCACTGCCGACCACTGCTGACATGGCGCACCAACAATTTCTTTCATGAGTCACTGGACATGCTCCGGTGTCCACTCTTGGTGTTTTCTATACCTACGGCTCTCCCACACTATCTTCATCATAGCCTCACCCACTATTTCATATTGCCGTCAATCTGAGGAAACCGTCCTTGAATAATGGAGCATGAGCGAAGCGGTAGAGAGTCCGGGCCTTGTTATTTTGGCCCGTGCACTCCGCCTAAATGTGATACCAAGTGGGAGAGGATTTAATTCACCAAAGAAAACATCAAAATAAACCGCCAACCTGGATTAGATGTCCACTGATGACGATTTATGGAACCTCATTCATCGTTGTCGTCAGTTCGTGATTTGGTGGTGCTCATCACCGCTCGCTGGAATCGGTCTTGTCCTCCAAGTGGTTAGTGTCACGGTACTTTTCTAGAGCTTCGTCACTTGGTAATCCATGCAAACACCCCTTCCCAAGATCCATATAAATAGAAGGGGAAAGAGGTGCGTAATGCTCCACAAAATTTATGAGGTTCATTTAATTAATGAACCTTCTAAATTCCAATGGCACGGTTACTAAAATAAAGGGGAGTCAGGCCATTTAATGGATTGACATGTTATTGGCCCCACCACCACCGCTTGTCCATTGTAGGAAAATAAAAAGAGAGAAATAAAATAACATTGTTATTTTATTATTCTCTTAAAAGTCCAAAATCTAACTTTTTATCCCAACCTACTGCGGTCGAAGTGAAGCCTCCCTTAAGTGATTCCCGACACTACAGATTAAATGGTGCCCTCATATTTTTAATTCGATCACTGGTTCAAAAGTTAGATAATTCCCCTTGTGCGTTTACTGAACATACCTTAAAAAAAGTTCAGAAATTCATTCTGGGCACACCGGGCCTCAGAATCACGTGATATCAATTTTAGAAGACTCGTAATAAATCCATATATTTAAAAAACATTACATGGAAAATCCATGTCTTTACATTCTCCCCACCTTAGGTATTTTCATCCTCAAAAGCCACAATATAGACTAAAGAAACAAATAGGGGTACTGAGCATGAATCTGAGGCTTCCGCTCCCATGTGCTCTCCTGGAGGTTTCCATGATACCAGCGAACGCACACTAGAGGGATTAATCGTCCATGAAGGACCTCCTCCTGTTGATCATCAATCTATACTGGAACCTCCTTAAAATTCACCCCATCATCGATGTACAGCTCGTCCCAATCGATAATGTGCAATGGATAATGCACGTACCTCTTCAGCTGTGACACATGGAATATATCATGCACTAGATGCATCTGTGGGGGAAGACATGGTCTCCATCCTTGAACTCCAAAGGTTTCCATATTATATCATCATATGACTTATATCTGCTCTGTTTAGTCTTCATCTTCTCCTGGATGATCTGCACCTTCTCAGTGGTAGCCCATACCAACTCTGGACCCATAAGTGCTTACTCCCCCGGGTCTGTCTGACGTAGAGTTGATCTGCATGGTCGACCGTACAAGGCCTCAAACGGTTCCATACCGATGGTGGAGTGATAACTGTTATTGTATGAAAACTCCACCAAGGGAAAGTGATCCTCTCAACTATGGACAAAATCTAGGATGCAAGCACAAAGCATGTCCTATAGTGTCTAAATGGTCTGTTCCATCTGACCATCCATTTGAGGATGAAAGGCGGTGCTCAAACATAGATGAGTCCCGAACACCTCCTATAATCCATTCCACAACTGGGATGTAAAATGTGTGTCATGGCCAGATACGATCATCGATGGCACCCCATGAAGATGTATAATCTTCTGTATGTAGAGGAGTCACAAGCCCTCTACTGATCCCAACTCTCATATGGGTAGAAAGTGGGCTGACTTGGTGAGTCAATCAATAATCACCCAGATGGAATCATGTCCCCTGGATGTCTGTGGTAGCCCTGTAACAAAGTCCTTGGAGATACCATCCCACTTCCACTCCGGTAACTCTAGTGGATGTGCTAAGCTTGTTGGAACCTAATTCTTGGCCATCACTTGCTGACAAGTGAGGCATCTTGAAACAAACGCTGCCACTGCCTTCTTTATCTCTGGCCACCAGTGATGATGCCGAAGGTCCTAGTGCATCTTTTACACACTAGGATGTACTATGAGAGGGGACGTATAGAACTATCTTAACACATCCTCCCGCACCACCACCAAGACCATGGTGCATCCTCTAAAGAGGATGAAATGCTCCACAACTTTATAAAATCCATCAGGTGCCTGTCCTGAGGATATCTAAGCATGTCGACCCTCGAAATCAATGTCCCCAAGTCGTGCCTCCCAAACTCGCTGAAGAAGCTGGGGAGTGATAGTCATAGATTGGAGGTAAGATTCTCCATATCTATCCACAAAGGATATCTACAATGCGACTAGCTACTATGTCTCCTCACTCAGCAACTGTAGACCAGAACTCATGCTGAGTGTATCTGCTACTATGTTCCCCTTCCCAGAAGTATAGACTATCTCAAAGTCATAGTCATAAAGGGAATAGTCATCACTGCTGTCTCAAGTTCAGATCCTTATGTGAGAAGATATACCTGATACTCTTGTGATCAGAGTAAACAGTAAACCATTTACCCATGAAGTAGTGTCACCAAATATTCAAGGTGAAGACCACTGCTACTAAATTTTGGTCATAGGTAGCATAGTTATTCTCATGCTGTCTCAGCTATTGTGAACTATAAGTGATCACTACTCACTCCTGCATCAAGAAACATACAAATCCAGTTCCTGACGTGTCACAATAGACTCCTAACCAATGCCCTCTTTTGGTAGCCTCAAGATGGGGGCACTCATAAGTCTCTTCCTCAGCTCCTGAAAACTCTATTGGAATCTCTCCATCCATACGAATGGCTATCCCTTATTCATCAATGATAAAAAGGGTGCCACAACTCTATAAAATTTAGGTAATAATCTATGGTAGTACCCATCTAACCCTAGGAAACTACGCACCTCGGTCACACTTCTGGGTGGCTCCCAAGAAATCACATCCTCTATCTCCACCGGATCCACTGAAACTCCATGCTCCAAGATAACATGTCCCAGAAAGTGGACCTCAGTATCCATAACTGGCACTTCAAAAGTTTACCAGAAAGCTGGTGATATCAGAGTGTATTTAGTACTATCTGAAGATGATAGGAATGCTCCTCATCAGTCGCTGAGTAAACCAAGATTTTGTTGATGAAGACCACTACAAATCAATCGAGGTATGGCTGGAAGATTTTTTTCATGATTCCCATGAACACTGTAGAGGAATAGGTCACACCGAATGGCATAAATAAGAACTCATAGTGGCCATAATGAAATATTAATTCCATCTTCTTTACATATTCATCTCATAACCTGAGATGATGATAGCCTGATCTAAGTTCTATCTTTGAAAACCAACGATCTCCCTTCAGCTGATCGAAAAGATTATCAATCCTCAGAAGTGGGTACTTGTTCTTCATGGTCACCTGGTTCAGGCACCGATAATATACACAGAGCCTCAAAATCCTATATGCCTTCTTGGCGAACAAAATCGGGGCTACCCATGGAGAAAAACTAGGCCTTATGAACCCCTTCCTCTGCAGGTCCTCCGGCTATACCCATAATTCAAGAAGCTCCCTGGGATCCATATGATATAATGGTTAAGATATTGGTGTCATCCCAGGGTATAGGTCAATGTAGAATTCCACCTGTCTTTGAGGAGGTAGTCCCAGAATATCATCAGGGAAGACATCGACATACTGGTCCCCCACTATAGGATAGCTCAGACTCTCAACATCAACTACTCCGAGGGTAAGGCTAGCCAAATGATGAGTGATCAACTACACCATCCTCTGGATAAGTCCATCCTATGCTGTAGAGGTTCTATTCTTCCTGGTGAAGGAAAACCTGGTCCCATCCTCACGGACACACTTCACGTTTCACCTAATATAGTCAATATGAGCATGGAATGTGGATAACCAGTCCATACCAAAGATGACATTGTAAGGCCTCGATGCCATTACTAAAAGATCCCACCCGATGCTATCTCCTCCTAGAGTAAGATCACACTACTAGGACTAGTATGTAATCATCCAATCTTCTCCCATATGAGTCTATAATCACAAGGATTGAGCCAACTGCTCTACTGGAATCTCCGAGCTCTGAACGAGAGTCATGGCAATGAAAGAGTGACTAAAACCTGTGTCTATAAGTACTGCAGCTAAGGTGTAGTAGACACAGATCATACCTCAAATCATATCGGGAGTTCCATGGTCATAGGAATCGGCTGCCTAGAGCAGAGCTTCTCCTTGTCCACATGCTCCCTGTAGTCGGGGTGGACCACCTAGAGGTGGTGGCAGTAGAACCTCGAACCGTCATCCACCACCTGCTGCATGACCTGGTCCTCTGCCACATCTGCCATCCTGTGGACCTCCTCACTTGAATCTTTTTCTCTACCTCAGCATTCCCTCGACCATCTGCTATTCGTCAGTGTAGCTGGTTGGGAATTCGTGAGCCATGTGACCCTACCCGCCACACGTGAAGCACTGTCTGTTCCTCTACTAGCCTGCTATACCTTGTGAGGCTCAAAACTCCAACCCTACGTCCCGGGGTCATCCACAAAATGTTCTGGTCCTCTTAGACCTCTCTGTCATCCACCTACTACCAGCCGTAGAGGACTCTGTTACGTGTCACTCGGTGGTGGGTCTTGCTGTCAGTGTCTGCTATGCAAGGAATCTCTCCACTAAGAGTGCTATCTCTAGAACTCCAGCATGCGTCAGGATGTAGAGATCTACCATTGAGTCTGTAATATCCCTTTATAGTCCCTTCTCGAAGGTCTGGGTCTTGAAGAAAGGGTCCCGCACTGTGTCGGTGGAGTAGCGTGAGAGGTCGGTGAACCTCGCTGAGTAATGGGCCACAGTTAGGCTTCCCTACTGTAAGTGTAGCAGCTCCTGTATATGCACAGAGCATAGAGTTTTTGGAATTAACTCTTCCCTGAATAGGACCTCAAAATCTTCCCACGTGAGGGTCACCTCCTCATGTGTCTGGAGCATCAGGATCCACCATCTCCCTGCTGCTCCCTGGAAAATATTGGCAGCTAGAATCACCATCTGGTCGGTTGGTGTCCAAACCAGGAAAAAAACTCTAGCCACAACCTCTAACCAGTCCTCACCTGCCTACAAATCCGTCTCGCCTCAGAACCTTAGAGGCCTCTGCCGTTGAAACTCATGCAACGTGCTAAGTTTTCATGCACCATCTACTGGTGGGGCCAGTGTAAATGGCTTCCCAATGGGTAATGGTGTTGCTGGTACACCACCCAATGGCACTATTTCCATAAGAGGTCCCTGCACTGAAGCCTCATCGCTCGGTGGACGTCATCGTGCACTCTCTCAGGAATCCTAGCTAGCTGTCTATGTGGTGGCATCCTGAAAGGAAACAGGTGCGCCACGATCAATAGGTTATACCTAATGAGCTGACTCAAAGAGATCAAAAATAAAACACTCCCAAAACACAAGGAATCGATGTTTTCATGCATCGAGTCAGAAATCAGAATTCAGGGTCCTAGTGTATGGATACGTCATCCACCACACCAACAATGGACTCCCCGAATTGAAAACCACACTCAAAACACTTAAAACTATTACTCTATTAAAAGACCATAGTTTTAGTTCTTCAGTAGAACAAAATCCTCTGATACCACTTTGTCATGACCCGTCCCCTGGAGCCCATGCCGTGACTACCCCAAGACTGCCTTCCATAGGCCAGGGGTTGGTGACTAGCACCAAAAAGGCATATCCCTATAAAGGTAATGCATTGACATTAAACCCATACAAACACAAAAAACAAGAACACAACAAGAAGCAACCACGAAGTAAACTATTGTAGTAAGAAGTGTACTGAAATTAAAGGGGCTAGAATATAGGCCCAAATGAAAAGTACAAGTACAACTGAAAAGAGAAAATAACTCCTAGATCATCCACTGAGGTTCCTACCTGAAGGATAGGTACATATTTTCTCCACAACACTCTACATATTCCCATATGCTCTATTTACCGCCTGGTCCTAGCTCCCTCAAGTCCCAGCCCAGCTGTTCGTCGTCTACACAAGACACAACAAGGTGCGGGTGAAGCCCGTGTAGGGGTGAGTATAACAGTACTCAGTAGGGACCCTGAGACCCCCGAAGGTCTCCCAAAGTTCCACAAAGAAAAAACCAAAATAAATACCTCAATCACATGGCACAAAGTAATAGTCAGATCACACCAGGTATACAACTTAGTGAAATAGGAAATAAGATAATGATCCACACAGGGTCTCCATATAGCTGATCCAAAAATGGGCTACTTTAAGGCTATTCCTCGTTGGTTCTCTATGAGGATGATCCAAATAGGGTTGCTATGATTTTGATCTACATATGGTTGCGAGGATGCTGATCCACATAGGGTCTCTATGTAGATGATCCACGACAGAACGCTTTAAGGCTGGTCCTCATCGGGTTGCTATGATGTTGATCCACATAGGGTCACTATGATTCTGATCCACATAGGGTCTCTATGATGCTAATCCACATAGGGTCTCTATGATGCTGATCCACATAGGGTCTCTATGATGCTAATCCACACAGGGTCTCTATGAATCTGATCTATGATGGGCCACTCTAAGGCTGGTCCTCACCGGGTCGCTATGATTCTGATTCACACAAGGTCTCTATGACGCTGATCCACACAGGGTCACTATGATGTTGATCCATAAAGGGTCGCTATGATGCTGATCCACACAGGGTTGCTATGATATTGATCCACATAGGGTCTCTATGATGCTGATCCACACAGGGTCACTATGAAGATGATCCACAATGGGCCACTCTAAGGATGGTCCTCATCGGGTCACTATGTTAAGGATACACATAGGGTCTCTATGATGATGATCCACACATGGACACTATGATGCTGATCTACATAGGGTCACTATGAATGTGATACCCAGCCATTGGATTCCCGCTCATAACATGCTTGATTTTGGGAGAACCGATACTCAAGTCATTAGTCGTATTTCAACTGGTATGAAGTCCTGTAAAAATTATAACCAAGGGACTGCCCTATTATAGGGGTCCCAACATGATAGAGGTGCGTCGTTTGGACTCTCGGTCTGTGATATATAAGCACTTTTGTAAAAAAGGGACCAGTTGGATTTAGGTATGATCTAATTGAGTTCACATTTCAAACTCCTTCAAATATCACTTAGAGTATCTCTAAAGGAACGACTTATCACAAGGGTACTTATGCCATAGATAGAGCGTCAATCAGACGCCCAGTCTGTTAGTTATATCCCTTTCCCTGAAACGGGGGTGATAACACTTCAGTCTGACCCAACTTAGTCAGGACACTGAAATATTCCAAAGGGACCGCTTCCCAAAAGGGGTCCCAACGCCACTGACGGGATTTCAAACAGACACCCGGTCTGTCAGTTAGGGATGTTTACTTATTCAGGGACTGGTTAGGTCTGGGCCCGGTCCGACTCGGCTAGACCATCCTGACGCAACGGGTCCCGGGGTCTACATGACCCCACCCGAGTCTGACCCATTAAGGGTTGGCCCAGTTCCACTGGGTCCGGCTCAGTTCGTGCTGTGGTGGGCTTAGCCCACCAGTGCTGGCCCGTTGGGCCAGCTCGTATGGGGACCGGTCCGCCAGAAGGTGGACCTCCTTCTCTGCTGGCCCTGCAGTTGTGGGGCCATTTCGCCTAGCTGGTGGGGTAATTCCCCACCGCATTAAAAGGTCAGACATTTGGCTGTTCAGGTTTCTCCAACGTTGAATGGCGTGGACCGTGCCACACCCTCCTGCCTCAGCCTGTTGGCCATGGCCGCTGCCTCCGGCGGCGCCTGTGGGCGTTGCCCATGTCCTGTGCGACCGGCTTGGCCAGCCACCTTTGGCCACCGCAACGAACTATCGTGCGACTCCTTCCACCACCCATGGCCGGTTGCCACGGGTCTCCTCTAGCCACCACTAGACGCCATCAACATGAAAAATTGGTGGTTTCTTCCGTAGTTCACCAGACATTCTCTGGTGTCCACTATTGGCGCTGTCTATGCCTACGACTCTCTCGCACTTCCATCGTCATAGAGTGACCTGGTATTTCACATTGTCATCAATCTGAGGAAACTTTCCCCGATGAACGGAGCATGAGCGATGCAGCAGAGGGTCTGGGCCTTTTTTTTGGCTCGTGTCTTCCATGTTAATGTGATAGAAAGTGGGAGACGATTTAATTCACCAAAGACAACATCAAAATAAACCCCTACCTGGATTAGATGTCCACTGACGATGATCGATAGAACATCTTTCGTCGTTGTCGTCGGTTTGTGATTTAGCGGTGCTTGTCACCATTCACTGGTACTGGTCTCATCCTTCAATTGGTTGGCATTGTGGTAATTTTCTAGAGCTTCATCACTTGGTGAAGCCGTGCCAACACCCCTACCCAAGCTCCATATAATAGGAGGGGAAGAAGGTGGGTAATTCTCTGTGGAATTTATGAGGTTCATTTAATTAATGAACCTTCCAAATTCCAGGGGCCCAGTTACAAAAATAAAGGGTGGGGGGGGGGGGGGGGTGTCAAGCCATTTAATGTCTTGACATGTCGTTGGTCCCGTCACCGCCGCTTGTCTGTTGGAGGAAAAGAAAAAGAGAGAAATAAAATAACATTTTTATTTTATTATTCTTTTAAAAGTCCAAAATCTAACTTTTTATCCCAACTTACTACAGTCAAAGTGAAGCCTCCCTTAAGAGAATGTCGGCACTGTGGATTCAATGGTGCCCTTATATTTTTAATCCGAGCACCATTTCAAAAGTTAGAAATGTCACTCACGCGTTTACTGAGCATACCTTAAAAAAAGTTCAAAAATTCATTCCGGGCACACTAGTCCTCCGAATCATGCACCGTCAATTTTCACAGACTCGTAATAAATCCATATATTTAAAAAAAATCACATGGAAAATATGGGTCTTTACAGTACCCTTCCAACCCAATGAAACTCCTCACCTCAGTAACACTCTTGGGTGGATCCCATGATATCACTGCCTCAACCTTTTCTGGGTCCACTTCCACTCCCTCCTTTGAGATGACATGTCCTCAGAAGTAGACCTACCAAATCCAAAACTGAAACTTTGAGAGCTTCTTATAAAGATGGTTCTCTAAGAGTGTTTCTAGGACCATCCTCAATTGTTTCAGATGCTCCTCCTTGGAAATTGAGTACACTAGGATATATTCAATGAAGACTACCACAAACCAGTCTAAGAGAGGTTGAAAGATCCGATTAATTAGTCCCATGGACACTATGGGGATTTCTTCATGATGAAGGGAATCAATAAGGACTCATAGTGACATTAGTGACATATGAATTCAAGGTTCAGTATATCCTCATCTTGTACTCACATATGGTGATAGCTTGATCTAAGTCCAATCTTTGAGAACCATAGCGACAGTCTCGACTGATCAAAGATTTTATCTATCCTTGGTAGTTGATACATATTATTCATAGTAACCTGGTTCAATAACTGTTAATCTATACATAATCTCATGCCCCCCATATTCTTTCTTAGTGAACAAAATTAGGGGTGCATAGGGGGAAACAATAGGTATCATGAAGCCTGTCTCCTGTAATTACTTTATCTGCACCCTCATATCATGAAGATCTATGGGAGACATCTGATATATTGGTGTAGATATTAGGGTTATATCAGGGTGTAAGTCAATGTTTAAGTCTAGCTCTTGGTGGAGAGGTAAGGCTAGAATGTCCTTAGGAAAGAATTCCTCATACTCCTCCACCATTGTAGGGAACTAGTATCTTATAAAATCCGTTGCTTCAAGTGTCATTCTAGATAACTTTTAAGTAATCAGCTACACTCTCCTAAGCCCATCCTACTCCGTTAGGGTTTCCTTTTCACCCACAAAGGAAAACCCCATACCATCACTATGTAGACACTAAATCCTCATCCTAAAATAGTAAATTTGGGTGTGAAATATAGATAGCTAGTCCATACCTAAGATGAATTCATAAGGCCTCATCACCATTGCAAAGAGATCCCATTAAAAGTTTTCACATCTAAGAATTAGATTGTACTATCGACATAAGTGTGAAATTAGTTAGTCATATCCTCTTGGAGTCTCTAAGAACAGGGGCCGAATCAAAGGATCAACTAGAATCTACAAGTCCCTAACTAGATAAGTGGAAAGAAATTAATGACACACATATGTGTCTATCAACAATGAAACTAAGGTATAGAAGACATAGATCATACCACGTATCATCCCTAGAGCCTTGGGGTTATAATCCACTATAGCTTACAACTATCCTCATACCTGAAGACTAGATCCCTAAGCCTAGCGTGGACCACTTGGGGGTGGTGGTGGAAATAGTTTAAACCTATGACCACCTACTTTTGCTCTACCGACCCCTCTTCTGTGTCAAATTTTCTACAGACCCCCACATATCCTGCCTTTACCACATCGATCCCTCAACATTCTCCTAATCAGATGTATAAAGGGTTATAAAATCCTATAAAAGATATCCCCAACCATCATAGGAGAAATAACATATCTCCCTCATCTAACTCGATCCATACAGAGAGTCGTGAACCACTAATACTATGTCTTGGGATCATCTCCTAAAGCATCTAACATGCTCGAATCCCTGCAATTGCCATCAGCCACTTGTTGCTGAGGTCTCAGCTCCCAGGTTCCCATTACTAGCTTGAATGGCCTGAAGGACTTCATTTTTTATTGATTTTTGAAAACACCCCTTTCAAAGGATGAGGGGGAACCCTTACAAGGCCCATATGCTCAGAGATTACATAGACCATAGGCTTAGGATATTACATAACCTGAAGGTCTTAGGGAATTCAACCAGACTATCCACAAGGTAATACCGCTCCCCAGCATCCGCATCATGATAATAGATCTCCACCTTTGCATGGCCGTCTAGCTAGGCTTCCTGTGAAAGAACATGCAAGTATTGATGGCATAGCCATACCCTCTCATTCTGACAAATCCATTTGTCTCTGCTCGGGTGAGTTCACTTGCTCTGAATCCTATTTTGGGGTTGATCCTTTTTTGTAGTGTGTTTGGGGAAACTACATGTGGCCAGAAGGCCTTAAGGTGGCCTGAAGGGCTTAAAGGTGGCCCAAAACACCTACTGACCCGAAGGCATGGGTGGCCCGAAATCCTTAAGGACTCCAAGCGCAAACCGGTGGCCCAAGGTGAATAGTTCCAGCTGCTACAGTACCGAACAATACCTTCTACAGAAACTGCTACAGTGCCTGCTATAGTACCCGCACAGTGTACAGTCTTGCTACAATACCTGCTACAGTACCTTCTACAGTACCTACTACAGTGCCTGCTACAGTACCTAGAAATATGCCTCTACCTAGTTTTGAACTTGCGTCTTGTGGAAGCACTTAAGGATACCTCACCAACTGGGTTACGACTCATGTGCTAGGTTCCCATTACTAGTAACCAATGTCGATGCCTACTTGGATAAAAATATTTCCACCACTAAGGATTTCTCAAGCACCCTAACATAGGTGGGATTATAGACAAATATTCACTAATTCTATAATATCACATAATAATCCCTACTCAAAGGCCTATTCCATGAATAATGGATCATGTACCATATCCATTGAGTACCTCACGATATTAGTAAGCCTCACAGAATATTCCTCCACTATCACACTTCCCTCTTAAGGATACAAAATCTCTAAGATTCATATTGATCAAAATGTGTTTAGATAAAACTCCCCTTGAAGTGACACTCGAAGTTTGACCAGGAGAGATCTATCGTTTCCTCATAAGGTAATTTTTTAACTACCTATTGCTAGTCCTAAAACACTTGGGGGTTTTGGATCGCCCTAAAACATGGGAGGTCACTACCTATGAAAATCATGCAATTCACTCAGTCTGTGTTCATCGTAATTTGGAACCTCTAGTGTTAATTTCTTCTGAACGGGTAGTAGTATAGCTGGAAAACATCCCATAGGTACTATATCTAGTACATTCCCCTATACTGAAGCCTTATCACTCATTGGAGCACCCACATGATCACATAGTGGAATCCTAGCTAGCTGTCTTTGTAGAGGCATCTGATAATAAACAAGATATACCACAGTTAAAGAGTATACCTGAGGAGTTGACTAAATAAGGAAATTGAAACCACAAACCATTCCTATATGATGCATGTACCAATAATTTACCTACAACTAGTGTCTACATGTATTGAGTCAACAAGAATATTATCAGAGTCCTATTGAATAGATATGTTAGCCATCTTAACAACATCGAGGTCCCCACACAAAAAGATAAACAAAACACATCTTAAAACCATTTCCACAAATCCAAAACGAATATCATATACTCTAGTATTAAGGTATAACTGACTCCTTTGATACCACTCTATCATGACGCGACCCAATAGGGCCCGAGTAGAGACTACCCCAAGCCCAACTCTAATAAACCAAGGGCTAGAAACCAGCTCCAAGTAGGCATATCAGACACATGTGAGGCCTTATCCTAATGCATTTGTACACATGCACACATCTCTAATCCCATATAATGCTGAAATGTAAAACAAATAATAACCATGAATGTATACATTTATTATCCCAAAATCAGAGCATGACAGTAAGGTAATGGAAGTAAGGACCAAATACAAGCCCACTTAAAAGATACTAAAAATAATCATAACCTATAAAGTAGAAAAGGGTTTCTATCAATGAAACCAATGGAACAAAACTAGGTCTATCTGGATCACTATGCTCTAACTAGTCCAAGTCTCTCTAGGATTCTGTCAAATGGTTAGTCATCTACATAAGACACGACACATGTAGACAAATCCCATGCAAGGGTGAGTATAAAAATACTCAGTAGGACACATTGAAATAACTAAAAATAAGGAATAAATAGTAATAATATTATAATAGAATATATACATAAATGAATAACCCAAATATACCCAAAAAGGACACTATGCCTCTAAGAAGTCTCAACCAATCTTCCAGCTATAGGATTCTGCTCGAAGCTTCTCAACAATGCTTGTTCTGGGAGGACCCACTACATGACCCATGATATCATTGGTGACACTAAAACAAGAGGTAATGATCATATATTCCTACCCAATAATACTAACTGGTCTCTGAAGGTCTTGAAATTATGATAGGGGATCACACCTAGGACTGATGGGGGACACCAAAAACCCAAATATGGATCAACCCGCTATGTAAGGGATCATATACCAAAGATACCATGAAACCTACTAAAATTGATCACTAGATTGTGGATCAACATCCCACACATGGAAGTTATGAATATTCCATTAACCCCACCTAGGGTATAAGAAAGAATGATAGAGGATCACACTCCGGTCTCACTAAGGGACACCACAAACACTATCTAAGACTCATCCTCTAGGGGGTCACAATCCATATATTCAGACATAATGAAATAAAATAACCTAAAGGTGGTAGAAGAAGGAGGCACACTCAACCACTATGAGTCCAATATTGAATAAATTAAGGGCTCTAAACACCCTGAAAGGGGGTAAACAGTGTGTACTGGGAGTATACAGTGTGTCCTGCCAACCCCTATTATACCCATGTGGTGCTGCCTCACACGACATGTGAACCTCCAAATACATAGTTTGTAAGTATATGTACATGGACTGTAGAGTTCTACTAGCACCCTGGTCTTACAATCTATTCGTGCCCATGTACTGCTGGTTTTTCCTGTGTACCAACCCCTATACACATGGCCATTCCCATGTACACCTGATCATGTATGTGTATACTAGCTGGCCTGTGACCACATATCCTATGAGATACATACCAAGTTTCCATCATGGGTCACATGATGTGTGATAGTTGTCCCATGGTGTGTGATATTTTTATTCTTTATAGAAAACCTTGTACCATATAGTGGGGCCCACATAACGTATAACTCCAGATTACACATTGTGTAACCCGAGATTTTCCGGAACCCATGGGCTCCTCACCGTATTGTTCTCAACACCGCCGATACTGCAAAACCTACAGAAAATCATGGATATGGGGTTTTATGACTTTCCTATCATTAGTGATCAAGATATTGAGCTTTAATCATCTTGGAAAACACTACTGTCAAGCCACATCATTGACGTCACATGTCAAATGAGGAAGAATGGAACTGTCGATCCATTTCAGTCCACCTTCAATCATCTTTTTTTGTTTCACCATTGATCAGACCATTGATCAAGAACCAAACCTACAGTGTTGATTTATTTCACTAAAGAAAAAACGTGCAATGATTGAATACTACGTATTATTCAAATCATTGGACAAAGAAAATTTCAATGGTGAACATGTAAAGAAATGGGGGATAAATACCTAAACCATAAAAATGTGGAATGAACCTTGAACTTTGTTTGTTTTTTCCTCAATCCATTGTCAAATAATTATAGAACAAAGAGGGATAAACCAAAGAACAAAATAAAATCAACCATAAAGAAAATCAACCGGAGATGTGCAAAACAATTCATGTTCATGGAATTGTTCCACATTTGACTAGGATAAATAATGGGATTAAATAACCTGAATCAAAAATAATATCTAGAGTTTGGATTGATCATTGAAAAATAATGGTCAGGTTTTTCCATTGTTGGTGATATCCATAAACTCTAATGGCACAAAGATACTCGATCTCAATCCAATCCAATGTCATCTGCCAAGATCTCGTCCAATATTCCTCTATAATGGATCCTCTTAATTTATAGGGTAAAAAAATTATTTGAACTAAACAATGATATCATATTTATGATCTAAGTGTCTTTGAGTTATTCCACTTATTTAGAAAAACCATGCATGCCTAATATTAAATTTTTTAAAATAATTCAAAAATTAATTTGGGGCTCACTGAGCCTTGGAATCTCACACCGTCTTAGCACCTAGCTCAAAAAATAATCCATAAAATATTATAAAGTAATACATGTAAAAATTAGATTTTTTGTAATGTTAAACATAAATTATTCTATAAATAACTAACCCTAATACTCTTCAAAATATTCTAGAACAAAACTGAATCTCAAAGATTAGAATGGTTTGATCATATATTCTTTCATGATAAACTTAAAATTTATCTTTAAATAACATGAATCAATCCTAAAGTAACAAACCCAAAATATATATTGTAAATTCACTGATCTAGAGGCCACTAACCAGTGCCTCAAGATGAGTTACCACATGAACTCAAGCATGCCTCCCCATACACTAGAGGTTTCTAACTAATAGTTAGGGTCTAATAAGCCACATGGGGAGTCTTTACCTTTTTTACCAGAGTATTCCACATTAGATAAATAGAATAAATAGTGGAAAAACATGTAATCACCAAGAAAATTCATAGAACACTATCTCAAAAAATTGGGTATAACCATATAAAACAGTGAATATGTCATGTCCTACTAATAGCGCTAAGTGAGAAAAACCCAAAAATAAAGACAAACATCAGAATCCCCAAAAATGACCTGAATCCAAGTCCGAAACCTCATCCATGTATGTACCAAGCCGGAATAAACTCCCAATCACAGGGCCTTTTCCCTTTTCCTAACCTGCAACCAAAAAATCTTATTGGGTACCCAGTGGTGACCTGACCAGGGTGTGAGTACAACTGAGTATGCCACCACAAATAGTGTCTACAAAATATCCAATCTAAATAGGCATTGCAAGTAAGTATGAAATAAAATACAAGTAAATAGAGAATAGTTCGAGTTCCATTAGTTAAAAATATTTTCTTTAACTATTTCTAACCTTAATACTAATTCACACCATTTTCATCTTCTTTGTTACTTAATTCCTTATCAATAGGTTTTCCATGGGTTAAGAATTTACATCACTATACATAAGGGATAGTTCAGGTCCCTATCTCATTAGGGATAAAAATTTCAAAATCAATAAATATCACTTACTTTGGTGCCTTGGTATAGGTAGTTTCATTGAATACAACCATTGGGGGGGGGGGCATAGAGCATCAGTCTAACTCCCCAAACCATACATTCCTTGGTGGGGTTAGAACATCTGTCCAATCCAACCTGTGGGAGGAGCCTTAGTCCTTTATCCCACCACCAATCCATGTGCACATGCTTATATATATATATATATATATATATTTTCATACACCATATAAACCATATCAAATCCAATTCAAATTCTAATAATAACCCACAATAATCAATAAGGGAATAAACATTATTCCATAACCCATTTACAATTTTCTATATGCATAACATTTTCATTTATCCCAACTCTCACTTATTATGCCTAACCTCATTAATAAATATCACCAATTCCCATAAATTAACCCATTTATCATATTCAACTATTTTCCATGTGTCTACTTACTTAACCCCTTCATTATTTCCCTTGGATTAACCCCCTTATGCATTCCAAATATAAATCAAAACCATTTGGAACATTCCCATTAAATTCCATTTAACCCATTTCCATGGAAATGCAAAAAATATCTTATTCATTAACCATATATAGACACAACTACCTATTTTTGATTATTAATAAAAAATTTAACCATTCAATGTGCTCATCATGGTCTCTATTTAATTACAAGTCACTTTCCCATTTAACATTTATGTAACCATGTTTGGGTAGGTCAGATCACACCATGGGTGTCCCTAAATTGGTCAAGTCATCCCCTATGCATAACATGAGGATCATGAGGGTTTCAATTTTTCATTTGGACACCCATTATATCAAATCTAACAAACAACAATAATAATACAATAAAGGAAAAATAAGATCATAACCTTATCTACAAAAATATTGATAAAAACTATGGGATAAAACTTTTAGACCACTTACCTAGAATTTGTTGATGAATGCACACTTAATTATATCCCTAGATCCTGATTCAACCACTCTTTGATGCCTCAACCTATATCTCTCCAAAAAAGTGGGTTTTAGAGATTCATATGGAGAAAATATAATGATGTAATCCTGAAACCCAAAAGAGAATAAAGAGAGGGATTAGAATCACCCAAAGCTTTTATCTACAACCAAAAATTCTCCAAGAGTCTTAGGATCAAATAAGTATAACCTTTTGGGAGATTTTGTTGCTAGGGTTTGTCACTAGGGATTAGAGGAAGAGAAATGGGAGGAAAATTGGGTGAGGGTTTTAAATCCCGTAATGGTAATTTTGTAAATTTTTCAACTTTTATAGGACCACATAATTTGTCTGCACAATTTAACAATCTATGTGCAAAACATGTGTAAGAAAATGTCTAATGAAAAAGGAGATGCATAGTTACCTGGATAGATCTTCACAGTTTATAGACCATGATCCAACCATGTGATATTCCACTTTCTCAAATCACACAATTTTTCCCTCCTCTCACATGGTTTAAACTAACCGTGCACAAACTGTGTAACATACCCAAAAAGATCATTTTTCCTTCTATTTCATGTCCTAAACCCCCATTAAAACTCTGAGCCTCATCATGAACTTGGGAAACATTTATTTATCTAAATATAAGAGACTTAAAATGAAACTTAATAAAAAAATACCATTAAAAAATCTGGGATCATATAACCTCCCCACCTTATATCGACTAATCCTTGATCCCCACTTCCAAGAATTATTGAGTTTCCAAAGAAAAGGGATTGTGCCACTAAGCCTACACATTTGACTCTTTCTCTAATGCTTCTTGCTGAACTCTTCTATGTTTCCATAAAATTAAAATTGAGGGCACATTCTTACCTTGAAATAATTTCCCACTATGATCCATGATATATACCAAATGATCCTTAAAGGAAGCATCAACCTTAAGTTATACACCCTCAATATTAAACAAATGGGATATATTAGGGTGATACTACTGAAGCTGTGAAACATGAAAAACATCTTGCATTCCACTATACCATAGTGGAAGATCCAATTGGTAATCCACAAGTACGATCCTCTCCATGATCTCAAATGGCCCTACATACCTGAGTTCCAACTTTCCCAATTTTCTAATTTGATGGTGACCCAACCTTGGAAACACCCAAAGAAACACACTCTCACCCACCAAAAAATCAAGCAATATATTCCATCGATCTGCATATGACTTTTTTCTACTTTGAGCCGTTACCATGAATTTATAAATCAACTAAACATTTTATGAAGTCTCCGGTATGAGACTCTGTCCCAAAAACCTGGACTCTCTAGCTTATAATCAACATAGCAGAGATCTACACAGCCGCTCAAAGAGTGCGTCAAATAGTGAAGTTTGAATCGTAGCCAAAAACAATTGTTATAGGAAAACCCAACAAGTGATAAGTGTTTTTCCCATGAACCACCATAATCCAAAACACAAGCTCACAACATATCCTATAGTAATTGAATTGTACACTATGACTTCCCTTCCATTTTCGGATGAAAACCCATACTAAAAACACATGAGTACCAAGTTCTTTCTACAATACCTGCCCAATGTGTGAAGTAAAATGTGGATCACAATCCGAAACTATGGTATGTGGAACTCCATCCAACCACACAATCTCCCGAACATATAACTCATCCAACTAGTCAATAGTGATAGTCTCTCAGATTGGAAATAAATGAGCCACCATTTTCAACTGTTCCACCACTACCCATATCACATCATTATTCTAAGGTGTCCATGAATTTACCACTACAAAATCCATTGTTACATCATCCCGCTTCCACTTTGGAATGGGTATTGGCTATAACAAACCACCCAGGTACTGATGATCAAACTTCACTTGCTAAAAGGTAAGACACCATGTCACAAAACCGACAACCGTTTTCTTGATTCTTAACCACCAATATTTTTTTATAGAGATCATGATATATCTTAGTCAAACCTAGATGCACTACTGAATTTGATGCATTGAGTTAAAACATTATCTCTTTCTGCATACACACTGAAAAAACCACACGACCAAAAATACTAAAAATACCATCATCACCAATAGAACAACTAGAAGATGAATCCCACCTTTAAGACTTTCTTTCATAGGTGAACACTCTAGATCCGAGAGCTAAATCTCATTGACCTGACTCAAAAGTGCTGAATCAACTACTATGTAAGCTAGGGTCATCTTCTTTTGCCCATCCCGCACCTCCAGATTCATCTCATCAAACAATTCCATCATTATCTAATCAAATTTGGATTCATAAAACACCATATTCTGTGTCTTATGGCTTAGAGCATCCTCAACACTATTACCTTTTCTTGGAGTGCAAATTATATCGAAGTCAAAAGATTTAATATATTCAACCCATCTTTACTATCAAAGATTCAAATCATTTTGAGAGAAAATATAGTTAAGGATATTATGGTTGGTAAACACCATGAATAGAAATATCAACAAGTAATTCCCCCAAAAATTCAAGGAATAAACCACAACGACCTACTCAAGATCATGAGTAGGGTGATTTCCTTCATGGGGCCTCAAATTTCTTGACCTATATGCTATAAACCTATTATCCTGCATCAAAACTACCCCGAGTCCAACACCAGATACATCACAAAACATAGTGTACCACTTATGAGGCTTAGGTAAGATTAGGATTGGTTTCGTCATCAATCACTTCTTCAATACCAGAAAGGCATTATTGCATGCCTCAGACCACTCGAACTCGATTCCCTTCATGGTTAATCTCGAAAGTCGAAATGCAAAATTTGATAAATAGTTAGTGAACCTACAGTAATAACTAGACAAACCATAAAAACTACAAACATCAGAGAAATTCTTAGGATGCTCCCATGACACCACAAACTATACTTTCTCTAGATCCACAAACACACCTAGATCAGAAATGACATGGACAAGGAAATGCACTTTACCAATCCAAAAATGACATTTTGATATCTTGGAATAGATTCTATGATCTTTAGTATACTCAAGATGATGTAAAGATATTTGGCATGATCATCATGAGTTCTAGAGTACACCAATATATCATCATTCAAGACAACCAAAAAATGATCCAGATATGGGTGAAATACTCAGTTCATTAAATCCATGAACAAAATCGGTGTGTTGGTCAAACCGAACAACATCACCAGGAACTTATAAAACCCATACGTTCTATTGAAATATTTTCGAGGTATATTAGAAGTTCTCACCCCCAACTGATGATATTCGAATCTCAAATTGATCTTAAAAAACACCGAATTAGACCACATCTAGCAAAATAGGTATTTAATTCATGTAAGAGGATATCTATTTTTTAATATCATCTAATTCAATTTATTATAATCAACACATAACATCAAAGACCCATCAATGTTTTTGGAAAAAAACATGGTAGATCCCCAAAGTGACGTACTTGGAAAGATAAACCCCTTATGCTCCAACTCTTATAGATGAACCTTAAGTTCCTAGATTTCTAATAGAACCATCCTATATTGTGGAATGAACATTGATTCTACCCCTTATAGAAAATAAATTTTAAATGAAACATCTCTCTTAGGTGGTATCCCTGAGAAGTCCTTAGGAAACAAATCTTGAAATTTATCCACAATAGGAGGGAAGATTGGATGATCTAAACCTCAGTAATGAAGCAAAATACAAGCCACATAGGCCATGAGTTCCCCCAACTACTGGAAAACTATCCCTCCTTAGCATGCTTAAGGTACCACTCACCATAAAGGACATAAGTGTCTCCGTTAAGAGAGACAAATGTTACCCTATGATGGTAACAGTTGATATGTTCCTGGTAAAACACCAACCAATACATACCCAAAAGTAGTTAAAGAACTAACATATTGATAACCAACATGTCCCATAAAAAATGGTAGCCACCAACCTCTAGATCAAAAACCTTACATTTCCTGATATCCTTAACTCACACCCCAATGGAGGGGCAATAGAAATAATCCCACTCAAACGTTCCACTTCTAGGACTAATAAAACTAAAAACTATGTATTGATAAAATAATGTGTGGAACCTATGTAAAATAAAATGATAGAAATTTTGGTAGCTATAAGGATCATACCTCGAATTGTAGATGGTCGAGCTTCGCCACCTACCGATGTAGACTGAACTGCGAAGTGCTGGCCTGTCCCTTTTTCCTGGGCTCCGACCTGAGCACCTAGCACTTTACTGCCCTGGTTGTGTGGGTGATCTCGACCGTGAGAACCAAATCCACCACCTCCACTGGTATGACCCATGGAGCTCCAACTTCCTACCTAATATGTGGAAACCAAACCCTACCTGTACTCTGCACTAGTCTCTATCATCCATCATTTACGAACCATCGTAGGTTCCTACATAACCTTTTCACATGGAACAATTTTCCACATTCCTAACACTCAACTGGTGGTTAGGAACACTGACTATGTACACATCCTATCCCCCCACACTGATATCAGAAAAATCGATCACTGACTTGAGAGACTGGTTCCTTTTTATAGCCACCTTTTCCACCACCACCCTAGTTGAAGTGGTGAGTCCTATTATCGGAAGATGCACCACTGGTTCACCCAACTAAAACTACATGTCTTATTTAAAAATACCAATTAAGGGTTAATTATAATATAAGATCTTGATAAACCACTTTAGCAACTATCTTCAAGTAAAAGATATTCACTTGCGACTTGATCTCATGTCTGAGTCCATCTTGGAAATGTCTCACGGTGGCTGCCTTGTCTCCCACTAAAGTTGGAACAAAATGTTGTAGATCTGTGAAATGGATTTCATATTCCATGATCATTATAGATCCATGGGACAACATCATAAAATCTATATCCTTTTCCTACCTCAATGTTTCAGGATAAAAGTGTTCCAGAAATTTATCCGAAAAATCCTTAAAACCCATACTATCTGCTTGCTAGTTTTGAATACGAACATCCCACTAGTGTTTCGCCTGACCTCACAACATATAAGATTATAGCTTAACCCTTTTCTCTACGGGAGTCCCTAAGTGGTCCAAAATCATCTGAATATATTCTATCCAAAATTTTGCAGCCTTGGGTACACCCTCTTTAGAAAATGTTAGAGGGTGCTGGAATTGAAATTCTCTGATCAAATCAAACATACTCGGTCCAACCCACCCTGGGTCCTACTCCATCATATTTATTAAATGAGAAAAGTTATTATAGAACTTATCTTCTCTATTACCATGTATCTCCACATTTTCTTTCCCCACCAATAGTGGATCGTTCTCAAGAACATCCTCTTATTTCCCTACTGGTACATGTCTTCATGGTGGAATATCTCTACAATTATAAACATGAGTTTTAGAACACAAATACATAATATTTCATAGTTTGTATAAATGAAATATCCCTAATAGCCAAAAAAAAAACTCATTATTATACACTATCCTACAGGTAAATATCACATCCTAAACACTACCCTCAACCATTCCTACCATGGGTCATGGATTACGATGGGTAAACTAACTTAAACAGTTATAAACTTTACCTTTGACACTATTTAAAAACCATTAACATATGAAAAATTACTTCAAAAACATTTTAATTCACTTATAACCCCTTTTTATTAAGAAAAAACCTTTAATCATTATTTAACACTTTACACCCCTTTCTATCCTTTTACATCGTTTCATTAGACACCATTTTCATCCACTCCAGAAAATCAAATTCATTTTTCCCTTTATGTCCCACACACCCATACCATGTGTGTGCCTACCATGATGCACGTCACTTATATAATTAGTTTCCTAGAATGATGTATTAATGCACAACCTCATTACAATCTATCCATGATAAAAATATCATAAAACTTTCATATCACACAATAAGTGCATCACCCAATTGTGAAATATAATCATATATAACAATGCATAATAAGAAAAATAATTACCACCCTAGGAACTTGGGTTTTCCCTCATACATGAGTTAGCTACTTCTAAGAATGAGATAATTTCCAAGGCCTAACACATCCTAATCTCCCTTCTACCATCTCAAAATGTAATTACATAGAAAATAAACCTACTATAATACCACTTTGTAACATCTTCATCCTAGAGGCCACTAAATAGTGCCTTATAAAACTTTCACATCACACAATAAGTGCATCACCCAATTGTGAAATCTCATCAAATGTAACAATGCATAACAAGAACAATAATTCCCACCCTAGGCACTTGGGTTTTCCCTCATACATGAGTTAGCTACTCCCAAGCATGAGATAATTTCCAAGGCCCAAAACATCCTAATCTACCTTCTACCATCTCAAATAGTAAGTACACATAATATAAACCTACTATAATACCACTTTGTAACATCTTAGTCCTAGAGGCCACTAACCAGTGCCTCAAGCTGAGTCACAACATGACCTCAAGCACACCTCCTTGTATGCCATAGGTTGCTGACTAGCAGTGAGGGTCTGATAAGTCATGTGGGGAGACTATACCCTCTTTACTAGAGTGTTCTACAATAGATAAATAAAATAAATAGTAGAAAAAATATGCAATAGACAAGAACATACATACACAACTATATCTAAAAATTGGCTACAACCATTTCAAAAAGTAAATATGCTATTTCCTTCTAATAGTGAAAAGTGAGAAAGACCCAAAAATAAAGAAAAATAATGGAATCCCCAAAACAGTCCCAACTCTTAGTTCAGAACCTCATCCATGTATGTCCCAAGCACAGCTCAACTCCAAAGCATAGGGGGTTTCACCTTTTCCTGACCTACAACCATGAAATATTCTCAGGTACCCAATAGAGGTCTAAGAAGGGTGTGAGTACAACTTAGTAGGCCACCACCAATGATGTTTATAAGAGATTCAGTCTAAACATTTAGTGCATGCAATTATGAAATGAAAGACAAGTAAATAGAGAATAGTTCTGATGCCAATAGTTAACAATATTTTCTTTAACTATTTATAACCTTAATACTAATTCCAACCATTTTCATCTTCTTTATTACTTAATTCCTTATCAACAGTTTTTACATGTGTTAATAATTTACATTACTATGTATAAAGGATAGGCTAAATCCCTATCTAACTTAGGAAACACATTTCAAAATTAATAAATTTCACTTACCTTACAGTCTTGGTACAAGTAGTTTCATTGAATACAACCATTGGGGGTATAAAGAATCAGTTTGACTCCCCAATCCGTGCATTCCTGGGTGGGGTTAGAGCATCAATTCAACCCGACCCATGAGAGGATCCTCAGTCCCTTATCCCACCACCAATCCATGTGTATATTATTATATATATATCCATACACCACACAAACAATATTATATCCAATACAAATACTAATCATAACACACAAAAATCAATAAGGGAATAAACATTATTCCATAACCCATTTTCAATTTTCCATTTACATAACCATTCCATTTTCCCAACTCTCACTTTTTATGACTAACCTCATTAATAAGTTTCTCCAATTCCCATACGTTAACCCATTTAACATACTAAACTATTTCCCATGTGTCAACTCACTTAACCCCTTCATCATTTCCCTTGGATAACCCCCTTATACATTCCAAATATAAATCACAACAATTTGGAACATTTCCATTAAATTGCATTTAACCCATTTTTATTGAAATCCAAATAACCCCTTAGTCATAAAGAACCTATAGACACAACTAAACATTTTACCTTATTAATCAACAATTTAACTATTCAACATGTTCATCATGGGATCTATTAAATTACATGTCACTTTCAAATTTAACATTTCTATAACCATGTTTGGGTTGGTCAGCGCACCCCATGGGTGGTCATAAATTAGTCAATTCATCCTCCATGCATCCAATGGGGATAATGAGGGGTTCAATTTTTCATTTGGACACCTATTATAACAAATATAACAAATAGAACCAAAATACAATAAAGTGAGAATAATAACACAACCCTATATGCACGAATCTATATAAAAACTATGGGAAAAAACTTGCAGACCACCTACCTCAAATCCATTGAAAAAATCAATCTTAATCATAACAATATATCCTGATTCAAAAAAAATTTTAAGCCTCAACATAGATCTCACCAGAAAAAGAGGATTTTTAGAGATTTATATAGATATAATAGAAAGATTCAAACCCTAAACTAAAAAGGGAATAAAAATATGGATTTGACTCACCTGAAGCTTTGATCCGCAACCAATAGTGCTCCAATTGTCTTAGAATCGAAGGAGAATAACCTTTTGGGATTTGGTTCACTAGGTTTCATCACTAGGTATTAGAGTAGGAGAAATGGGAGGAAAATCAAGTGAGGTTCTTAAATCCAGTAATTATTATTTTTTAATTTTCCAACTTTTTCTGGGCCATACAGTTTGTCCACACCATTTGAAAAACCATGAGAAAAACATGAATAAGAAACTATCTAAGGGAAAAGGGGTAACACAATTACCTAGTGAGCTCCATAAGGTTTAAAAACCTTGATTTGACTATACGATATGACACTATCCCAAATCACATATTTTCCCCCTCCCCTCGCACAGTTTTCACTAGCCGTGTGCAAACCATGCAACATGCCCAGAAAGCTCCTTTTTTCTTTATCTTTCATGTCCCAAACCCCCAGGACACCCCAAGACTGATCATAAACTTGGGTAACATTTATTTATCCAAATTTAAGGTACTTAAAACAAAAATTAAGTGAAAAAATATTTTAAGAAAATATAGGATCATACATATATGGAATAATCATATATTCGTCAAAATATACTAATCTTTTCCATAAATAACCCAGATCACCATAAAAACCAAATAACATAATTTATGATTACAAAAGATAATTCAAGATTTATTTCTCAAATAAAATCTCATCTTATCCAATAATATTTTTTATTTACTTTAATCATATAATTTTTCCAATATAGTGAACTTCTTCAAAAATAACTTTAATCACCTAGTCATAAAATCAATTTTCAATATTATAGTTTTCTATATAATAAATCATATGCTCAAAAAATGCAATAAAAATCTTGTTCAAATTAACCATAATTAACTCAATATTAAAGATCATATTATCCATATTGGTTTTCAATAACTTTCAATTTATGTCTAAAAATATAAAATCAATTTTCATCAAATAACATTTTCACTATAATATAAGTCAAACTTAAGGGTTATATATGCCTAAAAATTTTATTAAATATTAATAAATTCTTCCAAAAGCACTCCCATAATATAAAACCATAAAATGGGTATCTATATCCTTATACTTATTAACTAATGATGGTATCTAAAACTCTTAAATTATCCTTAAATGATAACTTTCTAATCTAATTGTTTTTATAAAACCTAGATCTGATACCAACTATAACAACCCATATATAACCATACATTAAATTACATTATTTTTGGTGTATATTTTATCACTTACATCCCAATAATCTTTTTAGTTTATAATTATAGATAATGAGGAAATTTGTTACACTACAATGTGTATATTTCCACAAACTATGCATTTTCCCACAAAATATGTTATTTATAAGGACACAATTTCTTCCTTCAAGATAAATCCCATAATTGGAACTCTAAATTTATTAATGTTCCTAATAATTCCCTGTGAAAAACATTTAAAAATTTGGTATGATAAAAAAATTTCTAATTAAGGGATATAAATGAAAATAAACTTGTCAGAACATTTTTAAACATGAAAAATCCATAAGAAAGTTTTTATTTTTCATAATAGACATTTGAGCTATATTATTCATTTACTATTCCATGAACAAAACTTAAATTTCAAAATATTTATTTAAATATTTCATATGAAATCATAAAAGTAAAATCAAAATCATAATTGTTTATTATAAAAAAATAAAAAATCATGAATAAATTTATTTTAAAAACAATCATTTAACTATTTCTAAAAAGGTTAAAAACTTGTTTTAAAAACATAAGATCATTTTCTTACCTTTCTAAATGAAATTATTTAACCTAAAAACCATTGGAAGAATATCATGTAGGTTCCTTGAGAAATTATTCTTACTTTGATTCATACAAGAACCCTTACAATGGAATCACCTAACCAGATTATTCACACCTCTTAAGTGTTACCTATCACTAGTAAAATCCATCACTTTACCAAATAAATTAGAGAGCTATATCAGAATCACCTCTCATTAATTTAAAATTTTTAATAACTATATCATGAATAAAACACATATATATTTCAATTTAACCATAAAAACCATTTAATTTTAATTCAATACCATAATAGATAATAGTTTTAGCTATCTCATAAAAATGAGAAGAAATTTTATTTTCCTTAGAAAATATTTATTAAAACTAAAAATTTATAGAATATTTAGAAAAATATTTTCTTTGAAAATAAACATTTAAAAATATAGAGGAATCTTTAAAATAATAATTAGAAATAAAGGTGAAAAATATTAATCATTTAATGATCTCTAAAATAAATAATCTTTTCACACTCCCATAAAGAAATTAAAAAACAACTTGTATAGAAAACAATGAAAATATTCCTTTTAAAAAATTTATAAAGTAAGTAAAAAATAATAGAAAACAGCCTTTAGAAAAATTTGAAGCATAAATAAAAACATTTTTTAAAACATTTAAAAAAAATTTAAATGGATGAAAAAGAGTTGGAAAGAAAATTTTAAAATAATATTTATAAAAGAAAGACCCATACCATGAGTCCCGACTTATTTCATTCACATGTATACCTACAAGAGTAATAAAATTATAATCATTTTATACATGAATGATAATATTTTTTTCATGTTGATTATACTATATTATTCCATTTATTTCTTTTTTTACCATGTTTTATTTAGTTACTCAAATTATTAAGTTTGTGTTGGACGTTTTGAGGATCTTTGGTTTATAAGTCCAAAATGAAATTTTTAGGTTGACTATGGTCAAAGTGATCATGATTATATCATCTATAGGATAATTATAATGAATAAATTATAATTTTTATAAATTAAAATAATTTTTATAAATATCAATGGAAGGATCAGCTGAAAAAATGAATCATATTATGGAGGCGATTTTCCACACGTACACACAAGTGACATTTACAATTTTATACTGAATGGACAAGAAACAAGGTATATAATATTTTAAATTTACAGAATCATATTTATTTTATATATTTAATTTATATTCATTAGTTCCATTCTTATGACCAAACATGTGAGGTAGTAATTAAAAATGAACTACATCGCCTCGTAGAGGTGTTATTACACATGTATGCACAAGTGATGTTATCAATTTCTAATGAATGGAAAGGGTAAGAAGGTAAGAAATATATTATAATTTCATAATAATAACAATTAAATAAACATATTATATATTAATTAATTATATCTATATAAGTAGATATGTAAAATAGCGATAGAAAATGAAACACATCACTTTGTGAAGGTGGTATCCCACACGTAGGCGTGGGTGATGTTTTCATTTACCACATGTTGGAAAAGAGATATAAAAGTTTTTTTATATCAATATAACATAATTTAAGTATATATAATATAATAATTTAATTAGGTTATAATGGTTATAAATTTATTTAAAGGTGGTATACGAAGAAATAAACTTGAAATAGGCTGATTAGGACTTATGCCTCATCCTCAGATATATTATTTGGATAATACATTAAGCCTTATAGGATTGATATTTTGAGAGGAAAAGGAATTATAGGAAGTTGGGGTGGGGGGATATTTAGGTTGTGTTTTTGGTAGATAATGGTTGAGATAAGTGTCTCAAATGGTGTGAATAAGTAAGGAGAGGAGTTTCCCTTTTATAAGTGAGGGGAGTGACACTTTTATAAATAATTAAAACATTGAATTAATATAAATGTATTTCTTACGTAAAGTGGCTCTAATTTAGTTAACTTTTGAAGCCAAGTTAGGGTGATGATGAAATAAACTCAACCAATCATATTTAAACTAGTTTTAGAGATATCAGATGCCTTATCTCCTAGTTTAATCCCATGTTAACCTTATCAACCTTTACTGGGGTGATAAAGTTTTACCATGGTAACTCTTCACTATGAACATAAATGAAATTGAAGATATTAACAAATCTTAACATCATGATTAAAAATATTAAATAATTTTTTATATTGAATTTATATAAGTTGAAGAAATTAAATTTATTATAAGTTCTCAAAATTTAGTGAAACATTATTTTCAGAAAATACTCATTTTAAGAAAAAAAATGATTTTATACCAAAATAACAATTAATGTTGGTTAAAATAAGATTATTTAAATTATGTTTAATAAAATGAAACTTATGATACTTTAAAATAAATTAAAAACTAATTGGAACATTGATATTACCTTGATTAAAAGTAATGAAATGACAGTTTTTACAAAATCAATATTTTTCACTATTCACCTCAAAATCAAAAATTTTATAAAAATTACAAAACATTATTGTAAGATTATTTTGAAATTAAAATTTGAAAAATTATTTCCATTTTATCAAATAAAATTTCTAAAACTGGAAGAAATTAATCATAACATCGACACAAAAAATGAAATTAAAACTATTTTTGAAGAAAATTTATTTTTAAAGTATAAAATAAATTTATACTAATTAATTGTCTAGTAAGAATTATTATAGTAATGGAAATTTATTTTATTCAAAAAATGATCTATAAATTTCAATAAAATCATGCCTATATAATGATTAAATTTATTTATTTGGATAAAAATACTTATGCATATTAATCCGTTTTTTAAAAAAATATATTCTTTAATCTTATGTTATTTTATTTAAATTTTATATATTATTTTTTAGGAATTAATGAGTATATTTTTTTGAAGGGAATTTTTTTATATATTTTATAATTTGTTTATTTTAATTCATACTCTCTAATTTAATGGCTAGGTTATAAAATTCATATTTTAATAATAATATTTTAATAGTATGTCACAATTCATTTTAAGCTCAATATTTCATATGGTACATACAATAAAACATTTTATTCTCTTTAAAATAAAATCTTGGGGTGTTACATGAAGGATTCAGTCTAGTGTGTTGATTTGAGATTAATTAATAAATTAATAAAATATAATGTTGTGAGATGTTATAGGAATCCATATAAAGGATTTTTGGAATCAAATGTATTATGAACACATGTTAAGAGACTTTGAGTATGATGAATTTGAGTTAATTTGAGGTGTTATGGAAGTTCTTGATGTTTTTTAAGTTGAGGAGAAATAATTCTATAATTTTTGTGAGGAAGTAGAAAATTGGAAAAATATTTAACACCACACATTTTATATGGTACAACCTTGACATTGTAAGGTTCGACATTGAGCATAAATCAAGAATTTTGAAATAGGAATAAGTCCTATAAACATTGTATTGTTTTTGTAGAATATTGTAAGGTTTATATGATATTCATAAGGTACAAATTAGAACATTTCAAGGTTTAAAAAGTAGTTTAGGTTGTAAAGTGCATACCTCTGTAAGGATCTATATCATATTATTAGGGTTTAGGAAAGGAAATTGATTATTTCATGTTATCATCGTAATAATCATGAAAGAATCCTATGATTTAGCCAACTATTTAGAAACTACATGGTTAACCAAACCATTTAAAAATAGCCATATCTACTATAGAAAATCATAAGGTTCCCACATTTTAGAAAAATTTTGTGGATCAACAATGTAAGGATAATTTCAAACAAACTTAAAAAATGATGAAAACTAGAATGATTTATTATTTATAATAAATAATGGGTTGTGTACACTCTTAACATATCGAATATTGGAAAGGAATCTACAGTTTTGAGGATAGAAATGTTTTAAAAAAATTCTTTTGTTTACATTACAGGGTTTGATTTACAACCCATGAAATAAAAATCAAACTTTAATATGTTTGGCATGATTTTGGGGTATACTTAGGGTAAAGAAGACGTTGATGATGGTGTTTTCTCTTCAACTCTAGGTGCAGAGAGGGAAGTGGATGTTATATCCTTAGATACATGTGATGATATGATAAAGGATGTTGTATCCTATATTCTAAAAGGTGTATGTTCTTCCACTACAGGTAATGTTTCTGTTCAACCCAAGTCAAGACTCAGAACTAATAATGCCTTTGACATGCTTGCCTTAGGAAGTATTGAGGAGGACACAAATTACAATAATCATGCACTTGATGTTAAAATATTAAAGTTTTTCAATGAAGATGAACCCTTAGACAATAGAGGTGGTCCGTGGCTGCTAGCTAAGACATGGATAAAGGGAATACATCCTCATGGTTGGTCGGACTTTCTTCTCATCATACCATGAGTACTAGATCTCGAGTTTTATTTTTGTCTATTTTATTTATATTTTTTCTCGTTTTAAATTTTGATGCATCAAATGTTCTCCCCCCTTTATCTTTTTTTTTCAATAAAATAGGCCCTCAATCCTAAAAAATTTCAAAAAAAATATATTCAATTAGATAATAATTCATGCTAAGATGTAATGAAAGGATTTATACACCATGAGGCACAATGCTATGTCAAAATGCATGGGTCCTGCACATGTGTAAGTAGTTAAAAATTAATTAAATAATGTGGATTTTTTTGAGAAAAAGATTTTAATATTTTAATAATAAATTAGGGAATATATCTCAAGAACCATGAGTATTTTAAATGAGTATTGAATTTAATTTTTAATGATAATATTGTTATAATTCAAACTCAAAAATATCAACTAGTTAGTAGGAATAAGTTTCTTACTACTGAGATTGAAGGGAGTTTCTATATTTCAAATATAGAAATAATATTCATAATATTCACATAATACTATGAAAATATAAAAATAAAGGATAAGGAAGAAGAAAAAGTGTGATGACATTAGACACATTTACCATACTGGAGAAAAAAATATTCAACAAATAAAACTAAAAAGCTGATACTCCACTTTGACAAAGAGAGATAAGAAGTAGAATAAATTTGAGTGTTCTAATTGAAGAAGGATAAGACTTGAAGTACCTGAGAATTTTATAAATTATGTAAGAACTATATTATTTGATAATTGGAGACACTAGGAAATATTTATTGGTCTAATAATGAATATTAGACATCGAAAATCATGAAAGAGTGATCAAGTGTATTTTTGATGATCTAGAATGATCTAAAAAAATATTTATATCAATTGTTGTAAGAGTAAACAGAAGTAAATAAGTGACCTTTTATATTTTTATTTGAACTATTTTTACAAGATGTAAGAAGTTTTTGTCTCTAGTGGGACTATAGAAGGGTAATAGTACAAATATAAGATGATAGGATCAAGAAGATTCCTAGTGCAACTGATAATGTTTATAGTGGATAACCTATGGGTGGATTAACCAATCACATCAAGGTCTATTCTATGAAATTGAATATTATCCTTGTAAATTTTTTGGGTCATGTTCCATTTATTTTCAAAAATATTTGAGTGAGTCTATGAGATAACCATTGAATATATCAAGACATTAATTGATCATAAAGTTTGAACTAAAAATTGGAATTTTCAAAAAGGGATAACTGATTCACCCTCACCCCTTATAGTTATCTAAGAAAATCATAACACTACTGGGAGATAAAATTCTTGGGGAATATATTTTTAATAAGTATGAAAACATAGATATTTCTAGATTATAGAATTTTATGAGCCATTTGATGTAACACCCTGATATTTTAGAAAAGAAAACTTTGTTCGATATCATATTCGACCCGCAACACTGAGCTTAAACAACATGTGAAGTATATAACTGTTATAACCAAGATGTTAAATTAGAGGGTATGAATAACATTAATTAATTTATGATATATATATAATTAAATTTCATAATCAATATAATTTTTTTATAAATGTTTATTAAATAATCAATCAATTTTTAGTAAAGTAATTTTATTCTTCAAAAATATGTTTTCTTAAATAATGTTTTTTATTTCTTTTGATGAAAAAATATTATAATTAAATATTTGAAACTTTTATAAAATTTATTTGAAAAAATTAAAATCATTTTTTAAATCTTAATAATAAAATTTACTTTGGGTGAAAATTTTGGATTTTTTGCAAAATATTGATTTTTTAGTGAATATTGAAAAATACTGATTTTTGTAAAAAAATATTTTCTTTTCAATAAATTAAGTAATTTAAAAGTCCCAATATATTTTTAATATGATTTAATGTAATATAATAATTTTTTTTGTATTTAAACAAATTAATTACTTTTTAATATATTTATATTGGTTTTTAGTATAATTTTACTTTGGGTTTAAAAATAGAATTTTTCTGAAAACCATTTTAAAGTACATAATGTTTATAATTTTTAATCAATTAAAAAAACATAACTAGGAATTATTTAAATTCAATTTATATATTATATATAAATAAATATTAATTTTTTTTCACACAATGATTATTATTATTCATTGAGTTAATATAAAACCATATTTCGCTCGAAAAATACACATATTGAAATCTCACTTTTTCATCGCATATGTGGGTTTTTTCATTTAAAAATTTCCAATTTTATGAATTTAATTTAATAAAATTGACTCAATATTTATAATAATAATATTTAATATTAACTAATTAGGTAAACTTAATTTTTTACCATAATTAAAAGTGAAAATAGTAAAAATTAATTACCACAATTATGATAAAAACAGATTTACAGGGGGGTTAAACTAAAATGATAAGGGTTAAATTGAAATAAAAACATGTATAACATATATTTTCTGAAAATATTTTGATCCCATAATTTATGAGGGTCTATAATGAATTTTTCTTGATCCTTTTTGAATATAAAAAATGTGGGTACCTCTTTTTATTTTTGAAAAATTACAAGTTTTTCACTGACCTCATTTATAAAAGGCCACACCATATCCTATATTACTCACAAATTAAAAAAATTTTGGTTTAGAAAATATATACCGAAATAAATTCCCAAATTATATACCTTAATCCAAAAATCCATATTTTAAATAAATCATTTATAGAAATACTTTAGGTAAAATCCTAAAGCTGTTGTCCTAGAAGAGGTAAAATTCTAACTATAAAATTTTGTTTTATTTCTTCTTAAACCCCCTTACAGTTTTATTAAATTATGATAATATGATGAAAAATATTAAATATACTTATATTTTTAATGTAATAACCTAAATTAATCTCATATTTCATCAAATGAAATACGAAATCATCATTCGTGTGTACGACATACTACCTTCTCACAAACCAATGTCATTTGTTTACCATCATCACTTCGCATGGATTATTTTAATGATGGGTGTAAATTATGTATATTATATTTGTAAATTTTTTATACTTATGTAGTTATTATATCACATATAAATTCTTAATTTCTATTCCATGGGGGATATGATAGCGTTTCTCGAGTGTACGACAGACTACCACCTCACAAAGCGATATGATTCGTTTTTCACTAATGATTTACATGGAAGGTAATAAGGATAATGTTAATAAATATATGTGATATAAATTAAATAATAATGATATTAATGACATATTTATAATTATAAAAATATAATATATCAGTTTTTTTCTTACACTGAAAAATGATAATGTCATTCATTAACGTGTTGACTACCGCCACCACAAAGCGATGTGATTCTTCTTTCATAACCAAATCACTTGGATGATATATATAAGTATATTTAAAGAAATAATACAATATTTATCATATTATTATAATTATTTTTATCTTAATTAATTCATATCTTCTTTCTATAATGATCACTGAAAAATGGAAACCTTATTCATGTGTACGTACAACCTATCGTCTCTATGATCGTAATATAGATAATTTTTCATGACCATATTTCATGATTGGTTTTAAAAATTAAAATTTATGTATAAATATTATAATTATTATTCTAGAGATGTTGAAATAATTACCTCTTTGACTAAGGTCAACACACTGATTTTTTAAATAATGAACCGAACATCCTCAAAACACTCGATGTGGACTTAATTTGTTAAGTATTTGAATATGTGATTATAAAGAAATAAAATAAATGATTTACATATAAGTTATTAAACCTATAAAATGTTATTAAGTAATCAAATAATTTATTTAGGATTATTATACAGGATTTAAAGGACTAAAAAAGAAAGTCTGGACTCGTGATAAGGGATTTCCATATCACTTTTTTTACTTCCATGAGACACATGCCATATTCACCACCTATTTATTTTATGTATTATATATACTAAACATTAATGTATATCATTATTATTATCCTAAAAATTATTATGATTTACATATCCATTTGAGGATCTATCTTTCATGTGTTTACAGTTCAAAAGTTATCAAAGCAGTAAGGTATTTTTGTCTCAATTTTCCTTTTTGAGACATATTTTATGTTATAAACCTATATTATTTTATGTGGTGTATATTATAAGAACTCATTTTTACCTCTAGTATGGATCATTTTAAATTTGATCTAATTATTTATTATGAACCAAATTCAGATTCCTAATGAGGTTAAGAGGTTTCGGGGGTGTCTGGGGCATGTTTAGAGCTCTGAACCCCAACCGATGGAGAAAATACTTTGGGCTATATGGTTAGTAGATACCATGAAACCCAGCCCGCATGGTTACTAATAATCATGAGGGTTTGTTCAATGGGGTGAAGAGCATGGTTTTCCCTAACTGTGCTCTAGGGTCCGAATGCTCGTACAAAAACTACAGACATTTTAGCATAGGTGTTTTGTACAGTTGGCATACAATTTCTATAACCGTGTTGCCTAACCATGTAGGTGACCCTTAACATAGAATATGGTGCATGGGTTATCCAACTGTGAATCCAAATTGTGAGACCCCTATTTTTGGAAAAAATTACTAAAACTCCCTTAATGGAATGTTTAAGACTCCCTCTTTCCTCTTGTTTTTCTTTTTTAGCTGAGGAGAGATCATTCTATCCCTCTTTTAGATCTTTTAAAACTATTTTATTATTTTTAATCCCATTTTCCCATTCAAATTATGATTGAATCATCATTCATATCATTGGATTCCTCTCAGAAAGATCATGACTCATTCTTAGCTATTCATTATTCTTCTTTCTATTGATGATGTTATTTAGATTCAAGATCATATTCCCTATTTTCAAGGTCACTATAATAAAACTAGCTATTAGTGGTGGTTTTTTTCATATAGAGTTGGTTTAAACTGCTGCTATATGGTTTGGCGGTATTTTATAGAAATCACCGCTAAACTGGGTGTCGAAAATCTATTAGCGGCGATTTTTTCCATTTCGCAACGGTTTAAGGGAAGGGTTGTAGATGCCTCATTTCACGGCGGTTTTCATGACTTTAGCGGCGGTTTGACGGGTGCCAGATATTTTTTTATGCACGGCAGTTTTAACCACCATGATATTCAGGCGTTTGATGCGGCTCTGTCGCGGTGGTGAAAACCACTGCTAAATATAAACTGCTTACATTTGGCGGAGGTTTTAACCACCACTAATGTTTTACCAGTAAAGCATTAGTGGGGGTTATAACTGCCGCAAAATGCTGACCAGTAAAGCATTAGCGGCGATTAAAACCGCCGCGAAATTCTGACCAGAAAAAAAATTGCAGTTTTTCTTCTACTGCCACACTGCCCTAAAAAACAAATCAAACCAGAAAATCGAACAGGAGACATCATACAAACAAATAAAATGTTATTTCTAACTTGGTATCCCCAACATGATGAAACCGGAGACATCATACAAACAATCGACCATAATTCTATAGTGATAATAATCAATAATGGATCTATAGGGAAGCATGAAATTCATTCCAATAATTACATCATACAGACATGATGGGAAAGAATTAATTCTATATAAAAAACTTTTTCCTATCTGATGGGGAAAATAATTCCATCGGTGAAAAATCATTGATCGAATAACCAATGAGGTTTACAGATTCTTAATGACACATAAATACACTATATCGGAGGACCAGAATCTCTAGAAATGTATCAAATATAACATTGTATGATTCACTTGTGTCAAATAATGTAGAATCTATAGTAGAGGTTACTAGATTATTACCTCAAACAATAGATGAATTTGAATTATGCTCCCTATCATATGTTGAACGTCATTTAGTTTTCCCATACCATGACTCTATGCTATAACCTAACTATTCTGAGTGGGATCACATTTCATGCACATTAGTTCCTCAGTCTAGTATCAACTATGTAGACTACCGACTTGGCCTCAACAGTATGTGGTATTATAGCTACATCCCTACTAAAAATTAAGAGGACCCACATAATAATGTGGAATATTTAAAGATCTTATCCCCTAGGAGGAACTGGTGGAAAAGTTTTGAAGATGTGCAAGATATGACCCAAACTCCTATAACCTCTGCATTCAACTAGATACACCATACGTTGGGCCTTGTTGGCGTAATAAGGTCCATGTTTATATCTCAATAATTGTAAGGGCCTTGTTGATATCTCAGTAATTGTAAATAATTTTGTTTTTAGGTGATGAAGATTGGACCATATAATTAGGTAGATTTCATGCACAAAATATTCCATCAACACCAATGGAATGTTATATTGTGGAGTGGATAATGGCTATAACATGACTAGTATATTGTCTTTAGAAAAATGGTTCTTTATATTTTTCAAGAGACTCCTCAACCTGGTCTGAACAAAGTGGTTAGTTCCCCACTTCTTTATTAAAAAAAATGGGATTAGAAGTGGTTTAACCTATTATATTGGAAGGAAAGTGGTCCAAGTGTGGTTTGGATAATTAAAATTCTCTTGGGTTGTCCTCCTATTGAGAAAGGATGTCAGTTGACAATATTGAGGCATCGGGCATGACTAACCTCATTTTCCCAAGTTAATTGTGATAGGAGGTCTTTATAATTGTCAATCCAATAAGGGGAGGAACTCCATGATGAAGTAAACTTTCAATGTAGAGAGGACCTTCATAATGATTTTCATCATGGGGAGTACTACAATAACAACTTGAATTCAATCCATAAGGATAATTCCTCCAATGTGTACCCTGGAGAATACCTTTTGGGTGGATGATATTAAGGGAAATAAATCCTTGTTTTTTGATCATCTAGACATTTATAGTATATTTTTGGTGCTGATTAGGATATTGAATCTCATAATCAATTATATTCTAAGAATTAAGTGATACTTCATGGAAGGGTGTATGGGGAGGACCTTCATAGCTACCGGCAACAAAGTAGATAAGAGGACCTTCGCAAATGAAACTACTATTTTTGTAATTTGGAAACAAAGAAGTAGGATCCTGATCATCCATAGATAAACATACGAGGGTTCAAGAACACCAATATGAAGTAGATCAAGATCATAGACCAGATATTCATTTTCCAATCACCTTTGGTGTTGCTACTTTTTGGATGCTCTCTTGTGGGTGATAGAGGTTGCTTTCTATGGATATCATCTTACATATACCTAATCTTGTTTGATTATCTCTCATGTCACTATGATAATTTTAGGATAGGTCTTTGGAATTTAGGTTGGGATATGTTCATACCCTGTAGTGCCCACTGAGGTAGATCGATGACCTTTAGTTGGAACGGGGTATGGTCCCGATCTGGTTGTCCATATAACATGGGATTTGGCCCATGACCCTCTTGAATGGGAGAAAAGATGTGTATCTTCTATAAATCTCCTTATATTGTGTTAATGAGTCACCCAAATTATGGTAGAATAGTTGTGTGTCTTCCCTTTAACCATTTTTAGAATATTCTAGGTGACTTCAGTGACCAGAACATGCATATTTTCTTATTTTATTATTGGATAATGTGTATGGGCCTCATCTTTTCCTCCATTTCATATAGGTATATACCGATGTTAATCAGGTCAGTGGGAAAGGATATGGGTATTCCCTATATTTTTTACCAAAATATTCTTGGTGATTTCTTTAAATAATACTAGATTATACCGACAAGCTTAGTAAATGTGGGAAAATGTGTCCTCTTGCTCATAGTTTGGCACCATATTTAGTTAGTGGGATTCTTTGGAGGGTATAGATGTAGGTATATGTTCTTGGTTGATTGTTCACTACCCTTTGTGGGTTTTCCTGGCTACCTAGGTTTGGGATACTTAGATCAAAATCCCGAGGTAAACACACAGATCATATAGAGGTTTTATTTCTTTGTAGCATTGGTGATGGTGAATGCTAGAAGGATCCCTTTGGAGGGTCCCTTATGCTATCTAGATGAGTCCATCAGTGACCTCTTGATCAACCTCCCTAGATAAGGGAGGAACATGTTATTTACTTCCATGGATATGACCAAGAAATGGTTTGAGATGGAAAATATTTACAACAAATTATTTTCCACTAGTCATTGTTGAGTAGACATCTAGTAGGGATTTTTGAGATGAATGGATTTTTTAGCTTCCTCTGAAGATGGAATGGTACCATTTATGTGTGAATCCAAAACCAGTGAATTTGAGACCCAATATTGAGGGTGAAAGGTTGATAATAGATACATAGTTTTAAATGAGGATCCAACTTGTGCAGTAGTCGAAGCATATGTTTTCTTAAAGTAGTAAAATGTCATTTTGATCAAAGGGGGTTCTAGTTGAAAGTACCAGAATACTTATGAGAAACATTTATAATAAATCCTCATGAAATCAGCATATCAATAAATTAACACATGTATAATAAATTTTATCGGATCCATCTTTGTCCACATTTCATATTTTGAGAGAGAAAAATGAGCCTAACATGTGGGTGACACATGCAATTTTTTTTAAGGTTCCATGTTAGGTTCACCATTTTTGTTTACAACTACTTTTATTGATGAGTATATTATTCGTATCACATGATTAGGCTAAACCACATTCCCATCATCCTCTTATGTTTGGTCTCTATACTGCCTACTAGGTTCCAATTTATATAACCAAAACAAAATAATAAAAGGATTACTCTTTAGTCATCCAAAATCTCCACTACCAATTCAAACATAGGCCTAAATGGAATGATGTATACCACACTCGAGAAATCAAGACATAAAATGAAACAACATAAATCAAAAAAATGCATAGAAGGAAACATGAGAAATCAAGAAAATGTTAGGACATGGAAATGTTTGGTGGTAACTATGTGCCATACATGTTACATATACAAACCAACCATTCTTATATTTTTTTAACACATCAACAATACTACTACTTATGGTCTGATGATGCATCGTCACCCTCTCCACCTCCATCTCCACTACCTTCTGCCACCTGTAAGAACATTATATTGAAAATTAAATATTGTTGCACATTTATAATTAAACTTAAAACCAATAAAAGTTTGAAAACTAAATGATTTTGATTTTTTGTGATTTACCTGCTCACTACTACTTGATGCACCACCACCAGGGGCATATATGCTCATCTGCTGAAATATATCAGTCAACGATTTCTGCATAGCGGATATCTGAGCCCCCTGGTCTTGAACTATGGCTCGTAGAGAGGACATCTCACACTGAGCATCTTCAGGTATGAAATGACTATAACCAGGAGTAGATGTAGATGGAATCCCTGGTGTCCTGCCAAGGACCTCAGAAGGTACGAGTCCCAAACCCATCCCGTGCACTATACCAGGATGCTCCTTCCTAAGGACTTTAGCAACCGGATCATCCTGGGAGACTGAGTAGGACTGCCCAGGATTGGCATCCCATATTTCTTTAATTTTTTCCTATAAATCAAATATCAATATATATTAACACAGTAAAAAATGATAATAAGTCATTATAATAAAAAATTGATTTTATACCCCAACTTCTTTGGTAGGATCATTAACAAAAATTCCATCCGGTTTTTTGTGAACATCCACCCCCAGTTCAGTTCAGGATGCTTCTTGCCCTAAACTCTGTGACTGTTTTAAAAAAAGATAAATAAACAATTCAATATTTTAAATAGATAATATTGTATTATAAATAATTAAACTAATTAAAATATTACCAATGACATCCAGCTTCTAGAAAATCTTTTTGAGCCCGCAATGTGCGAGATGACTTGCTTTGCCCGGTTTTATGCATTCAATCTTGAGAGATCCTGAAATAAATAAAATTCAATTTAACAGTAATGTATTCAATGTCATATCCTATTCATATAAATGTATAAATGTAAAATGAGGATAATATAATAATATATATTTCAATACCATCCGCCTCTCATCACGATTTCTATCAACAAAAACTTTCCACTATTCTTTCGGTACCCCACTGGGTAGCTTCTCATACATTTACTGCACAGTCAATGAAGTATCATTGACATCACACCACAACCTCCATTTGAAATCTTTCCATTTTTTACCAAGATTTTTCAATGTCCACTTCCGTGCTATCACATCAGCAACGGTAAAGTGGAAGAACATCTATATACAGAAATTCATTTTGAACATATTAGTAACATGACATTCAATTAAACCATAACGTAATAAAATTACCTTTATCTGAGAATCAAAAACTTCATTTTTCTAGTTTGGAGGAATATGACTCCAATCATCATATGAAATAGGTATGGAAATGGGCTCCGCTGCCAGCTGACCTATAATCTGGCCAAGTAACCCCGTTGCGTCATCCATCAGGACCCCATAAGAATCAAATGGCACAACTATCTTCTTGCCATTCATGTTCCAAACATCTGAAATTTTTATGTGTTTTTCCACGGTTGAATTTTTTTCATCTCCAATGAGGAAACAATTAGTATAAACAAAATGCAATAAATTTATTTAATTAAAATTTGTACCTATGACTGTGACCCTCCAGAATGTCTGTGATGAACTGGAAGGGGCGTTCCGCCGCCCCACTGATGAGGCTCCTGTAGGGAGAGTCAATGAGTAATCCTCTAATGAGACATCCACAGATGGTGTCAAAGATGGTGCAGGGGGAGATGGTGCATGGGTGTAGGCAGCTGGTGCCTCAGATGCTATGGGGACAGACGGATCTCCATCTGTCGCAGAACTAGATGAAATAGTGTACCGCTTCCTCCTTGGCATTCCTATCATTTAATCAAATAAAATTAACTTCACAATATATATTTCCAAAAATTTATGAAGAAAAAAAATTTAAAAATGATAATAGATTCCCAGTACTAACAAACAATATATATATAACAATGATAATTAATGACTGCAGAAATGAAATAAGTGGTTGCTGAATGAATAAATAATTGTACATACAATCATTTTCCCCTTCAATCATGTCAGTTTCCTGCTCCATTTCTTCATCTAATTCATTCATCCTTGCTATACAAATATTTTCAATATCATGATGGATAAATAATTCTGCTTCCTGTTGTTGATGAAATTCAATTGCAGAGGTCAAATTTTCCACTTCATCACCAATATCATACAAATCTCTTTGTATTACGTGAGTAACTACACTCCACCCTTCATCCACAACATCATTCACATAATATACCATTTTTTCTTGTGATGCTAAGATATATGGATCATGCAGTTCACGATCACCAACATCCATCAAGCGAGAGAAGTTTACAGAAGTAAATTGCAAGGATTCTCTTTTAACACCTCTGATAATATCGACCCATTTGCATTTGAATAAAACAACAGAAAAATTCCCTTGGTAGTTTAATTCAATAATATCATGCATCTTTCCATAGTATCCCACTTCAGAAAATGTAAATATACCACTATTCTGTGTTTTCAAACCCACTTCTCGATCGAATGTACGAAATCTAAATTCATTCACATTATAAGAATCAAACTTTCTAACTTGTTTTATAGGACCTCTAGCAAGAAACTTCAAATATTATGACAAGTATGCTCGAGTATCAGTATTCATGATCTGAAAAATGAAATATAATTTAATAGATTTAAAAATTGTATGCGTCAAACTAATATTCGTATTTATTGCAATATTTATAAACTTACACGTCGTGAAAACCATTCTAATTGCTCTTTATTCACAGCTTTCATTATATCTTTCTCATTTCATGTTCGGCCTTTCATTCATCTCTTTGTTTGTATCCTCAACTCTTCAATAAATGGATCTACAATTTCACTATTCAGAATCACATATCTATGTTCCTGTAATAATTCCAATTCTATCAGTGTCACATATGAGGTCCTCCCAACCGATCGGCCAATAGCAGTAAATATTTTTGATTTCTGATGCATTTGAGATTGAGTTGATGTGTCTTCAACACATCCAACTCGATTAAACCTTGTCTCAATATCATCCAAATATCTGGAACAGAAGGTGAGACACTCCTTGGCCAAATATCCTTCAGCAATAGAGCCTTCTGGTTGAGCTTTATTTCTCACGTATGCTTTCAAATGCCCAAGATATCCGTGATATAAAATAATAATATTATGCATTTATTTAAATACCAAAAATTATTTACTTAACTAGAAACATATAAATAAAATACTTCTCAATTGGATACATCCATAGATAATGAATGGGGCCTCCTAATTTAGCTTCTTCAACCAAATGCATCGTTAAATGCATCATGACAGTAAAAAACGATGGAGGAAAGATCATCTCCATTGCACAAAGGGTCAATACAAACCTCTCCTGTAGATTGTCAAGCTGAAATGGATGTAGAGCTTTCTCACATAATTTCTTGAAAAATGTGCAGAATTGGAGTACAACAGCATTAACTTTTTCAGGTAATAATGTACGCAATGCCAATGGTAGTAACTACTGTAACAAAATATGTGAATCGTGACTTTTCAATCCATATAACTTACAATTCTTCAAGTCAACACACCTCGAGATGTTACTCGAATACCCATCAAATACCTTCACATTCTTTAAAATTCAAAGGAACGCATCTTTATCCCTATTTTTCATTTCAAAAATGGCCGGAGCATACTTTTCATTCTCATCTGGCCAGAGATCACGTTTTTTGTTCATTACTTGTAAGTATTTGTGAGCATTGAGATGATCCTTCGACTTTCCATGCTCATTAAGTAATGTGAAAATCAAATTATCACATACATTCTTCTCAATATGCATCACATCAGGATTGTGGCGCAACAAATTAAATTCCCAATACGGAAGTTTGAAGAATATACTTTTTTTCTTCCATTTTTGCGTTCTGATTTCACTTGACGATGCACTTCGGACTCGTTTTTCGCTATCATTCAAATGATGAACCTTCCCAAATTCTATTTTAACATTTTCAAGCTGTGTCAATATTTCATAACTGGTTAACAACCTTAGAGGTGGTATACAATCAATGGAACCATTGAATTTTGATTTGTTCAGCCGAAATCTATGAGATGCATCAAGAAATATTCGATGGCACAAGAAGCACCATTTTTTACTGTGAGGTAGCCATTGGGGCTCAAAATCAAAGTTACAAACGGGACAATCCAAACCCGTATAAGTGTTCCAACTAGATAAATTCCTAAGCCCAGGGAAGTCACTAATGGTCCACATTAAAGCAGCATGCATTTTGAACATTTTTTAGAAGAAACATCAAATGTCTCAACACCATTTCTCCATAACTCCTGCAATTCTTCAATCAAAGGCTGCAGGTATACATCAATATCATTTCTAGGAATTTGTTTTCTAGGAATAATCATCAAAATGATAAAAGATTTTTGTTTCATACACATCCACAGAGGCAGATTATAAGGGATCAAAAAAACTGGACAAATGCTATAACTGGAACTCAAAGTCCCAAATGGGTTGAATCCATCGTCATCCAATCCCAATCGAACATTCCTAGGATCAGCTGAGAAATCTGGATGTAATGAATCAAATGTATTCCACGATTTGGAATCTCGTGGATGTATCATTAACCCATCATTGTTATTATCTACAGAATGCCACTTCATGTGTTCAACGGTTTTTGATGACATGGATAATCTTTGCAATCGAGGCTTCAAAGGAAAGTAACGCAAAACTTTTGCAGGTGTGTTCCTTTTCTTCTTCTCCATGAAATTATGTTCATTCAGACTTCCAACATCACCCTTTGACTGCCATCTAGAATAAGAACATTTCTTACAATTCTTTCTACTTGAATCCTCTCTCCAATAAAGCATACAATCATTGGGACACGCATGTATTTTTGTATAATTCAGACCAAGATTGTTAAAAACTTTTTTCATATCATTAAAAGATTCTTGGATTTTTTCTTCAGGAAATGCATTGTGAATCAATTCCAATAAAATGGACATTGCCTTATTTGTAATTCCACATAGAAATTTGATATGGTACAACTTCAGCAGAAATGAAAGATTTGAATATTTAAAACACACACTATACAACTCTTGATTTCCATCGTCAACTAAATCATGAAACACATTTTCCTCACTGAAGTTTTCCCTTACATTTGGCTCCACAGAATCAAGAGAATAATCCAATGATATGTTACAATCTTGATCTGCTTGTGTTACAGTCTTAAAAACATCACTTTTCACATTGCAATTTGTAGCACCCTCTTCTGGTTGTTCTGATATGTATTGATGCTCATAGTGGTGTCTTGTAGTGCCAAATGCATCATTTATGATGATTTTCATTTCATTTTCCATTGTTGACGAAATTGGGACCTCATTCTGTGGATTAACATCAGTGCTCAATCTTTCTGTATTGTTCGATTCTCCATGCCAAATCCAACACAAATATTGACTAGGGAATTTCTTCAGTATTAAATGTTCATAAAATTCATCTCTCTTCAATCATGTTCTAAATTTACATTTAGGACATGGACATCTTATTCTCCCTTTAAAGGATCGATTAGAAATTGAAAAATCTAAAAACTCATTCAAACCCTTAACATATTGAGGTGTGTTCCTCGGTAATGTGATCCAGCTTTTATCCATGTATATCACAATGCTCCTACACAATAAAAAAAAAATTAAAACACATAGTTACTACTAAATATAGAAAGAGTTTCATATATACTATAGTTTAAGATTATAGAAACATAGTATAATAAAGATGACCCATTGATCATAAAGTATTAATAATATAATAAATATGATACATTGATAACATTTACCACTTACTTAGGATGCCCAGACAAATCGAACAAGTATGGTCCCTAGGAGACAACGTCAACACCTCATTGAGGAGTAGTAAGAATATCAGGTTACACACTTATCATAGCACTATTGATCACACATTTATGTTGCCTCAAACAACACCCCATTGAAAGTGATGTCATTGAACACACCAAAGATGCACGATTTTCATACCATTAGTACAACGAAATTACTAAAAATATTTATCCCTTATATAAAACCCTTTGAGACTTATCGCAGGCTAGCTTGGGTACCCAAATTATGGGTAGCCTAGGTCAGTTCATGTAAATTGGTCATGTTTCATCGCTCTTTATGTTTTTAAATCTTTTCACTATCTATTTGAATTTACCTCTCTATTTCAATTTGATAGTGTTTCTTATTTACTTGAATTTTGAGAGACCTTTGTTATTCATTATATCATTAGGTTGTACAATTTTAATTCATCCACTTGGATTTCCATAGTGAGGTTCTCATTAAAATCTCTTTTAAAAACTAATGAATGATGTATGTTATTTTCACTTAAATATGTTTTGTGTTTAGTACTATAAAAATTTATCTTCAATATTACAAACAACTCATATTAAAAAAAATGATGCAAACCATAAAATTTGGATTTGATGTAATACAAAGGATATGTCCAATTTTTACTTCAAACATTTATGTATATTTCATGTCCTAAGCTTAGTTAATTTGAAGTAATTATTTAGAAATGAATTTACGACTTTAACATAAACTATTATACTTAATTAAATAATAATAAATTTAAAATATTTAGTAAGTGACACTAGTTCAGAACTTATGATGATCTTTTCTAACATGTTTGACTCAAGGTTCCTTTAAACAAGCCTTAACTAGTGATCGAGAATAACATAATAGTGTCATTTATTTATTTTTATTATATATCATAGGGATTTCATTTCATAGTTCATATATCTATATATATCACATGCAATGAATATGTACCTATTGTGAACAATGCATGTCATTATTAATGCCTATGTACCTATCATGACGAACAGATACTCATCTCATACCATAGTGGGACATGATAGAAAATATCAATAATAGTAACATCACACAATAAGTGAATTTCCCAAGGTGAAATGCCATCAATTGTAACAAGTTAACAATGTGAACTATAATCCATTCCCTAAGAACTCAGATTTTTCCCCACACATGGGTTAGATACACGCATGGATGATCTCATTACCAAGACTCTACATATCCTAGTCTCCATTACACATTTCCCAAATAGTAATGAAATATAAAATAAACTATACTTTGACACCAATTTGTAACACCCCGACCCATTTATCCCACTAGTGATCGAGTTGGGTGGTTTATGTGACCTCAGCTATACCTCCTTGTAAGCCCGATGTTGTCGAATAGTAGTGAGGGTGTAATAAATATAGTGGGGATACTATACCACCTGCTATAGAGTTGAAACAATAGTGTAAATAATAACATATTAGCACAAATAGTGGAAACAATATAAATTATCAGATAGTAAACCAAAAAATATATAAAGGACAAACCAAACAATTCAAATTATAATTAAAACAATGAAATGACAAGTTGAAGGTATACAAATGATGTACTTAATGTTATATAAATAAAAGAATAACATATTCAATAAAATACTCTAAAAACCAGTTCTCTAGCTCCATGTCAATCTCATATCCAAGATCCAACCCATCTCACAATCAATCAACCAACACATGTCCCCTTAACCTTGTCCATAATTACATCCATGAAATCTTCTAAGGTACCAAATAGTGGCCAAAATAGGGTGATTATAACTCAGTATTCCACCACCAATGGTGTCTGAACATGTCTAGTCTGAGCATATAGTGTATGCAATAAAGTGATAAACAAGGGTGTTAATTTAATAAATTAATTATATATATAAAATAAACCCAGATACCCTTATGCTCTAGGATGACACCCTATGTTAGCCAAACCATCATCAACTGCATGTGAGGTGTCTCTTTCTTGAGGTGGATCCTCCTACACCAGGACATATTTCCCCAAAATACTGGAAGATTCGGTTAAATCGAGATGAATTTCCAATACCACGATTCAAGTATCCAATCTTGGTATAGACTTTATAGAAATACTTTCTTCTTCCCATGGCCTTCACCCCCAATGGAAAAAGTAGCCATCTCACCAGTCCTAGAATTGATATAACTACATATATCTTCCCATGGAACATGTTTTTAAGAGGAAATAAACCATATAACTGGGCTAAGACATTCTATTACCACTTATGTCTTCCCATGTAATGTGAAACTAAGGGTAAAATTAATAATATAATATCAAATGGTTGATTCTCTTGTATTAGGATGAATCACTGATAGTATATATTAATCAGGTCTAAAATTTTATTACAATACATATTAGTTAATTTATCCCATCACTTATTAATTTTACCATTTATTCCTAATTTTTAAATCCTTATATATATATGAATAACCAAAATCATCTTAAACCAATTTTCATATTTCACATGCAATGTAAAGATCTTTAACTAAGCCATGATTCCAAAGGATCTCATAAAATCATGAGGGGTTGGAACACCACAAATGTTAATGTGAGTCCTAACCATAATGCTAAGAGAGAAAAAATGGATCCTTGGGAGGGATCAACAAGAGGATTTTAGAAAGAAGGGATAATTCCAATTATTTAGGTTGTGCATGTGGCATGTCGATGCGATAATAATTTTTCACATACTAACATAATCAGAATAGACTAAAGGGAGTTTTCCAAGACCACCCAACTCAAAATAAGAAATGTTTTTGAAAAATTATCATGTTTGTGGTAGCAATTAGATTCCCCATTCCCTTCAATGAGAGCTATAATTTTAATCAACAATAGATCAAGAAGCAGAAGATGAACTGGAAGGTTTACCTTAAAAATATATGTTCATAACACCAATATCCAACATGGTCTAGATTATAGATCAAATAGGATTCTTATACGTCATCCATGGAAGGTTTGATGGAATCATAAAGGATATATGAAATTTTAGAACAGAGGTGTTGGATTGTTAAAATTCTTGGAAGATATAATTCATGATGTGAATAGGGAGTTCACATCATGAATTCCTCAATTCCCATATATGTTGAAAAATTTATCACCTCATTTTAAAAAATGAATTAAACTAATTTCATGTCATTAATATTTTTAATGAAGTGAATTATTATTTCACGGATTTCCCAAAACCAATCCATGGTGTGAATGGGTTCATGGGGTTCGATTGGAAAATTCACATAATGAATTGGGAATTCATGACATCAATTCGTTTTGCATATATAAAGAAACTCTCATACTTCTTCAATATGAAACAACTAATCCAACAAGATAAAGGCTTAATAAACAAGGTTTAAATGAAAGGAAACATAACTCTAAGAGATTTATACAAAAATATAAATGGATACATACCTGGAAAAGACATGGGTCTCCAGAGAAGGAGGTTGCGGGGTCGCCGGAGACGGAGGTCGTGGGGTTGCTGAAGATGGAGTTCGCGGGGTCGCCAGGCGGTTGGGGGTCGCGGGTCGCCGGGGGGGTTAGGGGAAGAAGGGAGGGCGTGGGGGTCGCGAGGGTTTGGGGGGGTCGCAGGCCGCTGGGGGGGGGGGGGGGGGTTAGGGGAAGGGTTTGGATTTTTAAAACAAATTATGGGTTTCGCGGTGGTTTATTAAAAACCACCGTGAAACCTTTCGGCGAAAACTTTTAGCGGCGGTTTTGTGAACCATCGCAAAAAAACTGCCACTAAACCCAGTTTTTATTATAGTGGGTGTTGATCTATTATTCATATCTCTTTCAATCCGGTACAAACTAGAGGATTATACTGGATGAGGAGAGTCATACGATTATGAGGTAGGTGGTTTATAACTCATACCTTAAGTTTTTTCATTTTATAAATTGTCGTTGTACACACACTGATTTCATCAATCGAGGTCTATTAAATTCATATGACTTTATTATATTCATTATAACTATATTATAATAATATTTTCATAAATTCTGTCCATAATTAGAGGTTATTTACTCAACAAAGTCCACCCCATGTAGGTTTTTTTACTTGGTAGTTCTGTTAGTAGCTTGCTAAGCTTATCTGCGCCACCATTTGGGTGTTCCTTGACTTGACCTTGATAAAGGTAAGTTTTTAATTAAATCAATATTTTGTAAAATTATAGCACATGTATTATTATCACTTTCTAAAACTAAGGTAAGTTCTTTAACTTGATAAACAAATCTTATGTGGAAATGAAAAGTATATTATATATATGACTTGGTCAGATTAAATGTAATAGAATGACTTGGTTCCACATCAATAACACACCTTTCCATGATTAATGGAAGGCAGTGTTGTGAATGTAATGAATTGGTTATGAATAATATAAATTAATAAATGGTTTCATGTCCTTTATAATTTTCACACTAATGACAGGAATGGAATGAATACCCCTTTTACATATTAAATGGAATTATCATTAAATAGAATTAATTAATTAATGATTTAAGTGTAAGGTTAATTTTGTATACTGAACTTGACATTATTATAGTAGTGTCGATACTTTTGATTTCTATATATTCCTAAGGAATTCCTTGAGAACTCATGAGCACCATTTTGATTCAGAGATGATGGTTACCAAGGTTGATACCAACCTTGGAACCTGATACTTTTCTATCAGTGGATGAACGGTATGACACCGTAGGATCTGTCCATTATTATTATAGGATTTCTTGGATACACTCCATGGATAAATTATTATATCTATATACATGAGGTGCCTTTTATACTCCCTCAGATCTAGTCATTCCTTATCCCATTTTAACTTGGATGAATTTTTTAGACTCGGTTAGATTTATATCATTGTGGAATGCCTTGGGAGATTCCCCTTGAATTACAATCTTATCCATTATAGATAGGCTATTGATTATTACTATGTTGGATTGACCTCTAAATTCAAGGATTCCTTGGTTATTACCTTGGATCCCTGTCATTATCATCGTCATCATGGATTCCTCATTATTTCTTAGATCTGTTATGATTTTTTTATTATCATGGTAGGATGTAGGTGCTGGTTATACCCCACATGACTTACTTATATAAACTAGAAATAATTAATTAATGAAATTGTTACATGTTCAGACAACAATTGAAGTGGAAGTAGGTGCATGGGTATTTACATTACTGTATTACTTTAATTTTTTATATATATAATCCATGCTTTTTCTTACATTAATATTACATAATTTTAAAGATAAAATTATAATAGTGTTACAAAACCAGGATCCAAAGGTTTAATATCTTGGGAAAATTAGGACCATGAAAAATTTTTACACAATAAAACATAAAAATTTATTTAATTCCTTTTTATCTAGCTTCATATTTTCCCTCATGTTCTCCTTAGTACAAGTATTCACCTTAGGATATACATCAAAATAAGGGGTGAGCTAAAAGCATATTAATAGGATGAATAAGAGACATGAAACATGGGTGAGCATAATCATCATAATAATAACATAAGAAAAGAATCATCATCATAATCATGAGAGGGAACATTAGATAAATGTATGGAATTTGGAAATGTATAAAAATGAAACATCATGTCTTAGTGGTCAAATATCACACATAGTTGTGAAAAAATATAGCATCATGTTCACGCATATTTCACTTTATATCATGAGATACATCACATTACCCAATTAATTGGAGCACTATATAATTATAGACACACTAATCACATCATAACATTTACATGCACTATATAATTTTTGGCACACCCATTACATCATTACATTTACATTATCATGCATGCCACACATAACATATATCAATCTTGGGTATAAAATTACCCATAGAGAGGAATAAGTTTTATTTAATAAATATTAAATTCATGAATAAACTTTGGGGTTACCAAATGAAATAGGGAATATAATACTTGTTATAAGAATCATCAATCTTGAGTGAAGAAGAAACAATATCACGAGAAACAAAAGATGTATTTTTGGAAAGAAGAGTTCTTTTGGAAAAATCATTGCATTTGTCATAAAACCTGATTAGAAACATGTATATACTAGAAAATAAAAGGTAAGGAAAAAGAAATTATATTTAATTAACATTAAAAAAAAATTTATACTGAAAATGGAGTGAAAGAGGGAAAACCCAAAGAAAGATAATTGGGTTCGAGAAATCCCCTTACCTTATGTACGAATGCTTCATTCAATTTCATATCCTGGATAATCAATATAAATTAATTAATTTAAAAATAAAAAACCATTTTCACATGAATTTTATTAAATATAGTTTTATTAAGTTCATTTATGGGATTTTTTATGATTTATAAAGTTGAATTTCATCATTAAGGAGTGTTTGTTTTCTTTGTTTTCATGATCGATTAGCTTGTTTATAAGTATGAATGTTCATGTAAAATGATAATGATTCTCCAGAATTGAAATTATATTTTATTAATGAACATAAAAAATATTAATTAATCTTATATATCATTTTGTTATATGGAATGAGGATGATTTATTATATTGAACATTAATTAAAATGATTTAATTAGTTTTGGTGGTTTTACAACCATTATGAGTTTATATCATTTTATTTACCATCATGTTTATATATTAACTACAAAACATTATATAACTTATAATATGTATAATAAAATCTTATTTAACCATAATGACGTTTTTTATGTCCAGCCTTGAAGTCGGTAGTGAAAAAGGAAAATGCATCATCCATAATGGTGTTAAATCGACACACCACAGATGATATTTTCATGTTTAGAAAAAAGGAAAAGGGGAGTGACTTAAAGATGAATCATTAAAATAACATAATAACATTATAGTATATAAAATATAATGGAGTTATCATTCTACTTTCATAAGTGAAGATGATTATATAATAGTAAAATAAAGGAAATTGAAAAGAAATTAAAATAAAATTAAAGAGGGTTTTACCTCTTGAATTATCATCATTGAGAACCACCTAAGGGAAAAGGGTTTGGTATTTTGATGAGACCAAGGGATATTGGACGCAAGGGAGGGTATTGGGGAGAGGATTGGGAAGAATCTGGACATGTCTGAAATCCTAGAAGGTGTGAGGAGAAGATGTGGTGAGGGGTGGTATTTATAGGGGAGGAGTGGGGCGTTCTCTCATTATTTTCTTCATTAGTTTATTATTTTGGCTCATGAATATGAATAGTTTTAGAATTATCACTGAATATATTACAATAATTAAGTATAGTTTGATATTATGGTTCTTACATCAGTGATGAATCAAGTAACAATGTATTTAACTTATAATGTATATATACCGTAAATTACTGTATTTCATTATTCACAAAAAATTCATGTATTTTAGAAAAATACAAAAAATTTACCCAAACCATTTTTTGATGTGTATAATTCATAAATGAACTCCATTTTATGATTTTTTTTTATAAATATGATAAATTTAATTTTTAATTAAAATCATCATTTACTTGGAAAATACTGATTTTAAAATTATAACTGATTTTATAACACTTTGAAAAATTAATTAAGGTCACATAAATTATATTATAATAATAAGAAAACAAAATATTAATTTATGAATATTTTTTATGAAAATAAAATTTATTTGAAATAATTATATTAATAATAAAATTTTAAATAAACATTTATGTTTTATAAAAATACTAACACTTAATTAATAATTTTTGAAATATTTAAATACTTATACTATGATATAACTATATCATATTAGCATTTATAAGTTTCTTAAATCTCGTTTATAATTTCATAGATGAGGTTACTATTCTTTTGACTGATTTACTATTCCTAATGGTCACATTACTATTCCAAATGTCAATTTAGTATTCCATTGGTAAAGGTTTCTTAACTTCTAGAAATACCTCTCATTTCATTCATTATTCATTTATAAAGTTTTTATTGTGTTCTCAAAGTGATTTTTTGTGGTTTATACTATATGAAATAACCATAATAAGGGATTTTGCATTGATAAAATTTTGGGTCATTACATTCTTCCCCCATTATGAAATTTCACCCTTGAAATTTTGTTTTACATTATAATTTGAAAACAAGTGAGGGTAATTATCCTTCATTGATTCCTCTAGTTACTATATTGCCTCCTCACACTCATGGTTCTGGCGTAGTAATTTTACCCGGTGAGTAATATTGTTGAATAAAAATTTATATCTACAATCCAAGATCTTTAATGTCTACTCCTCATAAGAGATATCATTTTCCAACTATACCACCTATAGATTTAGTACGTGTATGGGATCTGGTATGTACTTCCTCAAGAGGGATACATAGAATAAATCATGTACTTGAGACATGGTAGGTGGAAGTGACAGTCGATAGGCCATAACTCTAACATGCTCAAGGATCTCGAATGGGTTGATGTACCTGGGACTTATATTTCATTTCTTCCCTAATATAATGACACTCTTCCATATATTTATATGGAGGAATACCATATATCTAGCTTTAAACTCTAGGTCCTATAACAATTGTCTGTATAGATATTCTATTGAATTTGGGCTTCCTTGTTTTGTTTCTTAATGGTTTTCAACTTTTCCACTATTTCTTTGACCATTTTAGGTCATAGAAGCTTACGTTCATCAACTTCATCCCAACACACCAATTTTTTTCATCATTTCCCACAAGGATCTTCATATATATCCATTTTGATGCTTGAGTGGAAATTGTTTTTGTAAGAAAACTCAACTAGAGGCAGATATTTGTCTCATCCTCCTTTGAAGCCCATAGAACATACTCTCAACATGTCTTCTAGTGTCTGAATAGTCCATTCATATTGACCATCATTTTGAGGATGATAATAAATACAAAAGTTTAACTCAGTGTTTAGATAATGTTGGTGTTTTTTCTAGAATTTTCAGGTGAATCTTAGATCATGATCAGATATAATCGAAAGTGGTACTCCATGAATAATTACCACTTATATGATGTATATCCATGAAAGTTTATCTAGTGATAAGTCCTTTAGAATTGTGATAAAGTGAGATTTATTTGTGAGATTATCCATGACAACCCACATAGAGTTATTTTCTCTAGATGTCTTTGGAAGCCCAGTGACAAAGTCCATAGTCATATTCTATAATTTTTATATTGGTATGGGAAATGGTTTCATTAAAACCTTAGAATTTTGTCTTTAATCCTTCAGTTATTGATATACCATGAACTTTTATGTATATTTAACAGTCTGAATCTTCATATTATCCCACCAAATGTTCTCTCAAAGAGCTTGATACATCTTTGTGCTCCCTAGGTGAATAGTTAAGGTTGAGCAATCTGCGTCGATCATAATCTATTTTATTATATATTGATCAGATGGTACACATAGTCCTAACCCAAATCTTACAATTACTTCCTCTAAATAACTCTATGAATTTTACTTTTATCATAGCTTCCACCTTCTTCAGAATTTCCACATAATTTCTTTGAACATCCTTTATTTTCTCCATGAGGGATGGTTGAGAAATAATTTGAGAAAGGATTGGTGATGTTACTTCCTTAATTATTCCAATGTCCATCTTTTTTAAATATTAGTAGATTATATCCTTATAAATTATCATAATTGATAATGTTTTATGATCCTTTCTACGTAGATCATCTACCACTTTATTTACTTTTCTAGGATGGTAGTGGATTGAGCAGTCATAATACTTGTTGAAATCTAACCATCTTTACTGGTGCATATTAAACTCCTTCCATGTGAATATATTTTTGATGCTCTTATTATCAGTATATGCTTTACAATTCTCCCTATAGAGATAATACCACCATATTTTCAATGCAAAGATCACAACTTCCATTTGAGGATCATGTGTGGGATAGTTTTGCTCATGAATTTTCAACTACCATGAGATTTAGGCTATAAATTTATCATTTTTCATTATCAAATATCCTAAAAGCTTATTTAAGGCATTGCTATATACCACAAAGAGTTCCCCACTTTTCATAAGTGTGAGTACTAATGTGGTGATAAGCCTTTTTTCAACTCGTTGAAGTAGTCTTCACATTCACTAGTCCAAACAAACTTTTCGCCTTTATAAGTTAGCTTGGTTAGTGGGTTTGAAAATCATGATAAGTTCTTAAAAAATAACTATTAATACCCATTTAGAAAAAGTAAACTGTATATCTCCATTACAAATGTTGGTATGGGCCACTCTTCGATTACTTTTTTCTTAGAAGCGTCCACATATATTCATTTTTGGTGATAACATGCCCCAAGAATGATACTTCCTTCATCCATAACTCACATTTTCTTAACTCTAAATATACCTTCTATCTTCAAAATGTTTTTAGCATAATATTCAAATTCTCCTCATGTTCTTCCTTTCCCTTGGATTATATTAGAATATAATCGATAAATACTACCACAAATTTTTTGAGGCAATCTCTAAATACTATTAATTAATTCCCTGAATATTGATGGAGCATTAATTAGTCCAAAAGGCATAACTATTAACTCATAGTGCCCATACCTTGTTTGAAAGGAATTCTTGGGAATATCTTCCTTCCTAACATTTAATTAGTGATATCCCGACTGAAGGTTCACCTTAGAGAAATACTTGGCCACACGCAGCTGATCAAAAAAATCATCTATCTGTGGAAATGGATAAATTTTTCTTTATCATGATTTTATTTTGATTATGATAATAAATGAATAGGTGAATTTATCCATCCTTATTATTGATTAATAGGATTTATTCACCCCACGGGGAAACACATGGGTGTATAAAACCCTTGTCCAAATTATCTTGTAACTACTTCTTCAGTTCCTCCAAATCAATAGTGGTCATTCAATAAGGTATCTTTGATATAGGAAGAGATCTAAGAATAATTTCAATTGAGAACTCAACCTCTTAGTTAGGAGTAAGACCATACAATTTTTCAGGTAACACATCAGTGTATTCCCTCACAATGAGAATGTCTTTGATCATGATTCTCTCCTTTTACTCAATAATTCAAGATAGATATGCATGATAACAAGGAAATAATATCCACACTTGATATGATGACTCAAAAGGAAATTCATCCTCCTCTTTACAATTGTAAATAATTGGAGGATACTTTAGTATGTGAAGAGTGATCTCCATTTTCCAATAGTTGACATTGGATTTGAATAATGATAGCCAATTCCTGACAAAAATAGCATCAAATTCTAAAAAATAAAGTAAGACTAGAGTTATTGGGAGGTTCAGTACAAAACCATTAACTAAGGAGGAGTTATATAATTTAGATGAAATAATTTCCCCATTTTATATTCTCACAAATAACTCAACCTCCATATTTTGAGTTTGTGTTTGAATAGTCCTACTAAACTTGCAAGATATGAAATAATGTGTAGAACCAGAATCAAATAGTACGTTCTCTATTCTTAAATGAATAACTAGTGTACCTGTCGGCACATCATTTTTGGGCTCCACCTAAGTGGTAGTGATGGAATAATCCTTCCCTTTCTCTTTTGGATTTGGTTGTTAATTATGATGATTACCCCTGAGGACTTGAGGTTTAGTGCACTGGATTGCATAGTGACCTTGCTCCCTACATCGGTGGTCGTTGCCATATAAAAGACTCAATTGATAATTCCTCCTCTTAGGAGAAGGTGAATATTCCACATTGTTCATGTTATTGTTCATATCTCGAGAGATCTAGGTAATCAATACCGTAAAATCTTAAACACCACCTACCAAAGTATTGGGGATTTCATTCGGGAAATTAATTTATTGTCCCTCATATGGGTTATTAGCCTGATTTCTCCTAGTTCCCACATTTTTCTATAATAGAAAAGGTTATAACAAAAAAAATTCAACTTTTCATGAATAAATAATTTATTCCATTATGAAATTAACTATAAATCCATATCTTGTTGGATCCATATGTTTATAATTTTTCTAAAAAAATCTTCTTGGGTGATTACTTAAAATTATTTTCATACTAAGTTGTTTCACTAAGGTTATCTAATCCTAATTCCCAAATTAACTGAACCATGATCTAATACCAACTATAGTGACCCAGCATTTTCTTACATGTATATTAGATCATTTTAAAGATAAAAAACATAACAATGTTACAAAACTAGGATCCAAAGGTTTAGTATATTTTGTAAATTAGGACCATACATAACTTTTAAATAATAAAACATAGACATTTATTTAATTCCTTCTTCTCTAGATTCTTATTGGCCCTCGTGTTCTCCTTAGTACAAGTATTAACCCAATGATATACATCAAAAGAAGGGGTGAGATAAAATCCCGGTAAGAGGATAAATAAGAGACATAAAATATAGATGACCATAATCATCATAATCCTTATATAAGAAAAGGATCATCATCATAATCTTGGTAGGAAACATCAGATAATGTCATAGAATGTGGCAATGAAAAAATGAAACATCAAGTATTAGTAGTCAAATACCACACATAGTTGTGAATAAATATAATATCATGTTCAAACATATTTTAATTTATCTCATGATATACATCACATTACACATTTCATTAGAATGCTATATAATTCTAGGTTCACCCATCACATCATAACATTTAAATTATCATGCATGCCACATAGAATGTATATCAACCTTGGACAAAAAATAAACCATGGATATGAATGGTTTTCATTTAATAAATAATACATTTATAAATAAACTTTGGGGTTCCCAAATTAAATATGTAATATCATACTTGGTATAAGAATCATCAATCTTGAGTGAAGAAGAAACAATCTCACAAGAAGAAAAATATGTATTGTTAGAAAGAAGAGTTATTTTGGAATAATCATTCCATTTTTCTTAAAGCAAGATTTGAAACATGTATATCCCATAAAAGAAAAGAAAAGAAAAAAAATGATATTTAAGGAACATTAAAAAAACACCTATACTGAAAATTGAGTGAAACAAGGAAAACCCGAACAAATAGAGTTGGGTTCGAGAATTCCCCTTACCTTATGTCTGAAATATTTATTCATTTTAATATCATGAATAATAAAATTAAATTAATTAATTAAAAAATATATAAAATCTTAGACATTAATTTTATTCATTAAAGTTATATTATGTTAATTTATGGGGTTTTTAATGAGTTGTAGAGTTTAATTTCATCAATTGAGAGCGTTTTTTTCTTGGTTTTCATGACTGGTTCGCATGTTTATAAGAATGAAAGTTTTTGTACAAAGAGAATGATTCTATAGAATTAAAATTATATGTTATTAATTAACACACAAAATATTAAATGATTTTATATATCATTTGGTTATATGGTATGGGGATTATTTATTAGATTGAACATTAATGGAAATGATTTAATTAGTTTTGATGGTTTTATGACCATTATGATATTATATCATTTTATTTAATGTCATGTTTATATATTTCTTAAAGAACATTATAAAACTTATAATATATATAACACAACTTAATTTATCCACAATTATGGTTTTATGACCATCCTTGAAGGAGGTAGTGAAAAATGAAAACGCATCATCCATGATTGTGGTAAATCGACACACCACAAAAAATATTTTCATGTTTAGATAAAAAAAGGGAAGAGACTTGATGATGAATTATTCCATTCAAATAATAAAATTATAGTATATAAAAGATACTAGAGTTGTTATTTCACTTAGATATGTGTAGATTATAATAAAATAAGAAAAGAAAGTAAATTAAAAAGAAATTAAAAGAAAATGAAAGAGGGTTTTACCTCTTGAATTTTCTTCTTTGAGAACATCATTATGAAAAAGAGTTGGGTATTTTGATGAGAAAAAGTTATAATATATGTGTGGGAGGGTATTGGGAAGAGTATTGGGTATAATTTGGGTAAGTATCAAATATTATAAAGTGTGAGGAGAGGAGGTGGTGAGGGGTGTTTTCTCATTATTTTATGCATTAGTTTATTATTTTGGCTCAAGACTATGCATATTTTGGGAATATTTCACTAAATATATTAAAATAATGAATTATATTTTTATATTATGGTGATTAAATAATTTATGACTCAAGGAATAGTGTATTTAACTTATAATGTATATACCATAAATTACTGTATTTCACTATTCACTAAAATTTCAATTATTTTAGAAAAATCACAAAAATTAACCCTAACCATTTTTAGACATGTAAAATTTAAAAATGAACTCTATTTTAAGAAAAATAATTTAATAAATATGAGAAATTTAATTTTTATTTAAAATCGTCATTTACCTAGAAAATACAAAATTTAAAATTACAACTGATTTTATAACACTTTGAAAAATTAATTAAGGTCTCATAAAATTATATTATAATAAAAAGACAAAAAATATTAATTTATGAATAAATTTTACAAAAATAAATTTTCTTTCAATTCAATATATTAATAATGAAATTTTAAATAAACATTTATGTTTTCTAAAAATACCAACACTTAATTAATAATTTTTAAAATATTTAATTACCTAAACAATGATATAATTATATCATATTATCACTTATAAGATGCATAATTTTTTTTATAATTTCATAGATGAGGTTAATATTCTATTGGACGATTTACTATTCCTAATGGGCACATTATTATTCCAAAGGCCAAGTTACTATTCTATTGTTAAAGGTTACTTAACTTTTAGATGTACCTTTTACATCATTAATTATTAATTTATAAAGTTTGTATTGTGTTCTAAAAGTTCTTTTATGTGGTTTATACTATATGAAATAATTATAAGAAGGAAATTTCCATTGATATAATTTTAGGATGTTACAATATATGCATTCTTGTACACTCTTTCAGTTTATATTACACGGACTGGATGTTATAGATATCGTTGGTGGTGGCTGACTGATATTTATCTCACACCTTTTCCAGGCCACCATTGGTACCTAAGAATATTACATGTGTACAGGTGTTGAAAAAGGTAATCATCCCATCTTGGACACTTAATATTTTTTGCTTACTTAGGATAAATCTTGGTAGAAGATGATCGAGTTGGAGATCAGGATGCTTGGATATTTTTTGACTTCTTTTTTCATTATTTTGTAGAGAATGTATTATGTGATGCCTTGTATCCATGTTTTCCAGTTTTAAAGAGACATTAAATGCATCATAATATTTATTTTATATTATTATAACTTTTCCTATTGCATCAGTTATATATTATTCCTTTGTTCTTATGTTATTCCATCTATTTATATTATAATTCCTCTATCTAACTATTATTACTTTTACCCATGGTGTTACACTCTAGTAATGAGGGAATAGTCTCCCCATGGACACGACCTATACCCCTCTCTACTAGTTGAAAACCTATGATGTTTAGAGAGATGCACTTGAGTCCATGTGACCAACCAGGATCGGGGCACCTTTGAGTGGCACCCAAGTTCGGGATGTCACAAAGTTGAATCAAAGGGTATTTTCCTGCTTTACTATTTAGAGAAAATATATAGAAGATTAGAAGAACTTATAACTTTTTTATAATCCATACTTGGTCATAGCTAACCCATGTTCAAGGTAAATGATAAGTTTCTTAAATTATGATTGTTAATATGCTTTTTCCTATTAAAATTGATATTATTTCATCTTTGGGTGATGCACATGTTGTGTAATTATTATTATTATTATTATGATTGAGGATTTTATTTCATCCTTGTCCCAATGATTTGTTGGTAAGGAGAATTGTTACATACATCATCATAAGCACATACGATTCACTTACCATGCATATGCCAATCCATATAGGTGCATTTCACTACTCTAAATTTCTTATTATGCTTGTGACTATTGAGTGATACTTGTTTATATATATATATATATATATATATATTTTTATGATTCTCATTGGCTGTGATTGAGTGGTTTACAGTTTCAATTCCTGAGGTGTATGGGCCCTCATGGGTTAGAATGGGTAGTTTACCAAGTCAATCTATTATATATTACCCATTACATTTTGAGACCAAATGTAGACCATGTTAATTAGAATTAAATGGGTGTAGGTTTTAGTGATAAGGTGTATGGGACCTAATTCACTAGTACTGACAATACATTTTCCTCAAACCATGATATATGAAAATAAGCAAATGAAAACTATAAAGGTGAAACTTGCTTATAAAAATAAATGGTTTCTAGTAAATGAAGAGGCAAAGTACTATCAAACTTTTACCTACTGGAACCCCTATAATTTAAACATGAGAAATTACAAATACCTAGACTTCTAAGTGGGTATTTGGGGTAGTATATCATGGTTAGTGATAACTTTCCTTTCATTCAGATTCCTCTATTTCTATCTATCTTTTTTTAAGCTTGTTCTGAGGATTGTTCTTGGAATTTGTAGACCAATTCCACCGTGATGTCATTGTTTCATATGACAGGAGGGTGGGGATGACCATGATTTAGATGTGGTGGTCCTAGAGCATCCAGTCTTACCACAAAGAGTGCCACTTGAGGCACCTCCTGTTATACTAGATCTGGGAACTAATGCTCAACTTCATGATTATTCCCTACATCTGATGCAGTACATGAAAGTTTTTTCATGACCATCACCTATGATGGACTATTTAACACATGAGTTCCAGTAGTAGCATCCTCCTACCTTCTCGGGGGATGATGGTTCACAGGCTGCTAATTCTTATATGGAGGACACTATATCTATTTTTGAGCATCTGGAGGTGCCTACAAAGAATAGGTTTAATATTACTACTTATATACGGTGTGATTCGCCCAAGAACTGGTGGGATGTGATTACCCAGGCTGGTCACTATCAAGGAATTATATGGTTTGATTTCTAGATTTCATTATATGATCTATTCCTTCCTCAGATGATAAGAGATGACCAAACCATATAGTTCATGCATCTAAAGCAGGGTACTATGTCAGTCATAGAGTATTTAACATGTTTTATAGAGTTACAATCCTTCTCATCACTTCTAGACGGTTATGTGATTTCACATGATAGTCTATTTGAGGATGGTATTCAGTATGACATCCTTATTTAGGTGAATTTATTTATCCTACCTACCTTTTATGAGATATTTAATTAGGCTATTATCACCGAGCACCACCTAAGGGTAGGAGATAGTACCAGACATAAAGGATCAGTGACCTGATAGGTCAGTAGTTATTCCAGTGCAGGAAACGTTCCCTCAAGTTTTCTCATTAGGGAAATAGTAGTCAGATTACCCATACTGGTAGCTTTGTGGTGTTCCATTAGTTTGGATGATAGGGTAATCTGAAGCCTCAGTGTGATAGAGATCCTGTAGAGTGTCAGGCTTGTGATCATATGGGGAATCTTTATAGATTCTATCAAACCTTTCCATATGCTTCTAGTGGAAGAGGATGCACACCACTACACCTTTAGTGGAAGGTTATTTTACACCATGTCAGTAATGGATTCGGAGTATAACCGGTAGGACTTCCCATAGAGGAGATCATATATGTGGTATCCAGACTTCAGATTATCAGCAGTGTTAGCCGAGCATTCATGATCAGGGTAGTCCAGCTGTAGCACAAGGCCATAGATCATGCAAGATGCATGATTTATAGCCGATACATGAGGACTAGAGTGCATGACCATATATAGTACATGGTAATATTTCAATAGCCTCCATTATATTATCTTATTTCTTTGATATAGTTTCTTTACAAACCTCTATATCATTATCTATCATGGAAAGTCTCAAGCCAGAAATAAAGTATTAATATGGTTTAATGACCCTGGATACACAACTAGAAGTATGGTCAGAGGGAATATGCTAGTGCAAGGAATACCCATTTAGGTAGGTATTTACACTTTCTTGTGGGGCCTCTTTTTTATCGAGATGGTTTGATTTGATTTCATTCTCAGGATGAATTGGTTAGTCCCATATCACTCATTTGTAGACTGCTATCTTCATAGGGTATCATTTACATTACCAGAGGGAAGTAGTTATATACACAAGGGTGAGTGGAATATACATGTTAGTAGAGATTGACCAAATCATCATAGCATATGTGGAATGACTTCCCATATTGCTCATCTTTTTGTGGATGATTAAGTTTTACATTAGTTTGAATTCCCTCTAGTAGTAGATCATTTAAGGGATGTATTTCTTGATGATTTTTTAGCTTACCTGTTGGGAGTGAGGTAGAGTTTATGACTGATCTCATTATAGGAGAATCTCTAGTGTCCATTCCTCCACACTGGATGGTGCATATTGAGCTCCAAGATCTTAAGCGATAGTTGGAGTATTTATAGGCCAAAGATTTTATATGGAATAATACTTCCTCTAGAGGTTCTACTATGTTTTTCCCAGAAAGAAGATGGGATATAACAACCCTGATATTTATTTTATATTAATACTTGATTTATTACATAATATTACACATAATAAAACCCAAGATATCGATTAGTATAGTGTGTTTTGGAATTAGGTACACTACATAACAACTTAAAACATGAAATGTATCATCTTTATTGGAAATCTCCTTAACATGTTCATAATATTATTTCATTCTTAAAACTGCATGGGATAACTGGGGTAAAAACATAAGAAAGGGTGAGATATAAAGCCCAGTAAGGGAATAAAAATGGAATAACATGAATAGGATAATACGTATTAAACAATAGGCATGTTAATGAGGCATAAAAATAGTATGATTTATAAACATGAACAAAGAGACATGATATAACATGATAATCATAACATGGGAAATGTGGTAACAACTTAAAACACTACATCATAAACATATTCCAAGGATAAAATCTCCAAGATATCATGGTGGAAAAATCCCATAAAATAATCAGGCCCACTCCCTATCATAACATGATGTATCATGATACTAAACACCACCCAATGCATTGGAGAGCTATCTGAGTGCACCCATCATATTCATTTCATTCTCATGATTAAGTGTGCCACATAGATCATAAAACATGGATACATTCATAATTATAATCTATTACATGATTAATTAGTTTAGAATAAATATGTTTAAGTTCTCAATAAAAAAATATTTGTTCATAAATATGAACACCCTTGATAGGAAATGGTTATCATATTCACCACACAATATGAAAGATCATGGTAAAATTTTGGCAGCAGAATGACATCACTTAAAGATTCATAAAAATGGATTTATGAGAAGGAATGTATCTATCATCACATATAAATAAAATGGTCAGTAATAGGGACATGAAAAATCATATCCCAACATAAGAAATTTGTAAATAAAATTCATAAGGTAATGAAGACACTTTAATAGAGAAAAGAATCCTTACGAAATTTCATCATGGTAACAGGTGTACAAAAAGAATCATGGGAGGATTAATGAGAAGGAAATGGGATCTCATAATTTATAAATTAAATGGGTAGTAATTAGAATATGGGAGAACATATTACAACATTAGAAAATTGGAATTAAGACATATAACATCCAATAAGTTCTTTAATGAAAATGAGAAAAGATAAATCTGTTACGAAATTTCAGTATAGTAATGGATTAGATAAATGTAAAAATGAGAGAGGATAAATGATATATCATTAAAATAACATCAATTTTAAAGTAAGTGAATGTTTATAAATAAATTAAATTATAAATAATTTTAATTAAGAATGAAAATTCTAAAGAAGGTCTTGAATTTAAAGGAGGAGAGGAAGGTGAGGATCCCTTACTTGAGTGTGTGACTCTGAAGTATTGATAAGGACTTTATAAGAGCTTGTGGGAACATTGGGAGGACAATAGGGAGTGGAGGGAGGAGTGTGTTCATTATAAAAGTATTTTGAGTGAATATAAAAGGTATATTGGTTGGGTTTATATATGAAAATAGGGTGATCTATTCATTATTTAGGTTTTGGACTCTACATTATAAAATATCCAAAACCACAAACCATCCTATGGTTCTTTCACATGGTTTCTTCGAAATGAAAGTTATTTTTTATTATTTTATATGGTAAAGATCCAAAATTATTAAAATAATTCCCATACTTATGTGGAGGTGATTCACACTCTTAAAGAAATGATTCTAAAATATTAAAATATATGATAGGTTTTGGAGGATTATTAATATCTTAAAAAAAAATAAAATAAACTTAAAATCACATTATTTTAAAGTGAAAACATTTCTTTGGTATTTTATCTCATTTATAGTAATTATTAAATATATTTTGGGTCATTATGATGTCATAAAACACAAAGTATATTTATACGGTATTTAATTTTTACCCAAAAGTTATGCTATCTCAGAAAATTATGAAAAAATCACTGTTGGATAATTTTGATGATATGATTCCAAAAATAATATTCATTTTATATAAATAATTTTCTAAATATTTGAATTTTCACTTTTAAAATAAAATTGACATTTATTAATAAATTCTTGGTTTTTTTGATAATAATAGTTTTCCAACACATATAAAAATTAATTTTGATTAAATGATCATTTATAAACAAGTAGTTAAATTAAGATGCTTATTAATATTAACTAATTTACTATATATATATGTAAATTTACTACTCAATATAAATTATTGATAAATTTTTATAAAATAATCAATCAATTTTTAGTAAAGTAATTACATTCTTAAAAAAATATGTTTTCTTCAATAATTATTTTTATTTCTTTGTATGGAAAAAATATTAAAATTAACTTTTTGAAATTTTATAAAATTTATTTGATAAAATGAAAATAATTTTTTAAATTTTAATATAAAACTTTTTGGGTGAAATTTTTGTATTTTTTTGGGAAATATCAATTTTTTCATAGAGAGTGAAAAATTCCAATTTTTGTAAAATAGGTATTTTATTTTCAATAAATTAAGTAATTTTAAAATAAAATTATTATTTTAATATGATTTAAATTAACATAAGTATTATTTATTTATATTTAATCCAATTAATTACATTCTAATATACTTTATATTATATTTTTGTATAAGTTTGTCTTTGGGTTTAAAAATGATGTTTTTCTAAAAACTGTTTTAAAGTGCATAATGTTTCTATTTTATCATTAATTAAAAAAACCTAATTAGGAATGATTTAAATTAAATTTATAGATTTTATATAACTAAATATTAATTTTTATTCATAAAATTATAAATATTAATCACAAACTTAATATAAAATCATCTTTTTCTTAAAAAATACACGTCTTGAAAACAAGTATTTTTTTCGCGTTTGTAGGTTTTGTTTTAAATTAAAATTTTCCAATAATGTGAGATTTAGTAAAATTTATTACATATTTTGAATAATCACAATGTATATTATATAATAAGGTCAAATTAATAGTTGACCATAATGAATAGTGAAAATAGTAAAAATTAATTGTAGTAGTTAAGGTAAAAACATATTTACAAGGGGTTAAACTAAAAATAAAAGAGTTTAAATAACATAAAAACTTTTATAAAATATATTTTATGTAAATATTTAGACCATATAATTTACAAGTGTATACAATAATCCTTTTTGTATCATTGTTTCATGTAAAAATGTGGGTATCACTTTTTCTTTTGAAAAATTGCATGTGTGCCACTCCCCTCATTTATAAAAGTACACCCCCTATCATATATTCTTTACATATTAAAAAAAAATTAGTTTTAAAATACATAAAAAAATAAATTCCCAACTTATATACCCTAATCCTAGAATCCTTTGTTTTTCATGGATCCATTCTTGGAATACTTTTGGTATAATTGAAAAGAGGTGGTCCGAGAAGAGATAAAACTATAACTATGTGTTTTTCTTTTATTTCTTGTTCCAACTCCTTAAAATAATATTGAAATATGATTATATAATAACACCAATATCTAACATGTATTTAAATGTTATCATGTTAATGTAATAAACTAAATCCATATCCTCTTCCATCAAATGGGATACAAAATCATCATTTGTGTGTTTGACGGACTACCGCATCGTGAACTGATGTCATTTTTTTCCATCATCACCTCTCATAGATTGTTTTAATGATTAATTTAAAGTATATATATATAATATTTGTAAAATATTTATAATTATAGAGTTATTATATCATATATAACTTCTTACTTTCCATTTTACGGGGGATATGATAATGTTTCTCGTGTGTATGGCGGACTACTACCTCACGAAGTGATGTGATTTGTTTTTCACTAAAAATATATACAGAAGGTAATAAAAATAAGGTTAATGAATATATGTGATATATATTAAATTATAATTATATTCATGAAATATTTTCATTCTAAAAAGATAATATATCATTTTCTTTCTTACAATGAAAAATGATAATGTCATTCATGGACATGTGGACCACCGCCTCCACGAAGTAGTGTGATTATTTTTTTAATCACTAAATAACATGGATAATATATATAAGTATATTTAAAGAAATAATATGACATATATGATATTATTATAATTATGAAAAGATAAAATAATTCATACCTTCTTTCCATAATGATCATTGAAAAATGGAAATTTTACTCATGCATATGTATGCCAAACTATCTCCATGTTCGTAACATAGTTAATTTTTCATAACCATATTTATTGATTGGTTTTAAAAAGTATAATTTATGTATAAATATGATAATTATTTAATGACTATTATTTTTGATATTTTGATACAATGACCTATTTGACCACGATAAACACACTGAAGCTATTTTGAAACAATGAACTGAACATCCCCAAAACACCTGACGTGGAATTGACTGATTAAGTATTTCAATATATCATTATAAATAAATAAATTAAATTATTTTTTATAAGATATTAAATATGTAAAAGGTTATTAATAAATTAAATAATTTATTTAAAATTATTATATTTGAGTTAAAATACATAAAAGAAAAGTTTAAACTCAAGGTTAGGTATTTTCGTCTCACTTTTTACTTCTGTGAGACACATTCCATATTCACCACATATTTCTTTTATGTAGTGTATATAATAAACATGAATTTATATTATTATTATTATTATTATTATCTTAAAAATTATTGTTATTTACATATAAATTTTAGGATTTCTCTTTCATAAGGTTTACCGTTCAAAAGTTACCAAATCGGTAAGGGATTTTATCTCAATTTACCTTCTTTGAGACATATGTTATGTTATGAACCTATCTTATGTAATGAGATGTATATAGAGACAATTTGACATAAAATATCATGAATTTACTTATTATTATCATATTTTATGTTTCATTTAATGTTACTCCTTCGTGAGGATTACAATTCAAGGTTACCAAAGTGGTAATGGTTTTATAATACAATCTCATCATTTATTGAGATTGTGTATGTTTATGCCTTTTATGATAAAATAATATGATCCATCACTCATGAAGCTCCTAAATTTTATTCTCCTCTAGTTATTTTATGAGAATAAAAGTTTTCAATACTACAAAAGAGGGTATTAACAGTGCTGGAATTTATCAGCACAAGCAAAAAGTGCTGATAAACGCCACCTTTATCAGTGCTAAAAGAATCACTGATAAAGGGTTCTCTTTATCAACGAATTTTTTAACTCTCATAAAGGGTACCCTTTATCATTGCTTCATTTTATCACCGATAAAGGGTAACCTTTATCAGTGTTTTCTTTTAGTGTTGATAAAAGGAACCGTTTATCAGCACATTATTTTTGGCACTGATAAAGGGTACCCTTTATCAGTTCTTTGTTTTTAACACTCATAAAGGGTAGCGTTTATTAGCACTCTTTTAGTGCTGATAAAGGTCCGAAATAAAATGAAATAATTAAACAAATAAACATAAAATATAAAAATAATTATATTAATTAAATAATTATTGTTAAAAATGAATAAGTTTAATAAACATATATATAAATTATAGAAATTAAAAAATAATATATATTAAATATATTGATATGTAAAATGAATAAAATGAATAAGATGAAATAATTAAACAAATAAAAATTAAAAAATGAGTAAATTAAAAAAATATTAACCATTTTATTAATTAAATAATTATTAATAAAGATGAATAATTTAATATACATATATATAGATTATAAATATTAATAAATAGTTTATAATAAATGTAGATATATAAAATGAATAAATTGTAATAATTAAACAATCAAATTAAAAATGAAAAAATGAAAAAATTATTTAAAAATTTATTAACGAAATAATTATTAATAAAACTGAATAAGTATAATAGATATATATTGATTATAAATATTAATAAATTATATATATTAAATATAAATATATAAAAAATGAATAAAATGTAATAATTAAAAACATATTATTATCTTATTCAATTTTAATGTTTTTTTATTTTTCAATTTAATATATATTAAACGTCGTGTGTTACACTAATTTCACATACATATATGTAATTAATGAATTTTTATATACAATTCACATAGAAAAATATTTATACAATTAATAAAATCTTATATAAAAACACATACACATAATATTTATGTAATTTATTCAATTTTTAGTACATTTTAGAATTTCATTATAACATGATACATTTAATATATTATGATCTTAATCGGTAATTTTTATTTATTTATTTTTAATATTATTACATTTAGGAATTATTTATTCATTTTTAATATTTTTAATATTTAATTTTATTTTTGAATTTGACCATTTTTATTATTTATTTATATATGTTTATTTACTATGTTTTAGTATTTTCAATATGTATTCATCTTTACTTCAATATATAAATCCATTTTTTTTAATAATTTATATTTAGTTAATAAAACTTATCCATTTTTTCAATATTAATAATACTTATCCATTTTTTATATATTTTTAAAGTGTACTAATTTTGAATTATTCAATTTCAATCATTTTTAAAATGCATGTATTTAAGACTATATATCCATTAATAGTGTTAAAAATATATTTTGTAAATAAATATTTATAAATAAATATATTTATAAATGTATATTTACTATATTTATAAATTTATAAATTTATAATTGTTATAAATAAATAAGTATCATTTTAAAAAATTAATTTATATAATTATAATAAAATAATTATATATATTTAAATAATTATAAAATGATAATAAATTTATTCAAATAATGTACTTAGTGAGACTTAAACTCGAGACCCCTCCAAGACCCACAAGGGCAGCTACCACTGAGTTGTACCATGGGGGATATATATATATATATAATCATATAAATATATAAATATATAAATATTTTTTTAATAGTTTTATTCAAATATTTATAAATAAAAAATTATATATTTAAATAACTATAAAATTATAATACATATATTTAAATAATGATTTTTAATGTTTATATATATTTATTATGTATATATATATAGTGATATAAATATCTTTATAATTATAAAATTATAATAAATATATTTAAATAATGAATATATTTACTATATTTATATTTACATATATTTATTAAATAAATATATATATATAATGATATAAATATATTTTATTTATAAATAAATATTTATAATAAATAAATATAAATATATTTTAAAATTTATATTTACTATATTTATGAAATCATATATTTGTAATTATAAACAAAAATTATAATTGAAAAAAAGTATTAATATAATTATAAACAAATAATTATATATTTAAATAACTATAAAATTATAATAAACAAATATATAATAATATAAATATTTTTAATTTTTTTATAATTATAATTATAAATCCTTTATCCACGCTTATCAATTTAGCATTGATAAAATGACTCTTTATCATCATTTTTTTGAAATTGCTGATAAAAGAATCCCTAATCTATTTTAAAAAACCTAACCGTGACTCATTCAGTCACAATTCTCAGGATCTCATGGAAGTCCCCTGGTGCTAGTGCTACTCCTGTACTTTCTCTCAGAAAAATCAAGGGTAGAATCTAATATATGTTATTTTTTCCTTTTCCTTTCTCTTTGTTTAATTTTTTTTTGGGTTTTGGGGTTTTCTTTTTTGTGATATTCTTAACCATGAAGAACCCTATATCTCATTTCTATCTCTCACACACACACACTTACCTACACCTACATAATGTGACCCCTACTCTCTAAACTCATTCCAGCTTCATATGAGACCATTGTGAATTACATCTCTGTCCGCAGTTGCAATTTATGGTAATTTTTTATGTTTCCAATATTATTTCTTATTAACTTTTAGATAGTGTGGTTTTTCATTGTTTGAATATTATTTCCACAGTATGACATGCACATGAATATGAAATTTTTTTAACATTATATTGGACTAATTTTAAAGGGAATGGTATTTGATATGAATTATATAAATTAGGTTAATATACATATTGTTTTAATGTGAATACTTTAATCTAATTTAGGGAACTAATGTTTAAATTTTCTAGTTTATATTGGTTAACATTATCAATATGTTATATAGATATAATTTAATAAGGAAAAAACTATTTAAATTTTCATTTAAATGAAAATAAGCATAGATTTTTTTTATTTGATCCAAACTCAAAAGTTGTGATGTATTGTAAATAAGAGGTGTGTTTATAATTGATTGATAGGTTCCTAATATTAGTACATTTACTGAAAAAAATATATTAACTAAAACAATATATTTATGATAGAATATGATATTCAATGGGTTAATAAGATCATTAAAGGTGATACCATTTATTTCCATTATCAATGAATGGTTTCCAATAATTTTCCATGTCCTTTAAATTTATAATTATTTAAAGTAAATTTTAAATTTTTATAAACTAATAGTAAATAATTTTTATTAACTTACATTATTTTACATTTAAAAATGAAAACATATAGCACAATGTACCATATCAGATTCTAATAAATGAGTTTCCATATGCGACTTCATCTATAGAAGATGTTATATATGAGTTTACTTTTCTATCAAATTATTTTATAAAAAAATTCATCTCCAAGAATGAAGTGAGTTTTGATGAAGTGACCTGATTTAAGAAAATTTATTTTCTTTATTTTTGTGTGCGTGCGTGTTATCTTATTAATAAATTTTTATTTTATAAAACCATAACATCATAATATAGTCCAATTATTCATAACCTAAACTGAGATGAATCAAAATACCACTTAACCCTTAGAACCATCAACCAAATTCCAAAGGATTGATAATCATTATGTAGTGTTAAACATGATCAATTATAAATGGTTTAAAAAACCTACTCACATGACAAGTGTATAACAACCCTAATCTTTATTTCTCATTAATACTTGATTTATTCTATAATATTACACTTAATTAAACCTGATAGATTCATAATTCAAGTGTATTTAGGAATTATGTAGATTACATAACAACTTAAAACATAAAATACATCATCTTTATTGAAAAACTCCTTAACATATTCAAAATATTCCTTCGTACTTAAAACCGCATGGGATAACCTGGGGACAAAAATAAGAAATGAGTGATCTATAAAGCCCAGGAAGAGAATAAACATGTAATTACATGAAGAGGATAATACATGTTAACCAATAGTAATGTCAATGAGTCATAAAAAGAGTATGAATAATAAGCATGAAAAAATAGACATGATATAACATGAGAATCATAACATAGAAAATGTGTAAACAACTTAAAACACTACATCATAAACATATTCCAAGGATAAACCCACCAAGACATCATGGTGGAAAACGTTCCATAAATGAATCATGTTCACTCCCTATCCCAACATGACGTATCATGATACTAAAAATTACCAAATTCATTGGAGAATTATCTGGGAGCACTCATCATATTCATTTCATACTCATGCTTAAGTGTGACATATAGATTATAGAACATGGATTCATTCATTATCATAATCTATTCTGGGATCAAGGAGTGTGGAATACACATATATAAGTCCCCAATAAAAAATTATATGTTCATAAATTTGAATACCCGTGATTGTTAATGGGTATGGTATTAACTACATAATTGTTTTGTCATGGAAAATTACGATGACATTTTGGCAGCATAAAGATATCACATAAAAATTCATAAAATAGGTTGATGAGAGAGAAAGGGGTATATAATATTTTAAAAATGAAATTGAAATCAATAGGGACATGGAAATAAATGTCCCAAAATGAGGAATTAGAAATAGAAGGCATACAATATTGATGAAAATTTAATAAATAAGAGAAAGGAAAGAACCCTTATAAAATTTTGGCATGGTAACATGTGTACATAAGGGTTCATAGGAGGAAAAAATGAGAGTTAAATGGGTTTTCTCATTTATAAATAAAATTGGAAGTAATAGAGATATGTAAGAACATGTAACAATATATGAAAATTGAAATTAAAAGACATAACATAAAAGGAGTGCTTGATAAAATAGGACAATGGAGGATCCCTTATAAAATTTCAGCATATTAATGAATTAGGTAAGAGTCAAAGTGAGAGAGGATAAATGATATATCATTCATAAAAACTCAATATTATAGTAAGGGAATGATTATACATGAATGAAAATATATCAAATTGAAATTAATTAGACTAATTTCAAAAAATGTACTTGAATTGAAATGAGGAGAGGAATGTGAGGATCTCTTATAGAATTTTGGAATAGTAACAATTTAGGTAAGGGTCCAAATGAGGGAGGATAAATGATACCTAATTTAAATAAAATAAGTTTTACAATACGTTAATGCTTATAAATGAATGAAAATATAGAAAATTGAAATTAATAAGACCAATTTCAAAGAATGTGCTTGAATAGAAAGAAGGAGAGGAAGGTGAGGATCCCTAACTTGAGTGTGTGACTCCAAAGGATTGGGATGAGATTCTTGAGAGGTTGGGGGAGAATTATGAGGACTCTAGGTAGTGGATGAAATATTTCTTTCATTATACGAAGATTTTTAGTAAGGATAAATGGGATATTGTGTGGGTTTATATAGGAAAAGAGGGATATTTCTTTATTATTTAGGTTTTGGACTCTATATAATAAAATATCTAAAAACACAAACCATACCATGGTTTTTCCCATGGTTTATTCCAAATTGGTGTGGTTTTTATTATTTTATAAGGATAAGGGATGATATTATTGAAATAATTCCCTTTATTACATGGAGGTGAGTTTCACTCTTAAATAAATGATTTTAAAATCATAAAATATAATATAGGTTTTGGAGGATTCATAATGGATTTACAAAATAAATAAAATTATTTTAAATTGAAAATATTTATTTGGTTGTGTATACCATTTATAGTAATTATTACATCACCTTTTGGTCATTATGATGTCATAAAACATAAAATGTATTTATATAGTATTTAATTTTTACTCGAAAATTTGACTATCTTAGAAAATTATTAAAAATTACCCACTGGATAATTTCAACAATATAATTCCAAAAATAATATTAATTTTATCTAAATAATTTTATAAATATTTAAATTTTCACTTTTAAAATAAAATTAAAATTTATTAACAAATGATAGGTTTTTTTGACAATAACAGTTTTCCAATACTTATAAAAATATAAGTTTATCAAAATAAAAATCATTTACAAAGTAACAATAATAGGATAAAAAATAATATAATAATAATTATTTAATTTATTTTATAATATGATCATTTATATTTGATAAAAATTATTTAATATTAATACTTTATTAAAGTATTATTTATTTAAAAAATCCATTAATTTCATAAATTCATTAATTAATTTTGAATATTATCTAAAAATACAATTTTTGATTTATTGTATCAAAATAAAAATAATTTAAAAAGTAAAAATAATAGGATAAAAATATATTCAATATTCTATACAAAATAATGTACATATTTCTATTACTAGTGTCTTGATACATATCCCTTTAATATACCAGCATACGCCCTAAGAGTAAGGTGCACGATAATGTAACTTTTATGGGGTAGTTTGGTGAAAATTGTTTGAGCTGTGATCTCAATAAGCTTAAATTTATCCTATAAATGGGTTATCTCATGATTAAGTTATTGGATCTCATCTTGGTCTTGGTCAAGGGTAAAGCCCAAATATTCTATCTCTATTGGAAAATCTAATAAATGGGATTCATATTGTACGATCCTACTGGTTGATGCCATCACTTCTTTTGTCTGTGTTAATTGGATTGTTAAAACCATATATTTATACTAACTAGGTGATCACTGCTCAATGAATATATTATCAACATAAATGATTCACAATGGTCAATTAAATTCGATTGGATATAATTAAACCAAAGAAGTGCATGTGTATTCTATAACCATATTTACTTAATAAGATGTTTAATTAAATCAAAATGAGAATTTTATTTATAATAGTTCAGGTTGTTACAATGTTCCCCCCTTAAAAATGTTTTCCCTCAAAATTTTATTTTTCCACACTAAAACATATCTGGGTAACTCTGCTTCATCACCTAATTCACTTCCCACATTGCCTCTTTAAACTTCTGGTTTCTCTACAATACTTTGACAAGGTGAATTGTATTATTTAATATATTTTTTCCTTATGATCTAAGATTTTCACCTACTGTTATTCATAGGAAAGGTCATTCTCTAATGGTATCACCAATGGATTGAGTACATTACTTATTCAATAGGGATACATGGAATACATAATATACTTAAGATAGGTATGGTGGTAGTTCATGTTGATAAACCACCATTATGATGAGATCAATGATGTCAAATAGTCTAATGTACCTTGGAATAAGCTTTACCTTATTCCAAAATATCATCACTTTCTTCCATGGAGACATTCAAAGGAAAACCATGTCTCCAATATCAAAGACTAAGTACTGTTGATGTTTTTTAGAATAGTTATTTTGTCAATTCTGAGAAGCCTTGATGTGCTGTTAAATGGTCTCAAACTTTTCCACCATTTCCTTGACCATTTTAGTACCTAGTAGTTTTGATTTCCTAACTTCATCCCAACATGCATATGTTATTCACCTCCTCCCATAAATAGATTCATAGGGATCTATTTAGATGCTCGAGTGGAAACTATTATTATAAGAGAACCGACTAGAGGAATATCTTGGTCCCATCCTCATTTGAATCAATTGAGCATGATGTCAATATGTACTAAAGTGTTTGGATAGTCTACTCAGATTGGACATCAGTTTGAGTGTGATAAGCCATACTAAAGTTCAACTCAGTGTTTAGAGCTTGCTGGAGACTTTTCCAAAACACAAAGGTGAATAATGGACCTCGATCGAACACAATCAATAGTGGTACTCCATGTAGTCTCACCAATTCTATGATGTATATCTATGTAAGTTTATCAAGTGAATTATACTCTCAAATTTTAATGAAGTATCTAGTTTTTATAAGATGATCCACAACAACCTAGATATCATTATTTCTTTTTTATGTCTTCAGAAGTCTAGTGAAAAAGTCTATGGTGATATTTTCACATTTTCTATGTTCTTATGGGTAATGGTTGCATCATCCTCTTGGAAATCCACCTTTCAGCCTACACATAATGACATACTAGGCACTTTGATGTATATTTAGCAATATCCTAAGTCATATTGTCCCAATAATATTTCTCTCAGAGATCTCGATACATATTTGGGTTTCCTGGGTAAATGGAGAAGGTCAAACTCTATGCATCATCCAATAATTCCTTCTTTAACTCAGGATTTTATGGAACACATAGTCCTGACCCAAATCTCACAATTCCTTATTCATTAACATTGAAATCTATGGATTTCCATTTTCTTATAGTTTCCTCTTTATTTTGAATTCTTACATAATCTTTTTGAGCATCCTTTAACCTTTCAAAAAGAGATATTTGAGAAACCATTTGTGAAAGGATTAATGGTGTTCCTTCCTTTTTGATTCCCATATCTTTCCTCTTCAATTATAAGAAGATTAGATCCTTCTCAAATTTAATCAAGGATAAAATTGCTCAATCCTTTCTACATAGAGCATCTGAAACTTTTTCACTTTACCAGGATGTTATTGAATTGTATAGTCATAGTTTTTTATTAGTTCCAACAATATTTTTTGGAACATATTCAGATATTTTTGTATAAATACATATTAGAGACTTTTGTGATCTATATATATTTCAAACTTCTCCACAAATATATAATACCCCCATATTTTCAAAGTGAATATCACTGCAATAAAATCCAGATCATGCATTGAATATTTTTGTTCATGAAATTTCTAGTGCCTTGAAGAATAGGCTATGACATTTTTATTTTTTATCAACACACAACCCAATCCCTTATTTGAAGCATCAATGAATATTACGAAAATTTCTCCACATGTGGATAGTATGAGAACAAGGGTAGTGATAAGACTCATTTTCTACTCATTGAATATTTTCTCACATTCATCATTCCAAGAACACTTGACTCCTTTATGAGTTATATTGGTAAGTGGGTTTGAAAATCTTGATAAATTTGTCACGAATTGATGATAATATCCTGGTAACCCAAGAAAACTATGGATATATATCACAGATGTTGGCCTTGACCATAATTTAATTGATTTTTTCTTTTAAGGATCTATAGATATCACATTTCTTATGATAATATTCCCCAATAATGAGGCTTCCTTCAACCAGTACCCACAATTTATGTACTACGAATAAAGATTATCCTTTCAGAAGGTCTTTAGCATAGTTCTCAGATACTCCTCATGATACTCCTTGGTTTTGGAGAATATTTGAATATCATATATAAATATTACCAAAAATTTGTTGAGGTAATATCTAAATGCTCTATTCATTAAGTCCATGAAGATTTCTCAAGCATTAGTGAGTTTGAATAAAATTACTACGAACTCATAGTTCTCATACATTGTATGAAAAAAACTCTTGGGGATATCGACCTTGTTCACTCTAACTTGGTAATATCTTGACTACAGATCCACCTTGGAAAAGTATTGTGCTCCATGAAGCTAATCAAACAAGTCATTAATCCATGAAAAAATATACTTTTTCTTTTTCTTGATCTTTTTGAACTCATGATCATTAATGAAAAGGCACATTGAACCATCCTTCTTCTTGATGAAGAAGACTGGTGCACCCCATGGTGAATCACTTGGGCATATAAACTCTTTATCAAGATTCGCCTGTAGTTGTTTCTTTAGATTATCAAGTTCCACAATAACCATCATATTCAAAGTCTTGGATATTAGAAACAACCCAGGTATAAGATCGATTGAAAATTCAACATCTCAGTTAGGAGGAAGACCAGAAAATTCCTTTGGAAACACATCATCATATTCCCTCAAAATAGGGATGTATTCAAGGATGATCATTTCCTTAGACTGAATCATTTAAGCTAGATATTATTTCTCATAGTGCAATAATTTCCATGATTGAGATGATGGTGCTAAAGAAAATTCATTCTCCTACTTGGACTTATACAAAATTGGGGGTCTATTCTTCATACAGAGTGTGATTTCCTTTTCATGTCAATTTATGTTGGGTCTTTATAGGGAAATCCAATACATTATCATAATTACATAAAATTCCACTAAATTTAGTATGATAAAGTTCACTAGGAAGTTCATCCGACAAATTATAATAGGGTAAGAGTTATATACTTGGGATGTAATAATTTCCCCATTTTTCATTTTGGATGATAGATCTAATTCCATTATTTATGGTAGTGTTTGAATAGTTATACTAAACTTTTAGGATATTAAGGAATGCTTCAAACTAGAATAAAAGAGTATCTTCACTATTCTTGAATGAATAACTAGAATACATATCACCAATTTGTTCACTACAACAAAACTAGCTATTAGTGAAGGTTTTTTTTCATATAGCGGCGATTTTCAGAAACCGCCGCTAAACTGGGCATCAAAAATCTATTATTGGCAATTTTTCCATTTCATGGTGGTTTAAGGGAAGCTTCGTAGATGACTCATTTTGTGGAGGTTTTCGTGACTTTAGCGGCGGTTCGACGGGTGCCGGATATTGTTTTATGCGCGGCGATTTTAACCACCGTGATATTAAGGCATTTGATGTGGCTCTGTCGCGACGGTGAAAACCGCCGCTAAATATAAACTGATTACATTTCATGGTGGTTTTAACCGCTGCTAATGGTTTAACAGTAAAGCATTAGTGGCGGTTATAACCACCGCAAAATACTGACCTGTAAAGAATTAGCTGTTGTTAAAACCGCCGCGAAATTCTGACCAGAAAAAAATTACAGTTTTTCTTCTACTGCCCTACTGACCTGAAAAACAATTCAAACTAGAAAATGGAACAGGAGAAATCATACAAACAAATAAAATGTTATTTCTAACTTGGTATCCCCAACATGATGAAATAAGAGACATCATACAAACAATCGACCATAATTCTATAGTGATAATAATCAATAATGGATCTATAAGGAAGCATAAATTCCATTCCAATAATTACATCATACATTAACATGATGAGAAAGAATGAATTCTATATAAAAAAACATTTTCCAATCTGAAGGGGAAAATAATTCCATCGGTGAACAATCATTGATCGAATAACCATTGAGGTTTACAGATTCTTAATGACACATAAATACACTATATCAAGGACTAGAATCTCTAGAAATGTATCAAATATAACATTATATGATGCACTTGTGTCAAATAATATAGAATCTATAGTAGAGGTTACTAGATTAGTACCTCAAAAAATAGATGAATTTGAATTATGCTCCCTATCATATGTTGAACGTCATTTGGTTTTCCTATACCATGACTCTATGCTACAACCTGACTATTCTGGGTGGGATCACATTTCATGCACATTAATTCCTGAGTCTAGTATCAACTATGTCGACTACCACCTTGGCCTCAGCAGTATGTGGTATTATAGCTACATCCCTACTAAAAATTAAGAGGACCCACATAATAATGTGGAATATGTAAAGATCTTATCCCCCTAGGAGGAACTAGTGGAAAAGATTTGAAGATGTGAAAGATATGACCCAAACTCCTATAACCTCTGCATTCAACTAGATACACTGTATGTTGGGCCTTGTTGGTGTAATAAGGGCCTTGTTTATATCTCATTAATTATAAGGTCCTTGTTGATATCTCAGTAATTGTAAATACTTTTTTTAGGTGATGAAGATTGGACCATATAATTAGGTATATTTCATGCACAAAATATTCCAACAACACCTATGGAATGTTATATTGTGGAGTGGATAATGGATATAAAATGACTAGTATATTTTCTTTAGAAAAATGGTTCTTTATATTTTTCAAGAGACTCCTCAACCTGGTCTGACCAAAGTGGTTGTTTCCCCACTTATTTATTGTAAACAATGGGATTAGAAGTGGTTTAACCTATTATATTGGAAGGAAAGTGGTTCAAGTGTGGTTTTGATAATTACCAATCTCTTGGGTTGTCCTCCTATTGAGAAGGGATGTCAGTTGACAATATTGAGGCATCGGGCATGAATAACCTCATTTTCCCAAGTGAATTGTGATATGAGGTCTTTCTCATTGTCAATCCAACAAGGGGAGGACCTCCTTGATGGAGTAAATTGTCAATGTAGAGAGGACCTTCATAATGATTTTCATCATGGGGAGTACTATAATAACAACTTGAATTCAAGACATACAGAGAATTCCTGCAATGTGTACCCTGGAGAAGACCTTTTGGGTGGATGATATTAAGGGAAAAAAATCTTTGTTTTTTGATCATCCAGATATTTATATCATATTTTTAGGTCTGATCAGAATATTGAATCTCATAATCAATCATATTCTAAGAATTAAGGGATCCTTCATGGAAGGGTGTATGGGGAGGACCTTCATAGCTACTGGCAGCAAAGTAGATAAGAGGACCTTCGCAAATGGAACTACTATTTTTGTAATTTGGTAACAAAGGAGTAATATCCTGATCATCCATAGATAAAAATATGAGGGTTCAAGAACACCAATATGAAGTAGATTAAGATCATAGACCAGATATTCATTTTCCAATCACCTTTGGTGTTGCTTCTTTTTGGATGCTCTCTTGTGGGTGATATAGGTTTCTTTCTAAGGATATCATCTTACATATAATTAATATTGTTTGATTATCTCTCATGTCACTATGATAATTTTATGATAGGTCTATGGAATTTAGGTTGGGATATGTTCATACCCTGTAGTGCCCACCAGGGTAGACCGATGACCTTTAGTTGGAACAGGGGTATGGTCCTGATCTGGTTGTCCATATAACATGGTATTTGGCCCATGACCCTCTTGAATGGGAGAAAAGATGTGTATCTTCTCTAAATCTCCTCATATTGTGTTAATGAGTCACCCAAATTATGGTAGAATAGTTGTGTGTCTTCCCTTTAACCATTTTTATTATATTCTAGGCGACTTCAGTGACCAGAACATGCATATTTTCTTATTTTATTATTGGAGAATGTGTATGGGCCTGATCTTTTCCTCCATTTCATATAGGTGTATACCAATGTTAATCAGGTCAGTGGGAAAGGATATGGGTATTCCCTATATTTCTTACCAAAATATTCTTGGTGATTTCTTTGAATAATACAAGATTATACCGGCAAGCTTAGTAAATGGGGGAAAATGTGTCCTCTTGCTCATAGTTTTCCACCATATTTAGTTAGTGGGATTCTTTGGAGAGTATAGATGTAGGGCCATGTTCTTGGTTGATTGTTCACTACCCTCAATGGGTTTTTCTGACTACCTAGGTTTGGGAGACTTAGGTCAGACTCCCAAGGCAAACACACACATCATATAGAGGTTTTATTGCTTTGTAGCATTGGTGATGGTGAATGCTAGAAGGATCCCTTTGGAGGGTCCCTTATGCTATCTAGATGAGTCCATCAATGACCTCTTGATCAACCTTCCTAGATAAGGGATGAACATGTTATTTTCTTCCATGGATATGACCATGAAATGGTTTGAGATGGAAACTATTTACAAAAAATTATGTTCTACTAGTCATTGTCGAGTAGACATCTAGTATTTATTTTTGAGATGAATGGATTTTTTAGCTTCCTATGAAGATGAAAAGGTACCATTTATGTGTGACTCACAAACCAGTGAATTTGAGACCCAATGTTGAGGGTGAAAGGTTGATAATAGAGACATAGTTTTAAATGAGGATCCAACATGTGCAGTAGTCGAAGTATATGTGTTCTTAATGTAGTAAAATGTCATTTGGATCAAAGGGGGTTCTAGTTGAAAGTGCCAGAATACTTATGAGAAACATTTACAAGAAATCCTCATGAAATCAGCATATCAATAAACAAACACATGTATAATAAATTGTATCAGATCCATGTTTGTCCACATTTCATATTTTGAGAGAGAAAAAGGATCCTAACATGTGGGTGACACATGAATTTTGTTTAAGGTTCCATGTTAGGTTCACCATTTTTGTTTCCAACTACTTTTATTGGTGAGTATATGATTCGTATCACATGATTAGGCTAAACCACATTCCCATCATCCTCTTATGTTTGGTCTCTATACTGCATACTAGGTTCCAATTTATATAACCAGAACAAAATAACAAAAGTATCACTCTTTAGTCATCCAAAATCTCCACTACCAATTCAAACACAGGCCTAAATGGAATGATGTATACCACACTCGAGAAATCAAGACATAAAATGAAACATCATAAATAAAAAAAAATGCATAGAAGGAAACATGAGAAATCAAGAAAATGTTAGGACATGGAAATGTTTGGTGGCAATTATGTGCCATACATGTTACATATACAAACCAATAATTATCATATTTGTTCAAAACATCAACAATACTACTTCTCATGGTCCGATGATGCATCGTCACCCTCTCCACCTCCATCTCCACTACCTTCTTCCACCTGTAAGAACATTATATTAAAAATTAAATATTGTTGCATATTTATAATTAAAGTTAAAACCAATAAAAGTTTGAAAATAAAATGATTTTGATTTTTTGTGATTTACCTGCTCACCACTACTCGATGCACCACCACTGGGGGCATATCTGCTCATCTGCTGATATATATCAGTCAATGCTTTCTTCATAGCGAATATCTGAGCTCCCTAGTCTTGAACTATGGCTCGTAGAGAAGACATCTCCCTCTAAACATCTACAGGTATGAAATGACTATAACCAGGAGTAGATGCAAATTGAATCCCTGGTGTCCTGCCAAATACCTCAGATGGTACATGTCCCAAACCCATCCCACACACTCTACCAGGATGCTCCTTCCCAAGGACTTTAGAAACCGGGTCATTCTGGGAGACTGAGTAGGACTACCCAGGATTTGCATCCCATATTTCTTTAATTTTTACCTATAAATCAAATATAAATATATATTAACATAGTAAAAACTAATAATAAGTTATTATAATAAATAATTTACTTCATACCCCAACTCCATTGGAAGGCTCATTAACAAAACTTCCATCAGTTTTTTTTGTGAACATCCATCCACAGTTCAGATCGGGATGCTTTATGCCCTAAACTCTATGACTGCATTAAACAAAGATAAATCAACAATTCAATATTTTTAGTAGATAATATTTTCTTATGAATATTTATACTAATTAAAATATTACCAATGACATCCGGCTTCTAGAAAATCTTTTTGAGCCCGCAGTGTGCGGGATGACTTGGTTTGCCCGATTTGATGCATTCTGTCTTGAGAGATCCTGAAATAAATAAAATTCAATTTAACAGTAATGTAATCAATGTCTTATCATCTTCATATACATGTATAAATGTAAAATGAGGATAATATAATAATATATATTTCAATACCATCCGCTTCTCATCACGATGTCTATAAAAAAAACATTCCACTGTTCTTTCGGTACCCCACTAGGTAGCTTCTCATACATTTGCTGCAAGATCAATGAATTATCTTTGACATCACACCACACCCTCCATTTGAAATATTTCCATTTTTACCAAGATCTTTCAATGTCCACTTCCGTGATATCACATTAGCAACGATAACGTGGAAGAACATCTGTATACAGAAATTCATTTTGAACATATTAGTAACATGACATTCAATTAAACCATAACGTAATAAACCTACCTTTATATGAGAAGAGAAAACTTCATTTTTCTAGTTTGGAGGCATATGCCTCCAATAATCATATGATATAGGCAAGGAAATGGGCTCCGCTGCCAGCTGACCTATAATCTGGACAAGTAAACCCGCAGCGTCATCCATCGGGACCCCATAAGAATTAAATGACACAACTATCTTCTCACCATTCATGTTCCAAACTTCTGAATTTTTTTTCCACGGTTGCATTTTTTTCATCTTCAATGAGTAAAAAATTAGTATAAAAAAATGCAATAAATTTATTTAATTAAAATTTTTACCTATGACTGTGACCCTCAAGAATGTCAGTGATGAACTGAAAGGGGCATGTCACTGCCCCCCTACTGAGGCTCATTTAGGGGGAGTTGATGACTCATCCTCTAATGAGACATCCACAAATGGTGTCAGAGATGGTGCAGGGGTGTAGGCAGCTGGTGCCTCAGATGCCGTGGGGACAGACGGATCGTCATCTGTCACAGAACTATATAAAATAGTGTATCGCTTCCTCCTTGGCATTCCTGTCATTTAATCAACTAAAATTAAGTTCAAAATATATATTTCAAAAAATTCATGAAGAAAAAAAAATTAAAAATGATAATAGATGCCCAGTACTAACAAACAAAAAATATATAACCATGATAATGAATGACTGTAGAAATGAAACAAGTGGTTTCTGAATGAATAAATAATTGTACATAGAATCATTTTCCCCTTCAATCATGTCGGTTTCTACTCCATTTCTTCATCCAATTCATTCATCCTTGCTAGACTAATATTTTCAATATCACGATGGACAAATAATTCTGCTTCCTATTGTTGATGAAATTCAATTGCATAGGTTAAATATTCCACTTGATCAACCATATCATACAAATATCTTTGTATTACGTGAGTAACTACACTCCACCCTTCATCCACAACATCATTCACATAATATACCATTTTTTCTTGCGATGCTAAGATATATGGATCATGTAGTTCACAATCACCAACATCCATCAAGCGAGAGTAGTTTACAGAAGTAAATTGCAAGGAATCTCTTTTAACACCTCTGATAATATCAACCCATTTAAATTTGAATAAAACAACAGAAAAATGCACGTGGTAGTTTAATTCAATAATATCATGTAGCATTCCATAATATCCCACTTCAGCATATGTAAATATACCACTATTCTGTGTTTTCAAACCCACTTCTCAATCGACTGTATGAAATCTAAATCCATTCACATTATAAGCGTCGAACTTTCTAACTCGTTTTATAGGACCTATAACAAGAAACTTTAAATATTCTAAAAAGTCTGCTGGAGTATCAGTATTCATGATCTGAAAAAAGAAATATAATTTAATATATTTACAAATTTTATGTGTCAAACTAATATTCGTATTTATTGCAATATTTATAAACTTACACGTCGTGCAAACCATTCTACCAGCTCTTTATTCACAGCTTTTGTTATATCTTTCTCATTTAATGTTCAACATCTCATTCGTCTCTTTTTTTGTATCCTCAACTCTTTAATAAATGGATCTGCAATTTCACTATTCAGCAGCACCTATCTATGTGCCTGTAATAATTCCAATTCTGTCAGTGTCACAAATGAGGTCCTCCCAACTGATCGGAAAATAACAGGAAATATTTTTGATTTCTGATGCATTTGAGATTGAGTTGATGTGTCTTCAACACATCCAAATCGATTAAATCTTGTCTCAATATCTTCCAAATATCTGGAACAAAAGGTGAGACACTCCTCGGCCAAATAGCCTTCCACAATAGAGCCTTCTGGTTGAGCATTATTTCTTATGTCTACTTTCAAATACCCAATATATCTGTGAAATAAAATAATAATATTATGAATTTATTTAAATGAAAAAAATTGTTTACTTAACTGGAAACATATAAATAAAATACCTTTCAATTGGATACATCCATCGATTATGAACGGGGCCTCCTAATTTAGCTTCTTCAACCAAATGCACAGTTAAATGCATCATGACAGTAAAAAACGATGGAAGAAAGATCATCTCCATTGCACAAAGGGTCAATAAAAACCTCTCCTGGAGGTTGTCAAGCTAAAATGGATGTAGATCTTTCTCACATAATTGCCTAAAAAATGTGCAGAATTGGAGTACAAAAACATTAACTTTTTCAGGTAATAATGTATGCAATGCCAATGGTAGTAACTGTTGTAAAATAATATGTGAATCGTGACTTTTCAATCCATATAACTTATGATTATTCTAATCAACACATCTTGAGATGTTACTCGAATACCCATCAGATACCTTCACATACTTTAAAATTCGAAGGAACACATCTTTATCCCTATTTTTCATTGGAAAAATGGCCGGAGCATACTTTTCATTCTCATATGGCCAGAGATAATGTTTTATGTTCATTACTTGTAAGTCTTTGCGAGAATTGAGATGATCCTTCAACTTTCCATGCTCATTAAGTAATGTGAAAATCAAATTATCACATACATTCTTCTCAATATGAATCACATCAAGATTGTGGCATAACAAATTAAATTCCCAATACGGAAGTTTGAAGAATATACTTTTTTACTTCCATTATTGCGTTCTGATTTCACTTGACGATGCACTTCAGACTCATTTTACACTATCATTCAAATGATGAACCTTACCAAATTATGTTCTAACATTTTCAAGCTGTGTCAATATTTCATAACTGGTTAACAACTTTGGAGGTGGTCTACGATCAATGGAACCATTAAATTTTGATTTGTTCAGCCAAAATCTATGAGATGCATCAAGAAATCTTCGATGGAACAAGAAGCACCATTTTCTTCTATGAGGTAGATGTTTGGGCTCAAAATCGAAGTTACAAATAGGACAATCCAAACCTGTATAAGTGTTCCAAATAGATAAATTCCTAAGCCCAGGGAAGTCACTAATGGTCCACATTAAAGCAGCATGCATTTTGAACATTGTTTTAGAAGAAACGTCAAATGTCTTAACACCGTTGCTCCATAACTCCTACAATTCTTCAATCAAAGGCTACAGGTATACATCAATATCATTTCCAGGCATTTTATTTCTATGAATAATCATCGAAATGATAAAAGATATTTGTTGCATACACATCCAAAGAGGCAGATTATAAGGGATCAAAACAACTGGCCAAATGATATAACTGGTACTCAAAGTCCCAAATGGGTTGAATCCATCGACTGCCAATCCTAATCGAGCATTCCTAGGATCAACTGAGAAATCTAGATATAATGAATCAAATGTCTTCCATGATTGGGAATCTCATGGATGACTCATTAACCCATCATTGTTATTATCTACAAAATGCCACTTCATGTGTTCAATGGTTTTTGATGACATGAATAATCTTTGTAATCGAGGCTTCAAAGGAAAGTAACACAAAACTTTTGTAGGTGTGTTACTTTTGTTCTTCTGTATGAAATTATGTTGAGTCATACTTCCAACATCACCCTTTGACTTCCATCTAGAAGAAGAACATTTCTTACAATTCTGTCTACTTGAATCCTCTCCCCAATAAATCATATAATCATTGGGACACGCATGTATTTTTGTATAATTCAGACCAAGCTTGTTAACAAATTTTTTCATATCATAAAAAGATTCTAGGATTTTTGCTTCAGGAAATGCATCACGAATCAATTCCAATGACATGGACGTTGCCTTATTTTTAATTGCACACAGACATATGATATGGTACAACTTCAGTAGAAATGAAAGCTTTGAATATTTCAAACACCCACTATACAACTCTTGATTTCCATTGTCAACTAAATCATGAAACACATTTTACTCACGAAAGTTTTCCCTTACACTTGGCTCCACAGAATCAAGAGGAGGATCCAATGATATATTACAATCTTGATCTGCTTGTGTTACAGTCTCAAAAACATCAATTTTCATGTTTCAATTTGTAGCACCCTTCTTCTGGTTGTTATGATATGTGTTGATTCTCATAGTGGTGTCTTGAAGTGCCTAATGCATCATTTTTGAGGTTTTTCATTTCATTTTCCATTGTCGACGAACTTGGGACCTCATTCTGGGGATTAACATCAGTGATCAATATTTATGTATTGTTCGATTATCCCTGCCAAATCCAATATAAATATTGACTAGGGAATTTCTTCAGTATTAAATGTTCATAAACTTCATCTCTCTTCAACCATGTTCTAAATTTAGATTTAGGACATGGAAATATTATTCTCCCTTCAACAGATCAATTAGAAATTGAAAAATCTAAAAAATCATTCAAACCCTTAACATATTGAGGTGTGTTCCTCAGTAATGTGATCCAGCTATTATCCATGTATATCACAATGTGCCTACACAATAAGAAAATTAAAACACATAGTTACTACTAAATAGAGAAATAGTTTCATATATATGATAGTGTAAGATTACAGAAACATAATATAATAAAGATGACCCATTGATCATAAAGTATGCATAATATAATAAAGATGATACATTTATCACATTTACCAATTACTTAGCATGCCCAGACAAACCGAACAAGTATGGTCTCTAGGAGACAATGTCAACACCTCATTGAGGAGCAGTAAGAATATTGGGTTACACACTTATCATAACACTATCGATCACACATTTATGTTGCCTCAAAAAACACCCCATTGAAAGTGATGTCATTGAACACACCAAATATGCACGATTTTCATACCATTAGTTCAAATACATTACTAGAAATATTTATCCCTTATATGACACCCTTTGAGACTTATCGCAGGTTAGCTTGGGTTCCCAGATTATGGGTAGCCTAGGTCAGTTCATGAAAATTGGTCATGTTTCATCACTATTTATGTTTTTCAATCTTTTCACTATCTATTTGAATTTACCTCTCTCTTTGAATTTGATAGTGTTTCTTATTTCCTTGAATTTGGAGAGACCTTTGTTAATCATTATATCATTAGGTTGTGAAATTTTAATTCATCCACTTGGATTTCAATAGTGGGGTTCTCATTAAAATCTCTTTTAAAAACTAATGAATGTTGTATGTTTTTTTCACTTAAATATGTTTTGTGTTTAGTACTATAAAAATTTATCTTCATTATTTCAAACAACTCAAATTAAAAAAAATCATGAAAACCAAAAAATTTGGATTTGATATAATAAAAAGGACATGTCCAATTTTTTACTTCAAACATTTATGTATATTTCAATTCCTAAGATCAGTTAATTTGAAGTAATTATTTAGAAATGAATTTACAACTTTAACACAAACTATTATACTTAATTCAATCATAATAAATTTAAAATATTTAGTAAGTGACACTAGTTCAGAACTTATGAAGATCTTTTCTAACATGTTTGACTCAAGGTTCCTTTAAACATGCCTTAACTAGTGATCGAGGATAACATAATAGTTTCATTTATTTATTTTTATTATATATCATAGGGATATCATTTCATAGTTCATATATCCATATATATCACATGCAATGAATATGTACCTATTGTGAAAAATACTTGTCATTATTAATCCCTATGTACCTATCATGATGAACAAATACTCATCTCATACCATAGTGGGAAATGATATAAAATATCAATAATAGTAACATCACAGAATAAGTGAATTTCCCATGGTGAAATGGAATCAATTGTAACAAGCGAACAATGTGAAAAATAGTCCATTCCCTAAGAACTCATATTTTTCCCCACACATGGGTTAGATACACACATGGATGATCTCATTACCAATACTCTACATATCCTAGTCTCCATTCCACATTTCCCAAATTGTAATGAAATATAAAAGAAACTATACTTTGATACCACTTTGTAACACCCCAACCCATTTATCCCACTAGTGATCAAGTTGGGTGGGTTACGTGACCTCAGATATACCTCCTTGTAAGCCTAAGGTTGTTTAATAGTAGTGAGGGTGTAATAAATATAGTGGGGATACTATACCACCTGGTATAGAGTTGAAATAATAGTGTAAATAATAACAGAGTATCAAAAATAGTGGAAATAATATATATTATCAGATATGAAACCAAAAAATATATAAAGGTCAAACCAAAAAATCCAAATTATAATTAAAACAATTAAATGACAAGTTGAAGGTATAAAAATGATGTTCTTAATGTTATATAAATAAAAGAATAACATATTCAATAAAATACTCTAAAAACTAGTTCCCTAGCTCCATGTCAATCTCATCTCCAAGATCCAACCCATCTCACAATCAATCAACCAATACAAGGCCCCATACCCTTTTCCCGAATTGCATCAATGAAATATTCTAAGGTACAAAATAATGGCCAAAATAGGGTGAGTATAACTCAGTATTCCACAACCAATGGGGTCTGAACATGTCTAGTCTGAGCATATAGTGTATGCAATAAAGCGATAGACAAGGGTGTTAATTTAATAAATTAATTATATATATAAAATAAACCCACAGACCCATAGGCTCTAGGATGACACCCTATGTTAGCCAAACCATCATCAACTCCATGTGAGGTGTCTCTTTCATGAGGTGGATCCTCCTACATCAGGACATATTTCCCCAAAATACTGGAAGATTCTGTTAAATCGGGATGAATTTCCAAAATCATGATTCAAGTATCCAATCTTGGTATAGAATTTATAGAAATACTTTGTTCTTCCCATGGATTTCACCCCCATTGGAAAAAGTAGCCATCTCACCATTCCTAGAATTGATATAACTACATACATCTTCCCATGGAACATGTTTTTAAGAGGAAATAAACCATATAACCGGGCTAAGACATTCTATAACCACTTAAGTCTTCCCATGGAATGTGACACTATGGGGAAAATTAATAATCTCATATCAAATGGTGAATTCTCTTATATTAGGATAAATCAATGATAGTATATATCAATCAGGTCTAAAATATTATTACAAGACATATTAGTTAATTCATCCCATCACTTATTAATTTTACCATTTATTCCAAATTTTCAAATCCTCCTATAGATACGAATCACCAAAATCATCTTAAACCATTTTTCATATTTCTCATGCAATGTAAAGATCTTTAACTAAGCCATGATTCCAAAGGATCTCATAAAATCATGAGGGGTTGGAACAACACAAATATTAATTCAAGTCCCAACTATAATGATAAGAGAGAAAAAATGGATCCTTGGGAGGGATCAACAAGAGGATTTTAGAAATAAGGGATAATTCTTATTATTTAGGTTGTGCATGTGGCATGTCGATGCGATCATAATTTTGCACATACTAGCATATTAAGAATAGACTAAAAGGAGTTTTCCAAGACCACCCAACTCAAAATAAGAATTTTTTTTAAAAATCCTCATGTTTGGGGTAGTAATAATATTCCCCCTTCCCTTCAATGAGAACTATAATTTTAATCAACAATAGATCAAGAAGCGGAAGATGAACTAGAAGGTTTACCTTAAAAATCTATGTTCAGAACACCAATATCTAACATGGCCTTGCTTATAGATCAAATAGGATTCTCATACATTATCCATGGAAGGTTTGATGGAATCATAAAGGAGATAGGAAATTTTAGAATATATTTGTTGGATTGTTAAAATTCCTGGAAGATATAATTCATGATGTGAATAGGGAATTCACATCATGAATTCCTCAATTCCCATATATGTTGAAATATTTATCACCTCATTTTATAAACCGAATTAAACCAATTTTATTTCATGAATATATTTAATGAAGTGAATTATTGTTTCAAGAATTTCCCAAAACCAATCCATGGCGTGAATGGGTTCATGGGGTTTTCCTAGAAAATTCACATAATGAATTGGGAATTGATAACATCAATTCGTTTTGCATCTATAAAGAAACTCTCATACTTATTCAATATGAAACACCTAATCCAACTAGATTAAGGATTAATAAACAAGGTTTAAATGTAAGGAAACATAAATCTAAGATATTTATCTAAAAAATTAAATGGATACATACCTGGAAAAGATAGGGGTCGCCGGAGATGGAGGTCGTGGGGTTTCCGGAGACGGAGGTCGTGGGGTCGTCGGAGACGGAGGTCATGGGGTCAACGAAGACGGAGGTCGTGGGGTCACCGGACGGTTGAGGGTCGTGGGTTGCTGGGGGGGGGGGTAGGGGAATAAGGGAGGGTGTGGGGGTTGTGAAGGTTTGGGGGGGTCATGGGTCACCATGGGGGTTAGGGGAAGGGTCAGTATTTTTAAAAAAAATTATGGGTTTCGCAGCAGTTTATTAAAAAACGCCGCGAAACCTTTCGGTGAAAATGTTTAGTGGTGGTTTTGTGAACCTCTTCTACAAAACCACTGCTAAAACCTGTTTTTATTATAGTGGTTTTTGGGATCCAACTCATCGATTTTGAAGGAAAAAACTTTCCTTTTCCTCCTTTGTGGTTGTTGGTTGTCTCTGAAAAAACTTCTCTCTGGGCATTGATTTTTAAAGTGAACTAGTTTCTTGTATTTGAAGCAATAAACAATTCAATGAGGGTTGACTAGATCATTCTTTTAATCTATCATATTAGCAGGTTTCGACTGTCAAAAAATGTTATCCATGTGTTCTTTCTTCCCACACCTAAATAATTTATTCATCCCCTTTATGAAATTTCTGGGGTTCTTCTTTTCGAACCTTTGAAAAGTGGGATATTGGAATTTATCATCACCAATATATTCCTATATTGGAATACCAGAATTAAACTCCTCTTTACACTTTTTATCTCCATGATACTCTTGAGATTCACTGATCTCCATCTTGACTTTGCGGGAACATCAAAAACATTTCTCATAGCTATCAAAGTCACAGATCACCAAGGCTTTTCACAGACTAGGTTTTATCCCACCAAAGAAGCAGTCAACCTTGAATTCAAGGGTAATGAAAAAATTAGAGGTTTATCATGCAATTATTATGAATTTTTCATCATAAAACCCAAAATATTCATCATATTTATTTATTGAGTGTAAAGAAATACCTTTCTATTTTATAATAGAGAGTGTGAGAAAAATATTTATCGAAAATCATTTTTTAGGATTCCTTCATATCCATTACTTTAATATCTTAATTAGGATTCATATTATTTATCAATGTCCAATACTAATAAGAGTCTCCCTCTATACAATAAACAACAAGAATAACCTTATCTTGTTCAGAATATTGGATGATGGAGATGATATTCTCAATGGAGTTTATCCATTGTTCAGGGATTAAGGGATCATATGATCCATTGAAAGTATGAGGCCTTTGTCGTATGAAGATCTTGATTTCAATTTGTTCTATATTAGGGGAGTTTTAAAGATCCTCCTAATCTAGGTTTCTATTCATAACTTGAGTCAGATGAGAGAGTATCATCATTAATTTTGTGAATCCTGCTCCCATCAGGCTTGGCATCTCATTGGGGTAGTCATCACATTTCTCGTCACACTGATTGATTACCCGATTCCTCTTATTTTCAAATATTGGCTAGAATAAAAGGAAAATTACGTGTGAGTATTTTTAAACTATTAAACTCATAAAATGGAATACAATGACATTAAAGGGAAAACTTATAAAGTATATTTATTTCCATAAATTAGGAATTTCTAGTCTTCAATCTATGTTATCCATGATATATTTCCTAACATGTATTCTTATGGTCATTTTTTTGGTTCCCTAAATAATGGTTTGTAATGAGATTATGAATTTACCAAAGTATATCCCTAGATATTGTCAAAAAGGTGCGTAGTAAGGCCTGTTGTTGTGTATTAGGTTACCTTGATTCCGGCCTGGAACACCTTGTCAGAGTTGTTACTCCTAGGTACATCTATGCTAGAACTACGTCCACTTGTAGTATCCAGACATGGATGTATTTTCTTGATAAATTTCTTACCTTATACATACCAAAATTTAGGGATGATTTCTTATACTAAGTCTTATCCCTAAGTATTTCACTAGATTTCTATAATCCTAATCCAAAAAATAACTAAACTTTTCCTCTGATACCAACTATAACAACCATGATCTTTATTTCACATTAATACTTGATTTCTTCCATAATATCACACTTAATACAACCCAAGATATTGATAAGTCTAATGTATTTAGTAATTAGTTACATTACATAACAACTTAAAACATGAAATACATTGTCTTTATTGAAAACCTCCTTAACATGATCAAAATATTCCTTCATACTTAAAACTGCATGGGATAACTTGGGGACAAACATAAGAAATGGGTGATCTATAAATACCAGTAAGAGAATAAACATGGAATAACATGAAGAGGATAATACATGATATAAAATAGCCATTTTAATGAGGAATAAAAAGATTATGATTCATAAACAAGAACAAAGAGACATTATATAACATGATAATCATAACATAGGAAATGTGCAAACAACTTAAAACACTACATCATAAACATATAACATGGATAAACCTTCTAATACATCATGGTGGAAAAATTCCCATAAAGGAATTAGGTTCACACCCTATCCCAACATGACATATCATGATACTAAACATTACACAATGCATTGTAGTGTTATTTGGGTGCACCCATCATATTCATTTCATTATCATGCTTAAGTATCCCACATGATCATAAAACATGGATACATTCACCATCATAATTTATTACATGATTAAATTTTTTGGAATAAATATGTTTAAGTCCTTAATAAATAAAGTATACATTCTTAAATGTGAATAACCTTGATAGGGAATGGGTATGGTATTCACCCCACAATATGTAATATCATGGTGAAATTTTAGTAGCATAACTGCATCATTTAATGATTCATAAAAATGGGATGATGAGAGAGAAATAGGTCTATAATCACATAGAAATAAAATGAGAGGTAAGAGGGACATGGAAAATTAATCCCCAACATTAGAAATTTGTAAATATATGGCATATGTTAATGAAGACATTTGAATAGAGAAATAAATCTTTAAGAAATTTCGGCATGGTAACAGGTGTAAAAAGGGATCATGGGAGGATTAATGAGAGAAAAAGGGGATCTTATAACTTTTAAATTAAATTTATAGTAATGGGAATATGGGATAACATATTACAAAATAATAAAATTTAATTTAATAGACATAACTTAAAATAAATTATTGAATGGAAATGAGAAGATAGAAATCTGTTACGGAATTTCAGTATAGTAACAACTTAGATAAAGGTCAGAATGAGAGATTATAAATTATATATCATTGAAATAAAATCAAATGGATAGTAAGGTAATGTTTATGAATAAATTAAATTAAAAAACTTTCAATCAAGAATACAAATTCCAAAGAAGGTGCTTGAATTGAATTGAGGAGAGGAAGGTGAGGATCCCTTACTTGAGAGTGTGACTCCTTAGGCTTGGGAGGGGATTCTTGAGAGCTTAGGGGTGACTTTGGAGGACTATAAGGAGCGTAGGTAATAGTTTGGTCATGCTCTAAGGAGTTTTAGTGAATATAAATGGGAGTTTGGGTGGGTTTATATAGGAAAAGAGGGGGATTTATTTATTATTTAGGTTTTGGACTCTACATAATAAAATATCCCAAAAAAACCATCCAATGATTTTCCCCATGGTTTCTTAAAAAAGGGAGGGTTTTTTTTTATTTTATAATTCTAAGGGCTTAAATTATTATAATAATTCCCTTTATTATGTGGAGGTGAATCACACTCTTAAATAAATGATTTTAAAATATTAAAATATATTATAGGTTTTGGAGGATTCATAATGGTTTTACAAAAAAAATAAAATAAACATAAAATCACATTATTTTAAAGGGAACACATTTATTTGGTCATGGATACCATTTATAATATTTTTTACATCACTTTTGGGTCATTATGATGTCATAAAAGACAAATTATATTTATATGGTATTAAATTTTTAACTGAAAATTCGATTGTCTTAGAAAATTATGAAAAAATCACCATTGGATAATTTCAACACTATGATTCAAAAAATAAAATTCATTTCATATAAATAATTTTCAAATTATGTGAATTTTTACTTTTAAAATAAAACTGACATTTATTAAGAAATACGGGGTTATTTGACAATAATAGTTTTCCAATACTTATAAAAATTAAATTTAATTATATAATCATTTAAATTTGATAAAAATTATTTAATAATAATATTTTTTTAAATAATATTTATTTAAAAAATCCTATAATTTCATAAATTCATTAATTGAATTTGAATATTAATCAATAATAAAATTTGTGTTTTATTGTATCAAAATAAAAATATTTTACAAAGTAAAAATAGTAAAATGAAAATATATTCATTATTATATAAAAAATAATTAACATATATCTATTACTAGGGTCTTGATACATATCCATTTAATACACCATCATATACACTAAAAGTAAGGTGTGCGATGGTGGGACTTTCATGAGGCGGTTCGACAAACATGGTTTGAGTCGTGATCTTGATGTACTTGAACTTCTCCCATAAATGGGTTTTCACATGATTAAGTTGTTGGATATATACTTGGGTTTGGTCAAGGTCAAATCCTAGAGATTCTATATCCCTTAGAAGCTTCAGTAAATACACTTCATAGGGTATGATCTTATTGGTTGAGACCATCACTTCTTTTTTTTCAATGTCAATTGGATTGTTAAAATTGTATATTTATACTAACCATGTGATCACTATTAAATAGATATATTATGAATAGAAATGATTCATAATGGTCAATTAAATCTGATCGGATATAATTAAACCAAAGAATCTCATGTTTTTTCTATAACCATATTTTCTTAATAAGACATTTAATTATATCAAAAGGAGAATTTTATTTATAATAGTTTAGGTCATTACACAGTGAATCTATGTAAAATGGTACACAATAGAATCCCATGAATATAAATGCCTAAAATCATAAAAATAGTAACAATTTTCTAAATCCTAGGTAAAAATAAAACCTAATACGAATAACGAACCTACCATTGATGAAAAAACAACACAATTATCCACTATCTATCATTTGATACTCTATCCCTTCCAATAAATAATCAATCATTACAACCTTCAATCTAAGGAAACATCAACTACATGTGCACCAAGATACACATAAAGTGGTTAAGTAGAGTAACTAGGTAGGTTTTCTCTGATGATTTTCCTTGCCCCAGATCCACATGAAAACAATGTATCTCATTTTTGTTTTATGAAAATATCCATGATGTATGATAATTGAATGAAGAAAACAACACATAACAGTCTTAATCAACATAAATAAATTTTCATAAAAAGAACCATGGGTTTCAAAAATAATGTTGTGTAAATAAGGTTTCATTTTTGTAAGATAGATATATAATACAATACACTTTATGTATAAAAGTTAACATTTTCATGCATCTTGGATAAAAATTTTTACTATATTGAACAGATATATAATAATTTAATACCCTAGTATAACTAACCTTAAATATATTAATTTAATCTATCCTCAGATTCTAGATTTCCTTCCCTCCTTTTATGATGGATTGGAATCCCTCGTTCAAACTAGACTTCCACCCATCATTGTGGTTCCAAAGTTCCTTGATGACATATCTCATGCTTGTATTTTATTTATTAATCTTCATCAAAGACATTGCCACATTTTTGAATAATGCATCTACCAACTCATTCTACAACTCTTTCATCCATTCATCATCCTCATTTACTACTTACTAAGAACACAAAAAATGAAACCAAAAAATTAATCAATACATAATGAGTGATTTTTTTGGTTTCTTGATATTCATTTTCTTATATAACTCACTGAGTTACTTTTGAAAATAATTAATAAAAAGTTACTTTTAATTTGGGTGGAATTACATTGGATCTTATTAGATCTCCATAATTAAGTATACTTTGAAAATAATAATACTATGATGGGTGAACTCTTGAAAATACTCGTGTTTCGCTTTTTTTGTAAAAAAAACATTCCAAATGAACCTTTTGATTCTATACCCCTTTAACCTTGATAAATTTAAAAGGGTGAAAATATGAATCTTGAAGGTATTGCTCCATCAATGAGAATAGATCATAAAAATTGATTTCAACTTAATATTTAGGATGCTTTCTCTTGGCATCTTGGAGAAATGGTCGGTGGTCAAGCTTTCCCATCCACCTCACACCAAAATGATCACCAGTACCCAGTATGGGAAGTCTTTTAGTTAGAGTAATTAAATCAACATAGGTTTATGTCCATAAAATACAGGGGATGGTTATCAAGAAACAAAATTCAATAATAACTATTTGGGAGGTATTTCATCAAGTAACTTTAGAACCACAATGATGGGAGGAATGCTAGTTTGAAAGAGGGAGTCCAATCCATCATCAAGATATGGAAGGAAATAAAGTATCTGAGGACTGATAAAATAAATTTAGTGGAGGTTAGTTGTACTGGAGTAATGTATTATTAAATATCTATTAAATTCAGTAACAATTTTCATGCAAGATTCATGAAAATGTGGACTTTTATGCATGGATTTTGTTTTATTGTTTTTATTCAAGAAAAATTAAATTTCTGATTACTCATGTAGACAATGTATTCTACACATGATGATGTTACCAATACCAAGTAAGAACATGTTGTTGATGATGAAACTATAATATTATTATGGGATCAACAATGTGTTGATGAAAAAAAACAATGATGCAGTATCGCAGTGTTGTATAAAATTATCAAGGAAAGAAGTCATGGTATAAAATTTGAGGTTGGTTGGAATCTATATGACCAAACTATTAACCTCAAAAATTCAATGTTGATAAGTTATATTGGGGTCACAACTAGGATGGATATTCTGATTGATATTGATTCATGGTGCCATATCCATCTTGTAATGAAGGAAATCCTTTGTAAAGATATAACAAAAATATTACAATATAATTTATCTATTTTAAATAAAAATTATATAATGAAGGGTTGATATAATTTTCATTATTACTTACATAGTTCATTTATTTTAGAATATTTCCATAAGAAATTTGTCTTAATGTCCATTGGAAAATCCCATTGAGGCTTCCAAAATCTTCTTACAAAGTTAAATCACAGGGATGCTGAGGGGAAAGTAAAACACTACCCACTAGTTAGTGAGGTACACATTATAAATTAAGAAACATGGAATACTTGAATCAATAGTCGCAATGGGAAATCATTTTAGGTGAATTTCAATTGATAATATATTATTTGAAATTATTTATTTTATCCAACATGATTGAAAATTTTTAAGTTATGAGACATCAAAAGAATGTTGAAAATAAATAACATGCATCAAAACCAATTTACCCCAATTACAAATCAAGGATGGGGTTCACTTTATTAGATAATAAATTGGTATGTATTTTAAATAAACAATAAAATATTAATTATGTGATATGAAATAAAATATCTTCCTTTATTTATTTAAATATTTATGAATCAAAATCTAAATCCACTTCCATCACACATCATGTGCTACAGAAGGTGGATTGTGTAAATAAAGAAGTTAAATTAATTAATGAAAACAGAAAAAATGGGAAAAAGTTTAAGTACGAATTAATAGTTATTAATTATTATTTATAACAATATTATAAAAAAATATCTATTTATGATCATATTTTTTATATGTTTTAGACACAAGAATCCACAATGATTGTACTAAAATAAAAGATACTTTCAGTAGCTTTGAAGTGGCCTGAAAAATATGGCCACATTAGTGGATTAGGTTTTAGAGTCTCTCATCAAACATATTTTGAGAAGATAAAACCACATGAAGATACGTATAATATAGTAAGATGATTTCAGACAAAAATAGACTCGCTGTAAGATATTATTGTTTGGTCTAGTTTGGAAGAACAATGTATGAGAAAGGATAAAATTGAACAAGTGGTGGAGAAAATATTTTCACATGAACCAAATTATCCCACTAGATTTGAGGCTAGTCATTTACCCCAACTGTATACCTTACTAGTGGAAATAAATTTTGTCATTACTCTTTCTCTTAAATGTGAATAAAAAACTTTTGATAAATTTATATTACTAAAATTCATAAGGGTATAGTTGTATGTGATTTGTGTCTATCAACACCCATGCACCACCATGTTGCAATGGGTAAAGTGTATAATATCATGGGAGAAAATATATACAGTAAATACCTCCCAAAAGATAACATGAGAGTGGGGATTGAGGTAGCTCATGAGCCAACTACTGAGTTTCATGTTTTACTTGATGGTCTAGATATTATAACAATCAATGATTCTATTAGATCTTTCATAGCATGGGTGTATAATGTTATAAAAATACATGAGGTACGCCTTTAAAAAAATTATATGAAAAACTTATAATGGTTGATGATAAAAGGTCTTATTAAGGTATGATATTATAGATGGATAAAGCATCAGGGAAACAAAAGGTAGAATTAAGAAAATATAGTGAATCAACTAAGACAAAATGACATTGTGAGAGTACCACATCCTCGAAAGTTCCATAGAAACATTTATTATCATTTCAAATTCATACAGAGACCACATTTAAAATAAAAATATGTCTTCAATTTGTATATTAAAAAAGAAATATATGGAAATTGTTTGATAAACAAAATTGGTCTCGAGACTCTAAATGATATTCTCAAACATGAATGGATGGGCGTCTCAGTTGTGAATACAAACATAAGGTATATTTTCATAATACGTCTATCCAAATAGTGAGATAATATATTTATTAAAGTTAATAAGTATTCATATATTCCATAGGTGTTTATATTAAAGCTATATAAAGGGAAGATATTTCAAAGAAATATTTGGATTTATTAATCTCTATATCATTTATATGGAAAAAAATTACTTTGGATGATGAAGAAATTAAGAATAAAAAAGACGAGTCACTCGAAGAGGTTAATAAAAAAGTATCAGAAGAGAGTATTTTTGATTCCTAAAATGAAAAATTAAAACTCTATAATCTAATTACATAAAATATTTATTTTAATATTTCTTTAATTAATTGTTTTTTCTTTTTTATGGATCACTGAATGTAGATCGCAGTCAATCTGGACACACTAGATATTTATTTTTTGGATCTAATGCATGGATATCCAACCAAACAACCATACATTATGTGTATTGTGAATTTTTAATACACTATAGTCAATATTTTATAGATAAAATTTTAATTATATGTTTCAGTTTGTGTTTTAACAATAATTTTGTTACGATAGGGTGGTTGCTAAATATAGGCTAAATCATGGCACAAAGTTAGTGTATGAAGAGATAAAGCATGTGGATTACTAAAAATAGAAAAAAATTAAGGTATATATATAAATATTGAACTATCAAAACATTTCAAAAAAAAAAAAATTAATTACATTGGTCAATGTTTCTTAGTGTTTGAAACAAGATAATGACATCGATTATGGATATTATGTTTGAAAATTTATGAGAGAGATCATAATGTATTAAAATATTAGTATCCCTAAATAGGTAATTTTTGAATGTTACTACAATTTCATTAAATATATTTTATAATCATTTGTTTTCCTATATTTTCTTATTACTATCAAGTTTTCCAACAACCGAGACTCTCAAAAGAAGAAATAAATTTGTTTAGAGATGAGTGGGTAGTTTAGTTTTTTTAGAATTTATACCGAAAACAAATTTAGGTGATTATATGTTATGTTTGTGATCTAGTATGAGTTATAACCTTAGATATATATTTGTGGTGAAAATAATTAGTGTCACAATGCTTATAAATTATTAATTATCTCTATATCAAGGTGAAGTATAATAGTGGAAATCAATTTGTTTTGAAATACTTACCTGTGAATAATAAAATTGTTGGGAAATGGAAGAGGAAAAGGTGGAGGTGGAGTTAGAGGTAGAGGAATAGGTGGATGTGAAGGCAGAGTTAGAGTTAGAGACCTAAGTGGTGGTGGAGGCAGAGGCGGAGATCAAGGAAGGGACTATGGCAGAGGAAGAGAAGAAGCACTCTTTAACAAAAAAATAAAATTATTTGGAAATGAAGTAGAATGAGAATCATAAGATGATTTTGTTTGAGAATTTTTTTTGAAAAGTGATCATAACACTTGTCACATAAGATAAAATCAATTGTGAAAGTATTTTAGGTGGATTATTGAAATAATTTTTTTACCACTTGTTTAAGTGATCTTATATAGGGTAGTAATTCACCTGTAAGATCATTATATTTTAGAAGCTTCAATTTCTCCACTAGTGTTGTAGAAGAAAAACCTGTGAAACTCCCAATCATTAAATAAGTATATAATCCAACTTAAATGTTTTAATAAATATATATTTAGTCAACCACCAAATTTAGTAGGATTATGAGAGATATATTAGTGGAAAACCAACATTTATATCACGGTCATCAAGGAGGGCTAGTGTCGAAGTCTCTATTATCAGTTTAAAATTCAAATTTGAATAAAAAAAGCATCACTCATTGAAAACCGAGAAAACAAGCTTGTATTATATTGATAATATATAAAAATTATTCATAATTAATTTGTGACATGTATGAATTAGTCTCATGTAAAAAACACACATGATGTAACCTGTATGACTCAAAGTGCGTGTTTCCAATTTAAAATAGAATTTTAGGAAAAAACATAAGTAGATTACTAAAAACTGATGAAACACATTCATATTGTTTTAATACTTCAGGATAACAATCCATAATTCATTTGAAATTTTTATGAATCCACTAAAACTATATCTGAGAAATAGTGTCACTATTATGACTTCAAGTGCGTCTTTTTATTCAAAATCAACATCAATTTTAGTGAAAAAATAACTGATATACTCAAAACTAATAAAACACATTCAGATTGTTTTGGTACTTTTGAAAAATGATCTATAAGTCATTTGTGATGTGTAGGAATTAACCTCACCTTAATATGATACACAATGTGACTTCTAAGACTCAAAGTATATGTTATCTATTTAAAATTGACAATTTAATAAAAAAATGTGTCACTCACTAAAAACTGAGCAAAAAAACTCAAATTGTCTTTATAATTTAAGAAAATGATTCACAGTTCATTTTTATGTGTAGGAACCAATCTCACATCAAACCCACATATGATTTAACCTTTATAACTAAAAGCATATGTTTCTAGTTTAAAATGAAATTTTAGTAAAAAACACAAGTGGTGTACTAAAAACCAAGGAAACACATTCATATTGCTTTAATACTTTAGGAAAATGATCCATAATTCATTTAAGACACGTAAGAATCATATTAACCTCAATAAAATTCACAATGTGGCTGGTATGATTCAAAGTGTATCTTTTTATTTAAAACTGACTTTAATTTTTGTAACACCCCGACCCCAAAAGCCCAGAGCCGGTGCATTATTTTTATATATTTACATGATTACAAGGAATCAAGTTCTGAAGGGCTGATCAGTTTAGTAGTCCTGGAGAATAGATTACATACATTAACTTTACATTACAATTTCAAACATAAAACACAACATAGATTGTTCTTTGAGAATTATATTATTCCATTTAGCTTAACCCTGCATATCAAACATAATAAACTTCTTGGAATACTAGGAAACGAAAACATAAGAAAGTGGTGTGCTCAGATGATCATTAAGGGTAAACAATTTAGCGGAAGATTACATAAACAACATGCATGGTGAATAATTGAAAACACATACCTTTAAAAATAATAAACACGAACACTTTATGGCAGAAATATGAGTTGAGTAAATAATGCTATAATAAATCATAGTCATGGGTATTCTACTAGTCGAATAACCACATGAAGCATCAATATTATTTTCATAATGAGGGAATGTATAATTCCAGACATTCTGAAACATTTTTTCAAGGCCTCGCCCAAGATGTCTAAAAATGATTAAGGCCTTAACCAAAACCATATATCAAATTGGGAAAGGCCTCAGCCAATTCCACATCTAATTGTCTCACGAGACCTACCGATGCATCGAGGAGCTATAACAGGCTCCACCCATCACTTACTATGTTAAATACATTCATCATATGAAAAGGTTGAAATATAACATAAACATTTGTATTAGAACTAGCATACGAAATGTCAATAATTCAACTATAAACTATGAATTGTATAAAAATAACACATCCAAAGTCAAACATATCACAAAAAAATCAATACAATATGGAATATTTGTATCATAATAAATCAACCTAGACCAAGAATAATATCCTATAAAGGATGTTGACATAGTTGAAAATGATTAGCAAAAATCATTGAGAGAAATATCCCTTTTTCATGAAATCATTTAAAAGTCACATAATTTATAAAGGGAGTCATTTAAAAGATATTTTTGAATCAAAGTGTCCCATACCACTTTGAAACTTTTTAAAGGAATTATGATTTTAAAACATTTATGTCCATATAAATAAATCCTTAAAACCATTTTGAAAACATGGAAATTAATGAGAAAGGTTTAGAAGAATAAATATTTAAAACATTTAAAATGATGTTTTAGTAAAAAAAGTCCCTTTAAAATAATCCCTTTGAAAACTATTTTATGAAACATGGACATGGATACTAAATATGTCCCAGTAGATACTTACGTAAAAACAACCTCGGATAATAAAGAGATTGTGAAATTAACCCTTACCTTGCACTTTCCTTTGGTTGAGGGTACGTTTAACCTCCTATATAATGACCATAGTATGTTATTAAATTATAACAGAACCATATTAATATTTATTATATCATAAATGATTCATTTATGACTTTATACTACCCATTTAATAATTATTTCATTATTAAATTAACATTTTGGGTAACAATCGCTTTCTTTATCGTACGTGTATTAGCTTGTTATTTTTGATCGTATCATTTAGATCATAACTTAAATAATTCCATAATATAAACCTTGATTGATATATAATATATATTTAGAATATAAATATTTATAATTGATAGATATATTAAATGGAAGGAACCGTTTATAGAGATGGTAGGCCGTACATACGCATAAACACTGCTTCAGTTTTCATATCATATTGAATGGAAGTAAGTGAATAAGATATATATAAGTACATTAATACATTTATATATATCTCCAAGAGAATTATTATATCTTATATTGAATACTTATTAATAATATATATATTTTTATAGTCATCGTTGAATGGTGAATGTTGGAATGAATCTCATCGCGTCGTGGAGACGGTAATCCGTACGTACGCACAAGCGACAATATCATTATATTGATGGTGAAATATTATGTAATTGGATGGTATATCATATATAAATAATCATTAACATGTTATATTTATTATTTACATCAGTTATACTCATTATTATACCCATAAAAATAATTAAGTGTTTGAATAACAAACTACACCACGACGTGGAGACTGTAAGCCGTACATACACAGGTATGGTGACTTTGTCATTTAGAGGATGGATAGAATAATGAATATGGTTGAACCATATTTATAATAACATAAAATTATGTAGTATGTAATGGATTTATTATTCTGTTATGGAAAAAACAAAGAAAGAGGAAGTGGAAGATGAAAAGAACTTGAAAGAGGGTGGTGAAATTATTACCTCTTCTTCAGGTGTTTACTTTTGAGTTGATCAAAAGGGATCCTTGGGTTGGATTTATGATAAAAGTAAGGACTCTAGGTTTATTTGAAGGATGTTTTGAGGATATTTGGGAAGGGGTTGTCCGAGAAAAATGGCTTTCGAGGTGTGATTTTGAGAGAAGGGGAAGTACCCTTTTATAAGAGAGGTGAGGGTCACTTTAGGAAAAGTTTGAAATATTATTTTATAATAAAATCATTTTCAGTTTCTAATGGCTCAAAAATAATTTATTTATAGGATAAGGTAGGTATGGGACGAAAACCACTCAACCAATAGGTTTTGGATAGATTTAGGTCACCATATTAACCTTATCTTTTTATATTTAATTCTTAGTTAAATATTTAAACTTTTACCGTGTCTTCCTGTATTATTACACTATATGGTTAATAAATTTACTCTTTACATACCAGAGAACCTCAACTAGGTCATAAATGACATATATGATATTATTTAAGTCCTTTGTCCGAACCTTATATTTTTTAGAATATTATATAAACAAATAATATAGTATTTGTTTTAAAAATTAATTTATGTAAATTTTGAAATTATTTGGTATTTTCTTTTTTTTTGAAAGTCATCAAAACTTGATTATTTCAAAAAAGATAAATTTAATAAACCCTAACATGTAATATTCACCTAGAAAATTCGGGGATGTCATAAAAACAATGAAATTATATTTATCTTAATATTTATAATACCATTTATTTGATTCTTTCATTAATAAGGTAATTACAACATCATCACTGTGTCATAAATAAAATAAATTATTTAATGCATAAAAATTATAAATAAGAAACCATTATTTAGGAAATATTTTTATATTTCTAATGAATATTTATAGTAAAATTTATATTGTGTGTAACTCTATATTAAAAATGGTTTACTCATTAAACTTTGAATTTAACACTTTAAACTCTTCTTTAAATAAAATAATAATAAATGTCCTAATCTAATACAAGTGGACCTAAAGGATCATATTTTATTTATAATGTTGTATTTTGGTTGAAATAAACCTATCCAATAGAATTAGGACATGTGTTAGGATAATTATAATATCATTTTTACCTTTAATTACCCTATTTACTTTTAACCGTGGTAAATAAAAGTCAAAAGTTACTATTCAGAAAAAATTATTTTTATCTTATTGAACCAAATTTTACTTACTGATATAAATCGTGTCTCTAATATTTTTGAAATTCATCTCACAGAAGTGGTAAAATTAAGTTTTATGCAAATTTGTAAATGCTCCTAGATGGTGGGTAAAAGAGGCTAAAAAGTTCAATAAAATTTAATACATATAATTTTATTATAAAATAACTCCAATAAATTAAATTGAAATCATATAGGTATTATATATCTATTTTGACTTAAAATAAATTTAAATAAAATAAATAATTATTTAAATAAAAAGTCAGTTTTAAATAATAACGCAGTGTTTTTCACTATTCATAAAAAATTGAAAGTTTTCAGAAAAATACCAAAAAATCACCCAAAGATAATTTTGATATTAAAAATTCAAAAATAAAGTCTATATTAAAAAATTAAAAACATATAAGTTTAATTTATTAATTTAAAATTAATTTTCGTTTTCAAAACTAAAAAGCGGGTTTTTAAAAAGTAAAAACTATCAAAATAATGACATGTGTTTATATCAAATTTAAATGTGAAATTACTTATAATGACCTGAATTATATTAAATGATTAAAATATAATCTAATTATACTTCAAAACCTTCCAAATTCATAAATTAACACTATAAATTATTTTGATTAAAAAATTTGTTTTCAATTAAAACATAGTATTTTTCACTATTCATGAAAATATGAAAGTTATCTGAAAAGTACCAAAAATTTATCCATACTAAATTTTTATGTCTTTATTCTAAAGAAAAATATAATTTCATTAAATAGAATATATAAAAGTGTCAAATATTGTCTTTAAAAAGGGTTCACTATAAAAAGGCACTAAAATTTCATTTTTTGAAAAATACTTCTTTTATCTGAAAAAATGAATTTGTTATTATATTATGTATAAGAAACACGTAATATGGATGTTAAAATTATACATAGTATATAAGATTCAAAATGCATTTAATACTATTCATAACTGCTTTTTGAACGATTAGTTTGGTAAGTTGTTGTGCACTCAAACTCGGTGTTGCATGCAGCACAAGCTATTAAATTACTTTAATGAGATAATGTACTATTAAATCTGGGGGTGTTACATTATACTCTCCATCAGTAAATTGTGTCCTCCCAAATTGAAATTTTTCTTTAAAAATAAAAGATTAAAAATAGAAAAAATCTCTTTGTGGAAAACCCACATCAGAAATTGGGTAAATAAAATTTAGTCTTAATAAGAGGAAAAGGGAATGAAAAAGTTACCACCAAATTATGATCTTGATTAGGAGAACATTGGTGGAAATTAGAGACACTTAATTGGAGGAAAAACTTAAATATTTATAGGGAGTTATTGATGTCATCAATCACAAAAAAGTGTGAAATTGAGATCCTCAAAGCCATCAATCTATGATGATTTAAAATATCTTTAGTTCAATAAAGCATAAGGTATTAGGATAACACATTTTTTATTTTAAGATACCTTCCCTAAAGTTTAAGAATTAATTTATTCGTAGAATAAGAGGAAAAATATACTTGAAACTAGTGTAGAAAACGTTTTTATGGTGGTTATTTTTTGTTTTTAACGTCGGATTTTGGCCGACGTTATTACATGAGACGTTATAAACATTGTTTTTTATGTCGGTTATTTTACAACCGACGTAAAAAACAAAAATCCGAAGCATTTTTCACATCGGTTGATAAAAAACCGATGTGTAAAACACTTAGGAGTCATGGTTTGTTACGTCGGTTATTTAATAACCGACATGGTATATACCATTTCACATCGGTTACTATATAACAGACGTCATAAAGCACTCCTCAGAAGCATTTATCACGTCGATTATTTTTATAACCGACGTGATAAACCTATCTGCCAAGAGGTTTCCAACATTAGTTATATAATAATCGATGTAAAAAACATATCTACGACGTCAGTTATAAAATAACCGATGTAAAAAACTATCCACTCTAATTTATTACATCAGTTATGAAATAACCGACGTAAAAAACATTTCCCATGAAATTATTAGGTTGGTTTCCAAATAACCAACATTAAACCTAATACCAATGAATTTTTTACAGCGGTTATAAAATAACCGATGTAATTCTTTTAAATAAAACCGAACAACTTCTATTCCCATCCAAATTACCTGAAACAGAACAAATGTTTACAAAAAACAGACCAGAACACACCAGAACCCCCCCATTAGACAACCCCCACCACACCCCTGGACACCCCCACACTGCTGGACTGCCCCCACCCCCTGGACAGGCCCCCACACCCCTGGACAACCCCACCACCCCTTGGACAGCCCCCACACCCCTGGACAACCCCCACCCTCTTGTATCCCCCCACCGCCTGGACAACACTCCCATACCCCTGGACATCCCTCCCACACCCCTGAAACAAACCAAAATGTTTCCAAAAATAGATCAGACCCCCCCCGGACAACCCCCACCACACCCCTCGACAGCCCCCACACCCCTGGACTGCCCCCGCCCCCTGGACAAACCCCCACACCCCTGGACAACCCCACCCTCTTGGACACCCCCACACCCTGGACAACCCTCCCACACCCCAGAAACAGACCAAAAAGTTACCAAAAACAGACCAGAACCCCCACCCCAATGGAAATCCCCCACCACACCCCTGGATATCCCCCCACACCCATGGATTTCCCCCACCAACTGGATAGCCCCCCCACACCCCTAGACAACACCCAACCTTCAGGACCCCCGCCCCCACACCCCTGGACTGCCCCCACCCCCTAGACAGCCCCCACACCCCTGGAAAACCCCCTCCCCCCACCCTGGAAAACCCCGCACCCTCCTGTATACCACCCACCCCTGGACAACACTCCCACACCCATGGAGAGCCCTCACACACCCTTCAAATAGACCAAAAAGTTAACAAAAACAGACTAGAACCCCCACCACTCCCCTGGACACCCCCACACCCCTGGACTACCCCCACCCCCTGGAAAGCCCCCCCCCACCCCGAGACAACCCCCACCCTCCTGGACACCTCCAGACCCCTGGACTGCCCCCACCCCCTGGATATCCCCCCACAACCATGGACACCCCCACACCCCTGGACAACCCCCACCCCCAGACAACCCCCACCCCTTGGACAACGCCCCACAACCCTGGAAAACCCCCCCACCCTCCTGTATACCCCCACCCCTGAACAACAATCCCAAACCCCTGGACCACCCTACTACACCCCTGAAACAGACCACCCCCCACTGGAAAACCCCCACCACACCCTTGGACAACCCCCACACCCCTGGAATCCCCCCCACACCCTGGACATCCCCCACACCTCTGGACACCCCTGGACATCCCCCCAATCACATAGAAATATCTCCTATCCTCCTGGACACCCTCCCACCCCACTGGACAGCCCCCACCACACCCCTGGACACCCCCACCTCACTGGACACCCCCAAACCGAAAACAAACCAAAACCCGACCAAAACCCGACCATAACCCCCACACCCCACTAGACAACCGCCACCACACCCCTGGACACCCCCACACCCCTAGACTGTCCCCACCCCCTGGAATGCCCTCCACACCCCTGGACACCCCCTAGACATCCACCCACTTGCCTAGACATCCCTCCCACCCTCCTAGACACCCTCCCACCCCACTAGACATCCCCTACCACACCCCTGGACACCCCACACCCCTGGACTGCCCCCACCCCTTGTTAAGCCCCTGGACAACTAGTGTTGGGAGAGGAGGTGCCGCCACCCCTTGGGGGGCTGAACACTGCTGGAAGGTACTCATCACTCCCACATGAAAATCTTGAGCTCTCAAAATGTTTCACCAATGTTTTCTTCCCTTGTAAACATCATTCATTCTATCACTTTGATGCCAATATAACTTGGGGAAAACACCATCACACATGATGGAATTTCCCCTAGTTATACTGGCATAAAAGTGATAGAATGAATGATGTTTACATGGGAAGAAATCATTGGTGAAACATTTTTAGAGCCCAAGCTTCGCATGTGGGAGTGATGAGTACCTTCCAGCAGCATTCAGCCCCCTCGAGGGATGGTGGCTCCTCCTCTCCCACCCCCTGGACTGCCCCCATCCCCATGGACACCCTGAACCCCCACACCCCATTGAACAACCCTCCCACACCCCTTGAAACCCCCCTCACCCCACAGGACACCCCACACCCCTGGACACCCCCTGGACAACCCCCACTCCCCTGGACAACCCTTCCACCCTCATTGAAATTCTCCCACCCCTGGACTACCCCCCACTCTCATGGAAACCCAGGATACCCCCACCTCACTGAACATCCCTCCCACACCCCTGGATACCCACACCCCACTGAACACCCCCCACACCTTTGAAACCCCTCACCCCCGGACCAGAATCCATACCAGAAAAATTGTCATAAATAGACCAGAACATGATGCAGAGTAAAATTAAACATTCACATATATAACATGAAAAACTTACAAGATCAACTTAAAAAAAACTAAACCCAACCTGAACGACTACCAAATACACAATTACAATGACAATATTCAAAATTACAATTTACACTACAAACAACTAAAATTCAATCAATCCTGTAAAATAAATTGACCATTCCACTTGTAAGTATTTGACGTCTTGAGTACTATAGGGATGAGGGTCATCAAATAGCTATAAATTAAAAGGATATTCGTTAATGTGTATAATAAATAAATCAAATGAAATATTATGGCAAAGTTTAAAAGGAAATCTTACTAGGTCAAAGTTCACAACTGTCTCAGTTGTTATTATTTCATACATAAATCTTAACATATAATATCCACATTCGATGACACCTTGTTTTTCATGATAATTCTGTTTTAATGAGTGTAAATTCAATATATTATTTTTATGTAATAATTCAAAAAGTAAAAATTATAAATGGACATTTACCTTTACATTTACATATTTGATATTCGCACTCCTTTTGTTTGTGTTCTTTCAAAAGTAGACCCATACACTGTTAGAAAATAATACGAATGAGATAAATTTAAAATTCATTATAATATATAAAACTATTGAGAAATTGAAACTTACTTTTCCAATATTTTCTTAAAACTTTCCCACACATCACCATGGATAGAGCATATCCAATAAAGTGTTTTCTCCCTTGGGTAAAAAACCCATAACATCCAATGATCACCGAAAAAAGAAATTTAAGGTTAGTGGTTTTTTATGTTAAAAGACAATGAACTCCTTAAGAGAGATGTGCTTCATACCTCTCACAAAAGGCATTATCCAACATTGTGTGAATATATTCTGTTCAAGTCTTTCAGAAATATAAAGCATTCTTTGTTCCGCATCCAATGCACATGCTTCAGGGGAAATCAAATGCGGGTCCATGAATCCATATACATCTGTCCAATCATTCTTCTCACAAATTTTATAAATATTCCTAATACAAAACAGACATAAGTATACATTTTAAATAAATATAATGTAGGGAAAAGGTGTTAAGACTTTCATGGAAAAATATTTCACCACATTGATGCCCAACTTATCTTCAGTAACAAGCCCCATGATATCAGTTTCCACAATCCCCACAGTTATTGGATATCCACAAACATGAGCTTTCATTGGAAACTCATAATAATCCGCCAACAAATTTGAATATCCTGATAATCTGTTAAGACTACTAGAATCTGTATCTGATGTCATAGCCATTTGTCTCTGTTGTTGTCTATACAGTATTTCTTTACCTTTGAAGTATTCCTGTAAAAATAAATAGAAAAATATATTAGTTTTTAAATGATAAAAACAAATTAATAAAAAAATGAAATAGAAGATATAAAATGCATACCTCTATGGTAATGAGTCGAAGAAGTCTGGATGACCAAATTAAAAAATAGCTGATACTATGTCCAACTATCATCACCTCATCTATAGGTAATGTCACTCAAGATGATCTATCTATAATATCCTGTACAGTGACCCTCTAATTCTATTCCTCTAATTGTTGATGATGAACTATATCTCCTATACAATATACCAACCCATATGCAACTATATGATGTTGAGGATCATCAACATACAACTCGCAATAATTAAGAAGCTGTGGTGGAGGAGTATGATAAAAAATGGGGTCCGCAGGATGAGGTGGGGGAGTGGGAGATACTGGCGGAGGTGGAGGATAAATAATGTGGTCTTCAGGGGGAGGTGGGGGAGTTGGAGCTGTAGTCTGAAATTATATTTTCATGTCTGCAAACATAGACTGTACTGACACTCAAATACTTTCCTCCATCGTTGCATTAATATTATGAACTTCAGCCTCTAAGGATTCTATTTTTTATAAACACCCTCAATATAAGAAGTTGACAAATGTGGAAACACTTTTCTTACCGATACACTTACCAGATATCCTTGTACACGACCAGGATGTTTGGGATTTCCCAATGCTGTAGATAAAATATCTTTCCTCCCAGCAATTGTAAATACCCCCAAGGAGCTATACTCCTTAAGATAATGTTGTATTAATTAATTGAACATTTTTTTAATGATTGAAATTATACGAAGAAAATAGTTAACTTAAATAAATAAAATAGATATCTTACAATCCTTTTAGCTATGATTATCAAATCTTCCAAAAGATATTTCACTTTTTTTCCCATCCGATCTCTCTTCCATTTTTTATGTCTAGATAGAGGGGATGGAGGGGCCACCTCTACAGAGCTTGAACACTCAGTTGTTAGTTTTTGTAATTTTTCTGCAATTATTTGTTCTTCCAACAATGTATACCCTCCCTGAGATAAACTATGAGGGCGTACATTTTTAGATTGGATCTCCTGATGAGATTTCCTTGTTTTCTGTAAATTAAGAATAATAAATCATTAACAAAACATTCACAATATCATTTATATAAGAAATATTATTAAATTTTACATTTCCCTTACCAAAAATGAATATTTTCTTCTACTGTCAACAAATTGTCTCCATGTTTCTTCATCTATGAAAAGATATATACGACCTGGATTATCTTGAATCCTATGACCAAAAATTAAATCAGATGTGAGGTTTGATTTGAAATCCCTCCATATAATGGCAACCATCGATAAGCATTTCTTCATGACTCCTCCAGTGTCAGGAATATCAAATGTCATCTGATAAAGAAGAGGTTAAACATATTATATATACTATAAACATTTAAAGAATAGGCAAACAATAGAAAAAATATTACCAAAATCATCTCCAACAATTGGGAGATTATAGATTTGTGCACACTTCTCCAGTCATCATACAAAATGCTTACTTTTTTCTTACCCTGAGTTGATACAAAACTCTTAAAATCTCTTGCATTTAGACCTCTAGGAATATTATCATCATCAAACTCAACGAGTATCCCCTGATCCTGCGCACGATCAAGTGATAATTTTGGTAAACGTGTGCACCCATGTTTACCAACTCTTGAACTATTTGTTGTAATGGGATCACATGAGGAAGATTGGGGAACATCAAGGGGAGCATGTGAATGTTCTTCCCTAGAGGTATGATCAATATGCTCATCTCCAGAATCATGTGGTTGATCAAATGATTGATATGTCATTATCCTTAAAATCAAAAAAACAAACATTAGTTCACAAATATACAAATTCAAATATTACAATACTACTGTAATCAGAAAATAGAAAATTGTACTAAGTTACGTAATAATAAACATGGTTAATATGGTAAGCATGTTAAATAATGGTAAAGATGGTAAGGATTTTCAAGATGGTAAACATGGTAAACATGGTAAACCTGGTAAACATAGTAAACATGGTAAATTCATTATCACTAAACAAAAATAATAGATATATAATTTATGTAATGGTAAACATGATAAATTAAATTAAAAAAAATTAAAAAAACAAAAACTTATACTTAGTTTATTTTAATACATGTTTTGATAAAGAAAAAACATACAATATCTAACATTTTATGAAAATAATAAATGTAAAAAAGAAATAAAAAAATGTTACCTGTAATTTTAGGAATGTAAAAATGGATTGTTTCCCCAAATTCCTTCATCGTGATCGTTCCTTATGGCACAAACCATGTCTTCAACATGATCATCATTATGTTCTGTTAATCTTTCCATGGAAGTAGGGATATCATATAAATCAGCATCTTCATCAAGTTCATCATCACCAAAATATTTTTTCCCTTGTAAAACAACAACCCACTGCATATCTAATTGATCTACTATATAGAAAATTTGTTTTTCATGTGTTTCCATTATAAAAGAATCAACTGTGTCTTCCAATCTATTCAGATTAACAATTGTGATTCCAAATTCATCGTGTCTGACACTATTGTTACCGATAAAACATTTACAGTTAAAAAAAGGAATATTAATTTTAAATTAATCAACCTCCTATATGTCTTCAATCACTCCATAATATGCACTTGATGCAGAAATTTGGTTTTTGTCCATAGCACTCGAAAAATGCATTGCTTCTGCAAACACCAATACACCACTATTCTGAACTGCACTTCTGTTGTCCTATGCTTTCATATGAAATGTATAGACATTAATGTCATAACCGGGCCATGCTATCACATTTAAACATGGACCAACCACTATCCAATTTAGTGTCTCTGATACATCTAATCTACCAAGCAAGGTCTTTTTAAACCCTGACAAAAATGCTTTGTTGTGCTTATTTAAAATCCACATTTCTTTCTTATTTGGATGACATTGTTTCAACTCATTAATATTCAATGTGATATACATTTGAGCATCATCTATGTTATTCAAGATGTTTGATTCTAAGATATTCATCTGTTCAGATGAAAACGATTTGACTTTAAAGCCATGAATCCCCTTTTCCTCATTATTAACTCGTTCATGGTGAGATAGAGGCAAACCTATGTGCTGCGCTGCAACCAAGTAGCTCATACAAAACTCTACAACCTCCTCAGAAATATACTTTTCAATAATGGAGGCTTCAGGTCGATATGTATTCTTAACATACGCCTTCAATATTTTCATATACCTTTCAAAAGTATACATCCAATGAAGATATATAGGTCCAAAAAACTTTATTTCTCAAACCAGATGAATCATTAAATGCACTATTATATCAAAAAAAGTTGGATGAAAATACATTTCCAATTGAAAAAGTTTAAAAATTGCATCATTTTCCAAAATGTTCAAAGAATCCACATCAATCAACATATTACAAATTGAATTGAAAAAATAACACAACTTAATTATAGTCTTTATGACACGGAAGGGAAATATTCCACGCAATTCAACTAGTAGAAGTTGTTGCATCATGACGTGACAATCATGAGATTTCATACCTATCAACTTCAAGTCCTTCAATGAGACAAACTTTTTTATATTTGAAGAATAACCTTGTGGCACTTTGATATCATGAAGAAACTGACAAAAGCTAATTTTCCCCCTCTTCGATAATGTATGACAAGCTATGGGAAGAAATGTTCATCTTCTATTAGGAGTGGGAGATAACTCCAAATGTATTCCCATTGATAGTAAGTCTACTATTGAATTCAACCCATCTTTAGTAATTCCTTTAATATCTAATAATGTTCTAATCAAACTATCATAGATATTCTTCTCCACGTGCATGACATCAATATTATGTTCAACTTCATGATATCTCCAATATGATACCTCAAAAAATATTGACATTTTCTTCCAAATATGTTTATCATTACCAGATTTATGTGTCTTTCCCAATGTCACATCAAGGTTTTTCACCCTCTCAAAATATAGATCACGGGATAAAGGTTTTGGAGCAATATCAAATTTTTGTGAGCTATTGAATTCCTTTTTTAGTCTTCTATAAGAGTGATCAATAAGAAAAAACATTCGATGCCCCATGTACACTGTTTTCCTCTCATGATGCAATTGACAATATGAAGTCTATTATTCGCAATTTGGACATGTTTTTTTCCCTTTAACACTGTATCTAGAAAAATTTCCATATGATGGGAAGTCATTTATAGTGGACAAAAGAACTTCATGTAGTTGAAAATATTCCATTTTATAAGAATCAAACACCCTAATGCCATCCTCCCATAAAAGTTTCAAATCATCAATAAATGGTTACAAGAAAACATCAATATCATTTTCGGGTTTCTTCAGACTAGATATCATTACACTCAACATGAAATATTTGTGCTTCATACAAACTTCAGGAGAGAGGTTGTAAATTACCAATAAAACAGGCCATGAACTATGTGTTCTACTGAGGGTTCAATATGGATTCATTCCTTCTATGTACAACCTTAGTCTGAGATCTCTAATTTCATTTCCAAATGTAAGATACTGCTAATCAATTATCTTCCACTGTGGAAAATTAGCTAGATGACATATTTTTCCATCACATAACCACTCATCAACATGCCATATTAACCTTTTTACATCATGTGAATTAGAAAATAAACGTTTGAAATGATGACTTATAAGAAGATACCAAAATTCCTTTGAATGGATCTTTATAATCTCTACATAATCCTATGATTTTTCTTTCACCTTATACCTCGATGTCCCACATTTAGGACACTCTGACAGAAATTCATATTCCTTCCTATATATTATACATTCATTCGGGAAGGCATGTATTTTATTGTATCCCAATCCCATCGGGCATAATATTTTCTTGGCCTTATAATGTGAATATGGAAGATCGTTATCTTTTGGAAGAATGTCTTTCATCAATTGTAGAAGCTCTGTAAAACTTCTGTCACTCCATCCATGTTTTTCCTTCAGGTTAATCATTCTTAACAATGCCGAAAAAACTGTAAAATCTGTACAACCAAGATATAATGGGTTTTTGGAATCACCATATTGACGCGCAACTATCGGTTATATCTCAATTTTTTCTACTGAAATATCAAGAATCATTTCTTCAATTCCATAAGAGTCACCATCTTGAAAATCATCATCATCAGTGACATTCCATCCAGTTTCACCATGCCAAATCCAAGGGTTGTAACTTAGATTAAAACCATGACAAATCAGACGATATTTTATCTTTCTACTTTTCAACTTATTCATATTCAAACATTTCAGGCATGGGTAGAAAAAAATGTCACTACTTAGAACATTTCATTTAGAAAATTCCAAAAATGCATCAACACCTTCCTCATATTTATTGCCCATTCGATGCACCATAATCCAACTTCGACTCATTATTACCTATAACAAATATCAAAATTATACATATTTTTAAGATAAGACAAATCTATGTTTATATGAAAAAATTCATAATTTGAATGTAAAACAATTTTAAAATATAAAACAAATCTATGCATATTTACAAAATATGCTTGAATATGATTTTAAAAAGAAAATATAGTTAGATATAAAAGTTTTAAATTAATCTTGTATCCTTTCTTCTTAAGGTTCAAAAAAAATACATCCTGGTGCAACTGGATACCAAATTCACCCTTCCATAAAAAAGAAATATGAATTATAAATATAAAAATATGTATACATTCACTACAAAAAATTACACAGATCCTAATGATTTGAAACCTCTGGACAGCCCCCCACCGCTCTAGAAATCCCCCACCCCCTGGACACCACCCCACCCCCTTGACATCACCCCCACCCCTCTTAGAAACCACCCCCTACCCCACCCCCTTGGACACCCCCCAACCACCTAGACACCCCCACCCCCTTGGAAACCACCCCCACCCCCTTGGACACCCCTTGGACACCACCACCCCCCTTGATATCCCCCCCTCTGGACAGCCCCACACCCCCTGGACAACCCCCAGCCCTTTAGATAGCCCCCACCCCCTTGGACACCCCCGCCCTTCCTAATAACCCTAGAACACATCGATTACTATTAAACCATCAATTTTAAAATGACCAAACATCCCTAATAATAGAAGGAATGAAGGAGAAGAAGAAGTGGACGAAGAAGAAAAAAATAAACAAAGAATAAAGGAAGAAGAACATGGAATAAGTAAATTATTTAAGGATATTACATGGAATCCCAAAAAACTATGGGGCCTCCAATGGTTGATAGAAAATTGGAGAAAATGGAGTAAACTTGAGAATCAAATCAAATTTAAAATAAAAAATTGGATGGAGAAAATCACAATGTAAAGCCTATCATCAAGGCACAATGGGGTCAGGATAACTACGCATCTTTGAAAACCATGACATGGTCTCCTCCATAACCCATAATTTTTTCATAGTCAATGAATGGTCAAAATATATATAACCAAATAGAATCATATTGCAACACCCCTCATCTTTTCATAATGCTTGAATCCCTAAAAATCATAGTGAAAACCTAAAAAATAGACTGTACAAACCCCCTTGGATACCACCCCCACCCTCTTAAACAACACCAATAAATTATATCCTAATATCCATGAAACAATACAATAATCATGTCATAATCTCACAAACCACTATGCAATAGTCAATCCCAACTGACACTTATCCCCCACCCCCTTGGACACCACCCCCACCCCCTTGGACACCCCCTGGACACCACCACCCCCTTGGACAACCCCCACCCCTGTGGACATCCCCCACCCCCTGGACAGCCCCTTACACCTCAAGATAGCGCCCACCCCCTTGGACACCCCCACCCATTCTAGACACCACCACCACCTCCTACCCCCTTGGACACCCCCATGGACACCCCCAACCTCTGGATAGCCTTCCCAGACAACCATAAAACCCTATAGATAGGCCCCCACCCCCTTGTACCACCCCACCCCCTTGGACAGCCCCACCCACTTCGACACCCCCACCCCCTTGGACCCCCCCACACTCCTAGACTACCCCCCCATGGAAACCCTGGACACCCCCAACCCTCTGGACAACCCCCCAAACCCCCTGGACACCACCCCCACCCCCTTGGACACCCCCTAGACACCACCACCCCCTTGTAAAGCCCCCACCCTTCTGGACAGCCCCACCCCTGAACATCCCCCCACACCTATAGATATCCCCCACCCCCTAGACACTCCCACCCCTCCAGGACACCACCCCCACCCCTACCCCCTCGTACACCCCCAACCCTCTGGACATCCCCCCGACAACCCCCGACAACCCTCTACACAGACCCCACCCCCTTGGACATCCCCCACCCACCCAACCCCTTAGATAGCCCCCAACCCCTGTAACCCCCCCTACATACACCCCTGGACTGCCCCCCCTCAAACCCTCTGGACAACTCCCTGAACCCTCTGGACAACCCCCACCCCCTTGGATAGCCTCCACACCCCATGGACACCACCCCCACCCCCTTTAACATCCCTCGCAACCCCTTGGACACCCCAACCCCCTTGGATAGCCCCACACCCCCTTCAAACAAACCCCACCCCTTTGACACTCCCTTGACACCCCCACCCAACTGGACAGCCCACCCAACCCCCCAGGACAACCTTACCCACTTGCACAACCCCCACCCCCTTGGAAACCCCTTGTACGCGCACACACACATGCTAAAACAGAAAAAAATCATAAAATTTCATGATATCACTTCCATAGGTTTATTTTACCAGAAAAGAATTTAGCATGGTTTAGATGAACACTATGAAACTAACCATGATAACAAGACCAAAGAAAAATAACATCTCAACAAATTAGTTTAGGGCATCGCAGAAAAAAAATTTGAAAAGGAGTTGTGTGAGGCTTACATGAGTGTTATGAGTTGACCTAATAGATCTAATAATAATAAATATTAAGAATGATGTTAGCAAAATGAGGATGGAGGGAACGACTTCGAAGAATCAATTACAGGTTTTCTGTGTGAGAGAGACGAGTCACAGGTCGCCCGAGTGAAGAAAACAGAATGACTGAATACAGGGTGCGATAAATCATTTAAAATATTTATCACATTAGTTATTTAATAACCTCCATGATAAAATATTTTTTTAATTTTTATAACGTCAGTTATTTAATAACTGATGTAGAAAACTATTTATCACGTCGGTTATTTTATAACTGACCTGATATATGTTTCTTTACACCGAAGTGATAAATTTCTCAGATTGGCTTTATGACGTCGGTTTTTTTATAACTGATGTGGTAAAGCGCTGATCTTTCCTTTATCACGTCATTTATTTTATAACTGACGTGATAAAGCATGCCAGATTCAATTTTCACATAGGTTATACAATAACTGATGTAAAAGATCTAATATCCGTATAATTTACATCAGTTATAAAATAACTGACTTAAAATATGGATCTTGATTGATATATCACATCAGTTATAAAATAACCGATGTGATATATCGATAATTAACGCTTTTCACGTCGGTTATATAGAACCGACGTGAAAAATTTTGACGTGTTAAACATTTTTTCCACTAGTGTGACAAGTAGAGTTTCATCCTCAAACTAATTCTTACCACAAACTCATCTTTCACTCCAAAAGAAAATAGAATTTAAAAATATTATATTTATCCTAATCTTATAAGGTTCCAAAAATAATGAATTTATAGTTCATTTGTTAGAATATTTAAAAAAAACTACATTATACAAACTATGACATCACGTATGCCAGTGGTAGGTGATCCACCCTTGTCTCTCTTCAGTTACAGGTTCAAGTCTTGTGGCCTTTCCGAATGCGACGGGTGGATGCCCGACCTTCGGGTTGTCCTTTTTATGACAATCCAAAAATAATCTCAAGAAATTATTTAACCTTAACAATAGTATCCAATGTCAAACATAATCGATTCCAACCTTTAGACTTATCTAAAATACTTTTGTACAAACTCACAGTCCAAAATTTATAAGGAAGGTAAACACAATGAAGATACTTTTCGCCACGTAATAATATGTGAATACCTTCATTATGTGTTATTTTAAAACACTGTAACACCCTGAATTACCATAAAACCTTATTAATTACATTAATTCTCCCTTATTCCTTATAGAATACTGGATATACTCCTTCTATAGAAAAATGATGCAAACTCCAACAATGATAGAATATACAAATCATTAATCATTTTCAAGGTAGTCAAGAATATCTAATATAATTTATCCAAATTAATCATATATTATTCCAAAATCACTACCTCAATATCAAAACTGTATTATGGTTTATCTTTCTCTCAACCATATATTTTCCAAAAAATTTAACCTGTTATTGAGTCACTTTTCTTGCTTCCACACAATCTCAAGTCCTTAATAAAACAGTACTGCAGTACAATCCTTATATACTTTATAATTTTTATAACATGTAAACCATCAATAAAATACTCAAATGACACAATACTTTAACAATATAAGAACTCCAATCAGTCCTCTTCATCTTCGTTAATACCATAACTTCATTATTATCCAATAGAAGCATTTGTGGTATACTCTGATGATTTGGACATTGATTCGTGTAGTATCCCAACTCCTTGCAGATGAAGCATTGTAGATTTTAAACCTTTTTTTTACCCTTTCAATCATGTAATGAGTGTCCTTTTTCTCCAAACTTATAACAAACTCTCATTCCATTCAAGCATATACCAATTTGATTCTTTCCATAGATATCACATATGGGAAAATCCTTCTTTCATGTCTTCTATTTATCTATCTTTCTCTCTTCCATCCTTTTCTTCTCTTGCTTCCCTTCAAAGCCATAGGAATCATATAATTATTTACTTATCTTATTAACACATGATACTATTTCTTCATATGATGAGAATGCATGGGAGACTATTTCCCTTTTAAATGTTGTCTTAATACCATGAAAGATATGATCCTTTTTAATCTTTCGATCAAGCGTATTGCTGGAATTATCATTCCATCTACCAGGCGCCATTTCTAAACAATGGAATGAACTAGGTTAGTTTATGAATCACAATGCATAATTCCAAACTTGTAAAATACCTAACATAAATTGGAAATATTATGCATATAATCTATAATCATAAATTTTTTTCTTTGAGGAAGTATGTACTTATAAGTCCTTCATAATCGATTTTAATGAAAATGAGAATTATCTTAAGCATATCACCCAGGAGTGTCGTAACCAATACTGCAGTAAGTCCCGTTGTCATGTACTAGGATACCCCAGGTCAAGTCCAAAACACCTTTTCAGAGTTTCACCCCTAGATACATCTGTTCAAGAGCCACCTCTACCTGATCGTATCCAGACAGGGATGTATTATATTGAAAATACACAAAATCTCTACATTACCAAAATTCTTGGAAGTTCTTATATACTAATCCTAAAATTCTATCTTAGGGTAATGTTCTCTAATCAGAGTTTAACTAAATCTATTTCTAAGCTTGTTTATAAACTTCCTCTTATACCAACTATAACACCCTGACCCCAGAAGCCTGGAGACCGTGCATTATTTTAATACGTTGGCATGATTACAAGGAATAAAGTCCCGAAGGACCAACCATTTTAACATTCTTGGAAAATAGATTACATACATTAACTTTGCATTACTATTTCAAACATAAAATACAACATAGATAGTTCTTTGACAATTCCATTATTTAATTTATCTTAACCCTGCATATCAAACATAATACACTTCTTGGAATCTTGGGAAAATAAAACATAAGAAAGGGGTGAGCTCAGATGCTTAGTAAGGGTAAAAAATTTAGTAGAAGATAACATAAACAATTGCCATAGTGAATTATTGAAAACACATGCCTTTATAAATAATAAACATGAACACTTTATGACAGAAATATGAGCTGAGTAAATAATGCCATAATAAAACATATTCATAGGTATTCTACTAGTTAAATAACCACATGAACCATCAATATTATTTTTATAATGAGGGAATGTATAATTCCAGACATTCTAAAACATTTTGTCAAGGCCTTGGCCAATACGTCTAAAAATGATTAAGGCCTCGGCCAAAACCATATATTAAATTGGTAAAGGCCTTAGCCAATTCCACAAATAATTGTCTCATTAGACCTAACGATGCATCAAGGAGCAATAGCAGGCTCCACCCATTACTTACTATGTTTAATACATTCCTCAAATGAAAAGGTTGAAATATAACCAAAACATTTGTATTAGAACTAGCACACGAAATGTCAATACTTTAACCGTAAACTATAAATGGTACAAAAATAAAACATATACAGTCAAACATATCACAAAAAATTCAATACAATATGGAATATTTGTATCATAATAAATCAACCAAGATCAAGAATAATATCCTGTAAAGGATGTTGACATAGTTGAAAATGATCAGTAAAAATCTTTGAGAGAAATATCCCTTTTTCATGAAATAATTTAAAATTCACATAATTTGTAATGGGATTCATTTAACAGATAGTTTTGAATCAAAGTTTCTTATACCACTTTGAAACTTTTTAAAGGAATTAAAATTTTAAAACATTCATGTCCATATAAATAAATTCTTAAAACCATTTTGAAAACATGGACATTAATGAGAAAGGTTTAGAAGAATAAATATTTAAAACATTTAAAATGATGTTTTAGTAAAAAAAAGTCCCATAAAAATAATCCCTTTGAAAACTATTTTATTAAACATGGACATGGATAATAAATATGTCCCAGTAGATACTTACGTAAAAACAACCTCGGATAATAAAGAGATTGTGAAATTAACCCTTACCTTACACATTCCTTTGGTCGAGGGTATGTTTAACATCATATATAATGACCATTGTATGTTATTTTATTATAAAAGAACCATATTTATATTTATTATATCATACATGATTAATTTATGAATTTATACTACCAATTTAATAATGATTTCCAGGTTAAATTAACATTTTGGGTAATAATATCTTTCATTATCTTATATATTTTAACTTGTTATTTTTGATCGTATCATTTAGAACACGGTTTAAATACTTTGAGAATATAAAAATTTATTTATATATCATATATATTTAGAATATAAATATTTATAATAGATAGGTATATAAAATGGAAGGAACCGTTTATGCAGACGGTAGGTTATACGTACGCATAAACGCTGCTTCCTTTTTCATATCGTATTGAATGGAAGTAAGTTAATAAGATATATGTAAGTAAATTAATATATATATATATATATCTCTAGTAGAATTATTATTTCATATATTACATACTTATTAATAATATATATATTTTAATAATCATCGTTGAATGGTGAACGTGGGAATGAATCTCATTGCGTCGTGGAGACGGTAATCCGTACGTATGCACAAGAGATAATATCATTACATTGATGGTGAAATATTATGTAATTGTATGGAATATCATACATAAAGAATAATTAAAATGTTATATTTATAATATACATCAGTTATACTCATTATTATACCCATCAAAATAATGAAGTGTTTGAATAACAAACTACACCACAACGTGGAGACGGTAATCCGTACACACACACACGCATGGTGGCTTTGTCATTTAGAGGATGGATAGAATAATGAATATGGTTGTACCATATTTATAATAACATCACATTATGTAGGAGGTAATGGATTTATTATTTTGGTATGTAAACAACAAATAAATATTAAGTGGAAGATGAAAAGAACTTGAAAGAGGGTGGTGAAATTATTAACTCTTCTTCGGGTGTTTCCTTTTGATTTGATCAAAAGGGATCCTTAGTTTGGATTTCTAAACAAATTAAGGACTCTAGGTTTATGTGAGGGAAGTTTGTAGGATATTAGGGAGGGGTTGGATAAGCCAAATTTCTTTGGAGATTTGATTTTTAGAGAAGGGGAAGTACCCTTTTATAAGATAGGTGAGGGTCACTTTAGGAAAAGCTTGAAATATTATTTTATAACAAAATAAATTTCGGTTTCAAATGGATCCAAAATGATTTATTTAATGGATAATGTAAGGATGGATCGAAAACCACTCAACCAATAGATTTTAGACAGGTTTAGGTCACCATATTAACCTTATATTTTAGATTTAACTCTTAGTTAAATATTTTAACTTTTACCGTGTCTTCTTGTATTCTTACACTATAGGGTTAATAAATTTACTCTAAAATTATAATATAACCTCAAGTGGTTCATTAATGACATATATAATATCATTTAAGCCCTTTTTATGAACCATATATATTTTTAGGAATATTATTTCAACCGATAATATAATATTTGTTTTAAAAATTAATTTATGTCAATTTTGACATTATTTGGTGTTTGGTTTTGGTGAAAGTCATAAAAAGTATATTACTACTAAAAAGACACATTTAATCAACCCTAACATGTAATATTCACCTAGAAAATTCGTGTATGTCATAAAAACTGTGAAATTATATTTATTTTAATATTTATAATACCATTTATTTGATTCTTTCATTAATAAGGTAATTGCTACATCATCATTGTGTCATAAATAAATTAGATTATTTAATGTAATTTTTTTTAAATAAAATACCATTATGTAGGAAATATTTTTATATTTCTAATGGATATTTATAGTTGAATTTATATTGTGTGTAACCCTATATTAAAAATGGTTTAGTTATTAAACATTGAATTTAACACTTTTAACTATTCTTTAATTAAAAAAAAGAATAAATGTCCTTCTGTAATCCAGGTGGACCTAAATGATCATATATTATTAATAAGGTTGTTTTTGGTCTAAATACACTGATCAAATATAATTAGAACATGTGTTAGGGTAATTATAATATCATTTTTACCTTTAATTACCCTATTTACTTTTAACCAAGGTAAAATAAAAGTCAAAACTTACTATTCACCAAAAATTATTTTTATCTTATTGAACCAAATTTTACTTACTAATATGTACCATGTCTCTCGGATTTTTGAAATTCAACTCACAGAAGTGATAAAATTAAGTTTTATGCAAATTTACAAATGCTCCTAGAAGGTGGGTAAAAGTAGTTAAAAAGTTCAATAAAATTTAATACATCTAATTTTATTATAAAATAAATCCAATGAATTAAATTGAACTGATATAGGTATTATATATCTATTTTGACTTAAAATAAATTAAAATAAAAAAATTATTATTTAAATAAAAATTCTGTTTTAAATAATAACGCCGTGTTTTTTACTATTCATCAAAAAATGAAAGTTTTCAGAAAAATACAAAAAATTTACCCAAATATAATTTTGATATTATCAATTCAAAAATGAATTCTATTTACCAAATTCAAAATATAGAAGTTTCATTTATTAATTTAAAATGAATTCCCATTGTCAAAACCCAAAAGCAGGTTTTTAAAATGTAAAAACTATCAAAAGATTGACATGTGTTTATATCAAATTTAAATGTGAAATTACTTATAATGACCTAAATTGTATTAAATGATAAATATATAATCTAATTATACTTCAAAATCTTTCAAATTCATAATTTAACACTGTAAATTATTTCGATTAAAAAAGTTGTTTTCAATTAAAACATAGTATTTTTCACTATTTGTCAAAATATGAAAGTTATCAGAAAAGTTCCAAAATGTATCCAAAATAAATTTTTATGTCCCGCTTCTAAATAAGAATTTAACTTTAATAAATTGAATATATAAAAGTGTCAAATATTGGTTTTAAAAAGGGTTCGCCATTAAAAGGTGGTAAAATTGCACTTTTTTAAAACTACTTCTTTTATCTGAAAAAATGAATTTGTTCTTATATTATGTATAAGAAACACATAATATGGATGTTAAAATTATATATAGTATATAATATTCAAAATGCAGTTAATACTATTCATACTGCCTTTTGAATGGCAAGTTTGGTAAGTTGTGGTGCACTCGAACACTATGTTGCGTGTGGCACAAGCTATTGAATTACTTTAATGAGATAACTTAATATGAAATCTTGGGGTGTTACATTCTCCCCTCCTTCAATAAATTTCATCCTTGCAATTTGAAATTTTTCTTTGAAGATAAAAGGTTAAAAATAGAAAAAATTCCTTTGTGGAAAACCCACATCAGAAATTGGGTAAATAACTTTTATCCTTAATAAGAGGGAAAGGGAATGAAAAAGTTACCACCAAATTATGATCCCAATTAGGAGAACATTGGTGGAATTTTGAGACACATAATTGGGGGAAAATGTAAATATTTATAGGGAGTGATTGAGGTTATCAATCACAAACAAGTGTGAAATTGAGAGCCTCAAAGCCATCAGTCTATGATGATTTAAAATATCATTAGTTCAACAAAACATAAGGTTTTAGGATAAAAAAATTTTGGTTTTAAGATCCCTTCCCTAAAGTTTAAGAATTAATTTATTCATAGAATAAGAGGAAAAAATACACTTAAAAAGTAGTGTTTTATCCTTCAATTAATTCCTACCACAAACTTATCTTTCACTCCAAAAGATAATAGAATTCAGAAATACTATATTTATCCTAATCATATAGGGTTCCAAAAATAATGAATTTATAATTAATTTTTCTGAATATTTAAGAAAACTACATTATACAAACTAGGAAATCACGTATGCCAGTGGTAGGTGATCCACCCTTGTCGCCCTTCTGTTGTAGGTTCAAGTCTCGTGGCCTTGCCAGATGTAACAGGTGGTCGCCCGACCTCTAGGTAGCCTTTTTATGACAATCCAAAAATAATCTCAAGAAATGATTTAACCTTAAAAATAGTATCCAATGTCAAAAATAATTGATTCAAACATTTAGACTTATCCAAAATACTTATGTCCAAACTTATAGTCCAAAATATATAAGGAAGGTAAACACAATGAAGATCTTTTTTGGCATGCAATAACGTGTGGATACCTTCATTATGTATTCTTTTAAAACACTGTAGCACTCTAAATTACCATAAAACCTTATTTATTACATTAATGCTCCCTTATTCCTTATAGAATACTAGATATATTCCTTCTATCCAAAAATGATGCAAACTCCAACAATGATCGAATATAAAAATTATTAATCAGTTTCAAGGTAGTCTAGAATATCCAATATAATTTATCCAAATTAATCATATATTATTCCAAAATCACCACATTAGTATCAAAACTGTATTATGGTTTATCTTTCTCTCAACCATATATTTTCCAAAAAGATTAACCTGTTATTAAGCCACTTTTCTTACTTCCACACAATCTCAAGTCCTTAATGAAATAGTACTGCAGTACAATCCTTATATACTTTATAATTATTATAACATATACATCATCAATAAAATACTCAAATGACACAATACTTTAACGAAATAAGAAATCTAATCATTCCTATTCATCTTTGGTAGTATCATAACTTGATTATTATCCAATAGAATCATTTGGGTGTATACTCTGATGATTTGGACATTGATTCATGTAGTGTCCCAACTCCTTGCAGATGAAGCATTGTACATTTGAAACTTTTTTTTACCCATGTAATCATGTTCTTGGTGTCCTTTTTCTACAAACTTATATCAAACTCTCATTCCCTTCAAGAATTTACCAATGTGATTCCTTCCACAGTTATCACATATAGGAAATACCTTCTTTCCCCTCTTCCCTTTATCCATATTTCTATCTTCCATCCTTTTCTTATCTTGCTTCCCATAAAATCCATAGGACTTAGAGAATTATTTATATATCTTATTAACACATGATACTATTTCTTCATATTATGAGAATGCGTGGGATACTATTTCTCTTTTAAATGTTGGATTATTACCATGAAAGATATGATCCTTCTTAATCTTTCGATCATGCGTATTTCTAGAAGTCTCAGTCCTTCTACTAGGCACCATTTCTAAACAATGGCATGCACTAGGTTAGTTTATGAATCACAATGCATAATGCCAAACTTGTGAAATACCTAACGTAAATTGGAAAGAATATGCATATAATCTATAATCATAAAATGTTTTCTTTGAGGAATTATTTAATCCCAAATCATTCATAAATTCATGTAATGAAAATGTGAATTATCCTAAGCATATTTCCCATGAGTGTCATAAACAAGAGTGCATGAAGGCTTGTTTTCGTGTACCAGGATACTCTGGGTCAAGCCCAAAACACCTTGTTAGAGTTTTCACTCCTAGATACATCTGTGCCAGAGCCACCTCTAGCTGCTCGTATCCAGATATGGATGTATTGTTTGGAAAATACACAAAATATATACATTAACAAAATTCTAAAAAGTTCTTCTATAATAATCCTCAAAGTCTATCTTAGTGTAATGTTATCTAATCAGAGTTTATCTAAATCTATTTCCAAGGTTGTTGCTAAACTTCCTCTGATACGTAACGCCCGACCGTAGAAGCCCGAAGCTGGTGCATTATTTTAAAACATTGGCATTATTATAAGGAATCAAGTCCCAAAGGACCGATCAGTTTAGCAGTCTTGGAAAATAGATTACATACATTAACTTTACATTAAAATTTCAAACATAAAACACAACATAAATAGTTCTTTGAGAAGTCCATTATTCCATTTAGCTTAACCCTGTATATTAAACATAATATAGTTATTGGAATCCTGGGAAAATAAAACATAAGAAAGTGGTGATCTCAGATGCTCATTAAGGGTAAACAATTTAGCGAAAGATAACATAAACAATATGCATGGTGAATAATTGAAAACACATTCCTTTACAAATAATAAACATGACCACTTTATAGAAGAAATATGAGTTGAGTAAATAATTCCATAATAAAACATAGTAATGGGTATTCTACTAGTTGAATAACCACATGAACCATCAATATTATTTTCATAATGATGGAATGAATAATACCAGATATTCTGAAACATTTTGTCAAGGCCTCATCCAAGACATCTAAAAATGATTAAGGCCTTGGCCAAAACCATATATCAAATTGGGAAAGGCCTCATCCAATTCCACATCTAATTGTATCATGAGACCTACCGATGCACCGAGGAGCTATAACGTGCTCCACCAATCACTTACTATGTCTAATACATTCTTCATATGAAAAGGTTGAAATATAGCATAAACATTTGTATTAGAACAAGAATACAAAATTTCAATACTTTAACCATAAAATATGAATGGTATAAAAACAACACATCTACAGTCAAACATATCACAAAAAATTCAATACGATATAGAATATTTGGATCATTATAAATCAACCAAGATCAAGAATAATATTTCGTAAAGGATGTTGACATAGTTGAAAATGATCAGTAAAAATCTTTGAGAGAAATATCCTCTTTTCATGAAATCATTTAAAAGTAACATAAATTATAAAGGGAGTCATTTAAAAGATAGTTTTGAATCAAAGTGTCCCATACCACTTTGAAACTTTTGAAAAAAATTAACATTTTAAAAAATTCATGTCCATATAAATAAATCCTTAAAACCATTTTGAAAACATTGAAATTAATGAGAAAGGTTTAGAAGAATAAATCTTTAAAACATTTAAAATGATGTTTTAGTAAAAAAATTCCCTTAAAAATAATCCCCTTGAATTTTTTTTTATGAAACATGGACACGGATAATAAATATTTACCAGTAGATACTTACGTAAAAACAACCTCAGATAATAAAGAGAATGTAAAATTAACCCTTACCTTGCACTTTCCTTTGGTCAAGGGTACGTTTAAACTCATCTATAATGACAATAGTATGTTATTAAATTATACCAGAACCATATTCATATTTATTATATCATAAATAATTCATTTATGAATTTATACTACCCATTTAATAATGATTTCAATGTTAAATTATCATTTTGGGTAATAATCGCTTTCTTTATCCTACGTGTTTTAACTTGTTATTTTTGATCGTATCATTTATAAAATGACTTAAATAATTTCATAATATAAACCTTGATTTATATATAATATATATTTAGAATATAAATATTTATAATAGATAAATATATGAAATGGAAGGCACCGCTTATGGAGACGGTAGGCCGTACGTACGCATAAATCCTGGCTCTGTTTTCATATCGCACTGAACAGAAGTAAGTGAATAAGATATATGTAAGTACATAAATACATATATATATTTATATCCAGTAGAATTATTATGTCATATATTACATACTTATTAATAATATATAATTTTTTATAATCATCGTTGAATGGTGAACGTGAGAATGAATCTCATCACGTTGTGGAGACGGTAATCCGTACGTACGCATGAGCGAAAATATCATTATATTGATGGTGTACTCGTATGTAATTGGACGGTATATCATATTTATAGAATCATTAAAATTTTATATTTATTATTTACATTAGTTATAAACATAATTATACCCATCCAAATAATTAAGTGTTTGAATAACAAACTATACCACGACGTGGAGACGGTAAGCCGTACATAAGCACATATGGTGACTTTGTCATTTAGAGGATGGATAAAATAATGAATATTGTTGTACCATATTTATAATAATATCACATTATATAGGAGGTACTGGAGTTATTATTTTGGAATGGAAACAACAAAGAAAGAAGAAGTGGAAGATGAAAAGAACTGGAAAGAGGGTGGTGAAATTATTACATCTTCTTCGTGGGTTTCCTTTTGAGTTGATCAAAAGGGATCCATAGGTTGACTTTCTGATAAAAGTAAGGACTCTTGTTTTATGTGGGGAAAGTTTATAGGATATTTGGCTAGATTTTTTCCAAGACAAATGGATTTTGGAGGTGTGATTTTGAGAGAAGGGGAAGTACCCTTTTACAAGAGATGTGGGGGTCACTTTAGGAAAAGCTTGAAATATTATTTTATAATAAAATAATTTTCCTTTTATAATGGCTCAAAAATGATTTATTTCAAGGATAAGGTGGGGATGGACTGAAAAACACTCAACCAATATGTTTTAGACAAGTTTTGGTCACCATATTAACCTTATCTTTTAGATTTAACTCTTAGTTAAATATTTTAACTTTTACCGTGTCTTCTTGTATTCTTACACTATAGGGTTAATAAATTTACTCTAAAATTATAATATAACCTCAAGTGGTTCATTAATGACATATATAATATCATTTAAGCCCTTTTTATGAACCATATATATTTTTAGGAATATTATTTCAACCAATAATATAATATTTGTTTTAAAAATTAATTTATGTCAATTTTGACATTATTTGGTGTTTGGTTTTGGTGAAAGTCATAAAAAGTATATTACTACTAAAAAGACACATTTAATCAACCCTAACATGTAATATTCACCTAGAAAATTCGTGTATGTCATAAAAACTGTGAAATTATATTTATTTTAATATTTATAATACCATTTATTTGATTCTTTCATTAATAAGGTAATTGCTACATCATCATTGTGTCATAAATAAATTAGATTATTTAATGTAATTTTTTTTAAATAAAATACCATTATGTAGGAAATATTTTTATATTTCTAATGGATATTTATAGTTGAATTTATATTGTGTGTAACCCTATATTAAAAATGGTTTAGTTATTAAACATTGAATTTAACACTTTTAACTATTCTTTAATTAAAAAAAAGAATAAATGTCCTTCTGTAATCCAGGTGGACCTAAATGATCATATATTATTAATAAGGTTGTTTTTGGTCTAAATACACTGATCAAATATAATTAGAACATGTGTTAGGGTAATTATAATATCATTTTTACCTTTAATTACCCTATTTACTTTTAACCAAGGTAAAATAAAAGTCAAAACTTACTATTCACCAAAAATTATTTTTATCTTATTGAACCAAATTTTACTTACTAATATGTACCATGTCTCTCGGAGTTTTGAAATTCAACTCACAGAAGTGATAAAATTAAGTTTTATGCAAATTTACAAATGCTCCTAGAAGGTGGGTAAAAGTAGTTAAAAAGTTCAATAAAATTTAATACATCTAATTTTATTATAAAATAAATCCAATGAATTACATTGAACTGATATAGGTATTATATATCTATTTTGACTTAAAATAAATTAAAATAAAAAAATTATTATTTAAATAAAAATTCTGTTTTAAATAATAACGCCGTGTTTTTTACTATTCATCAAAAAATGAAAGTTTTCAGAAAAATACAAAACATTTACCCAAATATAATTTTGATATTATCAATTCAAAAATGAATTCTATTTACCAAATTCAAAATATAGAAGTTTCATTTATTAATTTAAAATGAATTCCCATTGTCAAAACCCAAAAGCAGGTTTTTAAAATGTAAAAACTATCAAAAGATTGACATGTGTTTATGTCAAATTTAAATGTGAAATTACTTATAATGACCTACATTGTATTAAATGATAAATATATAATCTAATTATACTTCAAAATCTTTCAAATTCATAATTTAACACTGTAAATTATTTCGATTAAAAAAGTTGTTTTCAATTAAAACATAGTATTTTTCACTATTTGTCAAAATATGAAAGTTATCAGAAAAGTTCGAAAATGTATCCAAAATAAATTTTTATGTCCCGCTTCTAAATAAGAATTTAATTTTAATAAATTGAATATATAAAAGTGTCAAATATTGGTTTTAAAAAGGGTTCGCCATTAAAAGGTGGTAAAATTGCACTTTTTTAAAACTACTTCTTTTATCTGAAAAAATGAATTTGTTCTTATATTATGTATAAGAAACACATAATATGGATGTTAAAATTATATATAGTATATAATATTCAAAATGCAGTTAATACTATTCATACTGCCTTTTGAATGGCAAGTTTGGTAAGTTGTGGTGCACTCGAACACTATGTTGTGTGTGGCACAAGCTATTGAATTACTTTAATGAGATAACTTAATATGAAATCTTGGGGTGTTACATTCTCCCCTCCTTCAATAAATTTCATCCTTGCAATTTGAAATTTTTCTTTGAAGATAAAAGGTTAAAAATAGAAAAAATTCCTTTGTGGAAAACCCACATCAGAAATTGGGTAAATAACTTTTATCCTTAATAAGAGGGAAAGGGAATGAAAAAGTTACCACCAAATTATGATCCCAATTAGGAGAACATTGGTGGAATTTTGAGACACATAATTGGGGGAAAATGTAAATATTTATAGGGAGTGATTGAGGTTATCAATCACAAACAAGTGTGAAATTGAGAGCCTCAAAGCCATCAGTCTATGATGATTTAAAATATCATTAGTTCAACAAAACATAAGGTTTTAGGATAAAAAAATTTTGGTTTTAAGATCCCTTCCCTAAAGTTTAAGAATTAATTTATTCATAGAATAAGAGGAAAAAATACACTTAAAAAGTAGTGTTTTATCCTTCAATTAATTCCTACCACAAACTTATCTTTCACTCCAAAAGATAATAGAATTCAGAAATACTATATTTATCCTAATCATATAGGGTTCCAAAAATAATGAATTTATAATTAATTTTTCTGAATATTTAAGAAAACTACATTATACAAACTAGGAAATCACGTATGCCAGTGGTAGGTGATCCACCCTTGTCGCCCTTCTGTTGTAGGTTCAAGTCTCGCGGCCTTTCCAGATGTAACAGGTGGTCGCCCGACCTCTAGGTAGCCTTTTTATGACAATCCAAAAATAATCTCAAGAAATGATTTAACCTTAAAAATAGTATCCAATGTCAAAAATAATTGATTCAAACATTTAGACTTATCCAAAATACTTATGTCCAAACTTATAGTCCAAAATATATAAGGAAGGTAAACACAATGAAGATCTTTTTTGGCATGCAATAACGTGTGGATACCTTCATTATGTATTCTTTTAAAACACTGTAGCACTCTAAATTACCATAAAACCTTATTTATTACATTAATGCTCCCTTATTCCTTATAGAATACTAGATATATTCCTTCTATCCAAAAATGATGCAAACTCCAACAATGATCGAATATAAAAATTATTAATCAGTTTCAAGGTAGTCTAGAATATCCAATATAATTTATCCAAATTAATCATATATTATTCCAAAATCACCACATTAGTATCAAAACTGTATTATGGTTTATCTTTCTCTCAACCATATATTTTCCAAAAAGATTAACCTGTTATTAAGCCACTTTTCTTACTTCCACACAATCTCAAGTCCTTAATGAAATAGTACTGCAGTACAATCCTTATATACTTTATAATTATTATAACATATACATCATCAATAAAATACTCAAATGACACAATACTTTAACGAAATAAGAAATCTAATCATTCCTATTCATCTTTGGTAGTATCATAACTTGATTATTATCCAATAGAATCATTTGGGTGTATACTCTGATGATTTGGACATTGATTCATATAGTGTCCCAACTCCTTGCAGATGAAGCATTGTACATTTGAAACTTTTTTTTACCCATGTAATCATGTTCTTGGTGTCCTTTTTCTACAAACTTATATCAAACTCTCATTCCCTTCAAGAATTTACCAATGTGATTCCTTCCACAGTTATCACATATAGGAAATACCTTCTTTCCCCTCTTCCCTTTATCCATATTTCTATCTTCCATCCTTTTCTTATCTTGCTTCCCATAAAATCCATAGGACTTAGAGAATTATTTATATATCTTATTAACACATGATACTATTTCTTCATATTATGAGAATGCGTGGGATACTATTTCTCTTTTAAATGTTGGATTATTACCATGAAAGATATGATCCTTCTTAATCTTTCGATCATGCGTATTTCTAGAAGTCTCAGTCCTTCTACTAGGCACCATTTCTAAACAATGGCATGCACTAGGTTAGTTTATGAATCACAATGCATAATGCCAAACTTGTGAAATACCTAACGTAAATTGGAAAGAATATGCATATAATCTATAATCATAAAATGTTTTCTTTGAGGAATTATTTAATCCCAAATCATTCATAAATTCATGTAATGAAAATGTGAATTATCCTAAGCATATTTCCCATGAGTGTCATAAACAAGAGTGCATGAAGGCTTGTTTTCGTGTACCAGGATACTCTGGGTCAAGCCCAAAACACCTTGTTAGAGTTTTCACTCCTAGATACATCTGTGCCAGAGCCACCTCTAGCTGCTCGTATCCAGATATGGATGTATTGTTTGGAAAATACACAAAATATATACATTAACAAAATTCTAAAAAGTTCTTCTATAATAATCCTCAAAGTCTATCTTAGTGTAATGTTATCTAATCAGAGTTTATCTAAATCTATTTCCAAGGTTGTTGCTAAACTTCCTCTGATACGTAACGCCCGACCGTAGAAGCCCGGAGCTGGTGCATTATTTTAAAACATTGGCATTATTATAAGGAATCAAGTCCCAAAGGACCGATCAGTTTAGCAGTCTTGGAAAATAGATTACATACATTAACTTTACATTAAAATTTCAAACATAAAACACAACATAAATAGTTCTTTGAGAAGTCCATTATTCCATTTAGCTTAAACCTGTATATTAAACATAATATAGTTATTGGAATCCTGGGAAAATAAAACATAAGAAAGTGGTGATCTCAGATGCTCATTAAGGGTAAACAATTTAGCGAAAGATAACATAAACAATATGCATGGTGAATAATTGAAAACACATGCCTTTACAAATAATAAACATGACCACTTTATAGAAGAAATATGAGTTGAGTAAATAATTCCATAATAAAACATAGTAATGGGTATTCTACTAGTTGAATAACCACATGAACCATCAATATTATTTTCATAATGATGGAATGTATAATACCAGATATTCTGAAACATTTTGTCAAGGCCTCATCCAAGACATCTAAAAATGATTAAGGCCTTGGACAAAACCATATATCAAATTGGGAAAGGCCTCATCCAATTCCACATCTAATTGTATCATGAGACCTACCGATGCACCGAGGAGCTATAACGTGCTCCACCAATCACTTACTATGTCTAATACATTCTTCATATGAAAAGGTTGAAATATAGCATAAAGATTTGTATTAGAACAAGAATACAAAATTTCAATACTTTAACCATAAAATATGAATGGTATAAAAACAACACATCTACAGTCAAACATATCACAAAAAATTCAATACGATATAGAATATTTGGATCATTATAAATCAACCAAGATCAAGAATAATATTTCGTAAAGGATGTTGACATAGTTGAAAATGATCAGTAAAAATCTTTGAGAGAAATATCCTCTTTTCATGAAATCATTTAAAAGTAACATAAATTATAAAGGGAGTCATTTAAAAGATAGATTTGAATCAAAGTTTCCCATACCACTTTGAAACTTTTGAAAAAAATTAACATTTTAAAAAATTCATGTCCATATAAATAAATCCTTAAAACCATTTTGAAAACATTGAAATTAATGAGAAAGGTTTAGAAGAATAAATCTTTAAAACATTTAAAATGATGTTTTAGTAAAAAAATTCCCTTAAAAATAATCCCCTTGAATTTTTTTTATGAAACATGGACACGGATAATAAATATTTACCAGTAGATACTTACGTAAAAACAATCTCAGATAATAAAGAGAATGTAAAATTAACCCTTACCTTGCACTTTCCTTTGGTCAAGGGTACGTTTAAACTCATCTATAATGACAATAGTATGTTATTAAATTATACCAGAACCATATTCATATTTATTATATCATAAATAATTCATTTATGAATTTATACTACCCATTTAATAATGATTTCAATGTTAAATTATCATTTTGGGTAATAATCGCTTTCTTTATCCTACGTGTTTTAACTTGTTATTTTTGATCGTATCATTTATAAAATGACTTAAATAATTTCATAATATAAACCTTGATTTATATATAATATATATTTAGAATATAAATATTTATAATAGATAAATATATGAAATGGAAGGCACCGCTTATGGAGACGGTAGGCCGTACGTACGCATAAATGCTGGCTCTGTTTTCATATCGCACTGAACAGAAGTAAGTGAATAAGATATATGTAAGTACATAAATACATATATATATTTATATCCAGTAGAATTATTATGTCATATATTACATACTTATTAATAATATATAATTTTTTATAATCATCGTTGAATGGTGAACGTGAGAATGAATCTCATCACGTTGTGGAGACGGTAATCCGTACGTACGCATGAGCGAAAATATCATTATATTGATGGTGAACTCGTATGTAATTGGACGGTATATCATATTTATAGAATCATTAAAATTTTATATTTATTATTTACATTAGTTATAAACATAATTATACCCATCCAAATAATTAAGTGTTTGAATAACAAACTATACCACGACGTGGAGACGGTAAGCCGTACATAAGCACATATGGTGACTTTGTCATTTAGAGGATGGATAAAATAATGAATATTGTTGTACCATATTTATAATAATATCACATTATATAGGAGGTACTGGAGTTATTATTTTGGAATGGAAACAACAAAGAAAGAAGAAGTGGAAGATGAAAAGAACTGGAAAGAGGGTGGTGAAATTATTACATCTTCTTCGTGGGTTTCCTTTTGAGTTGATCAAAAGGGATCCATAGGTTGACTTTCTGATAAAAGTAAGGACTCTTGTTTTATGTGGGGAAAGTTTATAGGATATTTGGCTAGATTTTTTCCAAGCCAAATGGATTTTGGAGGTGTGATTTTGAGAGAAGGGGAAGTACCCTTTTACAAGAGATGTGGGGGTCACTTTAGGAAAAGCTTGAAATATTATTTTATAATAAAATAATTTTCCTTTTATAATGGCTCAAAAATGATTTATTTCAAGGATAAGGTGGGGATGGATTGAAAAACACTCAACCAATATGTTTTAGACAAGTTTTGGTCACCATATTAACCTTATCTTTTAGATTTAACTCTTAGTTAAATATTTTAACTTTTACCGTGTCTTCTTGTATTCTTACACTATATAGTTAATAATCATAATCTAAACTTACAAGAGAACCTCAAGTGGTAAATTAATAAAATATATAATATTATTTAATCACTTTTGCTGAAAATTATATTTTTAGGAATATTATATCAACTAATAATATAACATTTATTTTAAAAATTAATTTATGTCAATTTTGACATTATTTGGTATTTGGTTTTTCTGAAAGTCATCAGAACTTGATTACTTAGAACAAGATATATTGAATCAACCCTAACATGTCATATTCTACTAAAAAATTCGTGGATGTCATAAAAACTGTGAAAGTATATTTATTTTAATATTATAATACCATTTATTTGATTCTTTCATTAATAAGGTAATTACTGCATCATCATTGCGTCATAAGTAAATTAGATTATTTAATGTATAAAAATTATAAATAAAATACCATTCTGTTTTAAATCTTTTTAGCTTTCTAATTAATATTTATAGTAGAATTTATATTGCATGAAACCCTATATTAAAAATGGGTTAGTTATTAAACTTTGAATTTAACACTTTTAACTCTTCTTTAAATAAAATAATAATAAATGTCATAATCTAATCAAAGTGGACCTCAAGGATCATATTTTATTCCTATGGTTTTTTTCGAAATACACTTATAAAATAGAATTAGGACATGTGTTAGGGTAATTATAATACCTTTTTTACCTTTAATTACCCTATTTACTTTTAACCGTGGTAAATAAAATTCAAAATTTATTATTCACAAAAAAATATTTTCATCTTATTGAACAAAATTTTACTTACTGATATCAACCGTGTCTATTAGATTTTTTAAATTCAACTCACAAAAGTGGTAAAATTATGTTTTATGCAAATTTGCAAATGCTCCTAGAAGGTGGGTAAAAGTGGTTAAAAATTTCAATAAAATTGAATACATTTAATTTTATTATAAAATAACTCCAATGAATTACATTAATATAATATAGGTATTATAAATCTATTTTGACTTAAATTATATTTAAATAAAACAAATAATTATTTAAATAATAAGTCGATTTTAAATAATAACGCAGTGTTTTTCACTATTCATAAAAAATTGGAAGTTTTCAAAAAAATAAAAAAAATTCACCCAAAGCTAATTTTGATATTCCAAATTCGAAAATGAAGTCTATTTTAAAAAATTCAAAACATAAAATTTTCATTTATTAATTTAAAATAAATTTCTATTGTCAAAACCAAAAAGCGGGTTTTTAAAGAGTAAAACATATCAAACGATTGACATGTATTTATGTAAAATTTAAATATTAAGTTACTTATAATGAACTAAATTGTAATAAATGATAAAAATGTAATTAATTATAACTCAAAAACTTTCAAATTCATAATTTAACACTAAATTATTTCAATTAAAAAAGTTGTTTTTAATTAAAACATAGTATTTTTCACTATTCGTCAAAATATGAAAGTTATTAAAAAAGTACCAAAAATTTATCCAAACTTAATTTTTATGTCCCAATTCTAAATAAGAATTAAATTTCATTAAATTGAATTTCTAAAAGTGTCAAATATTGGTTTTAAAAAGGGTTCTCCATTAAAAGGTGGTAAAATTGCATTTTTTGAAAAATAGTTCTTTTATATAAAGAATGAATTTGTTCTTATATTATGTCTAAGAAACACATAATATGGATGTTAAAATTATATATAGTATATAAGATTCAAAATTATGTTAATACTATTCATAACCTCTTTTTGAACGGCTAGTTTGGTAAGTTGTGGTGCACTTGAACTCGGTGTTGCATGTAGCGCAAGCTATTGAATTACTTTAATGAGATAATGTACTATGAAATCCTGGGGTGTTACATTCTCTACTACTTCAATAAATAGAGTACTTAAAATTTGAATTTTTTATTTGAAAATAAAAGGTTAAAAATAGAAAAATACCTTTGTGGAAAACCCACATCAGAAATTGGTTAAATAAAATTTAGTCTTAATAAGAGGGAAAAGTAATGAAAGAGTCACCACCAAATTATGATCTAAATTAGGAGAACATTGGTGTAAATTAGAGATACATAATTGGAGGAAAAACGTAAATATTTATAAGGAGTGGTTGAGGTCATCAATCAAAAACAAGTGTGAAATTGAGATCCTCAAATCCATCAATCTATAATGATTTAAAATATTGTTAGTTCAACAATACATAAGGTATTAGGATAACACATTTTTGGTTTTAAGATCCCTTCCATAAAGTTTAAGAATTAATTTATTCATAAAATAATAAGAAAAAATATACTTGACATGTAGAGTTTCATCCTTCAACTAATTCCTACCGCAAACTCATCTATCACTCGAAAAGATAATAGAATTCAAAAATATCCAATTTATTCTAATCTTATAGGGTTCTAAAAATATTGAATTTAAAATTCATTTGTCATAGTATTAAAAAAACTAAATCATACAAATTAGGACATCACCTAAACCAGTGGTAGGTGATCCACCCTTGTCACCCATCAATTGCAGGTTCAAGTCTCGCATCCTTGCCGGATGCAACGGGTGGTTTCCTGACTTCTGGGTTGTCATTTTTTTGAAAATCCAAAAATAATCTCAAGAAATGATTGAAACATAACAATAATATCCAATGTCAAACATAATCAATTTCAACCTTTAGACTTATCCATAATACTTCTGTCTAAACTCACAGTCCAAAATTTATAAGGAAGGTAAAGACAATGAAGATCCTTTTTCCATGTAATTACGTGTGAATACCTTCATTATGTATTCTTTTAAAACATTATAACACCGTAAATTACCATAAAACCTTATTGATTACATTCATTCTCCCTTATTACTTATAGAATACAACATATACTCCTTCTATCCAAAATTTTTTTAAACTACAACAATGATGGAATGTACAAATCAATAATCAGCTTCAAGGTAGTCAAGGATATCCAATATAATTTATTCAAATTAATCATATATTATTCCAAAATAACTACCTCAGTATCAGAACTGTATTATGGTTTATCTTTCTCACAACCATATATTTTCCAAAAAATTTAACCTGTTATTGAGTCAATTTTCTTACTTCCACACAATCTCAAGTCCTTAATGAAATAATACAGCAGTACAATCCTTATATACTTTATAATTCTTATAACATGTACATCATCAATATAATACTCAAATGACACAATAATTTGACAACATAAGAACTCTAATCATTCCCCTTCCTCTTTGGTAGTATCATAACTTGATTATTATCCAATAGAAGCATTTTTGGTACACTCTCACTACTGGAAATAAGATCTATACCAACGGTTTTGGGAAAACCATTGGTATAGTTCACTTATATGGAAATATACCAACAGTATGGACAAAAACGTTGGTATAAGTCACTAATTTGGACAAAAAATTGGTATAAGGGGGACCTATACCAATGGTTTGGGGGAAAACCGTTGGTATAGGTCACTTATATGGACCTATGCCAATGGTTTTGTCCAAACTATTGGTATAGGTCCATAATAGAGACCCTATACCAACGGTTTTCCCCAAACCGTTGGTATACGTCCCCCCATATACCAACAGTTTGTCCCAAACTGTTGGTATAGGTCCAAAAATCAAAGAATCTATACCAAAGGTTCTCAAAACTGTTGGTATAGGTCTATACGAAAGGTTTTGAGAACCGTTGGTATATTTACATGTATTTTTTATGGAATATTCTTACAGAGAAAATTAAATAAATAAAAATTTAAAATATTTATGGTAATACAAATATATATATATATATATATTTATGAAATTATATTCACAAAAGTCAAGTTAGGTTAGTGGTTAGGTCTTCCAATCATAAACTGCATCAATTGGGATCAAAACCCACTAAATGATTCTTTTTTGAAATTCATATACCAACGGTTTTATGGAAACCGTTGCTATAGATTTTTCATATTACTTATACCAACAGTTTTGAAAATCATTGGTATAGGTCTCTACAAACAGTTTTGGGCAAACTATTGGTATAGACCTATCCCCACGGCTTACATGTCCATGGTTCTTCAAACCATTGGTATAGGATATACCAACAGTTTGGAGGCCTATACCAACAGTTTCAAACCGTTGGTATAAGGTATTTTTCTACTAGTGTTTGATGATTTGGACATTGATTCATATAGTGTCCCAAATCCTTGAAGATGAAGCATTGTACATTTGAAACCTTTTTTTACCCTTGGAATCACTTACTCGGTTTTATTTTTCTCCACACTTATAACATACTCTCATTCCCTTCAAGCATTTACCAATGTGATTCTTTACACAATTATCACATATGGGAAAAATCCTTCATTCCCATCTTCCCTTTATCAATCTTTCTCTCTTCCATCCTTTTATTCTCTTACTTCACTTCAAATCCATAGGACTCAGAGAATTCTTTACTTATCTTATTAACACATGATACTATTTCATCATACGAGGAGAATGCATGCGAGATTATTTTCCTTTTAAATGTTGGCTTAATACCATGAAATATATGATCCTTAATCTTTCGATCATGTGTATTGCTGGAATTCTCATTCCTTCTACTAGGAACCATTTCTAAACAACGACATACACTAGGTTAGTTTATGAATCACAATGCATAATTCCAAACATGTAAAATACTAAATGTAAATTGAAAATATTATGCATATAATCTACAATCATAAAATGTTTTCTTGTGGAAGTATTTACTACTAAATCCTTCATAATGTCTTGTAATGAAAATATGAATTATCCTAAAAATATCTCCCTGGAGTGTCGTAACCAAGAGTTCAGTATGGCCCATTTCCATGTACTAGGATACACCGGGTCAAGCCCGAAACACCTTGTCAGAGTTTTCACTCCTAGATACATATGTGCCAGATGCACCTCTACCTGATTGTATCCAGAAGGTATATATTGCTTGGAAAATAAAAAAAATCTCTACTTTACCAAAAGTCTAGGAAGTTATTATATTTTAATCCTCAAAGTCTATATTATGGTAATGTTCTATAATCAAAGTTTATCTAAATCTATTTCCAATTTTGTTGCTAAAGTTACTCTAATACCAACTGTAATGCTCGGACCACAAAATCCCAAAGATGATGAATTATTTTAATACATTGGCTTCATTACAAGGAATCAAGTTAGGCAGGACTGATCAGTTATTAGTATTGGAAAATATATTACATACATTAACTTTACATTACAACTTCAAACATAAAACACAACATAGATAGTTATTTGAGAACACTATTATTCCATATAGCTTAACCCTATATATCAAACATAATACAATTCTTGGAATCTTGGGAAAATAAAACATAAGAAAGGGGTGAGATCATATGCTCAGTAAGGGTAAACAATTAAGTGTAATAAAACATAAACAATAATTATGGTGAATAATTAAAACACACGCCTTTACAAATAATAATAATGAACACTTTATGGAAGGAATATGAGTTGAGTAAATAATGCCATAATAAAACATAGTCATGGGTATTCTACTAGTAAAATAATCACATGAACCATAGATATTATTTTCATAATGAGGGAATGTATAATTCCAGACATTCTGAAACACTTTGTCAAGGCCTCAGTCAAGACTTCTAAAAATGATTAAGGCCTCAGCCAAAACCATATATCAAATTGGTAAAGGACTCGACCAATTCCATGTCTAATTTTCTCATGATACCTACTGATGCATCGAGGAGCTATAGAGGCCACCACCCATAACTTACTATTTAAAATACATTCCTCATATGAAAAGGTTGAAATATAACATAAACATTCATGTTAGAACTATAATATGAAATTCCAATAATTTAACCATAAACTATGAATGGTAAAAAAAGAACACATCCACAGTCAAAAAAATAAAAAAAAACTTCAATAAAATATGGAAGATTTGTATCATAATAAATCAACCAATATCAAGAATAATATCCCGTAAAGAATGTTTACATAGTTGAAAATGATCAGTAAAAATCTTTGAGAGAAATATCCCTTTTTCATGAAATCATTTAAAAGTCACATAAATTATAAAGCGAGTAATTTAAAAGATAGTTTTGAATCAAAGTGTTCCATACCAATTTGAAAATTCTGAAATGAATTAATATTTTAAAATATTCATGTCCATATAAATAAATCCTTAAAACCATTTTGAAAACATGGGCATTAATGGGAAAGGTTCAGAAGAATGAATATTTAAAACATTTAAAATGATGTTTTAGTAAAAAAAATTCCCTTAAAAATAATCCCTTTGAAAAATATTTATGAAACATGGACATGTATAATAAATATGTCCAAGTAGATACTTATGTAAAAATAACCCTAGATAATAAAGATATTGTGAAATTAACCCTTACCTTGCACTTTTCTTTGGTTGAGGGTATGTTTAACCGCCTATATAATGACCATAGTATGTTATTAAATTATACCAGAACCATATTAATATTTATTATATCATAAATTATTCATTTATGACTTTATACTACCCATTTAATAATGATTTCTATGTTAAATTAACATTTTGGGTAATAATCGCTTTCTTTATCATACATGTTTTAACTTGTTATTTTTGATCGTATCATTTAGACCTTGATTTAAATACTTCAAGAATATAAACCTTGATTGATATATCAAAAATATTTAGAATATAAATACTTATAATAGATCGATATATGAAATGGTAGGCACTATTTATGGAGATGGTAGGCCGTACGTACGCATAAACGATGTTTCCGTTTTCATATCGTATTGAACGAAATCAAGTGAATAAGATATATGTAAGTAAATATATATATATATATATCAAGTATTATTATTATGTCATATATTACATACTTATTAATAATATATATATTTTTATAAACATTGTTGAATGGTGAATGTGGGAATGAATCTCATCACGTCGTGGAGACGGTAATCCGTACGCACGCATGAGTGAAAATATCATTATATTGATAGTGAAATCTTTTATAATTAGATATTATATAATATTTAAATAATAATTAACATGTTATATTTATTATTTAATTCTGTTATACTCATTATTATACCCATCCAAATAATGAACTGTTTGAATAACAAACAACACCACGATGTGGAGACGGTAAGCCGTATGTACGCACGTATGGTGACTTTGTCATTTAGATGATGGATAAAATAAAAAATACGATTGTACCATATTTATAATAAAATAAAACTATGTAGGTGGTACTGGAGTTATTATTTTGGTTTGAAACAACAAATAAAAATTAAATTGAATATGAAAAAACATGAAAAATGGTAGTGAAATTATTACCTCTTCTTCGGGTGTTTCCTTTTTAGTTGATCCAAAGGGATCCTTAGGTTGGATTTATGATCAAAGTAATGACTCTAGGTTTATTTGAGGGATGTTGGGAGGATATTTTTTCTGGGATTGGCCAATCCAAATGGCTTTGTAGGTGTGATTTTGAGAGAAGGGGAAGTACCCTTTTATAAGAGAGGTGATGGTCACTTTAGGAAAAGCATGAACAATTATTTTATAATAAAATTATTTTCTGTTTATAATGGCCCCAAAATGACTTATTTCTAGGATAAGGAGGGTATGGGTCGAAAACCACTCAACAAATAGGTTTTAAATAGGTTTAGTTCACCATATTAACCTTATCTTTTAGATTTATCTCTCAGTTAAATATTTTAACTTTTATCGTGTCTTCTTGTATTCTTACACTATATGGTTAATTAAATTACTCTAAAAATCCAAGAGAACCTCAAGTGGTTAATTAATGACATATATAATATTATTTAAGACCTTTTTCTGACCCTTAGATTGTTAGGAATATTATATCAACCAATAATATAGTATTTGTTTTAAAAATTTATTTATGTCAATTTTGACATTATTTGGTATTTGGTTTTTATGGAAGTCATAAAAACTTGATTACATAAAAAAAGATGCATTTAATCAACCATAAAATGTCATATTCACCTAGAAAATTCGTGGATGTCATAAAAACTGTGAAATTATATTTATTTTAATATTTATAATACCATTTATTTCATTCATTCATTAATAAGGTAAATACTACATCATCATTGTGTCATAAACACACTAAATTATTTAATTTCTAAAAATTATAAATAAAATATCATTATTTAGGAAATATTTTTAGATTTCTAATTAATATTTATAGTAACCCTATATTAAAAATGTTATAGTTATTAAACTTTGAATTTAACATTTTTAACTCTTCTTTACAAATAATAATAATAAATGTCCTAATCTAATATAAGTGGACAAAAAGGATAATATTTTATTACTAAGGTTGTTTTTGGTCTAAATAAAATTATCCAATAGAATTAGGACATGTGTTAGGGTAATTATAAAATCATTTTTACCTTTAATTACCCTATTTATGGAAAGCTTGAAATATTGTTTTATAATAAAATAATTTTCGGTTTCTAATGGCTCCAAAATGATTTATTTCTAACCTAATGTAAGGATGGGTTGAAAAACACTCAGCCAATATATTTTAGATAGGTTTAGGTCACCATATTAACCTTATATTATAGATTTAACTATTAGTTAAATATTTTAACTTTCACCGTGTCTTCTTGTATTCTTACACTATATAGTTAATAAATTTACTCTAAACTTTTAATAGAACCTCAAGTGGTTCATTAATGACATATATAATATTATTTAATCCCTTTGTCTGAACCATATATTTTTAGGAATATTATATCAACCAATAATATAGTATTTGTTTTAAAAATTAATTTATGTCAATTTTGACATTATTTGGTATTTGGTTTCGGAGAAAGTCATAAAAACTATATTACTTTGAAAACGACACATTGAATCAACCATAACATGTCATATTCACCTAGAAAATTCGTGTATGTCATAAAAACTTTGAAATTATATTTATTTTAATATTTATAATACCATTTATTTGATTCTTTCATTAATAAGGCAATTGCTACATCATCATTATGTCATAAATAAATTAGATTATTTAATGTCAAAAAATTATAAATAAAATACCATTATGTAGGAAATATTTTTATATTTCTAATAAATATTTATAGTAGAATTTATATTATGTGTAACCCTATATTAAAAATGGTTTAGTTATTAAACTTTGAATTTAACACTTTTAACTTTTCTTTAAACAAAAATAAGAATCAATGTCCTTATATATTCCAGGTGGACCTAAAGGATCATATATTATTAATAAGGTTTTTTTGGTCTAAATACACTTATCAAATATATTTATAACATGTGTTAGGGTAATTATAATATCATTTTTACCTTTAATTACCCTATTTACTTTTAACCATGGTAAAATAAAAGTCAAAACTTACTATTCACCAAAAATTATTTTCATCTTATTGAACCAAATTTTACTTACTGATATGAATCGTGTCTCTCAGATTTTTGAAATTAAACTCACAGAAGCTGTAAAATTAAGTTTTATGCAAATTTACAAATGTTCCTAGAAGGTGGGTAAAAGTGGTTAAAAAGTTCAATAAATTTTAATACATCTAATTTTATTATAAAATAAATCCAATGAATTAAATTGAAATAATATAGGTATTACATATATATTTTGACTTAAAATATATTTAATTAAAATAAATAGTTATTTAAAGAAAAATTTAGTTTTAAATAATAACACAGTGTTTTTCACTATTAATCAAAAATAAAAAGTTTTCAGAAAAATACAAAAAATTTACCCAAATATAATTTTTGATATTATGAATTCAAAAATGAAGTATATTTTAACAAATTAAAAATATATAAGTTTCATCTATTAATTTAAAATGAATTCCCATTGTCAAAACCCAAAAGTAGGTTTTTAAAAAGTAAAAACTATCAAAAGATTGGCATGTGTTGATGTCAAATTTAAATGTTAAATTACTTATAATGACCTAAATTGTATTAAATGATAAATATATAATCTCATTATACTTAAAAACCTATCAAATTCATAATTTTACACTATAAATTATTTTGATTAAAAAAGTTGTTTTCAATTAAATCATAGTATTTTTCACTATTCGCCAAAATATGAAAGTTATCAGAAAAGTTCCAAAAATTTATCCAAAATAAAATTTTATGTCCCTATTCTAAAGAAGAATTTAATTTCATTAAATTTAATATATAAAAGTTTCAAATATTGGTTTTAAAAAGGGTTCTCCATTAAAATGCGGTAAAATTTCATTTTTTGAAAAATACTTCTTTTATCTGAAAAAATGAATTTTTTCTCATATTATGTATAAGAAACACATAATATGGATGTTAAAATTATATATAGTATATAATTTTCAAAATGTAGTTAATACTATTCACACTGCCTTTTGAATGGAATGTTTGGTAAGTTATGGCGTACTCGAACACTATTTTGCATGTAGCGCAAGCTATTGAATTACTTTAATGAGATAACATACTATAAAATCTTATGATGTTACATTCTCCCATCCTTAAATAAATTGCATCCTCTCAATTTGAAAATTTTCATTGAAAATAAAAGGTTAAAAATAGAAAAAATTCCATTGTGGAAAACCCACATCATAAATTGGGTAAATAAAATTTAGTCTTAATAAGAGGGAAAGGGAATGAAACAGTTACCACAAAATTATTATCCCAATTAGGAGAAAATTGGTGGAAATTTGAGACACATAATTAGAGGAAACGTAAATATTTATAGGGAGTGATTAAGGTCATCAATCACAAACAAGTGTGAAATTGAGAGCCTCAAATCCATCAATCTATAATGATTTAAAATATCGTTAGTTCAACAAAACATAAGGTATTAGGAAAAAAAAATTTTGGTTTTAAGATACCTTCCCTAATGTTTAAGAATTAATTTATTCATAGAATAAGAGGTAAAAATATACTTAAAAAGTAGAGTTTTAACCTTCAATTAATTCCTACCACAAACTCATCTTTCACTCCAAAAGATAATAGAATTCAAAAATATTATATTTATCCTAATATTATAAGGTTCCAAAAATAATGAATTTATAATTAATTTGTCTGAATATTTATAAAAACTACATTATACAAACTAGGACATCACATATCCCAGTGGTAGGTGATCCACCCTTGTCGCCCTTCTGTTGCAGGTTCAAGTCTTGCGGCCTTGCCGAATGCAACGGGTGGTCACCCGACCTCCAGGTTGTCCTTTTTATGAAAATACAAAAATAATCTCAAGAAATGACTTAACATTAAAAATATCATCCAATGTCAAACATAATTGATTCCAACCTTTAGACTTATCCAAAATACTTCGGTCCAAACTGACAGTCTAAAATTTATAAGGAAGGTAAACACAATGAAGGTCTTTTTTGGCACGCAATAACATGTGAATACCTTCATTATGTATTCTTTTGAAACATTGTAACACCCTAAATTACCATAAAACCTTATTTATTACATTCATACTCCATTATTCCTTATAGAACAATAGATATACTCCTTTTATCCAAAAATGTTGTAAACTAAAACAATGATCAAATATATAAATCATTAATCAGTTTCAAGGTAGTCTAGAATATCCAATATAATTTATCCAAATTAATCATATATATTTCAAAAATCACTACCTTAGTATCAAAACTGTATTATGGTTTATCTCTCTCTCAACCATATATTTTCCAAAAAATTTAACCTATTATTAAGTCACTTTTCATGCTTCGACACAATCTCAAGTCCTTAATGAAATAACACTGAAATACAATCATCATATACTTTATAATTATTATAACATGTATATCATCAATAAAATACTCAAATGACAAAATACTTTAACAACATAAGAACTCTAATCATTCCCATTCATCTTCGGTAGTATCATAACTTGATTATTATCCAATAGAATCATTTGGGGTATACTCTGATGATTTGGAGATTGATTCGCATAGTGTCCCAACTCCTTGAAGATAAAGCATTGTACATTTGAAACATTTTTTTACCCTTGTAATCATGTTATTGGTGTTCTTTTTCTACACACTTATAACAAACTCTCATTCCCTTCAAGAATTTATCAGTGTGATTCTTTCCTCAGTTATCACATATAGGAAAAACCTTCTTTTCCCTCTTCCCTTTATCCATCGTTCTATCTTACATTCTTTTCTTCTCTTGCTTACCTTCAAATCCATAGGACTTAGAGAATTCTTTACATATCTTATTAACATATAATACTATTTCTTCATATTATGAGAATTCATAAGAGACTATTTCTCTTTTAAATGTTGGATTATTACCATGAAAGATATGATCCTTCTTAATCTTTTGATCATGCGTATTGCTGGAATTCTCATTCCTTCTACTAGGAGCCATTTCTAAACAATGGCATGCACTAGGTTAGTTTATAAATCACAATGCATAATTCCAAACTTGTAAATTACCTAACGTAAATTAGAAAGAATATGCATATATTCTATAATCATAAAATGTTTTCTTTGAGGAAGTATTTACTTATAAATCCTCTATAAAGGCTTGTAATGAAAATGTGAATTATCCTAAGTATATCGCCAGGAGTGTCATAACCAAGAGTGCAGGAAGGCTTGTTGTCTTGTACCAGGATACCCCAGGTCAAGCCTGAAACACCTTGTTAGAGTTTTCACTCATAGATACATCTGTTCTAGAGCCACCTCTACCTGATCGTATCCAGAAAACGATGTATTGTTTAGAAAATACACAAAATATATACATTACCAAAATTCTAAAATGTTCTTCTATACTAATCCTCAAATTCTATCTTAGTGTAATTTTATCTAATCAGAGTTTATCTAAATCTATTTCCAAGGTTGTTGCTAAACTTCCTCTGATACCAACTGTAACGCCCCGACCGCAGAAGGCCAGAGCTGATGCATTATATTAATAAATTGGAATGATTATAAGGAATCACGTCCTGAAGGACCAATTAGTTTAGAAGTCTTGGAAAATTAATTACATACATTAAATTTACAATACAATTTCAAACATAAAAAAACACAACATAGATAGTTCTTTGAGAAATACATTATTCCATTTTCCTTAACCCTGCATATCAAACATAATATAGTTATTAGAATCTTAAGAAGATAAAACATAAGAAATTGGTGAGATCAGATGCTCAGTAAGGGTAAACAATTTAGTGAAAGATAACATAAATAATAGGCATGGTGAATAATTGAAAACACATGACTTTACAAATAATAAACATAAACACTTTATGGAACAAATATCAGTTGAGTAAATAATTATATAATAAAACATAGTCATGGGTATTCTACTAGTTGAGTAACCACATGAACCATCAATATTATTTTCATAATGAGAGAATATATAATTCCAGACATTCTGAAACATTTTGTCAAGGCCTCAGCCAAGACGTCTAAAAATGATTAAGGCCTTGGCCAAAACCATATATCAAAATGGGAAAGGCCTCAGACAATTCCACATCTAATTGTCTCATGAGACCTACTGATGCATTGAGGAGCTATAATGGGCTCCACCAATCACTTACTATGTCTAATACATTCCCCATATGAAAAGGTTGAAATATAACATAAACATTCGTATTAGAACTAGAAAATAAAATGTCAATACTTTAACCAAAAAATATGAATGGTATAAAAACAACACATCCATAGTCAAACATTTCACAAAAAATTCAATACAATATAGAAAATTTGGATCATAATAAATCAACCAAGATCAAGAATAATATCCCGTAAAGGATGTTGACATAGTTGAAAATGATCAGTAAAAATCATTGAGAGAAATATCCCATTTTCATGAAATCATTTAAAAGTCACATAATTTATAAAGGGAGTCATTTAAAAGATAATTTTGAATCAAAGTGTCCCATACCACTTTGAAACTTTTGAAGCAAATTAACATTTTAAAACATTCATTTATATATAAATAAATCCTTAAAACCATTTTGAAAACATGGACAATAATGAGAAAGGTTTAGAAGAATAAATCTTCAAAAACATTTAAAATGATGTTTTAGTAAAAAAATTACCTTAAAAAGAATCCCCTTGAAAACGTTTTTTATGAAACATGGACACAGATAATAAATATGTCCTAGTATATACTTACGTAAAAACAACCTTGTATAATAAAGAGAATGTAAAATTAACCCTTACCTTGAACTTTCCTTTGGTCGAGGGTACGTTTAACCTCATCTATAATGACCATAGTATGTTATTAAATTATACCAGAACCATATTAATATTTATTATATCATAAATAATTCATTTATGACTTTATGCTATCCATTTAATAATAATTTCCATGTTAAATTATCATTTTGGGTAATAATCGCTTTCTTTATCGTACGTGTTTTAACTTGTAATTTTTGATCGTATAAATTAGAAAATGACTTAAATACTTCTAGAATATAAACGTCAATTGATATATAATATATATTTAGAATATAAATATTTATAATAGATAATTATATGAAATGGAAGGCACTGTTTATGGAGACGGTAGGCCGTACGTACTCATAACCGCTGGCTCCGTTTTCATGTCGTACTGAACGGAAGTAAGTGCATAAGATATATGTAAGTACATAAATACACACACACACACAAAGATATATATATATATATATATATCTCCAGTATAATTATTTTGTCATATATTACATACTTATTAATAAAATATAAATTTTTATGATCATCGTTGAATGGTGTACGTGGGAATGAATCTCATCACGTTGTGGAGACGATAATCCGTACGTACGCACGAGCGATAATATCATTATATTGATGGTGAAGTAATATGTAATTGGATGGTATATCATATATACAGAATCATTAAAATTTTATTTTTATTATTTACATCAGTTATACACATTATTATACCCATCCAAATAATTAATTGTTTGAATAACAAACTACACCACGACGTGGAGACGGTAAGCCGTACGTATGCATGTATGGTGACTTTTTCATTTAGAGGATGGATAAAATAATGAATATGGTTGTACCATATTTATAATAACATCAAATTATATAGTAGGTACTTGAGTTATTATTTTGGAATGGAAACAACAAAGAAAGAGGAAGTGGAAGATGAAAATAACTAGAAAGAGGGTGGTGAAATTATTACCTCTTCTTCGTGTGTTTCCTTTTGAGTTGATCAAAAGGGATCCTTAGTTTGACTTTTTTTTATAAAATTAAGTACTCTAGGTTTATGTGAGGGAAGTTGAGAGGATATTTGGACAGGGTTTGGCCAAGCCAAATGGCATTTGGAGGTGTGATTTTGAGAGAAGGGGAAGTACCCTTTTTTATGAGAGGTGGGGGTCACTTTAGGTAAGGATTGAAGTATTATTTTATAATAAAATAATTTTCATTTTTTAATGGCTCCAAAATGATTTATTTCTAGGATAAGGTGGGGATGATTTGAAAACCACTCAAACAATAGGTTTTAGACAGGTTTTGGTCACCATATTAACCTTATCTTTTAGATTTAACTCTTAGTTAAATATTTTAACTTTTACCATGTCTTCTTGTATTCTACACTATATTGTTAATAAACATACTCTAAACTTATAAGAGAACCTAAAGTGGTACATTAATAAAATATATAATATTATGAAATCCCTTTGGCTGAAACATATATTTTTAGGAATATTATATCAACCAATAATATAATATTTATTTTAAAAATTAATTTATGTCAATTTTGACATCATTTGGTATTTAATTTTTTTGAAAGCCATCACAAATTGATTACTTAGAACAAGATACATTGAATCAACACTAACATGTCATATTAACCTAAAAAATTCGTGGTTTTCAAAAAAACTGTGAAAGTATATTTATTTTAATATTTATAATACCATTTATTTGATTCTTTCATTAATAAGGTAATTACTGCATCATCATTGGGTCATAAGTAAAATAAATCATTTAATGTCTAAAAATTATAAATAAAATACAATTATGTATTAAATTTTTTTATATTTATAATTAATATTTATAGTATAATTTATATTATGTGAAACCCTATATTAAAAGTGGTTATTTATTAAACTTTGAATTTAACACTTTTAACTCTTCTTTAAATAAAATAATAATAAATGTCATAATCTAATCCATGTGGACCTAAAGGATCATATTTTATTCTTAAGGTTGTTTTTTTGTCGAAATAAACTTATAAAATAGAATTAGGACATGTGTTAGGGTAATTATAATACCATTTTTACTTTTAATTACCCTATTTACTTTTAACCGTGGTAAATAAAATTCAAAAGTTACTCTTCACAAAAAAATATTTTCATCATATTGAAACAAATTTTACTTACTGATATCAACCGTGTCTGTTAGATTTTTGAAATTCAACTCACAAAAGCGGTAAAATTATGTTTTATTCAAATTTGCAAATGCTCCTAGAAGGTGGGTAAAAGTGATTAAAAAGTTCAATAAAATTTAATACATTTAATTTTATTATAAAATAACTCTAATGAATGAAATTAAAATGATATATGTATTATATATATATTTTTAATTAAAAATAAATTTAAATAAAATAAATAATTATTTAAATAATAAGTCGATTTTAAATAATAACGTAGTATTTTTCACTATTCATCAAAAAATGGAAGTTTTCAAAAAAAAAACCAAAAATTCACCCAAAGATAATTTTGATATTCTGAATTTGAAAATGAAGTGAATTTTACCAAATTCAAAACATAAAATATTCATTTATTAATTTAAAATAAATTCCCGTTGTTAAAACAAAAAGCGGGTTTTTAAAGAGTAAAAACTATCAAAAGTTTGACATGTGTTTATGTAAAATTTAAATGTTAAATTACTTATAATGACCTAAATTTTATTAAATGATAACAATATAATATAAATATAATTAAAAACATTTCAAATTATTAATTTAACACTTAATTATTTCGATTAAAAAAGTTGTTTTTAATTAAAACATAGTATTTTTCACTATTCGTCAAAATATGAAAGTTATCAGAAAAGTAACAAAAATTTATCCAAAATAAATTATTATGTCCCAATTCTAAAGAAGAATTTAATTTAATTTAATTGAAATTGTAAAAGTGTCAAATATTGGTTTTAAAAAGGGTTCTCCATTAAAAGGTAGTAAAATTGCATTTTTTGAAAAAAAGTTATTTTATCTAAAAGAATGATTTTTTTTATATTATGTCAAAAAAACACATAATATGTTTGTTAAAATTATATATAGTATATAAGATTCAAAATTAAGTTAATACTATTCATAACCGCTTTTTGAATGACTAGTTTGGTAAGTTGTGGTGCACTTGAACTCGGTGTTTCATGTAGCGAAAGCTATTAAATTACTTTAATGATCTAATGTACTATGAAATAATGGGGTGTTACATTCTCCACTACTTCAATAAATATAGTCCTTAAAATTTGAATTTTTTTTTAAAATAAAAGGTTAAAAATAGAAAAATACCTTTGTGGAAAACCCACATCGGAAATTGGTTAAATAAAATTTAGTCTTAATAAGAGGGAAAAGTAATGAAAAAGTCACCACCAAAATATGATCTCAATTAGAAGAACATTGTTGGAAATTAATGATACATAATTGGTGAAAAAACATAAATATTTATAGGGAGTGGTTGAGGTCATCAATCACAAACAAGTGTAAAATTGAGATACTCAAATCCATCAATCTATGATGATTTAAAATATCGTTAGTTCAACAATACATAAGGTATTAGGATAATTCATTTTTGGTTTTAAGATCCCTTCCCTAAAGTTTAAGAATTAATTTATTCATAAAATAAGAGTAAAAAATATACTTGACAATTAGAGTTTCATCCTTCAACTAATTCCTTCCACAAACTCATCTTTCACTCCAAAAGATAATAGAATTCAAAAATATTCTATTTATTCTAATCTTATAGGGTTCTAAAAACATGGAATTCAAAATTAATTTTTCATACTATTAAAAAAACAACATCATACAAATCTGGACATCACGTATACCAGTGGTATGTGATCCATCCTTGTCGCCCATTAGTTGCAGGTTCAAGTCTCGCGTCCTTGCCGGATGAAACGGGTGGTCGCCCAACTTCTTGGTTTTCCTTTTTATGAAAATCCAAAAATAATATCAAGAAATGATTGAACCACAACAATAGTATCCAATGTCAAACATAATCAATTTCAACCTTTAGAGTTATTAAAAATACTTCTGTCCAAACTCATAGTCCAAAATTTATAAGGAAGGTAAAGGTAATGAAGATCCTTTTTCCACATAATAACGTGTGAATACCTTCATTATGTATTCTTTTAAAACATTGTAACACCATAAATTACCATAAAACCTTATTGATTATATTCATTCACCCTTATTCCTTATAGAATTCTGGATGTACTCCCTCTATCCAAATTTTTTTTAAACTCCAACAATGATGGAATGTACAAATCAATAATCAGCTTCAAGATAGTCAATAATATCCAATATAATTTATCCAAATTAATCATATATTATTCTAAAATCACTACCTTAGTATCAGAACTTCATTATGGTTTATCTTTCTCTCAACCATATATTTTCCAAAAAATTTAACCTGTTATTGAGTCAATTTTCTTGCTTCCACACAATCTCAAGTCCTTAATGAAATAATATTACAGTACAATCCTTATATACTTTATAATTCTTATAACATGTACATCATAAATACAATACTCAAATGACACAATACTTTGACAATATAAGAACTATAATCATTCCTCTTCATCTTTGGTAGTATCATAACTTGATTATTATCCAATAGAATCATTTGTGGTATACTCTCACTACTGGAAATAAGATCTATACCAACGGTTATGGGAAAACCGTTGGTATGGTTCACTTATATGGAAATATACCAACAGTTTGGCCAAAACCATTGGTATAAGTCACTAATTTGAACATATACCATCTGTTTTGGACAAAACATTGGTATAAGGGGGACCTATACAAATGGTATGGGGAAAACCGTTGGTACAGGTCACTTATATGGACCTATGCCAATAGTTTTTGCCAAACTGTTGGTATAGGTCCACAATAGAGACCCTCTACCAACGGTTTTCCCCAAACCGTTGGTATAGGTCCCCCCTATACCAACGGTTTGTCCCAAACTATAGGTACAGGTCCCAAAATCAAAGAATCTATACCAACGGTTCTCAAAACTATTGGTATAGGTCTATACGAAATGTTATGAGAACTGTTGGTATAGTTACATGTATTTTTTATGGAATATTCTTATAGAGAACATTAAATAAATAAAAATTTAAAATATCTATGGTAATACATACATACATACATACATATATATTTATAAAATTATATTCACAAAAGTCAAGTTAGGTTAGTGGTTAGGTCTTCCAATCATAAACTGCAGCAACTGGGATCAAAACCCACCAAATGATTCTTTTTTGAAATACATATACCAACGGTTTTATGGAAACTGTTGGTATAGATTCTTCATATTACTTATACCAACAGTTTTGAAAACCGTTGGTATAGGTCTCTACAAATAGTTTTGGGAAAACCATTGGTATAGACCTATCCCCATGACTTACATGGCCACAGTTCTTTAAACCATTGGTATAGGATATACCAATAGTTTGGAGGCCTATACCAACAGTTTCAAACCGTTGGTATAAGGTATTTTTCTACTAGTGTTTGATGATTTGGACATTGATTCACGTAGTGTCCCAACTCCTTACCAATGAAGCATTGTATATTTGAAACCTCTTTTTACCCTTGGAATCACTTACTTGGTTTTCTTTTTCTCTACACTTATAACAAACACTTATTCCCTTCAATAATTTACCAATGTGATTCTTTCCACAATTATCACATATGGGAAAAATCATTCTTTCCCATCTTCCCTTTATCCATCTTTCTCTCTTCCATCCTTTTCTTCTCTTGCTTCCCTTCAAATCCATAGGACTCAGAGAATTATTTAATTATCTTATTAACACATGATACTATTTCATCATATGATGAGAATGCATGCGAGACTATTTTCCTTTTAAATGTTGGCTTAATACCATGAAAGATATGATCCTTCTTAATATTTCATTCATGCGTATTGCTAGAATTCACATTCCTTTTACTAGGAACCATTTCTAAACAATGGCATACACTAGGTTAGTTTATGAATCACAATGCATAATTACAAACTTGTAAAATACCGAACATAAATTGAAAAGATTTTGCATATAATCTACAATTGTAAAATGTTTTTTTTGTGGAAGTATTTACTACTAAATCCTTCATAACAGTTTGTAATGAAAATGTGAATTATCATAAACATATCGCCCAGGAGTTTCGTAACCAAGAGTGGAGTAAGACCCATTTCCATGTACTAGGATACCCCGCGTCAAGCCCGAAACACCTTGTCAGAGTTTTCACTCCTAGATACATATGTGCAAGAGGCACCTCTACCTGCTTGTATCCAGAAGGGATGTATTGCTTGGAAAATAAAGAAAATATCTACTTTACCAAAACTCTTGGAAGTTCTTATATTCTAATCCTCAAAGTCTATCTTAGGGTAATGTTCTCTAATTAGAGTATATCTAAATATATTTCCAAGTTTGTTGCTAAAGTTACTCTAACACCAACTGTAATGCCCTGACCCCAGAAGCCCAGAGCCAATGAATTATTTTAATAAATTGACATGATTACAAGGAATCAAGTTCTAAAGGACTGACCAGTTATCAATCTTGGAAAATATATTACATACATTAACTTTACATTACAATTTAAAACATAAAACACAACATAGATAGTTATTTGAGAACACTATTATTCCATATAGCTTAACCCTACTTATCAAACATAATAAAATTATTGGAATCTTGGGAAAATAAAACATAAGAAAGGGGTGAGATCAGATGCTCAGTAAGGGTAAACCATTTAGTGGAAGATAACATAAACAATAAGCATGGTGAATAATTATTACACATGCCTTAAAAAATAATATACATGAACACATTATGGCAGAAATATGAGCTGAGTAAATAATTCAATAATAAAACATAGTCATTGGTATTCTACTAGTCAAATAACCACATGAACCATCGATATTATTTTCATAATGAGGGAATGTATAATTGAAGACATTCTGAAACATTTTGTCAAGGCCTCGGCCAAGATGTCTAAAAATGATTAAGGCCTCGACCAAAACCATATATCAAATTGGGAAAGGCCTCGACCAATTCCATGTCTAATTTTATCATGATACCTACTGATGCATGGATGAGCTATAGAGGCCTCCACCCATCACTTACTATGTCCAATACATTCCTCATATAAAAAGGTTAAAATATAACATAAACATTCGTGTTAGAACTAGCATATGAAATGCCAATAATTTAACCATAAAATATGAATGGTATAGAAAGAACACATCCACAGTCAAACATATCACAAAATTTTTATAAAATATGGAAGATTTGTATCATAATAAATCAACCAATATCAAGAATAATATCCCGTAAAGGATGTTGACATAGTTGGAAATGATCAGTAAAAATATTTGAGAGAAATATCCCTTTTTCATGAAATCATTTAAAATTCACATAATTTATAAAGGGATTCATTTAAAAGATAGTTTTGAATCAATGTGTCCCATAGAAATTTGAAACTTCTGAAATGAATTAACACTTTAAAATATTCATGTCCATATAAATAAATCCTTAAAATCATTTTTAAAACATGGACATTAATGAGAAAGGTTCAGAAGAATAAATCTTTAAAACATTTAAAATGATGTTTTAGTAAAAAATTACCTTAAAAATATTCCCCTTGAAAAATCTTTATGAAACATGGACATGGATAATAAATATGTACAAGTAGATACTTTTGTAAAAACAACCCCGGATAATAAAGAGATTGTGAAATTAACCCTTACCTGGAACTGTACTTTAGTCAAGGGTATGTTTAACCTCCTATATAATGACCATAGTATGTTATTAAATTATAAAAAAACCATATTAATATTTATCATACCATACATGATTAATTTATGACTTTATACTACCCTTTTAATAATGATTTCTATTTTAAATTAACATTTTGGGTAATAATCGCTTTCTTTATCGTACATGTTTTAACTTGTTATTTTTGATCGTATCATTTAGAACTTGATTTAAATACTTCAAGAATATAAACCTTGATTGATATTTAAAAAATATTTAGAATATAAATACTTATAATAGATATATATATGAAATGGTAGACACTGTTTATGGAGATGGTAGGCCGTACGTACACATAAACAATGTTTCCGTTTTCATGTCGTATTGAACGAAATCAAGTGAATAAGATATATGTATGTACATACATACATATATATATCTCCAGTAGTATTATTATGTCATATATTACATACTTATTAATAATATATATATTTTTATAATCATCGTTGAATGGTGAATGTGGGAATGAATCTCATCGCGTCGTGGAGACGGTAATCCGTACGTATGCACGAGCGACAATATAATTATATTGATAGTGAAATAGTATATAATTAGATAGTATATAATATATTAATAATAATTAACATGTTATATTTGTTATTTAATTCTGTTATACTCATTATTATACCCATCCAAATAATGAACTGTTTGAATAACAAACTACACCACGACGTGGAGACAATAATCCATATGTACGCACATATGGTGACTTTATCATTTAGATGATGGATAGGATAACGAATATGGCTGTACCATATTTATAATAAAATCAAATTATTTATGAGGTACTTGAGTTATTATTTTGTTATGAAACAAAAAATAAAAATTAAGTGGAATATGAAAGGAACATGAAAGAGGGTGGTGAAATTATTACCTCTTCTTCGGGTGTTTCCTTTTGAGTTGATCCAAAGGGATCCTTAGGTTGGATTTATGATCAAAGTAAGGACTATAGGTTTATGTGAGGGAAGTTGGGAGGATATTTGGGTAGGGGTTGGCTGAGCCAAATGGATTTGGAGGTGTGATTTTGAGATAAGGGGAAGTACCCTTTTATAAGAGAGGAGAGGGTCACTTTAGGAAAAGCATGAAATATTATTTTATAATAAAATCATTTTTGGTTTCTAATGGCCCCAAAATGACTTATTTCTAGGATAAGGAGGGTATGGGTAGAAAACCACTCAACCAATAGGTTTTAGAAAGGTTTAGGTCACCATATTAAACTTATCTTTTAGATTTAACTCTTAGTTAGATATTTTAACTTTTACCGTGTCTTCTTGTATTCTTACACTATATGGTTAATGAACTTACTCTAAACTTCCAAGAGAACCTCAAGTGGTTAATTAATGAAATATATAATATTATTTAAGACCTTTTTCCTACCCTTATATTTTTTGGAATATTATATCAACCAATAATATAATATTTGTTTTAGAAATTAATTTATGTCAATTTTGACATTATTTGGTATTTGTTTTTTTTGGAAGTCATCAAAACTTGATTAATTATAAAAATATGCATTTAGTCAACCCTAAAATGTCATATTCACCTAGAAAATTCGTGGATGTCATAAAAACTGTGAAATTATCTTTATTTTAATATTTATAATACCATTTGTTTGATTCATTCATTAATAAGGTAATTACGACATCATCATTGTGTCATAAATAAAATAAATTATTTAATGTCTAAAAATTATAAATAAAATATGATTATGTAGGAAATATTTTTTATCTTTCTAATGAATATTTATAGTAACCCTATATTAAAAATGTTTTAGTTATTAAACTTTGAGTCTAACAATTTTAACTCATCTTTATATAAAAAAATAATAACTGTCCAAATCTAATCCAAGTGGACCAAAAGGATCATATTTTATTCCTAAGGGTTTTTTTGGTCAAAATAAACTTATTCAATAGAATTAGGACATGAGTTAGGGTAATTATAAAATCCTTTTTACCTTTAATTACCCTATTTACTTTTAACTGTGGTAAATAAAAGTTACTATTCCCCAAAAAATATTTTCATCTTTTTGAACAAAATTTTATTTATTGATATCAATAGTGTCTCTCGTATTTTTTAAATTCAACTCACAGAAGCAGTAAAATTAAGTTTTATACAAATCTGCAAATGCTCCTAGAAGGTGGGTAAAAGTGGTTAAAAATTTCAATAAAATTTAATACATATAATTTTATTATAAAATAATTCCAATGAATTACATTGATCATATATAGGTATTATATATCTATTTTAAATTAGAGTAAATTTAAATAAAATAAATAATTATTTAAATAAAAAGTCAGTTTTAAATAATCACATAGTTTTTTTCTATTCATCAAAAATTGAATGTTTTTCGAAAAATACCAAAAATTCACCCAAAGATAATTTTGATATTGTGAATTCAAAAATTAAGTCTATTTTACCAAATTAAAAACATAGAAGTTTCATTTATTAATTTAAAATTAATTCCTATTGTCAAAACCGAAAAGCGGGTTTTTAAAAACTAAAAACTATCAAAATATTGACATGTGTTTATGTCAAATTTAAATGTGTAATTACATATAATGACCTAAATTGTATTAAATGTTAAAACTAAAATCTAATTATACTTAAAAACCTTTAAAATTCATAATTTAAAACTATAAATCATTTCGATTAAAAATGTTGTTTTCAATTAAAAGATAGTATTTTTTACTATTCGTCAAAATATGAATGATATCAGAAAAGTACCAAAAATTTATCCAGACTAAATTTTTATTTTCTACATTTAAATAAGTATTTAATTTAATTAAATTGAATATATAAAATTGTTAAATATTGGTTTTAAAAAGGGTTCATCATTAAAAGGCGTTAAAATTTCATTTTTTAAAAAATACTTCTTTTATCTGAAAAAATGAATTTGTTCTTATATTATGTATAACAAAAACATAATATGGATGTAAAAATTATATATAGTATATGAGATTGAAAATTCAGTTAATACTATTAATAGCCGCTTTTTGAATGGCCAGTTTGGTAAGTTGTGGTGCACTCGAACTCAGTGTTGCGTGTAGCGCAAACTATTGAATTACTATAATGAGATAACATACTATAAAATCTTGGGGTGTTACAATTTTAGTGAAAATAAAATTAACATACCTAAAACTGGGAAAAACATTCATATTGTTTTAGTACTTTAATAATACTATCCATAATCCATTTCTGTTATATAGGAATCAGCATCACCTCAATCTGATGCACAATGTTCCTGGTATGACTCAAAGTGCCTGTTATCAGTTTAAAATTAATATTTTAATAAAAAAGTGTCAATCACTAAAAACCAAGAAAACACACTCATATTGTCTTGATAATTTTGTAAAGTGATTCATAATTAATTTTTGACATGTAAGAATTGTTCTCATCTCAAAGACACAAACTATGCAACCTATATGACTAAAAGTGCACGTTTATAGTTTAAAATGGAATTTTAGTAAAAAAATAAGTGGCATACTCAAAATCAAGGAAACACATTATGATGGTTTTTATACGTTAGGAAAATGATACATAAGTCATTTTATGCCTGTATGTATCAACTGAACCTCAATCTTACATATGGTGTGACCAGTATGACTCTAAGTGTGTCATTTTATCCTAAAGATACACAACTTTTAGTAAAAAAGAAACTTACATGTTCAAAATCGATGAACCACAATCATATTGTTTTTTTAATTTAATAAAATGATCCCCAAGTCATTTATGACATGTAGTAATTAGACGCACCTCAATATGATACACAATATTCTTGGTATGAATCAAAGTGTTTCTCATCAGTTTAAAATTGATATTTTAATACAAAAAAGTGTCACTCATTGAAAAATGAGAAAATTTGTTCACATTGTCTTAATAATTTAGGATAATGATTCATAATTCATTTTTGATGTGTAGGAATTAGTCTCATTTTAAAACCACACATGATGTAACCTATATGAATCAAAGTTTCTGTTTCTAATTTAAAATGACATTTTAGTAAAAAACACATGTGGCATGCTGAAAACTGAGGAAACACGTTCATTTTTTTTTGATAATTTATGAAAATGATCCATAATTAATTTGTATTTTTTAAGAATCATCCAAACCTCAATACGATTCATAGTGTGATTGGTATGACTGCAAGTGCATCTTTTTATTCAAAATTGAGAATAGTTTTAGTAAAAAGACAACCAACGTACTCAAAAGAGATAAAACACATTCAGATTGTTTTGGTACTTAATAAAAATGATATATAAGTCATTTTTGATGTGTAGGAATCATCCACAACTCAATTAGACTCACAGTGTGATTGGTATGACTCAAATCATCCTTTAGCAGTTTAAAAACAAAATTTTAATACAAAAAAGTGCCACTGAATGAAAAAAACATGATAAAATTTTATTGATAATTTATAATAATGATTCATAAATAATTTGTGATGTTTATGAATTAGTCTCATTTCAAACCCACACATTATGCAACTGTCATGACTCCAAGTGTCTGTTTCTTGTCTAAAATGACATTTTAGTAGAAAACACACATGTCATACTCAAAACTGAGGAATTGTATTTGGATTTTTTGAAACATTAAGAAAATGATCGATAAGTTATATGAGGCATGTGATAATAATATTAACCTCAATCCAACACATTTTGTGACTGGTATGAATCTAAGTACATATTTTTACTCAAAATTAACATTAATTTTAACAAAAAACAACCGACATACTAAAAAATGAGAAAACACATTCAGATTGTTTTGGTACTTTAGGAAAATGATCCATAAGTAATTTTTGAAATATAGGAATCATCCACACCTCAATCTGACTCACAGAGGGACCGATATGATTCTAAGTGATCCTTTTTATTCAAAATTGACATTAATTTTAGTAAATAAAAAATAAATAACATAATTTGTATAGTGTTTTTTTCTTGTATTTGTGTTGGAAATTTTATTTCATTTAAATTATATATTTTTATATGATTTTTATAATTTATACTACTCTTTTTGGTGATGAATTGTGTTGTTACAATACACTACATTCCTTTTTTCTAGTGCTCCAGTGTGCTGCAGCATCACACTGTAGCATTCACTTTTTTCAGCGCTACTAAATGCACTAATAAAGGAGTCCTTTAGTAGTGCTTCCACAAGCGCTGATAAATAATCCCTTTATTAATTGTTCTAAAAGAGCTAATATATCATACCTTTATCAAATATTCTAATATCACTGATAAATGGTGTCTTTTAGCAGTGCTTCTAAAAGCATTGATAAAAGTGATATTTATTAGCACTTTTTTGAACTAATAAAGCACCCCATTATTAGTGATTTTTAGGCACTAATAAAGGCCTTGACCTTTTAACTGTATTTCTTTAGTTATCACTTTTCTAGCATTTATAAAGTCTTATTCTAGTACTGTTAAAGGCTAATTTTTTAGTAGTGTTTTCCTTAATATTCCTCTATTTAATCAAGATTTCAAAGGAAGGTTTTTATAAAAAATAGTCTTTATTTTTATCTTCGGTCAAAAATCCTTTTTCATCTAAAATAATGTTTTCTAAAAATGTTTTCAAATTTTTTTATAAAATCTTAAAATTATTTATTAAGGAAATTTTTAACCATGTTTTCCTTTTTATGAAAATTTTTTAAGGGAATATTCTTGTATTTTTCTAAAAAATGCTCATTTTTATTTTAATAAAAATGTGAAATAAATATTTATTTTAACATGTACGGTATGGAAATAATTTCCCACCATCATAAATATTTTTTTCTTTGAATCTTACTTTTTAAAATTTTCATGGTTATTTTTAAATAAAGTGTTTTTTAATTTCTTCATGTTTTAAAAAGTGTTATTTAAAGGGGAATGTATGTTTCCCTTAATAAAATTTTTGAATGATTTTTAAAGATTCCTTTAAAAGTTTTCATAGTTCTTTTAATGAAAATAATTTTAAAATAGTTTTATGTTTAATTTTTTTTTAAAAAGGAAAGAATATTTTCCTCAATAAATGTTTTAAATTATTTTTAATACTTATTTTATATGTTTCCAAGGATTTTATCAAATAATATGATTTTTAAATATGGTTTTTTATTTTTAATTTTTTAAAAGTGAATTTCAAAATAAAAAGGTTAGTGTCCCAAAAATGACTTTAATGATCTTTTAATGGAATTTCTATTCATTAAAGTCAACAACCCTTATTGTTAATTATGCTCTAATGGAAATATTTTATAATGATATGATCCTCATTGTTTCTTTAAATGTGTTAAGTCACGACCCATCCCCTGGGGCCTGTGTCATGACTACCCCGAGCCCACCTTCCATAGGCCTGGGGATGGTGACTAGCACTGAAAGACATATCCTAAAAAGGGAAAGCATTTTCTTTAAACCTGAATACACACATGTCCAATCACATCCTAACACACAGAAAGGGGGAAATAAGGATACCACTAAAACAAGGTTGAGGTCAAGTACAAGTAAAAGTAAGTGGGCCAGAATACAAATCCAATAAGGAACAGAAAAAATTAAAGTAGAAACGGAATCTCTGATGGATATCCGTGAAAAAACCCACTTAATCATGAGAGTAGTGAAGATATTGGAAGATGAAGTAGTATGTACTACCCGCCTGGTCCTACTGGTACCCACCTGTTCCTAGGACACTAAGTCCACCTTCATAGAGTCCATCAATCCCGTTACCATGAGCACCTATGTTGAAACGTCGATCGTCTGTACCAGACACAACACGTTCATGTGAAGCCCAAGCAGAGGTGAGTATAACAATACTTAGTAGGGACCCTAAGACTTTTAATGGTCTCTCGGTAATCCACAAAGGAAAACACCACAAAGAAAAAATACCCCAGACGTAAAAACACCAAGAAAGAACTCAACCATATAGCACAAAGTAAAATACGTAGATCACACCATTTATATAACTCAAGAACATAACTAATGATGATTAGTCATAAAGGTAAATCATCTTATTCCGTTCACAAGTTCCACTACTGAACTAAGAAGAATTATTTATATTTCCAATACACACAGGGTCGTAAGTCACTGATCCCCACAAGGTCTTAAGTCATTGATCCACACAGGATATTAAGTCGCCGATCCACCCAGGGTCGTAAGTCGTTGATCCAAACAGGGTTGTAAGTTTCTGATCCATGACGAGGCACTCTAAGGCTAATCCTCATCGGGTCTCACTACTGTTGGTCCACATAGGGTCGTAAGTCATCGATCCGAACAGGGTCGTAAGTCATTGATCCACATAGTGTTATAAGTCGTCAATCCACTATGGGCCTCTCTAAGGATAGTCCTCATCAGTTCGTGCTACTGATGAGCTACACATGGTCGCACTAATGCCGACCCACAAAGGGTTGTTCTTCATTTGAAAACCAACCAAAGGATTCCCACACTTTGTGCAATTTAGTTCCATAGATTTTTCTCCTCAAGCCATCGGTCATACACTAACTTCCAAAAAGTCTCATGAAGAAGTAACCCGAATGATTGCCTTGTCATAAGGGTTCCAACACGACATACAACAAATCAATCAGATGTCCAGTCTGTAAGTTATTGGTATTTTAGGACCGAGGTCCTAGTTGGATTCGAGTTCAATCCAACCCATCCACACTAAAACTTTCTCCAAAACCCAAGTTAAGTATCTCAAAAGGACCACCTCATCACAATAGTCCCAATTTCATAGACGATGCGTCAATCAGATACTATGTTTGTGAGATACTAAAGTTTTAGTGAAACTAGACCAGTTGTGGTCTGGACCGACCTGTGGTTCTGGCCTGGCCAGTGGGTCAGGACCACCACAAAAACCCGACCCACATAGTGTGGGCCAATCGATCCAAATCAGACTCTAGGCATCCTGTTCACTCTCAGCTGGTGGCACTGCGGGGCATCTCCTTGTCTTTCGAAATGACCAGCTAGAGTCTACTGTTTCTCTCCAGCTGAGCAGCCTGACTGGGCCACTCATCTCCCCGTACGGTGCATCACTTCCATGTTGTTACACCCACCGCTATCTGGCTGGCCTCAACTCTCATTGTTGGGGTGCCTACGAGCACCGCTTCTCCATGCGACTGGCTCAGACTGGCCGCCGCCGCCAGTCGCCAGCTTCGCCGCGCCAACGGGTGATTCTGCTGGCCACCAGAGATGCTCCGGTGGTCAGTTTTCTTTCCTTTCTATGCCTACAGGCCTCTCGGGTTTCTGCCTTCACTTGTAGGACCTTATTTTCATCTTTCCATCATGTTTTCTGATTGTGCACAAGAAAAACACATAAACCAAAAATGACGGAGGGTCCGAGCCTTGTTCAGATTGGCTCACGCCCTCCACGTTTTCTCTTAAACATGGGGAAGAATACTAATAATTAAAATACCATAATGAAACCCTACATGAACCTCCCAAAATAATGAACAAAATTATGATAAACCCATTGGTAAGTTTATCCGCATTCTTCAAATTACTCAAGAATGGGGAAAGAGGGATATTAAACACTTAAATCAAATAAACCCCCTACCCAGAATCGATGTTGTGGATGAAGGATAAGATCTACATTCAAAGTCGTTCATCATTGTTTGTTGACCATTCTTCATTGTATAAGAAATTTTTCGACATTTCATAAGATTATCCTCCCATCGGTCTCCAATTCTCATGCCAAAGGTTTGATTAAATAAAAGAAACTGCACCATGTTATGTTCATTAATATAGTTTATTAATAAACCACAAATAATGAACCTTTAATTCACAAAATTTGTGGTTATACATCCAAAGGGGAGTCCCATTAAATGTTTTTTATTTATTGTTCATTGTTACACTGTGTTCCCACAATCTTCTGCTCAATATTTGCAGAAAGAATAAAATAACTCATTTAGTAATTTTATTATTTCTTTATGAAAAGTCGAAAAATTAACTTTTTCATCTGACCCTTTCTTGTCGATATTACGGTTCGCCTAAGTGAATCAATAAACTATGAATTCAACAGTTCCCTCAGATGATCAATCTAATCACTGATTCAAAAGATAAAAGTCCCCGCTGACACCTTTACTGAATGTATCTTAAAAAAAGGACAAAATATTATCAACAGTCACCCTCAACCCACACCGATTGAGGTTAAGCTCCACCTAAGGGGAAAACGCCCGCACAAGATTAATGATACTCTCATATTTCCAATCTGAGTTACATTTTAGGAGTTACAAGGATTTTAAAATAAAATAATTGTTATATAATTATTTTATTTACGGCCAAAAACTAACTTCCACTTTTGCCCCTCGCCGACCAATGTTAGGATCTACCTAAGGAAAGCATACCCTCATGAGTTCAGCGATAGTCTCAAATTTTTAATCTGAGTCTCCATTCGTGAGTTATAATCATTTTCAAAATAAAATAATTTTATTTAATTACTTTATTTACGATTATGTCATTTTTGGGTTTCCTTATTGGAGGCATGTACTGACTAAACTTAAGTCTCGCCTAGGGTAAACCTACCATCATGAACGCAATGGTGCCCTCATATTTCTTATCTCGGAACTTCTTTAAGAGTTATTCCAATTTTTTTGGAAAACCCCTCAAATGCGCTTTTTAAAGTTTAACATTTTTTGATAGATCATTATAGGAACTTCAGGCCTTGGAATCACGTGCCGTCAAATTTCACGGTCTTGAAATAATTCCATATAATTAAAAAAAATATATGGAATTTACAATTCTTTAAATTCTCCCCACCTTATATATTTACATCCCCAAAATCCATAACAAAGGCTACGAAAAGAAGGGGGTAATGATCATGAATCTGAGCCTCCCGCTCCCTTGTGCTCTCCTAGAAATTCCTGTGCTGCCACTGAATGTGCATCAGAGGAATTGACCATCCATGAAGGAACCGCTCCTATCGACCCTCTATCTCCACTAGGAACTCCACAAACGACACCCCATCATCAATATCCATCTTTCCCCAATCAATGACGTGCAATAGATCATGCATGTACCTCCTCATCTGCGACATGTTAGAAACATTGTGCACTCAGTGCATCTATGGGTGAAGAGCTAGGTGGTATGCAGGCTTTCCAACTTTTTTGAGATTCTGAAAAAGGTATGATGTTCCTCGGATATAGCTTTCCACCCCAGTAAAATCTCTATAATCCTCGTCGGGGTGAGAATAAAAGGAAAATAGGATAATCCTCCTCAAACTTCAAGTTTATTCATCTCCTGTAAGCATAAGATTTCTGCCTGTTCTGTGCAGGCCTCATCCACTCCTGGATTATTTTCACTTTCTTGGTGGTAGCCTGCACCAACTCTGGACCCCTAAGTGCTGACAACCCTGGGTCTGTAAATCATATGGGTGATATGCAAAGTCACTTATACAAGGCCTCAAATGGTGCCATTCCAATGGTGGAGTGATAACTATTTTTGTACGCAAACTCCACCAGTGATGGGTGTTCCTCCCAACTTTGACCAAAATCATGGACACAAGAATGAAGCACATCCTCCAAGTTCTATATGGTCTGCTTCGTCTAACCATCTGTCTAGGGGTAAAAAGTTATTCTCAAGTATGTTGGAACCTAATGATTAACTCTCACTTTCCGACAAGTGAGGCATCGTGAATCAAACTATACCACCACTTTCTTCATCCCTGGAAACCAATATTAACTTCGGAGGTCCTGGTACATGGTCGCCACACTAGGATGTACCGCCAAAGGGTACGTATGGAATTCCCTCAACACCTACTCCCATAATGTCACCGGTACCATGGTTCATACTCTAAAAAGGATGATGTTCTCCCCACCTATCTAAAATTCATCAGGAGCCCGTCATGAGATAGCTGGGCATGTCGGGCCTCACAATCAATATCCAAAAACTGTGCCTCCCAAACTCACTGAAAAAGTGTGTGTTTGTGTGTGTGTGTGGGGGGGTTAAAGTCATACAATGGAGGTAAGCTGCTCCATCACTATCCATGAAGGATATTCATAATGCGGCTAGCTGCTCTATCGCCTCACTCAGTAACTGTAAACCCGACCTCTTGTTGAGTTCATATGCCACTACGTTTCCCTTCCTAGAAGTGTAGACTGTCTCAAAGTCATTATCTGGGAGAAACTTCAACCATCACTACTATCTCAACTGTTGAAAATCCTACAGACACCTTTCCATCTACACAAAAGGCCGTTCCCTTTAACTGATTGATGTGCCCATCGATCCTTTGGTAGTTGGTACTCGCTCTCCATTGCAACTTGGTTTAGGTATTGGTAGTCCACACATAACCTTGAACATTGGGTCTTACTAAGACCTTTCTATACAAGTCCTCCACCTATCCCCCCTTCTTTAAAATCACTACGAAAGACCTTCGATATACTGAAGCTGATATCAGTGCCATCTCAGGGTGTATAATGATACAGAAGTCCCCCCCATGGGGAGGTAATCATGGAAACATCTTTTGAAAGTATGTTCCTGCACTCTAACACTACCATTGAGAACTGAAAAATCAAAATATCTACTACCACGAGGGTAATGTTGGCCAACTCCAGAGTCATCGGTTTCATCCTCCCATGCATGAGTTTATCCCGTGCTGCATGGGTTTCCTTTTTCTTTGTCCAAGGGAAAACCCATTCCAATGCTATAGATATACCACATCCTTTTGCCTAAAACAATCAATATGAGCATGAAATATGAATGACCAGTCCATTCCCAAAATAATTTGTAAGTTCTCAATGATCTCCCCAAGAGGATCCAACCAAAACTATCGCCTCAAGGTTCAGATCACACCGTCAGCATAAATGTGATTATCGAGTCTCTTCCCATAGGTATCTCCAGAAGTAAGGGTCAAGTCAACGGCTTAACCAAAAACTCTAGGTATTGAGAACGATTCGTGATACAAAGGAATGATTATTACCTATGTCTATTAATACAAAAACTAGTGGTGGACACATACCATACCTCGAATCATTCTTGGATCCCTTGGGTAACACTCCATGACCTCATGTAGCTACTCCCTTCCCCTATCCTCCAGCTCTAGGAGCTTAGTAGGGACCACATTGGGGTGGTGGTTGTAACATGTCGAAATGTATACCACCTCCTATTGATCTGCAGATTCATCTATCCCTATCACTTCTTCTTCCCAAAAAATTTTACACATCCAAGTCTCTGAGACTGACGTCGTTTTCCGGCTTTCCCAATACTGACATCCATTGGCTATATCTACTCAGCCAAAGAACTTTCAACCACAAAAGTTTCTCTCTAGAACCCTAACATAAGTAGGAATGCATAAAGGAATAATCCAGGCTCAGATGTCCCTAAACACATCTCGCTTGGAGGTCTGAGCCCTAAAGCACTGGTCGTATTGTATTCATCAAGTACCTGGAATGGTTAGTATGCCTTGACAAATACTCGGCTACCAACATGTCATCCTATCGAAGTTGTAGAAAATATTGGGAACACATACCCCTTAGCTTTTTATAGAAATAGACCCCTTCTACGAGAAAGGTTCTCAAGATCTATCCATGGAAAAGTCACCTCATCGTAAGATAGAGGTAATCTAGACCCCGCTATCACCCTACTGATCCACATAGAATGCTCACCAACAGGACCACCATATGATCTAATGGTTCCCTAGCTAGATGGAAACTCGGTCACCACCTCAAGACAATCCTTAGATGCTTGTGAGTCGGGATCGCCTCAAAACCTAAGGGGTATCTTTCACTAAAACTTGTGCAAGGATCAAAGCCTACATGTGTCCTCTAACGTTGAGCTGGTAGTAACTGCAGACCAATAGGAAGTGGTATCACTGGGACACCACTAGAAGGTACCACCTCAGGAAAAAATCCTTGTACTGAAGCCTCATCACTTTGTGGACCATCCTCATGGTCACACATTGGAATCCTGGATGGCTGTCTGCGTGGAGGCATCATGAAAGAGAATCAATATGAACCATGGTCAATAAGTTATACCTGGTGATCTCACTCAAAAGTGATCAAGATAAAAAAATTTCAAAACACATGCAACTATCATTTTTGTGTATCGAGTTATAAAATAGAATTCAGGGTCCTAGTGTATGGATATGCTGGATACTGCACCAACACTGGACTCCCTGGACTAAAATCCAAGCTCAAGACACTTAAAACTATTTCCCCCATTGAGAAATACAAACTCTTAGTTCTTCTTGTAGAACCGACCACCCTATGATACTACTTTTTCATGACCCGTCCCTTGGGGAACGTGCCATGACTACCGCAAGCCTGCCTTCCATAGGCCAAGGGATGGTGACTAGCACCGAAAAGGCATATCCCAAAAAGGAAAGGCATTGCCTTTAAACCTTAATAAACACACGTCAAACCACATCCCAAAAAAATAAAAGGGGGAAAAAGTATTCCACTAAAACAAGGATGAGTGAAAGTACAAGTGAAAGTAATTGGGCCTGAATACAAAGCCAACAAGGAACTAAAAATAGTAAAGTATAAAAGGAAACTATGATGGCCATATGTGGAAAAACCTACCTAATCATCAGAGTAGTGAAGCTACTAGAAGCTGAAGTAGTATGTACTGCCCGCCCAGTCCTAATGGGCCCCACATGGTCCTAGGCCACCAAGTCCACCGTCATAGCGTCTGTCAGTCCCGTCCCCCTAAGCACATATATCAAAATATCGATCATTTGCATCAAACACAACACGTGTGGGTGAATCCCGTGTAGGGATAAGTATAAAAGTACTTAGTAGGGAGCCCGATACCCCTGAAGGTCTCTTAGTAATCCAAGAAGGGAAACACCACAAAGAAAAAATAACCATGAGGTAAAACCACTTGGAAAGACCTCAACCACATGGCACAAAGTAAAAGACGTAGCTCACACAAGGATTATAAATTAAGAACATGAATAATGATGATTAGTCTCAAAGCTAAATCATTTTATTCCATTGAGAAGTTCAACTATTAAACCACAAAGAAGTTGTTCTATTGCTAATCCACATAGGGTTATAAGTCACTGATCCACACAGGGTTATAAGTTGTTGATCCACATAGGGTCCTAAATCATCGATCCACATGGGGTCGTAAGTTGTAAACTCACACAGGGTCGTAGCTTTCTGATCCATGACGGGATGCTCTAAGGATAGTTCTTGTTGGGTCACGGTACTCCTGATCCACACAGGGTTGTAAGTCGTCGATCCACACAAGGTCGTAAGTCATCAATCCACACAGGGTCTTAAGTTGTTGATCCATAACAGGCCGCACTAATGATGGTCCTCCTTGGGTGATGCTACAACCGATCCACATATGGTTTCTCTGATACTAATCCACAAAGGGTTGTTCTTCATTTGACAACCAACCACAATATTCTTGCACTTAGTGCACTTGAGTTCCATAGATTTGGCTCCTCAAGCCATAGATCATACCCCAATAGCCACGAATTCTCACAAATAAGTAACAAAAAGGACCACCTTTTCAGAAGTGTTCCAACACAATAAACGACATGTCAATCAGACACTCGGTCTGTAAGTTATAAGCATTTTAGTACCAAGGGCCCGATTGGATTTGAGTTCGATCCAACCCAGCCGTACTGAAACTTTCTAAGAAACCCAAGAGGAGTGTCTCAAAAGTACCTTCTCATCACAAAGGTCCCAATTCCATAGATGGTGCATCAATCAGACACTTGATTTGAGAGATACTCAAGTTTTATTGAAACGAGACCGATCGGGTCTTGGTTCGGTAGAGTCCGGCCCGACCAGTCGGTCCGACAAAGCCAGTGGGTCTGGCCCAACTAGCGGGTTCAGCCCAGCCAGTGGGTTCAGTATAGCTAGTGGGTCTATCTTGCCTACAAAACCTGGCCTTCATAGTGTGGGCCATTCAAGCAGAACCAGACACTTGGCCTTCAGTTCTTTCCCAGCTGGCAGTGCCATGGGGCTCTTTATGTCTTTTGAAAAAGTCGGCTAGAGCCAGGCTTTGTAGTCCAGTCGACTAGCCCGAGTGGCCCACTCATCTCCTCACGTGACACATTAGTACCACATCGTTCCACCCACTACAACCCGATTGGCCACATCTCTCACTATTGTGACGCCTACAGGAACCACTTATCCATGTGGCCGGTTCGGACCGGCCGACATCACTGGTCGCCGGTGCCACCGCACTGACGTGTGCTTCCGTGGGCCACCAGAGATGCTTTGGTGGTCCGTTTTATTGTATTTCTGTGCCTGATAGCCTCTTATATTTCCTCCTTCACTATGAGGCCCTTAGTTTCATCTTGTCTCCACATTTCCTAGTCACGCACAAGAAAAACACATAAACCAAGTACGAAAGAGGGTCTGGGTCTTGTTCAGATTGGCCTGCACCCTCTTCATTAGCACTTAAACATGAAGAAGAATAATAATCATAAAAACCCCATAATGAAACCCCGTATTAACCTCCCATAATAAAGAATGAAACGCGGATCAACTCATTGGTCGGTTGATCCATGTTCTTCATATTACTCAAGAATGGGGAAAGAGGGATATTAAACACTTAAATCAAATAAACCCCTACCTAGAAATAGTGTTATAGATGAAAGAGAAGATCCACATTTGAAGTTGTTCTTCATTTTTCGTCGACCGTTCTTCATTGGAGAGGAATGTTATCAGCGTTTTTTCTGATGTTCCTCTCATCGGTCTCCAATTCCCATGCCAAAGGTTTGATAAAATAAAAGAAACCACACCACGTTGCATTCATTAATATGGTTTATTAATCAACCAAAATTAATGAACCTTTAATCAAAGAATGTTGTGGTTACACATCTAATGGGACAAGTCATTAAATGTCTCTTATTTAATGTCCTTCGTTACACTACGATCCCACCATCTGCTGCTCAATAGTTATAGAAAGAATAAAAAAAATAATTTAGTTATTTTATTATTTTTTCTAAAAATACCAAAAATAATCTTTTTCATTTGACCCTTGCCGGTCAATGTTAAGATTCGCCTAAGTGAATCTCGGTGCTACGAATTCAACAGTTCCCTTAAATTTTTAATCCAAGCACCAATTCAAATGATAGAAATCCCCACTCGCACGTTTACTAAACATGCCTTAAAAAAGTTTAATTTTTTTATTAATAGTCACCATTGATACGTGCCGATCAAGGTTAAGATCCACCTAAGGTGAACATGCCCTCACGAGCTCAACGATACTCTGAAATTTTTAATCTGAGTTACCGTTTGGGATTTATAAGAATTTTACAATAAAATAATTGTTACTTATTTATTTTATTTATGGCCAAAATCTAACTTCTATTGTTGGAAAATGCCTTCCAATGTTAGGATCTTCCTAAGGAATGAATAAACTCAAAAGTTTAATAGTGGTCTCAGATTTTTAATCTGAGTCTCCAATCATGAGTTATAAGCATTTGAAAAATAAAATAATTTTATTTAATTATTTTTTTTACAGATATTCCATTTTTGGGTTTCCTCACTGGAGTTCTAAGACAACTAAACTTAAGTTGTTCCTATGGTAATAGAACCATATTGAATGAAACGACGCCCTCAGATTTCTGATCCGAGAACCCGTTTAAGAGTTATTCCACTTTTTCAAGAAAACCCCCATGTGTGCTATTTAAAGATTAACATTTTTTGATGGATCACTGTGGGAACCCCAGGCATCGTAATCACGTGTCGTCAAATTTCATGGTCTCGAAATAATTCCATATAATTAAAAAATATATATTAAATTTTCAAGTCTATACATGTTATGATTAGTTCAAATAAATTATAATAGAACCTATTTCTTTTCCATTGGTTAACATTGTTTCAAAGATATTGTTATGGAACTAATTTATTTTCCATTGGTTAATCACAATTAAAAGTTATTTTTATGGAAACTATTTCTTTTCCATGGGATAACCATGTTTCAAATAGGTTTTTACTGAACCTGTTTCCTTTTATATGGGTAAATAATGTTTCGAAGATATTGTTATGGAACTTGTTTCTTTTCCACTGGTTATCCAAGTTTCAAATTGATTTTATTGAACATATTTCTTATCCATGTTTAAATAATGTTTTGTAGATATTTTATGGAACCTATTTCCTTTCCATGGATTATTCAATTTTTAAATATATTTTTATGGAACCCGTTTCTTGTCCTTCTGATTGATCAGGTTTTAATGATATTTTCATGGAACATATTTATCTTCCATGGGTTAATCTAGTTATGGAAGGAATAATGAATATTTTTATGTGTTTTAAAATTATGATTAATATTTATGTATTTTATTTATGGTTCTTGGACATTATATATGATGGGTTCACCTAGATAGAATTAGGTGTGCTCAATATATCTTATATGATGGGTGATCCCAAATAGAAATGCAATGCATTGAGTTTTGATTATATTCTCTAGAGAATTATATTGGATGTATACTATTTGGTTATTCAATTTTTAAGGATTCTGTAAGGGTTCTTTAAGTGTTCTATGAATATGATGTCCCAAGATACCAACATGTTTTCCTTATGATTTATACAAGTTTTAAATATTTCCTTTGATCAAGATTGATATCACATGGCACATGATTATTTATTCTGATAAATATTTCCTTTGTTAAAGACTTATTCCATGTTTCCATGTTTGATGATAAAAGTATTTTTGGGTATGGATATTTTTTTTTCATGCTCATACACTTTGATTATGCCATCATACCCTTATGCTTTTCTTATACTCACGGATGAAATTTAGTTATTAATGCTTATGTTTACCCCTTACTTAGTTTTTTATCTCACCCTTATTATAGATCCTTTTCCCCAGGTTATCAAGTATTTTGTTGAATGAATTATGTCTAGAAGGGTTTCATAGAGATGATGTCGATGACCTAAAATAGAATATGAAAATTTGGGTATTGTGGGAAAGAGACTCTCTTAAATTATTGGGTATTTTTTTATATAAAAGTTTTTCCTAATTATATAAAACACTAAAACTAAAAGGTACATGAGAATATAAGTGACCAAATTTTCTATTTTGATATTGTTATTTTTTAAGGAGAAAATTGGGTCACCTTCCTCAGAATCAAATATAGAAATGTAACGTTTATGATTTTAGCACTAGATCCAGGAATGTGGGTTCATCGTTGTTATATGGGAGCCTCTATGGAACTCTTGTTTCTTACCTAGGTAATTTCTCACATAGACATAGAGTAATGGATGAATAAATATATTATTATCTAGATATAGTCTAGTGTGTTTTAAAATGTTAATTTCAATATGGATTTCCAATAAACCCCATAAGGGATAATATTGGAACCAATTTAGTTTTTCTGAAGGTTGATAGAATTTAAGTCACACCATAAAGAATTTTGGAAATCATAGGATGATATTTCATATATGTAATAGATAGTGGGTTTTCTTTATTTATTTTCAATTCATATTTTGACAACCACACCTAGATAATCAGAGATATTGAAGACAATGAGAGATTATTTATAGGAATTAAAATATCAAATGATAGTCAGTTGATGTTTAAAGTTTATTTAGGTGAAATAAATTATGTTTTGTGGAAGTCAAGTTTTTTCTCACTAGGAATGCATCATAATGGTCAGGTTTTTCATGAATTTTAGTCCCCATACTAGTTAGAAATGTCCCGTGCTATTTAGGTTATGTGGAAGTTAAACTTCATGAATGAACTAATAAAAAAACTGGAAGCATATAGAGATGGGTTATGGTTAGAGTTTTTTTATAAATTATAGATAATGATTTCTTTAAATAAGTATAATGATTATTTTAATAATTGATAGACTCTTATACTTCACATAATTTAGCTTAAAGGAATATATTTTCAGGAATAGGGATGGCCAGTTATGACAGTGTTAAGATAGTGTCCAGAATATATCTGAGCGAAGGAAGCTGTAAAAATGATGTTTCATAAACATACATTAGTGACCATACATAAGAAAATATAATTGATGGTAACTGAGAAAAAAATACTCATTAAACACACCTACATGAAGACCATGAAAGAGTTTCATGAAAGGTAGTATATGAGTGAAGGATTTTGGGTTGAGAATATTGTACAACATAGAATATATATGCTTGTTTTTAGTGGGATTTCTATTGATCTCAGAGTTCATTAGAGAATTATATCTTATATTTCATGATTAAAATCAATGTAAATGCACTTTTTAGTATAAAATAAACCCACAACTCATTAAATTAAGAACACATATGTTTGAAGTAGCAAGTAGATGAGTATCTAGCAAAATTTTTATAAATAAGGAAGTGAATAATGACTTGAACACATTTATAGAGTAAGTGATCCAAGAATATAATGACCATGGTAAAAAAAATTATTCACCAAACTAGTGAATCATAGTTAATTCAATCATCTAGTAGAACACCATGCATATTTTCCTTTGAGTATCCCTTATTGATGGACCAGTAAAAATTATTCTTCCATGTTTTTATTATTGTATTTATATTTTTTTGATGTGGAATTATCTAAAACAACTTTAATGATTTTATACAAATATGGTTAAAATATCTAGAAGAATGAAATAGAATACTGACACCATGACTTTCCCTCCCTCCAAGCATGTCTCAGGTTCCAATATGATAGATATCATTAATGTAAAAAAACCTCAAAATGAAATAAAATCGAATATGGTAAAAGAGATTTATATTCTATTTTAAGATATGAAAATGATAAATCCGGATAATACTGATAAAATATGAATATAATATAAGAAATATTATTGTTCATTGAATATCACAATTTTTTTTTTAATTTTATGTGTCTAGAGATTGATGTAAAATCAAAAAATCTTGAAAAGAAACAATGTGAGACATCAAATATAATGAGAAGAAAGGGATCATAAATAAACTTTATAGGATTATTTATTCAGAAATACCTCTATCTATAGGTATTATGATTTTAATGAAATCTTATGATAAACATCTTATAAGATTAATACCAAAGGTAACCAATGTTTTAAAATACCTTATTTATAATAATGATATATTAATTAAAACTAAATTCCATAAAAGAAAATATGGGTAAAGATGGGTTGGAAAAAGCTCGAGGAACACACCACTAAATAATAAGTGGATGAATTTAAGTTCTAAAATAGTTTTTCCCCAAAATAATCCCAACAGGACATTGAAATTCATCAAAAAATGAATAAAATCTCTCAAGACCATTATTCCAAAGAAAGGAAAAATTCTAGTACTAATTGTGCTATGGAAGGTGTGATCCCAAAAAACTTTAATATTTGAATAATAAGTCATCATATATAAATAATATAATTCATATGCCATGGGGGAGAAAAACTCAATTAGAGCAATGTAGAAATAAGAAATATAATAATATATTCATCTCAAACGTATTAGGAACCTTGGGATTTATCTATGAAAATTAAAAAGGATATATTCCCAATGAAGAAGGCAAAAAAATATTGGAAAGAAGAAAGATAATGGATAAGGTGATAATTACTTAGGTTATGAGAAAAACAAACTTGTTAAGAAATGAAATACCAAGAATATTGAGAAGGTATTTACACCAAGAAGAATAAACCATTTCATCTGTGGAATGAAAGGACACCCCATATATTTTTTTAAACAATACAAAATTATTAATGTCAATATATTAAATATAAATTTATAAATAAGTGTGTAAATAATTGATATAAATATGAATCTTAGTATATTACAAGACGTATCTAAATAATAATTTATCTCTCATGTTTTTTTCTTCAAATTTGGTAACTTAATGATTCATGAGAATCCTTTTAAAAAAAACTAAAAAGGCCAGTATGTACCATACACAATCAATTTACAACCCAAATGTAATTGATAAAAAATGGATAAATCAAATTTGAATTATTTTTCTAGAGTGAAATACTAAATTCTATATAAATAAGAAATAAAATTTCATTTGAGGTTTTTTAAAATGGATGACCCAATAGTTACTAAGGAATTGTGTTGATGGTGAAATTAGGCTAAAAAAATTTCAAAGAATTGTTAAATCATAATTATATATCTTGTTATGATTCTAAATAACAGTATTCTTGCAATAGAGGATACATGTTTCTTGAAGCATGATGTGAATAAGAAACTCTCACACAAGGAGGTCTCTAAAAAAAGCAATAAAACAATTTTACTCTTTAAAGAGACCTAATATACACATAAATCTAATAATAAATTAATTTATTGATTTCAATAATACATAAAAAAATGGCCGCAACCAGAGAATAGAATGGTTTAGTGTTTGGAAATTCACTATAGAAACATATTATTATAAAACTCTTGTGAACAATTCTCCAAAATCACACTCCTCTAGGCCCTTTTATATACATCTCAGTTGATATAAAAATCTTCATAATTAGTGTAATGGAAACATAGGAAAGGGGTTATCATAGACGTTCAATAGGGGAAAAGCATAACATAATTTATTTGACCTAATCATGAAGGTAAACATTATGTAAGGACAAATATATTATTAAAACATCATGGTAATAAAGAATATAATCATAAAACATTTCAAAAAAACATAATATCATAAAAATACCATTAATAATGCATTAATGTTACAAATTTCATTAAAATAAATATAAATAATTATAAAACATAAGCATGTCATAAGAGTGATGAATATTTTAAAAATAATGTATAACATGAAAACATAAAATATATTGAAAATAAAAAGAATATTTGAAATGTCAAATACCTTGATAAACAACTTTCAAAAGTGGAAACACTATAATAATAGAAAAACATTTGGGAGAAAACCCATTTTTCCCACACCTATATGAATAAATCCATTATTTCCGTGTCTGACAATGTGAGAAAACTCATTATTCTCATGCCTATGTGAATAGACTCATCATGTTCATTCGTGACTATATCATGATATATAAATTTAAAATAATTCATTTTAGGGTGATATAAGATCACATCCATCATATTTCTTACATATGTGCACAACTTAAAATCAATATATCTCTAAGAAACCCTAGAAAAGAATGGGTCTCATAAAATTTTTTAAAAAATAACATTACATAAACATAGGAAATAATAGTGAAACACCCTTATATTCTATAAATTTACCATTTTAGTATATATTTTGGTCTTATATATTGTTTGGGTTAAGTTTTAGGAGTCTCTATTAAGGGTTTGAATGGTTTTGGAAGGCGATACGAAAAGGTGTATCACTTATGAAGTGTGGAGCTCTATGCTACACCATAGGAGGTATGGTTGTAGCATAAAGAAAACTAGAAACAACATAGGGGATTTAGGATGAAAATTTTAAGACACTTACTCTTTCAATATGGATATATTTTGAAGATTTGGCTACGGTGTAGAGCCTTGTATGGTGTTTTGGGTACTATTTATTTTTTTGGGGTGCCTGCGTTATGGTTCAAGGCTGGGACATAACCCCCTCCCTTATCCTCGGGCCCTATTACATAGTGGCCTTAGTTTCAACATGTAAATATCTATTATTTTTCTATATATATTTCATAGATCTCACTATAAATATTAGATTTATTTTGAATAGCACCATAGTGGTGTGGTCCCTTCCACTTCATTATGGTTCCAATTTTTTCCACTCCTTTCTACACCATGGTCCCTTGTATGCACCATAGTGTAGTGGATATCAACCCAAACCACATTGTATTTTATCTAGGATTAAATCCCCAAAAACCCTTAATCGTTTTCTAATAATCCATGGTCTCAAAATCATATATCTCCCTAGGATTTAGAGACAATTTCCTTTGATCCAAAAGTGACTTTTGGACAAATCAATGTGTGTTAGAGATTAGAAATCGTCAATAAATTATTGACCACTCACTTTCTTCATTATTATTCATATATCCATTATTATCATCTCTCACAGAACCATAAATCTAGTACACTATGGATATATATATATTTTATGTGATCCTTGATGAGTTCTCATTATATCCAGGGAAGAGAAGGTGTTGTGAACTTGTATCTAGATGTTTTAGTTCCATTCTTCATTTTCATCGTCTGTTGGGTGGTATGTTTATTCTCTCTCATCTATACTATTTTAAAACTTGAAGGAAAAGTTTTATTAAATTATTTTAGTTGGATTTTTGATGAAATAATTATTTTATTTCATGAAAGAAACCCATTTTGATGGTATTTTGGAATTATTAAAAATTGGATGGATTTTGGAAAACCCTTATTGCTTATAATTTTAAAATGGAGATTTTAAAAATATAGAATGGTTTTGATAAAAATATATTTGATGAAATTATTTAAAGGGTACAAATTATTATTCTGGAATAAATTGATGTGATATATGGCCTTGAAATTCGTTATTTTCATAATTTTATTTTCTTTGCAATTGACCTTGAATAATGGGAATGTTCTATTAGAGAACCTAGAGACTGGTCACCTAGGGATAACATAATGGATTGGTGAGTAACCACTCATGAGTATAGAAATATCACCTATAATTCATGTGTGTATGGGTGTGTGTGATCGACATGGTTGGGTATGCCAAATTTAAAGGAAATAATGTGAAAGATGATTTAGTTCAATTTTTTTCTAAAAATAAATGTATTATAATAATTTTTTTTTGGATTTTATCACATGTATTTCTCTTATGGATTTATATAAACTATTTTAATACTTATCAACTATTTGATATAAAAGTTTCTGACTAGTTCTTTATTTAGTGGAATGTGTTAAGAATTATTTGGAGGAATACCTATTGAGTTGGTAATCACCCCTTTCTTGGGAACTTTGGTGAATTTTCAGATTACATCTACCAAGATATAGGAAAATGTAGAATTTCATATTTCTCTAGTGATGAAACTTGATGATATTTCATGACAGGTGATATTGAAGCCTGGAACTAGTATGAGTGATTCTTAGGATGATACTACTTTAGTGTCTTATGTCATGTTGTTTTTTTGGATTTGTTAGTTAGTATTCCATGTTCTATTGTGACTCTGATATTTTTGTTTGTTTGGTTTTATTCATGGGATTACATGTTTTATATTCACGTATCATATATATTATCTTGGTTGTTTGTATTTTGTATTATTGGGTTTTTTTAACTTCAGTATAAATCATCCCCAAAATGTTTTCTAATCCCTTAGAATTTATTGTTAGCCTTTGGTGTCTTGGGGATGACGCCTAATTCTAGTAGTAACTATTTCTCCTCTCAAGTCAATGAGTTGGGGAGGGATGATACATATGGTATCACTGTTGGTTGGTCCATCTGTATCTTGGGATGGTAACAAAGAGATAGAAATTACAAAACTTGAAATTTATAGCTTGAAAATATGTAGCTAACCTTTTTATACTAAACATGAAGTTACCAGGGTGGCTTGGGTATAAAATTTCTCTATGAAACTTTTAGGTATGTTTTCTTCTCATCAACATGGGTCTATTATATGGGTTATTCATATCATGAATTTTTAGCGAGACATCCCACTAGGAATGTAATGTTATTTTTAGGATTGATTCTTTATTCAAAAGGTAAAAATTATTCATTTTTGAAAAGAATGGTTACTTTTTGTTTATTATGGCAACTTGGAAATTTTTTCTAAGCCTTAAATTTTTAGTAAGTGGTGACTAAAATGTTTATTGATCCCGTTATACAGAATGGAACTAGTTAGATATCATAAGAATAAACACACAGTAGATATTGAAAATGTGGTTGAACTTGATCCAAAGGTGAACCAATAGTTAGTAAAAAATCATTGTTTAATCCCTTTAATTTATAAAAATAGGTAATAAGAATGATGAATATTGGAAATCATACCAATTAGTTCAGTTTTAGAAATATAATCCAACCATACTTCAAGGGGATTCTATGCCTAAAAGAGTAGAGGTGTGGCTAAATTATATGAACAAAATCATTGAATTATTGGGTAAAAAAATTGATATAAAAGTTATGTTGGAAAATTATATACTAGAAGATCCTTTATTATAATGGTGGGACTTAGCTATCCATGATAAGGTTGATCAATTCATCACATGGGAGGACTTTGAATAATTGTTTAATAAAAAACTCTATCCTCACAATTTCATAATTGAAAGAAGAATTCATTTCTTTAGCTTGAAACAAGTGAAACTATCCATAAAAAATTATGTAGATAAATTATTAAATTTATTATTAATTTCCTCGATAGTTATTGCTAGAAAATCATTGAAGGCACACATATTTGAGTCTGGAATTAGATAAGGTATTATCTCTAAGATTGATTTTATTTGTATTACAAAGTATACAGAGATGATAAATAGAGAGACTTTGGAAGAGAGATATATTTCTAGAAATCCTGATGGAGGAAGTATGTTTTTATCCATTGGAATATGTGGGAACTCAAATATTAGCAATAATCACAAGAGGGAAACTTACTTATAAAGTGGTGGAGCCTCTCAGAATCAGACTGTGAGATTAGTTACATTTACTAAAATAACCAAGATTAATTCTAGGTGATTTTAGCGTGGTTAACTTTATCATATCAATATAGACTAAACAATAATTCCTATATCATGACAAAACTGTAATTAGATGGGACAACTTTAGCATTATTGTCATAATACTTTGAAGTCTAGTGTTGGAGATGTGTGCCATGTTTCTAAAAAATATTATTCTTTGATGGGGTGATCTCACCAACATAATTCTCATCCTCATAAATGAGAAAACCACGATAATTAAATGACCTAAATGAATCATCAACTTGTGAAATCTCAAAAAGGAATCAAGGATTAGGGAGGACTGGGTAACCATGTTTATTGTGCTGAGAAGATGATCATTGAAGATCAATCATGTCCTTTGATGGTGAATGGTATTATTCTTTTTAATTCTACCCTTATGAAATACTTTTTTGATATAGGTGTATTGATCTCTTTTATTTCTTCTCTTATTATGGGTAAAATGGGTTTTCACATTAAAATAATTCCTTCTATTTTAAAACATCAAACACGTCTAGGAAAATATGAGTTTTCTTCCTTTTGGTGTATAATTTTTTAAATAAATATCGATGGGGTCAAATTGGACTTGTATTTCTCTATTATAATGATTGATGTCTATGAACTAATTCTGGGAATAGATTGTTTGATAAATTTTAATGCCCATATCAATTTTTATACAATAAAGGTGAATTTTACATCTTTTGATGAAATTAACCATATCTTTACATGAGATATTGATGTAATTGAAAGGAGAATAGGACCTTTGGTACTATTGGATGGGGATATCTCTTATCAGTTGGAAAAAATTACCTTGGAATATGTAGATTAGAAATAGACACTTTCCCTCATCATTGATCATTTTACTGATTTTTTTGTAGATAATATCTTAGGATTTCCACCCAATATATAATAGAGTTTATGATTTATCTCTTACCAAGTATTAATCCTATTTCACTTTAATATTATATTATGATAATAAATTAATTTAGAGAATTGAAATTCTAACTAGAAGAGTTAGGAAGTAAAGGGTTCATTCGACCGAGATTGTCCTCATGGGAAACATTGGTTATTTTTGTAAATAAGGTGGATATAACTATTAGGATTTGTGTAGATTATCATAATCTTTACAAAGTTATGATAAAGAAACAATATCATTTTACACCCATTGATGTCCTGTTTGATCAATTGAGGGGAGAAAATGGTTCTCTAATATTGACCAATTATTAGGCTATCACTAATTACAAGTTCATAAGGGGGATATTATGAAAATAGCTTTTTCAAGTTTTTATGGTTAATAAAAATACATGTCCATTCCCTTTGTTCTTATGGATTCACTAATGGTGTTCATGGAATTAATGAATTAAATTTTTAAGAGGTATTTTGGTTCCTTTGTAGTAGTGTTCATCAATGATATTCTGGTCTATTATAGGACTAAATTATATCATGAGAAACACTTGAGTATAGTGTTGATTACCTTGTAGTAACATGAAATTTATGATAATATTTAAACATGTGATTTTTGGATAGAGGTGGTTTGTTTCCTTGGTCATGTCATTTATAAAAAAATTATTTTTATTAGATCCTAAAAAGATATATGAAATCTTCTCTTGGAAACCACCAATTATTGTTTTTGAGATATATATTTTCTTTAACTTAGAAGTATACTACAATGATTTGTACATGATTCTTAACGTATTTACTAAAGAATGATATATTTGACAAGGAAAGATGTTCCATTCTAGTAGAGTGACAATTTACAAAAATCTTCTGAATAACTAATGGTTTGACTAAAATTAGAACATATCCTTACATATCCAAAATCAGAACAAGGCTATGTGGTCTATTATGATTCATCTGGATCTGTGTTGGGTTGTGTTCTCATGCAGGGTGATCGTGGTTTTTTATAGCTCATGAAATTTATGAGTTAATGAGAAAAACTACCCAAAACATGATTTGGAATTGTATATATTAGTTCATGAATTAAAAAATTAGCGTCATTATCTTTTCAGTGAGAAAGTTAAAGTGTTCATATATCATAAGATATTAAAGCCCATTTTCTCACAACGTGATTTAAATTTGAGGCAATGAAATTCGATGGAATATTTTCATATGTTTGACTTTTACATGTTTCTTTCCAATTTTTTTATTCTTGATTTAGTTGAGTTGGTTAGATATTCTCAGATAGCTGATCCTGAATGTTTAACAATGAGGTCAAAACACAATGGTGGAGAGACCATTGAGGGATGAATGTTATATGGGAAATATATACTACGGTTTAGGTATTAGACTGTGGTTCCTCTAAAAAAATCACGAACAAATTATTTTTACCTACCATAATTCATGATATGATATTTATCCAGGCATCTATAAAATTAATAAAGTTATGAGAGTACTATTTTAGTGGGATATCATGAAGAGGGAAGTGGAAAATGTTTCCTCAAGATGCATCACCTTTTGGTAGGTTAAGGTGGAGGACCACTAAAAAATAGGTATGTTGCACTCTTTATTAATTTACTTTTGGAAAATGGGATAAAATAACCATTTATTTTTTTATAAGTATACCAAAAATGGTTTAGAAACATGATTACATATGGGTGATTTTGGATTAACTCACAAAGTTGGCTCACTTCATTCCAATTCATGAATCCAATCCAGTGGAAGGTTTTTCCAAATTCTAAAATAATTATGTTTTACAGTTCTAATATGTTTGAATTATAATTATTTATAACTAGGACACCGGGTTTACATCTTGGTTTTGTAAGTCCTTATGGAAAGCCCTTAGAACCCAGTTTACCTCGTGAATAGATTATTATCCTCAAACAGATAGATAATCTAAATAGACAATCCAAACATTGGAGTACATGATGAGAGATTGTGTAATGGATTTTTGAGGCTCATGGGAGGATCAGATACCATTATTAGAGTTCTAATACAATAATAGTTATCATAACTCGATACATATAGATCCTTTTGAAGCATTGTATAGTCATCCTTTTCATTCTCCACTTTGTTTGGTGGAAACATTCAAGACTTAACTTTTCAGACAAAACATAGTGCCTGAGATAACATATTAGATTCATATGATTATAAATAGGAAAGAGACAACTAAATGTCATAAAAAATCATATATAGATCATCATCAATGACCATTATCATTTGAATAGAATGATCATGTTTTCTTAAGAATCTCTCAAATTCTTGGGAATTGTCATTTTTGTAAACAAGGTAAGTTATCTCCTTAGGGGTGATGTTTCTTATCAGTTGAATTTACTTCCAAGGTTTAGTTACATGCATAATGTGTTTCAAGTATCTCATTTAAATAAGTACCAACCTAACCCTGACCATTTAATTCAATGGGACCATGCTGATCATAAACCAAATTATACCTTGATTCATCTTTTGATATGGATTATGGATAGAAAAGAGAAGATATTTCATTGAAAAAACACCGGTTTAGTGTGGGTTTTATCGTAGCATGGTTAGATTCTAGAAGATACATGGGAGTATGACAGGTAAATTTTGGAGCAATGGCCCGAGCACATCCATAACAACATTGGTTTTCCACTATCCAAGGATGTAAAGACCAATGATATAGAGAACAAAACACCCCTATTTTTAGGAAATTTAGCATTTTATTATGCATTATGAGATTATTTAATGTTTGGGTTAAGTTTTAGGAGTCTCAGATAGGGTTTTGATGGTTTTTGGAAGGGGTTGGGAAAAGGTTTAGCACTTCTATGGTGTGGAGGTATGTTCTGTGCCTTGGGAGGTGTGGCTATGGTGTAGAGAGAACCAACTATGGTGTAGGGTCTTGGGGATGAAAATTACGATCCACTGCTTATTATGGAATGAATATTCCATGAAGAACTATCTATGACCTAGATCCCTATGTAGAGTTTTGGGTGCTACTACCTTTTTCGGGGTACCTGTGCCATGGGGCTAAGATGTAGTGTAGCCCCTCCCTCATCCTCAAGATTTGGGTCAAAGTGGACTTGGATGTTCCATGAGACTTTAGCTTATTTTCCAAATCTATGTCATAAATATTTTCATAGATCTCAAACACATTTTTACCAACCCCACTATGGATTGGTCCCTTCCACTATACGAGGGTTTTGGTGTTTTCCCCTCTTTTTTTTCACCATGGTCCCTTGGCCACATCATGGTGTGGTGTTTCTCAGACCATACCGCTATGTATTTTAATTGGGATAAAATCCTTTAAACCCTCATTAGTCTTTTAATCTTTTAGTGTATCAAAATCCTCTCTCCTCTTAATCTTGATAGATAATTCCCTACAATCCAAAAGTGAATTCTATGTGAATTTAAGTGTGTTGGAGATCTATAATCATTAGTAAGTTATTGATCTCTAATATCCTTGTTCTTATTTGATACATTATTATAATATGTTTTACAACCACATATACACTCAATTATGGATATATCTATGTGTTTTTATGTGAATATTGATGACGTCTCATTGGATCTAGTGAAGAGAAGGTGTTCCAAACTTGGATCTAGATGTTTTAGTGTCATTATTAATTTTCATCACCATTGAGAGGAATGTGTATTGTCTCTCATATACATTATTTTAGAACATAAATTATTAGTTTAATTAAATGGTTTTGTATTGATTTTATTTAGAATAATTGTGTAATTTTTAGAAAGAATCATTTTTGGTTGGTGTTTTCGAATTATAGAAAATTGGATTGCGTTTGGAAAACAATATTTTATTATAATTTTTAAATGAAGATTTTAAAATTATGGAATGGTATTGATGAAAAAAAACATGTTTTATGAAATGATTTATATATAATAAATTAATATTATATATAGTCTTGGAATACATGGTTTTATTAATTCATTTTCATTGGAAATGACCTTGAACACGAGGTGTGTTCCATTAGGGAACATAGAGATTGGTCACCAAGTGATAAATTAAAGGATTGATGAGTTAATGCTCATGATTATGGAACTATAAAATGGAATTAATGTGTCTATGGGTGTGTGTGAGTAACATGGTTGGGAATTCTAGGTGGAAGGGAAATAATGTACAAGTTCATTTAGTTCAATTTTTTTTCATAAACTATATTTATTATGACAAAATGTTTGGTATTTTATCACATGAATTTCTATTTGGAATTTATGTAAAATATTTAATATCGTTTAAACTATTTAATATAGAATTTCCTAACCAGTTATTATCTTATTAGCACATGTTATGGAGTCTTTGGGGGAATTTCTACTGAGTTATTACTCACCCCCTTCATGGAAACTTTGGTGTGTTTTTTGATTTTATCTATGGGGATATAGGAAAAGGAAATATATATTATTTATCTAGTGATACACCTCGATTATCAAACATACAAGGTGGTATTGTATCTTGTTTCCAGTATAGGTGATTCTTGGTATAATACAATTTTAATGAATTGTGACATGGTTCATTTTTGTCATTGTCAATTATTATACTATGTTCTGTTATCACTGTGATATTATTGTTTGTTTGGTTTTATTTTGGGGATTACATGGTTTATATTCAAGAATTATATAGATTTTATTTTTTGTTTATGTGGTGTGTATTTGGGTTTTTTTATATTCAAGGAAAATCTTCCCCTAATGTTTTCTATGTCCTAGTCATTTTTTTCCGGCCTTTGGTGCCTTGAGAATGTAGCCTAAGGCCAATAACATCTCTGCCACCTCTTATACTAATGATTTTTGATGAGACCTTACAAATAGGATATCTAAAATAATTTTCTCCAAAATCAATCATTTCATAAAAAATTATATAGGTTGATCAAAGCATCACTTCCTTAGAGATAAACCTTAGTGTAAAAATAGAAGTGAAAATACAAAATTTTCGAGAATCATTTTAAAAATTGTTAGAAAACATGTGTGTAAATTAATTTTAAATTTTTTGATAAGGGAAATAGAATAATTTATAAAGTCATATAATAAATATTTATAAATAAACGATCTTAAAAAAACAAAAAAACCACACTAATAAATATAGAGTGTTAAATAATGAAAATAAATTTATTTGTTATGATTTTTAGACTATTTTAAAGAAAACCCCAAATTAATAATTTTCAAAAAATTTAATTTCATGAAATTTGTAATTTAAAATAATATAAATATATTTTTTAATTTCAATAAATGATATACTTTTTATAAGTAAAAACATACATGGAAGAAATGATTCATTGGTAAGAATGTTAGTTATTATTATAATCATTATTCGTTTATTTCAGAATTTTTTTCATGAAAGAAGTGGTCATTGATGATGACATTTATTTAACCAAAATAATAATATAAAATAACATTTAATATATTTGAATATTATGATATAATAAATATTGAATATTATATTCGAGTATGAAAGGCTAAAACCCAAGGAATTAGAAATATAGGTGATGAAATCCTTACCTTGAATTATCATTTAGTATATCACACTCAAAAATCATATATTTATAAAACATATTTATCAAATATTTCATAACCTTATTCACATTTATAAACTTTTATAAATTTCATTTATAATTATTCTTTACATTTATATTATTTAGTAATTACCCATTATCAATATAGGGTGTGAGTAATCTTAATTATTTTTAACTTATTTCATAATGTAGGTGTTGTTCTTCATTCTCATCACAAATTTAATAATTACTAGTTCATATAAGGTACTTTAATTTATGTCTTAAGATATTTTATGAACTTACAATTTTATTCTATTAGAGTTTTTGTTACAGTTTTGTTAAATGAAATTGGTGAAAAGCATGTTTTATTGATTTTTATGAAATGAACGGTGGTAACTTAATTAATGATGTAATAGTTTATATTACCAAAAAAATACTCATTATTTTCTTATAAATATCCAACATTATGTCTCAATTACATAATTTATGTAAATTTATAACATTTTCATTGTTTTTTTAAACCGACCGAATGAGAATATAGTATAACCTTTGTGTGAGTATGGATATCAAAGAAATTATTTTTTTATAATATTGTGATAAAAAAGTACAATTGAATTATTTATATAATATTAAGGTAATTAATAATAATTTTCAAGAGATAAAAAAATAATATAAATAAAAATACATTAATTTTTACTTATAAATAAATCCATTTTCCTCTTGGTATTTTCGTTTTAGGCTATTTGTTTAACAATGTTATCTTATTTATAATATTAATTTTAAAATGCCTAATTTATATTTAATTAATATAAGTCATTAAATAAATTACATATCTATTCACTAAAACCATTTATATAACCCTCTCTAAAAGGAAATGATAAAAAATAAAACGTGTTGTTCATAGTGGCGGTAGTCCGCACATACACATGAGAAACATTCTCAATTTTCAATTGAATAAATAGGGAATAGATAATGGTTATAACATAAATATAATAAAATTTTAGTATATCACTGATAATAATGTAATTATATACATATGGTTATAATGTATTAATGGGGGGTGGATGAGATGAACAATGAAAGGAAGTTAAAGGGTATGCAATACACATGTTAATAATTTGGGTCTTCTCTTGAAGTATCCATTGTAAATTAATGATTTGATGCATTTTTTTGAGGCTATAGGATAATATACCATATAGGTTCTCTATAAAAATTAAATTGGGTGGCTTTTAATGAGAATTTAAAACTAGGGGTGTGTCTTGAAAATTGTGGAAGTGAGATATTTTTATTGGTGAAAAAGAGGGAAAAATATTTGGAAAAGAATGTTAGGTATGGGGTATGAATAGAATTTCATTAGAGTTAGGTGATTTAGGAGGGGAAATATTGACGAGATAGGTAGGTATTAATTTTTAACCTAAAAAGTAACTCTATATGGTCTATGTGAAAAATAAATTTAGTAAAATTTAAGCCACATTAGATTACCCATTTTAACACTACTTAATCTTGATTAATTACTAATCATGGTTATTATTTTCTTCACTACATATATAAGATAAAAACTATTAAAAAATTTATAAAATGTGAATATAAATTTTGAGTCAATTTAATATAATTCAGCTTATAAATATGATAAAATAAAATTTTAAATTAAAACTCATAATTCTTTGAAAAACTATTTTTGTAAAAATACAATTTTAATAAAACAATTCACATCTCCTTTAATGTTGATTAAAAACTAAATGATTTTTTTATTAAATTTTATATATTTTTAAACATAATATTACATTATTGATTTAAAATATATCAATTTATTTTAAAAAAACTAAATATTTTGTAAAGAAACATTCTTAAAAAAATAACATATTTTTCCAGTAACTGGTATTTACCTTGGTAACTTAACTTTATACTTAAAATAAAATTCACTTCATTAATTAATTTGAAAATGATTACTAAAATTATTCATATCATTTTATATGGTTCAATTTGTAAAATTGATAAAAATAAATTTTAATATAAGTGCAAATAATGAATACAAAGAAACATGTATCTTCTAATCCTAAAAATTCATTAATTTTATTATACCTTTTTATATAGTTTTTTATAAAGTGGTTATTTTTGTTGATACCTAAAAATTTAATGGTTATAATATATTGGTAATGTTTTTCTATTCTTATTAAGGTTACATAATTTTCATTTTAGTTTTTTGTTACGTGAAATATAAGCTACTCACAAAATATTTAATTAAGGAAATATATTTAATAAGATCATTGGTTATTACATTTTACCCCCATAAGAAAAATTTCATCAAATAAATTTTATTACACAGAGTAAAAAAGTTTGGGTACTTTTCTCTCACCACATCTTATGGTTCCCATGTAGACTCCTCAAACTTGTGATTTCACCACTAAAATTTTACTGGATGGGAAGTCTTGTTTCATAGAACCTTTTCACTTTAATCCATGATCTTCACTGGTTGTTCTTCCCATAGAAGCTCATGTTCCAATTTTAAAGCTTTCTAGCTTATTACTTGTGACAAATTTGGTATGTATATCCTCAAAAGTGATATGTGAAACACATCATGAATTTTAGAGGGATGTGGAGGGAGTGCTAAGTGATATGTTATGACCTTGACCTGATCCAGGATCTCAAAGGGACTGATGCATCTATAGATAAACAACACATTATTCCCAAAGTTGATAAGAGACTTCCATGGATATTCGCAAAGGAGAACATTGTCACAAACCTCAATATCTATATATCACCAATTATTATATGTATAACTCTTATATTTATTTTTTCCACATTGATATACTACATAATGGTTTGAAACTTGTATTTCATTTCTTTGACAATGTCAGGAGCTGTCAGCTTCCTCTCTCCAACTTCATCCCAATATGTTGAAGTCCTACATCTCTTCCCATACAGATCCTCACATGGAACCATTTAAATGATATAATAGAAACTCTTACTATATAAGAATACTACCAGGGTACTGTGTTGATCCCAATATCCTTTTAAATCCATTGAATAAGATCTCATTATATCATCTAAAATTTTAATGGTCCTATTAAACTGACCATCAATATGAGGATGATAAGCAATGATGGAACTTATATCTATCTCTAATTATTTACAAATACTTCTCTAGAACATCATGGTAAACATAGAATCCCAATAATATACAATGGATAGTGGTACTCCATTAGGCCTTAATACATCCCTTTTTTATATCTTAGATATTTGGTCAAGAGAGAAATATTAATTAATGGAAATAAAATGTACTGACTTTCTAAGGTGATTGACTACCACCCAAATTGCATTATGTCCTTTAGATTTCATGGGAATACCTAGGATTAAATCCATGTTTATTTTTTCTAATTTCCAAAATAGTATGAATAATGGTTATAATATACCCTTAGACTTTTTGAAATCAAACAAAACTTTCCGTCGTACCTAGCATCGAGATATGTATTCTTCAATTTATCTCAACATGTCATCCCAATTTTTTTTTGTTTTAGATCTCTATACATCTTTTTTACTTCTTATATGAATAGATAAGGATGATTTGTGTGCATCATCCAAAAGTTAAATTTTCAATTTTGGTTATAATTGTACATATATCTAGTTTCAAAAACATATAACTTTGTCTTTATAAAATTTGAAATCAAGAATATTTGATACCTTTTTCTATAGATATACATTATCTTTATTATCTTCTTTAACATTCACATGAATGTATGATTAAGAATTTATTTTGGAAAGATATAATTTCTATCTACCCTTATTAATTAAATATTCATCCTCTAAAATCCATGATGATTGAATCTTTTTCAATTTTAATCATGGATAGATTAGTGTGGTATTTACTATTTAGATCATAAAACACCTTATTTTCCTTCCTTAGGTGGTAATTTATTGAGCAATCATAAAGTTTTTCCAATTATAAACATACCCTTTGGTATATATTCAACTATTTTTATGTGAATATATATCTCAATATATTTTTATTAGTATATATATCATAATTTTCTCTAAAAATATAACAATTCCAAATCATTAATTTAAAGATCACTGCCACAAAATCCAAATCATGCATTAGGTAATTTTTTTACAAGTCTTTAATTTGTGTGATTCACAATAAATTACATTATCATTAGTTATTAGTATACAACCAAAAATCATCATTGTATATTAAAACCCCTTATCCACTGTAGGGTAATTTAAGTATAAGAGTTGTGTCCAACCTTCCGTTTTTTCTTCATGGAAACATCCTTCACATTCCATTGTCCAAACAAAATTTAATACCTTCCATGTTAATTTGGTTAGTGTATCTGATAATTATGAGAAATTTCTCTCAAATCATCAAAAATATCCTACTAACCCAATTAAACTATAGATCTTTGTTACAGTGGTCAGTCTATAACTAGAATTCAAACTTACTAAATTTAGCATATAGTTACTCCATTATCAAGTCCTTTAAAACAATATTCAAATTATATTCATGTTCTTCCTTGTACATTGAATATATATGAATATAATCTTAAATTATAACAAAAAATTGATCAATATAGTATATAAATAATCCATTCGTTAGATTCTTGAAGATAACAGGAGAATTCATAAGTCTTACATCACTATAAATTCCAACTGTGCATAACTTTTACAAAAATTATTCCTGTAAATATCCTTCCTTTCAACCCTTAACTGATGATATCCAAATAAAAGGATAAATTTTGGGATTTACTGAGCTCATATAATTTGATTGAATGGATCATTGATATGTGGTAGATGATAATTGTTCATGATTTCAATTTTATTAAGCTCATGATAATCAATGAAAATATTCAATGATCCATCCTTATTTTTGATGAATAGGACTGGTGCACCCCATGGTGAAGCACTCAGGTGTATAAAATACTTTTCCATATTCTCTTATAGTTTATTTAATAATTCCTCTAATTCAATGGTAAACATTATATATGGACTCTTTAATATAGCAATGGATGCATGTATGAGTTCAATTAAAAATTAACCTCAAATATTTTTATTCATTAAAACCAAACAAACATATTTTAGTTCTACCTAAATCACTCTTGGTTAAATCTATGTTTCTTTTGGTTAGTTACTCTCACACATCTTATCCTAATTTCATTACATAATAAATTTTTTATAATGACTTATAAAGAGAATATGATTAACTAAATCATATCCCTCAAGAGTGTCAAACCAGGTTTTCTGTTAAGATTCTCTATTGTGCAATAGGTAATGAAATAGTTAATACCCAATATGCCCCTTTTAGGGTTATTACCAATAGGTACATCTAGGATAGAGTCTCTATCCACTTTTAGTATTTAGAAATGGGTGTTATTTGTTGAAAACCACACAATCTCTACATTACCAAAACTTAAAGATGTTATCCTATACACCAACATATATTATACTTACCTCTTGGATTTTAACTGAAGTTCTCTACACCAATCTCAAAAATAACTAAACTGTGATCTAAAACTAACTAAATAATCCCAAGTGAAACATAACTCAAATAATACCTTAATTTCATGATTTAAATAATACACCACACAAATGGTCACAACCCGATGACCCAAAGGTTTAGTGTCATGGATATTTTCAACATAAACACATTATTATACAACTCTTTTTAAAATTTATCCATAATATTAATCCTCTTGAACCTTTTCTATATACCTCACATGATATAATATTCTTAATAACCAAGGGAATGGAAATATAAGAATTGAGTGGGATTATATGATCAGTAAGGGAAAACATGTCAAAATATACTAGATCATAAACATAAATGATAACATGAGGATAAGATAAATACCAAATTAAAATATCCTGGGGATATAGATGATAAAAATAAAATATTATAGATAAACACAAGATAATAAAAATATTTTTAAGGAAGAATAAAGTTTATGAATCGGCTTAAAATACATCTAAAAAATCATAAAACATGTGACCGTGATATAAGAGTGTAGAATATTTTGGTAATAAGGAATAATTTGAAACAATTACATATCCTAAAAATGAAAATCACATATTAAATGTTTTAGAACATGATAAATAACATATAAATGTTCCAAAACTATAACTTTAGGAAAACCATCATGAGAAAACTCATTATGACCACACCTATTTGAACAAACTCATTATATATACGCTTGACAATGCTAGAAAACTCATTATGACCTTATGTGTGCGAATAAACATATTATGTCCATGATTGACTATATAATGAGATATAAACATAAAACAATGCATTTTATAGTGATATAAGACCCCACTTGTCATCATCCATACATATCTGTGCCACTTTAAATAAATATATCATAAAGAAACCATATAAAATAATGAGTTTCTTATTAATTTAAAAAAAAAAACACAAAATGAACTTGAGGAATAATATAATATCAAATATATATATATTTTAAATGAATCATATCACAATAAAATATATAGGTTGATTAAAAAACCTTTTCATGAAAGATAAACCTTAGCGGAAAAATAGAAGTGAAGAACAAAAGTTTTCACAAAAATATTAAAAAATGTTATAAAATATTTGTGAAAGGTACATTAAAAATATTTTTGAGAAGGGAAATAGAATAATTTTTTAAAAAATTATTATATATAGTTCAAAATAAAGGACCCTTGAAAAACAAATCAAGATAATAAATCTAGAGTGGTAAATAATGAAAGGAAATGCCTTTATTAACCTTCTTAGGGAATTTTAAAGAAAAACAGACATCAAATAAATATTGAAATAGTTTAATTTCATAGAATAGGTAAATAAAAATACAATAAATATAAAATAAAAAACATATATTTATTTCATTAAATAAAACACATTCAATGGGAGAACATAGACATGGAAGAAAATATTCATCGGTAAGAATGTGAATCATTCTTTCAAACATTATAATTTAAATTAAGAAAATATATTATCAAAGAAGTTATTATTAATTATGAGAAGTAATTTACCTAGATAAAAAAGGAAATATCATATAAAATATATGAATGGAATGATTTATAAAATCCTTAATAGCATATTTAATTAAAAAATGGATATGATCCAATGAATAAGAAATTGAGTCGTTGAAAACCTTATCATTAATTACCACTTAGTTGATCATACTCTAACCTCCTATTTAAATTAAATAACCATATCAATCACATATTTAATAAACTTATTCATATTTATATCCATTTATAAAATTCATTTATAATTATTCCCTACATTTATATTAGTTAGTTATTATATATTTTCAAAATCGATTGTAAGTAATCTTGATCATTTTGAACCAGTTTTGTGATAGATGTGTTGTTGTTCATTATTATGAAAACGTTAATTATTCTTATATCAATAATTTCACTATAATTTATTATTTAGAATATTTTATAAACATATAATTTCATTTTATGATATTTTTAGTTACAATTTTTAGGATGAAATTGGAGACATGCATGTTTCAATGATTTGTGAAAAATGAATAGTGGTAACTTAATTAATGAGTAAAATGTTTATATTACCAATAAAAAAACAAAAAATTAATTATTAATATTTAATATTATGTTTTCAATTCCATACTTGATATATCCTATTCCATACTTGATATAAATTTATATCACTTCTCATGTTTTTAGTTAAATTGATCTAACTTGAATATGCTAAAATCTATGTTTGAGTATAGCTTTGGAAGAATTTTGATTTGTTTTAATACCATTATCAAGAATTTATAATGAGAATAATTTAAATTATATTAATGTTATGAATTATAATTAGGATTAGTTTAATGAATAAGGTGAATGAAAAATAATTTTATACTTATAAATAAATTTCTTTTCTTCTTGGTGTGTTCATTTTTGGCGGTCAGTTTTACAATGATCGCTTATTTTTAATATTAATTTTAGAATGAATAATTTATATTTAACAAATATAAAATATGAGAAAATTAACATATCTATTCACTAAATACATTTATAAAACAGAACCTGAAAGGAGGTGAGGAAAAATGAAATGTGTCATTCATGGAACTGTTTCCCCCAACACACATGAGAAATGTCTTATTTTTCTAGATTATATGGGAGAGGAATATATAATTTGTATATGTAAGATCCCAAAATTTTTGGAGGAACATTTTAATTTTTTTAAATTTTGGTGAATCCCTATTAGTTTATGGAATGCTTCTCAGGAGGAGAAAAAGTCTCAAGAGCATTATGAGGGTTTGGGACTAGAAAAAGTGGAAAAAGGTTACTTACAGCACATGAAAATAGTTAGTTCAGGGTTAGTGAAACCCATGAACTATGAAATTAAACATGGTTTAGTGGGAATAAAAAATTTAAAAAAACTTTCAAGGATTACTAAAACCTATATAGGCTGGGTCTAGATTTTTTTCACAACTTCCACATGGGTTTCCAAATAATATGGGTGGCCTAGAAGACTATGTGACTTGTCTTTTAATTAGATAGAGGATCTTGCATGGTTAGTGCATGGTTTGGAAAAAGATTTGGTAAAACTATATTCCTCAATAATAAGTGTAAAATTATAACTTTTCCCTCCCAACCTTTATATTAACTCACCCATATTTCTCTCATTTCACTCCCAACAGCCTAGGGTGAGACCCAAACTCTCCCTCCTCCTTAAAGTGCATAGATCCTTCGATTATAGGGAATTTAAAGTACAATTTCTTGATATTCAAATATTTAAGTAAGTATATGAATCAATTTCCTTCTATTCATTAGAATATTCACTACTTGGTTTTCCCACTCATTCTATGTATCAAAATATGTATTTCTAAAGAGTTGTTTACTTTATCAGTTGTGACTATTTTATCTTGAATCAAAGGAAAGGTTTGGTTGAATGGTTGTCTATGAACCTAAGTTAGGTAGTCTATAAGATATTTCCCATAGTTATGATTTTTTTATGTGTATGCAGTATGTTACATGGGACTAACATGCTGGACATTTGATTCCATAATTAAGAAAAATAGATTAGACTTTTAATTGATGTGTTAGAGCCTTCATAGATCACACCGGGTCATTTAAGGACTTTGGGACCATACTTATATCCACCCATAGGGTGTTCCAATTCCTTATAAATTGTAAATTGTGGTTTTAAATGGTGGAATATGGTGTTTATGAGATTAAACTAGATATAATTATTTCTTGTCTTCTTAGGATGGAATAATGGTCTATTTGGCTTAACTTGAAAATTAAATGATTTATAAAATGATAAAGCGGAGAAATGGTAAATGGTCAAGTAGTCATGTTTAATTTATTAAATGATTTTAAGAAATTTTTTACAAAAGTTATAAATGAATAAATCATGAAATATGTCGATTGTGAAATTGTGTTAAGGGTTTTGAGTATGAAAAACCTTGGTGAGTAATGAATGTTGAAAATGGTTCACCCTTGTTATTTTAATCTGTTAAAAGTTCATGTATGTTGGATCTTGTATATTTCTAGTTGATGGGATAGGTTAGATTGTTTTAAAATATAATATACATTCATGTTTTAGTATGTTGGAATTGATTCTCCATAGATATGATTTAGGATGTTGGACATGACACTCTACATCCCTAGGTTGGGATATTGGACATGATGCTCTGTATCCCTAGTTTGGGAGATGATTTGGTGAATTTAGAACTAATAGAATTTGTCATAGTTTAGGTACTTGGATTTATGATACTTGTTACCTAGTTTTATATAATTCATGAATACAATTTATTTCATTTAAATTGTATAAGGTCAATGATAAATGGTTTATATGATCTACATGATCCAAAATAGCTTCGGTCAGCTTGAGTATCACTTAAAAACCCAAAGGACAAGGTGGTTAATTGAATGTTGTTTATTTTTAAAGTAATTTTTATTTATTACCATTAATATTATTAATTTTATATTTCTATACACTATTTTTTTTGTACTGGATATTACTTAAGACACTATTAGTGGTGACCTACTAAGTTGTAATCACACCCTGCTCAGGCCATCATTGGTACTCGAGAAGTTTTCATAGTTGTAGGTCTAGATAAGTGAAATGTCCTGGTGATAAATGGATGATTTAGTGTTGGGATAAAGTTTAGAAAATGGTACTAGGATTTATTTTGGGACCCATTTTGTGGATTTTTAGTCGTGTCTTAATTTTGGATTTTATTTTGACACACGAGTCTATTATGAAATTTCATGTTTACTGTATTGGTTTGTGGGCACTTACCTAATTTTCAAAATTGGTTAGGTGATGTGTTTATTACATGTTTTTATTTATTATTATTTCAATTGTAATTTTATTCTAATAAATAGGGTATAGTATCACTATATTTCTCATTAGACCCTCGCTTCTAGTTGAAAGCCTCTAGCATATGGGGAGACATACCTGAGGTCATGTAACAAACTAGTTCAACTACTAGTCATAGTGATTCAGGCAATGAAAATAAAAAGTTTTATTAAATCACTAGTATTTTTCTATTTATTTTCTATTTAGGAAAATTATTCATGATACTAGTATGTCTCAAGGCTTGGTAATGATCTTTTTCATGGGAGTATCTTACCCATGTACAAGGGAAAATCCATGTTTTTCAGGATGCGATTGTTATTATGATGGTTCACTTGTTATAGTTGGATGTTATTTCACCTAGGGAGATATAGTAATTGGGTGATTTTAATTATTTATGAAATTTTAATCATGGGATGTTATGGAATTGTTTTTTGTATTCATGCATTATTTCAAGTACTCAGGGGTTCACGTGACATATGCATCATACTAGGAACACAAGAAAAAATATTTTATGATCTATTTCATTAAAATATAAAAATAACTTGGGTAGTGGGAATTAAAATTCTTTTCCATTTATTTTATGATTTTAAATAAATAGAAACTAATAAATAGGTTTAAATTATTTTCAATTGAAAGATGAAAATGAATTTGTTAAAATGGCATTGAACATAAATATTGTAACTTGGAAGATCATTTTTACCTATTGTTAGCTAGTGTCCCTAGATATGAATAGTTGAGGGCAGTGATATTGTTGTGGTTATGTCCATTCAGATGTTGTATCTAGAGTAGTTTTATATGGATAACTGTGACCCAAATTTTGTGTAATTATGTAAATTATATGTAATATGACACGAAACATGTGTTTGGAACTGTAAATGGATACCTCTATGATGATGTTTTTCAGTAAGCCGACATGAGGACATTGCTAAGAATATACCTCCGGTAGTAGGACCATAGCCCCCATTGGTTTTGGGTGATAGAGAGAAAGAGATGTTTCATGAGAACCTCAATCTATTAATATAGTTAATGGATTGATATCCAGTGTATCCTACACCAATTACAATTTATATGGCCAGGGAGTTCCAACTACATTATCCTTCAATGTTCTCTAAATAGGGTGGTCCTGAGGAAGCTATGTTTTATATTGTGTCTATCTAGATTATCCTTGACTAATTAGAGACTCCTCTAGAGAGGTGGGTTAATTTGGGAGGTTATATGTTACGAATACCAGTAAATTGTTGGGGGGATATTCAGGTCTAAGATAAGATGATTAAGGGAATGACTTGGAAGGAATTCTAGGATAAGTTCTTGGAACACTTTTACCTGGATACCGTGATACATGAAAGAGCTATAGATTTTATGCATTTGAAATAGATGAATATGTTTATTATGAATTATATTAAACTCTTTAGTAAAATGTAATGTTTTTTTTACTTTTCTAGGAGAAGAGGAAAATAGGAAATAACATTTTTAGGATGGACATAAATGTGATATCAAGTCATAGGTATATATTTTTTACTTAAAGACATTATTTGAGGCGGTGAATCAGGATCACATATCTAAGGGGAGCTTGAAGGGAGTCTCTAATAGTGATTAGATAGTTTCTTTTGGGTGATCTAGTAATACAACCTTAGATAGTAGTAGGAAGCATCATTATGATATATTTTCCATGGTGGTGGTGGGTTGAGTATCTAGGGGGAGGATCAATGTATCATGGTAGTGATCATGTGGACGGATATTAGTGTGGAAATCCTAGTCACATACTAGGTTAGTGGATTTGACCACCAATGGTATGCTTATCCAATTGTAGGATGGGTCACCTCTATAGTTTTTGGAGGAACCCTCAGTTGACAGATAATAATAGAGGACCTAGGCCAATATAGAGCACTGAGAGGGGATCTTCCACCTCACATGAGTCTAAAAGTAAGAGTTCTAAAAACTATACTTGTTGGGGTGGATAATGAGGTACTCCAAGATAAAACAACCATATCATTAGAGTAGTCCCACGGATGAGGCTAGGACACGAGCTCAAGGTAAAGGGACAGGTCAAATACACGCAGTTCAACCTGATCTTGTTGGTAATGTGGTTGGGATATTGACTGTATGAGGTATGATTCTTGGGTATTCTTTGTTTTTTAGTTCCTTATTTGATATAGTATCTTCATATTATTTTATATCTACTTAGTTTGTGACTGGTTTGGGTTTTTAGGTGGAGTTATTGAATGGGTTTATATTGATTAACATGTCATTAGTGGTGATATTTGTGGGTATCTATCATTATAGGGAGTGTTCCCTTTAGATTGGTGGGTAAAAAATCCTTTGGAATTTGTTTTTTCTTGAAGTTATTGGGTTTGACATGATACAAGAAATGGAATGGTTGGTTTCATACCAGTATCACATGGATTGTTACTATAGTAGGGTGACTTTCATGTCTCTTGAGGGTGGCATCTATATTCATCATGGATAATGAGTTATCCAGGCCGGATATATAGGGCCAATTCATAATAATTTGGGTGAGTACATAGACCAAATTATGATTCTAGTTATAGATGATGGTAGGGGGGAGAAATATGCATACCCTTATGTAGTATATTAGTTTCATGGTGTGTTTTTTTGGGTATATTTTAGGATTTCCACCCAAGAGAGGGAGAGAGAGATTTTTTTTACAATTGAGATGGTGCTTGGAGATGATCCAGTTTCCATTCCACTTTATAGAATAGACTAGAATAGATTAAAGATCTAAAGACTTAGTTAGAGGAGTTGGAAGATAATGGTTTTATCCATAAGAGAATATTATCTTGTGGTTCTATAGTTTTATGTTTCCACTAATGTGAATGGAATGATTATCTTATTTGTCGATTACCCAAAGGTGAATTAGATAAAAATTAAGAACACATATCCTATTTCATGTATTGATGGTATTTTTGAAAATATTAGGGGTTACTAGGTATTCTAAAAGATTTATTTGATATTTTTGTACCATCAGTTGAGGGTGAGACAATTTGATGTACCATATAATACTTTTTTAAGAAGGTATTTCCTGTACGAGTTTTTTATTGGAGATGAAAAATTCTTATACTATGTGAAGGAACCCAGAACACCTTGAGAGGGGAGGGGTGAATCATGGTGTCAAATTGTTCTTCTAAACTGATGAATCTTATTCCCATGTTGGTAGGAAACTATTAAAACAACCTAAAGAGGAAGTACAGAAAATAAACAATCACATGCAAAGCAATGAAACAACATTTTTACTTAGTTCACCAATAAGGGATATGTCCAAAGAGCATACGCCGAAAGTGTGTCAGTATTAACAAAACCACTAATCTTCACAAGTTGTGGATTACAAGTGTTTAGCATAGTCACTCTGTGCTTGTGGCACTTCCTTTACAAGGTTTTATGGATCACACACTACATCCCTTGGATCACTTCTGCTGACTCCCCCTTGATCACTACATTGGAATAATATTCAATTAGTTTAACGACATGAAGGTCACATAAATGGTTTCTTATTAAATCATGAATTCTCAATTGTAATTGGATGATCTATTGAAGTCTTGTAATCACCCACATATGTAATTTATTTTCCCATATACTAATATGTTATTGAAATTAATTTTTCAAATTGATTAGGTAAATTTTCAGGATTCCTCGTGTGTTCCACGTACTATGTTCCATGTATGGTGTACGAACAACCTCCTCTGCATACCACATCCATTTTTTCATACCGTCCAGTTCCTCGACGAACCAGCCTACTCCACGTACCGCCTCACTCCGCGGACTGCTTAGCTTCTCCGTGCACCGTCCTGCTTTGCATACTGTCTTGCACCACTGCATATTGCGAGACCTCCCTTTGGGAACCACAATTCCATCTATAGACTATTTTCCTTACATGAATGGTTCTCTCCACGTACCATCTTCTCCTCCACTTACCACTTTAGACTTTACCGAATTTCTTCTTGAAATTTTTAATCTTTAATCCCATCCCTTAACAAAGGGGATTACTGTTCCTTAAATAAGCATGTAACTCCAAAAATTTTAAAAAACAATTTACCAAAATTTTAAATGTGGGAAAATATTCACTTTATACTGAACTCCATCTATGTATGGATATCCTCCACCATGTACGAATCCTATTTCACGAACCACAATAATCCCACCAACCCTCAACACTCCGCGTACCGCATGCCTTCACCGTGTACTGTCGTTGCGAACCATTTTTTATTTCAAACTTAAGCATTCATCTTACCACATTCCATCACTACATACCATTACTGCAAACTATTTTTGGTTCTATGCACCACTTCGCATACCATTCTTGCTACCAAGAATGAGACCGAGAACTATTTCAAGAACATAGTATGTGGTCCATGTTCCGAGGTATGTGGTTCCCTTATTTTTTCTGATTTTATTTATAATTTAGGATTACATTAAAACCTATATAAAAAACATTTGTTTCCCAACACCAAACTCTAGATTTTAAATCCCAAAAAATTGGAAAACATTGGGAAACTACACCACCCTCAATACTGTTTTCAGCCTCAAACATATAACCTAATTCCTTGGAAACTACCTAGTAATCCATATGCAGATTGACAAAAAACACATACCAAACTCCATTATTAGAAAAAATACCATTGGTTACAACAATCACCCCCTTTGGGTTTGTTGGAAATATCTAGATAAATTCACTGATGCACCATCCATGATCTAAACCTGAATCTTCAAAAAACAACCCAGTCATCACTCTAAGTCTACATGAGTAGTACTCAGTGTAGAAAACAAGAGGGAGGGCACGAATTGAGTTCAAATTATTTTATTTTATCCCCCCATACTCCATTGAATTTATCCATTCTCCCCCATTAGAAATAAACCCAATGAAATAAATTTTGACATGTCGAGTAAACAAACTATTCTCCCCCTAGATCGTATCTCCCCCATAAACCTGCATCATTTCCAAAAACATATTAAATTCAGATAAAAAACTGGGGAGAGGGGAATATCATAACCTCTTTATGAACTGGGAGGTGGGTGAACACCGAGGTTTAATTGATATTTCTCAAACACAACCATTGACAGTGGCTTGGTCATGATGTCAAGAACTTGCTCATCTATTCCCACATGGTCCATTTTGATCACGCCTTGTTCAACTTTTTCATTGATGAATTGATATATTATCTCAATATGTTTCACATGATAATGATAAACAGGATTATTCATAAGATGAATTATGCTCTTGTTATCACAGTAAATCACCATTGGTTGTTTCACCTCATCACCTATGTCAATCAGTTGTTGCTTTATCCAAAGTAACTGTGTTCATTCCTTGGTAGTAGATATATATTCAACTTCGACAGTACTAATATACGTACTTTCCTATTTCTTTCTTAACCACACCAAACATTTCTTCCCAATATATAATGCTCCACCACTGTTAGAATTTCTATTTACTACATCTCCAGCCCAGTCAGCATCTGAAAAAGTGGACAGTTCATTATCTCTTCCTTCAGAAAATTATAGCCCATAATTATGTGTACCTTGAATGTATCTCATGATTCTTTTCATAGACACCATATGTTCTTCCTTTGGATTACTCTGAAAGCGGGCTACAAGGAAAGTTTCAAAGATAATATCTGGTTGTGTCACTGTCAGGTACAGTAGGCTTCCAATGATTCTTCTCTATATAGTGGGATCCACAGAAGTCCCTTCCACATGCTTCCCTTGATTTTTCCAATAGAAATCAGAGTTGACATTGGTTTGGAATCATTCCTATTGAATTTCTTTATTAGACCCCTCGCATACGTTTCCTAATAAATGAATGTGTAATCCTTCTTCTTAATCACTTTAAACCCTAAAAATAATGTGAGTTCACAAATCATGGACATTTCAAATTCTAATTTATTATGATTAGAAAATTCATCCACTAATCCATTCCAACTTCCACCAAAAATAATATCATCCATATATACCAATACCATTAATTGATCCTTTTTTAAACTCTTCACATAGATATTTTGATCCACTCCCCTTCCTTTAAACTCAAGATTTCTTTGATAAGATTCCAACCGAGAGTACCATGCCCACTGTGCTTTCTTCAGTCCATAAAAAGATTTCATTAATTTGAAAACCTTCAGTTCATCATTTTCAATCAAGAAACCCATGGGTTGTTCAATGGAGACTTCCTATTCAAATACTCTATTTAGAAATTTTTTCATGACGTCCATTTGATACACTTTATAACCTATTTGGTTTGCCATGGCAAGAAATAGTCTGATTGAATCCAGTCTCGCTACTGAAGAAAATGTCTCTTCAACATCAACACCTTTTGTTTTTGAATATTACTTATAGACTAATAGATCCTTATTTCTGATCACATTTCCATGGCCATAAGTTTTTTTCTTGAAATTCCACTTTGTACCAATCACATTGTAACCTTCAGGTCTTTTGACAAGATCCCAAGTCAGATTTTTTTAAATCTGATCTAACTCTTCATTCATTTATTTTACCCATGACTCATAATTTGAAACCTCTTCAAATGAGGGTGGTTCCAAAAATTATAGAAATTTAGAATGTGAATTATTCTCCATTCTCATTATCTGTGTTGGTATATTCTGATCCCCAATAATGTTGGACTGGTCAATCTCTACTCTTCTATTTCTCCTTTATGGTTCATCCAAATTCTCTCCAGCTATGGCTTCCTCTTCTGATTATTCTTCATAGTAAACATCATGATGTGACTCCTCAGAGCTTTTCAAACCTTCCCTACCTCTATATTAACATTTTTTCTATGTTCAAATACTTCATTATCTTCTATCACATCAGCGTAATAATTACTTGAAGCATTAGTGCTTTTTCTCTTCAATGATCTTTACATCACAACATTCCACAATTCCTCCCAAGAACTTATTGTAACACTTGTAGGATTTTATGTTCTCTGAGTATCCATGAAATATTCCTTCATCTTCATTGTCTTCATACTTCACTTGATTTCCTTCTTTGTTTCAGATAATAATTTTTTTTTCTGAAAACATGAAAATATTTCAAACAGGGCTTCCTTCCATGCCATAATTCAGATGGTGTCTTTGTATCAAACATATATAGACCTGTTCGATTTTGAATATACACTACTACTTGTACTACCTATTTATAGTAATGTTGAGGAATATGACTTTCGATTAGGATAGTTCTTTCCATGTTGTTTACCTATCAATTCCTATGCTCAACTACTCCATTTTGTTGGGGAGTTATCACAACAGCCACCTCATGTTGTATCCCATGCTTCTCTAGGTAATTTTCAAATTCAATGGATGTGTATTCCCCTCTATTGTTAGACTACAAGACTTTGATTTTATGTCTAGTATCATTCTCAATGATTCGATGATAGGTCTGCATGCAATCAAGCACTTGTCACTTATTGTGTATAATGATCACAAATTCCATTCTACTATAATCATCTATGAAATTAACAAAGTAACTTTCTCCATGTGTTCTAGAAACATTTATTATTCCACATAAATCTGTATGGATTTGGTCAAGGATATTTAATGCTATTTTCTTATTTGGCTGATAGGAACTATAGACCAGTTTCCCTCACATGAACGCATCATAGGTCTTTTCTCATTCATGCATTAGATTAGGTATATCCATGACTATATTAAGATTATATATCTTTTCTATGTCTTTATGATTAATGTGACTCAATCTTCGGTTCCATAAGTTGTTTTCCTCTTCAACTGTTAAGTAGAAAATGTTCTCTTTGCTGTCAACTTGATATAAGTTGCCATCTTTTCTACAGCCTTTCATGAGCGAATTACCAAACTTTCCCCTTGTAGTAAAACCTTTCTAATTGAATGTCACAATAATACTTGAGTCACAGATTTGACTCACACTATGAATATTGTGATGCATACCGTCTATATAAAGGACTTCAGTTTTCTTCATCTCTACATTAGCTAGCTTAGTACTTCCACTGCCCTTTATCTCCAAAGCACCATTGTTACCGAACCTCACTGTTCCATCAACCTTTTTATTGACATTAATTAATAGGCCTACATTACCCATAATGTGGGATGAAGATCTTATATCAAGAATCTAGGTGATTTTGTTCTTTGTGGCTTTGAGGGATACTTCTGTAAAATTGAACTTTTCAATTTTCCTCTTTTCTTTACATGAGATATTGGATTGAGTGTAGGATGTCGATGGCCTTTAAATTCTATATTCTATGTACATGGGTTCTTCATATTTAAATTCTTATTTCATAGGAGAAAACCTATTTGAAATAGAAACATCGGCTGATTGATGTGTATTGACTCATCTCCGAGCATTGAAAGAATTTCTCCTTTCATACCTCTACCTGCAATACACAACTTTATGGAAAAAGTTAGAATAGTGAAAACAATATCCATAGAAATTATTTCTTCTATAAGTAGTAAGATATGAATATGTTCTCCTTTGTTGAACTTATAACTCTTCCCCATTCATATAGCTCCTTGACACTTCACAGTATGACATGGTATGGACTAGATAGCCATAAAACTGACACTTCAAGAAAAAAAAATGTCTTATCACTTCTATTTATCCTCATGCCTTCTTCCTTAGAAAAATAGTTTGACTGCTTATCATTTATGTTAACTAGAGGATAATCTTAAGTTCTCCGTTAAGTTTGATTTAAGGGTTTATTTTTCAGCACTTTTGGTGGTTTTCAACATGATTAGCTTTCATATTGACTTTTTTCTGGTTTAATTTATTTATAGAATTTGACATTTCGGCATCACAACCAATTCCACTATTTACTAGGAATGTGGGTCTTTGGTCACTCAAGATCTTTTCAAATCCATCATAAACACATTTTTCTCTCACTAGAATCTCAACATTTGAGAACCTTTCAAATTTTATTTTCTTCTTTTCTTCTTTTTAAATTGATTAACTTTAAAGTTTACTTCTTAGAGTAACAACTTCTTCTTCAAGTCCTTCAAATGTCTTGGACTTCTCCTCTAATATTGTGGTATGTTGATTTATAAACATTTCTTTTTCTTCAATTCTGAGTTTTAGTTCCACAACATCATCCGTGATTTAAAGGATTGACGATTGAACTTTCACCAGTTCTTCCAGTCGTTCAATTTCCACTTCTAGTTGATCAATATATTCTGATGATTCCCCCACCATTGTGTTCCACTTATTACATATCTTGCATTTAATCTCAATCTTACCAAAATCATCCTTAAGTTACAACTTAGGATCAACATTAGCAGTCAAATAATTATCTCCAGCTTTATCTTTTAATATTTCTGACTTTTCAACAGTATCCATTATGGAGGCATGGTTTCCAATCTTAAATTCTGGTTCATCTACCTCACATAATTCAATATCATCATCTTCCTCCTCACAGATAAAAATATTCTTATTTTATTTCTTTGAATGTTTGAAGTTTCCATTTTTGAAGAATATTTTCTAAGGCTTCTCTGTGTTTTCAACTTCTCTCTATTTTCCATTAAATTTTCTTGAGCCCTGAGAGCCAATGTGACCAACTCTTCTATAGAAAAAACAAGCTAGAGGCCGATTGCCCTCAAATTTCCCTGTTCCCTACTTGAGCTTCTTGGCAATGAGAGAAAGAGTTTTTTTCTCATCATCATCTACATCAATGATATCTCCAGAAACATTTAGTTAAGCCATGTATTTGAATTAAATTTCCTTTCTCACAAGAGTCATAGCTTCTTCTGGATTGATTCTCATTTCATAAGATGTCAGATTTCTCAGAAGATCATCCACTGAGAGTTTGGAGAAATATATTTCCACAAGCACGAACACCTTTACATTATAAAGGGGTGGAAGTATTCTCAATATTTTCTTCACTATGTCAATGTCTTTGATTTCTTTTCCCAGAACATGGATTTCTCCTATAACTTTAGTAATTTCATTGAAAAAGGAGTATGCATTCTTATCAGGGTGAATCTTCATATCATCAAACCCATTGTGTAGTACTTGAAGTTTTGCCTCCTTCACTATGATATATACTTCATAAATATTATCTAGTTTGTACCACATTGACTTGGAAGATGTAAAACTCATTAAATTTAGATAAATATGATTAGAAAGTGATGAAATAAGAGCATTTTGTGATTTTTCATTATCATCAAGAAATTTCCTGTCTGTATCTATCATTGACAATCCTATAGGATAAATGTCTTGTCTTTCCTACACAGTAGAAAATAAGACTTCCATTCCAACAGATCTTAGATGAGATCAAATATTGTTTTTCCATATTTAAAAATTATTACCATCGAAGAGGGTAATTCCCCTAACATTTACTAGATTCTCCATGATATAAGAAGATAGATTCAACACCAGCAACCTACCTCTGATACCACTTGAAGGACCCCAAAACACCCTGAGAGGGGAGAGGGGAATCAGGGTGTCAAAATTTTCTTTTAAACTGATGGATCTTGTTCCCATGTTGGTAGGAACCTATTAAACTTTTCTGAAAATGAAGTGTAGAAAATAAGTAATCACATGCAAATAAATGACACAACAATTTTATTTGGTTCACCACTAAGGGATACGTCCAAGGAGCATACACTGAAAGTGTTTTGATCATACCAAAACCACTAATATTCACAATTTTTGGATTAAAAGTGTTTAGCACAGTCACTCTATTCCAGACACACTACCTTTACAAGGTTTTAGGTATCACACATGGCATCCCTCAGATCACTTTCACTACTCCCCCTTCCTCACTACTTTGGAAGAATCTTCAATCATTTTAATGACTTGAAGGTTGATTCAATGGGTTTTTATTAAATAATACATCCCCAACTATAAATGGATGCTATTTTAAAGTCTTATAATCACTGGTAGATGTAATTTATTTTCCCATACACTGATATGTTGTTAAAATTAATTTCAAAACCTCATTAGGTTAATTTTCAGGCTTCCTTGGGTGTTCCGCATACTGTGTTATAGGTATAGTGTGTGAACCACCTCCTCCGCATACCACTACCATTTTTTCGTACCATCAACCTCCTTGACAAACTTCCCAACTCCGTATACCACCTTACTCTATGGACTGATCAACTTCTCTATGTACCATCCTGCTCCACGTACTATCTTTCTCGGCTGTGTATTGAGAGAGATCCCTATGCGAACCACACTTCTTTCCACAGACTATTTTTCATAGGTGGATGGTTCTCTCTACGTACTGTCTTCTCCTCCGTGTACCACTTCAGACTAACCGGATTTCTTTCCAAAATTTTTAATCTCTAACCCCATACCTTAATAAAGGGGATTACTATTCTTTAAATAGGCATGTAACACCATAGATTTTGCTAATATGATTTACCCAAATTTTCAATATGGGACAATCTTCACTATATAATGAATGCCATCTGTGTTTGGTGAGCCTCCACCACGTACCGCTCCTATTTTGCGAATCGTAGCAGTCCCGCCAACCTTCATCACTCTGTGTACCACATGCCTTAAGCATGTACTGTCATTGTGAACTATTTTTTGTTTCAACCTTCAGCATTCTGCATACTACTTTCCTTCACCACGTACCATTTCTATAAACTATTCTCAATTCTGTGCACCGCTTCGTGCACCGCTCTGCATACCGTTCATGCTGCCTGGAATGAAGCTAATAACTATTCACAGAACATGGTACATGGTCCATGTTCTGAGGTATATAGTTCCATTATTTTGATGATTTTATTTGTTATTTCTTATACCATTCACTCCTATCTAAAAAACCTTTGTTTGAAAAAACCAAACGCCCAATTTTGAGGGACAAAAATTTGGAAAATACTGGGAAACTGCGCCACCTTCATTACTTCTTTCATTTTCAAACGTATGACCTCATTCCTTTCAGACTCCCTAGCCATAAATGAGTAGATTGAAAACAAACACAAACCAAACTCCATTATTAGCAACAAATAACCTTGGTTCCAATAGCTCCCATTTGGGTTTGTTGGAAATCTCTAGATAAATTCACTGATGTGCCAGCCACAATCAAAACCTGAATCTTTAATAAACAACTCAACAATCACTCTAAGTCTATGTGAGAAATTCATAGTGTAGAAAATAATAGAGAGGAAGTTAGTTGAGTTCCCATTATTTTCTTTTCTCCCCATACTCCATTGAATTTATCTATTATCTCCCATTAGAAATAAACCCAATGAACTAAATCTTAACATGTAGAGTAAACAGACTATACTCCACTTGGATCATATATCCCACATAAACCTTTATCATTTACAAAAATAGATTAAAAATAGTTATAGAAACTAGGGATAAGGGAATCACATAACCTCATTATGCAATGGGAGGTGGCTGAACACTGCGGTTCAATCGATGTCTCTCAATCATAGCCGCTGATAGTGGCTTAGTCATGATATCATACAATTTCTCATCAATTCCCACATAGTCTATTTTGATCATGCCCTATTCAAATTTTTCTTTTATTAAGTGATACCTAATCTTAATATGCTTCATACGAGAATGATGATCAAGATTATTCTTAAGATCAATTGTGCTATTGTTATCATAGTAAATCACTATTGATTGTTTCATCTCATCACATATGTCAGTCAGTTATTGATTCATCCAAAGTAACTAAGTGCATGCCTTGGTAGAAGATATATATTCATCTTTGGAAGTAATAAGAGAAGTAATTTCCTGTTTCTCTCTTAACCATCCCACACATTTTTTCCCAATATAGAATTCTCCACCACTAGTAGACTTTCTATCCACTACATCTCCAGCCCAGTCGGCATAAAAAGTGGATATTTCACTATCTATTCCTACTAAAAAGTATGGCACATAATTATGTGTACCTATATTTTATCTCAGGATTCTTTTCAAAGCCACCATATGTTCTTCCTTTATATTACTCTGAAAGCATTCTGTAAGGAAAGTTACAAAGAAAATATCTGACTGTATCACCATCAGGTACAGTAGGCTTCCAATTATTCTTATATACATGGTGGGATCCATATAAGTCCCTTTATAATGCTTCTAAATCTTTGTTCCAACTACAATAAGAGTCGAAATTGGTTTGGAATCATTCATATTGAATTTATTCAGTATCTGTCTTGCATACTTTTCTTGAGAAATGAAAGTTTAATCCTTCTTCTGAATCAATAGTAACATTAAAAAGTATGTGAGTTCACCAATCATGGAAATTTCAAATTCCGATTTCATGTTATTGGAAAATTCATCCACTAATCCATGACTAATTCCACCAAAAATAACATCATCCACATAAACTAATACCATAAATTGATCCTTGGTGAATTCTTCACATAGATATTATGATCCACTCATCATCTTTTAAACTCAAGCATTCTCAGATAAGTGTTCAACAAAGAGTACCATGCCCGTGGTGCCTGTTTGAAGCCATTGAGAGATTTCTTTAATATAAAAACCTTCAGTTCATCATTTCCAAGAAATTACCCCAGCGGTTGTTCATTACATAATTCTTATTCCAATACTCCATTTAGGAATTCTATATTGACATCCATTTGATACACTATATAACATATTTGGATTTATATAGAAATAAATAGTCTGATTGACTCCAATCTTACTTCTAGAGAAAATGGATCTTCAACATCAACATCTTATATTTGTGAATATCCATTAAAGGCCAAGAACTCCTTATTTCTTATCACATTTCCATGCTCGTCATTTTTTTCTTGAAAATCCTCTTTGTACCAATCACATTTTGACCTTAAAGTCTTTTGACAAGATCCCAAGTTGGATTTTTGTCAGTATAATCTAACTCTTCATTCATTTATTTTATCCATGACTCATCCTTTATAGCCTCTTCAAATGAGGATGGTTTCACAACTGATAAAAATACAAAATGTGCATTATTCATCATTCTCTTTGTCTATGTAGGTGCATTTAGATCCTTGATAATGTTGAACTGATCAATATCTTCTCTCGGATTTCTCCTTTGCAGTTCAACCAAATTCTCTCTAACTATGGATTCCTCTTCTGATTATTCTTCAGAGTTAAAATCATGATGTTACTCCCGAGTGTTTTTCCCACCTTCCTCAACCTCTGTATTAACATTTGTTCTATTTTCACATCCTTCATAATCCTATATCACATCAGCATATGAATTTATTGAATAATTAGTGTTTTCTCTTCAATTATCTTTACATCAATGGTTTCCACAATTCTTCCCAAGCGCTTATTGAAACACTTGTAGGTTTTTCTATACATTGAGTATCCAAGAAATATTCCTCTGTCTGCGTTGTCTATATACTTCCCTTTATTTAATTCTTTGTTTTGAATAAATCATTTTCTTCTAAAAACACGAAAATATTTGAAAGAGGTCTTCATTTCATGCCACAATTCATATGGTGTCTTCCCAATCCCTTGATTTCCTTCTTTGTTTTGGATCAAATATGTTTCATAGAATCTCATAGGGATGTTAAATTAAACAATTTATTGAACAACATTATGATACTAAAGTGTTATACAACTCATATATTAATGTACTAAGAGTTTTTTATTGAGTATTTAGTAAAGTAAGAAGCTACCCTATGATGTGTAATAATTTATCAATCTGTGTGTTATGGTTCCATTGGTGGCACATAAGGTTTTTCACAATGAATATACATGAATTATAACATGTAAAATGTAATGATTCTGATATGTTCTTCAAGTATCAATCATATTAAGGATTTTGTAATTAAACTATGATTAATGCAATTGGTTTTAGTGATGAATAATGTTGAAGATGAGTTGAATACACACCATGAAGTATAATATCACATTGTAAAGCTATCTAAGTAGTGGAATATGATGATTTTTATTTTTTGATAATGGGATAAAATATTTCTATGAAAATAATTCCAAATCATGGTACATGATGAAGTGTGTGTCATAAGTTATCATAATGCCACAAAATTTTCATTTCATGTTATCATTGAGATGTGTGATTAAGTTCTTGCTGATTTTTTTATAAAGAGAAATGTTTTATAATTCCTTATATTAATTTATAATTAATAAAATGAGAATTGTGGATATAATTAATGAGATAAGTTTAAATTAGAATTAAAGAATGATAATTATGGAGAATTAATGTATTAGTATCTAAGGTTTTTTATTTACAGTGTATATAAAAAAATATTCAAGAGAGAAGATAAGAATATCAAGTGTTGAATAATGAGAGGAAGAATTATTGAGGAGGGATATAACGTATGTAAACATCCTAAATATAATTTTTATGAAAATAAGAGTTAAAATGTTTAGAATGAGATGAACATCCTTTCAAGTTGATGAAGAATAAGAAGAGAGACTAACCGATTTCTAGGGATTATCATTTTGGGAAAAGAAGAAGAACCACAAAAATATGATGTCCTTTATATCATATAGTCTGAAGGATTGTGAGGTATCCCTTCTTTATTACTACATTTGAAGAAGAAGATCAGATACTATTATTCAAGTAGGGACTCAAGATTAATAGTTATCATAATTCAAGAAGTTTAAAATATAAATATTTAATTTATAGAGGAATACTTGGTTGATGCAGGAAAATGAAGATAAGAAGTTGTCCCATGCCTTGTACATAGTTGGAGAAATGAGTATAAGTTCAAGGATATACCCTAACCTGAGTTTCATATTTATAATAAAAGAGGAGTTGGGTGTGTGGGATAAAAAAACCATACAATGGGGATGTAGTTATCTGTAATAGAGGTGAACATCATTAAAAAATACCAACTTACCTTTTTTTATTTACTAGTTAAAGTACTTGCATAAAAACTAAAGGTGATGAATTAGTGAAAGATTTATTCACTAAATAGATGTAGAGGTAAAGCGGAGAAAAGTTTTTAATTAGTAATAATTCACTCACAATTATTAACTCCGACCCCACTTACTGTTTTTATTCTTATCAAGGTGTAACAACATATGTATTAAATTTAAAACTCATAGAAAGTTCGAATTCCATCATATCATTCCCTTAAGGTTATTTAACTATTGTTGGTAGAGTAGATCAAGAGGTGGAAATACAATTATTATGGGTTATGTATGAAAATAAAGGCATTATAAAATTATAAAATTAATATATTCAATCCAAAATAATATAATTTATTAGTAAATTATGGTGATATTATATGTTTAACAAATATCTAAGATAATGAACACATTATTAGATAATGTAAAAAATGTAGAATTCATTGTCATTATGGGGAACACCACGTTTTAATAAAATCATTGGGATAAATTTTTATGTGAAATAAATTATCAAGGGAATTTTATATTAAAATCTCTTAAGTCAATATTATTATTTGTAAAAAACCGCCTTTTAAGGATGAGTTAGAACCCCTATATCAGAAATTGGAAATAAAACCATCATTGAAACTAATAAATTCATAAAAAATTCAATGTTTAGAAAACAATATACACCATCTATATATACAATAAAATAATGTTGGTTTTAGGTATCCAACAACATCACATGCTTCTGATTTATGGGAGAAATATGCATAAAATATTTAATCCAATGGATGTTAAACCACTAGATCTTTAGATCATCCAACCACTAGAAGATCACACACTTGAATTAATTCACATTGGCACACCACACATCATGAAAAATTTATTTGAAACATAAAAAGATGAAATAAGCCTAATATAGACAACAATTCCATAAATTTTATTTTATAATTCAATGTTTTTAATCGGATTTTTTTTACATTAAGGGAATTTGTTACATTTGTTTTGTTTTTGAAGTAAATTGAGCTGAATTATGAAAATGAACTAATTCTCAAAATTTAACTGTTTTAAATGAGTTATATATTTCAACCATAACAAATTATACACTAAAATAAATTATGATTTTTTTATGATTAAATACTTAATGGTATACATTTCATTAAATGGATCCAAGAGCTAAATCAAATTAATTAATGCCCAAAATAATCTCACAATTTGGCTAAGAGAATCTATGTCCATATTGGAGTAATTTTAAATATGGACCCACATATCAAACATGAATGGTCCAATTATGATGAAAATATGAATGGATATAAATAATATGCCTAAGAATATTTTTTTATAACTATGAAAACTCAATATTTTAAAACATTAAAGGTAATAATATCTTTGGAAATTTACACATTGGAATTAAAACAATCACCTAAGATATACAAGTTTTCATTAATGATCTATTCATAACACTTGTTACACATTTTGAAAGAGTCCGTTTTTTAGATAATGTGAAATAAATATTCTGAGAAATTTCCATAAGTTAACTATTTATAATTCATTGATTTATTACCCTTACCATATTGAATATTTTAGAGGAAATTTTGGTGTGAAAATGAGCCACCCTTATGTATAAATTTGTACTCCCCTCCTTTAAAAAGATTAATTCATTTCAGTTATCCATATTCTATGGATTCACAGGGTTTTAATTTTGTAATATTATTCAATAAATTTAATAAATATATTAGTCTTATATTACTCTCATCCTCTATTTAAATTCTATTTTGTATTTACTTAATTCTCTCTTTTCATTGTTATTGCTATTGATCATGACCATGAATAACTAAATTGAAGAATCTATTGAGGGATTAATCCAACATTAAAACCAATTAATCATGATTTCATATTTTATGTTTCTTATTTTATTTGAGTTACTATAAGGATGATATATAGTGAGTATAATCCTCACTATTATTATGTAAGTTTTAGGTACTTATTTTTTACTTTTATACCTCGACTAAGGAGGTGGATGGGAAGTGTATATGATGATCATTGAGTGAACTACATATTCACAATCATGAAAGAGGAGGGAGAACATATATATTATGGTGTGTGTTCATTAAGTGAATATGAAACTATTAATTAGACAATGAAGGTTCACTATGGGTTTTTCCGTCATGAGTATTTTATTTCATGGTGACTTAATTTATTATTTATGTATTATGAATGGAATATTTACATTCTAGTCTTCCATATATTTTCTCAACCCCTATATTTTAAAATTTTAGTAAAATTTAGAAAACAAAAAAATTCAATAATTTAAATAGAATAATGAGTGAATGAATACAAAATATCCTTAAGAGAGATGGCCCTGTTCAAACCCTATAATACACTATGAAAAGAAAATTTATTTTCCCACAGTCTGCTACAAGTATGTGTCAAAACATGGTTCCATTACTAGGATGCCAAGTTTTCTTCACCCACTATTTCTATTAATATTTTTTTAAATAAATTCTTTAAAAAAACAATAAAATATATATTTTCCCATGATGTATTCAGATTAAAATTATTATGCATTGGATGACTACTATATGGTTCCATAGGAATAATAAATTAAAAACAAAAGAAAATCTCAGCTATAAGAAATAAAATAAGTTATCCAAATTATAGAGTGAAAATAGAATTGATAGACAAATATGCCAGTGTATCTAAATAGAAGAAACTGGATATAGAACTAAAACTAGTGAAGGAAGAGGTAACCCTACTAATTTTTCAAGATAATCAACATAAGGAGGTTGAGGAATAATTTCTTAAAGATACACTCAAACACTCTCAACTATTTATAGAGGAGGAACCTGAAGTATATTTTCCAATTTATATTATTATGTGAGATTATAGTGATTTGGATGAATATTGGGTAGAATTTATAGATTATGAAATGGTAAGTGATTCAACCATCTATGAAAATGAAAATTAGAACTTCTTAACCTCAATCTTATATTTGAAGAAGAAACTATCAAAGTGGATGAATTTTAAGAAAATATAATGTATCCTAACTATTTACCTTTCGTATACTATAACACATCTCCGAGTGACACTTTCCAATGAAGAAAAAATTGAAGCTGAACCAAATCAAGGAGATAATATTTCTTGAACTAAATTTATTTTAATTATATTGAAATATAATAGAGTATTAAATAACCCTATTTGAGCATTTTGTATTTATCTATAACTTAAAATTCATTATAGGATAAAGGAGAAAATTATTAAACCCATTAGAATGATTTTGTGGATACCCTTGAACCCATTTAACATTTATTAAAGGAAACACCTGAAGATTTTATTAGGTAAGTGTATATAAAAGTCAAATTATAAGCTGATTGATTCAAAGGATATTTTTTAATATTAATTATTCAAATTTTAATTTTATTCAATTATAATTATTCTATAAATTTCCAATAGAAAAAATATATTTATATAACATATTACAAGAAAGCTCTATAAGTGAAGGAAGAGGTTGTAGATGTAGTACCCAAAAAGGAGGGCGATCCATTGTTTATACTTCTCCCATCATGAAAATTATACATGATTTTAATAAGGAATTTATTTTAGTAATATATTCATGGGATCCTTAAAAAGAGTTATATGATTAAGTAATATAAAACTAAAATAACAAAAAATAAGTGGTGGTTCATCTCAATGAAACCACATCCACTTTTAGATTCAGGAGAACCCACTAGAATAGATAGGATAGAGGAAATAAAACCCATTACCCACATAGGGGTTAAATCATGTTCTATCATCTTTTACCTTTATATTTCATTTTATTTATTTTTCTTTAACTATTTTTTTATTTTTTATTAATTTTTTTAGTTATAAAGAGGAAGATAATAGGATCTTAACTCAAGGAATCCAGTTGAAAAATAATGTCAAGTTTTCTCTATCTTACCTTTAGTTTATCTTCCCAATATTTTATTTTTTTCTAGTAAATGAAAGACTAGTTTGATCTTAAGTGTGTATGTGTGTGTGTGTTGGGGGGGGGGGTATTTTTATCTTCTTAGATATAATCTTCTTATTTTTTTTCTCCTTTTTGATTTTTCATGTGTTTTTTAAATTAGGAAAAATGATATTAAATTGTTGTTCTTCCTAGTTAGTAATACCATTCTAATATTGAGTTTTCACCGGTTTTGATATTACATAAATTGAATGATTTCTTATTAAAATTTTCAACTTTTTTCATTGAAATTAGATTTGAGAACTTAGAAAGGGAGGGTAATTAAATAGATCTCTGTGGAATTGTAATTATAATATGAGGAAATCAGATTTTTAAAATCGAAACTAGGTAACCTTTCTATTATGAAAATAAAAACATTAGGTATCCAACTAAATAGACTTTTTATTCATATATTTCCTTTAAAACTAGATTAAAATAGATAATTTTGATCCCATAACAAATCTATTATACATTATACATTATGTGAGTGTGTAAAGAAAATTAAATTATACAATCCAATAAGTGATTTTCATATAAAATGGCTGGGATAAATTTTATATGTTCTTATTTTTCAAAAATTAATTTATTTAGGAGTGGAAAATATTTCATTTTAGATGAATAAGGGGGAAATAGACTTTAAAGGATACAATTTTATTATCAAGGAAGTAGAAATGAAACTTAGGTTTAAGAAACCTAGGGTTAGTATGAATTTAAATTTCTTATTGTTAAAATTTTAATTAAAATTTAATCTATTTTTTTCCCATGTAATTGGGAAATAAAAATCAAATGAAGTGATTTTATGAGTTAAATTAACAGAGGGTGCATGAAAATTTTAGCAATGGATTAATTTTTGAATTTATTATTTTCTGGCATGTGTATTAGAACCTAGGAAGGGAACATTTTTTCATTAGGTTAAATTAATTTAATTTTTTAGGAATGTAATGTTTATGTGTGGGAGATTGATGGAGATAAAAATTTCATACATTTAATTCAATAATTAAATTTTTTTTAATCCCAAAAAAAATATTATTTTAAGGTAAATTGTCACATTTTTAGGTTTCTTGGACTAAATTAAGTGTAATTGTGAAAATTTCTAAATTCTAAAATTTTACCTATTTTAAATCAGTTTTATATTTTTGCTATAAATTTTAAGATAGTAATAAAAATTATCAGATTAGTTTTTTATAAGATTAAATACTTGATGGTATATATTTAATTCAATAGGATGAATAGCTAAATATAACATATTTAGGCCCATACAATGCTCAAAATATGGGTTTTGGAATATTTTCCCATATTGGAGGAATTTTAATGATAGACCCAAATCTCACCCATGGAAAGAAAAATGGAGTTGGAAAGTTTAAGGAAGTTAGATAATATGTGGAGTAATAATTTTCATTACTATTGATAAAAAAGGTTCCAGAACTTTCAAGATCATAATGTCATGGGAAATTGGAACATTGAAATTCAAACTATCAGCGAGACCAAAAAAAAATTCATTAATGATCTTGAAAAAAATTTGTTACGTTTTTCCAAAAATACAAAAATTTATTGGGTACACATGAATGATTTAGGGGAAAAAATTTATAATTTTTTTTCCTACTTCATCCACTTATTACCTCTACCATGTGCAAACTTTCAGAGGGAAAATCATAAGAAAAAATGAGCCACCCTCTCACTATAAAATTATACACCATCCCCTTTCAATGGAGTTATTAATTTAAGTTAGTCATCTTATTTAGTATTTTATATAGATTTTTAGTGTTTTTATAGTACAATAGTTTTCAATATATTTAATATATATAACTCTTATATTCCTCTCATCCTATATTTTGATTATCTTTGGAATTTTCTCATCGTTCTCTTTTCACTAAAATCTATTATGCTCATGAACACGAGTAAGTAACCCAAGAAATATTATAGGGGAGTAATCTTGTGTTGAAACCTTTCATTTTTTATTCCATTTTTTATTTATTATTTTATTTTAGTTACTCAATGGTTGATTTTTAGTGAGTATTATCTTCACTATTATTATCTAAGGTTTAGATACTTCTTATGTACTTTTATGCTTCAATCAAGGAGGTGGACAATAATTGTACTTGGCGATCATTTAGTGAATTATTTTTTCAAAAACAGGATAGAGGAGGGTGATCCAACATATTATAGAGTGTGATCATTAAGTGAATATGAAACTATTAATGTGAAAATTATGGTTTATTCTAGGTTATTCACTTAGGATTATTTTCTTTCTTGTTGACTTCATTCATTTTGTTTTCATCCAAAATCACATGTTTATTTTCATGTCTTATGTACATTTTCTCAAACACCACATTTTATTGTTTTAATAATATTTAAAAACCCAAAAATATAACAAGTTAAATAGAAAAATATGTTGATTAATTCAAAATATCAGAAAGATAAATGACCATGTTCATCCACTATGATAAAAAAAGAATATAAAAGTTCTTTTTCCGCAACCAATAAATGGTGTGTGTCAAAACTGGGCACCGTTATAAGACATCTGAATATTATTCACTCACCATTTTTATTCAAAATGTTGTAAATAAATTTAATTTTTTTAAAAACATAAAAGAAAATATTTATTCATGATATATTAAAATTAAAATTATTATGAATTTTAATACCACTCTTAGGTTATATAAGATGATGAAATTAAAAATTAAATAAAATATTCAATATAAGAAATCAGAGAAAGCATCCAAAACCTAGAGAGATTTTTCTGTGGATCTCAAGAGTAGTAACTAGAGAAAAAACTGAATCCTATAAGGGAATGAGTACCCATACGATTTTTTCAATATAAAAAACACATGGAGGTTGGGAAGAAATTATTTTATAACCCCTTAAACCTCCATCCACCATTTCTTGAGGAGGTATTTGAATAATATATGTCAGCTAATATACTTATGGGAGATCATGAATATGTTTTTTTGAATATTATTCATAATTTTAGAATATGAAATGTGAAGTGATTCCCCCCATCCATGAAAATGGAAAATCAATACCTTTACACCCTCTCTCTTACCTTCAAATATTATACCACCCAAGTGGTATCATTGTAAAAAATATGGAGGATTCTAATTAACATATATCATCTAAAAAAACACAAATCCAAGTAGAAATTTATAATAAATAAACACTTAAAAAATAACCCAGGGAGATAAATATTTATTGAACTCAATTTATTTTAATTTTAATGAAACTAAATTTTGTATTAACTCCCATTTTTATAATTTTTCATTTTTAGTCACAATATACACAACCTTTTAGGATTAATAATAAAATAATTTTCACTTGATGAAGAGTTTATTGAGATACTCAACCCCATTTAATATTTTTTATGCTTGAACAAAAAGAGATTCTAATAGTTGTGCTTAAGTAAACCAAAACAAATGATTCTTTATTTAAAGGGGAATATTTTGATATTAATTTCTCATGTTTTAATTTTATTCAAATATAATTATTCACTTATGTTCTTGTTGGAAATTTTTTTAATGTAGTATTCTATGAGTGATCCCTAAAAGTGAAGAAAGAGGGTGTAAAAGTAGTGACTGGAATGGAGGAGGACCCATTCTTTACCCTTACCCAACCAGAAAATTATACTTGATTATAGTGCATATGAAATTGTTTTACTCTATTAATATGAAAATGAAGATGAATTATAGGCTAAAGTAAACTGGAAGAAACAATATGTGGTGGTTTATTTCAAATAAATCACATTAACCTTTGGATTGGGGATAACTTACTAGAAATATGGGACTAGGCATAGTAAAAACCTAGTACCAATATGGGTGTTAAACCATAATAAATCATATTTTTATTTTATCTTTAATTTTATTAATTTTATTTTAAATAAATTTCTATAATTTTGTTTATTTATTTCTCTTATTTCTAATGTTGTAGCTTCTAGAAGCATAACTCAAGGTTGCCACTGGAAGATAAATTTAGGTTTTTATCTTATTATATTTTGTTTTTCTTCCCAATACATTATTTTTTTTATCTTAAATAAAAGGGTAGTTTGATATTATGTGGAGTCAAAATTATTAGATTGAAATTTTTAGGTTTTTTTCACATTTTTAATTCTTAGTGTGTTTGAGGTCTGGAAATTTGATCTTAATGACTCTTTTCCCAAGTTAATAATTCCATGATAATTTTAATATTTCATTGGTTCTAAAATTACTATAATTGAATGATTTCTGAGTGAATTTGTATAAAATTTTCACATGAATTATTTTTGAAATCTATGAAAGGGAGTTTGATTAAATAAATCCTTCTATGTTAGGTTAGTTTAATGATTCCTTATTTTAATAATCTAAAATTATGTTTGTTTTGTTATTAATGAATACTATGTTTTATGTTAGAAAATTTTATTTTATGGATAAATATGAAAATATTACTGAGTGTTAAATCAACCATAAAGTCATGAATCGATCACATAAAGAAACTAAATAGATCAGATGAAGAAAAAAATGAACGTGTGTCCTATAAGTGAAATTTACCCAAGTATGAAACCAAACATGTGAATACTTAATCAAACCCAATAAGGATTAAACTGACTATATTAATAATTTACTTTTACTACATGATGAAATCATAAAATTAATATTATGACAAGAAGCATGGAAGCAACCAAAAGGATAAAATGATCGATCATACATCTGATTGATCAAATGTGGTGTAAATATTAAAAATCTAGCGGTGACCTCAATGAAAAATTGAGAGACTATAAGATGTAATCAAGATACCACATGAAAGAGTTTGAATATTGTAAAAGTATTAAAGTGAATGTATAATTACTTATAGTGATCACCCATTAATGTGAAGTGATCACATGTAAAATTGATAATCCATTTGACTAGTCAAGGGAACTAGTTAATGTTTTTACCTAAGTGTTGAATCAATCATGAAGTATCAAACTAATATGGTAGACTTTAATTGACTATGTCAGATTGGAATCATATTTATTCAATATATTACAATTAATAACTTTAAATAATTAAATTCAATATCTAAGAATTTAATACATTCAAATTTCATTATGTATTTGAGTATCCATTAATGAATATTCTTCAATAGATATTTTGGGGAATAATTTTATTTTTAAAATGCGAAACAGGTCAAGTAGATAATATTGAATAGCGATGATGAAAATGAGGAAAGACATGTTATTAGTATATTTTCCAAATTTATGACACTATAGTGACCCTAGACTTTTACACATATTATTACATGATTTTATGCATAATTATCCAAAAAATTAAAACCAAGGATCAAAAAGTCTAGTGTCTTTAGAAGATTAGGTACATAAAAATGAAAACATGGAACTAGAATAAAACATCTTTTTATTAATCATCCATAATTAGTTCCCAAATTCCATTGAGCTCCTACATCTACATAAGATATCCTAGGGAATACATGAATAAAGGGATGAGCTAAAAATCCTAATAAGGGAATAAAAAGAGGAATAAAGCAGATCACATGGGTTATGAGGAATAATATGATGACATAAAAATGTGTAGAACATGAATAATAATATTAAATTATAACATTAAAAACATGGGATCACGTAAACATGGAAGTAAAAGAATGTGTAAGAAATATATAACACCAAATAAAAATGATTTAAGGAAAAAATTTGAGACTATATCACATGATGGGCAATGTACCATAAAGGAATTAAGGCTAATCCCTATCCCAATATGACGTCTCATGAGACTAAACATTTCCCAATTCATTGGATCACTATCTGTGCCCATATATCATAATATGTTCATGCATATGTTTTCCACATGAAGAATCAAACATAAGGAATAAACATATGGGTTACCCATGGATAGCAATGGGCGTCATAACCATGTCATAAAGCATAACCAAAGAGAATAACATAATTATATCAATGAAAGAATTAATTTAAATCATACATGGAAATTAATATGAAAAAATAGGCATAAATTCGGATAAATAATTTCCAACTAAAATGAAGAAAAATAAAAAGTGAATTTAAGAAACTTTAGAAATGATCCACTTTAGTGCGGTATAAGGGAAAATATTAGTCATTAAAAATGAAAAAGGCATATTTTTTTTTATAAAACTAGATATAAAAAAATAGTTTTTCCATGAAAAAATAGTAATTTTCGAAAAATATTGATGGATTAAAATATATTATGAAGTGTACTTTAAAATGGGTAAGAAATTGAGAATTTCCTTTAAATCGAGATTTCTTATCAAGAGGAATTGAAAATGGAACCTTTTAAAAACATGTATTTCCACATAAAAGAAAGAATAATTGATATAGGTAAATATTTTTGGATTATATACATATAATTTATGTTTATTCTGTAATAATAATTAATAATTACATTTGGGTAAAGATATAAAAAACGTATCCTGAAGGAAAAATGGAGGTTCAGAGAGAATCCCTTACCTTATGTCTGAAAGTGTTCTACACTTGAAATGAATATCCTGGAAAATAAAATTAGATTCATTAATTACATAAATAAGAAGCTATTATAATTTTATTTTATTTATTACAATTTTATTAAGTTCATTTATGACTATTTCGATGAGTAATAGAGTTTAATTTTGTCGTTTCAGGAGTGCATGTTTCATGGTTTCAGGGTAAGTTCACTTGAGATTAATTATGGAAGTTCTTTTAATATTGGAATAATTCTACAGAAGTGAAATTATATAGTATTAAATAACTTCTAGAAATTTAAATGTTCACATAAATTAGATATTAGGATGATTAATTAGACAAAAAGTTAATGATGAATGGTAGTTTATTTTGGCGGTTTTTCAATCATCACAAACTAGTATTGTTTTTTTATTTAATATTATGAATATATGTATGTTAAAAAACATGGAAAAAGTTAAAATATAAAATTTTAAATTTTTTTCAACTATAATAATTGTTTTATGACCATTCATAAAGGCTGAAAAGGAAACGGAAAACTCATCATCCACAAAGGCCGTGAATCAATATTTCATGGATGATGTTTTCATTTTTAGAATAATAGGAGGAGGGAAGGGATTTGATGGATTATATTACATTAACACAATAAAATTAATGTCTATATATTATATTGGAGTTATCATGTAACTTTTTATTATGTAGGAAATTATGAGGTTGAGGAAAGAAATAATTTAAAAAAGGAAGGTGGCGGATTTTACCTCTTGTATGTGGTCTCCTTGAGAACCTACTAAAGGCACTAGGGTTTGGTATTTTGGTGATACCAATAAGAAAAATATGTGGGTAATAGGTTTAAGAGATTAATTGCTTAAAATATATGTGATATAAAAATATTATAATGTGTGAGGAGAAGAGGTGGTGAGGGTTGGTATTTATAGTGGGAGGAGAGAGGTGTTTTTGATCATTTTATTATTATTTTTTTGATTATTTTGGATCAATTCTATTAATATCATTTATTATTGTAACTATGTAGAGTAACTATCACATGTGAGTTCGAATTAATTGTTGAATACACCAGCCATGACTCAAAAATTCATGTATTCAGCTTAAAATGTTAAATACCATAAATTTCTATATTTCACTATTCACAAAAAATCAATTATTTTATAAAAATACTAAAAATTAAACCTAACCATTTTTGAAATTTTTATTTCAAATATATAATCCATGTTATGAAAATAATTTTCTAAACATGAGAAATTTAATTTTTAATTTAAATTATTATTATTTTTAAAAATATGGATTTTAATATTATAACTGATTTTATGTCACTTTGAAAAATTAATTTAGGTATCATAAAATTATCTTATAATCATTGGTGAAAAGATATCATTTTATGAATCTATTTATGAATATAAATTTTCATTTAAATAATTATATTAAATATAAAAGTTTAAAAAAATATTTACACTTCACAAAATACCAACACTAAATTTATCATTTTTAAAACATTTATATAGTTATATCATAATATAATTACATCATATTTTTCATTTATAAGATTATTTTATTTTATTTATACTTTTATAGTCAAATTTACTATTCGATTGGTCAGAATACTATTCAAAATTGTCATATTACTATTCTAATAGTCAGGTTATAATTTCATCAGTATAAGTTCATTAATTTCTAAAAATACCTATTATTTTATTCTATATTTATTATAATAATGTATTCTACATTATGCATGTGTTTTATACTATATAAAATTATTATAAGAAGGGAAATTTCGTTGAATTTATTTTGGGTTGTTACAATATTCTACCCTTTTGAAATATCTCACTCAAAATCTTGTTTTACATTGTAAGTTTAAAATAGGCGAGGGTACTTATCTTTCATTGCTTCCAATGGTTAACACGTTTCCTATTAGGGGTTATGGTTCCACCATAATACATTTACCAAGTGGGTTGTCTTTCTATATATAAAATTATCTATATGGTCCAAGGTCTTCACCGGATGATCCTTGTAAGCGAGATCATTTTCCAACTATTCTACCTTTGAATTCAGTAAATGTGAGGGATCTTGTATGTACTTACTCAAGAGAGATATGTGAAATACTTTATGCACTTTAGACATGGTTGGGGGAAGTTCTTGTTAATATTCCACAGATTCAATGTGATCAAGAATCTCAAATGCGTTGATATACCTAGGGCATAACTTTCTTTTCTTCTCAAATCTCACGAATCTATTCTATGGGGTTATATAAAGGAATACCATGTCTCAAACGTTAAACTCCTTGTCCAGTAAATGATTTTATACATATATATTTTGTTGAACTTGGTCTTATTTGGTTTTTTAAATGGGTTTTTGCTTTTGTTCCATTTCTTTGACCATTTCTGGTCCTAGAAGCTTTTATTCACCGAATTCAACCCAACAAGCTGCTGTTCTACATCTTTTTCTATAAAGGTCATCAAATGGATCCATTTGGATGCTTTATTGGAAAATATTTTTGTATGAGAACTCAACCAGTGTTAGATGATGGCCCCATCCTCCCTTGAAGTCCATATAACATGCTCTCATCATTCCTTATACTATTTGAATAATCCACTCAGCGTAGCCATTTGTTTGAAGATGATAAGTTTTATTGATGTTAAAAACATTTTTTAGAGCATATTGGAGACTTTTCTAAAACTAAGAGTTAAATCTAGGATCTTGATCAGATACAATATATAATGGTACTCCAAATATTTTCACAACTTCTTTGATGTTTATCCATGTAAGTTGTTCAAGTGGGAAGTCCTCTCAAATTGTGATAAAGTGAGCTATATTTGTGAGACAATCTACAATGAACCATATAGAATTATTTTCATCAGATGTATTTAGAAGTCTAGTGACAAAGTCTATGGTGATGTTTTCTTTTTTGCATGTTGGTATGGGAAATGGTCTCATCATCCACTTAGAATTTTTTATTTTATCCTTCACTTTATGAAATTCCTAACACTTTGATGTTTATTAAAAAAAATATCCTTCTTCATATTGTCTCACCAATAGTTCTCTCAGAGATCTAGGTACATATTTTTTATCCATAGGTGAATAATGAAGTTTTATCTATGTGATTCATTCATAAGATCTTCATTTATCTCTATATTAGATGGTACACATAGTCATGAACCAAATTTTTCGACTACCTACTCATCAATTTTTAACTCAAAGGATTTATCTTTTTAGAAATCTTCCAATGTCTTTTTGATTTCCACATAATCACTTTGAGCATACTTTATTTTATCTATAAGGTATGGTTGAGGAATCATTTGAGAAATTATTGTTGATTTTACTACTTAATGATTACCATGTATATCCTTTTCAAGTCCAATAATATTGGATCCTTATAAATTATCATCATTCATAAAGTTTCATGATATTTTCTCCTTATAACATCTAACAATTTATTTTCCTTACGAGGATGGTAGTGGATTGGAAGTCATAATCCTTGATGAACTATAACCATCTTCACTAGAACATATTAATCACTTTATATGTTAATATATATTTGAGTCTCTTATAATCTGTATATATCTCACACTTATCCACATAGAGATAATGTCTCTATATTTTCAACATAAAGATAATAGCCACCAACTCCAGATCATGCGTTGGATAGTTTTTTTCATGAAATTTAAGCATCCTTGAGGCATATGCTATAAAATTCTAATTTTCGTTATTAGATAGCTAAAGGACTTTTTTGAATTATCATTATATACCAAAAAGAGTTCCCCATATTTTGGTAGTGTAAGTAGAAGTGCAGTGATAACCATATTTTTCAACTCTTTGAATTAGTCTTCACATTCATTGGTCCAAAAAAAAATTAAATAATTTCTGATTTATCTTGGTTAGTGGGTTTGGAAATCGTGATAATTTATTCTTAAATCATCAATAATAACCATCTAGAACAAGAAAACTATGAATCTCTATTACAGATGTTGGTCTAGGCCACTCCTCAATTGCCTTTGTTTTAGAAGGGTCTAGAGATATTCCTTTACTAGTGATAACATGCCCTAAGAATGATACTTCCTCTATCCATGACTCAAATTTACTATACTATTCATATAGTTTCTCCCTTATTAAAGTCTTTAGTATATTATTTAAATTCTCCTCATGCTCCTCCTTGATTTTAGAGTATATTAGAATATCATTAATAAAGACTACCATAAATATGTTGAGGTGATCTCTAAAGAATCTATTAATTAAGTCTATAAATATAGCTGGAGAATTAGTGGGTCCTAAAAGAATCAATATGAACTCATATATTACATAAATCATTAAAAAGGAAGTATTGGGAATATATTCCTTATTTTCCTTTAATTGGTGATATCTCGACTAAAGGTCCACCTTAGATAAATATGTGGCCCCTTGTAGCTGATCAAACAAGTCTTCTATCCTTGGTAGGACATATATCTTATTTATCTAATTTTTTTATCTCTTGATAATCAATTAATTTGAACATTGATCCATATGAATTCTTAATGAATATTACTTGCACATTACATGGTGAAGCACTTGGGAAGATAAAACCCTTTTCAAGATTCACTTTTAACTGATTATTCAGTTCTTCTAACTCAATGGTAGCCATTGTTTAAGGAGTCTTTGATATAGGTAGAGATCTAGGAATAAGTTCAATCGAGAACTCAAACTCTTGGTTAGGAGGAAGAACGATTAAATCTTTTGGGAATACATAAATATAGTCCCTCATAATGTACATGTATTCAATCATGATTATCTCCTTTATTTCAATAATTTGATCTAGATATGCTTGATCATGAGGAAACTATATCTACAATGTAGATGATGATTCTAGAGGAGATTCATTATAATGACCCATACTTTACATACATTGTTATTACTTCAGAATTGAAGAATACTTATTACAACATATATCAAAACCATGAAAGGACAGTATAGGTATAGTTTCTTTAGAAACTGGGAAACATAAACAACTGGTTCATAAATCATCTACGTTGTCTCCCATTTATATCATCATATCTAGAGTCCCTTTTGGCATATTCTACTTAATAACCTTCTTCCAGACCTGGGGAAAAGAAAACATACAAAAGGGTGAGCTAAAATCCTCAGTAAGGGTAAAAAAAGAAATATCAATCATATCACATTCTTAAGAACATAAAATTTTGAAAATCTTATCCTGTAAAAGAGATCATAATATCATGACATGGGATCAATCATAATATTGAAATTTAATCCAAATAATCATAACTTAAAACATTAAATTTTGTGGCATACACACATAATCATAGATAATCATTTCATAGTAGTCAAGACTCATTGCCAAGACTATCTTAGCGGACAAAGTCCATTTCTGAACCGTGTTCAATCCTCGTTTCAGTCCTGTATCACTGAACCGGATTAACCTGCTGTTCCAGCCATGTCTATCTCATGAGATATAAATCTTTACCCAATGCATTGGAGGGAGATATAGGTCCCACACATCTCATAATGAAACCATTCTTATGTGTGCCACAAAATCATAAATCATAGCATAACCCATGTAATAAAAATGGGATTCTTAAACATCATGACATCATGAAACAATTAATATAAGATAAAGGACTTTATAAAAATAATTCCATCACAATATAATCAAATAAATGTAATAATAGGGATAGAAATGGAACCCTATATTATCTTAGATGGAAAATAATTTTGATAAAACACTTGAACTCCATTATTGAGGAAAATATCCTTTCTACTTCAAAAACATTTTTCCTTTCTTAAAATGTCATAAAATTTTAAACTAAAATAAGTTGATTGAAAATAAACTTGAAAACTTGTACATGAAGCTTCATGGAAATAATGTACTGAAAATCCTTTCAGGCAGTATAAGTTAAAAAAACATTCTTCGAGTACTTTGGCCGGAAAAGTCCAAAAGTACCTCATACTAAAAAAACAACAAAAGATTCCTTTAATATCTTTTACTAAAAACTAACCAATGGGTAAAATTGGATTTTAAAAATTGTAGGAGGATAGAAATAATATTACATAATGAGGAAACATGGATGTGGATGATAAATATCCCCTAGTAAATTTTGAAGTATAAACAATCTCAGATAAAAATGAGATTGCAAGATTTTCCTTTACCTTAGGTCCGATTTGCTTCATACGTGTCCAAACCTCCTGTATAATGATTTAAATAATGTCATTGACTTATTCCAGAATCATACCCATTGTTATGATATCATATATGGTCATATTCTTAGCTTGTTATTAGTAATATTTCATTGCTACTTGTTATTCGGGTGTTTATTGCTCTTTGTTCTTATGCATGTTTTGTAGAATAAATTCTAATTATTATTTTTAGGTTATAGATACCTCATTTACAGAATGGTATTAGTGTAATATATATCATATTTATTCATTAAACTCAATTATAAAATCATTATGCAATGAAGATCATGTAGAACGAGTCGCATCACATTGTGGAGACAGTATTCCGTACATACGCACGAGCGATGATATCGTTACCATGATAGTGGAGTTGTATTGGAGTGTATGTATACTATTTAATATTCAATATTACTTTACAATAATCATATATAGTTATTCTTTACACCATTATACCCATCCAAGTAAGGTGGTGGTGGAAAACAGATTACACCACGGCGTGGAGACTGTATTCCGTACGTACACACGCGCGGTGATTTCATTTTCCGTAGGATGGATAGAAGTTGAAATAGGGTTGTTTCATATTTATAATAACATATAAGTATATGAGTGATACTGATGTTATTACTTCATAATGAGACAACTAAATAATAAGAAGTATAAGAAGAAATAAATTTGAAAGAATCAGAAACGGACATTACCTCTTCTTTGAAGCGCCTCTTCTTAACCTCCTCTTAGGGCACTAAAGATGGTCTTTGAAGAAGACCAGAACCTCTAGAATGTTTCTAGGGAATTCAAGAAGAGAATTTTTCAGGGTTTGGACGAGATTGAAGGCTCAAAGTAGTGTGATGAGGAGAGGGAGGAGGTTCCCTTTTATAAGGGAAGAGAGAGACACTTTAAGAAAAACTAAAAATATTATTTTATTATAAAGTCATATTCGGTTTTCAATAGATTAAAATATATTTATTTCAAAGATAAGGTGGGGATGGGTCGAAATCCTCTCATAAAATAGAATTTGGACAAGTTTAGGTTACTATTTTAACCTTATCATTTAGATTTAACTTTAAGTTAAATAATTTTACTTTTACTGTGTCTTCTTGTTTTCTTACACTATAAGGTTAATAAACTTACAATAACAAGACAAAAGAACCCCAAGTTGTTTATTATTAATATATATAACCATATACAAGCCGTTTGGCCGAACCTTAGATTTTTAGGAATAAAATAACAATTAATAATATAAAATTTGTTTTAAAAACTGTTTAATGTCAATTTTGAAACTATTTGGTAATTGATTTTTGTGAAAATCATAACAACATGATTAGTTCTAAAAAGTTAATTAAATAAATACTAACATGTCATATTAACCTAGAAAATTATTTTAATTCATAAAAAGTCCACAATTACATTTGTTTGGGTATTTATAACATCAATTATGTTAATATTTCATTAATAAGGTAATTACTGCATCATCATTGTGTCATAAATAAATTAAATTATTTAAAGTATAAAAATTATAAATAAAATACCATTATGTAGGAAATATTTTTATCTTTCTAATTAATATTTATAGTCGAATTTATCTTATGTATAACCCTATATTAAAAATGTATTAGTTATTAAACATTGATTTTAACTATTTTAACTATTCTTTAAATAAAATAATAATAAATGTCCTAATCTAATCCAAGTGGACATAAATGGTCATATTTTATTCCTAAGGTTGTTTTTTGTCAAATTAAACTTATCCAATAGAATAAGGACATGTTTTATGTTAATAATAATACCATTTTTACCCTTAATTACCCTATTTACTTTTAACCGTGGTAAATAAAAGTAAAAAGATACAATTCAACAAAAAATATTCTTATCTTATTGAACCAAATTTTACTCATTGATGTTAATAGTGTCTCTATGATTTTCAAAATTCCACTCACATAAGCGGTAAAATTAAGTTTTATGAAAATTTTTAAACTCCCCAAGGAGGTGGGTAAAAGACGGTGAAAAGTTCAATAAAATTTTTATATATCTAAAATTATTATAAAATGACTCCAACGAATTACATTGAACTTATATAGGTATTATGTATAAATTTTTACCTAAAATAAATTTAAATAAAATAAATAATTATTTAAATAAAAAGTCGGTTTTAAATAGTATCCCAGTGTTTTCATTATTCATCAAAAATTGAAAGTTTTCAGAAAAATACCAAAATTTCACCCTAGGCTAATTTCGATATTCCAAATCCAAAAATCAAGTCCATTTTGAAAAATAAAATTTATAAAATTTAAAAAATTTGGTGTTACTATTCATAACGGCTAGTTTTAATAATATTTTAATAACATATCATTGTTTAGTGAAACTCGGTATTATGTACAACGCAAGCTATCGAGGAAGGTCGTGATTGCGTGTAAAGTAAGCCAAGTTAGTGTTATGTGTAGTGAAGGATTCCTTTGATGATGTATATAACATAAAAACAAAATATTTCTCATAAAAATCTCGGGTGTTACATTCTACCCCCCTTAAATTGATTTTTTCCCTCGAAATTCGTCACTTTGTAACAAAAAGATGAGGATACCTCTCCCTCATCATATCCTCAAGCTCCCATGTAGCTTATTCTAATTGGTGGTTCCACCATAAAACTTTCACCAAGCGAGTGTTCTTGTTTCGTAGAACTTTTTCGCTACGATCCAGAATCTCTATCGGCTGTTCTTTATAAGAAAGATCTTGCTCCAGTGGTACAACTTCTGAGCTAAGTACATGTGAAGGATCAAATATGTACTTTCTCAGGAGAGATACATGGAACACATCGTGAACTAGAGAGAGATTTAGTGGAAGCACCAATCGGTAAGATACCTTCCCAACATGATCCAGTATTTCAAAAGGACCGATATACCGAGGGCTCAGCTTTTCCTTCTTTCCAAATCTCATTACTATATTCCAAGGAGATATTCGTAGGAAAACTTTATCACCCACTTCAAAATATAGTTCTTCTCTTTGGTTATCGGCATAACTTTTTCGTCGACTCTGAGCTGATCTTATGTGTCGTTGAATAGATCAGACCTTTTCTTCCATATCATCAACAAGATCAGGACCTAATAGATTTCTTTCCCCAACTTCATCCCAACAAGTTGGAGTTTGACATTTATTTCCATAGAGAGCTTCATAATGAGCCATCTGAATACTAGAGTGAAAGATATTATTATAAGAAAATTCCACCAAAGGTAGGTGTTGACCCCATTCACCTTTGAAGTCTATAGAGAAAGCTCTTAACATATCTTCTAGAGTTTGAATTTTTCTCTCAGATTGACCGTCTATCTGAGGATGATAAGCAGTGCTGAAGATCAACTTTGTATCCAGAGTATGCTGAAGACTTCGCCAAAATTTCGAGGTAAACCTCGGATCCCGATCAGATATAATGGAAAGTGGTACTCCATGCAATCTTACCACTTCCTTTACATATATCCTGGCAAGATGATCAAGAGAGAAATCCTTTCTAATAGAAATTAAGTGTGCCGACTTTGTAAGAAGATCAAATATGAACCAGATAGAATTATTTCCTTTGGATGTTTTAGGATGTCCAGTGACAAAGTCCATAGTGATGTTTTCCTATTTCTATTCAGGTATGGGTAATGGTTGTAACATCCCTTTAGACTTCTATCTCTCAGCTTTAACTTGCTGACAAACTAAGCATCGAGAGACATATTCAGTAACATCTCTTTTCATGCCATCCCACCAGAAGTACTCTTTTAGCTCCCTATACATCTTCGTGCTTCTAGGATGAATAGAGAATGAAGAACTATGAGCCTCACCCAGCAGCTCCTTCTTTAATTCAGGGATGGGAGGAACACAAACCAGATTTCTGAATTTTATTATCCCATCACAATCAAGGTTGAATTTAGGAACATTCCTCACCTTCTTTTGTAACTCTACATCTTCTTTATGTGCCTCTTTAATCTTCACATGTATAGATGGTAGAACATTCATTTGAGGAAGATAATATTTTCCCCTTCCATTATAATTCCAAGAGACATCCTTTGTAAATCCATAAATATTGGATCTTTTGTGATCCTCATCATATATAAGCTAGCTTGGTCTTGTCGACTTAATGCGTCTGCCACCTTGTTTGCTTTCCCAGGGTGATAATGAATTGAGTATTCGTAATCCTCAATCAGCTCCAACCATCGTCTTTGACGCATATTCATCTCCTTTTGTGTGAAAATATACTTTAAACTTTTATGATCCGTATAAATATCACACATTTCACCATAAATATAATGCCTCAAAATATTTAATGAAAATATTACCACAGCTAAACCCAAATCATGAGTTGGGTAATTTTGCTCAGGGATTTTCAACTATCGTGAGGCATAAGCTATCACCATATCATTTGTCATGAGAACACACCCCAATCCCTTCTTGGATGCATCACTGTAGATCACAAACCTTTCTCCACTACAAGGCAGTGTGAGCACAGGTGCACTGGATAACCTTCTTTTTAACTCCTTGAAATTCTCTTCACATTCCTCCATCCACACGAACTTAACTCCTTTTCGAGTCAACCGGGTGAGTGGATTAGATAATCATGAAAACTATTTCACAAAACATTGATAATATCCACCCAAACTAAGAAAACTTTGGATCTCAATTACTGTTGTTGGTCTCGACCATCTTTCTATAACCTTTGTTTTTGCTGGATCCACAGATATCCCCTCTTTTGAGATTATGTGACCAAAAAATGAAACTTTTTAAAGCCAAAATTCACACTAGGTAAATTTGGAATAAAGCTTCTCATTTCTCAGGGTCTTCAATACAATTCTCAAGTGATCTTCATGTTCTTACTTGCTCTTTGAATATACAAGAATATCATCAATAGAGAATACCAAAAACTGATCAAGATAGTATCTGAAGACTCTATTCATTAGATCCATGAAGATAGCAGGGGCATTAGTAAGACCAAATGGAATCACTATAAATTTATAGTGTCCATACCTTGTATGGAAAGTCGTTTTTGGTATGTCCTCCCTTTAGGCTCTTAACTGATGATACCTTGAATGAAGATAAATCTTGGAAAAGTATTGAGCTCCACGTAGTTGGTCAAATAAGTCATCAATGCATGGGAGAGGATATTTTTTATTTATGTTGATCTTGTTAAGTTCTCGATAATCAATGCAGAGTCTCATTGATCCATATTTCTTCTTAACAAATAGAACAGGTGGTCCCCAAGGTGACACACTAGGGCATATGAATCCCTTATCAAGATTTTCTTGGAGTTTCTTCTTCAATTCCTACAACTCAATTGGGGCTATTCTATAAGGTGTCTTTGAAATAGGTAAAGCACCCGGTATGAGTTCTATTGAAAACTCAACTTCACGATTTGGTGGAAGACCAGGAAATTCCTCCGTAAAGACATCATAAAACTTCCGTACAATGGGAATATTCATAATCATGAGTTTCTCACCAACCATTTGAGATAAATAATCTCAATTTAGTGGAATCAAGAACCATAAGATGGAAGAAATTTGAACTAGATGGTTATGTTCATTCTTGCATCAATAGACGATCATAGATTGATCTGGAATATGAAATGTGACTTCTCTTCTTTGGAAATTGATATGAGATCCATATAAAAAATCCAATCCATACCAAGAATCACATCAAATTCCACTATAGGAAGGATCAAAATATTTATAGGAATCACTTTCCCACAAACTTCAATCGGAGAAGAATTGTAAACTTTTGATGCGACTGTTGTTCCATTAGGGGTTTTCACAACTAACTCAACAACCAATTGTTGAGGTAATACGACGATATCCTTAGAAAATTCTTCAGAAATAATAGATTGGGTGGATCCAGAATCAAATAAAACATTTGCTACTTTATAGTGGATGGTAAGTGCACCTTTCACCACTTCGCTATCATTCTCCACATCACCGATAGAAATTGCATGTGAATTTCCTTTGTCTTTGGCCGTAAGAGTTTGTTGATATCGATCATCATAAAAAACCCTTGTATTAGGGCATTGATTAGAATAATGGCCCATTTCCTTGCACTTGTAACATTGAAGTGCAGGAGGTGCACTCTGTGTAGCCTTTTCTTTATTTGCATCACTAGACATCTTCTTCCCATCATTGCGGCATTCAAATGCCCGATGACCTGCCTTTCCACATTTGAAACATTTACTTGTCCCTTTAAGACAACTCCCTCCATGTTTCTTTCCACACTTTGAGCATAAGGGAAAAATCATATTCTTTTCTGTGTGCTCTTTAGATTTTCCTTTGAACTCCATTTTCCTCTTCTTATCAAACACATATGACTGTTGGGTTACTCCAATCTCCATCTCAACCTTGAGATCACATCAAATGATTTCCTCATAGCTATTGAAGTCCATTATGGCTAACACCCTTCAAAGACTTGGTTTTAAGCCACTATGGAATCGATCGATCTTACTCTCAGTTTGGATAATAATTCTGGAAGCGTACCTTGCAAGTCTCGTAAAATTTTCTTCGTAGGTACCAACAGATTCGTCATCCATTTTCTTCAGTTCAAGAAACTCCTTCTCCATCTTTGTTTGAATAATATGAGGGAAGTACTTATTTAAAAATAAGTTCTTCAACTCGTCCAATTCCATGGATTCAATTTCACCCCTTTGACTCATATTCTTGATAAGATTCCACCATTGACCAGCTTCACCTTCCAAACGGTATAATGCAAAGATGAATTTATCATGCTCAGAACATTGAAGAACTGATAATAACTTTTCAGTAGTACTGATCCATTGTTTAGAAACTAATGGATCATTAGACCCGCTGAATGAGGGAGGACGCTGCCTCATGAAGGATTCAATAGAATGTTGCTCCTTGTTCTGATCGTTTGGAAGTCCTGCATGATTCATATCTTGAGAAAGTTGTGTGAGCATGGCTATAAGATTTTTCATTCTAGCTCCCATAACATTTGGTTGCTCAGGGGGAAAATCATTGCATTTCCCGTTGCATTCGGCATTAACACAGTTCCTTTGGGTTCCAGCCATTGAATAAAACCAAGAATAATAGTGTGAACAACACTAATTATAATAAGAAAATAACATAATCAAGAATAAAATTTCACACTTAAGGTCTTATCATAGGTTGTTCGTGGCCATTTATAAAACACTATGATTTTGTCCTATGCTTAGACATATCCTTAGGGTTCTTACTAAGGTTTTCACATCATAGTTTCCAACGGTTGACTATACCTTTCCTCTAATACTAAATATAATGACCCATACTTTACATTAATTGTTATTACTTCAGAATTGAAACATACTTATTAAAACATATAACAAAATCATGAAAGGACCATGTAGGTATAATTTCTTTAGAAACTGGGAAACATAAACAACTGGTTCATAAATCATCTACGTTGTCTCCCATTTATTTCATCATATCTAGAGTCCCTTTTGTAATATTCTACTTAATACCCTTATTCCAGACCTGGGGAAAAGAAAACATAAAAAAGGGTGAACTCAAATTCTTAGTAAGGGTAAACAAAATAAATATCAATCATATCACATTCTTAAGAACATAACATTTTGAAAATCTTATCCTGCAAAAGTGATCATAATATCATGACATGTGATCAATCATAATAGTGAAATGTAATCCAAATAATCATAACTTAAAACATGAAACTTTGTGGCATACACACATAATCATATAGAATCATTTCTTAGTAGTCATGGCTCATTTCCAAGACTATCTTATCAGACAATGTCCATTTCTGAACCGAGTTCACTCCTCATTTTAGTCCTGTATCACTGAACCATATTAACCTGCCGTTCCAGCCATGTCTATCTCATGAGATATAAATCTTTACCCAATGCATTGGAGGGAGATATAGGTCCCACCCATCTCATAGTGAAACCATTCTTATGTGTGCCACAAAATCTTAAATCATAGCATAACCCATGTAATAAAAATGGGATTCTTAAACATCATGACATCATGAAACAATTCATATAAGATAAAGGACATTATAAAAATAATTCTCTCACAATATAATCAAATCAATGTAATAATAGGGATATAAACAAGACCCTATATTATCTTAGATAGAAAATAATTTTGATAAAACACTTGAACTCCATTCTTGAGGAAAATATCTTTTCTACTTCAAAAACATTTTTCCTTTCTTAACATGTCATACAATTTTAAACTAAAAGAATTTGATTAAAAATAAACTTCAAAACTTGTAAATGAATCTTCATGTAAATAATGTTATAAAAATCCATTCAGGCCGTATAAGGTAAAAAAAATATTCTTCGCATACTTTATCTAGAAAAGCCAAAAAGTACCTCGTACTAAAAAAAAACGACAAAAGATTCCTTTTATATCTTTTACTAAAAACTAACCAATGGGTAAAATTGGATTTAAAAAATTGTATGAGGATAGAAATAATATTACATATTGAGGAAACATGGATGTGGATGATAATTATCCCCTAGTAAATTCTTAAGTATAAACAATCTCAGATAAAAATGAGATTGTGATATTTTCCCTTACCTTAGGTCCGATTTGCTTCGTACATGTCCGAACCTCCTGTATAATGATTTAAATAATGTCATTGAGTTATTATAGAATCATAACCATTGTTATTATATCATATATGGTCATATTCTTAGCTTCTTATTATTAATATTTCATTGCTACTTGTTATTCAGGTGTTTATTGCTTTTTGTTCTTATGCGTGTTTTGTAGAATAAATTATTATTCTTATTTTTAGGTTATAGATACCTCATTTAAAAAATGGTATTAGTGTAATATATAACATATTTATTCATTCAACTCATTTATAAAATCATTATTCAATGAAGATCATGTAGAACGAGTCACATCACATCATGGAGACGGTATTCCGTACGTACGCACGAGCGATGATATCATTACCATGATAGTGGAGTTGTATTGGAGTGTATGTATACTATTTCAGAATTAATATCACTTTAAAATAATCATATATAGTTATTCTTTACACCATTATACCCATCCAAGTAAGGTGGTGGTGGAAAACAGATTACATCACGACGTGGAGACGGTATTCCGTACGTACGCACGTGCGATGATTTCATTTTCCATAGGATGGATAGAATGTGAAATAGGGTTGTTTCATATTTATAATAACATATAAGTATATTAGTTATACTTATTTTATTACTTCATAATGAAACAACTGAAGAAAAGAAGTTGAAGAAGAAATAAAGTTGAAAGAATCGGTAATGGACATTACCTCTTCTTTGAAGGGCCTCTTCTTAACCTCCTCTTAGGGCACTAAAGATGGTATTTTAAGAAGAACAGAACCTCTATGATGTCTATAGGGAAGTGGAGAATATAATTTTTCAGGGGTTGGCCGAGCTTGAAGGCTCAAAGTAGTTTGAGGATGAGAGGGAGGAGGTTCCCTTTTATAAGGGAGGAGAGGGGCACTTCAGGAAAAATGAAAACTATTATTTTATTATAAAGTCATATTTGGTTTTTAATAGCTCCAAATTGATTTATTTTAAATCTAAGGTTGCTATGGGTCGAACTCCTCTCATCCAATAGAATTTGGACAAGTTTAGGTTACTATTTTAACCTTATCATTTAGATTTAACTTTAAGTTAAATAATTTTACTTTTACGGTGTCTTCTTGTTTTCTAACACTATAAGGTTAATAAACTTACTATAAAAAGCCAAAGGAACCCCAAGTTGTTTATTATTAATATATATAACCTTATCTAAGTCATTTTCCAAACCTTATATTTTTAAGAATTAAATAACAATTAATAATATAATATTTCTTTTAAAAACTATTTTATGTCAATTTTGATACTATTTGGTAATTGATTTTTGTGAAAATCATAACAACATTATTAGTTGGAAAAATTTAATTAAATCAATAATAACATGTAATATTAACCTAGAAAATTAGTTTAATTCATAAAAATTCCAAAATTACATTTATTTGGGTATTTATAACATCAATTATGTTAATATTTCATTAATAAGGTAATTACTGCATCATCATTGTGTCATAAATAAATTAAATTATTTAAAGTCTAAAATTTTTAAATAAAATAAAATTATGTAGGAAATATTTTTATCTCTCTAATGAATTTTTATAGTCAAATTTATCTTATTTATAACCCTATATTAAAAATGTTTTAGTTATTAATCATTGATTTTAACTATTTTAACTATTCTTTAAATAAAATAATAATAAATGTTTTAATCTAGTCCAAGTGGACTTAAATGGTCATATTTTATTCCTAAGGTTGTCTTTGTTCGAATTAAAATTATTCAATAGAATTAGGATATGTGTTATGGTAACAATAATATCATTTTTACCCTTAATTACCCTAATTACTTTTGAACGTGGTAAATAAAAGTAAACAGCTACTATTCACCAAAAATTATTTTTATCTTATTGAACTACATTTTACTCCTTTATGTTAACCACGTCTCTCAGATTTTCGAAATTCCACTCATAGAAGTGGTAAAATTATGTTTTATGTAAATTTTTAAACTCTCATAGGAGGTGGGTAAAAGACGGTGAAAAGTTCAATAAAATTTTTATATATCTAAAATTATTATAAAATGACTCCAATGAATTACATTGAATTTTTATAGGTATTATGTATCAATTTTGAACTAAAATAAATTTAAATAAAATAAATAATTATTTAAATAAAAAGTCGTTTTTCAAATAGTAACCCAGTGTTTTCACTATTCATCAAAAATTGAATGTTTTCAGAAAAATACCAAAATTTCACCCTAGGCTAATTTCGATATTCCGAATTCAAAAATGAAGTCCATTTTGAAAAATAAAATTTTTAAAATTTCAAAAAGTGGGTATTAATATTTATAACAACTAGTTTTAATAATATTTTAATAGCATATCATTGTTTAGTGAAACTCGGTATTGAGTACAATGAAAGCTATCGAGGAAGGTCGTGATTGCGTGTAAAACAAGCCAATCTAGTGTTGTGTTTAGTGAAATATTCCTTTGATGATGTATATAACATAAAAACAAAATATTTCTCATAAAAATCTCGGGTGTTACATTCATCCACATCCTTACACTTGTGAAAAATTTGGGGATGCCTTGAGATGTGAAGAGTGATCCGCCTTTATCGACATTGGATGTTATATTTATATAAAGATAGATAATCCATTCCCAATATACCATAAAACTCAACCAAATAAGTATCAAAATATTTTATTGAAGGTTTAGTCCACAAAAATTAATAGGAAGGAGTTATATACATTTTATGCAATAATTTACCAATTAGCTATTATCATAGATAACCCAACCTCCATATTTTGAGATAGCGTTTGAATATTTCTACTAAAATTTTAGGATTTAAAATAATTCATAAAATAATAATAAAATAGTAATTTTACTATTCGTGAATTAATAACTAGAGTTCTTATCACCACATCATTATTGGGATCCACCTCAGAAGTAGTGATAACATATACACTTACTTTCTGTCTTAGAGGTTGTTGTTGATTGCCTCCAACAACAATTGTATTAGGGAAATGGATCGAATAATGACCATGTTTCTTGCATTTCAAACACTGCACTAAAAAATAAGTGTTGGTAAAAATCGTCCTTTATTCTTCTATATTAGTGGGATTATTTAAATCCCTTTGGAAAAAACTATCATGATGATCCTCTCTTACACATTTGAAGCATATCTTGGTTCCCCTTAAGAAGTTTCCAAGATGCTTCTTCCCAAACTTTTGAGATGTAAGATGTTGAGTTTTATTTTTTCCATGAGATTTATATATTGATCCTTCTATATTAAAATTTATTTACCTCTTTTTATCTCTTGTCCCAAGAAACCAATTAGTGTCTTAGATCCATTTTAACCTTTAGGTAAAATAAAAACCATCTCCTCATACATTTCAAAATCTAAAATCACCCACACTTTTTTTCATACTTAACTTCAGTCCACTAAATAAGTGATCCACCTTACTTTTAGAGATTAGAAAAAAGATATAGTGTTATCATGAAATAAATATAAATGTTTCCTCATATTCCATGAGAGAATCATCTTATTTTTCTTTAATATAACGAACTCCATTTCTATTTTAAGATTAATTCTTTGGGGAAAATATTTAATGAAAAATATTTTCTTGAATGCCTCCCATTCCATGGAATCAATTTCCTCCTTAAAATTCATGCTCTTGATCAGTGTATACCACTGATCATCTTACCCATAAAAATGATAGATCACTATAAAATCTTTATCTTCTTCTGAGCACGAGAGGATAGAGAATATATTCTTAATGGAGTTAATCCATTATACCACGATAAGGGGATAAAAATATCCACTAAAGATAGAAGTCCATTATTGTATAAAGGAATAAGAGAAAAATTGCTATTTCTATAGAGAATCAGGGTGTTCTAGTTGATTCAAGTTATTATTCATAACTTGTCTTAGTTTAGTTAGTAATTTTATGAATCTTTGAGCTCCCATTACCATCATATTTTTCATTTCATTAGGGAAATCTTCACATTTCCTATCACATTGATTTTTGGTAAGGGTTTTCCTTTTTTTAATCCATTAAATGAGAAAAATAATGTACAATTAGGGGGATATAATACTTAGATAATAATTATATAAAAATAAACATTATCAGAGAAGGATAAAATTGAAAATGGAATATATATCCTAACATGTTATTCCCCAAGTTTCAATTTAGGTTATCCATAGTGATATAATTATCCCTAGGGTTCTTACTAAAGTTTTATAGTACTAATCTCAAAAAAATAACTAGACCATCCTTTGATACCAACTATAGTGTCCCTATCCTTTTATACATCTTATTACATGATTTTATGCATAATTATCCATCAAAAAAAACCAAGGATCATAAAGTCTAGTGTCTTTAGAGGATTAGGTACATAAAAATGAACACATGAAACTAGAATAAAACATATTTATATTAATAATCCATAATGAGATCCTAAACTCTTTTGAGATCCTACATTTATTGAGGATAACCTATTGAATACATTAATAAAGGTATGAGATAAAAATCCTAGTAAGAGAATAATATTGGAATAAATGAGAGCACATTGGTTAGAAAAAATAACATGATTTCATAAAAAGGAACAATACAATAATAATCATATATAATAATAACATGTAGAACATAGGATCATGTAATCATGGAAACAGAGGAATGTGGAAGAAACATATAACATGACATAAACATGAGTTAAGGATAACGAACAAGACTATATCACATGGAAGACAAAGTCTAACAAAGGAATTAGGGTTAATCCCTCTCTCAACATAATGTCTCATGAGAATAAACAATACCCAATTCATTGGAGAACTATCTGGGCACACCCATCATAACATGTTCATTAATATGTTTTCCACATGAAGAATCAAACATAACGAATAAACATAAGGGTTACCCATGGAAAAAATGGGTATCATAACCATGTCTTAAAGAATAACCAAAGGGAATATCATAATGGTGTCCATGAAAGAATGTAATTAAATCATAAATAGACATTAATAAGGGAAAATAGGAATATATCATTATAAATTATGTTAAAATTAATTAAAAACAAATAAAAATATTTTTTAAGAAACTTTATAAACGATCCACCTTAGTAAAATTTAAGGAAAAATATTAAAGATTATTTAAAATGGAAAAATAAATAATTGTTTTTATTAATATTGAAATGAAAATATAGTTTTCTCATGAAAAAAAGATTTGTTTTGTAAAGATATTTGTGTCTTAAAACAAATCATGGAGTGTACTTGTAAATGGTTAAGAAATTGCAAAGTTCCCTTTAATCAGGTTTTCTTATCAGGAGGAATTGAAAATAAACCTTTTAAAAACCTATATTTTACCATAAAAGGAAGGATAATTGAGATATTTAATTATTATTGGAGAATTCATGAAGAATAAATTATTATTAAATAAGAATAACTAAGAATTACATTGGGGCAAAGAGAGAGAAAGTGTAACTTGAAGGAAAAATAGAGGCTCAAAGACAACCCCTTAACTTTTGTATAAAAGTGTTCTTCACTTGAAGTTAATATATTATATAAACAAATTAGATTAATTAATTACATAATTAAGAACCTATGTATTTATTTCATTTATTATAATCTCATTAAGTTCATTTATTTTCATTTAGATGAATTATAGAGTTTTGTTTTTTTATTTTGGAATGTTTACTTCATGGTTTCATAGTCAGTTTACTTGTGATTAATTATGGATGTTATTGTAGAATTAGAATAATTATCTTGAATTGAAATTATTTATTATTAATTCAATTTTATAAATTTTCATGGTTCCATATATCATATATTAGTATCATTCATTAGATAAAAAGTTATTGATCAATGTTAGTTTTTTAGGGAGGTTTTTCGATCATCATGAACTACTTTTGTTTTATTCTTTATTATTGTTGGTATATATTAGTTCCAAAACATGATTTTTTAATATGAATGTTAACATATGGTGTAACTATAATAATTGTTTTATTTCAATCCATGAAGGTTGTTAAAAAATGGAAACTCATCATCCATGAAGTTGGTGAATCAACACCTCAGAGATGCTATTTTGATTTTTAGAATAAAAGGAAGATATAATGGTTTTGATGATTTATTTTACATTAACACACTAAAATTATAGTATATATATGAAAATATATTTATAATTTAACTTTGGATTGTTTAAGAAATTATGAGGTAGAAGAAAGAATGAATTTAAAATAGAATTGTGGAGGAATTTACCTATTGTACGTCATCTCATTGAGAATGTCGTTAAGGCACTGGGGTTTGGTATTTTGGTGAGACAAGTAAGATCCAGATGTAGGGAGTAGTTTTGGGAGATGAATTGGGTAGAATATAAGTAGGAAATAATTCTGAAAATGTGCGAGGAGAGGAGTTGGTGATGGGTGGTATTTATAACAGGAGGAGATGAGTATTTTTTAGATTATTTTATTCATTTGTTTATTATTTTGGATAAAGAATGTAAAAAGAGTTGATTATTTTGAATAAGTATAATAAATAGTTAATGCGTGTTGGAAATAATGGTTTTTTACATCATCCATGACTCAAAAATTCATGTATTTGGCTTAAAATGTTAAATACCTTAAATTACTTATTTCATTATTCACAAAAATTCAACTATTTTAGAAAAATAGCTAAAATTAATCCTAAACATTTTTAAAGTGTATATTTATAAAATAGACTCTATTTTATGAAAATAATTTTATAAGTATAATAAATTTAATTTTTAATTAAAATCATCATTTATTTGAAAAAATAAAGATTTTAATATTATAAATGATTTTATAACACTTTGAAAAATTAATTAAGGTCACATAAAATTATATAATAATAACAAGACAAAAAATATTAATTTATTAATCTATTTATGAAAATTTATTTTTTAAATCATTATATTAATTATAATATTATAAAAAAATGCACATTTCACAAAATACCAACACTTAATTTATCATTTAAGACACTTATTTACTTATATCATGGAATAATTATATAATAGTTTCCTTTATAAGATTCTTTAATTTTATTTATACTTTTATAGTTGAGGTTACTATTCAATTTGGATAATTACTATTCATAATGGTCATACTACTGTTCTAACAGCCGGGTTACTATTTCATCGGTATAGTCTTCTTAATTTCTATGAATAAAACTTATTTCATTCTTCATTTATGAGAACAATGTATTCTATATTATTTATTTATTTTATACTATATAACATAATTATAATAAGGGAAATTTTATTCAAAAAATTTTGGATCATTATAATCACTCTGTCATCTTCTATGATTTAATAAAAAATCTGAGAGAGCACATCCAATCATTTTATCTTCTCTCTAAACCAATGAAAGACATTGGGAAGAGGAAATAGACTTACTTATCAACCAAAAATTGATTTTTTCAAAGATTAATTTATGCACATATCTTTCTATTTTATATTTCTTTTGAGGTGTGGTTATTTTATTTTGTATATATGTTGAGAACATACTCTCATACAAAATTGAAGAGTACTATGATACTATTTCTTTAATTTCCTTTATTTTTGTATCCCCACAATAAACTGTGGGAGTATCTTAGTGATATCATGAAAATTATTATGTGTTGTGGTAATCTATATACCCAACACAATTTGTGGACAATCTTGTTTCTTTTAATAAAAATTATTGTAAATGGTTTCATTGTCACGTGGATATGATTAAATCACAACTTGATACTGAACATCTTATTTTTTTCTTCAATGGGTTATTTAAAAAAAATTTCCTCAATTTTAATTTTTTTATATTTTCAATATATGTTTCAAATAAACCTTCGATATGATTTTACAAATCAATTTAGAAAAAACATAATTTTATAGAAAACTTTTACCAGTGATATATATATATATATATATATATTATTTTATGTAAGTAGAGTAATCTAAAATGTTGAGAATAATATCAATTTATTCTAACTGAACTTTGATCAAGTCTTTGAGAGGTTTTTTCAAAACATCAAACTTGTTATACTTACCATAATAGTAAAGTGAGTTTTTTTTAAATTGAGGGATTTTTTTTGATTTTTTATTATAAATTTTTATTAGATTCTCAATTCACCCTCCTCCTAACCACTCCACTACGAACCACATTTGGTATCAAAGACAATTTATTTATTTTCCTTTATATCAGACATTGAACAAGTAACATGAAAAAGGTATCTATTTAATTTTATTATTATAATTATGTAATTATTGATACCTCCATATATAAAGGCTCTACTATATATATACCACCTTATTTTAATGGAAAAACTATGATTAGTGGAAAATTAAAATTAAAATTTATCTTAAGAGTTTGAAAGATCAATATTAAAAACTTGAAGCACATATATGTGACTAGATTGATACTAATAAAGGTTGTTATGAATGTAACTCTAAATTAATAAATGATTTATATTACTTTTTGGTGAAGATGAGTTTAATATAGCACCTCCTTGTGATACTACTATTCAAATCCAGGATACTCTTTCTATATATCATAAAGGAACTTCAAATGTTAATGAAATGAGATTAAATACCTATATAATTTAATATGATACATTTAAAATAAATCATGATGAATCTATTTTGGATATGTATCTTACCTATAATGAAATCATCAATACAATGTTTTCACTTTAAGTGAAAGTAGATGAAAAATATTTAGTGTTGTGGTTCTTGAGATTTATACCCGATCACCGTATAGGCACTGATATCTCTATTAGTGTCCTATGACATCAATAAATTATAAGTCAAAGAAATAATTATAAAATTGATAATGTATGAGGAATAATTAACGTTATACACTTATGATAACGCTGAACCCAAAAATTATATTCATTTTAAAGAATCTCAATAAAAATCAAAGGATGTTATTAAATATGATTGAACCAGTGGAAGTGAAGATGATTTTGATAGTAATGAAGAGATGTGTCACCTATAATAAAAGTTTTAAAAACTCAATATGATAAAAACATTCTTCATAAAACCAAATTATAAGGTAAAATATGATAGAAAAGGAATCTATAAAAATTATAACCAGTTTGGTGAAGTAAAATGATACTATTGTAAAAGAAAGGGGAACATTAAAGAGGACTACCCAAATATTAAATAAAAGAATAAGTATAAAGTTAAAGGAAATAAATTTAAGAAAGTAATTAAACCCACCCTGAGTGCATAATAATATTTCTATAATGGTATAGAATCACTCAAGGATAATACTTATGAGAAAAAAAATCAGGTTTTTATGGCTTCTTCATCTACGATAAAGCCTAATGATTCTGTATTCTAGGAAAGTAAGTTTATTAATGATTCAAATGTGAATAATGAAGAGTTATTTTAATACCGATCCATTATTTAACTCACATTGAATGAAATAATAGATAAATATAAAAATATAATAAAAAAAATATTTTTCAATAACTTTAAAATCTGATATCTATTTTGAAAAAAGAAAATAATTACTTTCACTAAAAATAAAATAATGAACATAAACTATCAAATAAAAATATAAAGAAGAACCTTGAAAATTTTACCCTAGGAAGAGATAATTTGACTATGATGTTAATTAAAATAAATACAAAAATATATATAACTATAATTGGTTATCAATAAGGTTAATTAGTAAAATTAACTTTGATTATAGTTCAAAATAATATAGATTTTGAAAAAATTCTTGTAATTATGTCCCAAATATGGTCTTTATTTCTAGAGTTATTAATTTTGTTATTGAAATATCTATTATGAAAGTTTATATTCTTAAATCTCCATGTGATAACATTTTGGACTAAGAAAAATATGGCTACCGATATCTTTTCTTAATTAATTTTTTATACATGAAATGATTGAAGAGTAACATCAAGCACTTATAGTATCTAGATAGTAGATTCCCCAAACATATTATTGGTACTTCTAAATTTTTAATAATATTGTGAAGGTTGATAGTGGGCATGTCACTTTTTTTGATAATGATAATGGAAAAAATTTTAGCCTTAGACAAATCGATAACTCCAAATTTATATTAATTTATAGAGTTTTGTATGTTTATGGTTAAAAATATATGTTTTTTTTGTATTTTTCAATTATGTGATGGTGGGATTCATGTTATGTTTGAAAAAAATGTTTGTAAGATTTATTATTCTAATCATAATTTAGAATTTATTTATTTAAATAATGGTAATGTGTATGTAATTAATATAGATTCTATGATTTCTCAAAATGTTTCCTGATTAAGTGAATTTCATAAAGAATCATGGTTATATAATAGGAGACTAATAAAATTAAATATACCCTCTCCTTGAATGATTAATAATATAGGTGTAGTTAGGGATATACCTAATATATAATTTGAAAAAGATAATGTATGAAATATTTATGAAAAATGGAAGAATAATAATATTTATTCCAAACCAATGAATGAGGTTTCTACCTATCAACCACTAATATTTTTTCATATAGAAGTTTTTGGAATATATTGAGTTTCTAGTTTATTCAGAAATATTTATGATTATATGACTATTAATGATTATTCATGATTCACATGGGATTATTTGTTGGCTCACAAAATTAAACTTATGGATGTGTTTCAGAATATGATATGTCTATAGAAAACTTTAATGTAATTACTATCAAGACCTTGAGATGTGATTATGTAAGTGGTTTTTAAAATCATGATTTTGAGACCATATTCTCACAAAATCACAATAATCACAACTTATATACTTTTAGAACTCTTAATAAAATGGAGTGGTTGAAATTAATAATGAAAGCATTCAAGAGTTTTCATGAACTATCTTTAATGAGTATGGATTAACTATCAAATTTTTGGTTGATGTTGTCAATATAGATTTCTATATTAACAATAGGGTTCTTATTAAAATTTTTTTAAAAAATACCTCTGATGAATTGTTGAATTGTATGAAACCTAATGTTAATTTCTTTAAAGTATTTGAATGTAAAGTATTTCTTCTTAATACAAAATTAAATAAAGAAAAATTATATCCAAAGAGTTATGGAAGTATTTTCCTAGGTTAATGAACCTCCATAAACTCATATAAAGTCTTCAATAAAATAACCAAAATTGTTAAAGGACATTTACATGCCAATTTTGATGAAACAAATCCCCATGAGACTAAATATTCTATAATATATCTTTAGAATGATATGCCAAATATGAATATCAATAAACCCTTCATGAATCCTGATTTATTTTCAGATTTAAATGATGAATATATTATCTTAGAAAAAGAAGTATTGTTTGACCAAACATATCTTGAGGAATAAATAGAAGAACCAATTAATTCAATTCCTAGAACCATCATAACTCATAGAGACAATCCATTATATGTTGTTATTGGTGACCAAGATAAAGTTACTCAAACTAGACACTCTCTTTGAAACTAGGTTGAATTTCATGCTTTTTTGTCAAATCTTAATCCTAAAAACACTACTGAACCTATTAGTGATAAAATTTGGGGCATGTCTATGTATTAAGAGTTAAATAATTTTTAATGGAATAAATTATAGAAACTAGTAGAAAGTCCTAAAGACTACCTAATGTTTGGACCTAAATGGGTGTTTAAAAATAATGTTGATAAATCTAACTATATAGTTAGTAATAAAGGTATATTGGTCACACAATGATTTAGTCCTGAAGAAATAATTGATTATAAAGAAACCTTTTCACCTGTAGCTATAATTGAAAACATTAGTTTAAAAATTTCTTATGAAACACATCATAATTTAAATATATAATAAATGGATGTAAAGAGTGTGTTCCATAATGCTGATATTTATGAATATGTTTCTATTGAACAACCCCATAGATTTAAAAACCACATTTTCATAATTCTTTTTTATCTTTTTAAAGCTCTTTATAGTTTAAAAAATCTCCTAGATCATGGTATGATAGAGTTGGATCTTTATTAATTTATAAAGGGTTTTAAAAAGAAATAACTAATCCTATCCTATTTATAAAAAGGATTTATAAATATGTTTTAGGAGTTCAAATATATGTTGATGATATTATTTTTGGGTCTCCCAACAACTCCATAATTATTATGTTTTATAAAAAGATGAAAAATAAATTTTAAATGAGTTTAATGGGAGACTTAAATTTCTTCCTTGGATTTTATATTTCAAAAAAATGAATTATTGTAAATAAAAAAAAGCATATAAAATATATTTTGAAATGCTTTGGCATGGGTAAAACAAAAGGAATTACACTCCTATATGGAAAAATTAGAAATTTTATTTGGATGAAATTAGAAATATAGTTGACCAAAAATCTTATATTAGTATGGTTGGGAGTTTACAATACTCAAATGCATGCTGGTCTAATATTATGTATAATGTTTTTATGGATGCCAGTTTTCAAGAAAAACCACTGGGATCTCATACACATGTATTTAAATGGTTTCATTAAATAAATAAAGAATATAATTAACTTTGGCATGTTTTATTCTAGTATAAAATCTTTTAGCTAGTTATTTATTATGATGTTGATTTTGGTAGATGTAAGTTGTACTGAAATATCACCTCTCAAACATGTCACTTTTTAGTCATGTCTCTAGTATATTAGTTTAGTGAAAAAGTATAACACTCTTGAATTATCCATTTCTGAAGCTAAATATATATTACCAATAAAATATTCTGAAAAAATTAAATAGATGAAATAAAAATGGCTAAATTATGGATATAAATTTAGATATGTACCTATAAATTTTGATAATTTAATATCTATTAATATTTATAAGAATCCAATATCACATTTCATGACTAAACATATTGATATAATACATCAATTTTTGAGATATAATTATAAAAATGTTGATATCCATTTTGAATTTATTAGCACAGAACACCAACTTACTGACATATTTAAAGATCATATAAATGTTGAGAGATTGAATTATATCATACAATGATGAAGAATGATTAACTACTTCCAATTATTTTGTTCTTAATTTATTATATCTTATTTTAATTACTAAACTAATCTATGTATTTATGATTATATTAATTAACTAATTTATTTTTTCTCTATAATTAATATATTACTATTATCTATCTATTTATGATTAATATACCTTGGAAAATTTTCCACATGATTGATTAAGTTTTTGAATGTATGGTTGATCAAGTTGAATATATGGTTAATTAAATTTCTTGCTTTTATATTTTTGAAATATAGAAGAACATATGAATATTCCTTTTATCAAGCTTCAATATGTGTTTTATTACTTTAATTTTATTTTATTATATTCCCATGATTTACTATTTAAAAAGTCTTAAATTATTTTTAAAGACCCCTAAATAAAATTTGAATAGATTATCTTCTCTAGAAACTTGATCCTAGATCGATTTTGAACTCTAATTTTTAACAAAAACCTAGTATTATAATATTTTAATATTAGTCAATATTAGTTAGAATAAAGTGTTTCTTTGAATATACAACTTTGGAAGCCTTGGGTAAATATTAAAGATCAAAATCAAGATCCAATGGAATAATGAAACCATTGAAACTGCACTTGTTTTCTTGTGATGTTTATCTAGAAAAATAAGTTTATTTAAAATAGTTTAGATCAAGTAAATCCTTTTTAGGGAGATTTATGAAATAGTAAGGTTGTATTGAGTGGTTTTTGGATTGTTATAAATCCTTATATCCCCATTTAGTAAAAGATATCTATGTGAATATTATTTTTGAAACTGGTGAAAGATGAGATCACATTAGAGTGATTATTGATGGTCAAGAGCATGAATTATCTTCAACTTTATGGGATATAAGTTTAGAAGTACCAAATAAAGGTGAGTATGAGGACATTAAAATTTATTAATCTAGGAATAATCCTCATTTTGGTTTTGAGAGTTCCTTGAAAGAACTAATTCGTAATAGAAATCCAAGAAGGCCAAATTATATTGATGTCAATGGTGATTGAAAGGTATTGATTAACTTTATTTAGCATGATATCTTTCTTTGGAAGGAAAATTTCATCATTATAAGGCATCATGAACCATTATTTCATTATATAATGGTAAATAGAGTGCACATAAATCTACCTAGATTTATTATGATATATATTAATGAACTAGGAAATAATTCATCCACGTTCTATTATTTTCATTATCCAAAATTCATCTAAACATTTTTTTGACCATAAGGGAATTGTTCATTAGGGGAGGAAAAGTATACTACTTATAGTGACATTTTTTTTGAATCAAACCTCCTCTAAGAGAATGAAGATTTTATGGAACCCTTAGAATAAATCTTTGGTTGAGGATGATAATAAGTTGTACAAGAAATATAATCCTATGAGTAATCTAACCACGACAAAGTTAATAGTGAATCTAGGTTTAGGAATACAATTAAACTATTGAGGTTGATTATTATTATGATTTAAGTGGAGAATATTTGTACGTTTATCTTGTTATTGAATCCTTGAGGTATTTTGAGGAAATAATAAGTCACTCTCCTTATTCAGATATTGCAAAAGATAAAGGTCCCTGGGAAGGAGTAGTATCTACTGAGGGGACGGGTAATCATAGATCATTTATTTTTAGAAAATATATCACTGATTTAGGTATGATAATATAATTTTATATATTACTATGATTTCTGGTATTGGTAGCACTAATAATTGGATCTAAACCACCTAGTAAGGAGAAGACTCATGATACCCCTCTTATTGAATTAAATCCTTATACTCTAGATAGTGATGATAAGGATGATAATATAAGTTTCATTCTATATAAACCTGGTAGACATTCCATACCTATTTTACCCAGTGATCCATATATAGTAGAAAAATCTACCTCATCTCATGTTCTTTTAGAACAAGGAAGAAAAAACCTCTTAGTTGATGATTTTATACAAGATATGTTTAACCCATATTCTATAAAACTAGATGATCTATCTTCCCAAGATCATTTCTCAGATCTCTCAATACAAGGTGACCCAATATATGATTCCTCTCCTCATATAGATATTTTAATAGTTAAATATTATTACAGTTCAATTCAACCGATTGAAAGACCTACGTTTGAATCATTATATGATGATGTATCTTTATTAGATCCCTTAGATGTGGCTGATAATGACTTTACACCTAGTCATATTCTATCTCATCTATTTTCTTCTCCCACATTCATTTCCTCAATAGTCATTATTCAAATAATAATTGATCTATTGGATGAATTGAAGTAAATGGTTTTATGTCTAGGTAGTACATCGAGTATGGTAGAAATGAAGACATATCTTTTATAAATTTTAGTACTATTTCTCACATTTAGTTGAATATTTTTATCCAAGATGATCATATTTCTCATGATATTGAATCCTAAGAGAATCTATTGGGACTCTATAAGATTATTTTACAGACATTTTGCTCAAAAAGGACTAAATATATATTAATTATATATTTAGTTCCTTTAGATTACCTCCTCCAGCTCCTACTCCTCCACCTACAATACATGTACCTATTTATGAAGATCTCATTCAAAGGGTTGTGAATGCAGAGATTCATTACCCTTTTGAATGTTTAAATGTAACTAGGAATTTAATGCATATGGATCTAACTGTTCCTGGTGAGAAGTTGTTTAATATGGCACATGAAGAGATAATTAATATTTCAAAGGACAAAGGCACTATAAGAGGTTTTATAAATTATTAAATAAGATAAATATTCACCAAGTCTGATCTAAAGGTCATGTTTAGGTATTTAGATAAGGATTTAAGGTTAAAAACTTTAAAATAGGATTTTAAGTAAATAATATAGAATATGTTGGTAAAGGATATTGGATCAGTTCATGATATGTTGTGATGGATTCTTATATATCATAGAGCATGGATCTTGAAATATGATAGATATCACTTAAGTTTTAGGGCCTTACCTTTTCCACTTCCAACACTAAAATTCAAGCCCCTTCAGATCTTCCTTTGAATAGTGTTTCAACTTATACTACTCTAGCATCCCAAAATCATATAAGTTTTCTTAGTATTAGACTCCCTCAGGATACCCAGCATATCAGACCGATCTCTAAATGAATTCTAATTCTAGGAGATTCTTCTTCTTCTCAACCTTCCCCTAAACCTTCTTTTACTCCATCTATAACCAAATGAAATGAACCTATTAATCCTTCAAATGTTCGAGACCCCACATACTTAGATTTTGATTAAGGAACCTAATAGGGTTATTTTAATTATTTATAACTATTTGAAGTTAATGAAATATATATTATTCATTCTTGATTCTCTATATATTTGATCTTATCACCTTATTTTTACATCTCTTGACTAATCATATAATTTATTTTTGAAGCCTACATTATCCATTCCAATCATATCATGCATTATTTTTGATAATACCAAAAGGGAGAGTATAATATGTTTATCTCATAAATATAATATCTTATCTAAATTATCTCTATTTTTATCAAATATTTAATCTTCTATATTTTCAAATCATAAAAATAGAGATATTGATGGATTATTTAATCAATTACTTATTTTAATGATCTATATTGATGTTTGTTTCATTATTAATGAATTATGTGTTATTTTTTAGAAAATTTTACTTTATAGATACATATAAAAATATTCCTATGTATGAAAATGACCATAAATTTAGTAATCAACTATATGAAGAAACTCAACTGAACACATGAATAGACATGTGATTGTGTGTCAGATAAGTGAAATTTCTCTAAGTAATCAACTAAACATATGAGTACTGGATGGATTGAAAGTAAGATTCAATCAACCAAAAGAATATTTCCATAATACCACATGATGAAAATAGAAAATTAGTATAATATTGAAAATAATGGAATTATATTCATGGATAAAGGGATTGATTATATGTCTTATCGATTTAATATGGTGTAAATCTCCCTAAATATTGAAGCAACTATAAGAAAAAATAAAGTGATCATTTTATGTAATCATGTAACCAAATGACATACTTGTAATTTTGGTAATTTATTAAAGAAACCACATGATGAATTCAATAAAGAAAATATTTAAGTTAAGTGACCACATGTGAAAATGATAGACCACATGACTAGTTAAGGGAAGAATACTGGGATTTTGCAATGTGTTGAATCAACTGTGATGTATCAAGATGATGTGGCTGACTTTAATTGACCATGTCTAATTTGAATCATATTGAATTAACATGTTCCAACAAACATATTTTACAAATTAGATGAAAATTCAGAGCATTTAATTCTTCATGGTTTATGATGAATATGAGGATCCTTTAACATTTTTGCTCCAATAGATATTTAGAAAAAAAATTTCTTTATTTATATGAACAAATTGGTGAAGGGGAAAATTCTAATAGTGATGATGAAAAATAGGACACATGTGTTATTACTCTATTTTCAAGATCTAAGACAATATATTTTCTATTATGATTTACTAAAAAACAAGAGAGATCATATTCAATAATTTCATCTTCCAACAAAACTAAAGTAAGACATTGGGAAGAGAAGATAACCTTTCTAGTCAACCAAAGCTCGATCTGTGTCAAAGCTGCATTAAACCTCATCTCTCTCCCCCTCCCTCCATATCTCTCTCTATTTTAGATTAAATTTCACTTTTACTTAGTTTATTCTATATATCTATTGAGAATATAATGTTGTATAACATTTAAGAGTACATTAATACCCTTTATTTAACTTCCTAGATTTTTATATCCCCCGGATCAATTGTGTAAGAGGTTTAGTGATATCTTGGAAAAACCTATGTGCTTTTACAATTTGTATTCCTGTTCTAAGTTGTGTATTATCTAGTTCATTCTAATAAACATGTTTGATATTGGTTTTGCTATCAAGTATAGAGAAATAATTCTTGACTTCAGACTGAACCTCTAATTTTCTTATTTCCACTGTGTATTATTTAAGTTTTTATTACTTTGTTTTAAAATTGTTTTCAATTGAAAATATATGTTTTAAATAAACATTTTATAATATTTGACTAATAAATTTAGAAAAAAAGTACTTTGAAATCTAAATTTAACCAGTAATATATCTACTATTTAATTTGATTTGATTAATCTTAAAAGAATAGGATTATCTTAAATTATTTTGAGTTTGATCAATCCCTGGAAAGTATATTTCAAAAAATTTAATCTATTATACCTACTATATTAGTTAACTAGGATTTTTATAAATTGAGGTATTTTTTATGATATTTTAATAGAAATTTTAATTGGATTCTCAACTCACCCCTCTCTTGAGAGACCGAATTTGACCGATTCTATGGAATTATAATTATACCAAAAGGATAATTGATTTTTGAACTAAAAAATATGTAAGTTTTCCTTTGTGAAAAAGAAAACCTCAAGGATCTAAATAAAAAGATTTATTATTAATATAATTACTTTTATACATGGGTAAAATGGGTAGTTGGGATCCCACAATGAATCTTTGAGAGATTAGGCATTATGTGTGTGAATAAATAAATTCCATTGTACAATCCAATAAGTGCTTTCTACATGACATGTTTGGTAAAAATTTAATAAGTACCTAATTATAAAAAAAATAATTCATTGAGATTAGGGGAATATTGAACCCTAGATGAAGAAAGGGATAATTAAATTATAATAATATCATTTGAGTTGTATCTAGGATGTGGAAAATGGAACTTGGGTATCAGGAACCTGGAGAAGGTAATAATTGAATGTTATTTTTGTAAAATTTTTAACTCCACTATGATCTATTTGTTTCACTATTGAAACTGGGACATGGACTTGAATTTAAGTGTGATACTTAGTGAAATATATATAGAAGGCATGGAACTTTCAGAAATTTATGAATTTATGAATTTCTTCTTTTTGGGCTTGTGTATTTTTACCTAGTAAAAACGCATCTTTTCATTAGGTAGAATTCATTGAAACTCATAAGAATACAATTTTCAAATGTGGGGGATTGGTATAGATAATAATTTCACACATTCTATTTTTTAATTCAATTTTTAACACCACTAAATTATTATTCTTTTTTGAAATTGTTACATTTTTTGGGTTTTAGAGTAAATTAAGGTTAATTGTGAAAATTGAATAATTCTTGAATTTTAATTGTTTTAAATTAATTTTATATTTTAGAAATAAGTTTTATAGAATAATAAAAATTGAAATTTCTTTTTTTTGGTTTAAAAAGTTGACTGGTTATATTTCTTTCAATAGGAATAAGATAAGAATAAACAAATAGTGGCCCAAAAGAGGCTCACAGTTTTCATTTTAGAACAATAGCTAATATTGGTAGAATTTCAAAGATGGACCCACATATCACACATAATTGGGACCATTGAGTAGAAAATTTAACGGCGTATAAAGAAAAAAATGAAGGAATATTTTTGATAACTATGAAACCCATAGATTCTATATATTTCAGTGTCACAATGGATTTTGGAAACATGAAAATTATAATTGAAATAGTGACCTAGGCCATAAATGTTTTCATTAATGTTATGGTAATAAAATTTGTTACAATTTTCCTCCTAAAAGGATGATATTTTGTGGCAGCATGATAAAGAAATAGGGGAATTTTTTCTTATAATTTTTCTATTAATTAATCTTACCAAGGGAAAACTTTTAGAGGAAAAGTATGATGTGAAAATGGGCCATCCTCTCAAAAATAAATTTTTACTCCATATCATTTGAAAAGAGTTAATCATTTTAGTTGTAAATTTTCCTTAGATTTATAGAATTTTTATACTATTATAACAATATATTTATTTAATATATATTAGTCTTATCTCTCCCTTTTTATTATATTTTGTGTTTTCTCCCCATTATATTTTCATTATGATATCTTTCGATCTTGATCATGAGTATCTAAACCAAGAAATCTCCCAGGGAGTGATTTAGTTTTGAACCCAAGTATTAATGGTCTGATGTTTTATGTTTGTTATATTCTTTGAGTTACTATACGGTTGATCTAGAGTGAGTGTAATCCTTGATTTTATTATCTATGGTTTAAAAGTATTTTCTACACTTTTCCCCCTTGATCGAGGAGGTGGATGTGAAGTGTACTTGGTGACCATTAACTACAATACATATTCAAAACCATGGAATAATACATTGATCACACATATGATGGAGTGTGACCATTAAGTGAATATGAAACTACTAATTAATAAATTAAGGTTCACTATAGGATATTCTCTTGAGAGAATTTCTTTTATTGCAAACTTAATTTATTCTATTTTCATTATAAATTTTGTATTTACTTTCTTATATTAAAACCATTTTCTTAACCCTTATATTTTATTATTTTTATAAAATTTTAAAACCCAAAATTAATATAAGTAAATTACAATAGTGAGTTAATTACTAGGAAATACCCTCAAGAGTGATGACCGTAGCCATCCAGCGTGTTTCCCTAGGAAAATATAATTTATTTTCCACAACCCATGATATGTATTTATAACTCCCTAAATCACCATGATTAATATCCTATAATAAAAAATAAATAAAATAAATAATATAATCACAAGGGGGAAAAATAGTAAGGAACATTTTGGTTTTACTTGGTTTAGATTTATATCATATGTCCCCATGAGAACATTTCCTGATTTTATTTCTTTGAATGTAAAAAAGTTAAAATCCCCATTAAAATTCATTTATATAGACCACTAACTAAAAAGAGAATTCAACACCTCAATAAAGTGGCCTAACCATTCTTTTATATAGGTCCCCAAACCATCATTCGATGTTACTGACTTCATATAAACTCAAATTTTCATCCATTGAATTGATAACTTATTGATTTACTCAAGATTTAACTAGATTAAATATTAATCATAGGTATTTTAAAAATGATTTCATGAATTACTCCTTTTGCAAACATATCTTTACTAAGAGTAATTATGTGAGGACTATTTGATATTTCAGTGAATAGAAAACCAGAGAATCTGATGATCTATCATCCTATCACTGATGAAGTCTATAGGAAAGTACCTTATTCTAGTTAATTGAGTAATGAAATTATAAAAAAGAGAATCATGATCCTTTACGGTACTTCACAATTCGAACAATATTCTACTTGAGTAATACTTCAAGGATATTTTAGAAATTGAAAACATGAAACAAAAAAGTGAAATCCACCTTATTACAAACAGAGTAGCTGCCACCAGAAGCTGAGCTAACCGGATTGGAAGAATGAGAGGGTATGATAGCCGCCATCGGGACAGGCACCGTGTAACATTATATAGGGAAATGCATGTTGATCCACAATGCTAGGTGGATAGATAGGTGATCAATGATGCAAAAGCTGGGGAGGGGCACATCTATTGGGTTGGGCCTACGGGTCATGTAATGGTCCTGGTATGCCATAGGGCCTTCAGGTCTTGTATTGGTGGTTCAGTAGGGACTTGTTCCTTGGGCCTACGGGTCATGTACAGGTTCCCCATCAACCTTTAAAAGGGGTATTATCCATAATAAAATAAAAAAGAAGGCCTTAATTCCATTCCGGAAAAACTAATTCCATATTCTCCATCATATTTCATTTATTCACCCTTGCCTCATTGATGAACACTGTTTCCTTCGAAAATCATGCACCGAACATTAATTAACATTTTTTTTAATTTTATTTCCTATCAGACTTCATGAGTTCAAGTTCACATTCTCCTAGAAACTTTTCAAAATTTATAGGAAATTATTACAATATGATTTTTTAACATAAGAAAACTGGTTTTTTCTAAGTGAATGAAACTTTTTATATCATTGTAAAGCTTCCCACTTTCTTGACCCATTCTATTTACACATGAAAATGCCTCAGAACTCCATTTTCTTTCATTCTTCTTTGCTACAATATATTATTCTTCTATTTATGAGAGAGAAATAGATAGTTGAAATATTTATAACCTATGTAAATCCATTCATCCATAAGTAAAGACATAACCAGAACTATTCTTATGAGTATTATAGTCTCCCTTAATATTCACATTAACTTATCTTTATAATTATTTATTCAGAATATAAAACAAGGTGATTTCATTTTTTTTGTGATACTAAAGAATCCACTTCATGGATTTGTAATGTTCCTTGACTAGATTTTCAATGAATGTGATAAAAAATACTAATAAATTATAAAATTTTGGATATAATACATAAAAAATATAATGGTAGATACAAATATAATTTTACCCTAGTTCTTCACCTCATCTCCCATTCCAGGTGTTTCCTGCTTGAAGATCACCCTGTTTGACACCTTTTTGTGCAATTGAAGTATCCTCTAGGAGATCCATTTATCAGGATAAACTAGAATGACTATCCTGACACAAGAGGTTATTGTATTGACTTGTTCTCTAAAATTGAAATGAAATTCACATCAACATATTTCACCATTAGATAATTCGAATGGAAAACATCCAATCATTTCATGGGAAACATATTTTGATAGTACAGTGATAAGATAAATATGAAGATAAGTACTTTTTTTGTACATGGAGTTAATTCAATAAAATACTAGATAATGATAATGAAATTTAAAAGTACATTGAATTATCATGGAGGATAAAAAATAGTTTTATAGACAATAGATTATTGGATATAGTGTTTTATGTCAGTGATCATATATTTTTGATAGTATCACTTTTATTATTCATCCAATGACTTTAATGGAAGGTGATATGGATCTTTATATATATTCTCCCCTATAATATATTTTATGGAAGAAGATTCCTTAAATATTGGTAGGCCCCACCACCTAATATTTTTTATATCCATTATAAAATCATTGTTAATCTATTAAGGATATATATATATATATATATATATTACACATTTCATATAAAATATGATAAAATTTTATTTTTTGATCATAATCTATCATATGAGAAAAATTAGGTTAAAATTATTTATTATAGAGGTCATATAATTTAGGACCACTCAACTATCTAGTGAAGTTCAAATAGAGAAATTAAATTTTTGAAGTATGAACATGGATATTTGAGGAAAAAATAATTAAATTATTTCATGTGTTAGTTTTCCATTGATATATGAAATGAAATATTGAGGAAAAAAATCCTTAATGTGGGATGTAAGATAATGCGGGTGTGTATATATATATATATCATATTATCCATCAATTATTTTTTCTATTATTTTTATTCAACGTAACAACAAATATTTGTATAGATATAAAATATTAATAAATAAAAAATAAACATTATAAAGAAATTATATATTCTTAAAATAATTCAATTAAGGGCATAAAATAACCATAAAAATAAATATCAAGAAAAGAATATATAATTATCAAACCTTATCATCCTAATTATTCAATCATGATATAATAAAATAGTTATAGATGAATAATTTTATAAGCTTTGGAATACACATTTTATAGAAGATAGTTAAAATAATTTTTTTGTTTGTAGGAATATGATTGAGTGATATTTATGAGATTAATGTGTGTTGTATCTTTTATATAGTTTTTTACTAGGATATACTATTTTATTTATGGTAATTGAAAATATATCTATTATAATTCTACTTTTGGAAGTGATATATATAAATTATTGAAATGACATGATTAAACCATTTTAGAAGAGAGAAACAATAATAATATATCATTTTACAAATAAATATAAAATCTATTTAAATTAATATTTGATAAATTTCAAAAATATACTATTGTAGATCATATAGGTTTAGTGCCTTTGGAGACTAAATACACTATTTTCTTATTTCATGAAATATCTTCAAAATCCCACTAAAATATCTTCCCATTTAGTAATCTTCAGAGAAATATATTACTTAAAAACATTCTTCATAACATGGGTAAAGGAAACATAAGAAATGGTGAGCTCAAATTCTCAGTAAGGGTAAACAAGGAAGTTATCAATATTACATGATCATAAGGGTATATTGTTTGATGAATTTTAAGGCCCATATCAATTATCAAACATAAAAGGTGAGTTTTAAATATTTTTATGAAATTAAACAAATATTTAATGGAGATGTAGATATAATTGAAATGAGAATAGGACCTTTGGTATAAGTGGTTGGGTAAGTTCTCTTTATGAATTAATAGTAATCCTATGGAATCCCACTTTTTATTACATGAACTTTTCAATCACATGGTATAAAACAAGGATATTTTAAAGTTTAGTTTCTTGGAAATAAGGTACATTATACATGAAAAATTAGAACATTTTTCTAAATCCTCTTGAATAAAAATTCATGGGTTTATCCAAAGAATGTTTACTAAATATCAAATCCTAGGTACATAAATCAAAGGAAAAGGGTTTTCATGAGGCCCAGTAAGGGAATGCAATTTACATGTGATCATCAAAAATATCAACAAGAACATGAGGAATGTCATTAAGGCATGATTAAATAAAAATAAGGTAAATAATAATAAAAATAATATGAATAATATCATGGAAATGTGCATATAACATTTAAATTAAACATTAAAAAGCATGTCACCAAGGTTTGTCACCGAAGTGTCATAAATGGAAATTACCAATGTTATTAACCAAGGTATCGTAAAACATGTTATCTTTAGAGATTAAATTGTTTACCTAATAAATTAGAGATATTTAAAGTAAAATAATTAATATATATTAATTTCATGTTATCAACATATTTCATAATCAAATATTTCATAAATAACTTGTTGAGAATAAAGACCGAGTTTCTTATTAAAATTTTGGCATTTCAAAAGTTCTTGAAGACATGATCATTACGTATTTTTAACTAATTAGAAGGGAATAAGGGTTTAATTTTTGTTAATATGAGAATAAAATAAATAATTTATATATATATTCATAACTCTAGAATCTTTTTTTGTGTATTCATAAAAGGAAAATAAAATAGAATTTCTTGAGGAGATTAGAGAAATTTTAAGAAGTAAATTTAGGAATATAACGAGTATACAAAATGGTTTAAAAAAACATAAAATGAGAGGGGACAAGGGTATACCATTGATAAAACATAATTTATAAGTAAAGGTATGATAAAAAGGGTAATATAATAGATTGACCATGAAATTTATAAGATATATAGAAAAGGAGGTTCTTGAATTGAAGAGAAAAGAATGGTAATTCCCTTACCTTGAAGAGTTACTCCAAGATCCTAGGGGATGGATGCTTGGGGGATATATGAAATAGTAGTTGTAATAATTATTAGGTAAAACAACTATAAATTCATGTATTATGTATTGTGAGGGAATGAAAATGGATACATGGGTGGGTATTTATAGAAAAAGTGAAGGGTTTGTTTAATAATTTCCAAATATAATCCTTGGAAATCTAGGTTGTGGAAAATGAAAAACCTTGTGATGGACCATGGGTTTTCCCATGTTTTAGGACATTTGGGACATATATTATGTTATTTTAACCCAAAAAACCAATCATCAATTTATATCACTTATTTTAGCAGGGAAAAATAATGTTTCCAAAAGATATGATTTTTAATGTTAAAGTTTCCATTTTAGACTTTGAAAAGTAACTTATAGGTTTGGAAATTGATTAAATATATTAAAAATACTAAATATTAATATAATAACACATTTTAGGTCATTTATTATGGTTAATTAATTAATTAATTATTATTAAATAATTATGAAGTCATTAATCATTTTGAAAATGAAAACTGCATTTTTACTATTCATGAGAAAATAAAGTATTTTAGAAAATAGTCATAAATTCAACATAATATAATTTAGACATGATAATTTCAAAACTTTTGTTTATTTTTTCATGATAATTTTCTACGTATGAGAATATTAGCTTTCAAATATAAAAATTCTTATTTATTAAAAATATAGTGTGTTAAAAATGAATAGTAAAATTTATGACACTTCAAAAAACAATTCAATGACATAATAAAATTATTTTATCATTTATATTTAAAAAGGATGTTTTTATAATAATATTTTATTAAAATAAGTATTATTCATAACTCCTTAGTTTATTATAAAAACAACAACCTTTTTGAAAAGTACAATTTAATTTTGAAAAATCAGTTTATAAAATTCATCATATTTAAGAAAAAATATTCTTAAAATTGAATTTATGGAATAAAATTTTTATTTATACAATAAAATTAATGTTTAAGTAAATAAGGCCTGGGAACATAACCCCTTATAACACCTGTGTATGACCTAAGTGTAAGGTGTGTGATAGTGGTAGATTCATGGGGTGGCTCGACTAACACATCCAAAGTGGTAATCTACAATACTTCAAACTTATCCCATAAATGATTTTGTTAAAGATTTAATTGCTGAAGCTCAAATTGGTATTTTTCAAGGGTGAACCCCAATTATGCTACCTCCCTCCCATGTTCTGAAAATGTAGCTTCATACAACATGACTCTTTTGGTTGAGGCCATCACTTCTCATTTCTACATTAATTATCCTTTGTCATTTCTACATATAAACTCTAATTATATTGTTAAGATTATTATCAAGAGTATATTTTACAATGGTAATATTTGTAAAGACCCGTAAAATTCAAGGGAATTTTTTTCTTAATTTTATTTTGGATTTTACAAGAACGCAGTTTCTGACGACACCTAATTCTGAGGCTCAGTGTGCCTGGATTCATTTTTCGAAGTTCAGCTCAGGTACGTTCAGTGAACGAATGAGCAGTTTTTCCTAACTATTGAACCGGTTCTCAGAATCGAAATCCGAGGCCACCAATGAAACCGCAGTGCCGATATTTACTTAAGAACACCTTTTCTAGAGTTGCGTTTGCTCGGGTGAGGTTATTAATTAAATGGGTTAACTATGGAATAAAATAAAATTTTGTGGTACAAATTTTATTTTTATTCTAGGTAGTTTAAACCTATGTTTGGTGGTTAGAGTGGGACCCACTAATATCCTAACTCCACTAGGTAGGATATTAGTGAGATGGGGCCCACATGAGCCCCACCCCCTTTATTTCCTTTTTACCTCCCACGTGCATTTAATATGGTAACTCACCTGCACCCCCTCTTAAATGCCAAGTCAACTATCACGTTTAATTGAATTTTTTTAAATGCCTCATTAATTTGTCAATGCTGGATAATTAAATCATGATCTGATTTTGAATTTCAAAAAGAGTTAGCATGAGAAATAAAATAAGGTAAAGCCTTATTTTATTATATTGTTTCGTTGTGCGAGAAGGATTTGAAGAGGAGAGCTCAAGTCTTGGAATCCTCATCTTCCTCCTTGAAGAACACGAAGAACGCTCCGTCGCCGACGAAGAACACCAGCCTCTGATGAAGGATGACGAAGGATGCCGAATCCTCGGAGATCGACGACGTGACACCATGTACCACGACTCCAACGATTCTCTTCTCCGAGACATCGACGATGCTTACAGAACCTTCTTCCGCGACGATTCTTTCCTACGATGAACCTTCGTTCAACAATGCCTTGAGGTAGGGGTTTGGTTTAATTTAATTTATGTGGATTATATCCTTGACATGTGTTAAATTGTTGAAAGTCGTTTGAACCACTAACGCGGTGGGTGCGGACCAACGAACATGTCTGAACCCACCGATTCTCTGTTCCTGATGCGCGGAACGTTGGGCGATGATGAAACGGGACCGTTGAGCGATTTGAGGCCGTCGCAGTAATCTACAGGTCCTGAGACGACCCTAGGCGCAGACGAGAGGAAGAACGGACCACCGGAGCAGCTCCGGTGGCCCACGGACTATACCAGTGGCGTCCCAGCGCGCTGCTAGGAGGGACTGCTACGGTTGAAGCCGCAGCGGCAGGCGACCGGTCCCGTGGTCGCACGAGACCCAAGGGAGACGCGATGCCCAGTGCCCTGTCTGTTGGCAGAAGGGAACGACCCCCACGCAGGGCCGCAACTTCAATCAAGGGGGCAACCTCCCCCTTTGCACGTCCGCTCAGCCAGCGCCGAGCCGACCCTGCTCAGCCTGCACCGAGCCGCCCTGGGTCGGGCCGCGCCCTAATGGGCCAGACCTGGACCCAGTTCGGGTCGACCCGGTATGGGCCGACCCAGGGGGGTCTTGGGCTGGGTCGGTCAGGGCCCAAAACCCCCTATTTCTAGAAAGTTCTGTTCAAACGCCCGTATCTTGGGCTACAGAACTCTGATTGATGCACCATCAGTTGCGATGCGATATTTGGATCGAGGCGGTAATTTCTTTATATTACAATCAAGGTTTTAGAGAACTTTGGATATGGCTGGGTTGGTTCGAACACGAAATCAACCGGGCCCTCGGAGCATAAACGCTTATAACTTGAGCTCCGGACGTCCGATTGAAGTTCAATCGACTTTGTTGGATTCCTCTTAGTGAGAAGGGCCTTTTGGATTACCCCGCTCGAGGTTTGGATGCAGTTGGAGTGCGGTCGGGTTGGTTTTGACTTAAAAACCAACCAGGACCCTAGAACGAAAAGGTCAATAACTCTCAGACCGGGCGTCCGATTGACGTGCCGTCTGTCACGTTGAGTTCCTCTTGTCTAGATGGAACTTTGAGATACATAAACTCCAGACTTCATGTCAGTTGATGTATCGACCCCTTGGCTCGTCGAGCGGACCTTCCCGAAATCGATCATGATGTGTGCGGGAACCCTAGAGCTGGCTGCGACTGCGATGAAGACCATACTGAAATCCTCCGTGGGTTTGACGATGATGAAGACTACACTGGAATCCTATGTGGGTTCGGAAATGATGAAGACCATACTAAAATCCTCCGTGGGTTCAACGACGATGAAGATTGCACTGAAATCCTATCTGGGTTCGGCAGTGATGAAGACCGTACTGAAATCCTCTGTGGGTTCGACGATGATGAAGACTTCACTGAAATCCTATGTGGGTTCGGCAGTGATAAAGACAATACTGAAATCCTCCATGGGTTCGACGATGATGGAGACTGCACTGAAATCCTCAGTGGGTTCGGCAGCGATGAAGACCGTACTGAAATCCTCTATGTGTTCGATGGAGATTACTCTGTTCTTGCTATCCTACATGGGTCTGGCAGAGTAGCTCGTCTGTATCCTATGTGGGTCCGACAGCTTAGCTGGTTTAGTATCCTATGTGGGTCCTATCTTAGATGAATCAGTGGCTACATCTGATCATCTCTATCACCTTACGAAGAAGTATACCTGTGTGAGCTGAGTCTTGACCTTCAATCATTATCTTCGATATGATTGACTTGCTTTCCTATGTGGATTGTGTTGTGATTTCCTGTGTGGATTGGGTTGCACTATCCTTTTTGGAAATGATCGAACATGGGCTCGGATGTTAGATCCGAACTGGAATTGATGACTTAGGTATATGTATGGGCATATACCTAAGTAGTGTTGGTTGTTACTTCGTGATTGTATCTTTCCTTTGTGGATTATCCTTTGTGGATTCTGGGAGACCTTCGGGGGTATCGGGGTCCCTAATGAGTAGCGTATACTCACCCCTGCACGGGATATGCCCACACTACATTGTGTTGGATGCAGACGACGGACAACACTGATCGTGGTTGAGGCTAGTGGAGCTGTCAGTACCTGGAGGTGGACCATTGGGCGGGACTTACATGGAGCGGACGACTGGACCGAGGTGCTAAGGTGGCTATCTGTACCCCCCCTTCATGTGGGACTTCCAGTGGATGGCTCAACATTGCTGCTTTACTTTCAGTTGTTGTACTTTATTTCCAGTTGTACTTTACTTTCATTTTGGGTTTGTATTCTGGCCCATTTACTTTCCACACTTACTTTTGTACCAAGTTTTACTCAGTGTTTACTTTTGCTGGCTTACTCTGTGGTGTTTTTTTACTTTATAAAGGCAATGCCTTCCCCTTTTTGACGGGTTTTACGCCTTGGTTCTAGTCTCCAGCCCCTGGCCTATGGGAGGCAGGCTTGGGGTAGTCACGGCATGGGCCCTGAGGACGGGTCGTGACAAATTGGTATCAGAGGAGTTCGGTTCTACCGCATAAATCTAGACTCTGATCTTTCTTCTTTGTGAAGAAATATTATTAAGGGTATTGACTATGGTTATCAGTCCAGGGAGTCCAGTTTTGGTGTGGAGGCTGACGTATCCATACACCAGGACCCTAACTTCTGATTTTCGACTCAATGCATGAAAACATTTATTGCATGTGTGTTTCAAAAGTTTTCTTTGTGATTACATTGTGTTAGCTCACCAGGTATACTATTTGACCGTGGCGCAACTGTTTCTTTTTAGGATGGCCCCACGATGGCAGCCAGCTAGGGTTCTGAGTTTTGTGCGAGCCGACAACCCAACGAGCGACGAGGCCTCAGTGTAGGGCCTTTTGACAGCGGAGGCACCGATGGTACCTCTACCCACTGGGCCCCCGATGCTACCAACCCCAGCCGCTGATCGTGCACGTCGCCTTAGTGCACTGCAAGAGTTCCAGCATCAGAGACTGCCCAGGTTCTATGGGGAGATAGACCCTCAGGCTACCGAGGATTGGCTGGAGGTGGTTGTGCGAGTTTTCAGGTTAGTGGGGACACCAGCTGAGCTCTTGGTGATCCTCGCAGCGAGCCTCCTGCATGCGGAAGCAGGAAGATGGTGGAGCTTGATGCTCCAGGTGCACAACGAGGCATCTCTCCATTGGACGGACTTTGAGAGCCTCTTCCGCTCGGAGTTCGTCCCAGCCAGCCTCTGTGCGGTGCGCATCTAGGAGCTTCTACAACTGCGACAGGGCAGCATGATGATCGCCCAGTACACGGCGAGATTTAACGATCTCTTGCGCTATTCGACGGACATTGTATGAGACCCATTATTCTGTGCTCGGACCATTGAGCAAGGACTGAGGCATGAGATCAGGGCATCGATGGTCTCCCTCATCATTCCGACACAGGTAGGAGTACTAGAGTGAGCTCTTCTCATAGAGATCTTTCTTGCTGATCCTACACCCGTAGCGAGACCTACTATAGGGCGACATATGGTAGATTTGTCTGCAGTTGGAAGTCGAAGGATGTCACAGGGGTCCAGGTAGACCAGACCATTAGGTAGACGACCTCAGGACACTGGCTCAGAGGTGCAGGGCACAGGGCATAGAGCCAGCCTTCCGAGGAGCAGGCAGTGCTACGCATGCGGCGGGAAGGGCCACATGGCTCGTGACTGCCCAACCCGCCATGCAAAGGAGTAGCAGACGTTTGAGGGGCCACACAGGCATAGGAAGAGTGTCGACCGTGGCGGTCCGCCGAGAGCAGGTGGACGGGGAAGGGGAACTGGCTGAGCAGCAGGTGGTGGGTGATGCTTTGAGGCTTTACCAACACCACCACCAGGAGGCCTAGCCCAACCACAGGGAGCTGGCGGGCAGAGAAAGACCCAGCTTCAGGCAGCGGAGGCCTACAAACACGGCACAACAGAGATGATTCTAGGTACTATCTGGGTCTACTCAACCCTTTCTACAGTTCTTATAGACACAGGAGCAAGTCATTCTTTTATTGCTGCTGCCCTTGTTCGGAGCTCAGAGATTCCGACAGATCCATTGGCTCGATCTTTACGGATAGATACTCCTACGGGAGTAGACTCGATGATTACGCACTGGTTCCAGCAGTGTGAGCTTACTCTAGGAGGTGATATCTTTAGATGGAATCTTCTTATAGCGGCGTCAAGGCATTACGACATCATCTTGGGTATGTATTGGTTATCCACAGTCCATGCTCAGATCGACTGTATTAGGCGCAAGGTGTGATGTGTTCGCACCGATGGGAGCAGGTTCACCTTCACCGGTGAGAAGGGAGCCTTTGTAGCACATGATGGACTCATGCAGAGGAGAGGATAGCCCATCACTCATCAGTTAGCTAGCCTCATCCTAGGGGCAGTTGACATGCAGAGTCCTAGTTTTCCTGTAGTGGTGGATCAGTATGCGGACGTTTTCCCTAACGATGTTCCAGGACTACCTCCTCGTAGAGAGGTAGACTTTTATATTGACATGTACCCTAGGACTTCCCCAATGTCCACTCCAGCATATCAGATGGCCCCCGCTGAGCTTCGAGAGCTATGTGTATTGTTGGAGGACTAACAGGGCAAGGGATTCATCCGACCCAGTGTTTCACCCTGGGTTTCCCGGATATTGTTCCCCAAGAAGGTGGACGGGAGCTCGCGACTGTGTGTCGACTAATGTCACCTGAACCAGGTGACCGTGGGGAACAAGTATCTGATATCAAGGATTGAATACCTCTTCTATCAGCTCAAGGGAGCACGGTGGTTCTCGAATATAGACCTTATATCAGGATATCATCGGCTCAGAGTTCGAGACGAGGACGTGCAGAAGACGGCCTTGAGATGTCGGTATGGCCACTATGAGTTATTGGTTATGCCTTTTGACATAACCAATGCTCCAGTAGTGTTCATGGGTCTCATGAATAGGATATTTCAGCCATACCTCGATCGATTTGTCATGGTCTTCATCGACGACATTTTGATATACTCGATCACTGAGAAGGAGCACGCCTACCACTTGTGGGTTGTACTAGACACACTACGAGAGCACCAGCTTTATGGAAAGCTCTCGAAGTGTCAGTTTTGGTTAAGTGAGGTCCACTTCTTGGGACACATCATCTCTGAGGCGGGAGTTGCGGTGGATCCTTTGAAGATTGAGGCAGTGCTAGCTTGGGAGCCACCCAGGAGCGTGACGAAGGTGCGGAGTATCTTGGGTCTAGCTGGGTACTACCGGAGATTTGTGCTAGACTTTTCCAGAGTTGCGGCACCACTCTCATCTTTGAAGAAGAAGGGGAAACCATTTGTGTGGTCAGATAGATGTCAGCAAAGCTTCGAGGAGCTGAGACAGAGATTACCAGTGCGCCTATCTTGACGCTACTAGAGGAGGGAGTGGGGTACGTAGTCTACTGCGATGCATCAGGGGCTGGACTCTGATGTGTCCGGATGTAGGAGAAGGCCGTTATCACCTATGGATCATGTCAGTTGAGGAAACATGAGCATAACTACGCTACCCATGACCTGGAGTTAGCAGCAGTGGTCTTCGCTCTGAAGATGTGGCGACACTATCTGATGGGCGAGCACTTTACAGTCTACTTTGACCACCAGAGTCTCAGGTACATCTTCTCGCAGAGGGACTGGATTCTGAGAAAGAGGCGATGGCTCGAGTTCCTCCAGGACTATGACTTTGAGATAGTCTATACTCCTGGAAAGGGGAACGTAGTAGCCGATGCTCTCAGTAGGAGGACGGGCATCCAGCTACTCAGGGAGGCGACGGAGCAGCTAGCTTCTTTTCAGATATCCTTCATGGATAGAGATGAAGCAACCTTTCTTCAGTCACTCACACTCACTCCGCCACTACTGTAGCGGGTCAGGGAGGCATGTCATGAGGATGCTGACTGTGAGACGCGGCGTGCACAGATATCCTCAGTACAAGCACCTGATGGATTCTCTATAATAAGAGAGCACAAATTCCTTTTCAGAGGACGTACCACGGTACCAGTTTCGTTACAGGAGGAGGTGTTGAGACAGTTTCACACTTCCCCTTTAGTGGTACATCCAGGAGTGGTGAAGATGTACCAGGATCTCAGACGACAACACTGGTGGCCAGGTATGAAGAAGGTTGTGGCAGAGTTCGTTTCTCGATGCCTCACCTGCCAACAGGTGAAGGCAGAGCACCAGGTACCAACAGGCTTGGTACAACCCTTGGAGGTCCCGGAGTAGAAGTGGGACGAGATATCTATGGATTTCGTGACAGGACTTCCACGCACTTCCAGAGGTCACAACTCCTTTTGGGTGATTGTCGACCGACTCACCAAGTCGGCCCACTTCTTACCCATCAGAGAGAAGGGCTCAGTAGAGATATTGGGACGTCTCTATGTTCAAGAGATTGTACAGCTTCATGGTGTGCCATCATCTATCATCTCCAATCGAGATTCTCACTTTACTTCCCAGCTTTGGAAGGGGTTGCAGGAGGCATTCAGGACGTAGCTACGTCTGAGCACCGCCTTTCACCCTCCGACGGATGGTCAGACGGAGAGGACCATTCAGACTCTCGAGGACATGATCCGTGGATGTGTCCTCGACTTTGGTCACAGCTGGGAGGACCATTTACCCTTGGTGGAGTTCACGTACATCAACAGCTACCACTCCACCATCGGGATGGCACCATACGAGGCGTTGTACGACCGACCTTGTAGATCACCTCTGTGCTGGATAGACCCTAGGGAGTCAGCACTTGTGGGACCAGAGATGGTCCAGGCCATGAGAGAGAAGGTCCAGGTCATCCAGGAGTGGATGGGGACAGCTCAGACCCGGCAGAAGTCTTATGCTGACAGGAGGCGGAGGCCACTAGAGTTCAAGGATGGTGACCATGTTTTTTGGCGGGTCTCACCTCGATGTGGATTACAGAGATTTGGCCGAGGTGACAAGATATATCTATGCTTCATCGAACCATTCCAGGTCCTCAGCAGGGTAGGCAAGGTGGCTTACCACCTAGCTCTACCACCTCAGTTGCACCGGGTGCACGACGTCTTCCACGTATCTCAGCTGAGGAGATACGTGCACGACCCAACGCATATCATCGAGCATGGAGAGCTGGACATTGACGATGGGGTGACTTTTGTGGAGGTCCCGATGGAGATCGAGGATCAACAGGAGTGGGTCTTACGTGGGTGGTGGATTCCTCTAGTGCGCATCAGATGGCAGCACGAGACCCTCCAGGAGAGCACTTGGGAGCAGGAGGCTCAGATGCGTGCTCAGTACCCACATTTGTTCCCCTATTTTTTGATTTATCTTTACGGGGATATAAAGCCCTGTGGTGGGAGTAATGTAAAGACCCATAAAATTGAAGAGAATTTTTTTTCTCTTAATTTTCTTTGAGATTTTATAAGAATGCAGTTTCTGACGGCACGTGATTCCGAGGCCCGGTGTGCCAGGAATCATTTTTTGAAGTTCAGCTCGTGTACGTTTAGTGAACGAACGAGCGGTTTTTCCTAACTTTTGAACCGATTATCGGAATCAAAATCCGAGGGCACCAATGAAACCACAACGCCGATATTTTCTTAAGAAAATCTATTCCAGAGTTGCGTTTGCTCGGGTGAGGTTATTAATTAAATGGGTTAACTATAGAATAAAATAAATTTTTTTGGTACAAATTTTATTTTTATTCTAGGTAGTTTAAACCTATGTTTGGCGGTTGGAGTGGGACCCACTAGTATCGTAGCTCCACTAGTTATGATATTAGTGAGGTGGGGCCCACATGAGCCCCACCCCCTTTATTTCCTTTTTACCTCCCACGTGCATTTAATATGGTAACTCAACCGCGCCCCCTCTTAAATGCCAAGTAAACTCTCACGTTTAATTGAATTTTTTTAAATGCCTCATTAATTGGTCAACGCTCGATAATTAAATCGTGATCTGATTTTGAATTTCAAAAAGAGTTGGCATGAGAAATAAAATAAGGCAAATCCTTATTTTATTATGTTGTTTCGTTGTACAATAAGGATTTGAAGAGGAGAGCTCAAGTCTTGGAATCCTCATCTTCCTATTTGAAGAATGCGAAGCACGAACCGTCGCCGATGAATAACTCCAGCCTCCAACGAAGGACGAAGAAGGACGCCGAATCCCTGGAGATCGACGACGTGACGCCGTGTACCACGATGCCAACAATTCTCTTCTCCGAGACGTCGAAGACGCTTACAGAACCTTCTTCCGCGATGATTCTTTCCTACGATGAACCTTCGTTCGATGACACCTTGAGGTAGGGGTTTGGTTTAATTTAATTTATGTGGATTATATCCTCGACATGTGTTAAATTGTTAAAAATCGTTTGAACCACTAATGCGGTGGGTGCGGACCAACAGACATGTCCGAACCCACCGACTCTCTGTTATTGATGCGCGGAACATTGGACGATGATGAAATGGGATTGTTGAGCGATTGGAGGTCATCATAGTAATCAAAGGGTCCCGAGATGACCCCAAGCGTAGATGGGAGCAATAACGGACCACCTGAGTGGCTCCGGTGGCCCATGGACTACACCGGCGGCGCGGGTCACCGGCGACCGGAGGCGGCGGCGTCCCGGCGCGCCGCTAAGAGGGACAACCGCGGCAGAAGCCGCGGTGGCAGGCGACCGGTCCCGCGGCCGCACGAGACCCGGGGTAGACGCGGCGCCCAGCGCCGCGTCCGTTGGGAGAAGGGAGCGGCCCCCACCCATGGTTGTGGCTTCAATTAAGGGGGCAGCCACCCCCTTTGCGCGTCTACTCGGCCAGCACCGAGACGACCCTGCTCGGCCAGCGCCAAGCCGCCCTGGGCCGGACTGGTCGCACCGGGCCTGGCCACGCCCACCGGGCCAGGTCGTGCCCTAATGGGCCGGACCCAGACCTAGTTCGGGTCGACCCTGTTCGGGTCGACCCAGGGGGGGTCTTGGGCCGTTTTTGTCCGGGCCCAAAACCCCCTATTTCCGGACAGTTCCGTTCAAATGCCCGTATCTTAGGCTACGGACCTCCGATCGACGCACCATCAGTTGCGATGCGATACATGGATCGAGATGGTAGTTTTGGTATATTAAACTTAAGGTTTTGGAGAACTTTGGGTACAACCGGGTTGGTTCGAACATGAAACCAACCGGGCCCTCAGAGCGGAAATTCTTATAACTTGAGCTTTGTACGTCCGATTGACGTGTCGTCGACTTTTTTGGATTCCTCTTACTAAGACGGACCTTTTGTCTTACCTCTCTTGAGGTTTGGATGCTGTTGGAGTGTGTTCGAGTTTGTTTTGACTTAAAAACCAACCGGGCCCCTGGAACGAAAAGGACAATAACTCTCAGACTGGGCGTCCGATTGACGCTCCGTCTGTCATGTTGAGTTCCTCTTGTTGAGACCAAACTTTGAGATACATAAACTCTGGAATGCGTGTCAGTTGATGTATTGAACCCTTGGCTTGTGGAGTGGACTCTCCCGGAATCGATCATGCTGTGTGCAGGAACCCTAGAGCTTGCTGCGACTGCGATGAAGACCGTACTGAAATCCTCTGTGGGTTCGACGACGATGAAGACTACACTGGAATCCTATGTGGGTTCGGTAGTGATGAAGGCCGTACTGAAATCCTTCATGGGTTCGACGACGAGGGAGACTGCATTGAAATCTTATGTGGGTTCGGCAGTGATGAAGATCGTACTGAAATCCTCTGTGGGTTCGACGGTGATGAGAATGCACTGAAATACTATGTGGGTTCGGCAGTGATAAAGACCGTACTGGAATCCTCCGTGGGTTAGACGGTGATAGAGACTGCACTGAAATCCTCCATGGGTTCAGCAGCGATGAAGACCATACTAAAATCCTCCGTGGTTTCGACGACGATGACTCTGTTCTTGCTATCCTACGTGGGTTTGGCAGAGTAGCTGATCTATATCCTATGTGGGTCCAACAGCTTAGCTGGTTTAGTATCCTACATGGGTCACAACTTAGATGAATAAGTGGCTACATCTGATCATCTCTATCACCTTACGAAGAAGTATATCTGTGTGAGCTGAGTCTTTAATTTCAATCATTATCTTCGATATGATTGACTTGCTTTCCTATGTAGATTGTGTTGTGCTTTCTTGTGTGGATTGGGTTGTACTATCCTGTGTGGACGTGGTCGAACTTGGGCTCGGATGTTAGAGCCGAACTAGAATTAATGACTTAGGTATATGTATGGGAATATACCTAAGTAGTGTTGGTTGTTACTTCGTGATTGTATCTTTCCTTTGTGGATTATCCTTTGTGGATTTTGAGAGACCTTCGGGGGTCTCGGGGTCCCTACTGAGTAGAGTATACTCACCCCTGCATGGGCTATGCCCGCACTACGTTGTGTTGGATGCAGACGACGGAAAATGCTGATCGTGTTTGAGGCTAGTAGAGCAGTCAGTACCTGGAGGTGGACCACTGGGCAGGACTTACACGGAGCGGATGGCTGGACCGAGGAGCTGAGGTGGCTATCTGTACCCACCCTTCAGGTGGGACCTCCAGTGGATGGCTCGACGTTGCTTCTTTACTTTCAGTTGCTGTACTTTCTTTCCAGTTGTACTTTACTATCAGTTTGGGTTTGTATTCTGGCCCATTTATTTTTCGCACTTACTTTTGTACCTAGTTTTACTCAGTGTTTACTTATGCTGGCTTACTCTGTGGTGTTTGTTTACTTTATAAAGGCAATGCCTTCCCCTTTTTGTCGGGTTTTACGCCTTGGTGCTAGTTTCCAGCCCCTGGCCTATGGGAGGCGGGCTTGGGGTAGTCACGGCACGGGCCCTGAGGACGGGTCGTGACAATATTAACCAATGGTCATATTTGACCAATTGTCATATAGCAGTCAAATACTAATGGTCACATTTCCATTTATACTCTATAAATACCACTTAATTAAAAAAGAGGAGTGGTTTTGTGTTGTATAACACACATTTTCAAGAAACAAAATACTATTTAAAAAGTATAGGTCATTAAATTATTCCCACATTAAGAAAATTTATTCCCTGAAATTTTCAACTCGTTCTCTCAGCTGAGAAAATGTGTGGGCAATTTTGTCTCGTTATCTACTATGGTTCTTATGTTGCTTCTTCAAACTTATGTTTTCTCCATAACACTTTGACAAGGTGGGTAGTATAGTTGCCTTGAACCTTGTATCTATAGTGCAAGATCTCCACCATATCACTACTACAAATATTGCTTATAATAGCTCTAAAATGGCCTTTAACAGCGCTAAAAAAGCACCGTTAATCTCGGCGATGATAGGGGGGGGGAGGTCCCCTTTATCAGCGCTAAGCAAGCACTGATAAAGGTAGTATTTATCAGCGCTATTTTCAGCGCTGATAAATGTATAATATATCAGCGCTGATAAAAACTACCTTTATCAGTGCTCAAAATAGCGCTGATATATTATCCATTTATCAGCGCTTAACTAGCGCTGATAAAGGCCAAAGATATTATCCAAAACCAGAACCGGCACAGTACATACCCAACACCTGCACACATTATAGCACCTGCACAGAGTCCAAACAAAACCTGCACACAGCACACACAACACCCACACACAATGCACAGAAGAACAAAAATGATACATACATTTACTTGAAATCATGAATACAAAACAAAACACTTCTATATACATTTAAAACAATGTTTAATTTGGTTACAATTACATTTATCCAACAAACAGTTAAAAAATGATGTTCCATCCTTTTTGCATCCATCCGCTCTAAAAAATTGTCATCCATGGCAGCGGTTTTTGAACAAAGCATTTGAACTGAGGAAAACGATTTCACCTATATAATAAAACAAATATGATGTTAGTAATAAAATAATGAAATAAATATTGGGGTTGCTAAATGGAATTATACTAGTGAGGCACAAAACATAAAATAACCAATTAACGAAATTGGTGCATGGTTAGGGTTAATCATCTATAATAATCAAATGGCCCAATTTTTAGTAGAACATGGGCTATTTAATGATTAGAGGGGGAATAGATAAACCTATAGTTTGGTTTTAAGGTTATGATGGTCTCACATTGATGGTTAATGGTTTGTCAAATAATGTGACGAACTTGTGTAAGTTATGAGTTTTTGGGGAAGTATCTCTATATGGTTGAATAATGGATTGTAAGCCACTCAATGAAACTATACAGATTAGAAGTGTGTGTATATTGATTCCCACATTGTTGGAAATGATTTATTTTACCCTTAGGCCTAATAATTCACCTTTAATGAGTGGAATTAACAAATTTTCACTATCAACCATTAAAGTGGGTTACCCTCATATATCCCTCATTCCACTCAACAAAATCCTTCACACGCACTCTCCTCCTTCTCCCTTCCCCCATGGGATATCTCCCTTAATTTTGAGATAAATCAAATATTATCAATTACATTAAAAGAGTGGTGGAATATCTTCAACCCTATTATCCTCCTCTATTGGATACCAATGATGGGCCTTTTGCAATGACATTAAACCTTGGCTATATACCTATAGCCACGGTTCAATACCATGGCTATATGTCCCCCCATTCCATAAAAAATAAGCACCCATACCCCCTTCCCCAGAACACCCCCTACACACTGCCCACCCCCGAGCACACCCCCTACCCCTGCACACTCCCTACCCCCTGAACACCCCCTGCCCCCTTCCCCAGCACACCCCTGCCCACTGCACTTCCCCCCTGCCCATTGCACACCCCCTAACCACCCTTTGCATATTTCAAAAGAACCCAGAACACCCCCTACCCATTCCCCTACCACTTTTCCCCCTTCCCCCTCCCCGAGAAACCCACCCCTGCCCTCTCACCCTGTCCCCTTCACATCATAAAGAAAATACCTTGTATGGAAATTGTGCTCAATTTACATTATACACATCATATATATCAACACATTCTCATGTACTTTCATTCAATGTAAATACACATATACAAACTCTCTACATCTCATAAGAAAACCCTCTTTAAAATTCACAAACACATTAAATCCATTTGAAAACACCCATCACACAAATTTCTCATTTCTTCAAACACATTCAAAGGACTTAAGTATGAAAATCCACAAGAAATACAACTGAATTCATTTTAAAAATAACTTTCAGGTCTATACACACCTTAAATTCCTTTGATAACACATTTTTAACCACACAAACATTTAATATAGTCCACTTAGCAAGAAAATACAGCATAATAAAATCATCAGATAAGGTAAAAGCATGGAATCACCTACATAAAGCGTGGAATCTTCTGAAATCTGCTGGAAAACATAAAACCACACCTCCACAATACCTTAATAAGGACCAATTAAACATTAATATTGAATATATTAATGGAAACCCATGTTTAACTTATGGTATTCCATGTGTTTAACATCCCACAAGGATAGAGGGTCATGATTTAATGTCTTACAGAGATGTAAGACCTGGGTGGATCAAAACACTTATAAAGGTGGATCAGGTAGGTAAATCTCTAGGAGGGAGAACCTAGAATGTTTACCTGATAGATGGATCAAAACGCCCAATGAGGTCTGAACCAAGTGTGGTGCATCCCATAAAGGTAAGGTTTCTCATTTTGAAGACTTATTCGGATGCCACTAAGGGAAATACAAGAGGGAAAATAAGCGAAGGTGTACCCCAGTGAGTGGGTCACCATGGTTTACCATTGGTTGGGATTTAACCTCATGGAGGCTTCCTCCATACCCTATTTAGAATACATGGATCAAAACCCATATATTTAAAATAGGTATGTTGTGGGTATTACCCATGGTTAGCTTCCCTTCACACTAGGAATACTCTTGGTTGGATGAGTATGGATTTTGTGGGGCTTATGCATTGTCAGATTCTCATGTTCTTCCAAGAGTAGCAATGGGATGAATGGGGAATACATGCTAAGATGGACCATGTGAATGGCGTGATCCTTGTAAAGAGTCACGAGGCACAAAAAAACAGTGGAGATGTCTGTAAACATTATTTATGGTGGCCATTGGGCTTATCAAACTCCCCATACCTTCCATAAAAACCTCAAAATATCACGAGGACCAGATTCTACATGATGGTGCATCACAGGGTTGATTCTTTTGATGATGTAATGGTTGTTTGAGGTTGGATTTCATCTCAACTAGCATTTCCCTTACTTGAATTATCATGGGACACATATTTTGGTTCCAAAAAATCCCACAACGATACAGATTATCTCATGAATCTACATAGAAATAATTGTGCAATTCAAACAACAACACATGTGATCAAATACAAGTTCAAACAAACGAGATACAAGAAAATTGATTTTCTTGATCCTCAGTGGTTTCGTCGTTCACCCCATACGCACTGCACACCATCATGCCTTACTTCAATATTGATTTGTTCAACGATCAATAATATGAATCCGGGGATAGAAAATATTGAGTAATAAATTAAGATTTCAATACATCAGAGCATTCTCAATTCACCAAAGAAGGTTATAGGATAATCAATGATCATATATAGATAACATAAGTGGTAGGAATTCACCTTCATCCTATTTGTGTACAATCTTCCATCAGGTATGTTGCCCATTTTTTTCTAAACACATTTATATCATCTTATGAATATGAGTTTTTGCGAAAGTCATAATAGTACAGAAAAAATATAAATACACAAAGGATTAATAAATATTTTAAATGAACTCATAATTATTTTCAAAAATACCTCATCAGGGATGCTAGTTTGTTGATGAAATACGATCTCTTTCATAAATTTACAAACATAATAACCACAATCCTTTCCGTTTGTTTGTTTTGGACACTACAGAAACATCGACAACAATAAGTAATTTGTTTTGATATGTGTCTGGATAGTGCAATGTTATTATATATACTCGGATACTTTTCTAGTTGTAGATCTTGTAGGCGTGCTCATCCTTATGCCTTGGATTCCATGCATTAGAGGATATTGATGCACTTCCCTATCAAAACATAATCCTCATTAAAAGATAACATAAATTATTTAACTAGATGTTTAGTTTTAAAATGTTCGATCTAGTGTATTACAAATTAACAAATGCCATCATGCGTGGTTTTTTTGTTGGATATCCATGCGTTGAATCCCGAAAATAAATCTTTGGAGTATCCACATTGTTTGTAGCAACCACATTTGCTCCAACACTCTAATGATCTTCATTGCTTCATGTCTCTTATACTCTTCCAGAATCTCTTCTCTAAGACGGTCAACTATTGTGTACGCATACTCACCTTCAAATTCATGGGTGCAAGTACAAGTCACGGATGAAGATAATCAATTTCTAAAACAAGTTGACCAACATGCATCATCCTCTACACTCATCACTAATTATGAATCACATCCCTAGACATAATCTTAATCACATTAAGACCACACTATCTATTATGGAAATCCTTATTGGAATTAGGCTGAATATATGGTATCATTCCTATCTCACATCTATATTCACTATTTGGTCCTCACACACACAATATATAAATAATATACCATGGGAATACCATCCATGGAACTCACATCCCACCTTGAGAGAACGTGGAGGAGGGGGATGAGGCGGCTATGGTCATGGCAGTGAGGGTGGAGGCAGCGATGGTGGAAGAGGCAGAGGCGGCGGCGACGGTAGAGGCGGCGACGGTCGCAGCAGTGAGGGTGGAGGCGGTAGAGGCAGTGGCGGTCATGGTAGCAGGAGCGGGGGCGGAGGCGGCGACGACTATGGAGAAGGAGGAGTATGAGGAGGATGAGGAGGAGGAAGGAGGAGGATGAGGAGGAGGAGGATGAGGTCACGGAGTGAGGGGCCTGGTTCAGCTTCTGCGAGATCTTGACCGCGTGCAAGCAAGGATGTCCTGTTAGGGTTATTAAATAAAAACCAACAGAACCTTTATCAGCACTCGTTAAAAGGGCTGATAAAGGTATGTTTTCTCAGCGCTAAAATAAAAGCGCTGATAAAACATTCATTTATCAGCGCTTTTTTAGCGCTGATAAAGAGATACCTTTATCGGTGCTTATTTTAGTGGTGATAAATGTATCATTTATCAGCGCTTTTAGATAGAGCTGATAAAGGCTTACCACTTTATCAGCGCTTTCTGTTTAGCACTGATAAAGGGCAGTGCTTCCCTTGCCCTGTTTTTTGGTAGTGGATGCTCCTCATAAGAGAGGTCATGTTCCAGTTTTACCACATCTAGATTCAGTACATGTGAGGGAAAAGGTATGTACCTTCTCAAAAGAGGTAAATGGAATACATCATGAACTAGAGATATATTTTGTAAAAGTAATAGATGATAATTCACTGATCCTTTGAGATTAAGGATTTCATAGGGGAAAATTTACATGGGGATATGCTTACTTTTCTTCCCAAACCACATGAATCTCCTCTGTAGTGATATTAGAAGGAAAGATTTATCTCTAACATTAAAATACAAGTCCATTCGATGGTTTTGAACATAGATATTTTAATGACTCTGAGTATCCTTTATGAGTTTTTGTATGGAATGAACATTTTTGTCATCTCTTGTACAAGAGAAGGACCAAGAAACTATCTCTCACCAACTTCACCCCAAAAATTAGGAGTTCTACATCACTTCCCATACATATTTTTATAGGGTGACATTTGAATACTTGAGTGGAAACTTATATTTTATGAGAAATCAGCTAATGAGTTGTGTTGATCCCAACCACCTTTAAATTCCATAAAGCATGTTTGAAGTATGTCCTTGAGTGTCTGAATAGACTTTTCAAATTAGGAATTAGTTTTTGGGAGATTGGCCATAATAAAATTCAATTCAGTACCCTGAGAATGTTGATGAATTCTATAAAATTTTTATTTGAACCTTAGTTCATGATCAGAAATGATAGAATGTGGTTCCCCATGAAACCGCACCACTTACTTTATGTAAATATTGGGAAGTTAGTCAAGATAGAAATCATCTCGAATAATGAAGAAATGATAATTTTTGGTGAGTCTATCCACTATAATCCATGGTGTATTGTTTCCTTTGGATGTTCTTGGTAGAAAAGTGACAAATTACATAATGATATTTTTCCACTTACATGTTGGTATGAGTAGTGATTGTTATACCCCTTTAGGAAGTTTCAACTTTGCATTCACTTTTTTACAAACCAAGAACCTTTTAGTGTAGTAAACAATCTCCCTTTTCATATTATACCACTAATAATGACAACGAAGTCCCCTATACATTTTAGTGATTTCGGGATTTATAGAGAATGTAGATATATGAGCTTCATCCACATGTTATTTATTTATCTTTGGAGTAGATAGAACACTTAATCTTTTATGAAATTTCAGTACAAATTCTTAATCAATATTTAAATTAGGAATATTCCCATTATTGATAGCCTCCATCTTCGTTTTTAACAAGGGATCATCCCTTTGAGTTTTATTGATCTTCTCTAGTAATTATGGTCGATAAATCATTTGGTATAGGCTTGATGACGTTCCTTCTCTTAGAATTCCCATGTCCAGTTTTAGTAGGTCATTATTCAAAGATTTTCCTTGAATTCTCATTATTTTTAGCACATCAGGGTCTTTCCTACTTAATGCATCAACAAATTTCTTTTCTATTCTAGGGTGGTAATGAATTGAACAGTAATAGTCTTTTGGAATTTATGAAAATTTATTTTTTCTCATGTTCAATTCATTTTTTTGTGAAAATATACTTCAAACATTAGTGGTCTATGTATATATAAAATTTATCTTCATAAAGATAGTGCCTCTATATATTCAAAGAAAAAAAAATCATAGCTAGCTCAAAGTCATGCATATGATAGTTATGATAATGAGGATTTAATTGTCAAGATGCATAAGAAATAACCTTGTCATTTTTCCTGAATACACACACAATCCATTTCATAGATTCATAGGTAAAATAATGAATTCTTCTCAGATATAGGGTAGAGTTAACATAGTTTTAGTAATAAATATCTTCATCAAATCTTGTAAAATTTTTTCACACTACTTAGCCAGATAAACATAGCCAATTTTTGAGTTAACTTGATTAGTGGATTAGAATTTTGTGAAAATATTTTCATAAATCACCTTTAATATCCTACTAAACCAAGGAAACTATGAATCTTAGTTACTATTTTAGAACGAGGCTACTCCTATACAAAATTTTTCTTGGTAGGGTTAATTGAGATTCATTCACTGATTATAATGTTCCCTAAGAAAGAAACATGTTATAACCAAAATTCATATTTTCTAAATTTCTCCAAACAACTTCTCATTATTTATAGTTTTCAATAAAATCCTTATATTATCCTCATGCACCTCATGAATTTTATAATATATCATAATATCATTAGTAAAAACTACAAAAAACTTATCAAGGTAGTCCTTAAATAATATAATCATAAAATACATAAATATAGTAGTATCATTAGTTAATCTGAAGGTAATAACAACAAAATCATAATTCTCATATCTTGATGAGAAGAAGGTCTTTAGAATATCTTCTTTCTTCACCATTAATTGATTATAACCAAATATATGATCAATCTTGGAGAAGAACTGATCCCCATAAAGATATTTAAATAAATCATCAATCCTTGGTAGATGGTAATTGTTCTTCACTATGATCCCATTAAGTTATCTATAATCAATTTATAGCCACATTGATCCACCCTTCTTCATCATAAAGAGAATAGGTTCTCCCGAAAGAGACACACTTGGTTAGACAAACCCCTTCTCCAAATATCTTGAAGCTGTTTCGTTAATTCCTCTAGCTCTATATTTTCCATTCTATATGGGGTTTTTGATATCAACTTATATATAAGTATGAGTTTAATGGATAACTATACCTCTCTTTCTGAGGGAGGTCCAGGTAACTATTTGAGAAATACATCTTTGTATTCCTAAATAATGGGAACATTCTCTATTCCTATAATTTAAATTTATTCTTCCTATTCACTGATCATATCCATAAAGAAGGATGTGGAGGTTAATTTTAGAAAAATCTCTTGTCGCAATATCTCTCATTTGAAAATAATTATAGGTTTTCCAATCAAGACTACTTGGATGTAATTTCATATGGAGTTGATATTATCATTATACTTTGAGTGTCATTCTATCCCTATTATAATGTAAAATTCCACCATGAAAATGACTACTAGATTCTTAATGAGATCGTTCTCACCAAAATTAATACTATATTTTATATACATTATTGATACATGGATAATCCATTTAGAAGTCTTGAAAGATAAATATCTTTCTTATTTTTTAGGGTTTTATTCTATATTAATTGAAAATATGGAGGATATAAAAGAATATGTAGAACTAGAACAAAAAAAAGTACTTTTTATCTTTGAGAGAGAAATTATAGTATATTACACTATATCATTTGGAGCTTGTACTTTAGCCGTTGTTATATAAAATGACCAACCTTGCTATGTTGGCCTATGCTGAGGTTGATGGTGATTTCTGTCCATTATTTTCTGATCTGGGAAGTGATTGGAAAAGTTCCCAAGCTATCCACAATTAAAGAATTGGAATTCAGGCCGGTCATGCACCATCTTTTCTTTGACATTAGTGTTGAGATGTTAAGGCTTCACCTCACCATGATAGTTCAAAGATATATGGCCATCTCTTCTATACTTGTAACATTTTCCACTCCTAAGTAGGTAGTTCCCAAAATATATATTCCCATATTTTTTTTCATATGGGAAGTTTCACTTTCTTTCATCCTTTTTAGCGATCAAAGTTCATCATTAAGTTTGGATCCAAATAACTCTTCTTTTTATTAAATTTATGTGACCCCTCTATCTCTCTAAACTCTAGTTCAACCTTTATATCACTCTGAACCATCTCATTATAGTTTTCATTATCCCAATTAGATAGATTCCTCTATATATGGGGTCTTAGGTTACCAAAGAATCTATCAAATTTTTGATTAGGATTCATAAAAAATCTAGTTGTGTACTAATAAATTCTTGGAAATTTCATCTCATAGATTCCCAAAGATCCATTTCCCTTATTATTTAGCTCAAGGAATTACTTCTCTATTTTTTTCACATCAAACAAGGAAAATATTTATTGAAAAAGAATACCATAAACTCTTCTGACTCCATTACATCAATACCCCTTCTTGAATTCATGTTTTTAATTTGTTTCCACCACTGATTAGATACTACCTCTAAGAGGTTTACATCCAGGATGGATTTCTATTTTTTGAACAATAAATTATTTAAAAGAACTTTTTTGTAGATCTTATCAATTCTTTGACAATTAATGTGTTGGTAGATCCACTAAAATAAGGTTTTCTTTGAAGTATAAAAGTCTCAACAGAAAGTTTTTCGCTTTTAGGTGAATCTAGAATCTCATTTTGATTCAAGTTATTATCCATAACTCATGTTAGAAGACTCTTCACTCCCATATAGTTTTCCATTCTATCTTCCATCAGAGATCTTTCAACACATGGTATGCGGTGATCATCATTTACGTGGTTCCTCATATTTCCTACCATTTTCTAAAACAAGAAAAACTTAGTGAGAAACATGTTTATATTAAGAAAATTATAATTCTAAAGTAAATTTATGTCTTAAAACATCATACTAAAAAATGAAATTCTTTAAAAACAATTACATTTTCTATATATCCTTTTTAATAGCTCATAAAATCCCCTGATTAATTAAACATATCCCCCCGAGAGTGTCAAACTAAGGAACATAGAGGATTATTGTCATGCATCCATTTTTATTATATTCCATCTCAAAGCGGTATTTTCAAGTGTTAACCCTAGATACATATATTATATATCCACATCCACTTTTTTGTATCTAAAAATGGATTTTGTTGCCCAGAAACCACTTACATAATACATCACCAAAATATGATGATGTTTTCCTATATTTAAAATTTTCTTCATTGTTCTTCCTAATGTTTTTAAATCACAATTTCCACAAACAACTAATCCTTTCATTGATACCAACTATGGTATCCTTCATTTTTATTAAATGAACTTTTCATTTATATAGTACAAACATAGGATATTTTAAAGTTTAGTTTCATGGAAATAAGGTACATAATACATGAAATCTTAATAAATTATTCTAAATAAAATTAAAGAAGTCCTCATGGGTTCATCCTATGTAAATTTACTGCATCTCATATCTTTGGGACAAACATGAAAGGAAATGGGTGAGCATGAGGCCCAGTAAAGGAAAACAGAATATATGTGATCATGCAGAATATCAATAAGAGCATGAGGAATGCAATTAATGAATTTGAAAACGAAAATAGGGAATATCATATTAAAAATAACATGAATCATATGATGTAAATTTTAATAAAATATTTAAATGGGATATTCATAATCATATCACCCAAGTTTGTCATCGAGGTGTCATAAATGAAAATTACCTAGGTTATTCACCAAGGTATTGTAAAACATGTCATCTCTAGAGATTAAATTATTTACCCAGTGAATTGGAGTGATATCCGGGTGGAAAATTCATATGTATTAATTTTATGTGATCCACATATATTATAATCAAACATTTAATAAATAACCCATGGAGAATAAATAATAGGTTTCTTCTCAAAATCATAGAATTTCAACAGTGCTAAAAGACATGATCATTATATCATTTTTAACCCATGTAAAGGGAATAAGGTATTAAATTATATTAATAATAGTATAAAATAAATCATTTTTATATATAGGTTAATACCCATAGAAAATAAATAAGTTTGGGTATTCATAAAAATAAAACACAATAGAATTTTTTAAGGAGAAGATATAAAATTTAAGAAGCAAATTTCAAAGAATAACAAATATAAAATGTTATTTTAAAAAAAGGTAAATGAGGGTGTAAAATGATCTCCCATTGATAAATCATAATTTGGTAGTAAGTTTATGATAAAAGGGGTAATATAAGAGAGTTACCATGATATTTATAAGACATATACAGAAGGAGGTTCTTGAATTGAAGACAAAAGAAGGATAATTCCTTTACCATTAAGAGTTACTCTTTGATCATGAAGAATAGAGCCTTAAAGGATTGAGGATGCCTTAGGGGGACCCCTTGGTAGGTATAACACCATATTTTCTTAAATTATGGATCTGTAAGGAATATAAATGGATAAATGGGTGGTTATTTATAGAAAAAGTGGGGGGGGGGGGCTTTGTTTAATAATTTCCAAATATAGGCCTTGGAAATATAGGTCGTGGATAATGAAAAACCATGGGATTTACCCTAGTTTAGGAAATTTTGACATATTCTATGTTATTTTAACCCACAAGAACCTATAATCACTTAATATTAGTTCTTTTGGAATGGAAAAGTAAAGTTTCCACAAAATAATATTTTTAAAGTTAAAGTTTCCATTTTGTACTTTGGAAAGTAACTTATACATTTGGAAATTGATTAAAATCTATTAAAGTACTTGATATTAATAAAATTACAAAATTTAGGTCATTTATTTTGGTTAATTAATTATTACATCAATATAAAGTCATTAAACATAATGAAAAACCCACACTATATTTTTAATATTCCCAAAAAAATAAAGTATTTTTTAGGATTCTTATAAATTCACCCTAATCTAATTCCATTATGCCGATTTAAAAACTAATGTTTATTTTATCATAATAATTATCAATTAATAATAATTTTAAATTTCAAATATAAAAATCCTTATTTATTAAAAAAAATAGTGGGTTGAAAATGCATAACAAAATTTCTGACAGTTAAAAAACAATTCAACAACATAATAAAATTATTTTATCATTTATATCAAAATAAGAGTCTTTTAGTCATAATATTTGAACAAAATTATTATTATTTTTAATAACTTAGTTTATTATAAAAAAATTTACGTCATTTCTAAAAAGTACAATTTGTGTATGGTAAATCAATTTATTAAATTCATCATATTTAAGAAAAAAATCATTAAAATTGAATTGATGTAATAAATTTTTTATTTATACAATATAATTACTATTTAAGTAACTAAGTCTTGGAAACATAACCCTTTATAGTACCCACTTATAACCTAAGGGTGATGTGTGTGATAGTGATAGATTCATGGGGTGTCTTGGCTGACATCACCCGAGTGATAATTTTAACTAACTTGAAATTATCCTATATATGATTTATTTCAAGATTCACATATTGAAGCTCTGCTTGGGCTTGGTCAAGGGTGAACTACAGTGATGCTAACACCCTCCCAAGTTCTAAAAATGGGCTTCATATGACATTAGTATACTATTTAAGGTCATTACTTCTCCTTTTTTACATTAATTATCCTTTGTAATTTCTACTTATAAACACTAATTATATCATTATTATTATTACCAATAGTATAACTTCTAATGGTCATATTGAAAAATGGTCATAAATGACCAATAATCATATATCAGTCGAATACTGAGTGTCACATTTCCCAATATACTAAATAAAAACCACTTTATTAAAAAAGAGATATGGTTTTGAGGTTTATAAATCACATTTTCAGGAAAAAAATATCACTTAAAAAGTATGGTTTATTAAAAAACCCACTATGATTCCCCTTCTATGACCATCATAGAGCCTAGAGATAAAGAGGTAACATTTATACTGGTTAATATGTTGGCCTCCCCATTTTGAGTATTCCTCCAAGAAACCATTGAGGTATCTAATTGAACTACAAACCCCATTGGTGAAAAGGATTAGATCATCTACATAAAAAAGGTGAGATACACTAATGAATTTCCTCCTACACTTTAAGGGAATAATACTACCTGTGCTGATTATTTTTTCAAGAAGCATGATAAAACGGTCATACACCAAAATGAACCCCATTAGAGAAATAGTAAACAACTGGGTTAAATAACATCTGAAGAAGAGACCTTGAATGGATTCCAAGAATCCCATGTAATCCATAACACTATAAATGAACCCCATTCTATTTAATCAAATTATATGTGCATATCAACTTAGATGACCACATTGGATCCTGGTGTTTTTTTTCAGGCCACTAATCATCTCCTGAGTAGTAACAATATCTAATTGAGACCCCCTCTAGTAATTACACCATGTATACCTATCTCCAAATAACCCAAGGTCCTTGAGTTCCTTACTAGAAGAAAGGGAGATAAAATCTTATAAATATTTCCATAAGTTAAACATGTCACCTCTCTTCTTAGAATTATCCTTGATAGTATTAAAATCCCCATACATAAGATAGACCATGTTTCTTTCATTAAAGGATTCAATATATCTCCAGAGTGGTTCCATAGCCCGCCCTTCACACCTAACCTAGATAAGTGAGAAGAAGAAGAAGGGATTATTGAAACTCAACTTGGTTGTAATACGTTGATCAGAGGTCTCAATAATTTTGAATAATATTGAGTTATTCTAGAAAATCAAAATACATTGGTTGGTTAAACCACCTTATATTTTTTTTGGAGACCCACCATATGTGAAAACATCTCAATCTTAGAGGGATAGTACTTAGGCTCAAAAATATCTATAAGAAAAACTTTATTACAGAAGATTTCATTAGATAGTAAATTCATCTTATGTTAGGCTTTAAGACCTTGAAAACTCTAGAATATAGTTGATATCATCGAAAGAGGTGATTTCTGGTGTTGTCCCATGACATTGAAGGGCATATTACCAAAGAATACAAGCTAGTGGTGGATCATTTGGATTATGATATGGTACAAACCCCACAAGGAGTAGAAGGGTGGTCTAGGTTAGGTTGGGCTATCTTATGAGGATCATACGATAATATGGAAAATATTATAGAATTAGGGATGGGATAGGAAAAGGGGGAAGATGGTTTATGGTGGCTGGGAGTAAGGGGAAGGCTTGGTTAAAGAAAAGGAGACTTCCTAGGGTGAATGGATGACTTCATTATATGTAAACTATCTTAGTCATCTAAGCGAGGGGAGGGGGGGTGGAGTATAAGGAAATAAGGACAGGAATGGACTATAAAGGTATTTATGAGGGAGGAGGTTCCTCAGAAGCACCCCATGGATTTAGGGGGAAGGAGGGGTTGAGGGGAGTGCTTAAGTAACTAGAGTCCCTAGAGGGGGAGGAGAGAGGAAAGGAACTGGTGAAATGAACATAAGGGTAGAAGTGGGAGGGGTGACCATTATATATCCAAAATCCTGACCGGAACTAGAGTTATCCAAGTAAATAGATTTGGATCTAGTAGGGCACCGCTTTTTTCAGGTAGATACGATGTGGCCTTGGTAGTGTAAGAGGGATATTAACGTTGGGTATCCCAGTAAAAAATGAGTTACCCCCAATATATATCTGATCCTATCTATAAGAGGATAGAATATGGGAGATCTTATGATATGTTCATCTCAACACATATCCAAGATGATTCCCCATCTATAAAATAAATAATTCAATCATCAACACACATAAAAGAATCGATAGAGTCACTGATACTACGAATGAGGTCTAGGTTGTGAAACGTAAGTGGTAGCCCAAGTAAGTTGATCCAGAAAACTTCAAGGGGTGATTCATTCCCAAGGTGGAACTCTATTGACTAGTAAAGAAGGGTAAAGTTCCATTAACCAACCGAACAAGAATACCTAGACCAGGCTTGTACAAAGTCATCTCTAGTGGCAAGCATCATACAAAAGGAATGTTGGTTCAGGATTGAGACCTGTACCAGATCCAAAAAACCTTACTAAAGAATGAAATAATAGAAATGGTGGATAAGTGGTTTATCAAAACCAAATATATTCAAAAAAATTATATTTATGTAGGGACACTCTTCCTCAAAGGCCTTAGAAGGTAACATCAAGGTAGGGTTTCTCTGGACAACCCAAAGATGAGCCGAGGCTGGCCTGACCTTCTAAAGAGTTGGAAAGTATGGGAATAGAGTATCTAGGTGAAGAAGGACATATTTTAGGAGTATACTTACACAAAAAGGTACTTAATTAAAAAATTATACAAAATAATCCTTATATATATTTCATGATTTAGAACACATAATTATTGAATTCCAATATATGAACTATTCAATCATTCCTCTTTATTGTTGAAACATTAACTAGAGTTCATCATATTATTCCTTAATACACCTTTCCAATTATATTTCATTTTATTCTCTCAATAATCATAAAAAAAAGAAATTAATTGTACCACCATTATAATAATATTCTTAAGATTTACCCCTAGGACATCGATTTTTATAATGCCCATACATTCCACATTTATAACATTCAACCATTGAGGATGCCTTAGGGAAACCATTATTCTTATCCACCACGTTAACAAATATTTTAATTTTTTCATGGAAATTAATTACTATGTTCCATTATTCTACACAAATAAAACATATTCTCATTATTTTTATTCATGTCATTGAGTGATTCTTCCCACATTTTTGACTTATAGGGAACTGAAAATTCTTTACTCCCTAGCCTCCAACACCTGAACTCTCAGTGAACTCTATCCTTCTATTCTTCTGGTATTCTAAGAGTTTGTTAACATGGAAATTTTTAATAGTATATCATGATAATTAATTGGGAATAATGTTATCTAAAATAAGTTAAATACCCTGAGGGGGGGGGGGGGGGGTGAATCGAGGTATGAAATAGAAAAACAGATGCCCGTTTAGATCTAGTTTTGTTATTAAATAAAACAATATTCTCTCCTTCTATCATAGAAATGTATAAATAGAAATGAAATCATGAATATTAGAAGTAATTTTCTTGTTTTACCCACATTGGGATATGTTAAAGGGGAATAAAATGATGATTTTCTAATATACCATATTCACTATGTCTCATTGCAAACAATAAAAGTTTTGTGCTAGATCACTTCTATTCCTAGGCTCACTACCTTTATGAAGTTTAGGGATATATCCCTTCTTCTCTAGGGTCACTCCCCAACTCTCTTTCGAAGAATGATTACTGATGAAATGTATCACCTTTTCCTATTCCTTTTCTCACTACTATGGAAAATATTCAAACTCTGTTTATGGAAATTTAGGTCCCTTAATTATCAATAATGAATATATCCTTAGTTGTAGATGAATGCTCTATTGAAGTAGAACTTTCAAAAATTTTATGAATATCACTTTACCATAGATTTAATAGGAAATACGTTATTAACACTTTCATGATTCTTAATACCTTTTTGAAGGACACCTCTTTAATGAAGCTAAAATAGACTTTGTTAAGAAACCACCTTTCATGAATCTCACTTCTTCGACAAAGATCCATTATCCTTCAAAAAGCTAAAAACATTGAATATAATTTTATAGATTTCATGAAATTCAATAATTTTGTGATGCTCAATATTTTTAGTCAGTGTTTATATCATTCATGAACTTCCTTTCTCCATGAACTTTTTCTCAAGAACTAGCTTTGCAAACCAGCTTTTTGAATCTGGAGCTTTAGAATCATCTTTACGTATCACTACTTTTTGGAGGGGGTAGAGGCATATTTATTTGTGTTTATGTTGATTCTTAATTCCTCACTACATTTTATCACCATATTTCATTGATTTCCCATTTTATTTGTGATTCCATTTTCTTCACAAAGTAGGATTGAAATTTTCCATTCACAATGATTCTCATAGTTGTGGAGATTACCATACAACCTTCTGTGATTCATGATCCTCCATTCGTGATGATACACACCTCCATGAAATAGCCTTCATGAAACACATTCTTCATGAAACTCGTTCCTTCTCCATATTTTTACAAGGACTTCATGTAAATCTATATTTCACAATGCTATCCATCCTCTAAATTTTAGACCCTAACAATTTGGAAAACACTGGGAAATAGTATAACCTTGTGTATGAAATTTTCTATACCACTTATATTGAATCCATTATTTTGTCTTGAAAATTTGTCAGCATACCATGTCGATAATATCTTGGGATCCCAACAACTATCCTTGGAAACCTTATTTGTCAACAAAAATAATCAACCTAAAAATAATTCAGTGTTACATTGAGTGATTTTTTCCTAACAATCTCCCCTTTTGTGTTTGTTGAAAACTCTTCACATTTCGATACCATGTTGAAACATCATCCATCTTCTACCAATATTCACATTATGTGATTCAGATAGTAACCAAAGATTTACTCAACACAAACTCTTATCCCACATGATCCATGCTTGGTATGAGAAACAAGAGTAGTATGAAAAGTTCATAAATGAATAAATTTATTCTGAAACCACTAAACTACTTTCATCATGAACTCTATATTCCATGATATATATTCTTTGATCGATTACTTTTAGCATTGGAATATTTAAAATTCCACTCTACTTCAGTTCTTGGGTTTTCATTATTTAGAATTCTTATAGATGTCCAAGATGAGTTATAATAACCATGAAATGTTTCCTCACAAAACCTAATTCTCACCAGGCCACAAAATAATTTAATGGTTTTTCAAAAACATAGAAGAATCAAAACATTAAAACTCCACCTACATCACTACTCCCCCTATCAGCTTCTCCCCTATCTAGATGAATATATTTCCTCCCCTTTACTATCCCTAATTAACCCCCCTTTATTAATGAACCCGAAGGTCACCCCGTTATTTTCTACAATAGGGGAAAGAAAAAAGATCATCACATTTGGGAAAAGCACATCATACCTTGGGGAGAGGGGGTCCCATATCCACAAATTTTCAAGTGTGGGGATTTTAATGAACTCTCAAAAGTTGGTTTATATCATTCAAATGATTATTTGGGTAAGTCCTTTGTCATAATATCAACAAATTATAGTTCTGTGGTCACATATTCAAACTTCACAATCCTTTTCTCCACCTTCTCCTTGATAAAATGATACTTTATTTCAATGTGCTTTGTATTTTAGTGGTTGACTAGATTTTTGATAAAATTTAGAGAAATTGAATTGTTTCAATGGATTTTGATCGGATAATTCACTTCAACTCCCATATCATCAAGCTTATACTTAATACATAATAAATACGTGCATTATTTAGTATCCACAATATATTTAGCTTCTTCAGTGCTCAAAAAATGAAATCCGGTTTTATTCTTATCCAACAAATACACAATCTGCCAAGATAGAATGAACCACCTAATGTTAATTTTCTATCATCATATGATCTGGTATAATATGCATCTGTATAGCTCAATAACTCTTGTTTAGATTTTTTATTGCCTAATAAATCTAAATCCATCGTGATCTTGATATACCGAAGTATTATTTTCACTACACGCAAGTGAATTTCCTTAGTATTTCTTTTATACCATGATGCTTGTAATGTGACAAAAAAAATATCAGGTCTTCTCTCTATCAAGTACAATATACTTCTAGGTATTTTTCTATATTCTGCAACATTAACTGCATTGCCTTCATCATCTCATGACAGTTTCATCTCATTATCTAGAAGAGGCATTATATCATTGTAATTATCCTTTCTAAATCTTCTCAAAACCTTAATAGAATTTTTATATTGAAAGTTGAATGTTATATTATTTCTTTATTCCACCTGTAAACCCAGAAAAAATGTCAGTTTACCAATCATTGACATTTCAAATTAACTATTCATGAATTCTATGAACTGAGTGCATTGTCCTTCATCTGATCCACCAAATATCATGTCAACGAAATATACAAGAACAATTATCCTTTGATTACTTTCATTGTTGACATATAGATTTTAATCAACCACCCCATGATGAAAATGTAGATTCTTCAGAAATTGATTTAGCCTTGAACACCATGCTACTGGTGCTTTCTTCATCCCATATAGCCTCTTATTTAGCCAAAAAACACTATTTTCATCTTCATGAATGAGAAAACCATCTAGATACTCAATATAAAATTCGTTTTCCATAATTCCATTAAAAATGTATACTTTACATCCATGTGGAAAACTTTGAGATTTTTTACACTGCTATGATCCAAAATAATATGATTATATCTAACCTTGCAATAGGTAAAAATGTTTTATCAGCATTGATACCCTCTATCTGAGATTACCTTTTTCACACTATTCATTCTTTTTTTTGAATCACTACACTATCTTCATTTATATTGTTGCAAAAGTCCCATTTTTTCCTGATGAAATTCTTATTTTTTGGCCTCAAAACAATCTCCCGTGTCCAATTCATCTCAATTTGGTCAATCTCTTCATTCATATCCTAGACCCAATTTCCATATCCAACTGCTTCTTCAAACAATTTTGGCTCTACATGTGATAAGAATTAAATTTTTAGTAGATTATTCATCCTCCCTATTTTCACTAACACTATATGATCACCGAATATGTCTTATATATCAATTTTGGCTCTTATCTTCAATATTTGTGCAAATACTAGTTTTTCTCATCATTTTCATCATCTAATTCTTCTTCTAAATTACCCTATTGAACTAGAACATACCCTAATATATTTATCTCTTCATCATTATACTCCTAAGACTTATCATGCATTTACTAAAGATTCCACTCATTCTCTACTATAGTTACATCATCTATTTCAACTAGATTTCCGAGTAGCTTATTAAAGAATTTGTCTATTTTTCATTTATTTTAGTATCCAAGAAAAAAACCTTCATATCTATAGGATTCAAAATTCCTATGTTTCTCCTTATAGAGAATGAAAGGCATACTTACAAAGACTCAAAATCACCTCAACGTTGGATTCTTTCCACACCATAGCTCATATGGAGTCCTCACTTCTTTCATACATAATAACACTCTATTTGATGTGTAGACTAATTTCATCACTACTTCTTTCCAAAAATTATCATTAAGGTATTTCTCAATGAACACTGTTCTTGCCATGTTGTTGATAATTCTATTTATTCTCTCTACTACTCCATTTTTCTGCAGAGTTCTTACTACTGAAACATGGTTCTTTATCCCAGGTTTCTTGAGACAATACTCCACTTGACTATTATGATCCTTGTTCCATTATTTGTTCAGATCTTCCTTATTCTTTGACGTAATATCTTTTTATGTTCCCTTCAATAAGTTGTTATAAAACTGAACACCTCATATTTTTGGGTGATGATTGAAACCCATGCTATTAAATTAAAATCATTAATAAAAGAACATAATATCTCCTCCCATTAATATCTCTTTTGTAGTCATCAATACGCACCAACTCAAGAACTTTTTTTGACCTTTTATCTTTCGCCTTATTTTTCATTCAAATGATCTTCCATTTTTGACAAGCACTGCACATATGGGTATGATCTTGTGTTAACCTAGGGAGGTCTCAAGCTACAACACATTTTACCAGATAATCCAATGATGTTTGACTCAAATGATAAAGATGCTTATTCCATTACTTGTTTTATTCTTGGTCAAAAATCACATATCTTCTTTCGCACTTATATGACATAGATATCCCTTTGTACACTTTCCCTAAAAAACAAATGCACCAAATTTTTCTGTAATTATACTTAATATACACGAAAATCTTATGCCATGTCTTCAGTCACACAGTTTAATTACACTTAGAAAGCTGTGACTGAGATCTTGAACAACCAAGACATTTTCACTTATTTAGTCTTTTCCCCCCAACCTGGATTTTCTTGATCGAATAATTTTTAGGTCTTCATCATTACCAAATATTAAAATACATTCCTTATTATATCTATTTCCTATTACTAGTTATTTATTTCTTATCATAATGGAGGTGAATCCACTATCAATGATCCATATTCTAGTTCGATCTAATGCATTAAATAGAATATCTATAACTACTACCTTTTCATCTCTCTTTTTATTTATCCATGTTTTTGAATTCATAGTTTGTATATATTGATAATATTGATCTTCCTCAAAGTATTATAGACCATATTCATCTAGCAACCCTGAAAACCAATTTTACATTTATTAGATCATTTGATAATACATTGAATTTCCTATTATTACCATATTCATTCAACTTTGGGACATTTCTCTTGATTTTTGATGAGTAATATCTTTACACGTGCCTAAATCATCCACTCCTAAAATAGTGACCATAAATGAAATATTTGGAATATTGAGTTATATATGGATTCCTATTTTGGTATCATTACCTTCAGTAAATCTTGGCTATGTAACATACATTTTGTGAGTGTCCCATGTTTCCACAACAATAACATCTCATTCTAGGTACATTATTGTGTGGAAGTACTTCACTGTTGGTTATCCCTTGGGTTCTCTGGATCTTATGGTCCCGATTCATACCCAAATCAGTCTTCAATATTAAATATGGTTCTTATGGCCTATCTTTAACCATTAATACTTTGTATTTTTGATCAATCCTCAAAACAACCTTATCATTTGGATTTGACTATTTCTTTTATTTTTTTGGATCTCTATACTCCACATGGATCTTTTACGTTTCCTGAATGATATAATTTCCTGATGTCATACTGAGAGTCAAGAGATCTTCTTGATCCTTAACACTTCAATACAGGTTGAAAAATTTCTCTTTAGGTTCTTCAATATTATTGATTTAATATTTTCTAATGTTAGTCAAACTATTGATTTCTCTTTTCTATTATTTTATTTTGATATTTTACTCAACAAAATTTTCTTTGTTCTCTGTTATTGAAGACTTAAATTTTTCAATTTCATCATTCATCTAAGATATTTCTTCTTTCTATTGCTATATATAAATCTTTACATCCTAAAATAGGTTGTTGGATTTCTTCTTTTTGGGTCTCTAAATATCTATTCACAAAATAGTGGATTATAATTCAACCTAAAGGTCAGCTCTTCCTTAAAATTCTCCTTAATAATTTTATATTTATTCCCTTGGTTGGGAATTTTTGACAACTTCCACAATATAATTTTATTCATGATTGTTACAGTCCATCAACTCTTCTTCCTTAGATTTTTCTGAATTGTCTTCTTGTTTTGAAAGAAGACTCTTCTTTCAGCAGATGTTTTTCTTAAAATTTTTCTTTGCTTTAATTCATGCTGATAAATTATTCATGGAAATTTCAAATTCCTCCTCTTTATATTCTTCACCCTTATTGGGTAACCTTGCTACAATATTTCCAATATTTACACATAGAAAGCATGAAAGTGGGAATTTCCCTTTGAACTTTCCTTTTCCTCTTTAATGATTTGAGGAAAGGAATGAAATCACCTCATTTGTATCTTCTACATCCTAACTATATTCAATGCTGAGATTCTTCATGGACTTAAATTACACTTCATTGGACATAACTTTTTTAATAGACTCATTATCTTCATTCTTATCTCATATAGAACAAGTGTACTATTCTACCTATAAGTGTCAGCACTTTTGGATATTTATCTTCCAATATAGAAACTTTTAGATTGAAATGAGATGGAAGTATTTTAATGATGAAATTAAAAATATTTATATCTTCAATTATCTATCCAAGAACCTATATGTATTCCAAATAAACATTTACCTAGTAAAAAATCCATCAATAGACTCATTGGAATGCATTATGATATCCTTATACTTGTTCCATAGAACCTGCAGCTTTGATTCTCTGACTTTTGTGTCACCCTCATAAATATGGAAATTTTTTTCCACATTGCATATGATGACATAAACAACATCACCTTCATATATATTTAATTGGATAGGTCTCCCTATAAATCATTTATTATTTTAGCATCTACATTCAATTACCTTCTTCAGATTTTGATAAAGCACCACTATCAATATTGGCTGATATTTCATGAATAGGTAGTATACCGACATCCATTCCGAATGATCAAAAATAGTACTACATCTGATTCTCCCATAATTGAATTTTTTTTCATTGAAGATCAGAATCCCTTACAGATTATCAACCACTATTTCTTCTACTAAGAGGGAACCACATAGCTTTAATATTTCACTCTAATTCTAGCTGTTAGCCCAATTAGGTTAAATAACACAAGGGTGGGGGGGATGAATAAATGTATTGAAGATTAAAGAAACTAACCCTTAAGATCTTGTTTCATCGTTAAAAAACACCCTTATATCATTCTCCTATCTCAATGTATGAACATAAATGAAATCATTCATGAGATAAAACAATTATAATTGGTTCTCCCTCACTAGGATATGTATAAGGAGTATACAATAGGGATGTGATGATATACCAAATCCACTAAGGATTAATACAAAAAATACATGTTTTATATAATTTTAATTTTATCTCTAGCCTCACTACCTTTACAAAGTTTAGGGATAGATTAATTCTTCTCAAGGGTCACTCCATATCCCTCTTTTGATGGATCACTACCAGTGGAAAAGATCATCTTCTTCATCTTCCTTATCTCACCATTTTAGAAAATATTCACACTCAGTTTATGGACATGTAGGTCCCCTCATTATTAATAATTAAAACATCCTCAGTTTTAGATATATACTTTGTTGAAGTCCCACTTTCACTCACTTGATGAATATCACTTTACCACATATTCAATAAGCAGTCCATTTTTAAAATTGTTGTGATGCTTACTTCCATCATGAAGCACACCTCTTTAATGAAGCAAAAATAGCATTCTCAAAGGACCAAATTTCGAGAAGCTCACTTATTTTGAGAATCTTGACTAGCCTTTATGAAGACCACAAATTTTTGTCAGCTTTTATAGCATTTAAAAAATTTGATACTTTCATTATTCTCACAATTTATGGTTAGAATTTATAACCTTCATAATTGTTTTTGCAAGAACTACCTCCACAAACCACCTTCGTAATTCCATAGCCTTAGAGTATTCGTTAAGTCTCACTAATTTTCGGAAGGGGGTAAAGGCCTATTTATAATAATTTTTCCCTATTATATATGATTTCATACACATCATCAACATTCTATAAAGATCTCCCATTTCAATCACAATGCTCTCTATCTTCACAAAGTACCATTGTAATTTACCATTTGTGAAGTTTTTCATAATCATGGAGATTACTGTCAAACCTTTAATGATTCGCGATCCTACATTCGCGAAGATGCACACCTTGATGAAACAACCTTCACAAAACCCATTATTCCTGAAACTCATGCCTTTTACATATTTTCATAACTCCTTTATGGAAAACCGTATTTTTCGATGCTAGCTATCCTATAAATTTAAGACACCAAACATTTAGCAAACACTGGGAAATAATGTTACCTTGTGTAAAATTTTATTTTTACCCCTTCTAAGGCATCCATTACTCTATTTTGGATAATTTTCAAAATACCCTGTCAAAAATATCTATGGACCTCCACAAGTTTCCTTCCAAACCTGGTTTGTGAAAAAACACAATCATCCCAAACATAATGCAATGTTACCTTGATGAATTTTTTTGAACACATAATCAAAATTTCATTTACTCTAGAGACCATCCCATTTTGTTTTTCATTAACACATTTTCTATCACATTAAATATTAACCCCATTATTTATGGTTCAATTCATTAAATAAAACTAAAAAACATAATTTTAGTAAAACTAATCATATTGGTAAACCACATAATAATAAAGTCACTTATAATATCTCTAAATTATTACACCTTCTTTTCAATCTATGACACCTAAGTTTTGACGTAGGTCACTCCTAGTCATTATTCAAATCCTTCATAATGGTTCGTAAAGAGTTTGTGAATTTCCAAATCATATCGCCCAGGAGTTGCAAAACTTGTGTGTAGAAAATAATGTTTTCATGCACAAGTGATGATTGATTCTAGCTAAATGCTTCCTTTTTGGTGCTATTACCCACTAATTACTTTTATGATATATCCACATACACATATAGTATCCATACATGGATTTATTTCTTGGAAACCACTCTCTCTATCCCTTAACAAAATTCCATGACATTTTAATACTCTTTGAATCATCCTTAAACTTATTCTCAGTAATATCCCATGAAATATCCTTAGAAATATCCCTAGGGATGTCACTAACAATTTCTCATCCTAGTTTACAAAGACTAAGAAAACCATTTCTCTAATACCGACTATAAGGAAACCAAATTTTATGCATAAATATCACATCAATTTTGATAAATATTCAATAAATTTTAAAATTACACGCTCATGGAATGTATAGGTTTAGTTTCTCTGGATACTAGATACAAAATCTTATTATTTCTTTAAATATATTCAATATCCACCAGACTAATCTTCCCATTTAGTACGCTTTATAGAAACACCAAACTTAAAACCTTTCATCATAACATAGGGAAAAGAAACATAAGAAAGGGTGAGCTCAAATGACTAGTAAGAGAAATAAGGGAGATATCAATATAACATGAGCATAAGATTATGAGAACATGAGAATAAAATTTTAAATATATACCCTGTATATCATAGATTATAAAGATGATACATCACATAAATATTAGTATTTCAAAATACATGAATCATAAAGGAATAAAATAAAATGATTCAAGGTAACATAACATTGAAATAGGACCTAGATTTTTGGAATACACATAGGCATAAAAAATCATTTCTGTAGTAGTCAAGGATCATTAACCAAAATATCATAGTAGAATTGGGTCATTCCCTAAACCATCATAGTATTCAAGGTTTACTCCCATTATTATCTTAGTAGACAAAGTAACTTACTAAATTGGGTTTACTCCCCATTCTATTTCTATTTATCTCAGGATATATCAATCTTTACTTAATGAATTGGAGGGAGATATTGGCCACACACATCACATAATCAAAATCATACATATATTTCCACTAAATAATTAAAAATTCATTATATAAAAATCAATGAAATAAAATGGGTTCTATAAACATTTGAACACAGCATAACCTATTAAAAAGAAATAGGTTTCATAATCATTTAATCATAGAATAACCCATGGAAAAAGAAATAGGTCTCATAAGAATTTTATTATGGTATAACACATGGAAACTGAATATGTATTATAAATATATTTTAATCATATTAAAAAACCATTCATAGAAAGAATAATAATGGTATCCTAGGATCATATCCCCACTAAATCATAAGTAACATCAAAGTATGTCATCTTATATGGAAAATTATTTTGAAAGATAACTTAGGAAATTTATTGGGGAAAAAACCAACCACATTGAAAAACACTTTTTAAAACATAAAACACTTTAAAAATCATTATTTTTGAAAATAACCATGGAAACTTATAATTTAAGGTTTAAAAATCATTTAAAATAATTTATGAGGAAATATCCATTACAATTTGAAGAAAAAATTTTAAAACATTAAATATTTTGAAAAATAATTTTCTTTGAAAATAAAATTGAAATAATATAAAGGAAGATTCAAATAAAAAATGGTATTAATGGTTGGAAATTCTTTTTATTACATACATGTTAAAACAAATATTCCTTTCACATTTTCAGTAAAAGAAAAACATGGCTTGTTTTTAAAAATAACATGAAGATACATTTCAAAACAATTTTCAAAAAGGTTAAACATGGGTAAAAATGTATTCAATAAATCCCTTGAAAAATTTTATAACATTTTGGAAAATATTTTTAGAAAACATGCATATGGAAGAAAAATTATTTTCAGATAAATAGTGAAATAATGTCAATTTTTAATAAAAAATATTTTGGAATAATAGTACATAAATAGAGAAAAATAAGGGGAAAACATATATTCTCATCAAATAGACATATGATAATAAAATTCATGAGTTTCATGTGATATAGATCATAATATTTCTTCATCTAAATCATAATCATAAAAAATAAAGATGAAAAATGAGATTATGACATCAAACCCCTACCAATTTGGTAAATTTTGAATGAAGAGACCCATTAAAGAATAATATAAAAAATACAATTTAAATATCATTATAAATAGTTTATTCACAATATTAAATATCAAAGGATAAGTATATATGACACAAAAAACAAATGAGTTATGAATTTGGCATAAGTCCCCCCCAAAAAACTGAGTCTAGAAATACCTCAACTTAAGTCTCAACTTTCTTCATACATGTTCGAACCTCCTATATAATAAATATGATTTTATTATATATATATATATTAAATATAAATAGTTATATATATATATATATATCATACAATATATTATTTACTCACAATATTTTATTACCTATTCAATAATAATTCCTTATTAAAATTATGTTTTGAGTAATAACTGCTTTGTTTTTCAAGTATGTTCTAATTTTTTATTTTCGGTTCTATTAATTTTATCATGGTTAAATAATCTCAAAATTTTTACCATGATATAAATATCATATTATATATATATATATATTAATCCATAATGGTTAGAGCTATAAAATTAAATACTCAGTTTATAGAGCCAGTAGGTCGTACGTATGCATGGTAATTATTTCTATTTTATCTTCACATGAAAATAAAGAAAGATAAATATTATATTAAATTTAAAAAATAATTTTATGTCATATTTATCACATATATTAATTAAATTTACCCTATTAAATTCTATAAAAAGATTTAGTAAAAATGAATTACATTGCTTCGTGAGGCGGTAGTCAACCGTACACACAAAAGATGTTGTTGTATCCCCTAAGGAATGGAAAATAAGAAGGTATATGTGATATCATAATTATATGGGTATGATTATTTTTAAAATGCCATTTATATTAATTTAATCTATCCTTACTACCATCTAAGTAAAAATTAAATGAAAACCACATCACAATGGTTTGCGAGGTGGTAGTCTATCGTAGACACGCACGATGATATTATTTTCGAACATGTTGGCAGGTAAGAAAGTTGATGTTGTATTATAATTAAAGAAGTATAATAATATCATTTATATATTATATAAAAATTATATCCATCATTATATCCATATGTGATACGTGGTGGTGAAAAAAAAATCGGTTCACGAGGCGATACTCCACCTTACACACGAATGATGATTTCATATCCCATTTGATGGAAGAAGAAATGGATATGATTTATGAAATTAAAATAATAAAATATAATTATATGGGAGATATCGGTTTTATTATATAATCTTAATTGAATTATTTTTTACATATTTATAATAATAAGTAAAACAAAAACACATAGTTTAAAACATTACCTCTTCTTTGGACAACCTCATTAGGTTTAACATAAAAACTTTCTAGATTGTATTTATGATCTCACCATGGGATATTATATATGGGGAGTAATTTAAGGAATATATTTGGAAAGTAATTTTACAAAAATAATGGGGTTTTACATGTGAAGAAGAGACGACTGGGGATGAAATTTTATAATTAAGGTGATAAAACACTTATAATATTTGAAAAGAAAATAGTTTAACCATGTTTCTGCATGATAAAAGGATCCATAATGGGAAATTATATAACATTATATGTGATAAAGTCTAAATATTTCATGAAAATAGGTTTTATAAAAGTTTATAGGTCATTTTACCCCTTAATATTTTGTATTAACTATCAGAAAACTTGTTTTAACCTTAACTGCAAAAAATTAATTTTTTCTGTTTTTACTACTAATTATGGTTAAAAATTAATTTTAAATTATTATATAAAATTATTTATTCTTATGACAAATATGTAATAATTTTTTTTAATTTAACTCACATAATTGGTTTTTTTTCAAATTAAACCCACATAAGCGATGACAAAGCAATTTTCCAAAGAGAAAACATTCAATAATTAAATAAAATTTTATATCAAAATTCAATATGAAATTGAATAAAATAACCTAAATTAGATAAATAGAAATATTATTTAACTAATTTTACTTTTAGAACCATATTAAAATCATTTTTAAGTTTTTAAATTATTTAATAGAAAGAAAAATTCTTAATAAAAACCATTATTTTTCATTATTCATTGAAAAGTTTATCTTCACATAAAATTACAAAAAATTCACCCTAAGATAATTTTTAAATGAAGTTTTCCAAAATTATTTTAATTTTATCTAATAAATTTTATAAAATTGGAAAAAATTAATATTTAAATAAGTTTTCAAAATTTGAAATTGTTTTTTAGAAAAATACATTTTTTAAGCACAAGATTATATTTATTCATATAAAATGTCCCAAAAACACATAATATAATTGTTAAATATTTTATTTAATACATAATATATAAATTTCATTCTAATATATAATTTTTTTAATTTATTTAGTTAAAACATGTTTGTGTTCATAAGAATAGTTTTTTCACAAAATATTTATTTAAATTTTAAATGGGTTTTATTTTAATTTCTAATTAAGTATTCATCAAATAATTAATTATATATACATATGTAAACATATATTTTCATAATTTAGTAAGTCATATTCATACCCACTCTTCCAATAGCTAGGCGACAAATATCATATTCACTAACAATATTTTATTTGTATGCTGTATTTCATTAGAACTCTGGGTTTCATGTAGTAAAAGCTATCAAAGAAATTAAATTTATTTTAAAAAAAATTTCATAAAATGTAGGGGTGTTATTGAAACAGTGGTTCATATATAAGATATATATATATATATATATATATAATATTATGATACTTTTTATAGGTAAATACCATGTATATCCCTAATTGTTGTGGATTGAATGAAATACTATCAACAAGAACATAAAGCTAGATTATATCACAATAGTGTATATATTGTTTATACCACCCTATTAAAGTGCCAAAATTTCTCACATAACCCTCAGATAATATGAGAAACTAATATAATTTTATGTATCAAGGATAAAAGATGAGATTAATGTAAATGTTATTTTAAATGAGTCTTGTGATTGTTTTCAAGTATAGTGTTGGTGAAACAATGATAATTACTGGTGGTATGAAAGGAAATATCACATACTAGAAACCCTGGGAAGTATCATTGGAGACTTGAATGGATATATTTTACTAACGTTAAATGATTTTTATGCTCGAAGGAATTCACACATTTTGGAGACCCACAACTTGATTAGTTTTATAAAATTATTTTTTCTTCTACAAAAATAGACTTTTTCTCAGTGAAATGTCATATTAGGGAATCTCCCATTCTAATTTTATTGTAACACCCCAAAATTTTAATGTAAAAACCTTGTATTCGATAATGTGTATGGCACACGACACCAAATGCGTAAGAGAATAAAATATCTAGATACTTTATAATATATTTAATATTTAAAATAGATTCTATATATTTCAATTCATACCATATTGAGTTGTCATGAATTACAAAAATATGTAACCTTCATCGATGGCTTGCGTTACACGCAAAACCGAGTTTTATAGAATAATAATATATTATTATAATATTATTACTTAATATAATAATATATATACTATCCATTATGAATATTATTATCTAAAATATGAAATTTTATGGTTTATAAAAATATAAAATTAATTCATGGGTTTCCAATGAATGAGAAACAAAAATAAGAACCAATTGGATATAAAAAGATATATATTTATTTTTATAGTTCCAAAAGAGTTTTATCTTAGTAAACACAATTAATTATAATTAGTGAATTATTTTAATGAATTATATATGTTATATATTCCATCAAATATTTTTTATACCCATCCATTAGGTTTTATAGGCATAAGATAAGAACAAAATCAATTTTACAAATAAAAACCAATATTTTCTAAAAGGTAATTTACTGTCTTTTAATGGAAAACCAATTTTAAATGTGAAATTTGACACATTAATTGATTTAATATGTGTAAATAAACTTAATATTTGAAATAGAACCATAATAATTAAGTTAATTTGAATTTTTTATATTATTTAGAAACATTTAGTTTTTTAATGAATAGTTAAAAATACTGAATTTCAGTTCAAAGCTACATTGTCATCAAATTTATTTATAAGGATAAATTATAATTTTAATTGGTTTTAAATTTTAATTACATATTATTTAAATAAATTAAAACAATATATTTCATTTTAATCAATTTCAATTTTAAATTGATTATAAAAACATAGCATACCTTCTGACAATTTTACTTTTAAAACCTGTGTTGTCGTCTCACTCGCAGGATTAAATTTAAATAAATTTTAGCCACTTCTATGATTAGAATTTGGTGAAATGGATTAAGTATTTTTAATAAAAATAATTTATAATTTATAATAATACAAATTTATTTACCAAAAGTATTAGTGAAATTGATTAAAATTAATTACTACAATTGAGGTTGAATTAAGGGTAACAAAGGACTAAACCTTATCCTCAAGGCCAAAAAAGACCTATAAATTTGTCCAAGAGATATTGTATGGCCATATTTAGACCCTATACTATATTGTATATAAATGTTACCATTATGGGATCCACATCGAACATGAAAAATTTGGTAGGAATTTCTTTTCAAAATATTATAAGAGTATCAATCCTCCTCCATTATAATAGACCATTACATATGCCCATTCCTCAAACCTTTAAAAAACATATAATCTATCAAGATCTATCAAAATAGATTCCAAAAATTCCTACCCTAAATCTTTAATATTAAATTTTTTTATAAATATTTCTAAGGAAGCATTTTGGTATAAACCAAAAGGTGTTAACTGATTTTTAAAGTAATTCTTTCCAACGATCACTTTTCTTTAAATTACTTAACCACCACCTAAAATATTATTCTTCCATGTTCATATAATAAAACTTGTATACTAAATAAACTAGGTTGTTTTTATTCTATGTGTTTGACCTATAATTACTCACACATCCATCTATTGGGTAACGAATATACTATTTATGTGAACGATAAAATACTACCTCACGAAACAATGATTTTTTATTATTCCATTACCACCTATCATGGTGGTAATTATGATAGAAACTATGTCTATATATTTTATATATGATATTTATTATTTATTTAATCATATTTAATTCTTTTACGACACATATCTTTACAATTTCCATTTTGTTATAAATGATAACATCTTTTATGGAAGTGTGGAATACCGCCCCTCAAGCGATGTGATTCGTTCACACGATACATGGAATGTATAAAAGAATATTTTAATTAAATATATGAGACATAAACAAAATTTATATTATATTAATGAAATAATTATCTTTCTATAAATATAATACAAACCGTTTTCTTTATTACCTTTTCACAAACTAAAAAAGTCATAATGTTATTCGTGGATGTGTGCACTACCACCTCCTCAACATGATGTGGTTCATTTTCTATCAACCAAATTCAATATATAAGTATTTATGATTTAATTATATTTTAATTATGATATAATTATCATTATTTGAAGATACAGTGTTACTTACCTTCTCTCCATAATTATCATTGGAAACTGAGAACATTACTCATGCACACATACGACCTACCGTCTCCATGATTATAATGTTGACTACTTTTTCCTAATCATATGTTAGGATTGTTTTTAAAAGTATAATTGATTTATAAATATTATAATTATATAATGATTATTGTTCTGGAGATGTTATATAATAACTCCTCTAACCATAGTTGACATACCATAGTTTTTTTTGAAACTTAAATCAAATTTGGTCAAAAAAACCCGATGTAAACTTAATTATTTAAGTATTTGTCCACAATATTGTAATAAGTAAAATAAAAGTAATAATAAATATGAAAAAGGTTTTGAATAAAGTAGAAAATTAACATAAGTTTATTATATAGTAATTTATAGGATTTTCACCTAAAATTAAACTTTAGGTAAGGGATTCTCATCTCACTTTTTTACATCCATGAGATAAATGTCATTTTACCACTTAATTATTTTGTGTTCTGTTTCTAATAACCAATTTCATATTATTTTTAATAATTTTATCTTCATATTATTTTAATCTTTCATTTAATATTACTCCTTCATTATGATTATGATTTAAAATGTTTCAAAGTGGAATGGGACACCTTGGAATGTATAATGATTGTTTTCCTATACAATAAAATTAATAGACTTTGGTGGTATTTAAATTCAAAGAAATTATATGACCATTTTCCAATAAAACATTTCATTTTCCTCTCTTCTAGTTATTCAAGAAAAGTTTCTATTATTAGTACAATTTTTACACTCTTTGGTACTCAATTGTTTTAATAAATACCAAAATTATTTCACTATTTAGTTGGGGAACCTATTTTCTTCTAAAAAAGTTTTTTTATTAGAATATTTTTCAAAAATTATTTTAAAATTATTTGGTAAATAAATATTACCCTTTTTTTCTTTTACCAATATTTCCAATTGATTCTTTTTATCTCTTTACCAACAAGTTATTTTTCAAACCTTTTACAGTGAAAAATCAATATTATTTTACCTCATATGACAATTATAGATCTACTCACCATCATTTATTTAAAGATTCCATTGCTTGTCTAAAATTTTTATTTTAAAAAAAATGTTTAAAAAATTTATTTTCATTGAAAATGTTTTTCAAAAAGGGTTTACAAATGGTTTTACAAATAAAAGGATATTTTCCCCAAGAATGATTTAAAAAAAATTATATAGTAGTTCTATTCATCAACAACAAAAACCCTTTATTTTTACTCCACATAAGATTTTTATTATTGATACCATCCGTATTCTACCCCTTGATGGGTTATTATCGATTTGGCTAAGTATATTATTCTCATTCACATAAATCATTTTTTATTCCCCTTGAAATATTCAATATATTATGATCATTGTACATTGAATTTCTCCCGAATTAATCATTGCATTTATCATGGATATTTCTATTTCATAAACCATATACCATTTTACACATAGTGTCTACTTTGACATTCATTTGAATATTTGGGGAAATATTGATAATTCTATATTCTTTATTCAATATAGATATTTAATGAGGCATATTATTGATTTTGAGTACTCAACATGATGAATTATTTATACTGGTAACGATGGTTGGAGCCCAGACATTATATAGATCCTCAATGCATCGATAAGTTCTCATAAGATAAGTAAGTTGTGAAAATTAAATCAGTTTCTATCCTTAGTTTTAAAACACCTTGTGGAAGGTTTGGATGGAATAGGTTTTCATGTGAATTAGACATTAGATACCTTAATAAAGAATTTCCATAAAATTAGTTTTAGTTATTATTCATGCATAAGATTTTTCATCGATATATCTACAGATACAATTCATTTTCAATTTATTTATTCAATGGAATGTGTTTTAGTTTATTACCTTACAATATTTATTTTTCTTTATCTATTTATTTTAATGACATGTGTTTTTAGTTATTACCTTTATATAATGTTAATGAACTTCTTTATCATTTTATTATTTATATATCATGTGAGTTAAGTTATTTACATTTTCATAATTATTATTCTCATTAATTCATTATTTATTCAGTTATATTTTTTCCATACTGAACATATGAGCTCACCCTTATTATTTCTCTTTCCCTATGAATCTAAGAAGCACACTAAAAATGACATACAAGGATTTACTATATTGAATAAAGTAATCCTCTAAGGAAATTATTTATAAAGAGGAAAAAACATATACTATAATTAGTGTTCTTTTCTTAAATATGTATCTAGTTTACCAATAATACTAAAATATTCTGTCCTTCAGGACGTGATTCATTATAAAAATGACAATGTAATTGAAAATAGACACTGAATCCAAGATATCTAGGTTTGGTGCACCATAATAGGCATCAGAGGAAGTTTAATACCAACATTTGGAATTATATTTAAGAAAACAAAGTTAGAGAATATAACCCTAAGGTTTATTTGAGGATAAGTATAAAATAATAACCTAGAATTTTTGTAATCCATATATTATGTGGTATTTCCTAGAAATAAATCCCTATATGTATAATATATGTGTATTTTTTTATGGAATAGATGTACCTAGGATTAATAGCTCTAATAATGTGTTTTGAGCCAAACATGTGGTGATCTGGTACACAATAATGGGCCTTACTACAGACCTGTTTTGACACTCTAATGGGATATGGTTAGGATAATTTCTATTTTCAATAAAACCTATTATGAAATATTTTAATAGATAATGAAAATGAATATCATAGTTCAAACCTATGCTATTTTAGATTTAAAAATTAGGTTTCATGGTTTAGATATCTTATAGATAATTATACAATTTTCTCACTATTAGTCTTTTTTCTCACATTATTTTTCTAGTTTTAGTCAATGGATGGACTCTGAAGGATTCAAGTTAATATCTAACATGAAGGAAAAGGGGGTGAAAATGAGAAAAAAATGAGATGTTGATATGAGTAAAGGATATCGTGTTTATGCCAAATAAATTTTCATGAAACATGATTAACAATATATACATTTACCCAATCACGAACAAAAAAATGAAGAGAATGAAAAAGGTTACTAAGAGTTTAGTGGTGGATACCATAAAGAATTAAGTATTAGTTTCTAACATGTGATAAATATTGAAGGAGACACCTAGGAAAGTGTCTCAATTAAATAAGTAAATAATTTATGTGTGGTAGATAAAAACATAAAGAAAAGGATTTTCGAGGAAAAATGAAGGGTATGATATAAATAAATAAAGCTCATCCTAATATATAATTATTAGTTCTTTATCATAAGTGTGTAGAACCTATACATTACCCAAGTCAATACACTATTCTATAGGATAAGAATCGGATTAAGGAAGAATCAATGTGGAAATTAGTGGATGAAGTATTTATATATTTAGGTAGTATTAAAATCCATAATTAAAAGGGTATTTAGTGATTAACCTTATTTTAAAGAAATACATAATAGTTATTTTGGAAATGATATAAATTTGGTTTTAGAAAATAAAAAATTATATTATGTTTGAAACCCAATCAAATTCGGCAATGTCGGGGGTCTTAAAACCATGATCTAAGTATGATAAGGGTTTTACACCAACCACTAACCTATGAAATGTCCGGGTTAAATTTTCATTGTTTTTAGTTAAAAAAGTTGATGAATAAATTTTAATGATGAACCATTAATATCAAATTTTGAGGATTATAGATTAATCTATTAACTATATTGGTTTTGGATGAGAGTTAGATACAAATAGTTAGTCTTGTCTCTCTTTTATATATCCTTTAAAATTTTATTTTAGTGCTTTAGGCATAAAAAAAATTAATTATTGGTAACTAATTTTTGGGTGTAAAGGGATGAATTATATTTTGATAAAATCACAACAAAAAATTAGTATTGTTCATAATAAATTGAAACCTATCAAGTAATAATGTTTTCTTATATTTGTTTTAGTTAAATAATTACCCAACATTAGGGAAATGACTTCGAAATAAAATGTTGTCCTAAAAGGTTAATTTTTGTTGAACTGATGATCTATAAAATCATCAATGATTTATAGCTTTAAGGCCCTCAACTTTCTATTGATCATTCACCTATTTTTAATTTATGATCACATTCACTCCCTATAATGTTTTTTATTTTACTATAATTTTGTATTTTCACTTTCCACTAATGTTCTCCTACTTATATACCTAGTTACATGGTAGTATATGCGACCTTTGTACTTCCCATTCTCAATTTTCTATAGGATGTTTAATGAACCCTTTAAAAAAGGTGGGATTTAAATAACAAAAATATCAAACAATATATCACTAAAATTAATTTTGAAATTTGAGGACATAATTTAATTAAGGTGGGGAAAATGTAACACCTATAAATTCTAACGTAAGAACCTATATTCGATAGCGTTTTTGTCACATGACAATAAGTAAAAAAGTGAATATAATATCTGAATACTTTATAATATATATAATATTTAAAATAGATTATATATACTTCAATGCATGAAACTCCAGGTTATCATGCATTACACTCAAGAGATAACTTCTTCGATGGCTTGCGTTACACGCAAGACATAGTTTTACCGAACAATAATATATTATGGAAATATTATTATTTAATATATAAAGATATAAACTACATGTTATGAATATTATTACGTAAATTTTGAAAATTTAAGGTTTATATAAATATAAAATTAATCATGAGTTACCAATTAATGAGAAACGAAGATAAGAACCAATTAGATATAAAAATAAGTATATTTATTTTTTTTTCTTCCAAAAGAGTTTTACCTTAACAAAAATAATTAATAAATATTAGTTAATTATTTTAATGAAATATATATGTTATATACTCAATCATGTTTTTTTATTCATCCATTATCTTTGATAGTCATAAGATAATAACAAACTCAATTTTACTCATAAAAACCTATATTTTTATAAAGGCAATTTTACCACATTTTAAAATTGAACACATTTTAAATATGATTTTTGAAACTTTAATTGATTTTATAGGTCAAAAGAAAATTCATATTTTAATTAAAAACATTATAATTAGGTTGGGTTAAATTTTGGATATATTTCAAAAACATTTCATTTTTAATGAATCGTTAGAAATACTATATTTTAGTTCAAAAATATTTTTTCATGTAATTTATTTATAAGGATATATTTTAATTTTAATTGGGTTTAAAATGTAATTATATCATATATTAATCAATTAATACAATTTATTTCATTTTAATAAATTTCACATTTAAATTTATTATAAAAACATAACAGACTTTCAGAAGTTTTTACATTAAAAACCTTTATTGTCATCCCAACTGCGGGATTAAATTTAAATCAATATCTTACACTTATATGATTGGAATTTGGAAAAATAGATTCCATATTTGTAATTATAATAATTTATAATATATATTTATTCAAATTTTTTTGACAAAAAATATTTGTGAAATTGATTAAAATTAATTACAATGATTAAGGTTAAATTAAGATTAATAAGGGACTAAACCTTAACATTAAGGCCCTAAATGTCCTATAAACTATCCCAAGAGCTATTATATAAACTTATTTTGAATATAAAATCTGTTTTATCTACATTGGGCCATTATTTGATCCACTTTCAACATGAAAAACATTGTACGAATTCCTTTGACAAAATATTACAAGAGTTCCACTCCTCATCCACAATAAAGGCCACCACTTCTCCACATTCCTCACACCACTAAGCCCAGTCAGGATTGGAAAATCTCTTCCAAAATATCTTCTCAACATCCCTACTATAAACCTTTAATCCTTTCTTTTTTACATAAATCTGTATAAGGAATAATTTTGTTATAAACCAAAAAGAGTTACTCGATTTTTAAGATAATGATTTCCAATGATCACTTTCCTTTCAATTACTTCTCCACCACCACATATCTTATTATTACATGTTAATATAATAAATAAATAATAAAAAATATAATAATATGTGTTTCTTCTTAGGGATCAACCAAAACTTACACAGACATCCATGTAATGGGTAACAAACATACTGTTTATGTGAACAGAGAACTACCGCCACACGAAAGGATGACTGTCCATTGTCTCTTTATCACCTCTCATAGTGGTAATTATGATGGAAAATATTTTTATATATGTTATATAGGACATTTATTATATATTTTATCTCATTTAAGTTTTTACAACCCATATCTTTATACTTTACATTTTTTTTAAAAATGATAACATTGTTTGTGGAAGTGTGGACTACCACCCCCTCAAGTGATTTGATTCGTTCACATGATTCAAGGAATGTATAAATAATGGTTTTAATTAAATATATGTTACATAAAAAATCTATATTATATCAATTACATAATTACCCTTCTGTAAATATAATATATACCATTTTATTTATTACCCTCTCACACACATAAAAAGTGATAACGTTATTTGTGGATGTGTGGACTACCGCCTCCTCGATATGATGTGATACATTTTTATCACAATAATTCTATATATAAGTATATATGATTTAATAAAATCTTATTTATGATGTAACTATAATTCTATAATGATATGGTGTTACTTACCTTCTTTCCATAACGATCATTGAAAAATGAGAACATTACTCATGCCTACGTATGACCTACCATCTCTATGATTGTAATGTTGATTAATTTTTCACAACTGTATGCAATGATTTATTTTAAATGTATAATTTATGTATAAATATGTTAATTATGTCATTTTTATTATTCTGGATATGCTATATAATCACTCGTTTTACCATATTTGACCTACCAAAGTTATTTTTGACACATAAATCAAATTTGCTCAGACACCCAACATAAAATTAATTGTTTTAGTAGCTGCACACAACATGGTAATAAGTGAATTGAAATTAATTATAAACATAAAAAATATTAGGAATAAATTATAAAATTAACACAAATTTATTATATAAGAAGTTAAATTATGTTCACAAGAAAGGAAACTAAATGTATGAGATTCTCATCTCACATTTTATATTTATGAGGCAAATATAATGCTCACCACTTAATTATTTTGTGTTTTGAATATACTACCAATTTTATATCATCATTAATAATTGTATCAGAATGGTATTTTAAAATATAATTTCTTTTTAATTCTTCATGAGTATTATGATTTAAAATGGATTAAAGTGGTATAAAACACTTTGGAATGTCTAAAGATAATTTTCCTCAATAATAACATTAATAATCATTCAATGGTATTTCTATTCAAGGAAATTATATGAATATTTTTTAATAAATCCTTTAATTTTCCACTACTATGGTTACTCATGACCATTTCAAGTATAAGTAAAATTTTCCACTCTTTTCTACTCAAAATGATTTTAAGAAAACCCATATTTATTTCTCTCTTTAATCAGATAACCTGTTTTCTTCTAAAATCCAAGTTTTGTTAATTTTTTTTTTCAAAAATACTTTTAAAATGATTTGGTAAAGACATTTTTACACCTTTTGTATTTTACCAATGTTTTAAAAGAAATATTTTTGTCACTTTCTGAATAAGGCATTTTTCAAACATTGTTATCATGCGAAAGGAATGTTCTTCTACCTCGTATGAAAAGTATAGATATACTCAACATATTTTTTTTGAAAATTACTTTGCATGTCCAAAAGGTTACTTTTTAGAGAAATGGTTTTAGAATTGATTTTAAAAGAAAAGGTTTTTCAAAATTATTTACAAAAAAAAATATTATTTTCCTCAAGAAATATTTTAAGAGATATTTTTATATTGAATTTATATTACTCAAGAACAATAACCATTTATTTTTAATCATATTTGGATTTTTTTATTGATACAATCCTTATTCATCCTCTGGATGAGTTATTATTGATTTGGAAAAGTAATGTATTCAAATTCACTACCTTAAATCATTTTTTATTCCCCTTAAAATATTCAATCTCCTATTATCATTTAACATTTAATTTCCCCCAAAGTATCCATTTCATTTATCATGTATATTAATATTTCCAAAACAATGTAACATTTTACATATGGTGTATACTCGGATAGTAATTTTATTATTTTTGGGAAATATTTATAATTTTGTATTCTTTATTCAATATAGATATTTGATAAAGCATAATATTTATTTTTATTATTTGATATGATGAATTATTTGTATTGGTAATGATGGGTGGAGCCTAGGATTTATATAACTCCTCGATGAATCATAGGTTATCATGAGAGAAATAAGTTGTGCAAATTAAATGGGTTTCTATTCATAGTTTTAAATAGTCTTGTGAATGGTTTTAATGGTATATGTTTTCAAGTTCCTTAGACTAATATCCATTAAGAAATAATTTCCCTAATATTAGTTTAAGTTATTATTCATCCATGATATTTTTCATCAATATATCTATTTACACATTTAATTTTCAGTTCATTGATTAAATAGAATGTGTTTTAGTTTCTTACCTTTCCATATTTATTTTCCCTTATCTAGTTATTTTAATATAATATGTTTTTAGTTATTAAATTTCCATATTTATTATGCAATTCCTTCTCATTTTATTGTTTATATGGTATGCGGGTTCAATTTTTTACCATGTCATAATTATTGTTTTCATTTATTCGTTATTACTTTCACTATATTTTTCCCCTAAAGATAATTTGAGCTCACCTTTATTATGTTTCTTTCCCCAAAAATCCCATAATAATATAATGAAATATATGTAAGGATTTACTAGATGAAATAAAGTTATCCTTAAAGTTATTTATTTAGAAATAATAAAAAATATATTTTGTAATTATTGTTCTTTTCTCATTTATATATCTAGTTGACCAATACTACTAAACTCATCAGTTATTTGGGACTTGATTACTTATAATCATGATAATTTAATTGATATCAGATGTCAGATATGACCTAACTAGGGTCAGGGTGCTACAATTGGTTTTATAGGAATTTCAGTAGAAACCTTGGGAACTAGATTTTTGAAATCATAGGTTAGATAACGTAACCCCAATTTAGAAGTTAAGGATAAGTATAAATGAATATTCGATTATTTTTATAAGGTAGAGATTATATGGTCATTCCTAGAAATACATACCAATATTGATAATACAAGTAGATGTGGTTTTGGAATAGATTCACCTAGGAGTAATATCTCCAACAAAGTGTTCTAAGCCTAACTCAGGGTAACCTGGTACACGACAACAGGCCTTAATATGCACCTGTTTTGACACTCCTGGGGGATATTCCTAGGATAATTCATATTCTATTTACAAAACATTATGAAGGATTTGAATATGTAATAAAAATGAATATCCTAGGGTAAACATAGTTTATTTTATATTTAAAAACTATGTTTCATGATTTCGATATCTTATAGATAATTATACTCTTTTATCGCTATGACTATTTTTTTCTCATAATATTATTTCTAGTTTTAGTCAATAGATAAAACCCAAATCATTCAAGTTAAAATCAAATATAAAGGACAAGTTGGTGAAAATGAACAATCAAATAAGGTTTTTATAGGATTTAAGTATGTTTATTCCAAATCAGTTTTCATGAAGTATGATTAACAATATATACATTTACCAACTCCCAAACATAGTCAAGAAGAGAAGGATGGAGGTTTCTAAGAGAATGAGTTTTGGATACCATAAAGAAAAGAAGCCCTAATGTCCTAAATTTAAGAATCATCTAAGGAGAAACCCAGGAGAGTGTCTCAATAAAACAAGTAAATGATTTATGTGTGGGAATAAATTATATAAATAAAAGGATTGAAGAAAATAAATGAAGAGTATTATGGATGGAAATGAAGTTCATTTTTAGAAATAATTTATAGTTATTTATTGTAAGTGTGGGAAACCTGGAAATTACCCAAGTCAATTCCCTCTTCTAGAGTATAAACTCTAGACTAAGGAAGGATCTATGTGGATGAAAGTGGATGAAGTATTTATGTATTATGGTTGTGTTGAAAACCTTAGTGAAAATAAATTTTAGTAAATAACCTTATTTGAAGAACGCCCATCATATTTATTTTGAAAATTATAATAAGTTGGTATTATTAAAGGAAAAACTGTATGCTGGGTGAGTCCCAATCAAATTCAGTAAGGCCATGGGTCTTAAACCCATGACCGAAGGATGATAAAAGTTTCACACCAACCACAGACCTGCACAATATCATAGATATATTTTTTATTGTTTTAGTTAAGAAATTGTGGAATGATTGTTAATAATGAACTTGTAATATCAATTTTGTGGATTAGATATTAATATATTAAATATATTGGTTGTGGATGATAGTTACAGACAAATTGATATACCTTTTACACTTTTATAGGTCTTGCAATCATTTAAAATATAAATTTTATGCTTTAGGCATAAAAAAATAATTATTGGTAATTAATTTATGAGATTAAATATATGAAAAATAATTATATCAAAGAAAAACAAAAAACTAGGATTTTTCATAAGAAATTTAAACCTATCAAGTAAGAATATTTTCTGTATATTATTAGTTAATAAATGAATTACATAACATTGGGAAAATGAATTCGAAATAAAATGTTGTCTTATTAATTAATTTCGGTTGAACTGATAGCCTCTTAAATAATCCAAATATTTTGGATTTGAGTACATAAAATTTATATTTATCATTCACTTGTTTTTTATTGAATACCTCATTCAATCCCTATAAGTATTTATGCTTTTTCTCCAATTACATATTTTCACTTGCCACTAATGTTCTCTTACTTAGAGACCCAATTTCATGGTAGTCCATGTGACATTTTTTATTTACAACTATCTCTTTTATACATATATTTTATAAAAACTTATCACAATGAGGAATTTAATCATAGTAAATATCAAACAATCTATCACCATGATCGAGTTTATATTTTGAGGACACAATTTAATTAATATAGGGAGAATGTAACACCCTAAAATTTTAAAGTAGGAACCTTGTATTCGATAGCATATATGACAAATAAAACAAAGTGAATAAGGGAATATAATATCTAAATACTTTTTAAAATATTTAAAATTTAAAATATATTCAATATATCTCAATTCATGCAACACCGATTTAGCATGTGTTACATGTAAGATCAAACTTCATCTATGGCTTGCGTTTCATGCAAGACCGAGTTTTACCAAACACTAAGTCATTATTGAAATATTATTAATTAATATAACAAGATATTAACTAGAATTTATGAATATTATTAAATAAATTATGAAAATTTATTTTTTATATAAATATAAAATGATTTCATGGGTCCCCAATTAATGATAAATGAAAATAAGAACAAATTGGATAAAACATATATATTAATTTTTATGATTCCAAAGCAGTTTTATATTAATAAAAATAATTAATTACAATTTTTTAATGATTTAATTGAAATATATATCTTATATATTCTATAAAATATTTTTTATATTCATCCACTAGGTTTGATAGGCATAAGATAATAAAAAACTATATTTTACACAAAAAAACAAATTTTTTATAAAGGTAATTTTACTTCCTTTTAATGGATAAAGCATTTTAAATATACATTTTAAAACTTTAATGGATTTAATATTTCAAAAAAAACTTTATCTTTGAAATATAATCAATATAATTAGTTAAGGGTGAATTTTTGATATTTTTCAGAACCATTTCATTATATAATGAATAGTTAAAAATACCGTATTTCAATTCAAAAATGCATTTTTATAAAATTTATTTATAAGTTGAAATTATATTTATAATTTTTTTAATGTCTAATTACAACATATTTTAATCATTTAATATAATTTATGTCACTGTAATTAATTCAAATTTGAAATGTATTATAAAAACATAGAAAAATTTCAGACATTTTTTTTAAAAAGCCGCATTATCACCCCACACATGGGGTAAAATTTAAATCAATTTATTCCAATATTATGATTGGAATTTGGAAAAATATAATCCATATTTTTAATCATCATAATTTATAATTTCTAATAATGTTAATTTTTTTTACCAAAATGATTAGTGAATGTGATTAAAATTAGTAAGAACGATTAATGTTAATTTAAGATTAATAAGGGACTAAACCTTAATCATAAGGACCAAAACAACGTATAAAATTTTCCAATATCTATTTCCTGAAAATATTTAGACTCTAGAAAATATTGTATATAGTTTTTACAATTACTGGATCCACTTTAAACATGAAAAATGTGGTAGGAATTCCTTTTTTAAAATATTACAAGAGTGCCACTTCTCCTCTATTATAAAAGGACACAACTTCTCCCCATTAATAAAACCTCTAATACCACTTAAGATAAGATAATATATGAAAAAATAACTTCCCAAAATCCCTACCCAAAACCTTTAATCATCTATTTTGGTATAAATCCTTCTAAGGATGCCTTTTTGTATAATCCAAGAGGAGTTACCCAATTTTTAAGGTAATGCTTTCCAAAAATCACTTAAATTTCAATTAATTATCCTCAAACATGAATATTATTATTCCATATTAATATAAAAATGTATTCCCAACATAAAAGGGTTTTTATTATAAGTTTTCAACCTACAATAACACACAAAACCATCTAATGGGTAACAAACATACTGTCTATTTGAACAGTGAACTACTACCCCGTGAAACGAGGATTGTTCGTTCTTCCTTTACCTGCCTCTTATGGTGGCCATTATGATGGAAAATATTTTTATATATGTTATATATTATATTTATAATTTATTTATTATTATTTACTTATTTTACAACATATATCTTTATACATTCCATTTAGTGTAAAAAGATAACATCGTTTAGGGAAGTTTGAACTACTGCCCACTCAAGCAATGTGATTCATTCACACGATACATGGAATGTATAAAGGGTAGTTTTAATTAAAATTATATGAAATAAATAAAATATATATGATTTTAATGACATAATTATCTTTTTTAAAATAGAATATATACAATTTTCTTTATTACCCTTTCACACACTTAAAAAGTGAAAATGTTATTTGTGGACATGTGGACTACCGCCTCCTCGACATGATGAGATTCCTTTTTCATCACAATAATTATATATATATATATGTATATATGATTGATTAATATTGTATTTATTATATAATTATCATTATTTAAAGATATGGTGTTACTTACCTTCTTTCCATAACGATCATTAAAAAAATAAAAACATTACTCATGCGTACGTACAACCTACCATCTCCATGATTGTAACATAGATTCATTTTTCATAACCACATGTAATATTTATTTTTAAAGTATAAATGATGTATAAATATGATAAATATGTCATTATTATTATTATGTAGATGTTATATAATGACCCCTTTGACCATAGTTGACCTACCGAAGTTATTTTTGACACATAAATCGAATTTGGTCAAAACACCCAACATAAACATAAATTATTCCCAAATATTTTTTTATATCACTCAATTATATATGTATTGGTTCAATATATTGGATGAAAATTCATGAAAAGGATTCTTCTTCATCACTATCATAATTTCATTTTTTTAATGAGTATAATTTATATGATATAGTCATGTTTAAATATGATTATATGTATATTTAATATTTTTAAGACCAATTCATAATTTTTTTCATCCAATAACTTAATACATCCATTATAAATCATTCAATGTACAGAATGATTTCCATTTAATTTTTGTCAATTATTTTATTTTTTTTCAAAATTTAATCTATATATATGTCACGTATTTAATGAATTTTGTATATTATATTTCCAAAAAATAGAACTGGTCAATTTATTTAAGATTATATATATATATATATCTATTATTTTATTAAGATCTTAAACACTACTCCTTATATTAATACATGTATTTATTTAATCAAAAAAATATGAAACATGTAACCAAGATCTATTGGTTTGATATTACATTGGTACATAATACATAAGACAATAAATACCCTTGATCCATGAGTTTAATAGTCTTAAGTGACTAAATAAGTGCATGGTCCTTATGTTTCATTGATTATATAATGTACAGAATTTAAATACATGAAATATTATTTTTTTGTTCATGCATTATCCTTATATCACAATAATAATTTATCATGGTTCCCTAAATAAATAGGGAACATTATATATATATGCTTAGAAGATAAATATTTTGTAGCTTATAGTAAATGCTAAAATGGAATAATCATGATGTAAAAAATATAGAAAAAAATATATAACCACAACAAGACATATAAAGGGTATCATATGCATAATATATCCATGGATTTAATTAAAAATAATAATTAATAATAATTATTAAAAAATAAATTCACATAATTTTATGGATTGAATAATTCAAAACATGATAAAAATATTAGTAAGGCATCATATTAATACCCCAAAAGGGTTGGAATATATAAAACAATCTAACTAATTTGTCTTAGGTGACCTAATATTTACCAATGGGGTCTATATTTTTGTGGCCCATCCATCACATAATTTATCTAATTCATTTATAATGTGTGATTAATTTTCAAAAATACATATCATAATGTCCCAAAAGGAACGAAATAAATAAACATGTATAGTTTTTTAATAATTATCCATCTATAAATATTGGGCACAAAATTATTTTATATTCCAATGATTAATTGAATAATATAGCACTCTAGGGGAATATCCATCAATAAAATTATAAACTACTAGATAATCACAATGAAAAGAAAGGATCCTTTTTCAAATGAGTGAAACAGTTGGATACATTCATTATTTATAGATGTCTATAAGAGTGAGAAACTAAATTTAGTAGTTTCAAATAGAATGTGACCAATTTATTGATATAATAATTCCTTATAGAAATATAAATAATCAGATAAATATATTTTATATGCATTATGGATATAAATGATAGTAAATATATGCATTCAGGTCAGAATGAATTAATTCTACCAGTGTTATTTTTGATAAAAATATATTTAATAAACCATAGACCTAATAGAAGCTCCACCAGAGAAATATTCATCATATTTTTTTAATAATATCCTACCAATAAAATTAATTCATCCAAAATACTAAAAATACATTTCATTAAAATGGATTTGGAGAACATATATTATGGCTATGGAAGTATTTTAGGATTATAATTACATAAAAATGTTACATAATGAAAAGTAATAGTGACCCCTATTTAATATTTCTATAAAATATGTATAATAATAAAAAATAAAAAATATTATATTTTTAAATTTATGGTGTTAAAAAATTTTGTGTAATAAAAATAAGAATAAGTAATTATGAACCCTTATTAAGTTATGTATCTTTACATAATTTGAGAAAGTAATTTTTTCATCCACAATCGCTCCTTGGAATGTCTTCGGACTAGGAAATAGAAAATATTACCTTGATCAATTCTTTTTAATTGAAGAGGAATTAGAGGAAGGTGTATTATTATAGAAAATGTCGAAGAGTTGTTTATTATGCTTCAAAAATCATTATTATGAAAATTTGAAAACCATTTACTTTATCATGGTGTTAAATCATGTTATTAGAAATTTATGTGATAATTTTTGACATTCACAATACAAATAAGTGAAAAATATTTAATGATATAATTTGGGCCAGGGAAATATCTTTTATCAACAATGAATTATTTTCAACTTTGTACTTTCCATTTTAGAATTTGAAAAGTCCATTATTGGATTTTAAGTTGATTAAAAAACATTAAAATATATTATTTTAATAAATTATAATTTTAGATCATTGATTCATTTATATTAATTATTGAAATTATTATTTAAAAAAAATAAATTTAATACCCTCTTATTTTAAAATAATAACATTGTATTCGATAACATATGTAACATGAAATACAAATATTAGAAGAAAATATAACTCCTCAAGACTTTACAATATATTTATTTTTAAAAAAAATCAATCTATCCAGTAGATTGAATTAAATGAAACATATATTTTAGAATTAATTACATGAAACATTGAGTTTATCTTTCATTAAACGTGACACAATGTTTATCTTGCATTACACTCAACATTGAGTTTTCTTGTGTTTCAAGAAACACCAAGTTTTAAAAAATGTGAAATATTATAAAAATATTATAATATTTATCAAAAAGATGTTTTAATGGAAGGTGTGAAGAGTAATAAATAAATTATAAAATTAGGGTTATATATTTTTAATAAATAAAATAATAATTATCTAAAAGAAAAATAAATGTTTTCTAAAAAATATATATTTTTTCTAGAAGATGGTTTAGTCACATTTTACAAACATAATTTAATATTATATTTTACTAAACTTATAAATATTATTATAAAAAATTAAATTTCTTTTTTAAAGAATAATACCAAAATTAGATTCGGGTTAATTTTTGTGAGTTTTATGAATTTTTCCATTTTTTGATGAATAGTAAAAAAATACTAAATTTTAATTAAAAAATACCTTTTCGTTCAAATTATATATAAATTTAAATTATATTTTGAATTACTTTTAATGTAAAATTAGTTCAATTTTATATAAATTAAAAAAATTTAGATCATTGTAATAATTTTCATATTGAATTTGATATAAAAACATTGTAAACATTTGAACATTTTTTCTTTAAAAACTCGCTTTCTCACTGCGTCTGCGAGATTATTTTTAAATTAAAAATTTTGAATTATGTGAATGAAATTTAAAAAAAAGGATTGAATATTAGTAATCATAATAATTTATGTTTTCTAATAAGTTAAACTTAATTTTTGACTAAAATGAATACTGAAAACATTAAAAATTAATTACTGCGGTTAAAGTTAAAATGGGTTTAATAAGGGGTTAAAATAATAAGATAAGGATTAAAATGGACTAAAAACTTTTAAAACAACCATTTTATGGAAATATTCTGAAATTATCTCTTCTTGATCTGATAATGGACCATTTCAGATGATTTTGGAATGAAAAAATGTGGGTATGATTGAATCTTTTCAAAAATTACAAAGTGTGGCACTCACCTCACCTATAAAAGGCTAGAATCTAATATCATCCTCACACATTAAATTATTTTTTTAAGAAAATAACTACCCAAATAACATCAAAAATTCACTCATATCATCTAATAATCCATATTTTTGGAATAAAGATAACCTTGGAAGCCCTTTGGGGCAAACCTAAGGAGGATACATGAACAAGAGGTAATGTTCTTAGATGAGAATTTTAATTGTATTTTTCCTCCAACACCTTAAATTATTATTAGAAAATAATTATATAATAAAATAACTTTCTTACATATAATTATATGTTTTTATAAGAAAGTAATGACCTAAAACCACAAACACTTTCATCAAATGGGTTATGAAATCATCATTTGTGTGTACGATGAACTACCGTCTCGTGAACTGATGTCATTCATTATTCCATTAACACCTCACATGGATTTGTATAATGATGGATATAAGATATATATATGATATTTATTACATAATTATAAATATTGATTCATTATATCATATATAAATTTTTTACTTTCTATTCCTCAGGGGATACGGTAACATCGCTCATGTATACGACAGGATACCACCTTGTGAAGTGATGTGATTTTTCTTTCACTAAAACTTTATCATGAAGAAAATAATGATAAATTTAATGACTATATGTGATATAAATAAATTAATTATCAAATATTTACATGTTTATAATTCTTTAAATATGACATATCATTTTCTTCCTTACCTTTTCACTTACTTAAATATGATAACATTATTCATGTACGTGTGGACAACCACCATCACAAAGAGATGTGAATATATTTTAATAAAAATACCACACGGATGATATAGATAATTATATTTAAATAAATAATATTAAGATATTTTTTTAATGATAAAATATTACTTACCTTATTTATATAATTATCTTTAAAAAATAGAAACGTTATACAAGCATACGTACCACCTACCATATCGATGATTGTAACATAGTGTATTTTTAAAATCATCATTAATTATTTGATTTAAATGTAAAAATGGTGTATAAATATTATAATTATGTCATTTTTTTATTTTAGGATATGATAGTACAATATAATATGTACAATAATCCGAACTTTCATAACAAATAAAAAATGAGAAAACAATGGAATTATCATCCAAACCAATGAAAATAATGAAATATTGTAAACTAATGAGTGATAAGATGTTGTAAATGGTATGATATTATAAATATTTATATAGTTCTAGAGTAAGTTAATAAAATGTTGGAAGTCACTATATTGGAGGTCAAATCACATTCAACCAAAATGAAGCATGAGGTAAGTGATTTCATCTCAATTTAATTACATTGAAGCACATTTTAATATTATACCCCAATATATTTTATATGATGTATAAAATATCCATTTTTCAAGTTATATCATGAATAATCCCAAATTTATTTTATGTTATGTTTTATAATTATTTCATCCAAGTGGATTTGAATTAACAGTTACCATGTGCTCATTAATTTCATAACTCAATTTCATTTCATTGGTTTATATTAATTCTTCATCATATTTGATATTCTATGATTATGTATTTAAAGAATTTTTTTCATATTATATTATATTTATACTTATTTTATATGGATTTATAGTGGATACACATAATACATCCATTCAATGGCCCAAAATCCTTTAATTTTTTTATTTAATATAAACCCCCTATTTTAAGGGAAGAAGGGGGAACCCTAACAGACATCATCGAATTAAAACAAATCATGACCTAAAGGTCAAGAGAGACAAACCAAACTGACACCATAGAGATACCCCTCCCCAGAAATTGATTGTGAAAAAGATCTCTATCGGTGAAAATATGAACAAAAAGCAAGTGTCCCATGACAAAGAACAAGACTAATATAATGGAAAACACCATAACCTACCAAAAAAATAAATCCATGAAGCTCTTTAATGATAAAAATCTAGCTACGGAACCTTTTCTAGGGCCTGATCCACATGGTCGAGTATGGGTGCATCACCGTACCAACAGTCCTCACAAACCCTTTCACCATTATGAGAATACAGAACCATCTTTCCTCTAACAATTGATCATCCTCGACCAATCCCAACATAATACTCAAGACGCCACCTGCCACCGTAGCCATATAATCCCAGAAGTCAATTCGAAGAACCCGAGAACAAGCCATGCTCCAATAGGACTGGATGGACCAAACCTGTGCTGAGGGACCTCCACCAATGAAAGAATCTGGGTCATCCTGAAATAAAAACACAACTCGAGGAATGGATATACTTTGATCAGAACCAAAGATAAACCCTCACCAAGTTCTAACATAAGCCTCACAGTGACAAGCATGATAAGATCCATCACAATGAACTCGGAGAACCAGAACCAAATCCAGCTAGTAGAAAAAAATCACATCATCTCCAAATTAAAATCATTAAAAAAACACACATAATTTGAAACTGAAAAACCTCCTCCCTCCATAGCTCTGTAGATCTACCCTGAGTCTCACTATAAATCACTAGAAATAAACCGTGGTCATGCTAGATGATCTGATCCTCCCAAACATCATATCATGGTTACCCCATGCCTCAACACCGTTGGAGGAGGAAGACCATGCCGAGACAACCATCGAAGATCCACTAAGAAGAAGTGGTTCTGAACCCCATCATTTTGAGTTCAGATCTGATATAACCTCTAAAGCTCCTCCAAGAATGAAGCTTCTGCACAAGCAATACCACCCTTGCTGAGTCATTCCCATAGCCACTACGAGCAGATCCCAGCCCGAAGAGGGGAAGAGGAACAAACCAGAAGAAACCCTAGGTTTCACGAGAGAGGGAAAACCACTCCGTTATAAGGCATTGTACACTCCCTTTAAATCATACTTCATTTCATTAATTCCACATAATCTATTCATTGACTAATTAGAACTTCAATGCTATTATCACTGAAAGTGTTTTTTTTACAATCTCATTCTAATCAAGATTGTTTATTCTTAAATTTCGATTAAAGGAAATTATTTGATTATTTTCTAACTAAAACCATTTAATTTTAATAAAATTTTATTATTCATGATATTTTATAGTAATAATATCATTTTACCACTTTTTTTACTTAAAATAATTGATAATATTTTTTTAAGAAAATCCAACTTCTTTACTCTCTTCAGTCAGAAATCTGTTTTCTAACAAATCCATGTTTCCAAAAAACATTAAATTTTTTTATCCTTTGAAAATTTAATTATTAAAATAATAATTAACGATTTTTCGTTTTTAAAAAATGTTTTCAATATAATATTATTGTCATTTTCCAAACAAGGATCTTTTCTAGCATTTTTTACAGTGTAAAAGGAATATTACTTTTAAATTGAATGACATGTGTGAAATTACCCTCCGACATGACCATAATTATTTTAATATAAATTTAAAATTTTTGAAGGAAATTTTTAAAGAAAACTTTCCCAAATATTCCATAAATTCATAGTTTTAAAAATTTATTTTAAGAGAAATGGATCTAAAAATGTATTATTCTTTAAAAAGTGATTTTCAAAATGAAAAGGATATTTTTATCAAGAATGTTTCCAAATATATTTTTATGGTACTTATATTCATCATTAAAAAAACCCTTTATGGTAAATATACTCCACTAGGGATATTTTGTATTTATACCATCCTTATTCTTCCTATATATGGTTTTGTATGATTTCGACCAAGGATATTATTGACATTCACTTTCGTGATTTAGTTTTGTTGTCAATAAATTTCCATTGAAATGTTAACATTTCTATGATAACTGGACATTAAATTTCCCCTAAATATCCATATTATTTATTACGGTAATGTTTATTACTTAAACTGTATATCATTTTTACATATGATGTTCTACATTGAAAGTCATTTTTTATCAAGGAAAATATTGAAAAATGAATATTCTTCACTCAAAATTGATATTTGATGACAAGGAACATTATTTGTGAATTAAATTGATTATTAGATATATGATAAATGATTTGTACATGAAATAAATTGGTGGGGCCTAGTTATAGATATCCCCTCGATGAATCAATAGTCTTATGGGGTGAATCAGTTGGAAAACCTTTGTTAAATGGTAATCTACCCATCAGTTTCAAATTCCCTTAATGATAGATCTTGATGGTAGAGGTAATATTTTATTGGGAAATATGACTTTTAATAGATACACATTTAATTCATTCTAAATTCAGTTATTGTTATCAATGATATTTTCTCAATGATATTATCTATAGAAGCATTTCATTTTTAGCTATTGGTTAAATTGAACGTGTTTGCAACTATTTATCTTGTCATATTTATCACACCCAATATAGTTATAACAATCAAGTTATTGATTAATTGTCATGTTTTTTGGTTATTTACCTTGATATATTGATCAATCATTATCCAGTTATGATATTCATGTTATTGATTGAATGCTACATGTTTTCATTTTTTTACCTTTATAGGTTTATTATTATGATTGATTCATGATATGTTTCATTGTACTTAAACCTTAATAAGAATTTGATCTCATGTCTCAGCCTAGCCCCAGACTACCCCAGAGCCGGTGTATAGCTAAAATAAAACATTTTGAGTAATTTTTTTTATAAAATGAACAGGTAAAAACACAAATACATGTTCCACTAGAGATGAAATTTTTGGTTTAGGTCCTAGAAAATCTGATACAATTATTACAATTACTTTAACACTGAACAAAAAGTCTTCATTAAGCAGTCACCAAACAGAGGGACTCAAATATACTAAACCTGTAAAATAAAAAAGATTGAAAATGTAGGGTCAGCATATGAATTCCGAGTAAGGGGATTTAAAAAATTATAATATACCAATTAAAACTTTTGAAGACATTTCATTAAAATTATTCGTAAAACAATTTGGTAAGGAATGTTGTAACACATGTGTCATAACATAACATTTAGTCTAAGAATTACAAGAGCACAATTTAAGGAATACTAACTGAGTTATAAGGAAAAGTGATTCAATTATAAGCATGCCCATTCTGAATAATAAGTGAAATATGTTCTAACTTTAATTGGTATGACATATGAATATGCATGTATAAAATTTATAACTAAGAGTAATTCATGATCAGAGTTATGCTTAAAAATAATAAATTCATAAACTAGCTGATAATTATTGGTGTTCTGAATAATTAAAAATCTATGAGCTTTTTCTTCATCCGATTCTTAAAACAGAAGCTCTTTAACCAATAATATTCTACTAGTCCAATATTCTTTTGGTTAATTAAATTACATATTCATAACGAGGAAAGTGCATAATGCAGGACTGCATCAAGGCATTGTCAAAGAAGTCTAATGATTAGGGCCTCAACCAAAATCCATAAATCATAAATTTTTCAAGGCCTTGTTCTAGAACCGTAGTTTGTCTCATGCGACCTACCAATTCATCAATGGGCTATAGTGGGCCCCACCTAACACTTACTAAGTCTAATTCATTCCTCATTTCTATTAGTCAAAGTGATCACACCAATTTGATTTATTAAATTACTTATCACTTAACATTCCAAGTGTCACATATTACTTGGTTACTTATTTTCTATCATTCAAATTGTCCCATAATATCTTGAATAATTTAATTTATCATCTCATATTATTCAAACGGTCCCAGACCAATTTGAATAACTTATATTCTTTATTCTATGAAATGTTGTTTGTGTTTGATTATATTCTTTAGCATTTACATATAGAAATTAATTAATTCATATAATAGTTAATAAAAATTCAATCAATGCATGACATTGAATGAAAGGTATGATCGAAAACACATGTGTCAATAACTGAAGCACATTAAACACTAGTTTATCACATAAAATAATAATCCCTAAATTCCTTATTATGAATTTAATTGTATTATATTTCAGAATACACAATTCTAAAATTAGAATAATTTTCATTCATATTTGAAACATATGATGATAAATGGACCTATAAAAAATAGAACATAATGATTGAAAACATTAATTACTGTAGATTCAAGTATTATAGAAAAATAAATAGATTATTTCATTCCTCTAAAAATATTAGGAGGGAATATACTAGGATGACAAAAATCTTATTAAATCACCAAAAATTGGTTTTTATGAAAACATAATCAGTTTATGATTAAAACCAAATGATTCATATACATATGGTTGTATATAGAAATATAAGAGTTTTTTACAAAAATATAATTCTCTACATCTTACAAAACCTCTAAAACTTTGAATCTCAATAAATGGGAGTCTTAATTTTGAGTATATAGAGGTTTATCTAAACCTGTATGAATATTTCTATATACATATATATATAACCAATTATATAAATTGTTTATAAGGATCATACATCATATGTTTAATGATACTTGTATATTTAAAACACTTTAGGAACATTAGTTAATCAATAGTGAATAATTCGCAAATCATGCTCGAAAATATATAAGGTTTGTTTAAAAAATATATACATATATATAATTATAAATTCTTATACACATATAGAACCACAAAACATCACACAGCCATGCATGACAAGGAGTTAATATCATCATTTAAAATCAAGAATTCACTATCATAAAAAGAAACTGGTCAGTTATATACCCAACCGTATGTATATATATATATATATATTCATATATATATACATAATCAAAACAAAACAAAAAGTGTAATGTTTAATGTTCATGGGTTTGAATTCAATAGTTATTTCATTTGAGAATTTTATCAATGACATCCTAGTTATAAAAATTATGAAATGTATAAGGATTATATTGATGTTTCTTTTTATTAAGTATTTAAAAGAGTATGATGAATGATAAAAATAACCCAAAAAATGATTTAGTGGAAAGTTTAAATTCTTGGAAAACAAATGATTTATGGAAATATAACCCTTAATATGTTCCTAATGTTGAGATAATGATGTTGGGATGGAGATATTATTGATATGGTTAAAGAGAATTTGATAGTATTGAATACTTTGGAAATGATTAATTATTTGAAAAAGTGATTTATACTATCATTAATGGAGTTAACAACATTTTTGGATTTAAGGAATATATCCAATAATAAAGATTTTACATAAGAAATAAGAAGCATGTATATTTTTAATAAGGTTTTATGGTAATTTAGGATATTACCATGTTTCAAGATAACACATGATGAAGGTATTCTTATGTTTGGTATGTGATGATTAGAAGAGACATCATATTTCTTGGGGTATTAATGTTAATTTAATTTTGTGAATTTAGTGAACTTATTTCAAAAGATTTAGATCTTATTATTTTAGAAGGGATATAAGGTTAAACATTTATGAATTAATTTAAATTAAAATTTAGATGAGGTTTCAGGGATTAATGTATTACTTCACCATATATAGATTTATGCATACTGGATAACTTTTTTTTAACTAAATTGGTTTAGAAAATAGTAGAGATACATGGAAATATCGGTCACTATTTCTTGAATCTTATGATCCATTAAAAGTGAATTTTAGTGCTTCAGGCATAAAAAAATCATTTTTGGATATTGATTTCTTAGAGTAAGTCATGAATTGAGAATTGATCAAAGCACAACCGAAAGATGAAATTGTGATTACCAAAAATAAATCTATCAAGTAAGTATATTTACTTATATTATTATAGATTAATATAATTTATAAAATATAATAAAATTGTCTATAAAAAAATATTTTCATATTATCATAATTTTTTATGATATTAATGACATTTTTACACCTCTTTGATTTATGGTTTTATGGTCAGTAAACTTCTATGGATCACCCATTTCTTATGTGATCAATGACCTATATCACTATTCATTAATCCCTATGTATTATTTTTCTTTTAGATTTCCATGATTTCATTTCCCACTTATGTTTTCCTACATAGAAACTGAGTTATTTGTTATTCCATATGACTTTTGTACTTCCCTCTCTCTCTTATTAAAAAGATGTTTTATTAAACCTTTTATGATGTGGGGTTTTCAAAAATGTCATTTCTAAATATCAAAACTTTTATTTCTAATATCATGTTTAGATTTTGAGGACATAATTTATTTAAGGTGGGTTGAGCATAACACTTTGATATTTTAAAATAATAACATTGTATTTGATAGTGTATGCTACTCGTAACACCAAGCATAGAAGAAAATATTACACCCTGAGATGTTATGAAATTTTTATTTTTAAATAAATTAAATATAATAAATAGATTTCCTTAGATGAAACAATGAGTTTATATTTTATAACATTCAACACTAATTTTATCTTTCATTACACACGAAAACTATGTTTAGCTTATGTTACATGTAACACTGAGTTTAGTGTGTGTTACACGCAATGCCGAGTTTAAAAAAATGTGGAATATAATTAAAATATTATTATAGTTATCACTTATACATTGGAATGTATTTTATCAATATTAATAACAAAATTATGAAAATTATTGTGATCTATTGATTATAAATAAAATAATAGTCATTAAAAAATGGAATGTAATCTGAAAAAAAATTCTAGAAGAAGGTTTAGTCATGATTTGCGCACATAATGTTAAATTAATTTATATCACACAAATAAAATTTATTTTAGATTATATTCTTCAATTTTTAAACAAGAATACCAAAATTATCTCAGGGTGAATTTTTGGTATTTTTTTGAAATGTTTCATTTTTCGATGAATAGTGATGAACACTGATTTTTTATTTAAAACTAAATTTTCATTCCAATTATTTATAAAGTTAATTGATATTTTAAATTGGTTTTAAAGTAAAATTACTTAAATTTTATATCAATTAATATAATTTAGGTCATTTTAATAATTTTTATATTAAAATTTTAGATTAAAACTTTGTAAACTATTGAACATTTTCCCTTTAAAAATAACCATTCTTATCGCTTTTGTGGGATAAATGTTAAATTAAAAATTTCCAATTATGTTAATTTAATTTGAAAAAATGTATTACATATTTTTAATAATAATAAAGTACATTTTATAAAAAGTTAAACATAATTTTTTTCTAAAATGAAATGAAAAAAAAAATAAAAATTAATTACCACTGTTAAGGTAAAAATGGGTTTACGAAGAGTTGAAACTAAGATGATAAGGGTAAAAATGACCTACCAACTTTTAAAAACCCCATATTATGGATATTTTTCAACATTTTAAATTATAGGTTCTATAATATCTCATTTTGGAGTCTTTTTGTCATGATAAAAACGTTGGTATTATTGAATCATTTCAAAAATTACAATTGTGACACTAACCTCACCTATAAAAGGGAACCCCCTATCCTCTCTTATTTTCACCATAAAACCCATTTGGTTTCGTCTATAAATACCCAAATAACTTAAAAATTATTTAATATAATCCTATAATCCTTATCTATGTCATTTATCAAACCTAGGATTCCCTTTGGTGCAAAACTAAGGAGGATACTTGGAGAAGAGGTAACATTCTTCAATAAAGGTTTTTATTTTATCCCTTCCTACACCTCCTTAAATTATTATTAAAACCTGATGGTATGATAATATAAGTATCATAAATATAATTATATGTTGTTATAATAAGTTTATGACCTAAAACCGCCTCCACTTCCAACAAATGGGTTACAAAATCATCATCCCTATTTACAATGGACTACCACCTCGCAAATCGATGTCATTCATTTTTTTCCATTACCACCTATAATGGTTGGGTATGATGATGTATATAAATTATATATATTATATATATATATATAAAATTATTCCTATGGATTCATTATATCATATATAATTTTTTATTTTTCATTCTTCATGGAATACAATAACATTCCTCGTGTGTACGGTTGACTACTTCCACATGAAGCAATGTGATTCATCTTTCACCAACGCTTTACATGGAAGGTGATAAAGATAAATTTAATTATTATATATGATATAAATTACATAAATATGAAATTAATTAAATTTTTATTATTATTTAATGATAATATTTTAGTTTATTTCGAACATTTTGAGTCACTTAAAGACGATAACATCACTTGTGTACGTGTGGACTACCACCTCCCCGAGCAATGTGACTCTCTTTTCATAACCACACAAAATGGATGATATATATAAGTATATTTAAGAAATAATATGGTATATATTATATTATTATATTTATGTAAAGGGTAAATATTTATTACCTTCTTTCGATAATGACCATTGAAAAATAGAAATGTTACTCATGTGTATGTACAACCTACCGTGTTTATGATTGCAGCAAAGTCCATTTTTCATAATTGTCATTAATGATTGGTTTTAAAATTAAAAATGGTGTAAAAATACAATAATTATACAATGATTATTATTTTTGGGACTATAAAACTATATAATACGTGAAAGAACTGAAAATTTGATAAAAAATCATGAATGAGAAAACAAGTCAATTAACAACTAAAACAATGAAAATAATGAAAGATTATTAATAAATGGGTGATAATTTGTTATAAAATGATCATATATGATATTATAGATATTTATATAGTTATGTATCAAGTTAATAATATGTTTAAAACCACTTTAATAGATGTTAAATAATGTTCTACCAAAAAGAAGCATGTGGTAAAGGATATCATCCTAGTTTCATTTCATTGAGGCATATTATATTGTTAGGAACCAATTGCGTTAAGGTGGTGCTTGCAGTGCCAATTTAAATTATAATATCATAAATACTACATAATTCATGGTATTTTATTTTTCAATATGAATTATTTATTCCAAGGGGTTTTGACTTAAGAGTCACTAGGTGTTAAATAATTTCATAACTCAATTTCATTTCATTAGGTTATATTACTTATTTATCATCTTTGATACTCTAATATTTTATGTTTAATAAATCATTGTTACCTTATATTTTATTTTCAATTATTTTATATGGATTTATAGTTGATATAAACAATCGGTTCATTGAATAATTTTCAATTTAATGTTATTATCATTGTGAAGGTTTATTTCACAATCTCATTCTAATCACAACAGTTTATTCTTAAATTTCTATAAAAGTAAAATATTTGATCATTGTCTAAACAATAAAATTTTAATTTTATTATACACTATTTATTCATGATATTTTTAACTAATAGTAACATTTTACCACTCTTCAGTACTTTAAATAATTGAAAAACTGTTTTTAAGAAAACCTGACCTCATTTCTCTATACGACTAGAAATATGTTTTATTCATAAACCATGTTTTCTAAAAATTATTTCAAAAATGTTATTCAGATTATCAAAATGAATAATTAAATAATTTATTACACATTTTTTCATTTTAAAAAATGTTTTTAAAGGAATAGTATCATAATTTTCTGAACAAGAATATTTTGTAACCTATTTACATTTCTAAAGGAATTTTCTTTTTAGATTTCACGACATGTACAACATTACCCACCAATGTGACCATAATTTCTTTTAAGCTTCCTTTGAAATATTTAAAGGATATTTTTAAAGATATTTTTTCCTTATATTCTATATATTCATAATTTTTAAAAGTAAATTTCAAAGAAAAGGATATTTAAATTGTATTTTTTTTAAAAAGTGATTTTCAAAATGAAAGGACTTATTATTAAAGAATTTTTTAAATATCTTTTTAGGGTATTTATACTCATCAATGATAAGAATAATTTTTTGATATATACTCCACTGAGGATATGTTCTTTTTATACCATCCTTATTTTTACAATGAATGGTTTATGATTATTTTTACCAAGGATAGTATTTTCATTCACTTATATGATTCATTTTTATAATCAATAACTTTACCTTAAATTTTTTTCTTTCCTATGATAATTAAAAATTAAATTTTCCCTAAATATCCATATTACTTATCATGGATATTTTTATTTTTTAACTGTATATCATTTCCACATATACTGTTTTATATTTAAATTCATTTTTTTTCTTTGGAAATATTGATAAATCTGTATTGTTTACTCAATATACATATTTAAAGATAGAACACATTATTTATGAATTAAATAGAGTATTTTATATATGAGTAATGCTTTTGACATTAATGTTAGGGGTGGTCCTAGTTATAGATATCCCATTGATGCATCGACAATCTTATAGGATGAATCAGTTGGTTAGACTTAGTTAAATGGGTTTCTACCTATCCTTCTTAAATGTCCATGAGGATAAATTTTGAGGGTAGAGGTATCATGTTCCTAATAAACACGATTTCCAATAATTTATTATTTCTATATTTTATAATTAATTTATTATAATCCATGATATTTTCTCAATTATATTATCTCTAGATTCATTTCATTCACAGTTATTGATTAAATGAAATGTGTTTTCAGTTACTTACCTTGCAATATTGATATCTTTTTATCTAGTTATGATAGTCATTTATTGAAGAAATGGAATGTGTTTTTAGATATTTACTGTTCCATAATAATCACACATTATACTATTATTATATTTATTTTATTGATTAATTGGTATCTTTTTTTAGTTATTTATATTTCCATATTTATTACACTTATTGGTTCATGATAGATTCTACTGTAATTAAACCTTAATGAGAAATTTATGTTTAGCTCATTTTTTCCTTTCCAAAGAATCCATGAAATTTACTATTAAATATATGTAAGAATATGATAGAGGGGGTAAGGATATTCTTGAAAAAAATTAGGTTGTAATTTGTGTATTGAAATGTAATATGGGAATCATGTATGTATCTAGTTTATTATGACAACTAATTTATTCAGTCATTTGGGATTAACTTACTTGTATCATATGAAAATGTATACATTTATGAAAAATCTACAGTCTACTGGGTTCATGGCCACTATAATGAATCAATAGTATATATTTTTATTGTATTATATATTTTAATATTCACCCCAAAAATCAACTATTTTAGAAAATTATCAAAACATAACTCATTACTTAATTGTGACGTGTTTATTATAAATATTATTATTTTTATATAAAAATAATTTTGTACACCTTTAATATTTATTTATTAAATTAATCACATATTTTATTTTAAAATCATTCATTTCATACTAAAAATTTATATAATTCAATTTTATAAAATTCATATCATTCTATGACATATTAATTTTATTACATTAATGTTTTTATATCATTTTAAATTATTCATGTTCAATAATTATTTTATTATGTTATGAATTATTTCAAGATACATGTATATATATTGGCAATATTATGATTAAAATTAGTATATTACTATGTAACTATTATAGAAGCCACTTTTCCATTCCATCTTTTGTGTTACCCATTTAAAATAAATAACATTAGATGTTATAAAATAAAAAATATATTCTCTTCATTTCCTTATAATTTCCATCAAATTTCACATAGTTTCTTTCATATTTCATTATATCATTCATTTTTTTATTTATAAAATAGTATCTTCACGAGTTGAATAATGTTGTGATACCATATATTCTTATATGTTATATAACTTATGTTTTAAACTTTTTAGTGAATTTTACTCTTTATTATGAATTATAATAATAAGATGAAATAAAAAGACTTTTAATCTATGATGGATGTTGTAATAATTTTTTTTGCTAATAGAATCCCGGGTCACATATTCTACTAATTAAATAATATCATCCTTTTATTTTTTGGAATACATGAATCCATAAAAAATGATAAAAAATATTTATCATTTCATCTTCAAAAACCTAAATTTCTTTCTACAACATGATACTCCTAAAAATTAACTTCAATAGACACACTAATTTCACAACACTTTCTAACTAATATAAGGATTTTGGAAATGTTTCCCATTATAAAAAAGTTAGGTTGTTGCTATTTTTCTTTTGTAGTAAGTATATTCATTTAGTTACATGTGTAAACCTCAAAAGTGATACACAGAAGGCATCACACACTTTATAGGTTGTGTATGACATTGAAAAATGATAATCCACATATTAAATTCTCCCCAAAGAATCATAATTACTAATGTACCAGGTACATTTATTCCCCATCCTGGAAATTTTTATATTAAATTCCATGGTTTTGTGATTATATTATGAATATGTGATTCAAATATTTGATCTACATATCATCCCTTTGATTATAATTATAAATATCCTACCTCATTTTAGTTTTTTAAATATATTTAAAGGTATATCATACATTCATAGTAGTATCCTCATCATGTTTTTGAACCCACCAGCATCCTTTACCTAAATTTTAACACATAATTTATAGTTTCACACTTCTTCCCAAAAAACTATAATATATATATACCTTTTTATAATTTATTAGAAGTTTTGGTTGAATAAAAATTACACTAGTTGTTTATAGAGGTATCTTTTTATTTAAAAGAGAATTTTGTATGATCAAAACATATCCTTTAATGTTTTGATATTATTTTAATATTGTAGACTATTTTGAGGATTATAAGCACTACATAAATGTATTTATTTTTCAAAATTACTATGTTGATTCCTCCTAAATATCTATGTGAATTGAGTTTAATAATCAGATGAAATTAATTTACATTCACCAAAATTACTGAAAAAATTATTAATATAAATATGTGGAAATATCTCAATGGAAGATATTTCCTTATTTCTAAAAATTTGTATACATTATAGGAAATAAATGATAAAATATATTGAATAAATGTTATTGGATTTATTAGGATGTTTTATAACAATTTCCATTTTCATTTTAACCCACATACACATTTTTTACGGATATGTTGAAGAAAATGGCTGGGAGTAATCTTTGGGCCTTTACTTGATGGAATACTAAGAAACATAAAACTTATTTCAATATTTAAAGCATGATGTTATCCCTCTTGAATTATTCTCTAAAATCCCTATATGGTGTGTTGATATTTGGATGTATAGAGAAATTTTTGTTATGACATTTGAAAAGATATTCCCCCTTTATATATGGTTTTAATAGTATTCCTAGAATTTTTCCAAAATAAAAACATCTCACATATTGATTTAGTATATCAATATTACATCTTTTATAACATTAATATTAATTCACAATCCTATTTCATCTTATTATGATAGAATTATCTAATCTATAAATAGAGGTTTAGTAATTCCATAAGAAAGTAATGATGCTTCCCCGTACTAAATAATTTCCTTGTCCATATTTTCTATGTCCAAGTTTATTTGATAATTTAAATTTATTATTGTTAATAAAACTCCTTGTTACATCCTAATAAATTAATTGTATACCTTTATTTCCACCCAAATGTTATAGTGTATTGTATATCTATAGTTTATGAGTAGTTTGATAATCTATATTACCTCAAGTCAAGTTCATATCACATTAATATTTACTTAAAACTATTATTATCCATATATATTTCAAAATATTAATCATAGAGATTATTACAAAGTATAATAACTAAAAATTTTATAGAAACTAACTCTAGTTCATCTTTTAGACCATTTTTTAGGATATTAATTTTTTCCAAGCATAAGTGAAATCACTAGTATTTTTCAAGATTTACCCTAGACCTCTTTGTGACCCAAAACTATATGTAACAAATATTACTTTCCCCATTTATAATGATATTATATGAGAATAGATCATTCTATTCATTAGTTCTTTAGAATTTTATTCATATTTAATTGATCATATATATTTTACCCCATCACATATTAGCATATTCAATATGTTAGACAATTGATAAAAATTTCCACCACATCTTCGATAATGATTGACTATGTGAAGGAAATAATATGCCTTTATAGTAATCATCCGGGTTGACTATTAATTTAATAACTTCTCCTTTGGAGATTAAATAGATATTATATACTTATATAAATAATAAAAAATATATTAAATTAATGAATCCAAAATTCACCCTCGCAGAATATTCCTCATAACTCATTTTTTAGGTTCTCAAGAACAATCTTCAAATGATTCTTATATTATTCTAATCTCATAGATTATATATTGATATTAACAATAAATATCCTTAAAAAATTTATAAAGATAATCATTAAATACCCTTTTCATTATGTGTAGAAATAAATATCATGTTTGTATTAATCTAATGAGAATCACTATGAACCTGTATTCCACATTTTATATAGAAAGAACCATATTGGGTGTATTCATAACAACCCCCGATCATTTAATAGGATATAACTTTTAAGGTCTATTAATATTTATGATTATGAATTTTATTATTCTATAAACATGAATATATTTTTATAAAATGTTTAAAATGATATTATAAACTCAATTAGATAGATTCATAATAAAGTATGTTTTATTTAATGGTTTAACATATATTCATAAAATGATTTATTATATGATATTTTATAAATAAAAATTAATGTAAATTATTTAAAATAATATTCAAATTTACTTTAACACACAAATATTTTAGTTAAAAAGTATTATGCTCAATTTCAAGCACCACACACAATATCAAGTATTAAGAGAATTGATATATAATATAAAAATATTACTATTAAAAAGTGACCATTATTACCTAACATTAAAATTGGAAAGTATAAATATTAAAAAACATTATGATATATATATAGGTTTTAAATAATTAAAATTTATTTATTAATTCATAATAAATATGTACTCAATTTTTTATAAAGTCATTTTATGATTAAAAAATAATGTTTCTTTAAAAATGATTTTTATTTATTTTTGTGTGTAGGTATTATAATAATTTTCTTGCAATTTTATAAAAATATATTTTAAAAATTGGATATTATTTTTAAATCATTTTTTTATTATATAATTAGGATTTATTTTTGGGATTTATTTAAAACGATGTATTTTTAAGTGAATAGTGAAGAAATAACAATTTTTATAAATCTTTATCTTATTTTACATAATTTAGAAGTCTCATTATCTTTTAAATTTTATAAAAATGGAATTTAGTTTTGAATTAATCATATCAAAATAATCTTAGTGTGATTTTTTTGAAATTTTATGGAAAAATTTATTTTGGGTTGAATAGTAAAAAGTACATATTTTTAATGAATTGATTTTTCATTTCATGTATCTAAAAAGTAAAATTATTTTTTATATTTGTTTTAAAATTAAATTAGTTTATTTTGATTAAAAATTATCTAATAAATTTAATTTGAATCAACATTACACTTAATTTCGATATAAAAACAATTATGTACATTTAAAAGAAATTTTTTCGAGAAAATAATTTTTCATCGCCTTTTATAGGATTATTTTTAAAGTATTTTTTACCACTTATAGGAATTGAACTTATAAAATTATATTCAGAATCATTAGGTTCAAATTTTGTAAATAGACCCCTTTTATTTTTAGTCATTATGAATAGTAACACTAGTAAAAAATTTGTCATCATTGTAAGTGTAAAATTGGAAAAACAAGATAAAAACTATTGGGAATGACTTTAGAATCCCAAAAAGACTTGGATTTAGTTCCTTTTAGGAATTTTTTTTACCATAATCATTCAATATTTTATAATTTGGCAGTTTATTTCTACTTTCCTTTGATAATGAGCTTAAAATTATTCAATGTAGAGAAAAATAAAAAATATAACTCTCTTGATTTGAATGTCTATAATATTTTCTCATTGGGATAAAACAAAGGTATGTTCAGTTATAAATAGTTATTTGGAATATGAATGATTTTTTTGTCATGGTAATATTTTTTAATTTTTTGTGATGGAATAATTACCTTAAATTCTTAGGCATCACCGACACATTGTTTGTTCATGTAATGGAAGAATCAATTAAATGATTTTCAAAGCATTAAAAGTAATAAAATTTGGTTGAATTATTGTGTTACACGTTTTTTATATTAATATAATATATTAATGTTTTTATGGAAGTCTATAATCTATTTCCACTGTTATATTGATGTCTTTAAAGTCAACCTATGTGAATAGTCAAGAAATGACTTTTATTGCATCTTATGTTAACTAATATTTTATTAAATTATTTAAAATTCATTAAATTCATATAATTGAAAAATTAAATGTTTTATGATACAAAATATAAACCATTTTTTTACATATTAATCACTTTTTATTTTATAATAATTTTCTTGACCCCCAAAGAGTAACAAACACTGATATCTCGGTAATTGCTAAAAGGGTTAAGGAGAGATTAAAACAAAATTATAAGGGTCAAAAATCAACAAAACTTATATAAATTTTATTTTATGATATTATTTAAAATTATTATCATAATAGAGTTAAGATATATCAATTCTTTCACACATGAATATGAAAATTAATTTATATTAATTTAATACTTCTTGTAATTCAATGGGTTCTCCTCCCCTCACTTTTAAATGGAAACCAACCCTCCTATCATACTTTAACCTAAAGGGACATTTTCTCAAGAAATAACTAAAAAAATAAAATCTTAAAATTCCTACCCACATCCTTTATTTCATAGTTTGATCAGAATACCACCTTAAGAAGTTTTAATGTGTAATGCTAAGTTGATTATCTGAAGAATAGGTATAGTTCTTAGCCAAGTGTTTTTATTTTTATTTCTTCTTTCTCCTCATTCAAACCTCTCCTAACCATTTTAATATAATAACATAAGTTTGTAATATATACTAAAATGTCATTATGCTTATGATATAACCTTCTTTTATATACATATCTACATAATGGGAAATGAATACATCTTTTGTACATAGGTGTGGACTGCCACCTCACAAAGATGATGTATTTAATTTCCTTCACCTTTTCTTATGGATGGTTCAAAATTAAAAAAAAATATGATATACATTTCATTATATAATTATAAATAAATACTTGAATTTTTCTTTACCCTTCAATTAAAAATTAAAATATCACTCGTGCATACGTATATACTACCACCTCATGAATCGATATATTTATTCTTTCATCACCACCTCAAATGATTGATCTATATAAGTGAATTTAATGAAATAATATGATATTTATTATATAATAATATTTATAAAATTTTAAAATAACACTTACCTTTAATACCTCATGTTCATTGAAAAATGAAAATGTTACTCATACGTATGCATAAACTACCGCCTCCCAAATATGCTGTATTTAATTTTTCATGTCCTCCATTTAGGAATGGTTATAAAATTATTTTAATGTATAAATAATAGAACTATATTATAAATAATATTTTTAGATGATATATTCATGAAATATTTGACCATATCCATCCCACCAAGGTCGTTTTGGACACATAAGCTGAAAGTCCCCAAAACATATATCATGAACTTAATTTATTAATTAAATAAAAATAACATGGGAATAAATAAAATAAAAGGAATAATAAACTTGAATAATGTTATTCATAAATTAAATAATTAAAACAATTTAATTATTTCATAAGATAAAAAACTTTCCATATAAGTTTGATTCATGGTAAGGGACACCTTACCTTAAAAATTTATATAAAATGTTTTAAATATTTATTTTCTAAATATTTTACATCTATGTACATATTATTAATATTATGTTATAGATGATTTTATATTTAAATAAATAAAATATACAAGATTTTTTATGGATTTCTTTCAAATACTTTCAAAAGAAATCATTTTTTATATTGTATCCAGAACATTTTGACTTTCTTTACAAAATAAAAAAGGAAGTTTCAATTTTAACATATATAGATTGAAATCCATTTCCCAATATCAAGAATGTTTTTTTTATTTTTATTAATTTGAAATATTATATAGTTTTTCAAACAAATCTATTTTCCAGTTTTTCTATGATTATTTAGTTGTTTAGAAAATAAGAGATTAAAAAGGAAAGAGTATTTTGATATCCAATTTTTTTTTGATATGGGTCCAAAATATATTTTAATGGTATTTATGATGAAAATATAAATTATTTTTTTTATTATATGGTACTTGATTATTATAGATGATGATGGGTGATCATTATATAGCTTATATTATGTTTGAGATACATGCAACTTACAGTATGGGAAAGAATGATATGGATCTCTAATGCATTTGGTAATTTTCTTGTTCATCGATGTCTTTAATAAGGGAGTCATCTGGGGAGGTTTCTCATATGTATTTTACTAAGCTCCAGTTATTTCTTACTTGAGTGAACATGTGCTATGAATATTATTCTCTAAAATTCTTATAAGGGTTTATTATTTGTTTTATATGGGGTTTAAAGTTTTTATTTGAGAAAACGTTTTTACCCATGTAGATATGATTTAATTTATTTGATCAAATAATTATTTGAAAAATAAAAACATTTTATGGGTTTTTATGTTTTTCATGGGACTAATTAATTTCATTCCTTTATATCCCTTTCGGATATTTTGGTGTTCCTCAAATGTTTTCAGGTGAGCATAAATATTGGTAGAAACTCATATGAAGTTTATCTTTGAGTATAGTAATTTGGTTTTTAATGAAGAGATTTTTTCATTATAAAGAACTTATTTTGTGAAAAAATGGACACTGTTTAAAAATTCCCACTTTTTAATGTAATTTTTCACTTAATTATACAAAACTCTAAACTAAATAGATAATTGTATTGTTATAAAGTTAAAAACTTTTAATAAATCATCTAATAATGGGGTGATTGTGATATAGGTAATTATAGTTTGTATTAGAGTAAAGGAATAGATAAATTTATAATTTTGGATTAGAAACTTTGGTGAAAACTATAGGGATAAGTATGATTATGAGATTACATCTTGAAGTTTGGTAAGAAATAGATTGTGTAGGTTTTATGCGATGAAATCCCATTCTGGATGAAAATAAGTGGATGTATGCTCTATCACAGATGCACATAGGGTTAATAACCCAAAAAATGATGGATGAGTATAAAACATATCTTTACCTGGTGCATGATAAAGAGTCCTAAATAAACACTTGGTATAACACTCTTTGTGAATAATGAATTGGTGAATTCACATTGTCTTTATGAAACATTAGGAAGAATAGGAGGACATAACCTATGGAAACCTATGAGAATAAATAATGAAATGGGATATAACTAAATATTCATGGGTGAAAATACTAAGTTGATTATACGTTTAAAGGTATAGATACCCCTTTTTAGGTTTTATGTGATTAGAGTTTAAGATGATTAAAGATATTTTTAGTGACATTTATGGGAATAGAACACTTTAGATTATTATGAGTTTTAGTGAAAAAATTATTTGATGAAGAATTGTTTTATATTATGGATATTTTTAAAAAGGTATGGATAATATTTAGGGTTAATATGATCTTTTATTTTAAGGTAATTATGATTAACTAGGGTAAAAAGTTAATTAAGTTTTAGGAATATTTGTTTTATGATATAGATAAAAATGGGATTAAAAAGCTATTTAGTGACTAAGTGATTAAAGATATTTTGGATGATTTTAACAGTACTGGGAACATTATATGACTCAGGTAAATTGAAATATTTTTTGATAATATGTGAGTTTATTTGAATAGTAAGGGGTGAATTATATTTCATAAGCACATATGATTTTATTGACTCTTCATTGCGATTCAAGATATTTATAGAAATTATTAGAATATTTTAAATATTATATGATTATGGGATATATTTTTTTTATTAAATTATTGATACATATTATTCAAATATTATGGTTAATTTTATCATGGAATAATTTGAGGTCAAATTTGTAATATACCGACCCGATTTAACTAGACAAGGCAATTGAGCCAGCTCATTACTTTGAGGTACAACTGGAAAACTGAACCATATCTTGAATATATCAAAAATAATACATACATATAGAGTAAAAATCATAATAAATAGATTCATATAGATCCATATATACTAATAAAAATAGGTTAAAATAGAAAAGTATATATAAAACAAGACCAATAAGTCTCCATGTGACCATAATTCACCTCTAAACCCTCCCAAACTGATGAAAATGACAATAAAAAACCCATCATGTTACAAGATTCCTTTACCATTACCTGAATCCTACAATATAACATCTACAACCACCAAAATAGAAAATTATTGTGTGAGAAAAAATATAATCAAGATACCAGCATCGAGACTATACAAGGTCTAGTATCAATAATGCAAAAGTTCTAAATTTTAAAACAAAAATATTTTTACAAAGAACTTTCATAAATCCAACCCATTTGTAAATAATTTTCATTTTTTTTTCATAAAATAATTTCATATACAAAAATCCAATAATATGAAATGTATAGGAGTTAAAACAGGATAACATATCCATACCCATAAGGTAAGTAAGTAAACACACATTCATTATAAAATCCATCATCTAAAACCATGTGATACAACATTACGTTAAAAAAATGTGAGTAATAATCCATGATAAAATACATAATGAAATAAATGAATATAAATTAAAGATAAATCTTTATTGTTCCATATCTTATGGTAATATATATTATACATAATAGATCCAAGAAATTCATATGTTTTTACCAACCAATAACGATTCCTTCCATACCCCATTGATATCCTAAAAGAAACTACTAGTGGTGCCCCAAATAGCAGGGTCACCTATGTACCTTTATCGTTGCACCAAAGGTTACCAATGATTCCTTATCAAAACCCATTTTAAAACCATGCTTATAATTTAAAAAAAATAAATATAAACTCAATATTATTGGTTGTTTGAAATCGCATTTCCAAATCAGAACCACCATTTTAGAATTTATTCAAAAACATTTTGCGAGAAAACCAATTTTTGAAGAAAAAATATTTAAGAACATTTTTGTTTCCAAAAAATTCCTTAAAACCATAAATCAATTAAATTCATTGAATTAAACAAAGTAATTTTATAATAATGATAATGAATTCATATAATTAACCCATTATATTGATACAACAGCCTAAAAAATAAGGTAGAACAATTTTCCTTTGACAAAAACTGTTGGGGAAGAGTAAACCGGGTCCTTGAAATCCTAGATCCCTACAAAATATCAATCTTACCTAAAACCCATTATAGATTGAATTAATAGTCCCTTTTTGTTCCATGGGATAAGAGGAGAGGAGATCTAGCAAGTATCATCAAAGAAGAAGAGAAAACAGATCAAACCCACAACATACCTCAACAAAGTCCCTAAAAACAAATGATTTTAACCATGAATACAAAGGGAGATACCTAAAAATCAATGGGTATGGTTTAGGGATATCCAAATTGAGATTAGAGGTTGATTAAGATTTAAAATGACCAAGGGAAAAGGGTAAAATTCCATTTTTTAATAGTTTATAAGGGGGTTAGATGGTTTCCTCGGGTAGGATTCATGGTTAAACTAGTCATGCACCTTAATTATGAACCCATACGATCCATTCTAAGTAGGGTAATGGTTTGGAAACATAGTTAATTTAATAGTGTGAAAACTTTAGGAACCCCTATATCGAAAGGTTGCACAATTTACACTAGGGGCCACACAGTTTGGAAAAATCATGAACAAACCACGTGACACCCCTATAAAACCACCATACCCCCACACAATTTCTTAAGCATGTTGATTTTTTTTTCAAACAATGAAAAAGACATGATGAATTCAATTGGAACCCCACTGAGGCATGCCACAAGGTTACTTCATGGCTAAACTGACTATATGAATTAATATTGCACCTTGCTAATTTTTCCCAAATTCACTTGTTTTCATCCATTGATCCCCTAAATCATCTTCGAACCCAAAATATAAAAACAAATCCTTGAATAAGGAGTAAATTTTAATTAGAGGGTGTCAAAATTTACAACACCATAATCTATTTATGTCCTTAGAAATTACTCAACATTATGGACCCACAATTAGTGAAGGCCATTGTTAGATCATCGATTATTCTTTATTCCACATATCATGGCTCTCTGATCTGCACTTCCATAGTAATCGATCCAAGGGAATCATTTTATTATGAAGTACCTTATCCTAGTGATCCAAATTTTGAACTGATTTCTCCAAAATGGTTGTATCATGCTCAAGATCAATATCCTTTCATCCAATCACATGGGAATGATATGAGTGATAACTCATCAACTAGGGAACATGAAAACCATAATATATCAAAGTCAAATGATATGGTGAGTATAAATTATATTCCAATATCTGAAGTCGATCCATGATCTCAAAGCGGCCAACAAACCTCAGTGGAAACTTACCTTACCCACCCAACAGATGTCCCAAGCAAGGTGTGAATCTGAGAAAGACCCGATAACTAGCCAAAAACTATAGTGGCCAATTAAGATGGTCCACATACGATTTTTGATGTCTTTGGGTTATGAAAAAAATCTTTTGGATCAGCTACACCTTTTCCACAATCTCCCAAATGATACTCATCCCAAACAAGGACCACTTTCCTAAATCTTTCCAACACAATGAAGATATACATGGATTCCTATATAATTAATAAAAGAGATCTATATTTATTAAAGTTTGATAACTATTTTTATATAAAAATACAAACAGAGGAAATTTTTTTCCCAAGATACACAAAAATAAATTATGCTAGCCTAAATCATATTCTCACAATCCTAGATAACTCTCTCTATCTATATATCCATCTATGGATAACAATTCATTCTCAATTTTATCTTGGAACCCATATCCTCTTGTAAACCCTTCCAGAATATGGATGTGAACATTGGGTCCCTTTCATAAACAATCATAGAGGGAACCCCATGAAGTATCATAATCTCTCATACATGCAATCCCCCAAGCTAGCCCACCTTCATCATCTCCTTAATAGGTAGTAAATGAGCCTATTTCATGAGTTGATCATTAATGGAAAAAATCACATCACTCCCTATCATAGTCCATGGTAAACTACTAATGAAATACATGGAAATGTAATAAAATTTACTTACCATATTGGGTAAAGGTTTAGACAGACAAGCTGGTCTCTGGTGCTATGAATTAATTTTATGACAAGTGAGATACTACCAAAAAAAATCTTCTAACAACTAACTCATACCTAGAAACCATTACCAATGTATCAATTTGTGAAAAATCTTGGTTTCCCTAAGGTGTATGGACCAACTTGATCAGTTACAACTGCCCATCAACTCCCTCCTCATAGAAATCAAAATAACCAACCAACTATTGATGTAGAAATCTCCATTGAGAGACCAAGATCACCCAAAAAAGGCATACCTACCTTAAAGAATTTTACTAAAGAGTTGGAAATTAGTATATTTCAACCTCTCAATATTAAACTTGTCATTGAAAGACAATTCATATTTCATCAAAGAAAATAACACCTATCTACCAACCTTTTCCACTACCAAGCTCATCACAACAAAAAAATTCATCAGAGACCACTCCTCAACTAATTTCTTCACGTCTCGTGTCAGTAATTTTCTTCTCAACACATTGGAAACCACATTGCCTTCCCCAAGAGTGTATGTAATTTCAAAATCAAATTTATTAAGATAATACACCTAACATCTCTGTCACAAGTTCAAACACCACTAAGTAAAAATATATTTTAGGCTCTTTTGGTCAGAGTACACTACAAACCTCTCCCTAAAGAGATAACAATACCATGTTTTGAGGGAATTAAAAAATTATTTCCACTGAAGATCATGGGTTGGGTAGTTCTTATCATAAGGAAATAACTAGGGAGAGCCACATTACATCACCTGTTTCACCGATATTAAGACACACCACAATATTGAAACAACTATATAGAAGAAAACCTCATAAACAAACCCAGTTTCAAAATAATCAAAAATGGTTATAAACTATACCTTACCATAATACCCTAATAAGATCTCTAAAATTTGTCATTCCATTCATACTTTATACCCTTATGGATTAAATATCTCATCAAACAAGTGAGCTTGTAGAAACACTAAAAAAATATCTATAGTATCCCACTAAAACGAAGACTATATAGATCTCAAACACATTTCTGGAATGCTCTAAGGACACAACTACTGGTAACTTATCATGGTCCACTGAGAAACCCCTCTTATATATCAGATGCCCCAAAAATTTCATTTCTCAGATAAAAAACTCACATTTTGAAATATTATCTTATAGATGAAGTTCCTTAATGGTTTTAATGATGATATAGAAATGGTTCATATGTTGCTCCAATATCTTAAATTACACAAAAATATCATCCTTGAATAGAATAATAAATTATTCTACTAATTGAGCTAATATTCACTTTATCAAATCCATAAATACCATATGATAATTATAGAGTCCAAATGGATTAACTAGAAATATTTAATGACTATACTGAATTCTAGACATTTTATTAGGTATATCCACTTCTCAGAATCTCTACTAGTGGTTCCTCCAACAATGGTCAATATTTAAAAACCACCATGGCCCTCTAAGTAGGTAAAAAAGATCATCAATCAGTGTAAAATTATATTTTTAATTAACAATCACCTGAATATACATTTTATAATCCACAAAAAGTTTGAGAATCCCATATTACTTTTTGTAAAATAGGACACCCAAATCCATTTTTGACACACTGGGTTGAATAAATCCCATAGGCTATAGATCCTGAAGATAGACTTTATGTTCCACTAACTCAGAAAGTTCCATTCAATAAGATGAAACAGAAATGGACATAATACCAGGGAGTAGGTTAATAGTAAACTCGACCTCTATCTTGGATTATAGACCATAAATATCATCTGGAAAGACCTGAAGTTATGTACACAGCACCAGAGGAATCAGACTACCCAAACAAGGGAAAATAAAATCAAGAAACATTTTGAGAATCAGCATGAGATTACCCCATCATAGGTAACAACATGACCTAACCTTCGTGATATAGATTCCCAATAACCTTGAAAAATGTGAGTGACCCCATCAATAGATAAAAACTGAACCTGATGATAATACTAGACTATATTTTCCATAACATTGATCATTAAATACAAGCTAAATAGTAGGGAAAAGATGTTCATATGAAGAAATAAATTGTCCCATAACACCTCGTAGTTGGAAATCATCACCCGATACACGAGATGCATAAAAAAATTTTTAGATAACTTTTCCAAAGGTGTATAAAGGTACAAAAAGAAAAATATAAGTTCTAAAAATAATCCAAACAAATCAATTTACTTTGATGATATAAAATAATGAGTACCACCTATATCAAACAAAGCTATCAATATAAAAGATAAAATAAATATTGTTCATATAATAGTAGATGGACCTTCTTGAGATTCCCATAGTGAATAATTAGTGACATAAATAGGTCTAATATTAGCCACATGAACAGCCCCCCCCAAGAATGAGGATTGGAACCACCACCCTTGGAATCATATGTACCAAACTATGAACCCTTGGTGAGAGTGGATCCTGCCTTATAGCCCTGAGAAACCCTTTCAAAAGAAACTTGAGATGGCCCGCTAATCTAAAACAATGACAAGTCCTAGGAGCCTCTATATAGTTGTCCTTTATATGAACATTCCTTCCACAATAACAAAAAACAAATAACTTTTATCATGGTGAATCTCCTAAAACTGGTTTGGAAGAAAACTAACCACTATTATGATTTATTTTCTGGCAAGAAGACACTCCTTGGTTAACAACTACACCAACTAAAGATCCACCCAAACCTGTATTTTGTGATATTTATGCCTTAGAAAAAGATATTTTTTCGACTAACTCATTGAATTTTGGAGGTAACATGGGAATCAAAATCGACCAAGTATCATGCCTCATTCCCAATACAAACCTCCGAGCCTTTAGGTACTCATTGGTATCTAGATCATGTTTTAGATGCACTAGCTTGGTAAAGCGGATGAAATACTCCATAATGGTACACTCCCCTTACTCCAAGGTAAAAAAATAATAGTTTTTGGCTAAAAATAATGTATTAAGATAAAACTATATATTTTAGAATTTTTTTAAAGATTTTTAGGTAATATCCTTGTTCAACATAGTTTTCATGATAGAGTCCCACCATTTTTTCTTGGTCCCTTAAGAATGTACATGAAAAAACCCACTGTAGAGTACTCTAAAGTATTCTATAAGTTGAATAACTTCTCAATAATCTAAATAAACACCTTATATTTCTAGTTCCCTTATCACTAAATAAGACAGTTGGATACTACTTATTGACTTCAGAACCATGATCCACAAGACCTCTTAAGTTCCTGACCCACACTTGACCCAGAGTCTGTATTGTGCAAATTATAGCTTAAACCAACGAAGGTTCCATTGGAATATTTCTCTATAGATCCTATCTCACAACTGCCTCACTCGGATTTGGAAGATCTATTCTCAGAGGCATTGTCTGTTAAGCACAAGACAATGACCAATCAACAATAGATCATATTCTGATATCTTAGAAACATCTTTAAGAATTCACATAAAATATTTAAAAAATTATGAATTCAAAAAAATAATGAAGTATATGAGTGAAAAGTAATTATTTAAGAAGGAAAAATTCAATATAAACAAACTTCTCATATAGTTTATTCAAATGATCACAAACACCAAGTCTCAAACCTAGTAAAATTTTTCTAAGCACCCATAGTAACTCAGGTTCAAACACCAAAGTGAGATGACCAGGCACCATCCCACACTTACTACCCAAATTTAAATAGTGTTAAATCTAGTATAACCAAGACAAAGAACCACACTCATGTAGTGTAAAGAAATTATTGAATGAGAATCCCTATATTAAAAAATTATAACTGAGAAACCTGAGTCAACTAGATAATCCACCCGAGAAAGACTATCACTATGATGTTCAACGAGATAACTGAATCAAGTCCTGAATATAAAAGAACCAATAAATTAAAAAAGAGTAAAAATTGGAAGAAAGATATACAAAAAATATATACAAAACAAACCAAATAGGCTAAACCAAAAAAATAATGAATCAAACAGGACCAAAAAGTCTCTATGTGACCAATAGTAACCTCCAAAACATCTTGAACCAAAGGAAATGATAATAAGAGAAGCCAACATGATACAAGATTCCCTTACCATTACCTAAATACTACAATATAAATTCTACAACAAAAAATGGAAAAGGTAGGGTGTGATTACAAATACCAGTAGGATACCACTACTGAGTCTATACATAGTCTAATATCAAGAATTCAAAAATTATATCTTTTAAAATTAAAATAGTTTTACAATTGATTTTCATAAATTTAAACCCATTTTTAAACTATTTTCATTTTGGTTTTCATAAAAGGAATTCAAATCCAAAAAACTAAGAATGCGAAAAGTATAAAGGATAAAATAGAAAAGAATATCCACACACATAAGGCATGAAAGTAAACACACATCCATGATATAATACATCATGATAAACCGTGTGATACAACCTTGTGTGAAAACATGGGAGAAACCCAACATGATAAAATCCATCATGGAAAAAATAACCATAAATTACAAGTAACTCTATATTGAGACCTAGTGTATGGGAATAAGTACTGGACATAATAGATCCTAAAATTTAATATGAAATTATCAACCAATATCATGTCCTTCCATATTTCATTAATATCCTAAAATCAACCCCTAGTGGTGCCACACACACTTAGTTCACCTATGTACCTTTCCTGATGCACTCAAGGTTCCCAATGCGGCTATATTAAAAGCCATTTCAAAACCAATATAATAATTTATAAAACATTTTAAAATATAATCCAATATTTTACGGGGTTTAAAACCCATTTCCTAATAAAAAACACCATTTAAGAATTTAATCAAACACTTGGTTTAAAAATCCAATTTTCAATGAAAACCAGTTTTTGATGAAAAATCCCTTTAAAAAAATTTCATTCCAAGAAATTCCATGAAACTAAAAATCACTTCAATTAAATTAATAACCCAATTTAAATTTAAAATATTGATAAGAAATTAATTTAATTAACCCGTTGTGTAGAAACAAATTCCTTCAAACAAAGGCAGAACAAATTTCATTTGGCAACAGTGATAGGGAAAGTGTAGATCTTGTCATCATGATCCTAGATCTATAATAAATAACATCAATGATATATAAAACCCATAAATATGAAATATACATCCCATTTGGGATACATGAGATGGGAGTAGAATATATATAGTAAAGTTTTACAATAAAGAGAAGAAACCATATTAAAACTACAACATACCTTGATGAAATCCATTGAGAACAAAGTATTTCTACATAGAATAGGAAGAGGAAGACCTAAAAATCATTATCTAAGGTTTTAGATCATCAAACTTGATATTATTGGTTGATTATAATTTCATATTACTATGGTAGAAGGATAAAATCAAATTTTTTAATAGTTCAAAAGGGGGTATCATGGTTTCATTGGGTTGGCCGCATGATTAAACTAACCATGTGCCTTAACCATGCACCCCTTACTATCTATTATGGGTGTGGGAATGGTTTGGTAACATAGATAGTTTAACCATGTTCCAACTATGAAACCCCCTATGTCTAAAGGGTTCATGATTTTCACTGGAGGCTCCAAGGTTTGGGAATACCATGGCCAAACTGTGTGACACCCTTGGACAACCAACAGACCCTACATAATTATCTGGGCATGTCGCATAGTTTTTATAAGCATTCATAATCCATGACAAACACCACTGTAACCTTAAAAATTCATTCCATATAGTCTCCAAATAGTTATGATAATCGTGAGTCTTAACCATACACCTTTATAATTTCTAAAAAATTCCCTTGTTTTCAGCTACAAATACCCCAAATCATCCAAGACCCAAAAATAGAAAAATGAAGGATTCAATAATGTGTACCTATGAAACTAAGGGTGTCACAAAATTATTCCAATATTTGGGTTTCAATATTTTCTTGACTTATTGTGAAGTGTTTTAATAATTAATATTTAGGGAATGATTTATATTGATCTTTTGGTGTTATTATTGAGAAATTAGAGGTTAATGTAATATTTCTTCATATGACGGTTTATAAATATTAGATATCATTTTAACTTGTGATAAATTTTTTATTATTTTGGATAATGTATAAATATTTGGGGAATATTTTTTATCATTATTTGGATATTAGGATAAGTTAAAACTTAATTCTATATCATAAAAAATGAGAAATTCAACTTGAATATTAATTTCTTGAATTATAGTGGAACTTGATCAAATAAAAACTAAATGATTAAATTTTTATTATGAAATGGTAATAAATCAATTAAATATATTTTCTCATGTTCTCTATCTTGATATTAAAAGGATCGCACAACTCCTGGAAAAGGATATTGAAATAAAAATGTTATCCTTTTTTTATTTTTTCTAATGAATAGATGGTAATATTTGTCCCATAATTATTTTTGTTTTAATGGTCATTAACATTCTCAAAACAATTTTATCAATCACTCAATTATGCTTTGGAAATTATCTTTATCCTATATGTGAATATTTTCACTACTTACTAATTTTCTCCTTATTTGAGAACCCAATTATATGTTATTTCTAGTAAAATTTATGTTCCATACTTCACAATTTAAAAGTAGTTTTATTATCCCTTTAAATGATTTGGGTTTTCAATAAAGGTATTTTTAAAAATTAAATTTTTTTTCTTTCATGATCATATGTTTCATCTCTCATTCCCTATTATTGATTAAAAAAATGTTTTATACACTTTTTATCAAGAATAAGATAAAATTTCAATAAAACAAATTATTTAAGAGGATAGAATGTTGCACCCATTTTTTTTAAAAATAATACTATTTTTAATTACATTCACTATACACGATACCTATATTTATGTGAATTGTGATATACCAAAAAATATTATTATTTTAATGCGACCATTATAACGTAGCCTTAAGACTGATGAGCATGATTGTTAATAAACTAATTATTATTAATACATATAAATTCTTAATATAATAAAATGAATTTATTATTACATAATAAATAATTAGTAAATAATAAATAATTATTGAATTTTTATTAAATTCATTTTATACTTCAAAAATAAGTTTTTTAAAAAATGGGTTTTATTGTATTTTATGTATAGATATTATAAATTTATTTTGTAACATTTATAAATTTTATTTCAGAAAATGGATATCATTTTTTAAATTATAATGTTATATAAGTATTATGATGAATTTTTGGTAGTTTTTGAAAATATTTATTTTGAATTAAATAGTGATAAAATATCGATTTTTATAAAATTGTCATTTCTTTTAATTAAATCGAGAAATTTAGAAGTAAAATTATGTTTTAAATTTTATAAAACAAAATTTAATTTTTTATATAACATATAAAAATAATATTAGGGTGTTTTGTTCAAAATGTTTTAGAGAATGTTGATTTTTCAGTGAATAATATAAAATACTAATTTTTGAGGAAATTACATTTTATTTTTTCACATTTAAAAAGTAGCATTATATTTTTGGTTATTTTTAAAATTTAATTAGTTACCTTTTTGTTTAAAATAATCAAATAAATTTTATCAGAGTCATTATTACACTTAATTTTGGTACAAAAACATTTTTATACTTAAAAGACATTTTTTTTAGAAAATCATTATTCATCACAATTTTTGGGTTTTTTAAAAGTAATTTGTTAAAATTATTATAATTTAATTAGATAAAATGATTAATATTTTTTAATCTGGAGGATAAAATTTGGAAAATATTTCTTTTTTTTTCATTATGAATAGTAATCTTAGTTAAAATGATATCATCGTGGTAATGGTAATATAGGTAGAACAATATTAAAACTATGGGATAATGTTTTAAAATCACTCATACACTTTCTTTTATTTAATTAGATGATCTATCAACCAAAACAATCTATTATTCTAAAATTTATAAATTTATTTTTGTTTTCCTTTGATAATGAACTTAATATTTTCTTAGCAAATAATTAATAAAACATGTCACTCTCAGTGTTTTTATTACTATACAATTTTATGATAGAGATAAAAATAATTTCTGTTTGGTTATAAATATTTATTTGAAATAATAATGAATTTTATTTATAATGTTAATTTATTTTCACTTTTAAATGATCATGAAACATTGTAGAGACCCAAGCTTGATGAACATAGACATTATATTTCTTGTTCAGAATACTTAATACATAACAAAAACAGACACCCAAGGATCATAATAGTTTAGTGTCTTTGGATACTCGGAACATCATCTTGTAGTCATGGTGAAAGATCTTAAACATCTCCCATAAAGGTCTTCCCTATTTCTTTTCATACCTAAAACCTTTCTTTAAATCCTAGGGAAAATAAAACATATAAAGGGTGATCTCAAATGATCAGTAAGGGTAATCATGGAGAACATAAAACAATCCCTAAACATTTGAGCGTAAGAACATGAACATAAAACATAAAAATCATGGGTAATGACATAAATCTTGATAGTACATAAGGAATAGATCATAAAGGAACATTAATAATGATAAAATAGCATGGGAATAAAACATGTAATTTTGGAAACCATTAAACACATGTTATGATTTCCATATTAGCCAAGGCATAGCTTCCTAGACCATCATAGTGGACAAAGTCCATTACTGAACCAGGTTTACTTACCGTTCCAGCCCTGTATTACTGAATCATATTTTACTTCCCATTACAACCATGTCTATCTCATGAGATATAAATCTTTATCGAATGAATTTGTGGGAGATATAGGTCCCACCCATCTCATAAAGAAATCATTCTTACGAGCGCCACAACATAAACATAAATCATTCATCATAACCCAAAGAATAAAATGGGTTTCATAAACATCATCCCATCATAACATAATCCATATAAAATAAATGGATATCATTTCATCATAAGAAAAGTGAAACCATGAAAATTATATAGACATTATACTTGAAACATACACATATTAAAATAATGTAAACTTAGATGGAAAATGGTTTTGATAAAACACTTGAAATGAATTCATAAGGAAAATATCCTCCCTTCTTCAAAATAATTTTCTTTTCACAAAATGACATGCAATTTTAAAATAAAAGAATTTTGTTGAAAATATTCATGAAATCTTGTAGATTAAGCTTCATGAAAATAAGGTGTTATGAAACCGTAAAAATCCGTTCATGCCGTATAAGTAAAAAAACATTCTCCTCGTACTTTTAATTGAAAAGTCAAAAAGTACCACATATGGTAAACAAAATAAAGATTCATTTTATAACACAAAGTAAAATCCAAATAGGGGTAAAAATGAATTTAAACATACATGGAAGAATATTAAACACTTTATGAAAAACATTTTTATGGACATGGATGAAAAATATAACCCCAGTAAAGACTTACATATAAGCAATCTCAGATAAAAATGAGATTTGTAAAATTATTCCTTACCTTATGTCAAATTTATTCCATATGTGTTCGAGACTTCTATATAGTGGTTTTCAATATATTATTAACTTGTAATAGAACCACAATAATATTTATGATATCATATATGATTCACTTACGACTTTATATTACCCATTCATTTGTCAAATCCATGTTAAAGAAGCCTTTTGGGTAAAATCATTTCATTTATCATCCATGTTTTGACTTGTAATTATTCATATGATTACTTAGGTCATGATTAATTACATGCAGAATGTAAAAAATGATATATATATATAATATATATTCATAATATACCCATATATAATAGATCAATAAATGGAAAGCAATACACTGTTCTCGGAGACGGTAGGCCGTACGTACGCATGAACGCTGTTTTCAATTCCTTATTAAATTGAATGGAGGTAAGAAAATAACGTTTACATAAATAAATTATAATTAAGATGTCATATATTTCATGATTATTTATTATATATATACTTTATAATCATTCTTTAAGGGTTATCTTGGAGAATGAATCTTATCGCGTCGTGGAGACGGTAATCCGTACGTACGCACGAGCGATGATATCATTCCCATAATTATTGAATGGAATTAGAGTGGATGATATAATATATTAGAATTAGTATCATGTTATAATAACCATATATAGTTATTCTTTACACCATTATACCAATCCATGTAAAGTTGTGGTGGAAAAATAGATTACACCACGACGTAGAGGTGGTATTCCGTAAGTACACACACGCGATGATTTTATTTTCCATAGGTTGGATAAGAGGTGAAATAGTGTAACAGCCCGAGATTTTATGAAAAATATTCTTTTTAATTTTATTAATGTCTTGTGTTGTACGCTACACCAAAAGGAGCTTGCACAACACGCATCTTTGACTTGCCTTGCATTACACGCAATCACGACCTTCCTCGATAGCGTGTGTAGTATGCAATAACGAGTTTCACTAAACAACGATATGCTATTAAAATATTATTAAAACTAGCCGTTATGAATAGTAATAACCACTTTTTAAATTTTAGAAATTTTAGCTCTCAAAATGGACTTCATTTTTGGATTCGGAGTATCGAATTTAGCCTAAGGTGAAATTTTGGTACTTTTCCGATAACTTTCATTTTCTAATGAATAGTGAAAATTACTAAATTTTAATTAAAAACAACTTTTTTAATAGAAATAATTAATAGTGATAAATTATTAATTTGAGTGGTTTTAAAGTATATTTAGAATATATTTTTACAATTCAATATAATGTTGGTCATTGGATGTAATTTCACATTTACACCAGACATAAACAAGTGTTAATCTTTTGATAGTTATTATCTCTTAAAAACACGCTACTTGTTGTGACAGCGGAAATTAATTATAAAATTAATTAATGCAACTTATATGTTGGGAATTTTGTAAAATATAAATCATTTTTGAATTTTGAATATTAATTATATCTTAGGGTGAAATTTTGGCATTTTTCTGAAAAACTTCAATTTTTGATGAATAGTGAAACTACTAAGTGGTAGTTAAAAAAATTAATTTTTTCATAAATCTTAATTTTACCGCTTTTGTGAATGGAATTTCAAAAATCTGAGAGACACGGTTGATGTCAGTAAGTAAAATGTGGTTCAATGAGATGAAAATAATTTTTGGTGAATAGTAACTTTTTACTTTTATTTACCACGGTTAAAAGTAAATAGGGTAATTAAGGGTAAGAATGATATTAATATTACCCTAACATATGTCCTAATTCTATTGGACAATTGTATCTCGACCAAAAAACAACCTTAAGTGTAAAATATTATCATTTAGGCCCACTTGGATTAGATTAGGACATTTATTATTATTTAATTCAAAGAAGAGATAAAAGAGTTAAAATCAAAGTTTATTTACTAAAACATTTTTAATATAGGGTTATACATAAGATAAATTCGATTGTAAATATTAATTAGAAAGCTAAAAAGATTTCCTACATAATGGTATTTTATTTATAATTTTTAGACATCAAATAATTTAAGTTATTTATGACACAAAGATGATGCAGTAATTATCTTATTAATGAAATATTGACATAATTGATATTATAAATGCCTAAATAAGTATAATTTGAGACTTTTTATGAATTCCACTAATTTTCTAGGTTACTATGATATATTAGTGTTGATTTAATCAACTTTTATTGAACATATAATTCTTTTATAACTTTCACAAAAATCATATATCAAATAGTGTCAAAATTGACACAAAATAGTTTTTAAATCTAATATTATATTATTAATTGTTATTTTATTCCTAAAAATCTAAGGTTCGGCCAAATGACTTATATAAGGATATATATATTAATAATAAACAATTTGGGGTTCGTTTTTCATGTTATAGTAAGTGTATTAACCATATAGAGTAAGAAAACAAAAAGACACGGTAAAAGTTAAATTATTTAACTTAGAGTTAAATCTATTTGATAAGGTTAAAATAATAACCTAAACTTGTCTAAATCCTATTGGTTGATAGGATTTCGACCCATCCCCACTTTAGCTTCGAAATAAGACCCTTTAGAACCATTATAAACCGATTTTGACTTTAATATAAAATAATATTTTGAGATATTCCTAAGGTGCCCCTCTCCTCCCTTATAAAAGGGAACCTCCTCCCCCTCCTCCTCACACCAATTTGAGCACTCAAGCTCGGCCAAACCTTGACATTTTCTCCTCTCCACTTCCCTAGAATAATCCAAGAGGTCCTGGTCTTCTTCAAAGACCAATCTTAGTTCCCTAAGTGGAGGATTCAAAGAGGCGTTCCAAAGAAGAGGTAATATCCATTACTGATCTTTTCAATTTCTTTCTTCTTCAACTTATTCTTCTTTAGTTGTTTCATTATAAAGTAATAACATCAGTATTTATTATATACTGATATGTTATTATATGAAACAACTCTAATTAACCTTCTATCCATCCTACGGAAAAAGGAAATCACCGCGCGTGCGTACGTACGGAATACCGTCTCCACGCCGTGGTGTAATCTATTTTCCGCCACCACCTTAATTGGATGGGTATAAAGGTGTAATGAGTAACTATATATGATTATTATAAAGTTATATTGATACTGAAATAGTATACATACACTTCAACACAATTCCACGACCATGGGAACGATATCATCGCTCGTGCGTACGTACGGACTACCGTCTCCACGACGCGATGAGATTCATTCTCAATAATTAACCATTCATGAATGATTATAAAGTATATATAATAAGTACTAATGAAATAGATTACCTGATAATGATACTGGAATTATTTGTATTTATATGTATGTCATCTACTTAATTCCATTCAAGACAATAATGAAAGGAAAACAGCGTTCATGCGTACGTACGGACTACCGTCTCCATGAACGGTGTTTTTCATTTCATTTATCTATCTATTATATATATATATATACTGAATATATATGATATATAAATCATATTTTATATTCTGGAAGTAATTAAATCATGATATAAGTAATAATAATGTCCAGAACAACAAGACAAAACACCTACGATAAATGAAACGATTTTACCCAAAACGCTTCTTTAACATGGAATTTACAAAAGAACGGGTAATATAAAGTCATAAGTGAACCATATATGATATCATACCAATGAATATGATTCTGTAATAAGTCAATGACATTATTTAAATCATTATACAGGAGTTTCGGACACATACGAAGCAAATCGGACCTAAGGTAAGGGAAATATCACAATCTCATTTTTATCCGAGATTGTTTTTACTTTGGGATTTACTGGGGTGTATTTTATCATCCACATCCATGTTCCCTCAATATGTAATATTGTTTCCTTCCAATTACAATAGTTTAAATCCAATTTTACCCTTTGGTGAGTTTTTGGTAAAGAATATGAAAGGAATCTTTTGTCATTTTTCATACGAGGTACTTTTGACTTTTTCGACAAAAGTACGAAGAATGTTTTTTTAACTTATACGGCACGAACGGATTTTTACGGTTTTATAAAGCCTTATTTTAATAAATATTCCTCCAAAGATTTCATGACTATTTTCAACAAAATCTCTTTCTTTTAAAATTTCATGACTTTTTGTGAAAAGAAATTGATTTTGAAGTAGAAAGGATATTTTCCTCAAGAATGGAGTTCAAGTGTTTTATCAAAATTATTTTCCATCTAAGATAACAAAAGGGTTATGTTTCAATCCCTATTATTACATGGATTTGATTATGTTTTGACGGAAATATTTTATGAATTCCTTTATCTTATATGAATTGTTTTATGATGTCATGTTGTTTAAGAATCCCATTTTTATTACATGGGTTATGCAATGATGTATGATTTATGATTTTGTGGCACGCATAAGAATGGTATCATTATGAGATGGGTGGGACCTATATCTCCCTCCAATGCATTGGGTAAAGATTTTATATCTCATGAGATAGACATGGCTGGAATGGTAGGTTATACCGGTTCAGTGAAACAGGACTGAAACGAGGGTGACTCGATTCAGAAAGGGACTTTGTCCACTAAGATAGTCTTGGCAATGAGTCATGACTAACAAGAAATGATTATCTATGATTATCTTTGTATGCCACAAAGTTTCATGTTTTTTGTTATGCTTATTGGGATTTCATTTCACTACTATGATTTATCCCATGTTATGAAATTATGCTCTCTTTTGCAGGTTAAGATTTCCAAAAGTTATGTTCTTATGAATATGATGTGATTGATTTTCTTTTGTTTACCCTTACTGAGCATTTGAGCTCACCCTTTTATGTTTTCTTTTCCCCAGGATATAAAGAAAGGTTTTAGGTAAAAAAAAGGGAAGATCTTTATGGGAGATATTGAAGATCTTTCACCACGATTAGAAGATTACGTTCCGAGTTTCCAAAGACACTAAACTATTACGGTCCTTGTGTGTGTGTTTTTGTTATGTACTAAGTATTCCGCAAAAGTAATGTAATGTCCATGTACGATAAGCTTCGGGTCTCTACAGTTGGTATCAGAGCAAAGGTTTAGTCAACCTTTGGAAACTAGGATGTGAGAACGTTAGTGAGATCCCTAGAGATATTTCTACCGTATGTCAAGGGATGTCCCTAAGGATAAGTATACGTATAGGATATAGTCCTAGAACTACGGTAACGATCTTATAATTTAACCTAAGATGTTAGATATTGAGGGTGCTCACCCTTTACTATGTTTTCTTCCCTAGCATGATTTCGCCTCTCACAAAATTCTTTTTGTGTTTTAGTTAATGGAGGGAACCAGAAGGAATTCGGTTAACATTGAATCCAATGGACAAATTGGTGACTATGAGAAACAAAATTGTGTGATGCCTAGAGATAAAGATATTATGATTATGCCGAATCAGTCATCGCGATATATGATTAACAAGGTGAAATTTAGTGGTATGACTAATTAATCAAAGAAGAGGAAGATAAACTATTATGCATGTTCGCATGTTGAGGAGCATAAAGAAAGGAAGATTGAGATTTCTAAAGAAGGGAAGAAGAACCTTGAGGAATACCTCAAATGGAGGGACCAATGTTATCTGTGTGGAGAAAAGGGTCATAGAGTGACAGATTGTTATGGAGTTCAATGTCTTATTTGTGGAGAACATGGGCATTACCCAACTCAATGCCCTGACCTAAAAAGATACTTCTAAATCAAGGAAGGACTTATTCCAGGACAATCATTGAAGTGGATGGACTGAAGTGTTTATGTATTGGTATTCAAGAATAATGTTGTTGAGGTACTTTTATGGTGTATTGGAATATTTATGTATTGGTCTAATGTGGTATTCGAAGTGATTGAGGTATTTTTGGAAAAAAGATGATATGCGCATAATGAAGGGAAAATGAGAAAATGAAATATTTGACAGTATTCATGAGCTCATGATTGATATAAGGACTAAGTGATATCATGGTTTGAGTATATAGAATTTTGAGGATTTTGGTATGTGGAATGTGTTAACATTTAACTGCATTCATGTTTTCACTAAGGTTCAATGGGTATTCAAGAGAATACATCATTAAGGACTTTGAATGTTTGGAATGTGACCAACAAAACATATCTTATGATATATGGGGATCGACGATGGTGTTAAATCTCTGGTAATCGTTTTCACTATGTTATGAGAGTGGACTGCAGTATTATGGATAAGCCTAAAGATTGGAATGGATTATGTTGGACAAAAGTTAGTATTGTTTAAGGATAGAAGTTTTCTCGATATTATTGATGGGATGTTATAGTAATATAGTTTTGGAAAAAGGACAACCTGCAGGACGGGCGACAACCCATCGTGTCGGACAAGGATGTGGGAATCGAACCCACAACCGAAGTGCGACTGGCCTTTATCTCCTACCACTGGCCTACAGGAAGTCCCTGTTTAGTAGAAACTAGTTTTATTATATTAAGCAGTATGATATATGAAGTATAAGTCCATTTTAGGAACCATATTTGATTAATCTCACTATAGATCGACTTATGTATATAATTTTTGCTAACCTTTTGTTTGAGACAGATGGAATGACCCATCATTCTATCACATGATCTGCTAACACTTCATGAATAACAAATTCAACTTTATTTATTTAAGAGATGAAGTGGAAATTGTTTAAGGCACGAACAACAGTGAAATTGTACCGAAATAAAGTAAGTATTTATTCTAATTCAAATTCTTTAACTTTAGGGAAACGATCATGAAAACCAAAAATGTTGTCCTAGTGATCTTATATCTGATTAATCGGATGGTACCTTAGATCGTCACAAATTTATGGATTTATGATTGTTGGCTTTTCCATAGCCATGTTCTCTACCACTCTCCATCAGAACATCATGGCTAGATTTCTCTTCCATATCCATATTTTCACCTATGTGGAAACCCAGTGATTAGTTTATTTGGGTAACTGTTACGTTTCATACTTTTGTTTTTAAAGATTGGTTTTGATATTCCTTTTTATGATGTGGCTTTCTATTAAAGAAACTTTCGAATTGTAAACCATTTATAACCCCAACGAATTTCGAGGGTGAAATTCATTTTAAGGGGGGTAGAATGTAACAGCCCGAGATTTTATGAAAAATATTCTTTTTAATTTTATTAATGTCTTGTGTTGTACGCTACACCAAAAGGAGCTTGCACAACACTCATCTTTGACTTGCCTTGCATTACACGCAATCGCGACCTTCCTCGATAGCGTGTGTAGTATTCAATACCGAGTTTCACTAAACAACGATATGCTATTAAAATATTATTAAAACTAGCCGTTATGAATAGTAATAACCACTTTTTAAATTTTATAAATTTTAGCCCTCAAAATGGACTTCATTTTTGGATTCGGAGTATCGAATTTAGCCTAAGGTGAAATTTTGGTACTTTTCAGATAACTTTCATTTTCTGATGAATAGTGAAAATTACTAAATTTTAATTAAAAACAACTTTTTTAATCGAAATAATTAATAGTGATAAATTATTAATTTGAGTGGTTTTAAAGTATATTTAGAATATATTTTTACAATTCAATATAATGTTGCTCATTGGATGTAATTTCACATTTACACCAGACATAAACAAGTGTTAATCTTTTGATAGTTATTATCTCTTAAAAACACGCTACTTGTTGTGACATCGGAAATTAATTATAAAATTAATTAATGCAACTTATATGTTGGGAATTTTGTAAAATATAAATCATTTTTGAATTTGGAATATTAATTATAGCTTAGGGTGAAATTTTGGCATTTTTCTGAAAAACTTCAATTTTTGATGAATAGTGAAACTACTAAGTGGTAGTTAAAAAAATTAATTTTTTCATAAATCATAATTTTACCGCTTCTGTGAATGGAATTTCAAAAATCTGAGAGACACGGTTGATGTCAGTAAGTAAAATGTGGTTCAATGAGATGAAAATAATTTTTGGTGAATAGTAACTTTTTACTTTTATTTACCACGGTTAAAAGTAAATAGGGTAATTAAGGGTAAGAATGATATTAATATTACCCTAACACATGTCCTAATTCTATTGTACAGTTGTATCTCGACCAAAAACAACCTTAAGTGTAAAATATTATCATTTAGGCCCACTTGGATTAGATTAGGATATTTATTATTATTTAATTCAAAGAAGAGATAAAAGAGTTAAAATCAAAGTTTATTTACTAAAACATTTTTAATATAGGGTTATACATAAGATAAATTCGATTGTAAATATTCATTAGAAAGATAAAAAGATTTCCTACATAATGGTATTTTATTTATAATTTTTAGACATCAAATAATTTAAGTTATTTATGACACAAAGATGATGCAATAATTATCTTATTAATGAAATATTGACATAATTGATATTAAAAATGACTAAATGAGTATAATTTGAGACTTTTTATGAATTCCACTAATTTTCTAGGTTGCTATGATATATTAGTGTTGATTTAATCAACTTTTTCCGAAGATATAATTCTTTTATGACTTTCACAAAAATCATATATCAAATAGTGTCAAAATTGACACAAAATAGTTTTTAAATCTAATATTATATTATTAATTGTTATTTTATTCCTAAAAATCTAAGGTTCGGCCAAATGCCTTAAATAAGAATATATATTAATAATAAACAATTTGGGGTTCGTTTGGCATGTTATAGTAAGTTTATTAACCATATAGTGTAAGAAAACAAAAAGACACGGTAAAAGTTAAATTATTTAACTTAGAGTTAAATCTAATTGATAAGGTTAAAATAATAACCTAAACTTGTCTAAATCCTATTGGTTGATAGGATTTCGACCCATCCCCACTTTGGCTTCTAAATAAGACCCTTTGGAACCATTATAAACCGATTTTGACTTTAATATAAAATAATATTTTGAGATATTCATAAGGTGCCCCTCTCCTCCCTTATAAAAGGGCACCTCCTCCCCCTCCTCCTCACACCAATTTGAGCACTCAAGCTCGGCCAAACCTTGCCATTTTCTCCTATCCACTTCCCTAGAATAATCCTAGAGGTCCTGGTCTTCTTCAAAGACCAATCTTAGTTCCCTAAGTGGAGGATTCAAAGAGGCGTTCCAAAGAAGAGGTAATATCCATTACCGATCTTTTCAATTTCTTTCTTCTTCAACTTCTTCTTCTTTATTTGTTTCATTATAAAGTAATAACATCAGTATTTCTTATATACTGATATGTTATTACATGAAACAACTCTAATTAACCTTCTATCCATCCTACGGAAAAAGGAAATCACCGCGCGTGCGTACGTACGGAATACCGTCTCCACGCCGTGGTGTAATCTATTTTCCGCCACCACCTTAATTGGATGGGTATAAAGGTGTAATGAGTAACTATATATGATTATTATAAATTTATATTGATACTGAAATAGTATACATACACTTCAACACAATTCCACGACCATGGGAACGATATCATCGCTCGTGCGTACGTACGGACTACCGTCTCCACGACGCGATGAGATTCATTCTCAATAATTAACCATTCATGAATGATTATAAAGTATATATAATAAGTACTAATGAAATAGATGACCTGATAATGATACTGGAATTATTTGTATTTATATGTATGTCATCTACTTAATTCCATTCAAGACAATAAGGAAAGGAAAACAACGTTCATGCGTACGTACGGACTACCGTCTCCATGAACGGTGTTTTTCATTTCATTTATCTATCTATTATATATATATACTGAATATATATGATATATAAATCATATTTTATATTCTGGAAGTAAGTAAATCATGATATAAGTAATAATAATGTCAAGAACAACAAGACAAAACACCTACGATAAATGAAACGATTTTACCCAAAACGCTTCTTTAACATGGAATTTACAAAAGAACGGGTAATATAAAGTCATAAGTGAACCATATATGATATCATAACAATGAATATGATTCTGTAATAAGTCAATGACATTATTTAAATCATTATACAGGAGGTTCAGACACATACGAAGAAAATCGGACCTAAGGTAAGGTAAATATCACAATCTCATTTTTATCCGAGATTGTTTTTACTTTGGCATTTACTGGGGTGTATTTTATCATCCACATCCATGTTCCCTCAATATGTAATATTGTTTCCATCCAATTACAATAGTTTAAATCCAATTTTACCCTTTGGTGAGTTTTTGGTAAAGAATATGAAAGGAATCTTTTGTCATTTTTCGTACGAGGTACTTTTGACTTTTTCGACAAAAGTACGAAGAATGTTTTTTTAACTTATACGGCACGAACGGATTTTTACGGTTTTATAAAGCCTTATTTTAATAAAGATTCCTCCAAAAGATTTCATGACTATTTTCAACAAAATCTCTTTCTTTTAAAATTTCATGAATTTTTGTGAAAAGAAATTGATTTTGAAGCAGAAAGGATATTTTCCTCAAGAATGGAGTTCAAGTGTTTTATCAAAATTATTTTCCATCTATGTTAACAAAAGGGTTCTGTTTCAATCCCTATTATTACATGGATTTGATTATGTTGTGATGGAAATATTTTATGAATTCCTTTATCTTATATGAATTGTTTTATGATGTCATGTTGTTTAAGAATCCCATTTTTATTACATGGGTTATGCAATGATGTATGATTTATGATTTTGTGGCACACATAAGAATGGTATCATTATGAGATGGGTGGGACCTATATCTCCCTCCAATTCATTGGGTAAATATTTTATATCTCATGAGATAGACATGGCTGGAATGGTAGGTTATACCGGTTCAGTGAAACAGGACTGAAACGAGGGTGACTCGATTCAGAAAGGGACTTTGTCCACTAAGATAGTCTTGGCAATGAGTCATGACTAACAAGAAATGATTCTCTATGATTATGTGTGTATGCCACAAAGTTTCATGTTTTAAGTTATGCTTATTGGGATTTTATTTCACTACTATGATTTATCCCATGTTATGAAATTATGCTCTCTTTTACAGGTTAAGATTTCCAAAAGTTATGTTCTTATGAATATGATGTGATTGATTTTCTTTTGTTTACCCTTACTGAGCATTTTAGCTCACCGTTTTATGTTTTCTTTTCCCCAGGATATAAAGAAAGGTTTTAGGTAAAAAAAAAGGAAAGATCTTTATGGGAGATATTGAAGATCTTTCACCACGATTAGAAGATTACGTTCCGAGTTTCCAAAGACACTAAACTATTACGGTCCTTGTGTGTGTGTTTTTGTTATGTACTAAGTATTCTGCAAAAGTAATGTAATGTCCATGTACGATAAGCTTCGGGTCTCTACAAATAGGGTTGTTTCATATTTATAATATCATATAAGTATATGATTGATACTAATTTTTTTACTTTATAATGAAACAAATAAATATGAGTAAGTAGAAGAATAAATAAATCTGAATGAATCGGTAAAGGATATAACCTCTTCTTCGACGCGCCTCTTCTAAACCTCCTCTTAGGGCACTAAAGTTGGTCTTTGAAGAAGACCAGGACTTCTAGTATGTTTCTACTTAAGTGGATAAGAGAAATGGGCAGGGATTTTCTCAGCTTGAAGGCTCAAAGTGTTGTGAAGAGGAGAGGGAGGAGGTGCCCTTTTATAAGGGAAGAGAGGGGCTCTTTGGAAACCTCTAAAATATTAATTTATAATAAAATAAAACCCCACTTTCAAACCTCAAAAAATGACTCAAATCCGAATGTGAGATGAGATAGGGTTGTAATTGCATCAACCAATAAAATTTATACGTGTTGGAAATTTATTTTAAACCTTATCAACTTGATGTATCTTTATTTAATCTATTTAATTTTATTTGTAGTGATAATATTGTAAATTTTAAATTATTATAAATAATTACTTATGTGTTGTGATTTGTCCATAATTGGATACTTTATGACATTTTCGACCATATAAATTTCAATTTATAATTTTTTAATATTTTTGTGATTTTTAAATAATTTAATAATATGTTATTTTTATAAAATAACAATAGTGTCAATTTTTACATTATTAATTTATTTGAATTTAAATAAAAACCACCTATAACAACCCATACTTTACATACAAGGTTATTACATCAGAAATTGAAGCATACTTTTTACAACATATAACAAAACAATTAAAGGACCGTACAGGTATAGTGTCTTTAGAAACTGGGAAACATAAACAACTGGTTCATAAATCATCTACGTTGTCTCCCATTTATTTCATCATATCTAGAGTCCTTTTTGGCATATTGTACTTAATACCCATCATCCAGACCTGGGGAAAAGAAAAAATACAAAAGGGTGAGCTCAAATGCTCAGTAAGGGTAAACAAAAGAAATATCAATCATATCATATTCATAAAAACATAACATTTTTAATATCTTAACCTGCAGAAGAGATCATAATATCATAACATGGGATAAATCATAGTGGTGAAATGTAATACCAAATAATCATAACATAAAACCTGATAATTTGTGGCATACACACATAATCATAGAAAATCATTTCATATTAGTCAATACACATAGCCAAGACTATCATAGCGGACAAAGTCCATTACTGAACCGAGTTCACTTCTTGTTCCAGTCCTGTATCACTGAACCGGTTTAACTTTCCATTCCATCCATGTCTATCTCATGAGATATAAATCTTTACCCAATTCATTGGAGGGAGATATAGGTCCCACCCATCTCATAATGAAACAATTCTTATGTGTGCCACAAAATCATAATTCATACATCATAGCATAACCCATGTGATAAAAATGGGATTCTTAAACGTCATGCCATCATAACATAATCCATATTAGATAAAAGGACATCATAAAAATAATTCCATCATAACATAATCAAATCAATGTAAAAATAGGGATAGAAACAGAACCCCACATTACCTTAGATGGAAAATAATTTTGATAAAACACTTGAACTCCATTCTTGAGAAAAATATCCTTTCTACTTCAAAAACATTTTTCTTTCTTAACATGTCATACAATTTTTAACTAAAAGAAGTTGATTAAAAATAATCTTGAAAAATTGTAGAGGAAGCTTCATGGAAATAATGTTATATGAAATCATAAAAATCCATTCATGCTGTATATGTTAAAAAAAACATTCTTCTCAAACTTTGGCTAAAAAAGTCAAAAAGTACTTCATACGAAAAACGACAAAATATTCCTTTCATATCTATTACTAAAAACTCACCGAAGGGTAAAATTGGTTTTAAACAATTGTAGGAGGATAGAAATAATATTACATATTGAGAAAACATGGATGTGGATGATAAATACACCCTAGTAAATACCAGAGTATAAATAATCTCTGATGAAAATGAGATTGTGAGATTTTCCCTTACCTTAGGTATAATTTGCTTCATACGTGTTCGAACCTCCTGTATAATGATTTAAATAATGTTATTGACTTATTCCATAATCTTACTCATTGTTATGAAATCATATATGGTCATATTCTTAGCTTCTTATTAGTAATATTTCATTTCTACTTGTTATTTGGGTGTTTATTGCTTTATGTTCTTATGTGTGTTTTGTCAAAGAAATTCTTATTCTTATTTTTAGGTTATATATACCTCATTTACAGAATGTTATTAGTGCAATATTTATCATATTTAGTCATTAAATTAATTTATATAATCATTATGCAATGAAGATCGGGTAGAACGAGTCACATCACATCGTGGAGACGGTAGGCCGTACGTACGCACGAGCGATGATATCGTTCCCATGATCATGGAATTATATTTAAGTGTATGTATACTATTTCAGAATCAATATCACTTTACAATAATCATATATAGTTATTCTTTACACCATTATTCCCATCCAAGTAAGGTGGTAGTGGAAAAATTGATTACACCACGGCGTAGAGATGGTATTCCGTACGTACGCACGCGCGGTGATTTCATTTTTCGTAGGATGGATAGTAGGTGAAATGGGGTTGTTTCATATTTATAACAAAATATCATTATATAAGTAATAATTATGTAATTACTTCATAATTAAACAACTAAAGAAGAAGAAGTTGAAGAAGAAAGAAATTGGAAAGGATCGGTAATTGATATTACCTCTTCTTTGATGCACCTCTTCTTAACCTCCTCTTAGGGCACTAGGGTTGGTCTATGAAGAAGACCAGAACCTCTAGGATATTTCTCGGGAAGTGGAGAGGAGAAATTGGTAGGGTTTGGCCGAGCTTGAAGGCTCAAAGTGGTGTGAGGAGGAGAGGGACGAGGTGCCCTTTTATAAGGGAGGAGAGGGGCACCTTTGGAAAGTGTGAAAATATTATTTTATTATAAACTTATCTTCGATTTAAAAAGGTCCAAAAATCATTAAATATAAGGATAAGATGACTCATTTTCAAAATAAAATCATCCAATCATAGTTGGACATGTTTTGGAAAATATTTTAATCATTATAATCTTTTGTATTTAAATCATTTATTAATGAGGTAAATACTGTATCATTATTGTGTCATAAATAATTTAATTTATTTGATGTAAAAAATTATAAAAAAATATCATCATGTAGGAAATATTTTTAGCTTTCAATTAATATTTATAGTCTAAAATATAGTTTATATAACTCCGTATAAAAATTAATTACTAAAAGATCTTTGTTTTTCCCAATTTTGTCTTTACATTAAATTAATTAATCTAATGTGTCATTGTCTATCTTAAGTGGCTCCACAAGGTCCCAAAATCGACCCAAGGATGCCCATGGTCTGAAATTACTCATCCAATAAGGATTGGACAAGTGGTAAGGTAATTTTTAGTTATTATAATATTCTTCTAACCTTGAATTACCCTATTTTCTTTTAACCGTAGTAAATAAAAGTGAAAAGTTACTATTCACCATAAATTATTTTCATCTTATTGAACAACATTTTACTTCTTTATAACAACCATGTATGTCATATTTTTGAAATTAAATTCATAGAAGTGGTAAAATTTCATTTAAATGAAAGATTCAGATTTTTTAACTACCACTAAGTGGTTTCACTACTAATCAAAAATTGAAGTTAATTCAGAAAAATACCAAAAATTTAGCCTAAGAAATATTTGATATTCCAAATTCAAAAATGAGGTCCATTTTTCCAAATTTAAAGCATAGAATTGGAATTAATTAATTTTAAAATTAATCCAGTTGTTAAGCAAACATGTTTTTAAAAGTTAAAACATTGCCAACGATTGAAATGTTTTTACTATGAATTCAATGTAAAAGTAATGCTAATGACATAAATTATATTAAATGGTAAAAATATATTCTATTTATACTTTAAAACCAATCAATATTATAATTTAACCATATAAAGAATTGCGATGAAAAAATTTGTTTTTAATTAAAATATAGCGTGTTTTTACTATTCATTAAAATATGAAAGTTATCAGAATAATATGAAACATTTATCAAAAGTAAATTTAAATATCTTGATTCTAAAGAAGAATTATATTTTTTCAAATTGAACTTATAAACTTTTCAAAAACTAGATTTAATGTGCGTGTGCCATCAAAAGGCGGCAAAACTGCATTTTTTGAAAAATACTTATTTTACCCAAAAAAATTATTTTGTTCTTATAACATGTTCTAGAAAATATTTAAGATGAATAATAATGTTATAAGATTTAAAATTCAGTTAATACTATTCATAATAGCTAGTTTGTAATATTATATTAATTTATCGTTGTTTAGTGGAACTCGGTATTGCGTAGTAAACACACTATCGAGGAAGGTTGCGACTGTGTGTTATGCAAGACAAGCCAGTGTTGTGTGCCGTGAAAGATTCCTTTGATGTTGTGTATAACATAAGACATAAAAAAATACTTCTCATATTATATCAGGGTGTTACAGCACCCAGATAATATATTCGAACCAAAATATTTAATAGATTTATAACATGTCATATTCATCTAAAAAAATTCATGGATCACATTAATTTGTTTATATAACATTTATTTGAATATTGTTAAAACCATTTTTTGATATTTACCTTAATAAAATAATTACTATAACATTTTTGTATAATTACTTAATATAATTATTTGTTGCATAAAAATTAAAAATAAAATACTGGGATGTAGATAAATCTAATATCTTTCATAATAATACTTTTGCTCGAATTTATCATCTTAAAATAACAACATTTAAATTGTTATATTTATTAAATCATGAAGGCGACAACTTTGAAATCACTTAAAATAAAACCATTTAAGTGTCATAATAGCTTATATAAGGCTCAAATTGTTCAAATATTCGACCATTGGATGCTTATGGTTTACATGTACATTACCAATAAGTTTTGGTTCGGTTTTTGTGACTTTTATGGTGACTATTAGTTTAATAATAACTGTATTATTGATTTTTCACTAAATAAACAATTTCTACATCACTATTGTGTCACCATTAATTATTATTATTTAATCACTAAAACTTAAAAATAAATTCTCAGGATATTGATAAATTTATTAGATTTATGGAGACTATTTATATTTGAGGTTTTATGAATTTTATCACTAAATTAAAATTATTACATTTATAAGATATAAGAGAGTGACATTTTGTCCCTTTCTTTGGTTTTAAGAATAATTACATCATTTTAATGGTCAAAAGTCCATGAAATGAATCTATTTCGACACTTAGGTGATATGGGTTGAATTTTATTCATCAAATAGAATTTTGGTAGGTGTTGGGATAGTTTTATAATCTTATTTTTACCCTTAATTACCCGATTTAAATTAACTGTAGTAAATAAAATTTACCGTAGTTACAATTCATAATGTATATAAAAAAATGTAGCCTATTAACATAATTTGGAACTACCTATTCCAAATATGGAATCCATTTTTCATAATTAAAAACACATAAGTTGCAATAATTTATTTAAAATTAATCCCGTTGTTAAGAAAACAGGTTTTAAAAGTTAAAACGTTGTAGAAGATTGAAATGTTTTTACCTATGAATTTAGTGTAAAATTAATGATAATAACTTATATTATATTAAATGATAAAAATATATTCTATTTATACTTTAATACCATTCAATATCATAATTTAACCTTATAATTTATCTCGATGAAAAAAGTTGTTTTTAATTAAAATTTAGCGTATTTTTACTATTCATCAAAATATGAAGGTTATCAGAAAAGTATCAAAATTTTATCAAATGTAAATTTTTATACCCTAATTCAAAATAAGAAGTTTATTTTGTAAAATTGAACTTATAAACTTGTCAAAAAATTATATTTAAAATGGTTGCACTATCAAAAGGCGGTAAAACTGTATTTTTTGAAAAATACTTCTTTTATCGAAAAATTGATTTTGTTTTCATATCTCATTCTAGAAAATGTGTAAGATGAATTATAATGTTATAAAATTAAAAATTAAATTAATATTATTCATAATGGCTAGTACATAATATAATAATATATCATTGTTTAGTAAAACTCGGTATTGCGTACAACACACACTATCGAGGAAGGTCGCTCTTGCGTGCAACACAATCCAAGAATAGTGTTTGCGTATACTACAAGCTAATACAATGTTGCATATAGAGCAAGAAAATCTTGGTGTAGCATACAACACAAGACATCAATGAAATTAAAAAATAATTTTTCACATAAAATCTCGGGGTGTTACATTCTACCCCCCTTAAAACGAATTTGACCCTCGAAATTTTTCGGGGTTATAAATGGTTTTCTAATTGAAATTTTATTTCATAGAATCCCACATCGTAAAAATGAATACTAAAAAATAATTTTAAAAAGGAACATTAGAAACATAATGGATTCCCAAAGTAACTCATCATTGGGTTTCAACATAGGGAAATATAGGTGAAAATATGGATATGGAAGAGAAATCTGACCATCAACTTCTGATGAAGAGTGGTAGAGGAAATGGCTATGAAAAATCCAATAATCACAAATCCATAAATTTGTGATGATCTAATGTACCTTCTGATTTATCAGATATGAGGGCACTAGGAAAACATTTTTCATTTTTAAGAACATTTCCCTAATGTTGAATAATTTTTAAATTAAAATATATACTTACTTGATTTTGGTACAATCTCACTGTTGTTTGTGCCTTAAACAATTTCCACTTCATTTCTTAAAGAAATTAAGTTTAATTTGTCTTCTGTGAAGTGTTAACAGATCATGCGATAGAATGATAGGTCATTCCATCTGTCTCAAACATAAGGTTAGAAAAAGTTATATACATAAGTCCATCTTATGGTGAGATTAATAGTATATGCTTAAAAAATGGACTTATACGTCATATATCATACCGTTTAATAAAATAAAACTAGTTTCTACTAAGCAGGGACTTCCAGTAGGCCAGTGGTAGGAGATAAAGTCATGTCGCACATTGGTTGTGGGTTTGATTCCCACAACCCTGTCCGACGCGACGGGTTGTCGCCCGTCCTGTAGGTTGTCCTTTTTCTAAAACTACACTATTATAACATTCCATAAATAATATAAAAAAAGGTTATATCCTCAAAAAATATTATCTTATGTCCAAAAAATCCATTTCAAATCTTTAGACTTATCCAAAATACTTCTATCCAAGCTCATAGTATAAAGAAAATGATTACTAGAAATGTCATCAACCAAGCATGTGAATACCGTCATTTATCCCCTATATATCATAAGATATATCTTGTTGGTCAAATTCCAAAAAAGTAAGTACCATAATCATGTATTCTCTTGAACATGAATTACCATATAACCTTAGTGAAAACATAAATGTTGTCATTAGTTAACTCATTCCACATACCAAAATCCCAAGAATTCTATATACTCAAACCATGATATCACTTTTTCCTTACATCATTCATGAGATCATTAATACTATCAAACATATTATTTTCTCCTTATCCCTTCTTTATGGACATATCAACTTTTTTCCAGAAATATTTCAATCACTTTTAATGGTTACCGGTACCATATTCTTATGGAAAACCACAATGAACAAACACATAGATATTCCAATATATCATAAAAGTACCTCAACAAAATTATTCTGGAATACCAATACATAAACACTTCAATCCATCCTCTTCAACAATTGTCATGGAATAAGCCCTTGATTTAGAAGTAACCTCTTAGGTCAGGGAATTGAGTTGATTAATGCCCATGTTCTCCATAGATAAGACATTGAACTCCATAATAGTTTGTCACTCTATGACCCTTTTCCCTACATAGATAACATCTTCCCCTTCATTTGATGTATTCATCAAGGTTCTACATCGCTTATTTATAAATCTCAATCTTCCTTTCTCTATTCTCTTCACCATGTGAACATGCATAAAAGTCCATCTTCCTATTATTTGATGAATTAGGAATACCACTAAAGTTTACCTTATTATTCATATATCGAGATTACTGATTCAGCATAATCAAAAAATCTTTCTTTCTAGGAATTACACAATTTTGTTGCTCATAGTCACCAATTTTTCAATTGGATTCAATTTTGACCCAATTCCTTCTGGTTCCCTCCATTGACTAAAACCAAAATCCATGGTGTAAGAAACAGTTAAAATAACAAGGAGTCACATTATCATAAAAAGTCTAACTTATCACACATTCTTTAATCCATGACACCTTAGGTTCACCCTAGGTTATTCATGTTTGTCAACATAATGCTAGAAATGTATCCTATATTTATACTAAACCCTAGGATCATCCCTAGACATACCTTAAAAATATCTCTAGGGATCTCACTAATTTTTTTGCATCCTAGTTTCCAAAAGTGAACTAAACCTTCACTCTGATACCAACTGTAGGGACCCAAGATTGACGAACATAGAACATACATTTATTTTGAAGAATACTTAATACATAACAAAAACAAACAGCCAAGGACCGTAATAGTTTAGTGTCTTTAGAAACTCAGAACATCATCTTCTAATCATGGTGAAAGATCTTCAATATATCCCATAAAGGTCTTCCCAATTTTTTTTCTTACCTAAAACCTTTCTTTAAATCTTGGGAAAAAGAAAACATATAAAGGCTGAGCTCAAATGCTATGTATGGGTAAAAATGGAAAAAATAAAACAGCCCCTAAACATTTGAATGTAAGAACACGAACATAAAGCATCAAAATCATGGGTAATGGCATAAATATTGATAGTACGTAAGGCATAGATCATAAAGGAACATTAATCTTGATAAAATAGCATGGGAATAAAACCTGTAATTTTGGAAACCATTAATCACATGTTATGATTTCTATAGTATCCAAGTCATTGCTTCCAAGACCATCTTAGTGGACAATGTCCATTACTGAACGAGGTTTACTTTCCATTCCAGCCCTATATTACTGAACCAGATTTTACTTGTCGTTCCAACCATGTCTATCTCATGAAATATAAATCTTTACCCAATGCATTGGAGGAAGATATAGGTCCCACCCATCTCATAATGAAATCATTATTACGTGTGACAAAAAATAAACATAAATCATTCATCATAACCGAAATAATAAAATGGGTTTCATAAACATCATCCCATCATAACATAATCCATTTAAAAAATGAATACAAATTCATCATAAGAAAAGTGAAACCATGTAAATCCTAGAGACATTGTACTTTAAACATACACATATTAAAATAATGTCATCTTAGATGGAAAATGGTTTTGATAAAATACTTGAAATGAATTCATGAGGAAAATTTCCTCTCATCTTCAAAATCATTTTCTTTTCAAAAAATGAAATGAAATTTTAAAAGAACAAGTTTTTGTTGAAAATAGTCATGAAATATTGTAGAGTACGCTTTTTGAAAATAAGGGGTTATGAAACTGTAAAAATCCATTCATTCCGTATAAGTTAAAAAAACATTATCCTCATACTTTTAACGAAAAAGTCAAAAAGTACCACGTATGGTAAACAAAAGAAAGATTCCTTCCATAACACAAAGTAAAAGTCAAATAGGGGTAAAAATGACTTTAAACATACATAGAAGAATATTAAACACTTTATAAAGAACATTTTTAGGGACATGGATGAAAAATATAACACCAGTAAATACTTACATATAAGCAATCTCGGATAAAAATGAGATTTGCAAAATTATCCCTTACCTTATGTCCAATTTCTTCCATATGTGTCTGATACTCATGTATAGTGGGTTTAAGAATATTATTAACTTGTAACAGAATCATAATAATATTTATGATACCATATATGATTCATATATGACTTTATAATACCCGTTCATTTGTCAATTCAATGTTAAAATAGCCTTTTGGGTAAAATCATTTCATTTATCGTCCGTGTATTGATTTGTAATTATTCATATGATTACATAGTTCATGATTAATTACTTCTATAATGTAAAACATGATATATATATAATATATATTCAGAATATACATATATTTAATAGATCGATAAGTGGAAATAAATACACCATTCATGGAGATGGTAGGACGTACGTAAGCATGAATGCTATTTTCGTTTCCTTATTAAATTGAATGGAAGTAAGTAAATAACATATAAATAAATATAGTATAATTAATATTTCTTATATTTCATGATTATTTATTATATATATAATTTTTAATCATTCTTTAATGGTTAACTTGGAGAATGAATCTTATCACGTCGTGGAGACGGTAATCCATACGTACGCACGAGCGATGATATCGTTCCCATAATTATTGAATGAAATTAGAGTGTATGATATAATATCTCAGAATTAGTAAAATGTTATAATAACCATATATAGTTATTCTTTAAACCATTATACTCATCCAATTAAGGTGGTGGTGGAAAAATAGATTACACCACTGCGTGGAGACGGTATTCCGTACGTACGCACGCTCGGTGATTTCATTTTCCATAGGATGGATAGGAGGTGAAATAGGGTTGTTTAATATTTATAATAAAATATCATTATATGAGTGATACTGATTTTTTTACTTTATAATGAAACAAATAAAGAATATTAAGTAGAAGAAGAAATAAATTTGAATGAATCGGTAAAGGATATTACCTCTTCTTCGACACGCCTCTTCTAAACTTCATATTAGGGCACTAAAGATGGTCTTTGAAGAAGACCAGGACCTCTAGTATGTTTCTTGGTAAGTGGAGAAGATAAATGGTCAGGTTTTGTCCGATCTTGAAGGCTCAAAGTGTTGTGAAGAGGAGAGGGAGGAGGTCCCTTTTATAAGGGAAGAGAGGGTCACTTTTGGAAACCTCTAAAATATTAATTTATAATAAACTCAACCCCTAGTTAAAAACCTCAAAAAATGTCCCAAATACGAATTTGAGATGAGATAGGGTTGTAATATCATCATAAAATAAAACTTAGACATGTTGGGGATTTATTTTAAACCTTATCATCTTGATTTATCCTTATTTAATCTATTTAATTTTATTGGTGGTGTTAATATTATTAATTTTAAATTCTTATAAATAATTAATTATGTGTTGTGATTTTTCCATAATTGGATAATTTATGATATTTTTGACTATATAAATTTCAGTTTATAATTTTTAAATATTTATCTTATTTTTAAACAATTTAATAATATGTTATTTTTATAAAATAACAATAGTGTCAATTTTGACACTATTCATTTATTTGAATTTAAATAAAATCAACACAGTGGATATATTTGAAACAAAATATTTAATAGATTTATAACATGTCATATTTATCTAAAAAATTCATGGATCACATTAATTTGTTCATATAACATTTATTTTAATATTTTTAAAACCATTTATTTTATATTTCCCTTAATTAAATAATTTCTACAACATTTTTGTATAATTATTTAATATACATAATTGTTACATAAAAATTACAAATAAAATACTGTGATGTAGATAAATTTAATATACTTCATAAAAATACTTTTACTCAAATTTTTCATCTTAAAATCACAATATTTAAATTTTTATATTTATTAAATCATGAAGGTGACAACTTTGACATCATTTAAAATTAAATAATATAACTGTCATAATAGATTTTATAAGGCTCAAAATGGTCAAATATTCTACAATTATATGCTTATTATTTACAATTAAATTAAAAATAAGTTTTGGTCAGGTTTTTGGGCCTTTTATGGTCACTATTATTTTAATAAAAACTATATTATTGATTTTGCACTAAATAAACAATTTATGCTTCACTATTGTGTCACCCTTAATGATAATTATTTAATCCATAAAAATTATAAATAAATTCTAATGATTTATAGAATTTTATTATCTTTCTGGATACTATTTATATTTGAGGTTTTACAAAGTTTATCACTAAATTAAAATTATTACACTTATAAGATATAAGAGAGTGACATGTTGTCACTTTCTTTGGTTTTAATAATAATTACATTCTTTACATGGTAAAAAGTCCATGAAATGAATCTATTTATACCATTAGGTGATATGGGTAGACTTTTATTTATCCAATAGAATTTTGGCAGGTGTTAGGGTAATTTTATAATCTTATTTTTACCCTTAATTACCTGATTTACCTTTAACTGTAGTGAATAAAATTTTCCGTTGTTACAATTCATAAGGTATAAAAATAAAAAATTAGCCTATTAACATAAATTGGACCGACTAATTCCATATATGTAATGAATTTTTCAAAATTCAAAACCCAGAAGTTGCAGTAATTAATTTAGAATTAATCCTGTTGTTAGGAAAATGAGTTCTGAAAGTTAAAACATTGCAAAAGAATGAATTGTTTTTACCTATGAATTTATTGTAAAATTAATGATAATGACTTAAATTATATTAAATGGTCATAATATATTCTATTTATACCTTAAAACCTTCTAATATTATAATTTAACCATATAATTTATCTCGATGAAAAAAGCTATTTTTAATTAAAATTTTGCATATTTTTACTATTCAGCAAAATATGAAGGTTATCAGAAAAGTATCAAAAATTTATCCAATGTAAATTTTTATACCCTGATTCAAAAGAATAAGTTTATTTTGTAAGATTAAACTTATAAACCTATCAAAAATTATATTTAAAATGGTTTCCCCATCAAAAGGAGGTAAAACTGCATTTTTTGAAAAATACTTCTTTTATAGAAAAATTGATTTTATTTTCATATCTCATTCTAGAAAATGTGTAATATGAAATATAAAGTTATAAAATTAAAAATTCAGTTAATACTATTCATAACGGATAGTTCATAATCTAATAATATATCATTATTTAATTAAATTTGGTATTGCGTACAACACATGCTATCGAGGAAGGTCGTTGTTGCGTGCAATACTAGCCAATAATAGTGTTTGCATATACTAAAAGATAATACGGTGTTTCATATAGTGCAAGATAATCTTGGTGTATAGTACAACATAAGTCATCAAAGAAATTAAAAATAATATTTCACATAAAATCTTCGGGTGTTACAAACACCGACACAATGCTTTTTAAAATAATAGTAAAATCAATTAAATGATATTAAAAAAATTAAAAGTAATAAAATATGGATTAATTTTTGAATTAAATTAATTTAGTTAAATATAACATATTATTAACTTTTTAAATTTTTATTTCAAAATTCCATTATTATCTTGATGTCATCAAAGTGAAACTATGTGAATAGTCCTAAAAAGAAACTTCATGGTATCTTATATTAGATAATATTTTATTAAATGGATTAAAATTCATAAAAGCATTATATTTGGAAAAATTAATGTGATATGGGTTATGAATATAATGTTCTAAAATGCCTATAAGGGTTTCTATTTTCTTGCAATGGGTTTCAATGATTTTATTTAAGATACCCATGTGTGTATTATTTATTTTATCTTATCAAAGAATAATGTGAAAAATGTAACATTTTTATGGATTTTTATGTTTTTCATTTGACTAACAAATTTATTTCCTTGATACCCATGTGCATAAAAACCATTTTTCTGGTCTAAAATTTATGGAAGGTTATAAAACATATTTCAATTTATAAATAAAATAATTTTCTCATAATTTTTTATATGATATAACCATGATCTATTTGACCATCGTGAACCTAATAATTTCATTTTGGAGACATAAGTTGAATAGTCCTTGAAATAACATTAAATGGTATTCAATGTTATAAAAAAATTTATTATTTGATTCAAAAATAAAAAATTTATATATTATTTTAATGAGATGATAAATGGACTTTAATATCATAAATTATCCATTTATTATCCACTTATCTTTTAAAATTTCATTCTGGACCCTTAACGAGCTAATATTTTTGAAAAAACTGTTGAATTGTTTTTATAAGAGGGTAATCAATTTAACCAACAAAAATACACATATGATATCAGATTTAAATATAAATTCTGTAGAAATAACTTTATAATATTTATTTCTTACATCTCTAAGACACTGGTGTTGCCAAAAACATATCTTCCAAAGGCATTATGTTCAATTGAAAAGAGGATATCAATTGAAGAGGTAATTGACTTAATGTTGTTATTTCATGGTTCTTCCTTCATTCACGTATTCCAAATTAATTATAATAAAACTAATATTATAAACTCAGTATAATAACTATAATTAAATTTTCTTATTTTAATGTAAAAACCATTACTTACCTTCCTCCCATCCATGAGAAAATTAAAACATTTCCATATTAGATACAGACCACAACAACCATGGATGCTATATTTAAAATTTCATACATCCATAAATGGAATATTATAAAATAGAATTTAATGAATTAATATGATATATATAAAAAAATTTGTTTCTAAAAAACGTGTTTTAGATTTTATAGATAACATTAGTAATAAATGATAATAGTAATATTTATCCACAAAAAACGAGCATACCGACACTTTATTACTCATAACATATTAAAATTCACTTTAAATTTTATTAATAGTTTAAAAATTTAAAATTTTTATTTATAATTTTTTTAATTTTTTTAAAACATTAATCTTCCATAAAATTTATATTATCACTATACAATAACTTGTTCTTACTCATTCAATTATTATAATGTGTTCTTGTTTGGGATGGTTTTACCACCAACATGAAAAATGTTATAATGTTTGTATTAAAAATGATTAAAAAACCAAAATAATGATAATAATATATAATAAAAATGAATATAATATGTTTCCATAAAAATGGAGTGGTAATATTCACTTGTTTATTTATGCATAAACTCATTATCTTTTCAAATTCAGTAATCACTTAAAAAGGAGATTTTAAGAATTTCACATGAACCTTCATCATAAGATACATGAAATGAATATGGGACTCAAAAAATATCTCAAAAACATTTATTAACTTAGAATAAACATTCTGTAGGTGTTGAATCTATAAACAAGACTAAAGTATTGAAACCACTTAACCGAAGCATGTAAGGGAAAAAATGGTTAAAACACGAATGATAAATTTAATAATAAGAAATTGATATATGAGTAATATGGAATTATAAATGGAAGGTATAATATAAAATATATCATAATATGTTTTTTATTCATATGATTAATAAACCTTAATTTATTATACTAATATTTTAGATCATTTTTTACTAAGAAGAAGTCCAAGGTAATTGGATTATGAAATCAATTTCATTTTATTATGTTATTTTACTTCTCTATTGATTATGTTATTGAAATATTATTTGTGTTATCACCACTTATTATTTATATTTAATTTTCAATTTTTATGTGGAATGATTTTTTTTCACACAATAATATGATTGATTGATTCTTATATAAAATGTTTTGATCTTTGTAATGGTTTCGTTTCTCAATTTTCCTTCATTGAGAAGGATTTATATTTTCCTATTTTTTTGTTTAATGTGGTTTTTATATTGAATATGAAGTCATTTAAAAATTATTTTAAAGCATTTTAATGGAGTTATAAATCTAACAAAGTTTCTCTTCAATGATCTTTGATACAAAAGTTACCAAGTCAGTTAGGGTTTCATGGTATCAATTTCAATTTATAGGGATATTTTTAATATTTTCACAATGTTTACATTGATATATTTTTATATTTATTCCCCAAAAAATTAATTTATTATACTATTTTGTTATGTAATTCATGGGATTTATAATGTCAATCAATTTTCATTATTTAAATGGATTTCCATGTTTGTTTTATAAAATTCATATAGGTTTCTTGTCTCTAATTTCCTTCTCTGAGACATAATTTGAAATATGAAACTATTTACTTTTATATGGTTTATCTTGTAAGGTCTTGTATTTCTAATGTCACTCCCATTTGATTTTACTAAGGATCAGAGGTGTCGCATGGGAGTATAGAGGATTTGTAGAGGATATAAAAGTGTTTTAGATGTTTGATGGTCATTATGTGATGATAGAAAGAATGGTGATAAAAATTTTAATCTATTTGAAGTCTTGATAAGGGAGTAGGAAATTTTGGAATTTAGTGTTTGGTTTTAGGTAGGTGGTGTTGGTTGTTTGATAATGATGTTTACCATTGAGAAAAAAATGCCTTTTCTGACCATTTTCAAGGAATCTATCCTAGGAGTTTCTCTTGTGATTCATGTGGATGGAAATATTACTTGAGTGGACATGTTACGTAAGGAAGGAGAGGTGTGGAAGTTGGATATTACCACCACTAAACATATGAGTCATAAGGATTATCACACTATAGTGTTAGGTGTGGTTAGTGTAATACATCTTGGGTTTTTTATGTTATGTTTTAGTGGAGGCTCTGGTGGTGGTTAAAATGGATTGATGATAGTTCTGAAGAAACGTGACACATTTTGACACTCTATTCATTCAAAGGGAAGACAATATTATTAAAGGAACACTGAGAAGGATAAAACCTTGAAGACACCCAAATAGGATCAAAAGACCCCTATGCGGAAGCCCTGCAAGCCACCACTAGCACACTAGAAGGCCCGTACAACCCCCCTGCGTGACCAGAAAAGGGAGGATACACCTATGAACTATACCTATTAGAATATATTTATTCCACTAGGGTCACCTAGTTGCCTATAAGTAGGATCATTGGGCTACTCATTTTCATAACAGAAAATTCAGAAGAACCCCCCAAGCTTTGATCACGCAGTCCCTTAATCTTGGTCCAATGAAACTTCTCAAGTAGATCTCCAAAACAATTTAGAGGAAATAATAAAAGGGTATACGGGAGATAATGGTCCTTTCATGGTCCTAAGAACAAAAAACATGAGTGATTAAAACCTTTTCCTTCAGTAGGATGCCACCCACTCGAGCCTCATTCCTTAAGAAAGGACATGCGCGAAACCTATCTAGGGACACTTGAGGTGAACCGGGGTGCTTATGCTAAAGCCTCACCCCTGTGTTTTTTCCAATGTAGTCCATTTCTAAAGGAATTTTCATCTCATGCAGGCTTATTCTCCCCAAAGTGAACCACTTTCAGTTCCTCCAAGGCCCTAGACACAACACTTGTACCCAACACCTACGCCCAGGAATTGTGTGAGCCACCCATTAGGACTTCTTATAAAACATCAATGGCATGGCCTCTCCTTATTTTTTGTAATTTTCTGGGAGGTACATATTTAAAACATTCCCCAAGGCCTCCAAAATAACACAACCATGGAAAGTGTCACACCAACATGTCCCCCATTTGGGTGTGTATTCCTATGGTCAGATGTTTCCCTCACTTGTCCAGTTGGCCAATAATGGCTCTGAGGGTGCATGTGAGTGTGTATTCCCACGATCATGAGGAAACCTATCCTATGGATAGTTTCAGGGAATTCTTGGTCTTGGAAACTAGGTTTTGGACTGTGTCCTTCACTTCTCATATATAAGATCCTGAGCTCAAGTTTCTAGTAGGGAGGATGATGATAATTCTTGATTTTCAATTAAATGTGGAATGAAATCCTCCTCACTCACTACATAACCAAATTTAGGGAATCTATCCCAGAGTAACCCCATAGCCATTCTTATGGGAGGTTGTACTCTTTCTTCACTTTCCCGTTTGGCCACTGGGTCAGAGAAGGTATGAGCACAAAATTCCTCTACCCTTCCTACTTCTCCCTTCCCTCCTCGTTTTCAATAACCTGGACCCAACCCAGGGTAATGTGATGATAGGTAATTTCCATAGACTTGGACTCTTCCACCTTCGCACCATCCTCTTACAATTTTGAAGGGGGAAAATTGTGTTGTTTTCTAGATCTTTGACTCCCTCCTATCTATCACAATCAAGCATGACTTGTCCGGACTAATGTGGACATAGAGGATATCCAAGATCATATAATCCACACCATCCAATGAACGTTTTTGTAAGATAATCATCCATTGAATTTTCGTATCACCTTCTTTTAGAGTCCTTCCATAGGAGTAAGTACTCAAGGCCATGTATTCAACCCCATAGAAAAGAAGATTGTGTGGTTTCTCATATATTCCTTTTACTCTTGTTTCTCACACTGATAATGACTCATATAGGCTTAGAGGATGATTGTGGTCATGAAATCCACATGATCCCAATTCTTTTGGGCATCATTACATGTATAATACCCATCCCAAATCAGGGCCCCCTACATGGTGTAATCCCAAAATTTTCCCCAACATGGGAATCCTCCTCAGGATTAAGCCCCAATTGTCACCCCATTTATAAGGGAATCCATAGTGTGTAAGACCAATGTATTAAAATATAAGAACACTAATTCATTCTACAACCAGGATACATAGGATGTTTACTAAGGGATTGAGGTCAATTGGAATCCATCTTAGGAGTAATCCCCAATTAAAACTCCCTAATCACCATAGGGTATCATCTTCAAGAGTAAACCCAACTTAATCCTCTCAAAGGGATATACTTACCTATGAGACAAACATTGAAGTGCCTCCACAATGGTGGCTCCTCACAACTAAACTATGTAGTCTTTGATTACCATACACGTGGGATATGTAGGAAACATCCATGTGGTTCAAGCCTAATACCTTAAATCAAAGTTCTTCTATCTGGTCAATATTCCCAATAGGGTCTAATTAAACATGGGGATCTATATTATCTAAAGGTTTCATAGGAATCTCCAGTATAAGTCTCACACACAATATTTGACTAGGCACCTTCCACCTAGATGTTCTTACCACAAGATGTTAATCTATACAGTAAGATCCCTACCATAAGAACTTAAAAGGTATTATGTATCCCATTGAGAAACATCAAACTACATGGGTTATGATTCCTTTCACAAGGATACATAGGAATCCCATATATGTGTTTGATCCCAACATCAAAACAACTCTCATCTCCCAAGATGACGATGCAATCCCAAGTGCCCCACTAAATTTATATAAAACCAACATCATAATAATAACAACCAAATAATCTCTAAGTAGTATATAAGAGGATACCATTAATGGAGAACCTCAAATACATACAGACATCTCAATTAATGAAGAACCTCATACACATATAGATGATTCCATGCTCTATAAATGGTAATACTTGATTATTAATTCGAGGGATTTCTACATCATACTTGGAAATAAATGATTGATTCATGAAAATATCCTAAATCTATAAGAGAGTCCCAGAGTAAGAAATAATTCCCCACAAAAGGGTATAATGAGCCTGAACTAAAACCCTCTTGACCAATTTGAGTTTTTAAGAATCATTTTCCAAACTTCCCAGCGAGAATATACCTTTGGAAAGTAGGTCCCCATTGATATAGAACCGTTGGGTGTTTCTGATTCAACAAAAACACATATTGGAAACTACTCAAAAATAATGATTCTGGAGCAAAACATATTTTCATTGAAAACAAAAAATGGTGAACATGATGTGAATCCTTAACCAATATGATAGTATTTCCCATATTTTTGGCCACTTTCACTTAATAAAAGATGGATAGACAATAAAATCAATCAAACATGTGTTCATTCAAATAAGATAATGATTGGACAAGGTTTTCTTATTTTTGTTTTTCAAATATCTCATGAAATTACTCTCATAGATCCCTTCATTATAGTGGATTCATTGTAGCCTTATAAAATGAAATCCTTAGCTACTGCTAAGGATAGATCTTTTCCCATGCTAACGGAAATACAGCACGAACGTGAAACCTCAACACGATGAGGGAGTTTTCCTCGGGTATTCAGACCAAATCATTCAGACATGGGAATATAATATAGCCCTTCGAGGATGATAAATTACCAATAGAGAGAAAGGTCACACTTATTCCCCATTTGGAGATTGCAGTAACCAAATTTTTTGGAAAATTGAGAGTATACACATACACCCATCCACCTTCATTCAACCAGTCAATATACTCATCGTAAAATAGTCAAGGAATATCATTGTTCAAATATGGTGGTATACTGTGATCATAAACATACAACTCCCTTTACCCACTAATCCTAGTAATAGAATCATCTTGAAACAGTCAAAGAATCCCCCCAACCATGTTTTGTGGGATGTTGTGAGCAGGTTCACTCACCTACCTACATTCATCAATACTACTAGTCGCCTCGTTTGGCATCACTAAGAGAATTAAGTCGGAATTTCCTGATTATAATAAAGGGGATGAATCAACTCTACAACCCCACACATGGGTAATGTATGTATCTACTATTATAAAATGAAGGATAGGAGGAGACAAATACACTTTCTCAAGTTATGAAATGGGAACATATCGGCTTTATAATTTAAAAAGTCACCAAAAATATCCTCAAAATAGTGAAAGGAAAGTATAAAATCTCTACTCACATCCTTCATACTTTCTATAACATCATAATGATGATGACTATTGTTGGTAAAAAACCCCTCAAGGCATCATTGAAGCATTTTTAAGGTGATTGTGTTTGTTGAAAAAGTGGACATCTGTGTTGTGATTGTTGATAAGGAAAACCATGACATACAAATTTGTTGACAAAGGGGATTTCTTTGTGGCATGTCGAGTTCAAGGACTATGGTTAATGATCCATATTTTTTTCAAGAATGTAGAAAAGGGAATGGATGGTCTGGAGGCGGTACAAAAAGAGTAAATACAAGGTGACGTCATTTTCCAGTGTTTGCCAAATTTTTGGGCCTGAAAATCGAAAAAAGGAGAAAAGGGGTTTTTGGAAAAGGGACTTGCATGTGGTGTACATTAAGTATAGTAAACTTGTGTGCCTAACGTTTTTCAAGAATAGAACATCAAAATACAGAAAAGGGATAAGGGGTGATCAAGTTTTAGAGTTGGTCGCGCAAGTGATTTGTTTGGCAGAGACTTGCATGCTGAAACTTGTGTGCTGAGGGGAGACTTGTGTGCCATTCCGCAGGGTGTATAAATGCCTATAAATACAGGTCGAAACCTCCTCATTCGGTACAAAGTTCAATACTTAGAAAAATCATAGCTCGTGTCACGCAGGTGTGGTGGTCGTGCAAGTGGTGTGTGATTGCGCAAGTATAAGTTGTGCGCCCGGTGATAGTTGCGTGCCTAAGGTGGTTTGGGCGAGAAAGGAAGTGAGCCGCGTGAGTTTGGAGTTGAAGAATCTTGTGTTGAGAAAGTGGTTGAGGTGGACTTGCATGACAGTTATAACTTTCATTCCAAGACTTGCGCTCCGGCTTAGATAAGGGCGCCAAGTAAGGTTGTTTCACGGTAGTGGTTCAAGGCTGCGTGGAAGCTAGAAGATTGCCCGACACCCTCAGTGCAAAGAAATATTCTTCTACGGGTGAAAGTTGGACTTAACAGAGAATCTAAATACAATGGAGATGCATTTATTAGTGATAATGAAGAGACCTACATGTCTATAAACTGTAATTGGATCCTTTCCAGATCAGTGAGCAAAGGAAGAGGAAGAAGGGGATCCTCTATATCGGCAGTGATCCGGAGAGATAGAAATAGGGAGTGACCCTTGGGAAAGAAGTGAGCTGACCCTAAACTTTGTAAAGGTAGTGATCATGGGAATAGAAGTGATCTATCCCGAACCCTGTAAACAGTAGTGTGCTTATAGTGGATTTGGTACATCGACACATTGCCGGTGTATGCTCCTTGGATGTAGCCTAGTGAGGGTGAACCAAGTAAAAATTGTTGTGTCTTGTACATGGTTTAATTTATGTTTATATTATGCAACGAGAAAGAGAGAGAAGAGTGTTTTTATGAACAGTGAAACAATATCAGAATGGGATTTAATTTTAAATTAGTCATATTCTGATTCACCCCCCCCCCTCTCAGGGTATTCAGCGTTGTGGACCTAACAACTATAGTTCCTAAGGTCCAGACATAAAACTCTGTCCCCAAAAGTGGGGTGGCTCCTCAGCATGTCACCCTAGAAAAGACACACACCTCTGCTCCCATCCAAGATGACCATGGGAAGACTCCACCATAATATACAGACAACTGTATTGAGAACATACTACCACTCCATCTGAAGTTAATGGGACTTTCATGATGGCCAATCCAAGGTTGGAATAAACACCTACCCATGAAAATCACTTCCCCCGGAAGTGGCCTTAGTAGATCACAAGAAGGAATAAAATAATAAGCCTCCTCAAAGACAACGAGAAATAAAAGAGATGATTTACAATTCTTCTCTACTAAATGATGGATTTCTTGAAACCTGAAAAGGCTTATCATTGGTAGTTAATATCATACTAACATATTACCAAATTATAGGAGTAGTGGTAGTAATTATGAAGGTCCTCCTTGGACACTTTTCTTTGAAGGATTTCTTTATGTCTACAATATGATTAATCTATAGAGAATATCTCCTAATAAGAGAAATAAAAAATCTCCATCTGGAAGAAGTTAAAGGTGTAATATTGTCTTCCCCTTGATTTAATTCCACATAATCTTCCTCCCCATGATGGAATTCACTGCAAAAGTTTTCTCCTCAGTAGTGTTTCATGTTTTCAAGAGGATTCTCCAATTGAAAACATAGTGATGAGAAATCCCTCATATCATGAGGAACTTGAGAAAAAAAGTATATTCATATATGATTCCTTATATTTGGAATGTGAAATCCTTTCTCAATTGAAATTCTTCCTAAAGAAATGTTAATTATCTAAACCTCTTTTAGATTGTATTCCTTCTAACATAGTAGATAAAATCCCAACCAATCTCACTGATTATGATATAGCAGCTAGGAAGAATCCAATATGGTCAGACTTGGTAGAGTATTCTCTGGTAAAATATGAAGACTATATACTAAACATGACTATAAAGATGGCTAAAAATGACATACCAGTCAGGTTCTAGACTTTATCTATTTCCCAATACAACATTCAATAAGCACTATTAGAAGATTTTGTGACAAAAATCATCCCCAACATATGGAAAACTATTTGTCACTTAAAATAAAAAGTATTACCTTTTGATTTGAATCAAAGACACATCAAGGTAATTGAAGGGACGAAATGCCAAATTGACATGGCATTTTTCTCGGCTTTATGATACCCAAGGATAAAGAAAAAACAAAGATCCCTTCAATTTACAAGCCTCATAACATTAACGAGATTGTGAAAAATGGTCATTGATACACCATATTGTGTTTATATCAGAGGATGAGGTACACATGGATAATTATATTTTATTATTCTCCCTAACCAGCAAATCTTGCCGAACATGGTGTCAACCAACATCATATCTTCAGGATGGATCTAGTAAATGGAATTTGTTCATAACCAAAGTCATGCTAAAAAAACAAGTGTTGACTAACTCCCACTAACATTGGGATATAATAGATTAGTCTATTGAAATAATATTTCTCTAGGAATAAGAGAATATTGATAAATACACCCATTTGGGTAAAAATTTCCATCAGATAACACATACGTTAGAAATAGCACAATGGTCCTTAGAGGTGGGAGATTCATGTATGTTCTGAATGATTCACCCAACTAACGTTTTCACAAAAATCCACATAATCAAAAGAACAGTCGTAGTAGTATAATTCACAAAAATTAGAAATAAACCCCAACCCACAGGGGTGGAGGATTTTTTTAACCCAACCCTCAAGGTTGATCAATCAGGCCCGAATAGTTGTAAAAGTATAACAGGGACACCCCTATCCTTCAGGGATGGGGTATTTTTCACCTCAAAACACCATCTTGAATAGGAACCAGTCCTCTCCCAATTATAGAAGATACCACATAATGAATCCTCCCAGTTCGTCCCATCTCATGATCTAGTACCTTTACATAGAACATGCATGACTGAATTATATGAAGGTTCTATTTGGATTACTGTCTCCCAAGAAGCTCCAAGACAATCATCAAAGGAGAGGTAAATGACTCATGGAGGATATAGAAGAATATAGTCTTGTAAAGACACTGACATAATTCCTATAATGAATTTCACATCAATGGACGTCATCAACACTACCCTCATAGATTTTAAAGAACATGAGGTCAATTTAGAGGAGTGAGAAGAAAAATTTCTGATTCATAATGCGGTCCACACCAACAAAATGATGGAGGTGTGCTTACTTGAATTGATAGGATGGCCTTGAATTTGAGAACTCCCTCAAACTATCGAACCCTACCTCCTTGAAAAGAATACATCAATGAAAAGGGAAAGGGTTAGAATGTAACTCACATACCTCATAGAGAGGTTATTTCATTTTCTCTAGAAGAACAATTTGATCAGTAGGAGTAACAGATAAAATAATTGAGAATAATCAATGTAGAAATACTATGTGGTAGTCTTCCTAATAGATATTCTATGAAATAAGATCCTCACCTCATATTTCTAGCTGAATCACATCAATAAAGAGAGTTCACTATAGTGACTAAAGAAGATATGGAACATCCACTCAATGTGGGTTTCCCACCACCAATATATTTGGATCCCATAGTATCATATTGGAAATTACCTCTATTGGGTGCATAAAAAGATAAGGTATATACACATACTTATAGGACTTCACCTATTGGTTACCCACAACAGATACTATCAATGCTACCATAAATAGCCTTATCAGACCCTGCACTTATTTAGGATCCATGTTATCAAGAAATTCCTAAAATTCTCATGAATACAATTGATTCACTAACATTTCTATTAGAATCCATGGAGGAACATCGAGTGCCAATATATCCAGAAAATATGACTTACCGTGAATGGGTAAATCCGACTATTCCCCTACCTAATTTTGGAAACCCAATATTTCTAGTTTTCAATGGCTTAGTATACCTGAAGAAGAATTTGACACATTCTTTCTCTCGACATGATCCCATGATGGATACCCCTGAATAACAGGAATTGGTGAAAATCATGTACTTTGTGAAATCCCTATAGGGACCAACCATTGTATGGTACACAAGTTTATTGTCTTGGTCAGAAACATGATGGGAAGAAATCGATTTTAAATTTATCTTCCAGTTCATCTCAACACTTTATAATAAAAAGTATTTGATATCTTAAATTATAAGAAGTAGGATAATGAAAGGGTTTCAGATTAAATTTCTCATTGGAATGGATTGACATACTTCTTTAACCTACTTCTCACTCAAGAACAGTTGTTGTCTAACTGTATAGTGAATCTTCATGATGAGTTGCACAATCCACTTATCACTATGAAATACACAGAAGAATTTTAGAACCTTTCTGAAATGTCTCATAGAGTGGAGGACTTCATTGGAGAGACCAAGGTGAAGTTATAAGTATTTTGATTAACTTAGGGATGGATAATATGAAAATTATAGGGCACTAAAGTTACACTTAAACTATCCCCTGTACACACTCCTAATTCAAAGATCAAGCCATTCCATGTGGATCCACCTTATGAGAATCAAAATCAATGACCACCTTGTTAGGATGATCAAAGAGATCCGAGGTGGAATCAATTTTAAGAGATGAAAAAAAGTTCTTTTATTTTTTAATTGACCATGCCCCTGACTACTTCATCTTGGAATTGGAAAAATACTTGGTCAAGTTTCAAAATACCAGGAACCCTAATAAAGAACGTTAATAATATCTCCATAACTATTTCCACTTTAATCAAATTCTATTGCACCACATCTAGGATTTTTTTTCAAAGACCTCATGCAAAAGACAGTTGACTCTAGGCATGCGAAGCAGAAAAATTCAGACGCCCATATAGAATGTGTTTTTTACCTCAAATCTAGTGGATAAAAATGAATTTCAATAAGTAAATCGTAAGAGTTAACATAAGTTAGATGATTATATGGTTAGGAAAATTATAAAAAAGAATCATTGTATACTAAAAACATATTTGCAACGGCCAACTATGCCTCTGGCCACTTCTATTACAATACATCCAACCTCATTTACTAATCAGTCCTCTGAAAGTTAGTTAAAAAAAAGACATGTCCAGAAGGTTAAGAATAAAATGAAGAATAATGAGCTCATTTCAAAGAAAAATTCATCCTTAACCGTAATGAAAATCATGATAACAGTCTGAAATGCATGATCCCCACCCTACCAAATGGCATAATAAGAGTCGACCTATTAGACAAAATATTTATTAGATGAGGAGTTGATCTTCAGTTCCATCAACATTATCAACTTAAGGGATTCATACTCAATTGATTATCATGTTTATGAACCCAAATTCACTACACATGATTGGGGAACTAGGGGAAGAGGCCATCAGAGTTGAGGGTATATAGGAAGACGTGTTCATGCTAGGAGCCACTACTTAAACCACGCCCCCACTTGAACTATCTACATAGCCAAAACTTACGGGAGGGATCTCCAGTGAGCTCAAACGTAATAAGGTAATTAACCCATGCATGATAGGGTCCTCTCTGACACAATCATCCTTTGAGATCTATTATAGTATATGTCATCACTTAATAAAACTTGATGTGTAAGCAGACCCAGTTGACCTAACCCTCCATGAGTGGAAGTACTTTTAACTCCTATTATGATGGATGGTCTATCTAGATTAGGAACATAATATCTTAAAGAAAATGATAAATAATATCCCCATGTTGGAATGTGCAGAACTCTGTACCATAAATATATTTTTTTAATGCAATTAGCCTAATTACCCGCCATGTTGTCAATCCTGGATACTTTGAGTCTGTTAAAAGACCTTAGGGAAGCACTCATAGTGTCCTTGTCAAGACCTCAGGAATTTGAAGTCAAGGTTCCCACTGCTGATGTATATAATTCATAGAATGATCCTATATAATGTCACGTGGTTATCTCTTTCAAAAACCAAGATGAGAATGCAGTCATACAAGGACGCATTGGAACCTTTTATATATATCCAACATGACAAATGACATAGATATCTGACAAGAATTTATTGATAATGGATTAGGATTAAACCTCATTATGGTCTAAAAACAACACCAAATGTGTCTTAATGAATCTCAATTTCCCCCTCCAATATGATGTTATAGGATTATGACAAGAATGATAAAGAGTCTCTTGGTGAGAACACACTCAGAAATCAGTTTGGGGATCTTGTGTCTGACTCAGAATTCATGATTGTTCGGTAGTATACAACATTCAATATCATGTTGGTAAGTCCTTGGAAACATCAAAATGAAACCATTCTATCATCATACCACAATAACATAAAATATTGTATCAATGGTAAAATTAAGACATTACATGGTGACATGGCCCCATTCAAATATTTTGAGTCATAGTACATTGATGCAAGGTTCTACCACAAGGAAGGAAAATAGTCCATGACTGATGATGTTGTTTGGATTAAGGCCCTAAGTGTTCTAGATATGATTACTACTAATACTTTCAAGAAACTCAGTACATAGTATGTACTTATTATCAATAAAATTGAATGGGAAGTCCTGAATCCAAGAACTCACTCATAGAATTCTATAATGTCAGTCATGAAAAATGAACCCAACAACACATGAGAAGTTATCAACTCTCCGAGTAGCGATGAGTTCCAGGTTGAAAATTTATCCATTCCACCCCATGAGATTCAAAGAATTATGGTTTCATTTGATAGAATAGAATAAGTGGTCACATCAATGAGAAAAGATGGGGATCCTCATTATCAATCCCTCATCTTTCCTTTAAAGCTCTGTGAGGACCCAACCCCAGAATACTCGGATCTGGTGCCTTGAAAACATGATGTGTAATTTATTACAAAGACCTACACTAATAAATTACACATCATGCCCCCTTTAGAGGATTGAATTTGTTTCAGGTTCTGGGAACTAGCTTCTACTGACATGTTTCTTCAACTAAAACTGATACCTGAAAATTTTCATTTAAAAAATAAGGGGGTGAGCATACAAATGCCCAGTAAGGGGTTTTACAACAAAAAAATATAAATTTTGAAAAAATTATTTAAAACATATATAAAACACTTTTCTTAAAGAAAACAAACTGTAACATATGTAATAAGTCATAATCACAATTCTCAATTAAAACATGCTAATATAATTACATGTGTTCATGATTCAATTATATGCATGCTCATTGGAGTAATAAATAAAAGATGTTCTAAACATGTATGACATATGAATATTTAAGTAAAAATTGAATGTATAAGAGTAATGAATAATTAAAGTTATGTGTGAAGGAAATAACTTAAATTTCATACATTGAATACTAATTCACAGAGTGCTAAACACAAGTCATGCCATAATTTTTTACTTTTCTGATACTCATAAGTACTGGCTCTAAACCATTGATATTCTACTAGTAGAATATCTATTGGTTAATTAATTATCACACACATAATAAGAGAATGTATAATGACATACTTCTGTTGTCAAGGCCTTGTGCCAAGACCTAGGGATAACTGTAATTTGACCCCAACTCGGAGAGAATTTGTAACTAGACTCCATCCCAGAGTGTATCTGTAACCAAAATCCGTCCTAGAGAGCATCTATAACCAAATTCCATCCCGGAGAGCATCTGTAACTGGACTCCATCCTAGTAGGATTACTTTAACTACTCCCTAAACCTGAACATAAAAGTCCAATACATTCCTCATATGCCAAATCAGGTTGTAAATTCCAAATGCCATAAACCACTTAAATAATTACTTAAACATTTCATATTTTTTCAAGGTGTCCCATACCACATTGAAGAATTCAATCTTATTTCACATTACTCAAGGTGTCACATACAACCTTGAGTGATTAAATTTTATTTCATATTACTCAAGGTGTCCATACCACCTTCAGTAATTAAATTTTATTTCATTATCATGATATGCCACTTGCATGCACCATTGAGTGGAACTACAAATGAATTGGAAAAAGGAACCACTTAATCCAAAATACATAACATGATAGATAACATTGAAAATAGGTAAATGATAGTTCATTGAAGGAATTCATGGCTTATTACACATTTTTTTCACATGAGTCAATACTAAGGCACATGAAGTAATGGATCAAAAGGGTTTTCTCTATGAAATTTTAACAAGGTTAATATCATTAAAGGTTCTTTAAGTAAAACAAGTTAGACATATGACATACATAAAAAACTAAAGTTTTTCATAATAACACAATTACATATGAACCCAAAATTTTAGTCACATCCATGACATTATTTAATGATTGTAAATCATTTTTTTCTCTGCACGAAAAAGAACTAGATTGAATTATGTGTATGTGTCCGAATATATAATAAGTGTATATCAGTTTTCTCTTTTTTTTTAATTAAAAATCATATTAAACAAACCCAATTATAATTATATAATTTAGAAATATTAAACCTTTAACCTTTGAAAACCCATGTATTTACATAGATATGACATATATATAAACCATATATAAAAAAATTAAGTGTATGAGTTTTTCATTTGACAACCAAAACAAGTACTGCTCATGTTGGTTAAACATTGTTGAACATTTAGAAAACTAGAATAGGTTTAGGATGGGAAAACCACATATAAAGATATATTTGTGTTTTCACATATATGTGTTTGTATATATCTAAAATGTGTACATATGATTTCCCACAAGAATCTCAAAACATAAAAGTAAACCCTGACAATTATGGAATACTTCATATCATATTTTTTTTAAAAATCACCAAAACTCAGTTTTTTGAATACTTATTTTGGGTTATGATAATAACCTATAAGTATAAACTTATGTATATACTTATATATATATATATAATATACCTAACTGATTAAAATTTTTTATACAAAATATAATTATTCTTTAACTTTGAACTCAAAGTTTGAGTAAAAATTTAATCAGGTCATGAGGGTTTTAAGAAAAACCGTAGGGCTGTATATATGTATATATATATATATATGGTATGAATATGAGGCATGAAAATGAGTTGCATGAGGTAATCATGCTTCAGATCCATTAATACCCTATAAACATGTAAAACTAGAAGCCTTGAATTGGGTGTAGCATAGTAAAATTCCAAACCGCAAGATGTATATACATTTATATATACGAGTATGTACATAAATATAAATCTTCAACTAAATGTACAAGGAAATATAAATCACATACATCCTTTATACCACTTGAACTTGGAATCCTGAGGGCCCAGGTTTACCACAGAAGTACCATAAAGTTATAAATATATTTTTATGAGCGTATATGTACATATACTCTCAAGGAAACAAGACAAGGAAAAAATAAAACCCTTACATTAGTTTGTGGAGGAAGAGAGGCTTGGGAATACTTGGTGGTTCCTGAAGGAGGTGTTGGTGATAAAAGGAAATCCATGGGTTTCTCAGGGTGAAAATAGTTAACTAATAAACTAAAAAACACAAAATCATTCAATGACACCACTGATAAAACTGACCCCTACACAGAGCACTAAAAGGATGGTGAAAACATATAGGAAAGGGGAAATAAGTATAATCCACTGGAATTCATGGTTGAACAAACAAAATAGGTGTAGGGTTACTGGTGAAAACCCATGCGAAGGAGAAGAAGATGACGTGGGAAGGAGAAAAAACAAGGTGGATTAGATGACCAACATAAAATCTGGCTCTGATCTGAAGGCTGGGGTGAATCTAGGGTTTAAAAAAAGAATTAGCAGCTCAGATTTAAATCTGTGTTTGATCGAATGGTCATGGGTCGATGCAGTGTTTTAAAAAAACCTCGAACGGTCACGATTTGATCATGCCAGATCAAACGGTCCATGGAAAACATGGAGAGAAACACGATTGCTAAGGGTTGATCATGGAGTCGATATTGATGACCCAGATCACGCGCAATGTGATCCAACAGTGCAGATCTCGTTTTGACCAAAAATCCGTGTCCAACATTGAATCAGCAAGGGTTTTCATGGCTCTTTATAAGCCTAAGACTCTAAACAATAGCACAAAATAAAACACGACACACACAAAGGGTGACCTATATACAGTCTCCCACCCCACAGGCCTCAGCCTACCAATGTTGTGCCACAGCCCTGTGCCCACAGTGCGCGCTCCAGACCCCCGTGCGTGCTTGCAAGTTCTTCGCAGAACCTATGAACACGCTCAGGACAACCTTAACTTGGGATGAGGGCTACGCTCAGCCACCATGCAAGCGCAACCTACCTTGGCCCAGCTATAAAGGGCTAGCCCTTATGGGCCCCCTTTTTTTTCAAAAAAAGAACTTACAAAAATTATAATGTCCTATGGAAATTTACATTTATTAAAACCATATAAAAAAATTATCTCTTTAAACATGGATTTTATTTTTACATTAGGAGGTCAATGAAAACAAATTAGACTTTTTATTAATTTCAAGTGTTTCTAAAATTATCTATAAATAGTAAAACATAAACATAAATGTTATAAATTGAGATTTAATAAATCTACATGGTAATTCTTGTACTAATATTATTGAAAACATAGTTTAATCGAAAACATAATTTAATTTGAAGAATTTAAACATAGTTTATAACTATATTTAAGAAATGAAAATCATTACAATATAATTTAAATATTTGAAAATTGTTTTAAATTTCTTTTTATATTTCAAAGTCACTTAAGTGTAGTTCAAAAAATTATACCTTATTTAGAGTTTTATTATATAATTTCCAATTCATAATATAAATTTTGGAAGACTAAGTTGATAAATCATCACTAGGATAACGACTATAATTATAGCCATTGTATTTCCAATGGTCACCCAAGGTGTTGGTCGAGTTAATGCCTTATACAAATATACCTCAGAGTGTCCTAAACTGAAGAAAAATAAGAAGACGGTGCTTGTCATTCTGTTGATGCTCATAACATTTTACATGATCATGGGGGTGATGGTCTTCATTTTAACTGACCCGAAGGATCTCGTTTATTTACCGCGTATCATTGTCTTTGCAGGGGGCCTTCCTATAGTTCTGATAGGTTTTTTAATAAGTATTTTTTGATAGGGTGGTTCCTTTCAATCTTGAACCATTATAAACACTTATTTTTTCTTATTTAAATGAAAAGTCTTGTGTTTATCTCTAAAATTTAGATTGCTTAAAAGAAAAATAAATGCATAAAATTACCATTATACGAGACATAAGTTTTGGGGTGTTACATTATCCCCCCCCCTCCTTCAAAGAATTGTGTCCTCGCAATTCATTCTACATAAACCCCTAAAGAAAAAGACTCTCCCACAATCTTCACCACATCCTCCATCGTGAAGGATCCTCAGGTAAGGCTAGATGAATACCCAAGTTGGTGTTTAGTTCTTTTTTTCCCTGGCCCAAACAAAATTCATAAAATAGGGGTTAAACTCATGTCCTGTGCACTCGGGCTTCCAGAGAGAGACTTGAAAGGTAGAGAGTTTAGAAATGTCTTAATGGATAATTTCCCTGAGAACTCGTTGGGTTGACTCTTGTATGAAAATGTTAATGACTTCAGCATGGTCATACATATTGCTGCTCAGGAACTGGTACATATAAGCTACGCGTAGGTCCCCTTCCAAGGCAACATCTTGAAATATCATTCTAGCCATGAAGCTTTGGTATTGGGTGAAACATACGAAAATACCTTCATGGTACTCTCCCCTTTGTCTATACTCATCAAATTGAGCATTGGCTATACGATAGTAAATATAGTAATTCTCTTGATAGGAATGGAGGATGTCCAGACTGTTTGATACTTCATTACGTTTATTGCACATTTTTCACAGGTTCGTGAAATTTGGATACTCTTATTCACATGTTTTGACTATGATAACATCCATTATTTCAACGGGAAGGGGTATAAAGTGGGTTCATCCTTCCATCTGAAAATCAATCATGAAGGATCAATTGGTGAAACATATTCAAAAGTATAAACGGAGTAAAGACAGTAGAAAGAATTGATAACAATTTTTATTCTCATATAACCACTAGTACAAAAAAAGAGGGAGCTAGTGGTTTCCCAAGTTTTATAATACACGAATCCACATATCAAGTTCAAAAATTTTTATCTCCCTAAACCATATGCAACCCTAAAAACCGGGTTCGATATTGTGGGTGCACTTGTGTTGTCTCTAGAGTCTGACATGTGGGGTGTACAACTGTGAGATGTTTGTATGTACTTTTTGTCTGTACACAGAATGGGAGCTTTCAAATTCAAGGATGTCAAAGTCCATTTCCTGACCAAAATGGCCATATGACAAGACTTGACACATATACGCTGCGTGGAGGTCTCCTATGGCTGTAGCTTCTTAGAAGGCTATGAGGGACGAGATTCCATCCACTGTGGTGAAGAATATAAAAATTCCCTCGTAGTACTTTCCCTGTCATGCAAAGGATGAAAATTAGGCTTGCATCATAAAGATATAATCTAGACACACTATTAGGTGGAGTCGAAGTACTCGGGGAGAGTTGGATACATCATAGAGGTGTTTACATGTCATTCGAATATTTGTATAGTTTATAAATTTTCTTGGATTTCTAAGGAAATTATGGTTTCTAAGGACTCATTGGTAAGAGAAAAAAGACTTGTGACTTCATTTTCCATATGAAAATCAGGGAAAACCTCATATTTAGTAATGCTTAAGTATATTTTTTTGGTTTCCCTTATGGTTTTCTAGGGTTTTCTAAACCGAATCCTCTGATACCAACTTTGAGGACCCAACCCCAGAATACCCGGAGTCGGTGCCTTCAAAACATGATGTGAAATTTATTACAAAGACCTGTACTGATAAATTACACATCATGTCCCCTTCAGATGATCGAATTCAGTTCAAGTTCTGGGAACCAGCAGCTACTAACATGTTTCTTTAGCTAAAACTGATACCTGACAATTTTCATTTAAAAAATGAGGGGGTGAGCATACAAATTCACAGTAAGTGGTTTTAAAACAAACAAATATAACTTTTGAAAACATTCTTTAAAAGTTATATAAACCACTTTTCTTGTAGAAAAAACTGAAACATATGTAATAGATCATAATCACAATGCTCAATTAAAACATGCTAATATAATTACAAGGGTTCATGATTCAAATATATTCATGCTCATTGGAGTAATAAATAAAAGGTGTTTTAAACATGTATGACATATGAATATTTAAGAACAAATTGAAAGACTAAGAGTAATGAATAATCAGAGTTTCATGTGAAGGAAACAACTTCAATCTCATACATTGAATGATAATTCACTAAGCACTAAACACAAGTCATGCCATAAGTTTTTACTTTTCTAATACTCATAAGTACTAGATCTTAACCATGGATATTATACTAGTAGAATATCCATTGGATAATTAATTATCATACATATAATGAGGGAATGTATAATTTCAAACCTCCTGTGTCAAGGCCGTGTGCCAAGACTTAGGGCTAATTGTAATTGGACCCCAACCCGGAGGGAATCTGTAACCAGAATCTATCCTAGAGAGCATTTGTAACTGGAATCCATCTAGGAGATCATCAATAACCAGACTCCATCCCAGAGAGAATTTGGAACCGGACTCCATCCCAGAGGTCTTACTTTTACCAGTCCCCAACCTAGAACATAATAGTCTAATACATTCCTCATATGCCAAATCGGGTCTTAAATTCCAAAAGTCATAAACCACCTAAATAATTACTTAAACATTTCCTATTTTTTCAAGGTGTCCCATACCACCTTGAAGAATTAGATCTTATTTCATATTACTCAACATGTCCCATACCACCTTGAATAATAAAATTTTATTTCATATTACTCAAGGTGTCCCATACCACCTTGAGTAATTAAATTTTATTTCATTATCATGATATGCCACTTGCATGCACTATTGAGTGCAACTAAAAATGAATAGGAAAAAGGAACCAATTAATCCAAAATACATATCACGGTAGATAACATTGAAAATAGGGAAATGATAGTTCATAGAAGGCATTCATGCGTTATTACAAATATTTTTCACATGAGACAATACTAAGGCACATGAAGTAATGGATGAAAAGTGTTTGCTATATGAAATTATATCAAGGTTAATATATTTAGAGGTTGTTTAAATAAAAAAAGTTAGACATAGTACATACATAAAAAACTATAGTTTTGAATAATAACACAATTCCATATGAACCCAAAACTTTATCACATCCATGTATTTATTTAATGATTGTAAATAATTTTTTTCTTAGCACGAAAAATCACTAGATTTAATTATGTGTATGCGTCCGAATATATACTAATTGTATATTAGTTTTCTCTCTCTTTTTTAAGTAACACCCATATTAAACAAACCCAATTATAATCATCGGCTTTAGAAATATTAATCCTTCAAACGTTGAAAACCCATGGATTTACATATAGATGATATATATATAAATCATATATAAATAAAATTAAGTGTATGGGTTTTGCATTTCACAACCAAAAAAAGTACTGATCTTTGTTGTTAAACATTATTGAACAATATTAAGAAAAATAGAATATGTTTAGGATGGGAAAACCACATATAAATATATATTTGTGTTTTCACATATAAGAATTCGTATATATATTAAATGTTCATATATTATTTCTCACAAGAATGTCAAAACATAAAAGTAAACCTGGACAATTATGGAATACATTATAGCATATTTTTAAAAAAAATCACCAAAACTCAGTTTTATGAATACTTATATTGGGTTATGATAAAAACATATAAGTATAACATTTTTTATATACTTATATATATATAAGAACACACATAACATACTAAAAAGTTTTATACAATATATAATTCTTCTTTAACTTTAAACTCAATGTTTTTAGTAAAACATAAATCAGGTCATGAGGGTTTTAAGAAAAACCGTAGGGCTATATATACATATACATATAAATATAAATAAATATATATATATATGGTATGAATATGTGGCATGAAAATGAGTTTCATGAGGTAATCATGCTTCAGATCAATTAATACCCTATAAACTTCTAAATGCATAAACCTAGAATTGGGTGTATCATAGTTCAATTCCAAACCACAAGATGTATATACATTTATATATATGATTATGTACATAAATAAACATCTTCAACTCAATGTACAAGGAAATATAAATCCCTTACATCCTTTATACCACTTGAAATTGGAAACCTGAGGTCCCAGGTTCAATTCGGAGGTACCATAAAGTTATAAATATATTTTTATGAGCGTATATGTATATATAATCTCAAAGAAAAAAGACAAGGAAAAAATAAAATGGTTACCTTAGTTTGTGGAGGAATAGAGGCTCGTGAAGACTCAGTGGTGCCTGAAGGAGGTATTGGAGGTATAAGGAAATCTGAGGGTTGCTCAGGGTGAAACCGGTTAACTTATAAACTAAAAAAACACACAAACATTCAATTCTGCCACTGATAAGACCGGACCCTACGCGACACATTAAAAAGATGGTGACAACTTGTAGGAAAGGGGAAACAAAGAGGGTCCACCTATGGTCTTGGTTGAAGAAAAAAATAGGTGTAGGGTTACTGGTGAAAACCCATGTGAAAGAGAAGAAGACGTCATGGGAAGGAGAAAACTGGAGGTGGATCGGATGGCCAGGATAGAATCTAGCTCTGATCCGAAGGCTGGGGAGCATCCAGGGTAAAAAAAATCGGCGGCTCAGATTTAAATACGAGTTTGATCAGATTATCCTGGGTCGATGAGGTGTTTTAAAAAAACCGCGAATAGTAATGATTAGATCGTGCCAGATCGAACAGACCATGAAAAACACGGAGAGAAATGAGGTTGCTGAGGGTCAAGCGAGGGGTCCAGATTGAAGGCCTAGATCCCACGCGACACAATCCAATGACACATATCTTGTTTTGCCTAAAAATCCCTATACCAAGTCGAATCAACAAGGGTTTTCATGGCTCCTTATAAGCCTAATCCTCTGAAAAATAGCTCAGAACAAAATACTACACACACTATGGGTGCCTTATACGTGGGATCCCACCGCAAAGGCCTCGACCAACCCTGATGCGACATGGCCTTGTGAACACGGTGCACGCTCCAAACCCTTGTGCGTGCCTTTTAGTTCTTGACGGAACCTATTCCCATGCTCGGGCTGGCCTTAACATGGGCTGATAGCTAGGCTCAGCCACCATGTATGTGCTGCCTCCCTTGGCCCAACTATAAAGGGATAGACCCAACAGTCCCATTTTTTATAAAAATAAACATAGAAAAATTAAAAATTCCTAAGGAAATTTACATTTTTTAAAACCATATAAAAATTTATCTCTTTAAAAATGGTTTTTATTTTAACATTAATAGGTCAATGAAAAAAAATTATGCTTTTTCATAATTAAAATCATTTCTAAAATTAATTATAAACAGTAAACCTTTAACATAAAAGTTATAAATTGAGATTTAATAAACCTACATGGTAATTCTTGTACTTGTATTATATAAAACATAGTTTAATAAAAAAAATAATTTAATTTGAAGAATTTAAATGTAGTTTATAACATTGTTTATGAAATGAAAATCTTTACAATATAATTGAAATATTTAAAAAGTGTTTTAAATTCCTTATTATATTTTAGTATCACTTAAGTGTAGTTCAAAACATTATACCTTAGTTAGAGGTTTATCATGTAATTTCAAATTCATAACCAAAATTTTGGAAGAATAAGTTGTTAAATCATCACAAGTACAACAACTATAATTATGGATTTTGGATTTCCAACGGTCACCCAAGGTGACAGTTGAGTTAATTCTTTATAAAACCATTCCTCAGAGTGTCCTAAACTCAAGAAAATGAAGAAGATGTTGCTTGTCATTCCGTTGATGATCAGCACAGTTTACATGATCATGGTGATGATGTTATTCATTTTAACTGACCTGAAAGATATTTTTATTTACTGTGTCTTGTTGTCTTTACAGGGGGCCTTCCCGTTGTTCTGATAAGGTTTTTAATAGGCATTTTTCGATAGGGTGGTTCCTTGCGATCTTGACACATTGTAAACACTTCGTTGTTCTTATTTAAATGAAAATTATTGTTTTTATCTCTTAATTTTTTTTTAGTTAAAAGAAAAATTAAAGCATAAAATTATCATTATATGAGACATAAGTTTTGGGGTGTTACAAGCTCTAAAAACATCATTCCATCAACTGAGATAGAATTGATTGCTTCATTTTATGGATGTACAAATGATGATTCATCCCCTAACTCATAGATTCTTTCCTCATCACCTACCTCCCAGGTAGAGGTGAAAGAAGTAAAGCCTGAGAAATATGGATAAGATGAATACCTCAGAGACTCCCCTATAATATTTGGAAATGGAATCTACCCCAATATGGATGAACATTTAGAGATAAATCTAGTAACAAAAGAAGATCCACGACCCAATATGATTAGTGCGGCCTTGAATCCCAAATAATATAAGGTATTTAAATCCTTTCTAAAGAAACACCAAAATGTGTTCACCTATAATTACACATAGATTCCAGGTCTTGATCCGAAGGTGGCTACTCATCACTTGGGTTTTCTAGAAGACCATTTAGTATACAAACATGTTGTCGGACAGACACACCCAACTCACATCTCCATAATTGAGGATGAAGTGGATAATATCATTAACGATGAATTAATTTGAGTGGTATTGTATCCAAAATTTCAAGCCAATATCATCCATAAGAAGAATAAGAATAGGAGAATTATAGTTTTCATAGATTTTAGAGATCTCATCTAGAACTATCACAAAGATAAATTCCTGATTCCAATCCCAGAGCACCTAATTGATACAACAACGGGTTATTAACACCTCTCCTTCATAGATGGATACTCTTGGTACAAAAAAAATTATATGGAACTAGAAGATTAATAATAAAATACCTTTAGGGCCCCTCATGAAGTATTCCTCTATATGGTAATGCCTATTAACTTAAAGAATGTCAGTTCGACAAAATAATGTGCTATGAATCACATATTCAATCCCTTTTGGGAGAGTTTGTTGAATTCTATGTTTAAGATCTGGTGGTTATGTATCAATAATGATATAATTTCCTAGAATACCTAGATACCATAATCAACAATATTCTAATGTATAGCCTGAAGGTGAACCCCTTAAAATGTTCTTTTGGGGTAACCTCCAGAAGGTTTCTTGGATTCATTGTATGCCATAGAGGAATAAAATTTGATCCTAATAAAACAAAATACATCCTAAACATGTAAACTCCTTGAAGCCTGAAAGGTTTGAGATTACTTCAAGGAAACTTGTCCTATATTTGGTTCTTAATATCTGACCTCACAAGAATGTGTTTTCCATTCACTAAACTAATGAATATGGGGATCACATGTAAGTGGACAAGTCACTATTTGGATGTGTTTGATGACCTCAACAAAAACTTCTTGAGTCTAATAGAATTAATGCCACCTATAGAGGGAAATGAAATCCTTATATATGTGAAAACCTTGGAACAATAAATTTTTTCATTCTTTGAAAAAAATAATTAGGGTGTTAATGAAAATAACCTTTATTATCTCAATCAAACCATGCTAGATACTAAGACTCGTAATTTAGATAATGAGAAGACCTATATAGAATTAGTATTCATCGTTCATAAGATGAGGCACTACTTATAAATCATAAGGTCCAATTAGTTTCTCACAATAAACCACTAAAATATATCCTCAGTTATCCTATGCTGATAGGAAATTTGGAATGGTGGGTATTTATTCTACAATAGTTTGATTTATAGTTTGTGCCTTAGAAAGCAGTAAAAGGTCAAGCCCTGGTAGATTTCCTTACAGGGAACCCATCTATTGAAGAGACAACAATAGATAGATAATTTCAAGAATAAGAAGTCTTTTCTATTCAAGATGATCTGAAAACATGGGTGATGTATTTTGATGGCGTGTCTAGGAGCCCACTAGGGAAGAGAATAGAAGACCCTAAGGTCAATGATGTTGGGTTAGGGTTTGTGCATATCTCCTAAGTGAAGGAATTACTACCTTATTCCATAAAATTATCAGAATGTTGTATCAATAATAAGGTGAAATATCAATACCTCATTGTAGGTATATAATTGGAACTCCAAATACCAGTGAACAACCTAGATGTGAAAGGTGGCTCAGAGTTGATGATCAAATAGATCAATAGGGATTACGCTATCCAAAAGGAAGAGTTAATCCCCTATTTTGATCTTATTTGAGGGTTAATGGATGATTTCCCCTTAGATCCAATATTGACTCATGTACCACGATTATAGAATGTAGGGTCTGATGCATTGGAAAATGTATCCACAACTCTCGTAGATCCAAACCGGGATGAAACAGTCAACAACATTGCCCATTGCTGTATGGTCTCAAATTTTGATCATGTCAGAATAGAAGATATTAATGAAGTCATCTCCATCCCTGATCCATATGGTCCTATCATAGGATGGATGAAACCCATCATGAAATACCTACACGATAGATTACTTCCATCAGACATGACTAGGAAGAAGAAAATTTGACAATGAGTGATAAATTTCACTCTTTATGATGAACAAAATAAACAAAAGGTCCTATATAAGTGAGGATTTGATGGAGTATTTCTCAAATTTATAAATGGACAAGAGACAAAAAATATCATTAAATAAGAACATGTATGAGCCTTTGGTTCCCACTAGTCAGGATATTGGATTTCTGATCAAATATGGTGACTTAGCTACTTCTATCCTTTAATGATGTAAAATTTCACATAATTCACAATGAAATATAATTTTTTCTAGGTGCATGAAACCTTCATCCATCAACCTCCCACCCCCACCCCCGATTTTCTATATATAACCAAATAATCCTATCCATTTTCTATATAGGAATGGATATAGTGGGGTCATACCCCCTAGCAATGGCCAATCAGTTTAAATAAATCTTAACTAGTAACAATTTATAATATAAATGGGAAAAAGAAATTCACCTCAAAGAATTAGGGGATAAATGAATTGTTGGATTCATAAAATCTGACATCATTACCAGATATGGTTTCCATCATACCATATTTATGGAAAATGGCACCAATTTCCGTTCTTCTGAGGTTGAGAAGCTATATTGAGAATACAATATCATATCCAACCATTCATCCTACTATCAAGTAGTGGATAATGGATAGATAGAGGCTTTCAATTAGACCCTATGAAACATACTCCAGAATATGGGGGATGAATATAATAATTCCTTTCCTAACAAGATCTATAAAATCTTATGGAATTACCAGATTACAACCTATACTACTACATGAGAAACCCTATATTCCTTATTATATGGGACAAAAGTAGTCCAATACATTGAGGTTTAGTTTCCATCACTCCATGTTTCCATCTATGATCAACTATCTATAGTTGATCAATCCCAAAAATTATTGGATGAATTGGAGTGACTGGATGAAAAATATTTCATACCTTGAATCACTTCAAAATCTATTAGAATCAGATAGTGTAAGCATTTAACAGGAAGGTATTCCTATATTAATTCTTCTAAGGAGAATTGATGTTGGTCCTAAGGACTCTAATGACACTAGGAAAGAATATTCCAAAGCTTGAGTGAATGTGGGAGTGACCTTACTCAATGCACAATGTCCACGGTAATGGAGTTTATTTCATTATCACAATGGATAGAGATCTCATTAGGATTCCAACCAATGAAATATTCTTGAAGAAATATTTCATGTAAATCACAAAAAATACACGTATTCCACATGAAATTAAACTACCTGGAATCATCGTCCTTATGGCATGACAATAAATGTCATATCATATGGTCCTAGTTGAATTACTTAGAACTACAAGACACATTTTTCCCCACCACATTAAATTAAACTACAATGTTAATGTCCCTCTAATTTTACTTTAATAAACCCCCAATGTACCATGGATTGAGATATTCCTTATAGAACCTTAAATGTGGGCCCCATATCATGTGTAGGTCCCTATCACATCCCTCTAACTCCTTAGCGGGTCAAGATCCCCTCTTGGATAGACATGAGGAAGAGAATATAGAAAACCCCCATGAATTATCCCCACTTACGTCCTTTCCACTAAATAATAGAATTTTGGATCCCATTACAGCTATGATCCCCACCATTTTCACATCCTTACCATAAGATGATAAATTTCACAGCCAACGTCCTCATCTTATGATGGTAAACTACCCAATCTATCCTAGAACTATATGTGGATTGATTCTGATTTCTAATGGGATACATAGTGACAACTAAATTTCCATCATCGGGACCAGCCACAACAAAAAAATATGTAACCATATTTTCCTTATGTATAGACCAGATCTACACATGGAACATTTCAAGAATATATAAATTGATTCCCATTACAATGATATGCATGGTGAAACCTATAATTCATGTTTTGGGCCCAACCATTAGTCTGAAAAATGTAAATGACTATTTCCCCGGTCAAAGACTTATTAGTGTTGGGGGAAACATTCAAGAACTACGTTGGGCTTGATTCTTACTCTAGTAAGATAGGCAATGATGCCCAAATCTCCAATATTGGATCAAGATGCAATAAAAAAATCCCCCAATCCCTTTGTATGATTCCAATATCTACAATGAGCCTTTCAAGAACTATAATTGGATTTATTCCCATATTAATGAGATACATAGTGATGCCTAAATCATATCTCTTGGATTAACCACCACAAAACCAAATTCCACTATCCTACACTTGTGCGGCCTTTGTGTCATGGATGAAAAAATTACCACTCATTTATCACACTGAGTATAGATCCCGTTTGATTAGGAGTTTTTGTAACAGATTTCCCTACAGAAGTTAGGCATATCAACTCACATTGGGGATATCTTGGTCTTATATTCAATACTTTAAACGGAACACAATATTTACTCATCAATTTACAATAAACTAAATGATTTATTCAAGAACTACATAAGGCTTGATTCTTTTCTCAACAATATAGGCAGTGATGACTAGATTTCCATCCTTGGGGCTACACACACAATTCCATTTCTTTCATTTCAGTTATTTTTCATCCTTACTTCCTGATTTTAAAATGCATGGTTAATTTCCTTAACAAAAGTATTTAAAAATAACTTCCTTTTATAAATTTTTGTGGCCTAATTCTATTTCCAATGAGATACTTATTGATGTCTAGGCCCCATATCCTTGTTCGAACCCTAGAGTAAAAATAATAACCACCCCCTCTCTTTTGTGTATGAAAAAAGATATGTGCCAGAGATCTCAACTTGATTCCTTTCATTAATGGATCCATCGAAGAAACAAGGATGTCCCCGTTTTACATATAAGTCAGATCTATGTAAGGGACTCTACTTCATGGTACATATCAGTTCAAAAGTTTTCTCTATTCTTGAACATATCCCATCCACATGCCATACTCCTAGTCTTAGACTCTTTTAGATCTCAACATCATTTCTATAGCTCTTGATGATATAATGTATGATACCTGAGCAATTTCTTTCTGACTATGCTATAACACACCATAGTTGACTTTGTATAGTTTTCTCATAAATTTAAAGGTATGTTCACAAAAGTATTCCAATATTGACTATGTAGTACATTACCATGATGGACTAGCATAAAATAAAAAAGAAAATGGGCTTGTCAGTCAGTGGAAACTTTATCCTTAGGAGAAGCCTCTTTTTTTCCCATCATCTATGATTAAATTATGTTATAACCCATCATTAAAATTCGGTATGTGGTCATCTCCCACCTAATATTTCCATATCATTTATCATGATCTGAGAAACTCCAAGATAATGGTTTACAATTTCATCTATCATTTTCAATGTATTTCAGAACAACCTTGGTCCGATAGGCCACTTTTCATCTATTGTTTTTATAATTTTATGATCATAGGTGTATGAACTAAAACTACTGTCACCTTATCTCCATGTTCTTGGGTCATAATTGTATGAAAAAACTATTCCTATGATTATTTGTAAAATTTGACTTGAAATGACCCTTTCATATTTGGATGCTTTTCTACCAGAAACCTTACTCTATGCTTGGGAAAATCTGAATCTCCGCAAAACTCCATAGGCTATTAGAGACAAAATTTTAGAATTTCTGAGAGCTTCTTTTCCAAACTATGCAACAACTTCCTGAGTTTTCCTTTCATAAAACGACCCTCATTACATGCCTGTTAACCAAAGGATACTACTATTTGACTATGCAGAACACACCCTAGTTATCCTTGCATAAAGAAACAAACCAAATGGGGGTCTCAATCAGTGGTATCATAGTCCTTAGAAGATAAATTATCTAATTACATAATCCCTTTTACCCATACCACTCTTCAGATCCGGGGATCCTCAAATTATAGCTGACCATTTTCTCCTCTCACACCAGAATAGTGTATAAAATTTTCAGATAAATTTCCATGAATGATAGAACCATGCAACATTCAGTCAATGATAAGGAAATTAAATTATAGCACCAATATGTTCTTGTTGTATGAATTTAAACTACATAAAATGATGTCCTTACTGTACAACTCTAAAATTCATAGTATAACATCCTAGTTAGAAGACATTAAATTGTACAATAGCTTCCATTCAGTAAGAAGTTAAACTACACGGTCAGTGTCTTGATTGCATGACATTAAAATAAATGATACATTTTCCCATTTTAGAAAGGGGACTTTCCCCATAACATTGACCATCTAACATGATGAAGCCTTCTTTACTTGAACCAAATTCATGTAGGGGTGATTTCCCATTCACTTCTAGTACCAATACAGATATTGCCTTCATTCTCAAACACCTACCTTTAGAAAAAACACCCATTGTGATCTTGATAAATCCAAATATAAAACTTTTAAAATCAGCAATAAAATATCATAATTCTTGAATACCATATTCCTTAACTATGCAGTAATATTCCTCAGTTGCCTTTTCATAAGTTGCTCAAACAATTTCAGAGACAGTCAACCAAGATATTACACTATTGACTATGAAGAATGCTTCATAGATGGTCTTTCATAAAATTATTTAAAAAATTATTTTTTCAATTGGTGGTAATATCATCCTCAATAGAGACCTCTATTTCTTAATATTGTGTTTTAAATTTGGGAACCATAAAATCATGGCTCAGGATTTTCCAATGGATATCTGAAGAATGTTGGAATAGTATTAGCTCATAAGCCTTTAATAAGTCATCATTTTAAAATTTTATTGTCAAAGTTATTTGACCTGAAAAACTAGCCTTATTAGACGAGTTTTATGGAATAGCAATACCAATATAAAGAGAGTCAATGCTCGATATATTGAAAACCTGCAAAGGGAAATCTTGAAAAAATTCAAGCCTGAGCTCACTAGACCAACACTCCATAGGGTTTTTAAAGAAATTAAGCAGTGAAGAAAAGTATAAAAGGCACAAAACTTGTTAAGATGGAAAACCCCCAAAAAAGGTGGCATAAGGAAAAGACAAATCTAACCCACCGGGTATTCCTTATAATAGAGTTAAGAAAAAATTAGGGTGATGAAATAAAAGAAAAAAAGGTTATGGGGTTTCCCAAATGACCCCAAAATAGTCAAAATTTGCTTTATATGCTTCAGGATTAGGAAAATATTAGACCATTTCACTATCCCTATTACTGTAGTTACAAAAAGAGTATAAAAATGTGTCTTGCTATGAAAATAAACTTCAATGTTATGTTATTATCATAGAAATGGATTATGAATAAAGAGACAAGTTATTGGGATCCAAAAATAATTTTTTCATTTATGTTCCGAAATGCAGGGGAACTACCACATACTAAAGCCTTTCTTAAAAATTTTATAATTTTCCCTCAATGTACAATTTATGAAGTTGGAATGAACCTCGACTAACCAGAGAAGCTTCCCAAAGCTTAGCTATTTGTGTAGCAGTAAACTGATTGTCTTTACAAATATTCTATTGCTCAGCACTGTCAATATATCTTATTCACAGCAAAGTCCCTGGTAGGGATTAGTGGAGTTGGGATAACTCTTACCTTATAGAGCTTAATTATTCTTTTAGGCACACTATTTGGATATATTTTTCATTAAGGCGATCTTGATACATTTCCACCTCTGTGGAGTGGATGACCTCAGCTTGGATTGCGTCAGCTCTGAGTTCCTCAAACTAACCCACCTGCTATTCCTCAGCATTCTATATCATTAAATCCTACTCCCATTTCCAGATGATCACCATAAACATACCATGGATAAAATGATAATTAGATCCTCTATATCCCAGCCAGTAATTCTTGAATATAATTTAAAGAAGTACTGATGGAATTTCCTCAAGAGGTGTCTCCTGATTTTCTTCTAGATATCTTTCTAGATGATAAGACGTGTTAGAAGAAAAGCCTCTAGAGTCTCTAGATCAGACTCAGAGCCACTTTCTGAAGGAAAAACATAGTTTGGGATTAGTGTACTCAATGATATTCCTTGTTCCGCTCCATCCAAAGTAGACCTAGACTCACCTACCAATGTTAGTGGAGCTGGTTGGGTAACCCCCATATCAAACCTGGTTTTTAAAGATGATGACACTGAAAAGAAAATGTCACTTATCTTGAAAATCAAGAGGTCAAAAAGTATAGAGGGAATAAAATAAACCAATATAGTTAATGACACTCACCTATTTTTTGATCAATTTCTATAACTACTACCTTTCTACAACCTCAGCCTCAACTCTTGGAGCTTGGAAATTTTTGAAGGGCTTTGGTGATGCTCTCTACAAAAAAGATGTACAAGTTATACTTTTATGTGAAACATCAGGTGAAAGGAAATAAAATGTGTTTTCAAAGTGTAATAATTCTAAGACTCACGTTCTACCAATTCCTTTTGAAAATCCCCAAAATACTTTAGGGGACCCAAAATATCAATTTATAGATTAATTAAACCCCATAGTTCATGATACCTAGCCCCAAGTATTTTAGTATCCTCGCTATTAGGGATATCCGAGGTGTATTTATCAGAACCCAAATTAGCACTATCGTCGATCCCCTCTACCAATTGCTTAGTAGGAACAACATCATAGAGACTCGTGGAGTCATGGTTAGCATCACCACATTCATTGGACCACCCAAGATCCATGTTATCCACTTCCAAAGCTACAATGGGACCAATGTTTTCTATGGTAGCATCATCCTCTGGTAGAGGTGATGAATATGAAATATCATGAGGATTGTAAAATTAGAAACATCACATGACTGTGGGCACCAAAATATGAGACATAGAAGAATCCAAAAAGAAGGAACCGTTGAATGCCCCGCAAAGCTATTTCACGGAGTCCCCCAGTACTACGGCCATAGCGAAGCAAGGAGGCAGGACGCTCCGCAAACACATTTTATGTTCACGAGCTTTTCATGAATCAAGGAGGCAGGACGATCCACGAACGCATTTGATGCTCGTGACCCTCCATGAAGCAAGGATGCGGGATGCTCCGCGAACGCATTTGACGTTCACGAGCTCGCCGTGAAGCAACCAAGTCCCTCTTCGCGCTGCATTATCTCCACTTCGTGGTACCTCTTGCCTATAAATACCAGGTTCCCCTTGATCCCAAATGATGTACAATCTGAACTTTTGACTTCCTAGTTCCTGAATAGCAATGCACCCTTCTTCACTGTGAACCATGAGCTATGCAAGGTACTTCTGCTATGTGAAGTGCCTCCCGTTTGTATCATTTTGATACTCTCTTCCAAGAGGGATGACTTTTGCGGAGCCTAAGGGACTTCGCAAAGGAAGGGGATCCTTAAGGGTACTCGAGTCATTGCAGACCATTTACACTTTGCAAAACAACCCTCATGTACACATGATCTACATGCCAAGGCAGGGTCATTGTACTTCGTGAAGCACATCGATTCACAATGACTTGCTTCATGAGGCACCTTTTCTCCACAAGGCTGTGATCTTAGAATGCCTTTCCACTTTGTAAATCGCTTCCCCATGGGAACATATGTCCAATGCTTAGGCTCTGTCACCCTACTTCACAAATTACACCACTTCGTAAATACCCTCTGCCACGTGGATCAGCAAAGCCTCACAGGACCCCTACCTATGAAACCCACTGCTTTGCGATTCCATTTCCCGTGAGACCCTCCAGGTTCGAACAGTGTGACTTCGAACTCCCCTAGACGATACCACCCATTGCGTTGCTTCACCTCATGCTTCTTCGCATAGGAACGCTAATGGTGATTTCTTCTTCGCATAGCCACGCTAAAGTGGTCCCTCGATGGTTCACTCCATGACACCCCCTAGCCACGAATTTTTAGGTCCCCTCTTTGCACCAAGGAGCAGAGGGTACTGGTTATGTAAGTCCTAGGGGTTCAGATCAAACCCATCTCGTCCGAGCTGTAGGATGTTAAACTGCCAACCACCTTCGTCCTCAACAAATGACGTTAAACTGTGACCTTGCCCCGTGCCTCGCATGTGGGGTACCCCCGCCATGGACATTCTCCACACCCACTGGACTCCAAAGAGGATGATATCCTCTTTATGGGAGTGATGTTTGTCCATGAGGAAAGGGAAACCCTCTCAATGTAATCCCCCTAGCTTTCTTGTAGGAGCACTACGAGAAAACCGCCGTTTAGCGGTGGTTTTTTCGCGGCGGTTTTAAAAACCGCCGCGAAATGCGTTTCGGGCTGGCATTTCGTGGCGGTTTTAAAAACCGCCGCGAAAAAACCGCCGCTAAACGGCAAAAAAAATTTATTTTTTTTAAATTATTTTTTTTATTTTTTTTTAAATTTTATTCAAGGATTAGCGGCGGTTTTTTAAAAAACCTCCGCGAAATAGCGGCGGTTTCGGTTAAACCGCCGTGAAATAAAATGAAAAAAATAAAAAAATGTGAGAAACCCCGAAAACACTAAAACGATCATAACTTTTTATCCGGGCGTCCGTTGAAGCGCCACGACCAGTCAAATCGAAGCTCATGAAGAGATATAGAGGCACATATAATCAAAACCATGAGAAGTTCTAAGGTGTGGACGATATCAGAGTTATAAAAAAGTTGAAAAAAGTTCTCCAACTTCAAATGGCCATAACTTTCGCTCCGGGTGTCCGTTTGGGCTCTACCACATATCAAATCGAAGCCAGCGAAGAGAGCTACGCACTGGTTCAACACAAGCAAGCTTCTGTCGGGTTTTTCGACCCCAAAAACCCCTCTGAAGACCTCCAAAACCCAGTTTCCGTCACCGGTGTCCCGTTGAACTTGTCTTCAAACGGACCTAACTTTCGATCCGCGTGTCAATTCGGCCTCCTCCACCTGCTAGATCATATCTCGTTCCATGAGCTTCAGTTTGACTGGTTGCGGCACCCACATGCACTCATAGATCATATGTTATGGCCTTTTTAGTGGGTATCGAGTTTGTTATGTTTTTCAATGCCTCGTTTCTAGCACCCGTTCCACGTCAGCTTTTTTTAAATGGTCGTAACTTACGATCCGCCTGTCCATTCGGAATCTTTCACCTTTCAGGTTTAAGATCGTTTCGGGATCTTTGATTTGACAGGTCGCGGATCTAAAACGGACTCTCAGATCTTAAGTTATCTCCGTTAATGTGAGTCCAATGTTTTTGTCTCTTTATGACCGTTTTGACGCGTTTAAACGGTAGCTCCATTTATTACAGTTTATTTGGGTTTCCATGACTTGTTATCTTTATCAATGGTTTTTTGTGGGTTATTATGATGATTATGTTGAATTATTAAGGAGTTTTCCAGAGTTGTCACGAGTTTTCATGCGTTCTCATTCTCTCTAATACCTCATTCTTCATATGCTTCTCCATCCTTTTTCATGCATTTTCATGATTTTTCATCCCTTATCACGTCTTTTCATACTTTTTCATGTGTTTCCTTTATTATTTATTATTTATTATTTACAATATACTTTAATTTGTTTATTATATATTATTTGTAACTGGTTATTTATTATTTATTCTTTATATTTATTAATTATTTATGTTTATTTATTATTTATTATTTATTATTTATTATTTATTATTTATTATTTATTATTTATTATTTATTATTTATTATTTATTATTTATTATTTATATTTATATTTATTTATTATTTGTTATTTATTATTTATTATTTATTATTTGTTATTTATTATTTATTATTTATTATTTATTATTTATTATTTATTATTTATTATTTATTATTTATTATTTATTATTTGTTATTTATTATTTATTATTTATTATTTATTATTTATTATTTATTATTTATTATTTATTATTTATTATTTACTATTTACTATTTATTATTTATTATTTATTATTTATTATTTATTATTTATTATTTATTATTTATTATTTATTATTTATTATTTATTATTTATTTATTATTTATATTTATTTATTATTTATTATTTATTATTTATTATTTATTATTTATTATTCATTATTTATTATTTATTGTTTAAATTTATTTATTATTTATTATTCATTATTCATTATTTATTATTTATTATTTATTATTTATTATTTATTGTTTATTATTTATTATTTATTATTTATTATTTATTATTTATTATTTATTATTTATTATTTATTGTTTATTATTTATTATTTATTATTTATTATTTTTTATTTATTATTTATTATTTATTATTTATTATTTATTAGTTATTATTTATTATTTATTATTTATTATTTATTATTTATTATTTGTTATTTATTATTTATTATTTGTTATTTGTTATTTATTATTTATTATTTATTATTTATTATTTATTATTTATTATTTATTATTTATTATTTATTATTTATTATTTATTATTTATTATTTATTATTTATTATTTATTATTTATTATTTATTATTTATTATTTATTATTTATTATTTATTACTTATTATTTATTATTTATTATTTATATTTATTTATTATTTATTATTTACAATTTATTATTTATTATTTATTATTTATTATTTATTATTTATTATTTATCTTTATTTATTATTTATTATTTATTATTTATTATTTATTATTTATTATTTACTATTTATTATTTATTATTTACTATTTATTATTTATTATTTATTATTTATTATTTATTATTTATTATTTATTATTTATTATTTATTATTTATTATTTATTATTTATTATTTATCTTTATTTATTATTTATTATTTATTATTTTTTATTTATTTTTTATTATTTGTTATTTATTATTTATTATTTATTATTTATTATTTATTATTTACTATTTATTATTTATTATTTATTATTTATTATTTATTATTTATTATTTGTTATTTATTATTTATTATTTATTATGTATTATTTATTATTTATTATTTATATTTATTTATTATTTATAATTTACAATTTATTATTTATTATTTATTATTTATTATTTATTATTCATTATTTATTATTTATTATTTATCTTTATTTATAATTTATAATTTATTATTTATAATTTATTATTTATTATTTATTATTTATTTTTATTATTTATTATTTATCATTATTGATTATTTATTATTTATTATTTATATTTATTTATTATTTATTATTTATTATTTATTATTTATTATTTATTATTTATTATTTATTGTTTATTGTTTAAATTTATTTATTATTTATTATTTATTATTTATTATTTATTATTTATTATTTATTATTTATTGTTTATTATTTATTGTTTATTATTTATTATTTATTATTTATTATTTATTATTTATTATTTATTATTTATTATTTATTATTTATTATTTATTATTTATTTATTATTATTTATTATTTATTATTTATTGTTTATTATTTATTATTTATTATTTATTATTTATTATTTATTATTTATTATTTATTATTTATTGTTTATTATTTATTCTTTATTATTTATTATTTATTCTTTATTCTTTATTCTTTATTATTTATTATTTATCTATATTTATTTTTTATTTTTTATATTTATTTATTATTTATTATTTATTGTTTAAATTTATTTATTATTTATTATTTATTATTTATTATTTATTATTTATTATTTATTATTTATTATTTATTATTTATTATTTATTATTTATTATTTATTATTTATTATTATCGAGTTTATATCTATTATTTATGTATTATTTGTTTTTTCAATTAATATATATAAGTATATTAATTTCTGTTTATTAACCACATGGCGAGCTTGCTGGAGTGGTAAAGTCTTTGGAAAATATGCAAGAGGTTAGGGGTTCAAATCTCACCAGACGCATGATTTATTTATATTGCATGGGCATGCATGTGCATGTGCATGCATGTGCATGGGCATGGGAGATGCATGCATGGATAAATAAATAAATAAATAAATAAATAAATAAATAAATATAAAATTAAAAAAATTAAAAAAACCCCCGCTGAATCATTTAGCGGCGGTTTAAACCGCCGCTAAAAAATCGCCGCGAAACGTTCCGACGGTTTTGAAAACCGCCGCGAATAGTTTCCCGACGCACGACTTAGCGGCAGTTTTTGAAAACCGCCGCCAATCGATTTTGCGGCGGTTTAAACTGCCGTGAAACGAAAAAAAAAACCGCCGCTAAATGCCTTTTTTGCCGTAGTGGAGGCAGTATCCCTGCTCCTCCTTTCTTCTTCAGTCGTCAGGGCCAGCAAAGGGCGCGATGGGGAATGCTGCTTCTCGTTTCTTCGGTACCAAATCCCTCTCCTATTGTGCTTCGTTTCCTTCAGGACTCCATCCTGGAGTAAGTCCCAACCTTTTCGGGCTGCTAACCATGCATAAGCCCTTGTTTCCTCTTTGGACTGCGATCACGTGTAAGCCCCACCCCACTTCCCACAGACGCACCTTTCGTGACGTGATCATCAGGTCTCTGCTGTCTCTTGTTTCTCACACCAAGCACGACTCACGTGGGCTTAGAGTAAGCACCGAACATGACATCCACACTGGGCATCCTAGAGTGTAATCCCCATGCCCCACACCTAAACTATTAGGTATTTGATCCTTGACAAGGCAAGGTACATAGGAAGCCTCCCCGAGGTAAAAGTCCAACACCTGGTTGTTCCGACCCCCCTTCACGTCAGTTCACCAACACCTGGGCTGACCTAGAGTTTAAGCCCAAAATTCCATCCTAAACTATGTGGACTTTGATCCTTACTAAGGTAATGTATGTAGGAAGCCTCCTAGAGGTTCAAGCCCAACAACCATCAGAACCTAGGTCCACCTTCACTTCGGTTCTCCTTCGCCCCTCATGACGTTAAACTGTATCCACCAATCTCGAACTACGTGGACATTGATCCTTGATAAGTCAAGGTACGTATGAAGACTCCAAGAGGTTCAATCCCAAACAACCATTGGTTTTGACCATTCGGTTTCATGCCCCAAAACATAAACTATGAGGTCTTTGATCCCTTCCAAGGTAGGGTACGTAGGAAGCCTCCCTGATGTTCAAGCCCAACACATACTTGTCCCTATCCTTTTCATGTATGTTCACCAACACCTGGGCCACCCTAGAGCATAAGCCCCAAATGCCACACCTGAAAAATGAGGTCTTTGATCCTCTCTAAGGTAAGGTACACAGGAAGCCTCCCTGAGATTCAAGCCCACCACCATCCATTGGTCCCGACCACCTTTATGTCGGTGCACCAAGCCCCCATATCCTAAACTATGTGGAATTTGATCCCTGTTAAGGGAAGGTAAGTAGGAAGCCTCCCAGAGGTCCAACCTCACCATCCACCTGGACCCCAGGTCCTTATTCATGTCGGTCCACCGACACCTTGGGCTGCCTCCGAGCGTAAGCCCCAAATGACCCCATATCCCGAACTACAAGGACTTTGATCCTTACTAAGGTAAGGTACGTAAGAAGCCTCCCCGAGGTTCAATCCCACCATCCGGCAGTTCCGTCCCAATACACGTTGGTCCACCCCCCGTCCTGTATGACGTTAAACTATAGACCCCATCTGGTGGTAAGCCATTGTAACCCTGTTTGGCAGCAAGCTGCCATCAGATGAACTACGTGGACTTTGATTCCCTGCCATGGGGATATATAGGAAGCCTTTTTGTGGCTCAATCCCAAAACCATCATCATCCTTTTGATGGTTCCATTCCATTCACCACCCCCACATGAAACCTTCCATCATCCATCCTGATTCTTACCCGGGCCATCACATCCTGGTGGGATCATTCCACCCCATTCCCCGTTCCAACTAACAGCATTCGGGAGTCCACCCACAAGATGGACCCAGTATCGGTGTTCCCTCCAGGGGGTTCCTCCATCTGATCCACTCTAGTTAGTGTTCTGATCCACCCAATTCATCTCTGTGGGATGTTAAAATTGCGGCATACCCTGTGTCAAATATGGGAAGCTGAGGAAAACCACAGATACATGCCCAAGGGATATGATTATCCACATTTGATGTGGGATGCCTCGGGCTTCTGCACCCTCGAGAATCCCTAAAATAAAGGATAGAAGACTAACACGCCAATCCCCCAGTGTCCAGGCACGCCAGTGATTCCCCACGTGACTACTCCCCTAACCGAAGGTTGCTTCCCTGACCGGACCCCTTGGAATGTCCTAACATAAGCAGTGTAATTAATTGGTGTCCATGAAGATATGACACCTGTAAGAGTTTGATGGACAACATATTAACTCTATAAGGGATACCTAGACTAATTAAATAGTTTCGAGGAGGAATCCACAGAAGGAAGAACCGACATCCCATAATTCCATTTCGATCAAGTGGCAGACTTCCTTGAAAAAGGAATGGATGCTACCTGCCTTTGGAAATCAGGAATGTGGGGCAACAGCTGTGCTTCCTCCATAGACGGATGCACGCACCCTGGAAAAAGAATTGTAAATAGAAATGGTGAACCAAAACTGAATATCTTCTCCTCAATATGGAGATTATTAGCACTTGGGGAATCAATAGATTGACATGTCACCGGATCCAGATATCTGGCGCCGGTTCCCGCCAAGAAAATAGTAGGCCTGGTAGGAAAATCATCATAAGTTGGTGTAGTAGAACATTGCACATCCATTTATGTGACATTGTAAGCGTGGATCCCTCTTACTGAACATGGAAGGAGGGATGGCACTGGGGAATTGGTCATCAAATCCGTTTTCTTTCAGAACTGATGAGTTAATCTCCTTACTTTCAGGAATCAGGTTGTTGTATCTAGAATGCAATCACCTTCTACACACTGGTGCCAGGATAGGGGCAGCACTAACATGATAGTCCCTCGTGGTTCCACCACTTCCACGACAACCTCTACACCCATGGCCCCAGGGCATCCACACCCCCTATCCCCATATGAGGTCATCCAGCGAAGGGTGATCAATGAACTTGTACGCCAGTATGAGGAGGAGGGCATAATCCCAACCTAGGATATGGCCTACCTGGATCTGGAGGCATCTGTGCCTCACTGTCAATGCAACCCCTGAGGGCTATGCAGGTAGCCATTGCTCCCCACCTCGACATAAAACCACTATATGAGCCTGTCCCCAGAGCGCCTTAATGACTCCCTACCTTACGCTGATGAGGTAGGTGAGGTCCAAGCTAGACCGGTCATACTCCCAATATAGGGGATCCCTGTGAGGACTCCCACCCTGCCGCATCAGCACTGCCGCCTAGTCTTACTGGATGAGGAGCAGGTAAGCTACGTATCTGCACCCCCTGCGCCAGTTCGTTCAACCCAACGCCAGCATTCGGCGCAAGCTGAGGACACCCGAGGGGGGGGGGGGGGTAAACATCGATGACTAATATGGACCGAGCCACTGTCGACACATATCATAAGTTCCCTACCTACATTGAGCAAGGGTACTTATACGCCCGACCAGGATCGAGGCCCCAACTGCCCCATGAGAAGGATGGGTCGACACACTTAGTCGCTGGCATCAGCAGTGTCCCCTACGAACCAACCCGCATTGATGTCGCCCCATACGGAGGTCCTACCCGTACCACTACCACGGAAAGCGCGGGACTTTCCCGCTTTGAGGCTCGACATGGAGGTCTTCCATATGCCACCCTCAAGCCAAATGAGGTTATTCCTCATGACAGTGACGGTCAACGCGAGGGCCACTCCTATGACCACTACACCGGGTACAAAGTCATTCCTCCCGTCACAGATAGCTGGTGCAGGGACATTGCCTGTCCGGCCTCTCTCCAATGTGGGTATCCACCCTGCGTCCTCTCAGAAGCTGGTTAATGTACTCCTCACCCCAGAAACCATAGGGGAGAAGGCCATCCTTGCTCCACCCGCACCAAGCAAGGAGGTCCTCCCCATGCTTTTTCCAGTCCAAGTGTAGGTGTTTCCTGCTCCAGTACTATCCATGGAGGTCCTCCCCATGTACCCTTCGACATTTTTCCTGGTACTCCTTGCACCCTGACTTTCTCAGGTGGAAACCCTCTCCGCCCTAGCACTAGTGCAGCTGAAGGACCCTATGTCAGAAATATGACATGTCCTGAGGAACCACCCAGGGGCAGGGAGGTGGGTCATCGCTGCCATAAGAATAATTCTGGGAAGGTCCCGACGAAGATCAAACCCTTCCGCTTCTCAGACCCTAAAGTAGAGTACGACTCAGCTCGGGAACCCTTCCCTTGCTCATATGAGTCAAGGGCCAGGGTGGGAACAAGGAGCATCGGCCTAGTACTCCTGGAATGTGAGTTCCACTGGATTCCCGCATCCCTCCGTCGGTATATCTTGGAGGATGAAAATATGGAGACCCCGTGGGTTATAGTCATGAAATCACCACCATCATCGCCGAAAGTTCTCTCTACCTCTAAAAGAGATCACAGAGAACTATTCTGGGGACCGATGGTAGGCAAGAAACATCATGGATTACCACCAGCAGCCCTCTCCCCTAAGCTAGGAATGGTGGATATCAGCCCATCTTATTGGGACGTAGCATCTTGGTCGCTACACACTTCAGAGGGCAACCTGAGATTCAGCAGCCAGTCAACCCGCTCGCCTACTCTCCACTGGCTAGCCTGCCGTCCCAGTAGTCTGCCTTAGTACTGCTACCAGTTCCTTAGCCACCTCTATTTAATGAGTGGGGAAATCAAGGGACATATTCTAATCTGAGCTGATGAGCTTCTGGAACATCCTCGCAGCAGATCACTTCCCCGAGAAGTTCTAGACCGTGGCAGCACAAAATTTCCGCATACTGGAATCCCTCACCATGGAGGAAGTTGAGTGTTTCTGCTACAAACTTTGGGAAACGCATTTTGGTCTTCGTCATCAGTGAGTGGTTTATCCCAGGAGTTAAGCATATTTCAAATACATTAGAGAACAATGTTGTCTGGTTGATCTGGCCGGACTCCCTGTAGTCCATCACCACGAGTCACCAGGTCACCGTGAGACCCTCTAACAACAATGCCTTCAGAGTATCAAGGTACTCCACAAATTTATCAAAGAGGATACTCCCCTTGTGCAAATCTGTGGCTGGGGGCTTTATGCCTCCCTCCTCTTTAGTCCTATCCAGTAGCAACCCGACTTTCTGGGTGACATTGAAGACATGCCCCCGAGAAGTGTCACGGTCAACATGGACAACATAGTGGACGAGGAGGATGAGCTGGAGCTTATTGATAGATACTTACCCCCCTAAGGGTGTTCCATCACTATTGGACCCAATGGGGAGAATTACTCATCAGCATAGGAACCTCTTAGGTCTCCCTTTTCCCACCAAGACATTGGTGCTCAGCCGGAATTCTAGTAAAGGCAAAGAGCACGTCAGAACTGTCAAACACTCCGACCTGTCTGTTTCAGTGCAGAAGACAGAGGAGGACCCCAAGAAGGACACGTTGTTCCAGAAACTTGCTGAGCAGAAGAAGATGGTTGAAGAACTCTTGACTGAATGTGATGTCGAGCGACAACTCGACTATGACGATCCTAGGCAAAGACAGTAGGGGTAGGAACAGCTTCCCCTTAGCGAGCTGCCCCCATGAAACCCTGATCATGCCGCTCCAGCGGACAAGGATAAAGCCGGAACTCACAGAAAGAGGGAACGGTATGTGTCACCAAACCCTCCTAAATGGCATCAAAATCCAAGGAATCCCACTTGGGCTCCGCCAGCCTCCCCAATGGTCGCTCTACCAGCTACTCCACGAGCCGCTGATCCTATCTACCATGTTGAAGAACTTGACGACGTGATTATGGTTATGGATCCCTATAAAGACAAGGACCCCAACCCAGAAGACCCTATGGCGGTGCTCATATCCCACCTTGAGGCATTGGAAACACAATAGGTGGTAATCCCACCAGATGGCAAGCCATACCCGACATGGGTGGATGATGTGCTGACACCTATGGGTTTCAGGAATCCCACCTTCTCCCCCTTTAACGGGATGAGGGACCCACCTCATCACCTGGCCCACATAAATTCATGGTGTGGGGCCATGTTAGGGACTCTGATGTGGCAGGGAGGCTACCTAGATCCGCTGTTTTGTTCAGATACTGGAGAGGCCGACATTCGTCTAGTACAACCAGCTCCCCATCGGATCCATGAACAGTTGGGAGGACCTTCGTAAGAAATTCCTCTACTAGTTCAGTTATACCACCCAGAAAATGAGCATCGTAGACCTCTTAAAGTGCAAACAAAGTTCTGATGAGCGAGTCGTGGATTTTCTTGCCTGGTGGAAGGGTCTCACATACTCCCTTGACATGCCACCGACTCAAGAAAAACTACTGACGATGTGCATAGGGAATATCAACATGGAGCTGGTTCCCTCTCTGATCACCCATAAGTACCCTAGAGTATTACATGACTTCTCCGATAAGGCCCAGTTCTTAGAGGAAGCTCTGCAACAGGCCATACAGGCACATCTGTTGCCCCCTGTAATCCAAGAAAGGAGGGCTACCAGAGCCAAGCCTGCTGTAGTGGACAAAATAGAAGCCACCAAGAAAATAGAATTGCTACTAGTGGAACCATCCCCACAGACTCTTAGAGGACCTCCACCTCAAGCACAGCCTCTAGCTTAGCAACGTCCTCCTCAGAATTGGAAAGTTCCCCTGCAGAATGCGCCACCGCCACCTAGGAGAGAAAATCTGGGTCCTCCACCTCGATAGGACCCTCTATCCCCTCATCTGGGTAAGGCTCAAAGGGCCCCCTTTCTGGAATAGAGAAACCAGACTTACTCTTTGAACAAGAATCCGGTCCTCAGTTACTTCCATAACACCTTAGAGCAGGCGATTGTACGGTTACCTGAGTGCAGAAGGCCGGAAGAGGCAAATCTCACTGATTGCCCCAACTATTGCAACTATCATCAGATTCTGGGGAACAACCTCAAGCAGTGCTATGTGTTCAAAGACTGGATTCAAGACTAGGTCGATAACAACATAGTCAGGCTGGGCCCGACCCCGACACAAGTGGCGAGTGTCTTTGTAAAGTCAGAGAGTAGTAGCAACAGCGAAGGTGAGTGGAAGCAGGCTTCCAACTGTTGAACCCAGAAGTATGATGACCAGATGATTCACAAAACAGTCACCCATGGCCATGGTACCATTCAAGAATGCCTGAATAAGTTGGAGCCTTCAAAATCTGTGACCACAAATTCTACATCATCTTCTCAGCTGACCTCTTCCTAGAAGATCAAGCATCAGCGACACAAGAGAAAGCAACGCGCCCCACCAATGTCATCGGCGTCCCACACTCTCAGTGACTTTATGCCCTCGAAGATGGGGATTCACCCAAGAATCTACCCCATGATGGATGACTCTTCAAGTGATAGTCTAGGGTACATTTCAGTTAATACTGTGGAGTTGGTAAACCCCTATATGACTCCCGACAACGGGGAGGGCCAGGAAAACCTCCCCAAAGTCCCCACCTGACGCCAACGTCGGAAAAGACATGGCCATATGGGTCATCGGGGCACATAAATTGGCACCTCTAGTCAGGCCATGCATGCCACCAATACTAGACAGCAGACCCATCATAGAACTCAACATGCACAACCTCTTCATCCGGTGTCGTCGAGCCCACCTCCACCACAGTTTGTGCTACTAGATTAGACAGAGATGCCTCTATCATGTCGTAACCAGCCTCGCCCTGCTACAAGACGAGATCAGTCGTTCTGTCCTCATCTGACAGCTACACTTCGGGCTTCTACTATTGAGCAATGGGACATACCCATCACCAATCAGCCACCGGTCCAGCCAATAGGGCATGTTATGCCTCCTATCACAGAACGACCTCCTGCAAGAAGAAGTTCACTCTTGGTGCATAAATATGATGTCCTTAAGCACCTTGTCGGCATCCCAGTGATGATTTCTATCCATTAAGCCCCTATCTTGTCTCCAGACATGTATGAGGCCCTCGATGAGGCTTTAAGAAGCCCCCTCCTGTTTGATACGGAAGTAACAACTGCCGAAGCCTTTCATACTGAAGTGTTCGAGAACACTAAATGTCATGCCATCATTTCATTATCTGTGGAATATGAAGGCTCTCCCATACAAGGGAACATCCACCCGCTGTACATAACCGACCAATTTAACGACATAGAGGTTCGCCGCTGTCTCATTGACACCAGCTCCATGATCATCCTTATCCCGACGCCGACGTTGCAGAAGATAAGGTTATCTAAAGATGACCTGACTCCCTCTAATTTAAGAATCCAAGGATACAACATAACAGAGTAGAACCTAGTAGGTAAGATCTGTTTGAAGACCCAGTTTGGAGGCCTATTTTCCAGCATCGAGTTTATGGTTATCTCCCAGGACACCGCTTACAATGAATTGATGAGAAGGCCATGGCTCCACCTGCATGCGGCGATCCCCTCATCATATCACCAATTCCTCAAGTACTCCCTTAATGGTCGAGTAGGCATACTCCAAGGTGATGCATCTCCTTTAACCTCTTGTGAAGCCCGATACCTAGATGCTAACTATTAAAAGATCAAGGAAAAACAGATTCAGGAAAGTGAAGTTGATCCCATCATGATCGTAATTGACCCCTCGGTAGGTCTGGATGATGCCTATGTCTTCCCAATCCATTGATTGGAGGCCACGAACCCCAACACGTGTCAATGTTTTGTTGTCTCTGGTACAAGAGGAAAGCATGTTCCCTAGTCCATGTGATGTTAGAAAATCACCATATACTCCTACACAAACAAGGCTCAGGTGATCCAAAAACCTTCTACCCCCTTACGATATCGGGATGTATACCCCATGGCAACGATAATATGTCATACATGCCAGTTCCATTGGGCTGGGATTAATCAGCTTAAGCCTAAGTGCCACTACTTATTTGATATCATCAGATGTGGCCCCTTGGGCCAAAGACCAGATGGGATTGGATCAAATGCCTTCATTTTTATGATCTCAATAGCACGTGAATCTCTTGATATGCTGTCCACCACCACCCAGGCTAGCCCCAGCCTTCTGTCGGGACCTGTTGACCAAGAGGAAGCACCTCCCACTGGAGGTTCCCCCTCCGTATGTGAAGAATAGGATTTGTAAGATGATCCGACCACCTTTGAAGAAGGCGTCTCCACCACGGTCGATGAAATGGTACATGTGAACCTTGGTAGCAAGGAAAATCCGAGACCCACATTAATCTATGCCTCCATGTCCCTCTAGGATCAACAGTGGTACATATATTTAATGAAGCAGCATCGTGATGTTTTTTTCTAGAGTTACGACCAAATGATAGGATGGGATCCTCAGGTAGTCTTCCACCACCTTGGTCTCCCTGTAAATCATCATAGGTTCAAGCATCCTCCTAGAAAGATGCACCCTTCCCATGATGCCATGGTTGATGTAGTATTTGACAAGATCATTAAAGAAAACTTCATCAAGGAGGTCCAGTACCCGAAGTGGCTAGCCAACATTATGGCAGTCAAGAAGAAGAATAGAAATATCAGAGTCTGCACCGACTTTTGTGGCCAACGAGCCCGTACCTGAGTGGTAAGGGATCCTGCTAGGAATCCAAGAGATCCAGGTTACTATAGCAGTACTATAGCAGTCACTATAGTAGTACTGTAGAAGTTACTATTTGGTACAGTAGCAACCGGAACTATTCACCTGATTTGGGCCTTCGGGCCACCGGTTTGGGCCTACTGGTCTCCAGGGATTTCAGGTCATCCAAAGCCTTCAAGCCATAGGGCCTTCGGGTCACATAGACCATGGAGTAGCCCAGTTAATAGAGAACAGGCCCCAGAAGAGGATTAGAGCCACAGGAGTAGAAACCACCAGATGCAGAGCTAACCGGATTGGAAGAATGAGAGGGTATGGCAGCCACCATCGGGACCAGACATCGTGCAGCTTTGTATGGGGAAATGTTAGCCGATCATAAATGCAAGGTGGGGAGCTAATGAGAGAAATGATTCAAGATGCTGGGGAGGGGCAGTTCTAGTGGGCTGGGTCTACGGGTCATGTAATGGGCATGGTATGCCTCGGGGCCTTCGGGTCATGTATTGCGGGTCATGTCGGGCCTGGTGCCTTGGGCCTACGGGTCATGTACGAGTTCCCCTTCAACCCTTAAAAGGGGGATTATCTATAATAAAATAAAAATAAGGCCTTTGGGCCAATTAGGCCATGAATAAACTTATGGGATCTCAGTCATCACTATCCGTAGGATGATTTTTCTCTTCTAGTGACAGAATTGTTGATTGATGTTACGGCTGGGTTCCAGGCCCTCTTCTTCTTGGATGGTTACTCTGGATATAATCAAGTCTGTATGACCCCTAAGGATGAAAATTAAACCACTTTTAGGGCGCCCCAAGGTACTTTTTGTTACCAGGTTATGCCCTTCGGCCTAATGAATTCTGGTGCCACCTATCAGCGGGCCATGCACGACATATTCAAACCAATCCTTGGGACATTGATGGAATTCTATGTGGACAATATGGTGGTCAAATCTCCCCAGCGGCAAGACCATATCAAGGACCTTGAGAATGTGTTCGGCTTCCTCCGTTACTGCCACTTGAAGATGAAATTGTTGAAATGTGCCTTCAGGATCACCTCTGGGAAATTATTTGGCTTTGTTGTCAGGTACCGGGGCATCGAGATCGACCCAGAGAAGATCAAGGCCATCATCCAGATGCCTCCCTTGAGAAATATTTAGGAGCATTGAGGTTTCCAAGGCCACTTAGCCTACATACGCCAATTCATTGCGAATCTGGCCGGCAAGTGTAATCCCTTTTCCTGGATCATGAAGAAATTCTCTTCCAACAAGTGGGACGAAGAGGGACAGACCATGTTTGAGGAAATCAAGTAGCATCTGCTCCGGCCACTGGTCCTGGTGCCACCCATCTCATGAAAACCACTAATATTGTATGTGACTTCCATAGAATGATCTCTTGGTTCCCTCCTCACCCATAAGAACAATGAGGGGATGAAAAACAACCTTTACTACCTCAGACGCATGCTCCTCAACACAGAGACTAGATAACCCCCCATAGAAAAGAGCTACCTTGAACTATTATTTTATTTACAGAAGTTGCAATAATAATTGAAACAACATGTGGTTCAATTGGTGTCTCACGTAGACCCTCTAAAGTATATTCTGAACTGCCCAATGTTGATCGGCCTTCTAGCACGGTGGGCAGTAATCCTCCAACAGTTCAACATCAGGTTCATGCCTCAGAAGGCTATTAACGGAGAAACATTGGAAGATTTTATATCTACTCGTCCAACCCCTTTGGACCAGTCCTTGGACATGTATTTTTCCTACTAGGTAATCCTATCGATAGATCATGTCATCCCATGTTGGCAGATGCACATTGATGGTGCCTCCCGGAGCCCCACTGGCAGGAGACTCAATGATCCTAGGATCAACAGAGTAGGCTTGGGTATCGTCTTCATAACCCCAGAGCAAGCCATTCTTCCATACTCATTCCTATTTCCAGAGGGCTGCACCAATAATGAGGCATAGTATCGGGATCTCATTACTAGCCTCGAGCTGGCCCTTGAGATCGATTTTCCCCATTTTCATGTGAAAGGGGATTCTGAACTAGTCATCAAGCATGTCGACAGTGACTATGTTGTCAGAAATCCAGAGCTCATACCATTTTTAGACCACACCCTCTAGCTCATGGGCCAGTTTCCATCTCAGCTAGAGCTTACACATGTCCCTCGATCTAAGAACGGTTGAGCCGATGCCCTGGCCAGCCTAGTTGAATCACTTGCAGAACCCGAGTAGGATGATCTGATCATAAACATAGAACATCAGAGATTAATTGATACTATCACCCCGGATGATTATTACGGCCTATGAGTAATCCATATTACGACCAAAGCCTCCATGTCAGGACCCCCAAGTCCCTCAGATGCAGTGGTGGAAGCGACCTCTGACCGGAGAGCCCCTTTTGTCGAGTATCTCCAAAATAGTTTCCTCTCGGCCGATCGGGCCGAGCGTGAGCGAATCTGACGCCATGCGTTGCAGTTTACCCTCCAGAGTGGTCCCAGTCTTGATCAGATCCTCTACAAACACGGGTTCGATGGTGTTCTCCTCCGTTGCATCCATGGATTTGAGATTTCTCAGGTCATGCACGATGTTCACCATGGTTCCTACGGCGCCCACCAGACTGGGCCGAAGTTGTCCCATCAGATCCAGAGATTGGGATACTTCTGGCCCTCCATGATCTATGACTGCAATGAGTTCTTCAAGATATGTCACACATTCCATATTCAAGATCACTTCTTGAATCATCCACCAGAAACTCTCCACTTTACCAAGTACTCTTGGTCATTCAATGTATGGGGACTCGATGTCGTAGGAACATACCCACTGGCGACAACTCGCCAATGCAGGTTCATCTTGACCGCCACCAACTTATTTTATTAGTGGGAATAGGAAGTTCCACTCAAGGTGGTCAAAGGCTGTTCTATTATTGAATTTGTGATATCGAATATCATCCACTAGTTTGGAGTCCCTCACGCTGTCCTCATTGATAATGATGCCAACTTCCGAGCAGCCGAGCTGAAGAAATTTTACGCCAAGTATAACATCCATTCAAACCATACCTCCTGCTATCACGTGCTAAAAATGGGAAGATAGAGGCATTCAACAAAACCCTCTCTATAATTCCGCCAAAAATGGTTGGTCAAAACAACAAGAGTTGGCTGGATAAGCTCCTCAACACCCTTTGGGCCTATCAGACGATGACTCATAATTCCACCCAGGTGACCCCATATTCTCTGGTGTATACAGCAGAGGCCGTCCTTCCTATCGATATCCAACTGCCTTCATTACGCACAATGGTCTATGACCCACAGGTGCTAAATAAGGTAGCCGAAATTCATTTGGCTGAATTGGAAGCACTTAATGAGAACAGGCTTAATGCCTAGCACAATTTGGAAAGGAATCAGAATAAGATAGCTAGGGCCTTCAACAAGAAGGTTCACCTCCTATATTTCGTACAGGGTGACTTGGTATTGTCCCTCAGGGTGCCAATGATCCCCGACAGAAAACCACCCAATTTGGAGCATAAATGGGAAGGAACTTACATAATTCACATGATTTACCTTAATGGAGCATACTCCCTGGTGACCATGGATGGTGAGCATATAAATCCTCCCACTAGTGCCATGTTACTTCAGAAATACTTTGCCTGAGCCAGCAGGTCCGGCATGACCCTAAACTGTATGGTCCAGAATGACCTTAATGTGATTGTTATGACATGACCTTAAACCAGATGGTCCCGCATGACCCTAAACTGCACGCTGGTCCAACATGACCTTAAACTGTCCAGTCTTTCATGATTTTAAACTGCACATCATCCTGGATGTTGTTAAACTATATATTGAGAACTACGTATGGCTTGATTCCCATCCTCATGGGATATGTAGGAATACTCAGACGCCTCGTCTTGATCCTAGCCCCAAACTCTTCCCTTTGACTATCCCCCTGGGTATAGTTCTCTTGGAGGATCCTTGCATGATATGGTGTAGGCTTCCTTATCCCCACTCATGCTAGGATTATAAGGGTCGCACCAGGTTCCCAATCCCCATTCTTTTATCCTCCTACATCATCACCGCAAGATGTTAAACTGCATGGCCTTCAAAAACTACGTATGGCTTAATTCCCATCCTTATGGGATACGTAGGAACACCTAGACATTTCGTCTATTGGCCCAACCCAAATGCCAAAATCTCTCCCTCGGGAAAATACATATGGTGGGGTGTAGAATTTTTCCGCAATTTACATCGATCTCATCTCGATCTGGCCATACGTCCCACTACCCAGATGTGTCTACATCTTTCACCACCATGCTTGACTTTAAAATGTACGGGTAATGCTGTGATACACCCACTCCTTCTATTGGGAATCCATCATCCTTCCCGTCCAGAAGGGCACTCGAATGGCATGGATGTTATTCCTAAGGGCTCTCATACCACTTCGAGCCAACTCCCTTGCATATGTTGAGAAACTAGGTGATACAAGTCCCGTGTTGTGAATATGGTCAATGGTCGATGCCCATTTTTTTCCCATTTCTGGTCACTATGGGGATGCTGTGTTTCGAACATGGTCAACAGCTGTCATGCGTCGTTAGAACCCCCCCAAGATGTCCCAAACATTGAGTGTAGTGTTTCATTCATCCCCGTTATGTCTCCAAGTGAGAAAATCCCATCAAGAAATTCTAGCTATTAGACCCCATGTGGCGGGGAGAGCCAAGATAGGCTCCTTGTTTCCCACACTGTTCATTGCTCATGTGGGCTTAGGAGCTGTGATGAGGCAGTAACCGCGAAAGAGGACGTATAGCTTCTCATCAGAGGCCCAACCTCAGATCCATTGGCCTTTTTGGGCCCCCGACCCAAGTTCCTATTCAGGATTTTATGGTGTGGTATGGGATTATGTCCTCATTCACTTTGGGTTACTCGTCGTTCCGTACACATCCTCGGATGATATACCTTATCCTCTTTTCGTCCTCATTGCAAGACGTTAAACTGCAAACTGGTCGGGACTTTCCAACTGAGGCCCAGCCTCAGGCCCCTTGGCCTTCTCAGGCCCTGACCCAAGATCTTACATAGAGTGTATGGTATTGTATGTGATTATGACCTCATTCATGTTGAGTTATTCCTCAAGTCGTACACCTCCCTTGTTTGAGATTTATTAATCTTCTCTTCATCCTAACTACAATATGTTAAACTGCAAACTAGTCGGGCCTTCCCATCCGAGGCCCTGCCTCAGGCCCCTTGTCTTTTTCAGGCCCCCGGCCCAAGTTCCTATTTAGGGTTGTACGGTGTGGTATGGTATTAGGTCTCCATTCACGTCGGGTTACTTGCTGTGTCGTACACCCCCGTCATTTGGGTATCTTACCCCTATGTGCCTTCAAGAAATATGTGTGGCTTGATTCCCATCCTCATGGGATACGTAGGACCTCGTGAACTTCTAGAATTTGGGTCCTGCCCCATCTCTTAGAAATATCCCTTTCACCTTGGCCCCTTGGCCTACCCTACCCCAAGGAGGGGAGTATATGGTGTGGAATGGGACTATGTCATCATTCACCTCGGGTTTGTAAAGACCATGCCATGTACCTCTCCCTCCTGGGATTTCTCTATCCATGTGTTCTATACTAATCCCTTCAAACCGGTGACTCTCAAGTTGAGAACACTCTTTGACCTTCTTATGCGATTCACCAATGTGCCTAAAGGTACTTTGGTTTAGTACTTGGAATGTCGAACTCTACTCAGACATGATTTCACCCGTTTCTTAGGCTTCGTGTTCCCCTTCATTAGGGCTTCCATCACCATTCACACCTGAAGGGACCCCCCAAGTGGCATGGATATTAGGCCTAAGGGCTCTCCTACCATTATGGTCCAACTTCCTTAGTGGTCACAGACAGAAAATCGATACAAATCCCATGTTTTGAATATGGCCAGCGACTAATGCTTATTTGTTTGTCCTCATTTTAGGCTAACATGATATGGATCCTGTGTTTCTAACATGGTCAACAATCATCATCCATCTTCACACCAACCCCATTAAGCCCGAAATGTCAGTTACATGATTCACATCCTACTCCACCTCATCATGTCCAAGTAGAACTTCGAAATTCTTGGTACTATCCCTCAGTGCGCATTTGCACATTAGGAGGAAGAAAAGAAACAATAACGTGATAATTAGGGGCTTCACACGTTTCCCCTTTTCATGTAATTCATTTATTGAGAATACTTTATCTGCCCTTGTTTCCTACACAGAATTCAACTCAAGTAGGCTTAGGGATTGGGTTAAGGTCCCCATTTACTTAGGATAGTCCTTCTTCTCCATGGTTCGTGTTCTGAGACCTTAAACTATGATCTTTTTGTATTAACCCTTTTTTGGGAACTACGTATAGCTTGATTTCCATCCTCATGGGGGGGGGGGGGATACGGGGGAGCACCCAAACATCTCATATTTGGGTTCAGCTCAATTGGGAGCTCATTTACCATGTTCCTTATCCTCTAAACCTTACTAGCCCCCTAGCCTAGGGTTTTCATCCTGGAGTTGTGCATGGTGTGGCATGGGACTATGTCCTCATTCACATCAGGTATGATGTATCACGTCATGCACATTACTTCTTGTCCAAGCCATAAGACTTTAAACTGTGCCACCTAGTCCTATCACATGACCCTAAACTGTGACATTATCATCCTGGCCGCACGATGAAAAATGGAACTGCATCATGATGTCCTCACTCAAGGGGACACCATGTTTCGTATTTGTCACACGCCATACCATTTGTGAATGCCTACCTACGACTTGATTCTTGTGGCGATGCCGGTACTTGCTATCATATGCCTATTGCTTCACAAAAAAACCATTCACCTTAAGGGACAAACAAGATTTATCAAATACTGGTTCTTTTAGTGTGAGGGCCACACCCACATTCCCCTTTTATCCCTGGAACTGGTACCTTACCATGTCACCTCTTAGAACTACGTGAAGATTGATCCACATCCTCATGGGGTACGTAGGAACGCTCGTGCACTTTTCCTTGGGCCCAACTTAACTCTTGTTTTTGGTCCCTCGACCTAAAACTTCTCCAAGGAACACATGGTGGTTGGAACCCCAGGTTCCCATTCACATCGGGTTTTATAATTACCCCACCTTATGTATACCAAATTTTCAACCATCCATGTTCCGAGTTCTACAACCCTAAACTAATATCTCCCTATGGTATGGGACAGAACTCCCTCTATCTAATACGTCTCATTGTCATATTGAGATGCATTTTGACAAAGATCCCGAAGTGTGGAATTTTTATGGGGGAATTCCCCTCATTCTAGGTCCAAGCTTCGTGAGATCACTATTTGTGTAACACCCCAACCCTAGTTACCTAGAGTCAGTGAATTATTACATAACATTGGCATGATCACAAAAGATCATGTCTCAAAAGACTGATTAGTTTAGTAGCCTTCGAATAACTAGATACATTCATAAAGTTTACATTACATCATAAAGTGAAAACTACAACAACATCTTGTCTCCACACTCATATCCCCTTACACTATCCCTGCAGGTCATTCATAAAATACTTCTTCATATCTTGGGAAAAATAAAACATAGAAAGGGGTGAGCTTAAATGCCCAGTAAGGATAACAATATAGAGGAATCTTTCATAAATAAATATAAACATTTAAGGAAATGTATAACTAAAAAAATCCTTTTAAACATGAACTTCAGCATAATATGGTATAAATAAAATGAAATAATGCCATTTACTTATTCACAAGGATATTCTACTAGTGGAATAATCACATTCATTATCAATAACCACTTTCATAATGATGGAATGCATAATGCCAGACTATCATAAACACATAGCCAAGGCCTCGTGCTAAGACTACAAATAAGATTTTGTCAAGGCCTCATGAAAAGACAGTAGTTTGTCTCACGAGACCTACTGATGCATCAAGGAGCAATAGCGGGCTCCACCTATCACTTACAAAGTCCAATGCATTCCTCATATGAACAGGTTTAAACATAACATAAACATTCTTATTAAAACTAGCATACAAAATGTAAATACTTTCTTTATAAAACATGAATGGTATAAAAATAACACATCCACAGTCAAACATATCACAAAACCTTCAATACAATATGTAAGTTTTGTATCATAATAAATCAACTTCAAATAAGCTTAAAATCCATCAAAGGATGTTGACATAGACGAAATGAAAACTATTTGAGAGAAATATCTATTTTTTTGAAGTCATTTAAAAGTCACATAATTATAAAATAAAACATTTACTTTGCAAATATTATTATAAGATTGTAAGGGAAGATTCGAAGATTTTAAAATGGTGGAAAATAGCCGCACCCGCTGTATAAGTTAAAAAAAGACATTCTTACCTTAATTTTTTCGAAAAGGTTAAAAAGCACCTTGTTTGGAAAATGACAAAAATATTCTTTATAAAAACCTTATAAAAAGTCAAAAAGGGTATAAATGACTTTAACACATATTCTAAAAAATATTAAGAATGTTTTTAAATACATTTTTAAGAAACATGGATGTGGATGATAAAAAGGTCTCAGTAGATAATTACTTATAAAAAACCTCGGATAATGAAGATATTGTGAAATAAACCCTTACCTTGTAATTTTCCTTGGTTTAGGGTAGGTTTACCTAATTTATAATGGTGAAATAATTTTTATTAAATTATACAAGAATCATATACATATATATGATCTTTTAACATTGCTTTGTTAATAATATCTCGGTACTATCGACGTGCTGGGTGTTAACTTACACATTTTCTTTTATATTTTTTGTTACATAAGCCGTGTTTTGTTATGGATAGGTTGTATCTTATTCATATCCAGAATGATATCAAGTCCTTAAACAATATTTTTAATCATCAAATGTGAATTATACTTGCATGGATACGATGTGGAATGAATCTCATCACGTTCGTGGAGACGGTAGTCCGTACGTACGCACGAGCAACAATATCATTATTTTGATATTAAAATATTATATAATTGGATGGTATATCATTTATAAATAATAATTATCATGTTATATTTTTTATTTACATTAATTACACATCATTATTATAACCATCCAAATAATAATGTATTGAATAACAATTACACCACAACGTGGAGACGGTAGGCCGTACGTACGCACGTATGGTGACATGTCATTCAAAGGATGGATAAAATAATGAATATGGTTATAACATATTTATAATAACATCACAGTATATAGAACATACTATATTTATTATTTTATAATGGAAATAACAAAGAAAGAATAATTTTAAGAAGAAAGGAACTTGAAAGAGGGTGGTGAAAACAATACCTCTTCTTCGGGTTCTTCCTTTTGATTTGATCAAAAGGGCTCCTTATGTTGTCTTTCTGATCAAACTAAGACATCTAGGTTAAATTGAGGGAATTTGAGAGAATATTTGGGTAGGGGTTGGCTGAAACAAAAGGCTTTGAAGGTGTGAAGAATTGGTTAGAAGTGGTGTCCTTTTATAAGGGGGAGGATGGGCTCTTTAGGAAAAACAAAAAGTATTATTTTATAATAAATACATATTCAGTTTATAATGGATCCACGGTGGATTATTCAATATCTAAGGTGGGGATGGGTCAAAATACTTTTAACCAATATATTTTAGACAGTTTTGGGTCATTATATTAACCTTATATTTTAGTTTTAACTCTTAGTTAATTAGTTTGACACTTACCATGTCACTTTGTATTTTTATATTATATAATTAATAAAATTACTATATATATCCAAGAGACCCCAAGTGGTCCATTAATGATAAAAATATCATGATATAAGTCCTTTTTCGGAACCATATATTTTTATGAATAGAAAATCAATTAATAATATAATATTTGTTTTAAAAACTCATTTGTGTCAATTTTGACACTATTCGATAATTGATTTTTTTTAAAGTCTTAACAAAATTATTAATTAGAATAATTTTTTTAAGAAATTATAACATGTAATATTAAAGAATAAAATTCATGGATGGCATAAACACATTCAAATTATATTGATTTTAACTTTTGTAATACCAATTATTTGATTCTTTCATTAATAAGGAAAATACTGCATCATTATTGTGTCCTGAATAAATTTAATTATTAAATTTCTAAAAATTATGAATAAAATACCATTATCCTTATCACCTACAAGTGGATCCATGGGGTCCCAAAATAGACCCAAAGATGCCCATGGTCGGACTTGTATAAAAAAATAAGGTGAGGACACGTTTTAGGCTAATTTATTATTAATATAATATTATTTTTTACCCTTATTTACCGGATTTACCCTTTAACCATGGTAAATAAAATATTTACCGAAGTAATTATTCAAAATGTCTAAAAGTTACCTATTTTCACAATTTAGACATCCTAATTCCAAATATGGAATCCATTTTTCTAAATTCAAAATACAGAAGTTTCAGAAATTAATTTAAAATTAATTCTCATTGTTAAAACAAAAAGCGTGTTTTTAAGAGATAATAACTATCAAAAGATTGACCCTTGTTTATATCCAGTTTAAATGTAAAATTATTCCAATGACCAAAATTGTATTAAATGTTAGAAATATATTCTAAATATACTTTAAAACCACTAAAATTCAAAATTTATCACTATTAATTATTTTGATTAATAAAGTTGTTTTTAATTAAAATTTAGTAATTTTCACTATTCATCAAAATATAAAAGTTATCTAAAATGTAACAAAATTTCTCCCTAATATAATTTCAGTATTCCAAAACCAAAAATGAAGTCCATTTACAGAGATAAAATTTATAAAATTTCAAAATGTGGTTATTACTATTCATAACAGCTAGTTTGATTGGTTGTGGTGTGTGTTAGAACTCAAAGTTGCGTACAACTCACGCTACTGTATTATTCAAAGGGAATCATACCCTGGAAACTTGAGGTGTTACATTCTCCCCTCCTTAAAATAATTTTTTCCTCAAAATTTCTTGAATACTAATACATGAAAAGACTCAGGTGGTTCTTCATCATAAGTTCCTCGGGTTCCCACATTTCTTCTTCGATCTTATGGTTTCTCCATAGAACTTTAACCAAACGAGTTGTCTGGTTTCTCAACACTTGTTCTCTCATGTCAAGAATCTTGATAGGCTCTTCGCAATAAGATAGATCAGTTTCTAGTTCTAATTCCTCATAGTTGACAACATGCGTTGGGTCAGGCATGCATTTTCTCAATAGTGATACGAGGAACACATCGTGAACTTTGGAGAGATTGGGCAGCATTGCCAAACGATAAGCTACATTTCCAATTCGTTCTAGAATTTTAAATGGTCCGATGTACCTGGGACTCAATTTTCATTTCTTACCAAAACTTATAACACCCTTCCATGGAGATACCTTCAAGAAAACATGATCTCATACCTGAAATTCCAAATCCTCACTTCGGTTATCGGCATAGTGCTTCTACCTACTTTGAGCTGCTTTAATGTGGTTTTGGATTACCTTAACCTTTTCCAACATTTCCTCCACCAATTCTGGGCCTACGAGTTTTCTTTCACCAACATCATCCCAACAGGTTGGTGTGCGACATCTCTTTCCATATAACACTTCATATGGTGCCATCTGAACAGTCGAATGGAAGCTATTATTATAGGAAAATTCTAAAAGAGGTAAATATTGATCCCACATACCCTAAAAGTCAAGTGAGAAGGATCTCAACATGTTGTATAAAGTTTGAATAGTTTGTTTTGATTGTTCATCTGTTTGAGGGTGGTAGGAAGTGCTCAAACGAAGTTCAGTTTCCAAGGCCTTTTGAAGAAATTTCCAGAATCTTGATGTAAAATGGGGATCATGATCAGAAACAATCGATAGGGGTACTCCATGAAGTCTCACAACTTCATTAATATATAGTCTTTCTAGACGTTCAAGTGGTAAATCCTCCCTTATAGCAATAAAATGTGCTGACTTGGTAAGACAATCAACAATGACCCATATTGCATCGTTCCTTCTAGAGGTTTTTGGTAGTCCCATGACAAAGTCCATCATGATATTATCCAATTTACACCCATGTATGGGAAGTGGTTGTAATACTCCACCAGGCTATTGCCCTCCATCTTTTACTTGTTGAAAACCATACATCTTGACACAAAATTAGCAATCTCCTTCTTCATGTTTTCCCACAAAAAATGTTCCTTCAAATCTCTATACATTTTAGTTCTCCTAGGGTGTATAGAGAAATTGGGACTATAAGAATCATCTAACAATTCCATTTTTAGATCAGGTATATCAGGAACACAAAGTCTCTTCCCAAACTTCAAAATTCCATCTTCATACACAAAGTCATTCAATCTCCCATCATTCACAACTTTAATCTTCTTTTGAAATTCTTCATCACGAGTCTGAGAACTCTTTATCCTTTCTAGTAAAGATAGTTTGGCAACCATTTGAAAAATTATCGATGTTTCACCTTCCATGGAAATTACTATATCCATCTTCACTAGATCCATGAAAATAGGATCCCTTTCAATTCTCATCATGTTCAAAACTCCATGATCCTTTCTACTCAAAGCATCTATCACCTTATTTTCCTTCCTCGGGTGGTAGTGTATCATGAAATCATAATCCTCGAGTAATTCAAGACATCCCACTTGCCTCATGTTGGGTTATTTTTGTGAGAAAATATACTTCAAACTCTTGTGATCGGTATATATCTCACATTTTCACCATAGAGATAATGTCTCCTTATCTTCAATGAAAATATTACAGAAGCTAACTCAAGATCATGAGTAGGATATTTTTACTCATGAATTTTCAGCTGTCATGATGCATATGCAATAACCCAATCATTCTGCATAAGGACACAACCATGTCCTTTCTTTGATGCATCACTATAAATAACAAAACCATCATTCCCTGATGGTATAGTAAATATAGGGGTATTGAATAATCTTCTATTTAAGTGTGAGCTTCGTTAATGGGTTAGCCAATCCGGCAAAATTCTGGACGAAATGCTGATAACAACCTGCTGAACCAACAAAACTGCATACCTCACTTATACTCATTGGTGCTGGCCATTCATGGATTTCCTTGGTCTTAGAAGGATCAATATAGATTCCATCTTTGGAGACAATATGTCCAAGAAAAGAAATTTCCTGACATCAGAATTCACACTTTCTAAACTTCCTATATAATTCATGTCTTCTCAGAGTCTTCAGGATAATTCGCAAGTGATTTTCATGATCTTCGTAGCTTTTAGAGTATACCAAGATATCATCAATAAATACCACCAGAAAATCATATAGATATTCCTTGAAAACTCTATTCATTAGATCCATGAATAAAGAGGGTGCATTATTCAATCTAAGAGGCATTAATATAAACTCGTAATGCCCATACAGGGTTCAAAATGTAGTCTTTGGAATTTCTTCCTTCTTTATACAAAAATGATGGTATCCAGATCGAAGGTTAATCTTTGAAAAGTATTTAGCTCCATGTAGTTGGTCAAATAAATCATCAATACGAGGTAGGGGATACTTGTTCTTTATTGTTATAACATTTATTTCCCTATAGTCGATATATAAACTCACAGATTCATCTTTCTTCTTAACCAAAAGGATAGGGGATCCACATGGAGAAACACTACGAAGAATTAATATTTATTACTCAATTACTCTAGTTTTTTCTTTAGTTCAACTAATTCCATAGTGACAATTGTATAAGGGGTCTTCGATATTGGCCTTGTACCTGGAATTAAATCATTGGAAAACTCAATTTCTCATTCTGGAGGATTTCCAGGTAAATCTTCCGAAAACACATCTACATATTCTTTCACAATAGGTACACCCTATATTTGAACATTCCTTTCCTCACCCACAGTCATTTCATTCTCTTTCTCCCCAATAATTGAATTTAGTTAAGCTACTGGGGGTGGATCTAGATAAGAATTAGGTGGTGGTGATTCTTCTCTAAAGATAAGGTGTTCCTTATCATCATCATCAAAAATCGTAACCTCCTTATTATTACAACAAATCTTCGCATCATGGTCTGAAATACAATCTATATCGAGGATTATATCAAACTCAATCATAGGTATGATGATGATATCAGAAGATAAAGAACATTTATGTGCTTTAATGGGGACTGATTAACAAAAAATTATTACAATGACACTTCAATTAAGAGTTTTAACTGAAAACTCCCTTTTTAAACCAAATTGGAAATATCTAATTTTCTTAGAAAACCGGGATGATATGAAACAATTCAATGATCCAGAATCAAATAAATCATTGGCTAAATTTGAGGAAACCATTAAATTACTTTCCACAACATCTTTCGGAGCTTCTACATCAGCAGTTGAGATAACATAAGCTTGGCCTTGATCCCTTGGCTTTTTCTGAGGTAAGTTCCCCTGACACGTAGGACATTCATTTTCATAATTCCCCATTTCTATGCAATTATAGCATTCCACATTGACAACAACTCTCTTTCCCTTGCAATCATAATCTTGGGGGCCTTTTTTACCACACTTGTAACAGACTCCCATTCCCTTCAATCAAGTACCAGGGTCTTTCTTCCCACATTTACTTCAAGATGGATAATCAACTTTCCCCTTCTTCCCTTTATTTCTATTTCAAGAGTGGTTAGTAGATCTCTTATTCTCTTGCTTTGATTTAAAGTCATAAGACTTAGAGTATTCCTTTTCTGTCATGATAGCACACGAGACAATATCTTCGTATGATGAGAAGGATTGTGATACTAATGCTCGACGAAGAAATGGTTTTAACCCATAAAAGAAACGATCAATCTTACTTCTTGGATTACATATATAATCTGCCACATGGCTCGCTATCCTTGTAAAGTTAGCCTCATACTTTGCGACATTATCATCCTCCTTTTGCCTCAGACTGAGAAATTACCTTTCCATATCTGCTCGGTTGTCATGAGGAAATTATTTTTCTATGAAAATCTCTTTGAACTCCCTCCAATCCATATTTGATACTTCATCATCCTACTTTTTGTTTTGTATCAATGACCACCATTGATAAGCATCTCTAGTGAGGCGATAAACGGCCATGACAAATTTTTACCTTTCACTACTCCCCAAAGAATGAAATATTTTCTCTAGGTAACTTATCCATTGCTCAACTATTAATGGATTTGTACTCCCATTGAATTTTGGTGGTTCTTGCCCCATGAAGCGATCTAACTTTTATCCTCCAGGCTGCGGATCAGGGTGATCCATACGGGTAAGGTTATTATTCATAACCCGAGCGAGTTTTCCCAGTATAGTGATAAGCTGATCACCACCAGTTGTATCACCATATCCACTATAATTATTTTGAGCAGGAGGTAAATCCCTACAGGGAGTGCATGCATTGATATGGTTTCCATTTCATACACTAGGAATCATTTCTAAACAATGGCATAAAATAGATTAGTTTATGAATTGAAATTCAAAAATCCAAACTTGTAAAATGCTTAACATGAATTGAACAGTTTATGGACATAATACATAATCATAAAAAAATGTTTTCTTTTAGGAAGTATATAATCATAAACCCTTCATAATGGTTTGTAAATAAAATGAGAATTATCCTAAGCATATCCCCTGGGAGTGTCGTAACCCATAGTGCAGGAAGGCCGGTTGTCATGCACCAGTTCCTGTTCAAGTCTATCTCAAAGCGGTGTTTTTGGGGTTTAACCCTAGGTACAACTATCCACGAGACACCTCTACCTGCTCGTATCCAGACATGGATATATTTCTCAGAAAACTCACAAAATCACTACAATACCAAAATTCTAGGAAGTTCTTCTATACTAATCCTCAAAGTCCATCTTAGGTCTATGTGCTCTAATCAGAGTTTATCTAAATCTAGCTTCCAAGGTTTGTACTAAACTTCATCTGATACCAACTGTAATGCCCTGACCCCAGTTACCCAGAGTCAGTGCATTATTACATAACATTAGCATTATCACAAAAGATCATGTCTCGAATGACCGATTAGTTTAGTATCCTTGGAATAACTAGATACATTTATAAAGTTTACATTACAAAATAAAGTGAAAACTACAACAACTACTTGTATCCACACTCATATCCCCTTATACTATCCCTACAGGTCATTCATAAAATACTTCTTCATATCCTGGAAAAATAAAACATAGAAAGAGGTGAGCTCAAATGCCCAGTAAGGATAATAATATAGCAGAAACATTCATAAATAATTATAAACATTTAAGAAAATGTATAACTAAAACAAAATCCTTTTAAACTTGAACTTCAGCATAATATGGTAGAAATAAAATGAAATAATTCCATTTACTTGTTCACAAGGATATTCTATAGTCAAATAATCACATGCAATACCAATAACCACTTTCATAATGATGGAATGCATAATGACAGATTATTATAACCACGTATCCAAGGCCTCGTGACAAGACTAAAAATAAGATTTTGTCAAGGCCTCATTCCAAGACACTATTTTCTCTCATGAGACCTACCAATGCATCGAGGAGCTATAACGAGCTCCACCTGTCACTTACTAAGTCCAATGCATTCCTCATATGAATAGGTTTAAACAAAACATAAACATTCGTATTAAAACTAGCATATGAAATGTAAATACTTTCCCCATAAACCATGAATGGTATAAAAATAACACATCCATAGTCAAACATATCACAAAACCTTCAATACAATATGGATGTTTTGTATCATAATAAATCAACTTCAAATAATCGTAAAATTCATCAAAGGATGTTGATATAGATCAAATCAAAACTATTTGAGAGAAATATCTATTTTTTTGAAATCATTTAAAAGTCACATAATTATAAAATAAAAAATTTACTTTGAAAATATTCTTATAAGATTTTAAGGGAATTTTCGAAGATTTTACAATGGTGGAAAATAGCTGCACCCGCAATATAAGTTAAAAAAAAGACATTCTTACCTTAATTTTGTCGAAAAGGTTAAAAAGGACCTTGTTTGGAAAATGACGCAAAGAATCCTTTATAAAAATCTTATAAAAATTCAAACAAGGGTATTAAAGAATTTAACCCATATTCTGTAAAATAGTAAGAATTTTTTGAAATAAATTTTTAAGAAACATGGATGTGGATGATAAAGAGGTCCTAGTAAATAATTACGTATAAAAAGCTCAGTTAATGAAGAGATTGTGATATAAACCCTTACCTTGTACTTTTCCTTGGTTGAGAGTAGTTTAACCTCCTGTATAATGGTGAAATAATAGTTATTAAATTATACAAGAATCTTATACATATATATGATCTTTTAACATTGCTTTGTTAATAATATCTTGGTATTATCGTCATTTCAGGTTTTAACTTACTCGTTTTCTTTTATATGTTTTGTTACATAAGCCATGTTTTGTTATGGATATGTTGTATATTATTAATACCCAGAATAATATCAAGACCTTAAAAATTATTTTTCATCATAAAATGAGAATTAGACTTGCATGGCTACGATGTGGAATGAATGTCATCGTGTTCATGGAGACGGTAGTCTGTACGTACGCACGAGCGACAATATCATTCATTTGATATTAAAACAATATATAATTGGATGTTATATCATATATAAAGAATAATTATCACGTTATATTTTTTATTTACTTGAATTACACATCATTTTTATACCAATCCAAATAATAATGTATTGAATAACAATTACACCACGACGTGGAGACGGTTGGCCGTGCATACACACGTATGGTGACATGTCATTCAAAGGATAGATAGAATACTGAATATTGATATACCATATTTATAATAAAATCACAGTATATAGAATATACTGGATTTATTATTCTACAATGGAAATAACATATAAATAAGAAGTTGAAGAAGAAAGGAACTTGAAGTAGGGTGGTGAAAACATTACCTCTTCTTCGGGTTCTTCCGTTTGATTTAATCAAAAGGGCTCCTTAAGATGGCTTTATGATCAAAATAAACCCTCAAGGTGGAATTTAGGGAAGTTGAAAGAATATTTGGTCAGGTTTTGGCAGAACCAAAATGATTTGAAGGTGTGAAGAATTGGTTAGAAGTGGTGTCCTTTTATAAGGGGGAGGAGGGTCTCTTTCGGAAAAACTTAATGTATTATTTTATAATAAATTCATATTAAATTTATAATGGATAACAAGTGTATTATTCTAAGTCTAAGGTGAGGATGGGTTGAAATACTTTCAACCAATATATTTTAGACAAGTTTGGGTCATTATATTAACCTTATCTTATAGTTTTAACTCTTAGTTAATTAGTTTGACATTAACCGTGTCACTCTGTATTTTTATATTATATAGTTAATAAACTTAATATATATATCCAATAAACCCCCAAGTGGTCCATTAATGATACACCTATCATTATATATGTCATTTGGCTGATCCTTATCTTTTCAAGAATAGAATATCAATTAATAATATAATATTTGTTTTAAAATATCATTTATGTCAAATTTGACACTATTCAATAATTGATTTTTTTAATGTCTTAACTGTAACATCCCAAGATTTTATGAAAAATATTCTTTTAATTTCATTAATGTCTTGTGTTGTATGCTACACCAAGATTACCTTGCGCTATACGCAACACCGTATTAGCTTGCAGTATACGCAACACTATTCTTGGATCGTGTTACACACAATTTTGATAATAGTTATTCTATGCAACACTGAGTATATATATATATATATATTCAATGTATAAATGAAATATTGTTGGATTATGTTATACAAAACAAAGAAGGATTCTTGCACAGCACGCAACCCTGACTTGGCTTGCATTACACGCAATCACAACCTTCCTCGATAGCGTGTGTTGTACGCAATACCGGGTTTTGCTAAACAACGATATATTATTATAATATTATTATGAACTAGCTGTTATGAATAGTATTAACTGAATTTTGAATCTTATAACATTATTATTCATCTTACACATTTTCTAAAACATGGTAGAAGAACAAAATAAATTTTTCCGGTAAAATAAGTATTTTTCAAAAAATGATGTTTTGTCGACTTTTGATGGAACACCCACTTTAAATCTAGTTTTTGACATGTTTAGAAGTTAAATTTGACAAAATAAAATTATTATTTGGAATCATGAAAAAAAAATTTACTTTGGATAAATTTTTCATATTATTCTGGTAACTTTCATATTTTGATGAATAGTAAAAACACGCTATATTTTAATTAAAAACAACTTTTTTCATCGCAATAATTTATATTGTTAAATTATATTTAATGGTTTTAAATTATAAATAGAATATATTTTTACCATTTAATATAATGTATTTCATTAGCATTGATTCTACCTTGAATTCGTAGGATAAATCAATTCAATCTTTTGCAATGTTTTAAAGAAAAACCCGTTTTCTTTCGACAATGGGATTAATTTTAATTTAATTTCTGCAACTTTTGTGTATTGAATTTGGAAAAATGGATTCCATATTTGGAATCAGTGGATCCAAATTATGTTAATAAGCTACTTTTAATTTTTGGGAATTATGAATAGTAACTACGGTAAATTTTATTTACCATAGTTAAAGGTAAATCAGGTAATTAAGGGTAAATATAATATTATAAAATTAACCTAACACATGTCAAAATCCTATTGGATGACTAAAAGTCGACCCATATCTCCTAAGGGTCGGATTAGATTCATTTAATGGACTTTTTTTATGAAAATAATTTAATTATTATTAAAACCAAAGAATGTGACAACATGTCACTTTCTTAAATCTTATAAGTATAATAATTTTAATTTAGTGATAAACTTCATGAAACTTCGAACATAAATAGTATACAGAAAGTTAATACAATTATATACATCATAGGAATTTATTTAGAATTTTTAAGGATTAAATAATTATCATTTATTATGACACAATGATGATGAAATAATTTTCTTATTAATGAAATATTGACATAATTGATGTTATAAATACCCAAATAAATGTAATTTAAGAATTTTTATGAATTAAATTAATTTTATAGGTTAATAGGACATGTTATTATTGATTTAATAAACTTTTTTCGAACTAATCATTCTGTTATGATTTTAACAAAAATCAATTACTAAATAGTGTCAAAATTGACAAAAAATAGTTTTTAAAACAAATATTATATTATTAATTGTTATTTTATTTTTAAAAATCTAAGGTTCACCCAAATGACTTATATAAGGTTATATATATTAATAATAAACAACTTGGGGTTCTTTTGGCTTCTTATATTATGTTTATTAACCTTATAGTATAAGAACACAAGAAGACACGGTAAATGTAAAATTATTTAACTTAATGTTAAATCTAAATGATAAGGTTAAAATAGGAACCTAAACTTGTATAAATTCTATTGGATGAGAGGATTTCGACCCATCCCCACCTTAGCTTCGAAATATATCAATTTGGAGCTATTTAAAACCGAATTTGACTTTATAATAAAATAATAGTTTTAGTTATTCCAAAGGTACCCCTCTCCTCCCTTATAAAAAGGGAACCTCCTCCTCCCTCTTCCACACACCACTTTGAGCCTTCAAGCTCGGCCAACCCCTGAAAATTTCTCCTCTCCACTTCCCTAGAAACATCCTAGAGGTTATGGTCTTATTAAAAGACCTATTTTAGTACCCTAAAAGGAGGTCTCAAAGAAGCACTTCAAAGAAGAGGAGTTTCAGACACTTACGAAGCAAATCAGACCTAAGGTAAGGGAAAATATCACAATCTCATTTTATCCGAGATTTTTTATACTTTGGTATTTACTGGGGTTTATTTTATCATCCACATCCATGTTTCCTCAATATGTAATATTGTTTCCATCCACCTACAATTGTGTAAATCCAATTTTACCCTTCGGTGAGTTTTTTATATAAAAGTTATCTTTTGTCATTTTTCGTATGAGGTACTTTTTGACTTTTCTGACAAAAGTACGAAAAGATTGTTTTTTGAACTTATACGACATGAATGGATTTTTAAAACATTATTTCCAAGAATCTTACTTTACAAGTTTTCAAGTTTATTTTTAATCAACTTCTTTTAGTTTAAAATTGTATGACATGTTAAGAAAGGAAAATGTTTTTGAAGTAGAAATGATATTTTCCTCAAGAATGGAGTTCAAGTGTTTTATCAAAATTATTTTTCATCTAAGATAATAAAGGGTTCTATTTATATCCCTATTTTTACATTTATTTGACTATGTTGTGATGGAATTATTTTTATGAATTCCTTTATCTTATATGAATTGTTTTATAATGTCATGATGTTTAAGATTCCCATTTTTATTACATGGGTTATGCTATTATGTGTGGTTTATGTTTATTTTGTGGCACAAGTAAGAATGATTTCATTATGAGATGGGTGGGACCTATATCTCCCTCCAATGCATTGGGTAAAGATTTTATATCTCATGAGATAGACATGGCTGGAACGGTAGGTTATACCGGTTCAGTGAAACAGGGCTGAAACGAGGAGTGAACTCGGTTCAGAAAGGGACTTTGTCCACAAAGATAGTCTTGGAAATGAGTCTTGAATAACAATAAATTATTCTCTATGATTATGTGTGTATGCCACAAAGTTTCATGTTTTATGTTATGATTATTGGGATTACATTTCACTACTATGATTTATCCCATGTTAGGAAATTATGATCTCTTTTGCAGGTTAAGATTTCCAAAAGATATGTTCTTATGAATATGACGTGATTGATATTTCTTTTTTTACCCTTACTGAGCATTTGAGCTCACCCTTTTATGTTTTCTTTTCCCTAGGATATAAATAAAGGATTTAGGTTTAAAAAAAAGAATATCTTTATGGGATATGTTGATGATCATTCACCACGACTAGAAGATTATATTCCGAGTTTCCAAAGACACTAAACTATTACGGTCCTTGTGTGTGTGTTTTTGTTATGTACTAAGTATTCCGAAAAAGTATTGTAATGTATATGTACATTAAGCTTTGGGTCTCTACAGTTGGTATCAGAGGGAGGTTTAGTTAAACTTTGGAAACTAGGATGCGAGAACTTTAGTGAGATCCCTAGAGATATTTCTAAGGTATGTCTAGGGATGTCCCTAAGGTTAAGTATACATATAGGTTATAGTACTATAATCACGCTAACGATCATAGAATTAAACATAAGATGTTAGATATTTAAGGTACTCCCCCTTTATTATGTTGTTTTCCCTAGCATGATTTTTGCCTCTCACACTATTCTTTTTGGGTTTTAGACGATGGCTGGAACCCGAAAAAACCATGTTGATCAATGTAATGGACAATGAAATGATTGTCCTCCTGAACAAACAAATGTTATGGGAGATGGAGTGAAAAATCTTATTTCTATACTTACACAAGCTATGAATCATTCTGGACTTCCAAATGAGCAGAGAAGGGAACAACATTCTATTGAGTCCTTCATGAGGCAACGTCCACCTTCTTTCAGTGGGTCTTATGATCCACTTGTTGCTGAACAGTGGATCAGTACCACTGAAAAGATATTTTCAGTTCATCAATGTTCTGAACATGATAAAGTCATCTTAGAAGTATATCATTTGGAAGGTGAAGCTTATCAATGGTGGAATGTTATCAAGAATACGAGGCAAAAAGATGAAATTGAGTCCATGGAATAGGACGAGTTCAAGAACTTCTTTTTCAATAAGTACATCCCTCTTATTCTTCGAACAAAGATGGAGAAGGAGTTTCTTGAACTAAAGAAAAAGGACGATGAATCTGTTTGTATATATGAAGCGAATTTTACAAGGCTTGAAAGGTATGAATCTGGATTTATCATACAACCTGAAAGTAAAGTTGATTGATTCTTCAGTGGATTAAAACCAAATCTTCGAAGGGCATTAGCTATAAGAGACTTCAGTAGCTATGAAGAAATTGTGTTTTGTGCTATCAAGGTAGAAATGGAAGTTGTTGTTACTTCTCCATCTCATAGTTTTGACAAGAAATGAAAGATGGAGTTCAAGGAGAAATCTCAGAATAATGGTGAAAAGAAGATGAATGTTTCCTTATGCTCAAAGTGTGGAAAGAGGCATGGTGGAGATTGTCTTAAAGGGACAAGTAAATGTTTCAAATGTAGAAAGGAAGGTCATCGGGCATTTGAATGCCGCAATGATGGGAAGAATATGCCAAATGATGAAAACAAAGGAAGGGATACATAGAATGAACCTACTACACTTCAATGCTTCAATTTCAAGGAAGTGGGGCATTATGCTAATAAATGCCCTAATCCAAGGGTTAGTGATGATCGACATGAGCAACCACTTAAGGCAAAGGACAAAGGGAAGTCACATGTGATCACCATTGGCGATGTTGAATATGAAAACAATGTGGTGGAATGATTAAGTGTTTATGTAATGGGATTCCAGAATAATGTTGTATATAGTATCGTGGAATATTGGAATATTTATGTTTTGGTCTATTGTGGTTTTCAATAATTTTATGGCATCGGTAACCATAAAAAGTGATTGAAATATTTTTTGAAAGCAGATGATATGCACATTATGAAGGGATAAAGAGAATCTAATATGTTTGATAGTATTCATGAGCTCATGATTGATATAATTACTAAGTGATATCATGGTTTGAGTATATAGAATTTTGAGGATTTTGGTATGTGGAAAGTGTTAACTTTTAACTGCATTCATGTTTTCACTAAGGTTCAATGGATATTCATTCTTCAAGAGAATACATGATTAAGGTATTAACATGTTTGTAATTTGACCAACAAGATATATCTTATGATATATGGGGGATAAATGATGGCATTCACATGATCATTTTCAGCTTGGACCGAAGTATTTTAGATAAGCCTAAAGATTGGAATGGATTATGTTGGACATAAGTTAGTATTGTTTAAGGACAAAACTTTTTTTTTGATATTGTTGAAGGGATGTTATAGTAATATTTCTTTAGAAAAAGGGAAACCTGCAGGATGGACGATAGCCCATCACGTCGGACAAGGCTGTGGGAATCGAACCCACAACCGAAGTGCGATTGGGCTTTATCACCTACCACTGGCCTACAGGAAGTCCCTGTTTATTATAAACTAGTTTTATTATATTAAGCAGTATAATATAAGAAGTATAAGTCCATTTTAGGAACCATATATGATTAATCCCACTATAGATGGACTTACACATTTTTTTTGATAACTTTTCTAACATTTTGTTTGAGACCGATGGAATGACCCCTCATTCAATCACGTGATCTGCTAACACATCACAAATGAAAAATTCAACTTCATTTTTTAAGAGATGAAGTGGAAATTGCCCAAAGAACGACTAACGGTGATACTATACCAAAATCACGAAAGTATTTCTTCTAATTCCAATTTCATAAACTTTAGGGAAATGATATTGAAAACCAAAAATGTTGTCCTAGTTCCCTTATATCCGATGAATCAGATGGTACCTTAGATCATCACAAATCAATATATTTGTGATTGTTGGCTTTTTAATAGCCATGTTCTCTACCAATCTCCATCAGAACTTGATGGGTAGATTTTTCTTCCATATCCATATTTTCACCTATGTTCTCCTACGTGGAAATCCAGTGATGAGTTAATTTGGGTGACCGTTACATTTCATACTTTAGTTTTTAAATCCATGTTTTGGTATTACTTTTTACATTGTGGGTTTCTATTAAACAAACTTTTGAGTAGTAAACCATTTATAACCCCGACGAATTTTGAGGGCGAAATTCATTTTAAGGGGGGTAGAATGCAACACCTCGAGATTTTATGAAAAATATTCTTTTAATTTCATCAATGTCTTGTGTTGTATGCTACACCAAGATTACCTTGCGCTATATGCAACACCGTATTATCTTGCAGTATACCCAATACTATTCTTGGATCGTGTTACACACAATTTTGATAATAGTTATTCTATGCAAAATTGCGTATATATATATATATTCAATGTATAAATGAAATATGGTTGGATTATGTTATATGAAACAACGAAGGATTCTTGCACAGTGCGCAACCCTGACTTGGCTTGCATTACACGCAATCGCGACCTTCCTCGATAGCGTGTGTTGTACGCAATACCAGGTTTTACTAAACAACGATATATTATTATAATATTATTATGAACTAGCCATCATGAATAGTATTAAATAAATTTTTAATCTTATACCATTATTATTTATCTTACACATTTTCTAAAACATGTTATAAGAACAAAATAAATTTTTCGGGTAAAATAAGTATTTTTCAAAAAATGTAGTTTTTCCACCTTTTGATGGCACACTCACATTAAATATAGTTTTTTGAGATGTTTATAAGTTCAATTTGACAAAATAAAATTCTTCTTTGGAATCATGAAAAAAAAATTTACTTTGGATAAATTTTTCATATTATTCTGGTAACTTTCATATTTTGATGAATAGTAAAAACACGCTATATTTAATTAAATACAACTTTTTTCATCGCAATAATTTAAATGGTTAAATTATATTGAATGGTTCTAAAGTATAAATAGAATATATTTTTACCATTTAAAATAATTTATGTCATTAGCATTGATTCTATCTTGAATTCGTAGGATAAATCAATTCAATCTTTTGCAATGTTTTAAAGAAAAAACCGTTTTCTTTCGACAATGGGATTAATTTTAATTTAATTTCTGGAACTTTTGTGTATTGAATTTGGAAAAATGGATTCCATATTTAGAATCAGTGGATCCAAATTATGTTAATAAGCTACTTTTTATTTTTGGGAATTATGAATAGTAACTACGGTAAATTTTATTTACCATAGTTAAAGGTAAATCGGGTTATTAAGGGTAAATATAATATTATAAAATTACCCTAACACATGTCAAAATCCTATTGTATTACTAAAAGTTGACCCATATCACCTAAGGGTTGGATTAGATTCATTTAATGGACTTTTTTCTATAAAAATAATTTAATTATTATTAAAACCAAAGAATGTGACAACATGTCACTTTCTTAAATCTTATAAGTATAATAATTTTAATTTAGTGATAAACTTCATGAAACTCCGAAAAATAATAGTCTCCAGAAAGTTAATACAATTAAATACATCATAGAAATTTTTTTATAATTTTTAGGGATTAAATAATTGTCATTTATTATGACACAAAGATGATGCAGTAATTGTCTTATTAATGAAATATTGACATAATCGATGTTATAAATACCCAAATAAATGTAATTTAAGACTTTTTATGAATTAAACTAATTTTATAGGTTAATATGGCATGTTAGTATTGATTTAATAAACTTTTTTTGAACTAATCATTCTGTTATGATTTTCAGAAAAATCAATTACTAAATAGTGTCAAAATTGACATAAAATAGTTTTTAAAACAAATATTATATTATTAATTGTTATTTTATTCCTAAAAATCTAAGGTTCGGCCAAATGACTTAGATAAGGTTATATATATTAATAATAAACAACTTGGGGTTCTTTTGGCTTCTTATAGTAAGTTTATTAACCTTATAGTATAAGAACACAAGAAGACACGGTAAAAGTAAAATTATTTAACTTAATGTTAAATCTAAATGATAAGGTTAAAATAGGAACCTAAACTTGTCTAAATTCTATTGGATGAGAGTATTTAGACCCATCCCCAACTTATATTCGAAATAAATCAATTTGGAGATATTTAAAACCTAATTTTACTTTATAATAAAATAATAGTTTTAGTTATTCCAAAGGTACCCCTCTCCTCCCTTATAAAAAGGGCACCTCCTCCTCCCTCTTCCACACACCACTTTGAGCCTTCATGCTCGGCCAACCCCTGCCAATTTCTCCTCTCCACTTCCCTAGAAACATCCTAGAGGTTCTTGTATTCTTCAAAGACATATTTTAGTACCCTAAAAGGAGGTCTCAAAGAAGCACTTCAAAGAAGAGGAGTTTCGGACACTTACGGAGCAAATTGGACCTAAGGTAAGGGAAAATATCACAATCTCATTTTATCCGAGATTGTTTATACTTTGGTATTTACTGGGGTGTATTTTATCATCCACATCCATGTTTCCTCAATATGTAATATTGTTTCCATCCACCTACAATTGTGTAAATCCAATTTTACCCTTCGGTGAGTTTTTTATATAAATGTAATATTTTGTCATTTTTCGTACGAGGTAATTTTTGACTTTTCGACAAAAGTACAAAAAGAATGTTTTCTTAACTTATAAGACATGAATTTATTTTTAAAACATTATTTTATGAATCTTACTTTACAAGTTTCAAGTTTATTTTTAATCAACTTCTTTTAGTTTAAAATTGTATGACATGTTAAGAAAGGAAAATGTTTTTGAAGTAGAAAGGATATTTTCCTCAATAAAGGAGTTCAAGTGTTTTATCAAAATTATTTTCCATCTAAGATAATAAAGGGTTATATTTCTATCCCTATTTTTACATTGATTTGACTATGTTGTGATGGAATTATTTTTATGAATTCCTTTATCTTATATGAATTGTTTTATGATGTCACGATGTTTAAGATTCCCATTTTTATTACATGGGTTATGCTATGATGTATGGTTTATGTTTATTTTGTGGAACATGTAAGAATGATTTAATTATGATATGGGTGGGACCTATATCTCCCTCCAATGCATTGGGTAATGATTTTATATCTCATGAGATAGACATGGCTGGAACGGTAGGTTATACCGGTTCAGTGAAACAGGGCTGAAACGAGGAGTGAACTTGGTTCAGAAAGGGACTTTGTCTACTAAGATAGTCTTGGGAATGAGTCTTGACTAATAAGAAATGATTATCTATGATTATGTGTGTATCCCACAAAGTTTCATGTTTTATGATATGATTATTGGGATTACATTTCACTACTATGATTTATCCCATGTTATGAAATTATGATCTCTTTTGCAGGTTAAGATTTCTAAAAGATATGTTCTTATGAATATGATGTGATTGATATTTCTTTTGTTTACCCTTACTGAGCATTTGAGCTCACCCATTTATGTTTTCTTTTCCCCAGGATATAATTAAAGGATTTAGGTTTAAAAAAAAGATCTTTATGGGAGATGTTGATGATCTTTCACCACGATTAAAAGATTATATTCCGAGTTTCCAAAGACACTAAACTATTATGGTCCTTGTGTGTGTGTTTTTGTTATGTACTAAGTATTCCGCAAAAGTAATGTAATGTCTATGTACGTTAAGCTTCGGGTCTCTACATTAACAACATTATTAATTCGAATAAAATTATTCTATGAAATACTAACATGTTATAGTAACTAATAAAATTTGTATATGGTATCAAAACTTTCAAATTATATTTATTTTAACTTTTATATTACCAATTATTTGATTCTTTCATTAATAAGGAAAATACTACATCATTATTATGTCATAAATAAATTGAATTATTAAACGTCTAAAAATCATAAATAAAAAACCATTATGTAGGAAATATTTTTATATTTCTAATGAATATTTATAGTTGAAAATATAACATATATAACCATATGTCAAAATTGTTTTGCTATAACATATATACTTATGTCATTTTTGTATTTACTTTAACTCAATTAATATAAAGTGTCCTTATCACCTACAAGTGGATCCATGAGGTCCCAAAATCGACCTAGAGATGCCCATGGTCGGGAATGTATCAACCAATAAGGTTAGGACATGTTTTAGGGTAATTTATTATTATTATAATATTAATTTTTACCCTTATTTACCTGATTTACCCTTTAACCATGGTAAATAAAATATTTACCGAAGTAATTATTCAAAATGTCTAAAAGATACCTATTTACACAACTTGGAAATCATGATTCTAAATATGAAATCAATTTTTCTAAATTCAAAACACAGAAGTGGCAGAAATTAATTTAAAATTAATTCCCGTTGTTAAAACAAAAAATTTGTTTTTAAGAGATAATAACTATCAAAAGATTAACACTTGTTTATGTCTGGTTTAAAGGTGAAATTATTTCCAATGACCAAAATTTTACTAAATGGTAAAAATATATTCTAAATATTTTTTAAAACCACTCAAATTCATAATTTATCACTATTAATTATTTTGATTAAAAAAGTTGTTGTTAATTAAAATTTAGTAATTTTCACTATTTATCAAAATATAAAAGTTATCTCAAAAGTACCAAAATTTCACCCTAAGATAATTTAAATATTAAAAAAACAAAAATGAAGTCCATTTTGAGAGTTACAATTTAAAAAAATTCAAAAAGTGGTTATTACTAGTTATAACAGCAAGTTTGATTGGTTGTGGTGTGTGTTAGAACTCGAAGTTGCTTACAACACACGCTACTGTATTATTCAAAGAGAAGTGTACCGTGGAAGCTTGGGGTGTTAAAATTTGGAACCTAATCCTCTTAAACATATTAAGGGATCCCCTTCATGGCTTGGTCTCATGCCGCCTCATCTCACCTTCTGTTTTGGGCCAACGCCCCTAAAGATCTTAGATGACATTTGCGACAGGTCCCATGTTTCGAACAAGGTCAGCAGTCGACCCTCATCTGTCTGTCCCCATTACAAGATAATGTGATATGGGTACTGTGTTTTGAATATGGTCAATATTTGTCCCTTATCATCGTTCCACCATCATTGTGATCTATATTTTGAGCATCATGATTCACACATTTCCACTTCTTCATGTTCCAGTGGAATTCCGACATACTCAACTTGGCTTCTTCGCGCATCTAGGTGCACTACATGGACGAGTTAGCATCATTGGGACGACATTCACCGAGCATCCCATAAAATAAACATGTTCCTTCTGGTTTCAGGAGAGTCCCACCACCACTTCTTGTTTCCCACATTGTGCACGACTCACGTGGGCTTAGTAGTTTTGGTAGGATGTGCACCGGCGTAGCCAGGATTTTCATTGCCCCACATGACGTTAAACTATGCTTCCAGAACTACGTATGGCTTTATTCCCATCCTTGTGGGATACATAGTGACACCCATGAATTTATCCTCGGGTACAGCCCCAGGGATCATAAATCTTGTTCCTCCCCATTTCTGGCCCCCTGGCCTGACCCCTCGTGGGGAACAATGTAACTACAACTTTTCCCTGAACAAGTTCAGGATGCCCCACAATGACACATGGGAGCAATATTACCCTCCTCAGAGAGGTCCTTTCTAAAGGTAAGAATTATCCATGATCAAACTGATGTGCCCATCTAATGTGCTTCCACCACAGTGGCGTAATTTCAAGAGTGTTGGATTATGTTTGAACAAACAGTCACTCCACATTCAACGCTTTTTGTGCCCCTTATTCGGACCCTCCTCCCCTTTCACGTCTAGAAGAACCCCCTAACAGTATGGATGCTCAGCCTATGGCTCGCCTATGGTCCTGGGCCAATGTTCTTTAAGGCTAATGGATGACATTTTGATTCAGGACCCATTTTTCGAACATGGTCAATGGTCATCCCCCATTTGTTATTGTAACACCCTGATATTTTATGAGAAGTATATTTTTTATGTATTATGTTATATAAAAAGGAATCTTTCACTGCACACAACACTATCTTGGCTTACGTTACATGCAATCACGACCTTCCTCGATAGCATGTGTAGTACGCAATACCGAGTTTTACAGAACAACGATATATTGTTATAAAATTATGAACTAGCCTTTATGAATAGTATTAACTGAATTTTAAATTTTATAACATTATAAATCATCTTAAACATTTTCTAGAATGAGGTATGAAAATAAAAACACTTTTTTCGGATAAAAGAAGTACTTTTCAAAAAACACAGTTTTACTGCCTTTTGATGGTGCCCACATCTTAAATCTATTTTTGGACATGTTTATAAGTTCACTTTGACAAAATAAAATTCTTCTTTGGAATCGGGATATTAAAATTTACTTTGGATAAATTTTTCATATTATTCTGGTAACTTTCATATTTTTATGAATAGTAAAAACACACTATATTTTAATTAAAAACAAATTTTTTTTCATCGCAATAATTTATATGGATAGATTATCTTTTTAATTGGGTTTTAATTGTAATTAGAACATATTTTTACCATTTAATCCAATGTTGGTCATTGTAATTAATTTCACTTTGAAATTGGACATAAACAAGTGATGATCTTTTGATAGTTATTGTTTCTTAAAAACACGCTATTTGTTTTGATAAAGGGAATTCCATTTAAAAGTAATTAATTCCACTTATATGTTTTGAATTTGGAAAAATAGAAATAATTTTTGAATTCATAATATTAAATATATCATAGGCTGAAATTTTGGTATTTTTCTAAAAAAAATTCAATTTTTGATGAATAGTGAAAACACTGAGTTTTTGGTTAAAACTGACTTTTTATTTAAATAACCATTTATTTGATTTAAATTTATTTTAGGTCAAAATAGATACATAATACTTATATAAGTTCAATTAAATTAATTGGAATATTTTTATAATAATTTTATATTTATAAAAAAATTGTATTGAACTTTTCACCGTCTTTTACCCACCTCCTAGGAGCTTTTGCAATTGTTCATAAACCTTAATTTTACCGCTTCTGGGAGTTGAATTTAAAAAATATGAGAGACACAGTTAATATAAATGAGTAAAATTTGGTTCAATTAGATGAAAATAATTTTTCATGAATAGTAACTTTTTACTTTTATTTACCATGGTTAAATGTAAATAGGTTAATTCAAGGATAAAAGAATATTATAATAATTCAACATTACCTTAACACTTGTACAAACCTTATTGGATGAGTAATGACCGACCATGGCCATCCTTGGGTCGATTTTGGGACCCCATGGAGCCACTTATCAAAGACAATGACACATTAGATTAATTAATTTAATGTAAAGACAAAATTGGCATTAACAAAAATCCTTTAGTAATTATTTTTTATAAGGGGATATATAAATTATCTTTTCGACTATAAATATTAATTGGAAAGTTAAAAATATTTCCTACATGTTGGTATTTTTTTAATAATTTTTAGACATCAAATAAATTAAATTATTTATGACACAATAATGATGCAGTATTTACCTAATTATTAAATGATTTAAATAAATAAGATTATAATGATTAAAATATTTTCCAAAACATGTCCAATTCTGATCGGATGATTTTATTTCGACCATGAGTCATCTTATCTTTATCTTTAATGATTTTTGGACCTTTTGAAACCGAAAATAAGTTTATAATAAAATATTATTTTCACACTTTCCAAAGGTTCCCCTCTCCTCCCTTATAAAAGGGAACCTCCTCCCTCTCCTCCTCACACCACTTTGAGCCTTCAAGCTTAGAAAACCCCATCCCATTTCACTTCAAAACCTCCTTATAAACCTACTATAGGTACTGGTCTTCTCAAAAGACCAACTCTAGTGCCCAAAGAGAAAGTTTAAAGGAGGCACTTTGAAGAAGAGGTAATACCTTCTACCGTTTTCTTCAAGTTTCATTTTTCTTCTACTCACTCTTATATACTTGTTTCATTATGAGGTAACAACATCAGTATCCCTCATATACTGATATGTTATTATAAATATGAAACAACCCTATTTCACCTCTTATCCATCTTACGGTAAACGAAATCACCGTGCATGCATACGTACGGAATACCATCTCCACGCCGTGGTGTAAAATGTTTTCCACCACCACCTTACTTGGATGGGTATAATATTGTAAATAAATGACTATATATGATTATTGTAAAGTGGTATTGATTCTGAAATATTATGCATACACTTAAATACAATTCCACGATCATGGGAACGATATCATCACTCGTGCGTACGTACGGTCTACCGTCTCCACGATGTTATGCGACTCGTTCTATATGATCTTCATTGAATAATGATTTTATAAATGAAATGAATGAATGAATATGATATATATTACACTAATACCATTCTGTAAATGATGTATCTATATCCTATAAAGAGGAATAAGAATTTATTCGAGAAAACACGTATAAGAACATAAAGCAATAAACATCCGAATAACAAGTAGCAATGAAATATTACTACTAAGAAGATACAAATATGACCATATATGATATCATAACAATGAATATTATTTTGTAATTAGTGAATTATCATTATTTAAACCATATTACAAGAGTTTTGGATTCATACAAAGCATATCAGACCAAACGTAAGGGAAAATATCACAATCTCATTTTTATCCGAGATTGTTTATACTTTGGTATTTACTGGGGTGTATTTATCATCCACATCCATGTTTCTCAAATATGTAATATTAATTCCATCCTCCTACAATTTTTTAAATCCAACTTTACCCTTCCGTGAGTTTCTAGTAAATGATATGCAAGGAATCTTTTGTCGTTTTTCGTACAAGGTACTTTCTGACTTTTCCAGCCAAAGTACGAGAAGAATGTTTTTTAACTTACTGTGTGAATGGATTTTTAGAACATTTTTTCCAAGAATCTTCCTTTACATGTTTTCAAGTTTATTTTTAATCAACTTCTTTTAGTTTAAAATTATATGACATGTTAAGAAAGGAAAAATGTTTTTGAAGTAGAAAGTAATTTTCCTCAAGAATGGAGTTCAAGTGTTTCATCAAAATTATTTTCCATCTAAGATAAAATAGGTTTCTATTTCTAACCCTATTTTTACATTTATTTGATTGTTTTATGATGGAATTAATTTTATGATGTCCTTTTATCTTATATGGGTTATGTTATGATGGCATGATGTTTAAGAATCCCATTTTTATTAAATGGGTTATGCTATGATGTATGATTTATGATTTTGTGGCACATATAAGAATGATTTAATTATGAGATGGGTGGGACCTATATCTCCCTCTAATGCATTGGGTAAATATTTATATCCCATGAGATAGACATGGCTGGAATGACAATTTAAACCGTTTCAGTGATACATGACTGGAACGAGGAGTGAACTCGGTTCATTAATGGACTTTGTCCTCTGTGATAGTCTTGGAAATGAGCCTTGTCTAATATGAAATGATTTTCTATGATTATGTGTGCCTGCCACAAAGTTTCATATTTTATGTTATGATTATTTGGTATTACTTTTCATTACTATTATTTATCCCATGACATGATATTATGACCTATTTTGCAGGTTAAGATTTTCAAAATGATATGTTCTTATGAATATGATATGACTAATATTTCTTTTGTTTACCCTTACTGATTATTTGAGCTCACCCTTTTGTATGTTTTATTTTCCCCAGGCTAGGAAGAAAAATATTAAGTAGAATATGCCAAAAAGGGACTCTAGATACGATGAAATAAATGGGAGACAACGTAGATGATTTATGAACCAGTTGTTTATGTTTCCCAGTTTCTAAAGACACTATACCTATAAGGTCCTTTCATGGTTTTGTTATATGTTGTAATAAGTATGCTTCAATTTTTGAAGTAATAACCATATATGTAAAGTATGGGTCGTTATAGTTGGTATCAGAGGAAAGGTATAGTCAACCTTTGGAAACTAGGGTGTGAAAGCCTTAGTAAGAACCCTAAGGATAAGTCTAAGCATTGAACACAATATTAGTGTTTTAGAAATGTCCATAAACAACCTATGATAAGACCTTAAGTGTGAAATTTTATTCTTGATTATGTGGTTTTCCTATTATGATTAGTGTTTCTCACACTATGCTTCTTGGTTTTAGTCAATGGCTGGAACCCGAAGGAACCGTGTTAATGCTGAATGTGATGGGAAATGCAATGATTGTCCCCATGAGCAACCAAATGTTATTGGAGATGGAATGAAAAATATTGTAGCCATGCTCACACAACTTTCTCAAGGTATGAACCATGCAGGGCTTCCAAACGAGCAATGGAAGGAGTAACATTCTGTTGAATCCTTCATGAGGCAGCTTCCACCTTCATTTAGCGGGTCTTCTGATCCATTAGTAGCTGAACAATGGATTAGTACCACTGAAATGATATTTTCGGTTCTACAATGTTCTGAACATGAAAAAGTCATCTTAACAGTGTATCGTTTGGAAGGTGATGCTGATCAATGGTAGAATCTTATCAAGAATACGAGGCAAATAGATGAAATTGAGTCCATGGAATGAGACGAGTTCAAGAACTTATTTTCCAATAAGTAATTCCCTTGTATTCTTCGAACAATGATGGAGAAGGATTTTCTTGAACTGAAGTAAAAGGATGATGAATCGGTTGGTACCTACGAAGCTAATTTTACAAGACATGCAAGGTACGCTTTTGGAATTATTATCCAACCTGAGAGTAAAATCGATCGATTCTTTGGTGGCTTAAAACCAAGTCTTTGAAGGGAGTTAGCCATAAGGGACTTCAATAGCTACGAGGAAATTGTTCGATGTGCTCTCAAGGTTGAGATAAAGATTGGAGTAACGCATTAGTCATATGGGTTTGATAAGAAAAGGAAAATGGAATTCAAAGGAAAATCTAAAGACCACACTAAAAAGAAGATGAATTTTTCTTTATGCTCAAATTGTGGAGAGAAACATGGAGGGAATTGTCTTAAGGGGACAAGTAAATATTTTATGTGTGGAAAATAAGGTCATCGGGCAGTTGAATGTCGAAATAATGGGAAGAAGATGTCTAATGATGCTAATAAATAAATGGATACATAGAATGAACCTCCTACACTTCAATGTTTCAAGTGCAAAGAGATGGGGCAATATTCCAATCAATGCACAAATCCAATGGTTGTTGATGATGATCGACATCAACAAACTCTTAAGGCCAAAGACAACGGAAAGTCACATGCAATTACTATCGGTGATGTGGAGTACGTAAAGAAGTGGTGAAAGGTACACATACCATCCACTCTAAAGTAGAAAATGTTTTATTTGATTCTGGATCCACCCACTCTTTTATTTCTGAAGAATTTTCTAAGGGTATCGCCGTATTACCTCAACAATTAGATGTTGAGTTAGCTGTGACACCTACTAATGGCACAATGGTCGCATCAAAAGTTTATAATTCTTCTCCGATTAAAGTTTGTGGGAAAGTTCTTCCTACAAATCCTATGATCCTTCCTATAGTGGAATTTGATATGATTCTTGGCATGGATTGGATTTCTTTATAAGGAGCTCATATCAATTGCCAAAAAAGGGAAATTATATTTAATATTTCAGATCAATCTATGATCGTCTATCGATGAAAGGATGAATATAACCTTCCAGAGGAAATTTCTTCAATCTTACGGGTCTTGATTCCAATAAATGAAGGTTATTTATCTCAAATGGTTGGCGAGAAACTCACGATTAAGAATATGCCCATTATACGAGAGTTTGATGATGTCTTTCTGGAGGAATTGCCGGGTCTTCCACCAAATTGTGAATTTGAGTTTTCAATAGAACTCATACCGGGTGCTTTGCCTATTTTAAAGAAACCTTATATAATAGCCCCAATTGAGTTGCAGGAATTGAAGAAGCAACTCCAAGAGAATCTTGATAAAGGATTCATACTCCATAATGCGTCACCTTGGGGAGAACCTGTTACATTTGTTAAGAAGAAATATGGATCAATGAGACTCTGCATTGATTATAGAGAACTTTACAAGATCAAGATCAAGAACAAATATCCTCTCCCGTGCATTGATGACTTATTTGACCAATTATGCGGAGCTCAATACTTTTCCAAGATTGATCTTCGTTCAGAGTGTCATCAATTAAGTGTCAAAAGGGAGGATATACCAAAGACGACTTTCCATACAAGGTATGGACACTATGAATTTATAGTGATGCCATTTGGTCTTACTAATTCCCCTGCTATATTCATGGATCTGATGAATAGAGTCTTTAGAGACTATCTTGATCAGTTTGTGGTAGTCTTTATAGATGATATTATTGTCTATTCAAAGTGAAAGGAATAACATGAAGATCACTTGAGAATTGTATTGAAGACCCTGAGAAAGGAGAAGCTTTATGCCAAATTTACCAAGTGTGAATTTTGGCTTCAAAAAGTTGCATTTTTGGGTTACATAATCTCAAAAGAGGGGATATATATGGATCCAGCAAAAAGAGAGGTTATCGAAAGATGGTCGAGACCAACAAAAATAACTGAGATCTGATGTTTTCTTGGTTTGGCTGGATATTATCGACGTTTTGTGAATGATTTTTCACGATTATCTAATCCACTCACCAGGTTGACTCAAAAAGGAGTTAAGTTCGTGTGGACGGAGGAGTGTGAAGAAAATTTCAAGGAATTGAAAAGAAGGTTATCTAGTGCACCTATGCTCACACTTAATTGTAGTGGAGAAAGGATTGTAATCTACAGTGACACATCCAAGAAGGGATTGGGGTGTGTTCTCATGCAAAATGATATGGTGATAGATTATGAATAACGACAATTGAAAATTCATGAGAAAAATTACCTAACTCATTATTTGGAGATAGCTGCGTTAATGTTTTCATTAAATATTTGGAGGAATTATATTTATGGTGAAAGGTGTGATATTTATACTGATCACAAAAGTTTAAAGTATATTTTCACACAAAAGGAGATGAATATGCGCCAAACAAGATGGTTGGAGCCGATTAAGGACTATGACTGCTCAATTCATTACCACCCTGGGAAAGCAAACAAGGTGGCAGATGCATTAAGTCGACAAGACCATGCTATCTTATCCATGACGAGGATCACAAAAGATTTGATATTTATGGATTTACAAAGGATGGATCTTGGAATTATAATGGAAGGGGAAAATTCTTATTTTTCTCAAATGAATGTTCAACCATATATACATGTGAAGATTAGAGAGGCACAAAAAGAAGATGTAGAGTTACAAAAGAAGGTGAGAAATGTTCCTGAATTTAACCTTGATTGTGATGGGATAATAAGGTTCAGGAATTAGGTTTGTGTTCCTCCAATCCCCGAATTAAGGAAGGAGTTGTTGGATGAAGCTCATAGTTCTTCATTCTCTATTCATCCTGGAAGCACGAAGACGTATAGGGACTTGAAAGAGTACTTCTGGTGGGATGGCCTGAAAAGAGATGTGGCTGAATACATCTCTCGATGCTTGGTTTGTCATCAAGTTAAAGCTGAGAGACAGAAGTCTAAAGGGATGTTACAACCATTACCCATACCAGAATGGAAATAGGAAAACATCACTATGGACTTTGTCACTGGACTTCCTAAAACATGCAGAAGAAATAATGTTATCTGGGTTATAGTTGATCATCTTACAAAGTCGGCACACTTCATTACTATTAGGGATGATTTATCTCTAGATCATCTTTCCAGGATATATGTAAAGGAAGTGGTAAGATTGCATGGAGTACAACTTTCCATTATATCTAATCGGGATACAAGTTTTGCCTCGATGTTCTGGTGAAGTCTTCAGCATACTCTAGATACAGAGTTGAGTTTCAGCACTGCTTATCATCCTCAAACAGATGGTCAGTCTGAGAGGACAATTAAAACTCTAGAAGACATGTTAAGATCTTCCTCTATGGATTTCAAAGGTGGTTGGGATCAACACCTACCTTTGGTGGAATTTTCCCATAAAAATAGCTTTCACTCCAGTATTCAGATGGCTCCTTATGAAGCTCTCTATGGATAGAAATGCACAACTCCAACTTACTGGGATGAAGTTGGGGAAAGAAAGCTATTAGGACTAGATATAGTTGATGAGATGGTAGAAAAAGTCCTATCTATTCAACAACACATAAGAGCAGCTCAGAGTCGACAAAAAATTTATGCCGAAAACCAAAGAAAAGACCTAGAGTTTGGAGTGGGTGATAAAGTGTTCTTACGAATATCTCCTTGGAAGAGAGTAATGAGATTTGGGAAGAAGGGAAAGTTGAGACCTAGGTATATTGGTCCTTTCGAAATACTGGATCGTGTTGCGAAGGTAGCTTATCGATTGGCGCTTCCACTGAATCTCTCTCAAGTTCATGATGTGTTCCACGTATCTCTCCTGAGAAAGTACATACCTGATCCTTCACATGTACTAAGCTCTGAAGTTGTACTGCTGGAGAAAGATCTTTATTATGAAGAACAAACGATATATATTCTGTATCATATAGAAAACGTTCTACAGAACAAGACCAATCGCTTGGTGAAAGTTTTATGGAGGAACCACCAATTAGAAGAAGCTACATGGGAGCTTGAGGATATGATGAGGAAGAGGTATCCTCATCTGTTTGTTATGAAGTGATGAAATTTGAGGGATATATTTATTTTAAGGGGGGTAGAATGTAACACCCTGATATTTTATGAGAAAAATATTATTTTTATGTATTATGTTATACACAAAGGAATCTTTCACTACACACAACACTAGCTTGGCTTGCGTTACATGCAATCACGACCTTCCTCGATAGCGTGTGTAGTACGCAATACCGAGTTTCACTAAACAACGATACATTATTATAATATTATAAACTAGCCGTTATGAATAGTATTAACTGAATTTTAAATTTTATAACATTATAAATCATCTTACACATTTTCTAGAATGAGGTATGAAAATAAAATCAGTTTTTTCAGATAAAAGAAGTATTTTTAAAAAATGTAGTTTTACCGCCTTTTGATGGAACACACATTTTAAATCTAGTTTTTCACATGTTTATAAGTTCAATTTGACAAAATAAAATTCTTCTTTGGAATCAGGATATAAAAATTTACTTTGGATAAATTTTTCATATTATTTTGGTAACTTTCATATTTTAATGAACAATAAAAACATGCTATATTTTAATTAAAAAAAACTTTTTTCATCGCAATAATTTATATAGAAAGATTATCTTTTTAAATGGTTTTAAAGTGTAATTAGAATATATTTTTACCATTTAATATAATTTTGGTCATTGGAATTAATTTCAATTTGAAATTGGACATAAAAAAGTGATGATCTTTTGATAGTTATTGTTTCTTAAAAACACGCTATTTGTTTTGATAACGGGAATTACATTTAAAATTAATTAATTACACTTATAGGTTTTGAATTTGGAAAAATAGAAATCATTTTTTAATTCAGAATATCAAATATATCTTAGGGTGAAATTTTGGTATTTTTCTGAAAAAACATCAATTTTTGATGAATAGTGAAAACACTGAGTTTTTCGTTAAAACTGACTTTTTATTTAAATAATCATTTATTTGATCTAAATTTATTTTAGGTAAAAATAGATGAATAATACTTATATAAGTTCAACGAAATTCATTGGAATATTTTTATAATAATTTTAGATTTATAAAAAAAATTGTTTTGAACTTTTCACCGTCTTTTACCCACCTCCTAGGAGCTTTTGCAATTGTTCATAAAACATAATTTTACCGCTTCTGTGAGTTGAACTTAGAAAATCCAAGAGACATGGTTAATATAAAGGAGTAAAATGTGGTTCAATTAGATTAAAATATTTTGTGGTGAATAGTAACTTTTTATTTTATTTAACATCTTAAAGGTAAATAGTGTAATTGAAGGTTAAAAGAATATTATAATAATTCTAAATTACCTTAACACTTGTACAAAAATTATTTTATGAGTAATGGCCGACCATGGGCATACATGGGTCGATTTTGGGACCCCATGGAGCCACTTATGAAAGACAATGACACATTAGATTAATTAATTTAATGTAAAGACAAAATTGGCATTAACAAAAATCCTTTAGTAATTAATTTTTATAAGGGGCTATATAAATTATCTTTTAGACTATAAATATTAATTAGAAAGACAAAACGTTTTCCTACATGTTGGTATTTTTTATAATTTTGAGACATCAAATACATTAAATTATTTATTACACAATAATGATGCAGTATTTACCTCATTAATAAATTATTTATATAAACAAGATTATAATGATTAAAATATTTCCCGAAACATGTCCAATTCTGATTGGATGATTTTATTTCTACCATGAGTAATCTTATCTTCATATTTAATGATTTTTGGACCTTTTGTAACCGAAGATAAGTTTATAATAAAATAATATTTTCACACTTTCTGAAGGTGCCCCTCTCCTCCCTTATAAAAGGGCACCTCCTCCCTCTCCTCCACACACCACATTGAGCCGTCAAGCTCAGCCAAACCCTACCCATTTCACTTCCCCACTTCCTTACAAACCTACTAGAGGTATTGGTCTTCTCAAAAGACTAACTCTAGTGCCCTAAGATAAAGTTTAAAAGAGGCATTTCGAAGAAGAGGTAATACCTTCTACCGTTTTCTTCAAGTTCCATTCTTCTTCTACTGAATATTCTTCAGTTGTTTCATTATGAGGTTACAACATCAGTATCCCTCATATATTGATATGTTATTATAAATATGAAACAACCCTATTTCACCTCTTATCCATCCTACGATAAACAAAATCATCGCACGTGCGTACGTATGGAATACCGTCTCTATGTCGTGGTGTAATATGGTTTCCACCACCACCATACTTAGATGGGTATAATGGTGTAAATAAATAACTATATATGATTACTTTAATGTGGTATTGATTATTAAATATTATACATACACTTCAATACAATTCCACGATCATGGGAACGATATCATCGCTCGTGCGTACGTACGGCCTACCGTCTCCACGATGTGATGCGACTCGTTCTATATGATCTTCATTCAATAATCATTTTATAAATAAAATGAATGAATTAATATGATATATATTACACTAATACCATTCTGTAAATGATGTATCTATATCCTATAAATAGTAATAAGAATATATTCGACAAAACACGCATAAAACATAAAGCAATAAACACCTGAATAACAAGTAGCAATGAAATATTACTACTAAGAAGATACAAATATGACCATATATGATATCATAACAATGAATATGATTCTATAATAAGTCAATTAACATTATTTAACCATATTACAGGATGTTCGGATTCATACGAAGCATATCAGACCTAAGGTAAGGGAAAATCTCACAATCTCATTTTTATCCGAGATTGTTTATACTTTGGTATTTACTGGGGTGTATTTATCATCCACATCCATGTTTCCTCAATATGTAATATTATTTCCATCCTCATACAATTGTTTAAATCCAATTTTACCCTTCATTGAGTTTATAGTAAAATATATGAAAGTAATCTTTTCTCATTTTTCATACGAGGTACTTTTTGACTTTTCCGGCCAAAGTATGAGAAGAATGTTTTTTTAACTTACAACATGAATGGTTTTTAGAACATTATTTCCAATAATCTTCCTTTAAACGTTTTCAAGTTTATTTTTAATCAACTTATTTTAGTTTAGAATTGTATGATATGTTAAGAAAGGAAAAATGTTTTTGAAATATAAAGGATATTTTCCTCAAGAATGGAGTTCAAGTGTTTTATCAAAATTATTTTCCATTTAAGATAAAATAGGATTCTGTTTCTATCCCTATTTTTACATTGATTTTATTGTTTTATGATGTAATTTATTTTATGATATCCTTTTATCATATATGGGTTATGTTATGATGTAATGATGTTTATGAATCCCATTTTTATTACACGGGTTATGCTATGATGTATGATTTATGATTTTGTGGCACACATAAGAATGGTATCATTATGAGATGGTTAGGACCTATATATCCCTCCAATGCATTGGGTAAAGATTTATATTTCATGAGATAGACATGGCTGGAATGGAAAGTTAAACCGGTTCAGTGATACAAGATTGGAATGAGGAGTGAACTCGGTTCAGTAATGGACTTTTTCCTCTATGATGGTCTTGGCAATGAGCCTTGACTGATATGAAATGATTTTCTATGATTATGTGTGTATGCAACAATGTTTTATGTTTTATGTTATGATTATTTGGGATTACATTTCATTACTATGATTTATCCCATGACACGATATTATGACTTCTTTTTCAGGTTAATATTTTCAAAATGTTATGTTCTTATGAATATGATATGAATGATATTTCTTTTGTTTACCCTTATTGAGCATTTTATCTCACCCTTTTGTATGTTTTTCCCCAGGCCAAGAAGAAGGATATTAATTAGAATATGCAAAAAGGGACTCTAGATATGACGAAATAAATGGGAGACAACGTAGATGATTTATGAACTAGTTGATTATGTTTCCCAGTTTATAAAGACACTATACATATACAGTCCTTTCAAGGTTTTTTTATATGTTGTAATAAGTATGCTTCAATTTTTGAAGTAATAACCATGTATGTAAAGTATGGGTCGTTATAGTTATCCCCATATCAGGCTAAAACAATAAGGATTCTTTGATTCGAACAAGGTCTGTAGTTTTACTTTATTACTTCACCACCCCCTACAGTGTTCCGAATCTAAGAGATCGTAAATCAAATTTTCCTTCCCCTATGTTTGGAATGATTCCAACACCCCTGGAGTTGCCCCGCTCGTGCACAAGAGCACATCAGGAAAATGGCAATATGGTTGTGCCGAGATCTTCCCTCTCCAGCCAGGACTTTCCCCCTTCCATTCCAGGAAATTGAATTGGCTATCTAAGCCCCTGGATACTTGAGACTTGGTTTTCACTCCCATGTTGGAATGGAGTGAGAAGGTGGTCACCCCTTGTTTCTCACACATGGACTGACCCACGTGAGATTAGGGATTGATCACGAGACACTCCACGAAGACCATAGGGATGTGATAAACCAACACAAATAACAGAACTCTTGCATGCAGTTAGAATAAATTATTCAAAGCATGAACGTATGTTGAAATTTTATGCGCATTACAGTACCTGAGGGTCTATTTCCCCCATGTACGGAATGACCTCATCAAAGGAACATTGCAGCTCTACCACCCTATGGATTGTGGCTTCTAGGATTTGCGGCCGCCTATTTTCCTCCCGCTCCTCCTCGAGAGTGATGGGGCACAGTTCGCTAGTTGAGACCCAAGCCCTCTCCACACCAGTATGGATAATGACCATCTCCTCAGAGGCTCGCTCCATGCCCTCATCGGCCTCCTCCCGCTGGGATTTCAGTCGCGAGATGAGCTTTGATTGCACATCAAGAAAAGAGGAATGCTCATCCACCCGGTCCTACAACCGTTCAACCTCGTTTTCGGTCTCCTAGAGCCTCTTGATGTTCACCTCCTTCCTCCACTACCAGCCAACACTAAGGCCACATTCATACTCCCGAATATTTTCCACCATAAGATCTCGGATGAGTATGTGAGGGCACTGGGCATCCACTCCCCCAACACACAGTTCGCGTAACCATAAGCAAATTCTATCCATCTCATCCAACCATAATTCTTGGGGCATGTTATTGATGAAGCACGTGACCAGATTACATGATCCGAAATAGACTATTTTTCTTTCCTCCTCATCAGAGGCCATCTCGCCCTAGTTATAACAGTTGGTAGGCTCGTATGTAGGGAATTCCCCCAAAAACTCCTCAGCTAGGTCCACGTTTGGCATTGGATCAGGCATAAAGGGATCTAAACTATCTAGTTTATCCTCATCATCAGATCCCACCTCAATAACATCAGGCGTAGTCCCACTGGAATCCCCTCCAGTGATCGCGAGCACTGCAGTTCGGTTAGGTTGGATGTCCACCTCCACGACCATTGACATGCCTCTGGGAAGGGCACTGGAAGAAGTCCTAAACAACTTCTCCACAGTAGCCGATGCCAATTAAATGAATGTACACATTAAAAAAGGATACGTGAATGTCAGTTAATGTGGTCAGGGGATGGCAGTCATAATTTTGGTATAGGAGACTTACAAAGATCAAATTCCATGTATCGTTCTTGAGTTGACGTCATTGGGACCCCGAAACATGGCCCCCATATATGGTTGGGATGTCTGGAGACTCAGGGGGAGTCGTCTCAAGTTTTATATCTGCACTAGAAATGGTAGTTGACGCAGCCACATGTGAGGATCCTAAAGGTCTTACATTGGTACCCAGTGAGGGGAGAAAACAAAGTCTATGCATAAGGTCCTTTTTTACAGTGCAGATGGTGATAAGGAATCCAGAGTAACCTAAGAGAAGACCCTAAGGAAGGAACATGAGATTTTACCTCGAGGGACTTTTTGAAATCTTCAAGATCTGAGGACTAATCACCATCTTCAACATCCTCCAACAGACTCTATCTACCGGACTCGTCTCCCATGTAGGGCTCGTCTGATTCATCCAGTAGTGGGAAGTGCTCCCTCAGGTCAGCAGCTGACTGTTGAGGGGGGACCGTGCGATCGAACATCACCCTGAACCAGTCTGTCATTGGGTACAGGGCACCCTGAGAGTGGATAAAGTCTTCCAGTTCAGCCATGAATTGCTCCACCTTTTCCTGGGATACTACAAAACAATCTCTAATAGGGCCAATCCCTAGTAAGTCCATCCTGAGGCAGTTCAGGTGCTGCCATAACTCAGATGGGCCGATGAATTGCCGGTTGACTTCCCATATGTCCCAGGGCTCCAGGGAGACATCATTCTCTAGCATGTCAATATGGAACAACCATTTCCCCAAGGCCTAAGTAGAAATCCTGCAGAATACTCTCGATGGTCGCCCCTTTGGATGAATCTGTTCCCCTTGGACCACCGGATTGGCTGTCGCTGCTGGATCTGCTACCACTGCTTCTCCCTCAGCTGGTGTGGGCCTATCCGCTATAGAAGCACCGCCACTATAGGATTCCCTTTCCGCCTTTAGGGCTTGTCCCTGAGGTTATGGAAGCTCACCATCACTGACCAGAATGGTTGTCGACTTCAGTATCTCCCTCGGGTAGGCCGCCTCCTAGCTCTGGCCATATGTTTTTACCAGCTCGAGGTAGTCGGTCAGCAGAGGCAGTTCATTCCGCATATTCCCATCTTCCTGTGTGAACATGAGCCACATCTGCCTCATCACACATGGGTGCTCCTCGTGACGCACCTCTAAGTAGACCCACGAGGTCAGTCTCCGCATGCACCAGAATTTCCTTGAAAAAAATTGTGGGGTGTATGGATCGTAGAGATGCTCGCAGTCTATCCTAGCCACCAAGACTCCGCCTTGAAAGGCCAGGAGGTAGGCCCAGTTCTCTTCTGTTCCCCAACCATCATCCATGAAGGTCCACGTCGACAACAGGAATAGATGGAAGTTTAACTCTTCTTCCTTCCAGACTCAATTTAATACCTATGGTACAATCAGCTTGGACAGAAAACTCCCTATGGCGTTGAGAATTGTGGGGCCGAAGTTCCACCCTGGAGCCGAGATGGGGTTCAGATACTCCTAGATCACCCTGATGTGCACCTCTATCCGCATGTACAAGAGGTGTAATGACCCGCATATCCTCTGTGGCCTCTTCCCCTCGCTGATGTGCCACAAAATCTTATACAACTTGGCGAGCATATGGATCCCTAGGTTGACCAACCCTCTTGTCGCCAATGTGGACACCATGATGAAAGTGCCTTCTTGCACTCCCATGTCAGTATCCCTCACCATCAGGATCCAACCACAGATGAAAGTTGCAATGTATGCCGCTAGCCTAACTATTGGTTTTTGCTCAGTGCTGACACTGAACCACCAAGTCTTCCTATGGATATCCTTCAACAGCCACCAGTATGAGTGTTCCTTACTTCGGGAGCCCTTTGGGAAAGTTCGAGGTCTCATTGGGAACTGTAGATCTACCGGGAAGTTCAGAAACGTTTTGAACCAATGCCTAAAGTGGACATCCCTCACCGCCTCCCTAACCTCTCCTGGAACAAGCTCCATCAATGCCATCACCAGACGCTACATCTACTCCGGATCCTCCTACACACCCATATCGGGGATGAATTTTTCATACATATCCCCCAGTATTGGGACCCCCAAGATCTGATGCACGTCCCATAAGCTGATGCCAACCTCCCCATGATGCATGTGGAAGGTATTGGACCCCGGTGACCGTCGGATCAACAGATCCGACATTAGCTACTTCGGCTGGTAGATGTGAAACTGGGAATCCCAAGCTGCCTCATACAGGCCCACTTTTCTCAGCTCTACTCCAAACTCCATGCACGAGGTTCCTACCAAGTAGGCCCATGCCCAATCATATTTGATGTTTCTTCCCTGGTGCATGTCCCATTCCTTAGACCACCCCTTCTTCGGGTTCCCCAGCGCCGCCTTGAGGATAGTTCGGTACATAGAAGGGGACGTCTTCGACAACAATGCCCTCCCGTCGACGTTGTTCATATGTTTGTATAATCATTCGGTAACGACGGGTGTGAAGTCCTCCCAAGCATGACCATCGACCGCCCTGAACCAATGGTGCTGACATGGTATGCTCTGGAACCAGTAAGTTAGCTCATCCCTACTTGCTTTGAGGATGAAGAAGTCATCCCTAAGCCAGAAGCTGTACAAGGGAAACCTCCCACACAAAGAGTAGTTCTTCTGGCTCTCTGATAGCAGCTCCACCAATGAACTATGGTCCGAGTTGATACATACTAACTTTCATAGTCCCAGACTATTCGCCATCTCATCCCTCTAGGTGGCATCTATAAGAACCCCCTAGGAAGCTTCTTGGTGGGCCATTCAGTTTTGTAACATGGATGATTTCCGGGTTAGTTCACCAAGCTCATTCGCAGAGCACATTCGCGAAGACTGTTCACGAAGACTATTCGTAGAGCCCTACCTAGGAGTTCAAGCACCAGATCACGGAGCACAAACGCAGAGTCGAGGACTCGCTGGGTGCTGTGAAGACTTGATTCATAGAGAACACTCGCATAGTACACAAAGCTTCGCAAATCGAGAGCACAAAAGGAAAAATTCATGGAGAAGGGAATGGGAAAAAGAGAGGTCAACTTCTCTATTTATAGGCGGCGGCCTTCGGAGCTTCGTGGTGTGTCCAGTTTATGCCTAACTTTGTGGCATGCTCGGACCGCGCGTCCCTTATCAGCCTCATGAGCCCTCTTCGCGAGCCATCATCACGAAAAACTGAGGGTTTTAGTGATTACCCTTAGACATCGAACCTTTATCTGTCCGGGACTCCAAGTATAAGGGGGGGGGGGGAATTTGTGGGCACCAAGATACAGGACAAAGAAGAAGCCAAAAATAAGGCACCATTGAATGCCCCGTGAAGCTATTTCGTGGAGTCCCCCCAGCACTGTGTCTGCTGCGAAGTAATGAGGCGGGATGCTCCGTGAATGCATTTAACGTTTTTGAGCCTACTGTGAATCAAAGATGTGGGATTCTCTGCTAACACATTTGACATTCATGACCCATCATGAAGCAAGGAGGTGGGATGCTCCGCAAACGCATTTGACGTTAATGAGCCCATCATGAAGCAAGGAGGTAGGACACTCCGTGAACTCATTTGATGTTCGCGTTCCCATTGTGAAGCAACAAAGTCCCTCTTCGTGCCACATAATCTCCGCTTCACGATGCCTATTTCTTATAAATACTGAGATCCCCCTTAACCCAAACGATGGATAATATGACCTTTCGACTTCCTACCTCCCAAATCGGGAAGCACCCTTCTGCTCTGCGAACCATGAGCTATGCGAGGTACTCATGCACTGTGAAGTGCCCCCCTTTTTCTTTTTTTGATCCCCTCTTCTAAGAAGGATGCCTTTAGCCGAGCCTAAGGGCATCCATGAAGGAGGGGGAATATAAAGGGGACCTGGGTCATCATGGAGCATTTATGCTTCGCGAAACACCCCTTATGTACAGATGATCTGCATGCCAAGGCAGGGTCATTGTAATTCGCGAAGCACATCGCTTCACGATGCCTTGATTCATGAGGAACCTTTGCTCCGCAAGGCCATGCTCTACGAATGCCTTTCCACTTTGCGATGCACTTCCCTTGGGCACCTATATCCAATGATTAGGCTCTGCCACCCTACTTCTCGAAGCACACCCCTTTGCAAATACCGTCCGCCACAGGGAGTAGTAAAGCCTCATAGGACCCCGGCCTATAAACCCCACTTCTTTGCGATTCCTTTTCCCGTGAGACCCTCCAGGTTCGCATTATGTGACTTCAAAGTCCCTTGGATGAAACCTTCCATTGTGTTGCTTCGCCTCCTGCTTCTTCACACAAAAATGCTAACAGATATTGCTTCTTCTAATAGCCACACTAACATTGGCCCCTCAATGGTTTTCTCCATGACACCCCATAGACATGACTATGCCGACCCCCTCTATGCACTAAGGAGAATAGGGTACCGGTTATGTAAGTCCTAGGGGTATGGAGAAAACCCACCTTGTCTAATCTTTAGGATGTTAAACTGCCAAGAACCTTCGTCCTCAACAAATGATGTTAAACTGTGACATCACCCCATGCCTCGCACATAGGGTACCCCCACCTTGGACATTCTTCGTGACCCCTGGTCTCCACAGGGGATGATATCCTCTTTATGGGAGTGGCGTTTGTCCGTAGGGAAAGGGAAACCATCTCTGTGTAAGCCCCCTAGCTTTCTTGCAGGAGGCAACATCCCTAATCCTCCTTTCTTCATCGGTCCCCAGGGCCAGCAAAGGGCATGATGGGGAATGGTGCTTCTCCTTTCTTCGGTCCCAAATCCCTCTCCCGCTACGCTTTTTCACCTTTGGACCTCCCTCCTGACGTAATTCCCAACCTCTTCGGGCTTCTAACCATGCATAAACCCTTGTTTCCTCTTTGGGATGCGATCACGTGTAAGCCCCACCCCACTTCTCATGGACGCACCTTTAACGACGTGATCATCAAGTCTCTACTGTCTCTTGTTTCTCACACCGAGCATGACTCACGTGGTATTAGAGAAAGCACCAACCACGAAATCCACCTTGGGTAGCCTAGAGTGGAAGCCCTATTCCCCACACCTGAAATATGAGGTCTTTGATCCTTTCCAAGGCAATGTACGTAAGAAGCCTCCCTATGGTTCAAGCCCAACACCTATTTGTTCTGACCCCCATTCACATGGGTTCACCAACACCTAGGCCACCCTAGAGCGTAAGCCCCAAATACCATCCTGAACTACGTAAACTTTGATCCTTGCTAAGGTAAGTTACGTAGGAATCCTCCCTGAGGTTCAATCCCAACAACCATCAGACCCCAAGTCCACCTTCACGTCAGTTCTCCTTTGTCCTGCATGAAAATAAACCGTATCCACCAATCCCAAACTACACAGACTTTAATCCTTTCTAAGGCAAGGTACGTAGGAAGCCTCCAAGTGGTTCAATCCCAAACAACAATTGGTCCCAACCATTCGGTTCAATGCCCCATATCATGAAATATGAGGTCTTTGATCCCTGCCAAGGTAGTGTACATAGGAAGCCTCCCTGAGGTTCACTCCCACCACCTACTTGTCCCGACCCCTTTCACATCAGTTCACCAACACCTGGGCCACCCTAGAGTGTAAGTCCCTAATGCCACACCAGAACTATGTGGTCATTGATCCTTACTATACGTAGGCAACCTCTATAAGGTTCAAGCCCACCACCATCCATTGGTCCTGACCATCTTCACGTCGGCACACCAAGCCCCCATATCCTGAACTATGTGGAGTTTGATCCCTGCTAAGGTAGGGTACCTAGGAAGCCTCCCTGAGGTACAAGCCCATCATCCACCTAGACCCTAGGTCCTTATTCCGGTTGGTCCACCAACACCTTGGGCTTCCTACGATCATAAGTCCCAAATTCCCCCATATCCTGAACTACAAGGACATTGATCATTACTATGGTAAGATAGGTTGGAAGCCTCCCCGAGTTTCAAGCCCACCATCTAGCAGTGCGACCCACTTCATGTCGGTCCTCCCCCCATCCTGCATGACATTAAACTATAGACCCCATCCAGTGGTAAGCCATTGTGGCCCCGTTAAGCAGCAAGCCCCCATCAGATGAACTATTTGGACTTTCATTCCCTGCCACAGGAATACATAGGATGCCTCTTCAAGGCTCAAGACCATAACCATCTTCATCTTTATGATAGTTCCACCCCATTCACCACCACCTCACGAAACCTTCCATCAACAATCCTGATTGTTACCCAGGCCACCACATCCTGATGGGATCATGACACCCCATTAACTGTTCCAACTAACAGCATTAGGGAGGCCGCCCACACGATGACCCCAGTATTGGTGTTCCTTCTAGGGGGTTTCTCCATATGATCCACTCTCATCAGGGTTCTGATCAGCCCGATCTATCTCTGATGGACTTTAAACTTTTGGCATACCCTGTGTTAAACATGGGAAGGTGAGGAAAACCTCAGATACATGCCCATGGAATATGATTCCCCGCATTTAATGTGGGATGCCTTGGGCTTCCACGCCCTTAAGAAGACCTATAATAAGGGATAGAAGACTGACATGCCAATCCCCCAGCGTCCATACATTTCAGTGATGCCCCGCGTGACTACTCCCCTAACTGAAGGTTACAACCATGACCGGACCCCTTGGAATGTTCTGACAGAAGCAGTGTAATTAACTAGCATTCATGAAGACATGGTAATATGAAGAGTTTCATGAACAACATCTTAACTCTATAAGGGAGACCCAGACTAGGTAACGAGTTCCGAGGAGGAATACAAAGAAGGAAGAACTGACATCCCATCATCCTATTTCGATCAAGGAGCAGATGTCCTTGAATAAGGAACGGATGCCTCCTGACTTTGGAAAGTGGGAATGCAGGGAAATAGCTTCACGTCCTCCACATATGGATGCACACATCCCGATGAATGAGTCAGAAATAGTGACACACCAAAGAGTGCATCTGATATTACCATAGACACATTCCTTCTCTATAGGATTAGGGGTTGATATGGATGCATCTGTTGATGCTTTATCCATCAAAATGGAATATTGACTAACATGATTCTAGGCCTCCCCCAAAGAATATTTCTTAACACTTGAAAGATTAGTGCCAGAACCCTTGTGGGAATAATGTGATGCAGATTCTGAAAAGAAAAATACAATAAAATGATATGTCAAGAAGGTGGTGCTATCAATTGATACAAACCCATAGGATTACTATGACATATACTTCGGTCCAAATTTAATGTATACTTTTTCTTTCTCTATTGATATGGTGAGGGGATCACCTCAACCCTCTTAGAAATAGTAACCTGAGGTAATGGATAAGGGGTTCTTACAACCATCTACTCCACCATGGCCCTCTAACTTGGGGATAGTTCTAGGGATCCAAGGGCCTCATCAACTCCCCCAATGGAGGTGCTTATAGGCCCCTATCGTGAGTATCTAGACAACTTTACTGCTGCTCTATCTTCAACAAGTCATTTTTCTCCTTCTTAACCAACAAAAAACAAAGTAAAATCACTTTGAGAATAATGATGGTGGATGAAATAGATGAAATGTGAATGGAAAAAATAGAAATACATCAATAGGGTTAACCTAAAAGACTAATTCCTCCTTAGGATGAATAGTTACCCCCTCACATACTCCTCGATCCATCATTCTAGACACTCACCTTATGGATGGGGTCTGATCATCAGTTTCGTATATAAAAGCTCCAAAAATCTTGAAGATACTTTGTCACTCTAGTCAAAATATTTTTATCATGGAGATTGGAGGGTGATCTAATATCACCCAACTTTTTAATCTGCAAACTAGAATAGAAAATTCATAGGCATCTCTATCATCGTGATTCATTCTCTCCAAAACTAGGATGGTTAAGGTTCACACATAATGTGACCCTGATGCTACTGGCTACATAGAAGACCCACTTCATCTCAATTGGGAAGCCTTTTCAGGCCTCCTTTCTATCTCATAAGTGAGATGGTATGAAACATGGGACTCCTCTTGATGATGATGATTGGACTTCCTTGACATTGGAGGTGTAGTATTTTCAGCTCCAGTCTACTTTATAGTCTATTCTGGAGATTGTTTGGAGGGCACCAAAGTTTCAATATCTCCATCTTTATCCCATGTATTTTTATTTCACATGCCAAGACCAGTAGTCATCCTGGACTTAACATGGTAAATTCCTTTCATCAATGCCCCTTGAGGGTATGGAGAGGTCTGAGCCTTGGCATACCTAGCCTCCAACCCAATTGATACATCTGCTGGATGTAGCATGATTTATATTTTGGATACTTCTACGAACATCAAAATATAAAACTATCTAGATACCATCCGATCATTCTCTAACTTGACATGCATAGGGGGAATAATGATTGATTGTTGAAGACATTTAAACTAGATAGAAGATAAATATGAAGCATTGGCCTCACAGATGATCTCTCTATCAATGTGAGCTTCAAGTACACTATCTTTGAATGCTATCATGTATGAACACAACTTGTAATTATGCTCCTTAGCATCATCAGTAAATGTCCCTGTTGGTGTGTTACCATGTGGGAATATGAGGAAATCTCCAAACACATTCAGAATCCTCAACACATCATTATATAACATGTCTATGTGTTAAATTCCAGAGATGCCTTGAAAAAATGGGATGAACCATATGTTAGGGATTTTATCTGGGCTTAGAACTATATATGAATTGAAATGTGTTTTTACCCACCCCCAAAACATTTGAAAGAGCCTTAAAATCCTTAACAGGTCATTTCCATTATATATTTGTAGCTAGAATAAATAGATTTTATCCACAAGTAGGATAACCAACCCTATGTACATCCCATATTAATATTTTACTGTGAAAACAAAAGTCCTCAGCCTTACACCACCCTTGGACTCACAAACCAAAAGTTGGTAAATACTCAACCACATAATGATGAAATCAGATAGGCAAACATTCACATCAAACTCAGTTTTTGCCTTATAACCCCAATACCTATATTGTCCCCTCCCAAATGTGGGTCAAAATGTTCTCACAGCACCTCGATTCTCTTAAGTGGGGAATATTATGGATTTAAAACATGTGATACCTTCCCCTTTGGGTTTTTTAAAATCACACATCCTTGTTTTGGGATGAATTTCACCCCTAGGGCAAGTATATATATTTTAGTTTCTTCTCCACCTTGCAAATATCATGTAGAAAAGGAGATTTCCTTACAAAATCATCCAACATTGATTGTGGTGGGATGAAATCATCATACTTATCCCTATGAATAGACCCCCATAAATTTGGTAGATTTCCCAAACGCTAATATCGACTTCACGATGTGTTTGAAGGAAATAATTCATATTCAGACTCAAACAAATATGAAATTCATGGATAATATCTTGGTCCTTTAGACATAGGTTTTATTAAACTAGATAGACTAATAAATTTATACATATTTCATATCTTTCTTGAACTTCACACAAGTTCTATGCACCCAATACATTCGCATCCGCTCAAGCCTAACACCCCCTCCAGTGCAAAAGTCCCAATCTTCCTTCCATCCTTGTGTTTGATCGGTCTGTGGGGTGGGTAATGTTGAAGAATAATAATGATACCTTGAGTACTAGAATTATGAATTAAAATCTATATTATATTTGATGTGATTTATAATAAATCCAATAGGGATTGCCCCTTCCTTGATAAAGATTCCCTTAGAGGAGATGTTGTCATTGGGGCAGTTAGTGTGCCTCACAATCCATGGATTTAAAAAATAACTCTAAGGCCCAGGGATGGTAGCATCACAAAAAATTATATGATTAAATAGTGGAATATTGACTCTTTGTGGGTATTCATGCTGATACTACATCATGTACTTCAGTAGATCCATCATAGCGGGCTCGACCAAGTCATAGTAATTTTTCCAGACAGCTTTGATTATCTTAGAAGAGTGTGCAAAAACTTGTGAAGTTGAAGTCATTACAGAAGCTAATGAAAAAATACAAGAAGACACAAAGTTATCACCTTTATTTTAAAATATTAATTTAGAAAAAATTAAAATTTTGTAAGAATTAACAAAATTTTGGTAATGGATAATAGGAGTGAAACCCCTTTGAACAGGACCTACAAACAACCCTCTCGACCATGTCCCTCACCCAATCATCTTGAACAAGAATCTTATATATACTCTCCACTGAGGTGGGTCCACACAACACCACTTATTAGGTGTAAACACCAAAGGGAACTCCATATGTGACCTTCATGAAACATGGAATGTGGCACAACTGGGTAAAAGATCCATGCGATGAGAGAAAAAAATTCTGAAAACGGAGTGAGGAAAATAAAAAAGGGGATATAAGTATTTTTAGGCACCACTAGAATGCACAAAAAACCTATTTCTGGAAGTTGCGCTTCTAGCCTTTTCACCCGACCTCTATGGCCAAGATTTTCATCTAACCTACATGGTTGGGTAGGATCACCTTTACAATATTTTTTAGGTTCTACTAAATTACTCGACCCTCTTCTTTCAATTAGAACCAATCCTAATTGTGGGGGGGGGGGGGGTTGACACTTTATTTCATCAAATGAAATAAAATATTATAAAAGGAACTCTGAGAAGGTTAAATCCATGAAGACACACAAACATGATCAAAAGAACCCAATGCAGAAGCCATACATGGTAGTCCCAATGCACCAAAAGGATCACATAGTCTTTCATGCATGAAAAGAAACAGAAGGACACCCATATATCTAGGACCTACTCCCCCGACCTATGTATATATTATGTTCCAACTATGGTCCCTTATTTGGTTATAAATAATACACTTGGGTTCCACATTTTCACAATTAAAAATTCAAAATAACCCATCGAGATCTGATCTTGCATCCCCTTCACCTAGGTCTGTAGAAACTTCTTAGGTATTTCTCTAAAACCCTGTAGAGGAAACAATAAAATTGGATAAGGGGGATCAAGGTCCCTTCAGGGTACCAAGCATAAACACTTGTGTAAGAACCCTTTTTCCTCTAGTTGGAAACCACCCACATGAGTCTCCATCCTTAATCAAGGACCTATGAAAAATCTATTCTAGGACATGTTAGGAGACCATTGGTGCTAAGTATAAAACCTTAACCAAGTTTTGTTTCCCATTTCATCCATTTATCAGGGAATATTTAGCTTGTGTATGCTTATTCACCCATAGGCATATCAATTTCAGTTCCTCCTACTCCCTACACCCAACACCTATGCCCAACACCACCACCCAACACCTATGACCAACATCTACATATAACACCTACGACCACCACCCATTCCCAACAACTACTCCTAGCACCTATGACAAAGACCTTTGTGTTCCACCCTTTAGGCCTTCTTCAAATCCATCCATGGGAGGGCCTCTCATCCTTTTTCTCCCTTGTCTGAGTGGGACATAGTTGAAACCTCCACCAAAGCCTCTTGACCTACACAAACATGGAAAGTGGAAAAATAGTTTTCCCCCCATTTGGGTGTGTATTCCTATGGACAATGTTTTCCCACACATTTTAGGTTATCAAGTTAGGGCCCTCATGGTGCATGTGAGTGTGTATTACTATGGATATGAGGACCCCTACAATTGTGACAGAGTTAGGGAATTCCCATTCTGGGACACTTGGGTTAGGACCCTGTCCTCCACTTTTCATATTTAAGACCCGGTGCCTCCTGTTCCTAGTAGGTAGGATAAGGATCACACATGATTTTCTGGTAAATGTGGAATGCAATATTCCCCCTTTTTATGGGACTAGTATTAGGGAATCTCTCCTGGAGTAAGACCATATCATTTCTTGCAAGAGGTTTCATTATTTCTCTTATATGCCTCCTAGCCACTAGGCCATAGAAGGAATGTGAACCAATGTCCTATCCTCTCCCTCATTCTCCCTCCCCTCCACGTTTTCCATACCCTCAACCTGATCAAGGGTAATTTAATGAGTGGGATGTGTCCTGCACTTGACCTCTTCCACAGTCACCCATTCCTCTTCTAATAGAGATAGAGAATAAGTGTGTTGTTTTCCAGATCACTGAATTCTTCCTATCCATCACATTCAAGCATGAATCATCCCAACTCATGTGAATAAAGAGGATATCCATAGTCCTGGAATCCACACCATCTTGAGCTTGTTTTTGGTGGGGAATCATCCTTAGAATCTTCTTCCCACCTTCTTTCAGAGTGCCTATATAGGTGTAGGTCCTCAAGGATGTGCATTCAATGTTAGGAAAAAATAGGATTATATGGATTTATAGATCTTCTGTTTCCTATTGTTTCCCACACAGGGCACGAATCACATGGGCTTAGAGGTTGACAGTGGTCATCACATCCACATGATCCTAGGCCTTTTAGGCATCATTCCATGTGTAATCCCCAACCAAAAAATAGGGCCTCCTACTTGGTGTAATCCCCCACTTTTCACCATCTTGGGAATCCTCCTCACGAGTAAGCCCCAATTTTCACCCCATTTAAAATGGTAGCATCAGTTCGTAAGCCTCATGTATAAAACTACAAGAACTATGATTCCTGTTATAACTAGGATATGTAGGATGCATACCTAGGGCTTGAGCTCAATGGGCATCATTCTTAGGATTAATAGCTAATTAAAACCCCTCAAATAAATATAGGACATCATATTCCTGAGTAAGATCCAAATTAATCCTCTCAAAGGACCACACTCCCCAGTGAGACAAAACTTAAAGGGCCTCCATAGGGGTAGCTCCTCCTAACCAATCTAAACAGGCTTTGATTCCCATCCAAGTGGGATACATAGGAAGCCTCCCTAAGGTTTAATCCCAATAACTCAAATCAACCATGTTCCATTTGGGCCACATTCCAAGTAGGGTCTAATTCAACATTGGAATATATATTCCTTACATGTTTACTATGCTACTTCGGCATAAGTCCCATGACCAAACATTGAATAGGAACCTTATTCCAAGATTTACATGCCACATAAAGGTAAACTATATGGTTATGTCCTTATCACATGACCTTATAAGGTACAATGTGTCCCATTAAGCAGCAAAAAAATACATGGGTTCGAATTCACTTCACAAGGATATTTATAAAACCCATATATGGGTTTGATCCAAATATCAACCCAACCCCCATCTCCTTGGATGATGAAACAATCCAGAGCACTTCATTGAATTAATATTTAACTAACATTATCTTAATAATGACAAAATAATATCTACGTAGTAAATAATAGGATACCAATGATAAAGAACATCAAATATATAAAAAATGTATCCATTAATGAAGAATATCAGATAGATACAGATGATTCCAAGATCCAAAATTTCTAATAATTGAGTTTTAATTCAAGGGAAACCTATATCAAACTTTGGAATAAATAAAGGATTGATGAACACATCTTAAATATATAAAAGAGTTTCAGAGTAAGAAATAATTCCACCCAAAATATTATGATGTGCCCAACCTCCCATATTCTTGACCAATGTGAGTTTTTAATCATTGTGGGTCAAACTTCCTACTGTGTTCCTGCATTTAGAAATTAGGTCCCCATGGATATATAATCGTTGGGTGTTTCTGTTTCCACGAAGAAACCAGTGGGAAACAGTTCCAAAATAATGATTCCTAACATGAAATTTTTTTCTTCAGAAACACCTCTGAGGTTAAATAACATTAAAAACTAGATCTTGATTTGACCCGATGCACCATAGATGTGTGAAGACTTCACCATGTTTTGGTGAATGATTATGTTACTCATTTATAAAGGGAGGCTTCAAGATCCCATGGTTTGAATTTTCACTCATTCTCTGGAACCCTATTGAACCCCTCTGCATATCACTACCATATAGATACACCTTGAAGACTATAAACCCCTTTTATTATTGAATTAAAGTCTTGAATAACTGTATATTCCTATTTCATTCCCCATTATCATTCTACTTTTCTTATTTCTTTCTGAATTGTTTTGGTAGGATTCAACTATTTTTGGCTGAGGTTTTTAGCTATTTTATATGGTGGTTTTCATGACTATGTTTAGGTGAAATTTTACTTTAGTTTTATCTATTAGCCTCTTAATGGTGATTGTTTATCAATTTTACATTAATTCCAAGACAGTGTTTATCTTATAATCGAGGAAAGTGACATATTAATTCTTCTTTTATTTATGTAAAAGTGTGAATTAATCATTTTTATCCCTTTTTTAAATGGTTTTGATTGAAATTAATAAGATAATAACCATGAGAAAATACCATTTTTTACAATCATTCAATAATAAATAAATGGTAAGGAATAAAAATAATTATTTTATGATTTTTTTAAATTTACCATTGGTAATAAATCATATACCAAGGAATAATGTTTTTTTCATCAATTTAAGAATTTATTTGTAATTTAAAATTCATTTCATATCCCAAAGTGTGAATATTCCTTAAATATGAAATTTGAAAATAACAATTATGTTATCTCATGTCATAGTGTTTTATGATTTTTCCATACAATGCGAGTTTTTTAAAATTCTAGAAGTTAGTGAATTGAAATGATAATTTTCACTTGTTAAATATAATTAACATTTTTTTAGAGAATTAAATGAAAGGTTGGGTTTTGATATTTATTGTGTTTTATGTTTTTATATTATCTCTTGATGTTTATTATGATAGTATGATATATGTTTGTAAGTGTTTTTGTTGTTTTCAGCATGGTTAACACCTAGATTATGTTAAATAATTTCAATCTAAATAGTGATAAAAAATGAAATAATAATGATTAGGATTATTATAGATCATATTAGAATTTATTAAATATAAAATTAATCCCTGAAATCATGTTTATGGTTAGATATGGTTAGCTAATCCCCTTAGGTGGAATTTAATAGATAACATATTCTAAAATAACATATTTATTGAAGATATAATTTAAAGGGTTTTTGTTAATGAATAAATATTTATGGCTGATAGATCCTAGTTTTTAGTGGAATGCATAACTACCTCGATCCTTTAGCCTTAGTTTCTTTGCCTGTGCATGGGAAAAACTTTTGAAAAAAATGCATCCAAAAATTATTTGGAGCCTTTTTTGACCATTGATGTTTTTTTGTTTGTTAACCCTGAAGAATAATGGGTTGGTGGCCCAAGTTTGTGATGTTGATGATTTATTGATGGGTGATAGACTAGGATATTGAGCTGTTGTGATGGTTGATGATGATGATGGCATAAAAACTTATGTTTTGCAAAGTGTGGGACATCAACACAATCGATACGGGTTAAAAGTGTGTCAGTTCCATTGATATATAATTATTATTTCATTATTATAAATTGACACTTTATTAAAGATTTCATGATTTCCATTTGGCCATGTAATATTTACTTGATTAATATACTATTATTTTCCGTATTTTGTTGCTAGGAACTACGAGTGAATTTTTGAAGAGGTATATTTGGAGGAGTCTTATATTACATAAATGTTTAAGAAATTATATTTGAGATAAAAAATTAACGGGGTTTTGTTCATGGTGTTAAAAAATAATGATGAGATACTATATAATATAAGAAGATAATTTATAGTGTTGATGACATTGACCTTAACAGATTTAAATGGTTATCTTTAATAATAAAATAGAATAATTTCAATTAATAAATAATTAATTAATTCATATAAAACATGATACATGTATCCTTGTTTTATATCAAGACCTTAGTAGTGGCGACTGAGGGTCCTGTGAAACAATAGAGGTAGATGAGTATAAGTTTTTCTAGATTTCCATTTTGTGGATGGATGTGATATTATACTATATTTTATAATATCATTTTCTATGCCACTCATGTTAGTCAGGAAACAAAAATCCAAATTTGGGGGTATATTCTCTAACATCCTGGATGGAGATGGAACATATATATAGATTTCCCATATCCCCACTCTCCCTATTGACATATATGAGCATTTGTATCCTAGGTGATAATTTCTTTTGGCATAGGGTGTGTTCCTACAAAGGATTTGATGGATCACTATTTTACTAAAAATTTATGTACATGATATAATGGATAATAGTATAACATGTACTAGTATCCAGACATGGTGGATCGGACTTTCCATGGTTGTATGCATATGGGTTGTGATGGATTGAGTTATAATACACATACATAGGATATAATGGCTTCCATGCATACACTTAGTAATAGATGTGATAATGTTAATGATGTGATGGATAATTGGAATACTACTAACATGAGATGATGGCCCCTATGAAATATCGAGGTAGGTAGGGTCGAGTCTCGACTCACATCGTGGATGACTTATATACAGGGGGATGAGCACAAGATGTGTTCATTGGGGTAGAAGAGTGAAAAACTAGTGGACAAATAGAAGAGGGGTACATTCATTTATTTATAGATTCTGTTGATATGTAATGATTTATTTTTATGTGGTACTTGGTGAGAGATCCACAGTGAGGATGGTAAAATAATATTACATGTTTAGGTGACATGTTAGTTTCATTTTTTCACTGGGATTTATTATGACTATTTAAAAATTTTCTCAATAGGTTTCATGGAGGATACTAATGAGTATACATGTTATGTACACCCTACAAATAAATAAAATGTTTTTAGGTTAGCATGAATATCCTGATGATTGGTTTGGAAATTATTATCTTAGAGGAGTTATTGAACATCTGTCAGGAGCTATTGGAGTTCATTCCCACTGCCCCATTTTTTTTTTATAATTTTAGTTTTATTTTTTTTATATATGGAATCATCTTTTTTGGGATTTATTTTTAAATTTATTTATTGTTTTTGAAGGTGGTTCTTCTCATCTAATCACTTACTCGTTAAGATTTATAGAGGTATATTCCTCCAATGTGTGATTGAGATACCCTCGATTTTAGTTAAAAACCAATAAGATTTTGGAGGTAGGATTCATGAATCATTATCTATCATCCTTAATTTCTATCCAAGGTGAGGTACCATTTGATAGAGTGGTATCCAAGGTTCATGGATAATAGTTATGATAAAATTTTAAGTTAGAAACTAGTGAGAATGCATGGGTTGATAGGGAAACAATATCTGATAGTATTAGTTAGAGACGTAAACAAGGGAGACCCATTAGGATATGAGATTTTATTTCGAAATATGATCCTATTCAAGAAAAATAAATATTATTAAACATGCTTAGTGATGTGGTGTTTTTTTCATGGTAGAGACCTAGGTAAGTATCTTACATCATGATTTTTTGATTCCTATGACTAAATTTGGGTATACAATGGGAAATTAGTTTCAATTAATTGATTAATTAACACATAAAAATTTTATTTTTACTGGTTTTAGGGGTACATATATTTTTTTATAAAAAATGGATCCACATTGATTCCTCCACCAGGTTCGTATAAAAGACACTCAAAAGTATATTTTATAGGATCACTATAGAGTGGATGTCAATGAATATGATACATAGAGGATGACACTTTAATATTTTACAAACTAGAGTCTATTGAAATTAGAAGGATCGTTTATAGATTGGGTGATAGGGGATCTACTAGAAGTGGTAGATAAAACATTTATCTCAATCCATGCTTAGAAGGAGGACTAGGTCTATGACATGTTTTTTATTGATATATGCACTATTTTATTCCACCCAAATAATTATATACATTTATAATTTAGTGTTATAGGCTTCCAATTCCCATAAAATTGAATACTCTAGTTAGAGGTTGTCCTAGGTTTTTTAAATTTTGAATGTACAGTGAATTGGTTATAGGAAAGCACCACTTTTGTGGTGATTTTCTATGTTTATGGATGCAACCATAAAACATAATCCTTTGCATGTATTGGATTTATTCAATGAATTATTTCATATATTTCTTTATTAGGCATATAATATTCTTTGAAACTTATAGAGAATGGCTGATGTTCATTTGTGAAAGAGACCCTAAAATAGTTTAATGCTGAATTGAGTCTCTATCTTACTTATTGGATGATTTTATGTTGAGTTAATCATAGGTTCAAATAGATGTGTATCTTATAAAATAATACCCTAATGTATTTTTTAAGGAGGTATTGGAACTACCCCATTGATGAGAGATCAATATTTGTGTAGAGTTATAGCCAGGTGTCTATCCAATATAAATGTATTTGTATCAAATAATCCCTTCTGGGATGTTGGAGATATATATTTAGGTCGATGATCTCTTCCAAAAACTATTCATTAAAACCAGGGTTTTTCATTGGGGATATCCATTTCTGTTTATAATGAAGAATGATATATGTATACAGTTGGGTGTTAAATATCACCATTTTAATGATGTGACGATGAATAATTAATACCCACTCATATAGATTGATTATTTACTTGATATTTTTAAGGTAGAAAAATAGTTCATGAATGTAAAATTGTGATTTGGGTATCATCATATGTGAGTAAATGATGAGGATATCTTAAACACAGATTTATGATGTTGTTATGGGAATTATGAGTTTTTTTGTGATATTGTTTAGTATGATTAACCCTTTAAATATCTTATCAGGATTTATGAATGTAGTTTTCCCTGAGTTTTTTTGGTATAATTTAGAGTGGTATTTATTATTGAAATCCTTTAATTTTTTATTTTAGATGTGGACATTTCAATGTTTTTACACATTTATTTGGATTTTATTTGGGTTCATTAGATATTTAGGATACTTTAAAAGTATGATTTATAAGACTATGAGTTTTTTGGGAAAATTTATTATCTCAGTGTTGATAAGTTATTGATCCTTTGAGGACATATGTAGTGTTTTCATTGGTATTTTATAAGAATGGAATAGATATATGATGTTTCCTTAGTCTTGATTGATATTATAGGAGGTTTCTACCAAAATTATCTCATATTTTGACTCCCAATACAGCATTGAAAATAAGTATTAAGTGTATTTGTGGATTGAACAGTGAAAAAGTAATATTGAGTATTTGAAGGAAAATATGATTAGTGATATGGTATTTTTTCTTATAGTTGTGGATGTTGCATCGAGGACTATTGAAACATTTCACATCATGGTTTAGGTTGTTTATTGATGCAGAGGAGGGAGGTTATATCTTCTAGATCATAAAAATTAAAACATTATGAATGTAACTATTCCACCCATTAATTTGATATTACTTCCATAGTATTTTTTAATGTTGTGAAGAAACTATCTTATTAATAACTGTTTTTTGGTATTCAAAGATAAAAAAATCATGAATTATATCATCTCCCAGTGGAACATAAATCTATAACAATGATGGTGGTAGGAGTTTTAGCAGGAAAATAACATTTAGATTTACTTTACACCTCGTAAAGGAAATTTTGGGTTTTGTTTTTGAATTATTGTATATTAATTTAGTATTTATTTATATGAAGGATTATTCATATTAGAAATTATACCATCTTGTGCTAACCATTTTGGGTTTGGTTAATGGGGATTAACATGAAGAATGATTTATCATTAATTTTTGGATCTTATGATCCATTAAAAATTAATATTATTACCTTATAAATTTAAATTCCTTCTTGAATATTCTATTATTAGAGTAATAGATGAGATGAAAGTGGAACATGAAGCATAACTAAAGGATAAAATTATTCCTGTGAAATGAAAAGAAATTAGGAAAATATATTTTATCATATTCTCTATCTTAATATAAAATTAATATATCAACTCTAGTAAAATGATATCAAGGTAAAAAAATTATCCTTTTACCATTATTTTGGATGAATTGATGGTCTTCTTTATAACTTATTCATTTATGGTTTTGTGGTCATTAAATTACACATGATCATGTTCTCTATCACTATAAATTATTCCTAAAACATTATTATTCTCCTCCATGTCTATATTTCTAATTCATTCAAACGTTATCTTTATGTAAGAACCCAATTATGTGTTGTATCAGAAAACCATTATGTTTCCCACTTCCCATTTTCAAAGAATGTTTTATTAACCCTTTGTACGATGTGGGTTTTAAACATGGTATTTTAAAATATTGAACCTTTAATACAAATAAAAATATTGTAAAGAAAGATTTTTTTGGGGGGATAATGTATCACCTTGAAAATACTATTTAAAAGAATACAATCTCCAGTAGCTTACATAGAAGACAACAACGATCTTTAAGAAGACACCAATATAATATAAAAATATTGTTATTTAAATGTTACATTTATAAACTAGATGTTAAATTATATTGTATGAATATTAGTAACCACATTTTAAAAAAATATTTATAAAGGTTTTAAATAATGAAACTTTATTCATTAATGAATAATAAATAAGTACTTAATTTTCAGTAAATTCATTTTATGCTTAAAAAACATGTTTTCATGAAAAATAATTTTAATTGTATTTAGTTTGCATATAAAAATTTTTAATGTTTATACTTTTATAAATAATAATTTTAAAATTTTACATAATTATTTAAATCAATATATAAATGTTATCTTAGGGTTGAGTTTTGATATTTTCCTAGTAACATTTATTTTTTAGTGAATAGTAAAAAATACAAATTTTTATAAAACCGTCATTTTTTCCATTAAATAAACTAATTTGAAAGTATCATTAATTCTTTTAATTTTTTTATATTGTAACATAAAATAAATTTTATTAAAAATAATCTAAATAATTCTATATTAATCAATATTATATTTTATTTTGGTATAAGATCATTTATATACTTAAAAACACAATTTATACAACTATTTTTCATTGTGTTTTATGAATTTATAATAAAATTGATTTATTACACTTATGTAAATGTAATATTTATAAATTGATTAAATATTTGGAGTTATGGGATTCAAATTTTCTATAAATATAAATATAAATTTTATTTATAATTATTAGTAACCATTGTTAAAGTTTATCACCATGAAAATGTGTAAAACAAGTTAATTAAGGACAAAACTATGGGATAGGGTCTAAAAATAAATCCAAAACATTTATTTATTTATTTTTATGAGATTAATTCATTAATATATATCATAAATTTAAATATATTTTATTTTTGTTCCATTTAACGTTGATAATTACATTTATATTACTTTATGTTAAGAAAATTTAAAAATACCACGCTCTTTCTGTTAATATCTCTAGTATATCATTATCGGGATAAACATAATATACAATTAGATATAAATTATTATTTTAGATATTCATAAATTACTTTTATAATAGTAATTTATTTTAAAATTTTAGTGATGATATAATTATCCCAAATGCTTACATAACGTCGGTAAAATACATGTTCAACTAGTAAAAAAATCCATGTAAATGATATTAAAAATAATAAAATTAATTTTTTTGGATTATTTGTGGTATTACATTTATTTAATAGGTAATTAAAAATTAATTTTTTTTATAAATGTATTTATATTCTAATTATATTTTTGTATCTATATATTTTAAGTCAAATTAGATGAATAGTCTCAAAAATCACTTTAAATATATTTTATGATAAAAAATATTTTGTTAAATGATATAAAAATAAATACAAATTAAATAAGAAACTTGGTATATTAAATGGTTTAAAATTTCATCCATGGAACATTTTTATCAACCTTGTGCCTTATAATGATATTTATGACCCTTAAAGTCTAAAAAATGAGTTACCACAATTAAGGTTAAAAAGGGTTGGGGGGGGGGGGTTAAATCAAAAGACATGGTTTAAAACATAACATCAAAATGAATATTTTTTTAAAATAATATCATTTAATACCTAATAAATTATTCATATTTTTATACTTGGCATGATTATGATAGATATTATATTAAAATATTTTAGGGAATTCCAAGTCAGTCCTTTCTCTCTCTTAAAAAGGTAGTTCATCTCACCCTTAATAAAAAATTATTATCCTTATAGATCATAATATCCCAAACCTAATAACTTCATCACTTACTTACCATCATCATATATCTCCTTGTATTCCCCTATGACTATCCCTAGAAGGCTTATAATGTAATATAATGGAGGATTACCATAGAAGAAGTATAACACTTACCAATGTTCTTTTATTTTACTCATTTTTATAACTCCATTAATTATATCATAATCATGTTTATATAATAACATAATTATATAAAATGTACTAATATGTTATTATGTATATGGTATAACCCTTTGTCGTATCCATCTACATCCCATGGGAAATGAAAATATCACTCAAGCTTATGTGTAGACTGCGACCTCTACCAAGTGATGTGTTTAATTTTTCATCACCACCTAAAAAGGATAATTATTATGATATATTTAATAAATATATATTATATTCATGAAATAATTATGATTATTTAATTATACTATATTACTTACCTTCTTAACCTTCCACCCATTAATAAATGATAACATCACTCATGGGTATGTGTGTACTACCACATCCATGAAGCGATGTGATTCATTTTTCATGTACGAATTTTTTGATAGATTCCAGAATTTTATTTATTAAGTTAATTTATATTAATTTCATTATTCATGTTCCATAGATTATGAAACTATGAACCCATTGTCCACGGTCAACCTATCAAATGTTTTCTACGATTACGGACCGAACATCCCCAAAACATCTGATATGAACTTAAATAATTTAATAACTATAAAAGGAATGGTAAAAAATTAAATAAAAAGAATAATAATAATAACTTAATAAACATTATAATTTTTCTTTTGAGAGTATAAAATTAATATAATTTTATTATATATAAAAGTGTTATGTATGTGGTGAGTTGGACTCGAGGTAAGGGATTTCTTAAACCAATTTCATTTTAATATGTTATATTACATCTTCATTGTCTATATTATGAAATGATTATGTGTTCAATTTCCTTTTATTATTTAATATTATATTTCAACTTCTTTTATGTAGATTTAAAATTTTTAAACATAATCACTTTGATTAATTCTCACTTTAAGGTCTTAATTTTTGGAAGGGTTTCCCATCTTAAATTCATATCTATGAGTCATATTCCATATTCACTAGTTGTTTCTTTTGTGTGGTATATAAACTAATATTTTGGTAAATTATATCATGAATATATTTATATTCATGGTATTAAATTTTTAATTTTTTTATTTCTTTCAAGGGAGTTATGATTCAAAATTTACCAATGTAATGATCTTCAATTTGAATCAGGCTAAATTGTGATGGTTTTTCAACTTTTTCAATTATTGAATGGGTTGTTTTAATAACTGAGCTTTAGAAATAAATTGTTCAATTTTGATGCTTTCAAATTAATTTTTTTTGGACTTGGGTAAATTTTTGTTAGGTTTCCTGGGTTTCTCAAAGACATTCGGGAGCACCGGACCCGGAAAATTGGGGTTTTGGAAAACTGCAGAGGGCACACGGTATGTCTGAAAACCATGCTGACTACAGAAGTAACTGTGAAAACTTGTGCTGGTGAGGAAGAGATGTTACACATGGGATGTGTACATTTTCCCAAACCGTTTACATAGCCCGTGTGAGTGGAGCCTTTTAGACAGAGGGTTCTACACAGTTTCTATATGGTTTTCCAAACTATATGAGAACTATGCAGTCGAGCGTGTTTATGATAATTAATTTATTTTAAAATAAAATTAAAACAAAAACCTAAAATCTTACTCACTATCCTATCCCCACTCATGAAAAATAGAACACCTGAAAGGGGGTTCCAATTTATCACGGGCTACCCCCTCCCAATGACCTAATCTACTCTCTTCGATCCACAAAATTTCTTTTTCATTTCTTTCTCAAATCACCAAGATAAAGCCCATTGACCAAGTCTTCCTCATTCCTTAACCTATTTTTTGTCTCCCTTGCACTATGTTAGTTCAGTCGAACACCCTAGGTTTAGGGGTGTTTTTTATTTCAGTTTTGTTTTGCACAAGGTTGGTGCGATGTATCTCTTGGGACCCAAGGGTACATGTTCTCGCAACCTCCACCGAAGACGAGGTGGTTTGGATGATTTAGGTTGGCCGATATTGCTATGGGGTAAGTTTTATCCTTATTTACTAATCAATATTTGTGGATTTTGGTGTTTATGAATCACTAGCATCATTTTTGTAGTGGGTTGGGCTGCTTTGTGTGGTTTTGGGTCATTTTGGTTTGATGCCACCAACCGTGGTATGGTTTTAAACCTACGGTTTGGTTTCTCCCATGTTATATGGAATTCCATGTGGGTTTTATGGTTCTCATTATTTTATGTATAGTGCATCGAACTCCTTCATGTGTTTTTGAGTCACCAAGTCTAGGGAGAATCACTTACATATGCATAGGAATGTATATATCTGTATATGTGGGTTTCCCATTATGTGAAATTCATCCATGGTAGTGAATGAACATGTATGGGGCTAGGTGTTCCCATGTATATATATAAAATGCACACGTAGGTTAGTAAAGGATGGTATATGCTTATAAGAATACCTATAAAAATCCCTTTCACATGTTCATGGGTCATGAAGATGTGTACATAGGGGATATGTTTTATTGCATGTGTGTGAAGTTGCATATGCCCAGTGGGGGAGAAGAAACATTTAGTTAGAAATCATCAAGATTTGAAGTGGAAAACATGGTTCCAATTTCAGGTAGGATCTATTTTATTTCCTTTTTATTTTATGAGAGCCCAAATTTTACAAAAGGTTGGGGTTGAAGCCTCAAATTATTATTAAAGCCTAGGAAAGACCCCTTTTTGTCTGGGTAGAGGGAGACCCATTAATACATTTATTTCATTCTAAATTAATTGCATTATTAATTAATTAATTGTATTCATAAATAATTTTTGTGAAGTATAATAATTCATTTTAGATTAATTTATTTTATAAATTCAACTAATGTCTTAAAAGAGATAAATGAGTTTCTTGATAACAAATACATTTTTTTGTTATAAAACCCCTCAATAGAGGTGCACTTCATTCTAGAAAAAAATGTAGTGATAGACCTTTTGATTTCTTAACATAATTCCATGATGTTTCTTTATGCTTGAGAGTATAACAGATAAATGGAATTTTAGGTTTCATAACCCCTTTATGTTTCTTTTTCCCATGTAGATACATGCCTTGTGTTAATGGCTTTAAATGTAATGGCTTCCTTGAAATAGAATTTAATATTTTTAAAAACATAATAGAGAAGGTATTTCCTAATGGTATGTTTTGAAGTTTATTAATACCTTTTTTCTTGTTTAATATAAATACATAAGATGGTTTTACTTATGTATAAATGTGAATGAGTTCGGTTATGTGAAATATGGTATGACTATGGGAAATGCATGAGAGGAAAAAACTTATGAATTATATAATGAATCATACACAAGTGAGCACATAATAAAGCCACATAGAGAATAGATATTGATACACTTATAGGGATGTGTGGCCTATTGGGCACCATCCCAGCCATTGATACACTTTTAGGGATGTGTGTCATATTGAGTGTCGTCCAAGATATTTATACACTAACAGTTATGTGTGGCCTATTGAGAACCATCCAATATATTTATAAACTTACAAGGATGTGTGGCCTATCGTGCATCATCCCAGCTATTTATAAACTTACAGGGAAATGTGTCTTATTGAGCATCATCCCAGCTATATACACTTACAGAGTCATGTGGTCGATTAAGCGATGTCCAAGCTATACATATTCTCACATGGACGTGTAACGACCCGAAATATTGAATAAATATTGTTTCCGAATTTTGTGTGTTATTTTATTTTTTATACTCAAAAAAACTGTTTCATTTGATAACATGAGTATAATTAAAATGAGACCGTTGGGTTTTGACTGTTACATGACTATTGTTCAATATGACCGCTGGAAACCAAACGTTTCGATTATTATCTCTAAATACAAGTAATCTTGGATAATTAATATAGAAAGAATATTTGATGGCCTCACCTTGTAGTCTTGGACTGATCGAAGCCCATCTAACAAAACTTCAGAAGGAGGTAGCACCAATGGGCTTTCTTCTGGACCAAACCCAAGCTGAACTTCATCGAGCGAAGCTAGAACGGAATCACCTTCGCGAGAAGTTCAAACTGATAGAAATTACTACTCGTACGATGTTGCCCGAGCCTCCCTCAGATTATATCACCTTATCACACCTTACACTTAGGTCCTATGCTAGTGTGATAAGGGGAAATGTAAGGAGACCATAACTGCCTTGTGTAATCCTTTTTTTTAAATAAAAATTTTGATTCCTTCTTATGAGGATGTTTATGAATTTTCAAATGTCCGGATAAATATAGTATGCATATTTTTTATGAATTTTAGAAAAAGGATATTTTAAAAATGTTTATGTAAACCTTAAATAATTAAAAATGTGTAATGATTTTCAAAAAATGGTCTTCTACAATTATGTTCTGTACAAAATTTAGAGTCTAATAAGATCAACTTAATTTTTGATGAATAGTAAAGTATGAATAGTGATTTCATGCTTAGGATTAGTAATGTGACCAAATCGATTAGTAATCTCACTTAAAGAAAGTATTAATATAATCTAGGCACCTTGATTATGTAATGAGATTCAATAAAATGGTTAAATAACAGTTTCATAAATTATTAGTCAAGTATTATTATTTTCGAGTGATTAGTGTTTTTTTAATTAAAAATTAAATTAAAAATATTTATAAAATTTATTTTATAAAATGGATTTCATTTTTGAACTTAGAGCATCGATATTATGTTAAGGTAATTTTTGGGGATTTTTTCTGAAAAAATGAATATTCGGTGAATAGTGTACTTATTTAAAAATTTAATTAAAAATATTTAGAAAATTATTCTTATAAAATGGAGTTCATTTATGAAATCAGAGCATTGATATTTGGTTAAGGTGAAATTTTGGGTTTTTTCTGAGAAAGTTGAATTTTTGATGAATAGTTAAAATACAGTTTTTAAGTTACGGGTGTTTAATGACATCATTAAATGATGTATTAAGTATGTAATCAATATGGTCGACTTATGAATAATAAGATAATGTATGAGGTGTCCCAAGTGGCCAATACCATGGGCAAATACCATGGGCAAGCCCATGGTTTTGCCAAAACCACCAATGAGGTGTCCCTTGGCCATTAATGCCTTGTCCCCTCACTTTCCCTATAAATACCAAGCCATCCTCTCATCCATTCGACTCTCAACTCTCCCACAACAAAGATCTGGTTTCGTTACCTCCCAAGAAGTCCTCCCAAGGCTCCCCCAATCCCTCAAGGTCCCAACCTTTGAGTTTTAAGAGATACGTTTTAAGGTAAGGGATCCTACCTCCCTCTTTCTTTTCAAGTAATCTCTTTTATGTCATTTCTTTTATGATTCATGCTCTTATGTTAGAGGATGCTCTTTTATATTCATCCTACTATATTTTTCATGTTCATATGATGATAGACCCCCTCTTTCTCTCATCATTTCATTTTAAAAATGTTAAAGTGGCGCCGTTAGGCTGCCGAATTTTTAAGGGAATCTTTCACCCTTCTAAAGTTCTACTTTCATGTAAAGTATTTCAAGTTACTTTTTATTTTTTTGGGTTATGATATATAAATCTATCATACTTATATTTTATGTCCATATGACGAGATACCCAATTTGATCTCTTCAATTCAGTATTTTTCAGTTTTAAGTGGCGCCGTTAGGCTGCCGAATTTTTAAGGGATTCTTTCACCTTTCTCATATTTTGAAGTTCTACTTTCATGTCAAGTCTTTCAAGTTCATTTTTATTAATTTAGGATATGATAACTATATCTATCATAATGATCTATTATTTTCATATGATGATAGACCCTATTTTATCTCATCAATTCATTTTTGTTGAAGTTTAAGTGACGCCGTTAGGCTGCCGAATTTTCATAAGAGAAATCTTATTTTTATATTCCTTTCATGTTATTCATTTCATATGGTATATATTTCAAATTTCCTTACCATGTCCTCAAATCCTTTATATTCTGTCCCCCTACTGTTTTATGGATCATTTATGAATGTTTGACCCATGTCCCCTCTCTTTTCAATGTTTTCTAAAACCCCGAAACATAGCTGTTATGCTGCAGAATTTCCGTCTCAAAATGTCTCTTTCTTTTTCTAAAGTTATTTTTTTATTAAGTGAATACTTGGCCAAATAATTTTTTTTCATTTTCAAATAAACCACTTTAAGGGTGAGTGGGAACCTCTTATTAAGTGAATACTCAAATCTATATCTTCTATTGGGGTATTCCCATACATACCAAGTTGTTCTATTTTAAATTCTGGGATTTACATAAATGAGACCTACTTTCCCTTTCCGTGGGTTTAAAGTGACATAAAGATCATGTCTTTAATGCATTTTTAAAAAGTTATGATTATAAAATGAAACCCATTTCTTTTATGCTATATGGGTTGTTTATGAAATTATTGATGATGATATATGTGGCTCACATGATAATAAAGACATGTCAAGGGTGCGCCTTGATAGCGCTCCAATGCATTGGGTAAATACTTAATCTATAGAGATGACCTTTTAGACTGATACCTTGGTGAATAAACTTGGTAATTTTAATGAAACCTTGGGGATGGACCTTGGTGAAACAAAAATGATGGCTAATATTAAATGTTGTAGACACATCTTCATGTTATGAAAAATGTTATTTTTATTATGATATTCCTCATGATTTCTTTCTCATGCCTTAAATTTTTTTTCATGAAATTGTTGATGTATCCCAAGTTCAAATGTTAAATGTTTCCCCTTGTTTCCCTTACTGGGACTTCTCCTCACCCTTTATTTTGATGTATGTCCCCATTTTATGGGATGTATTAATGAACCTAGGATGAAAATAAGGAGAAGCCTTTAAAGTGTTTAAGAAGAATGTTTTATGTTATAATGTTTTATGTTCCTGGTTTCCAAGACACTTAACCTTAAAGATCCTTGGTTTTGTGAAATGTAATGGATATTTATGTGATAAAAACTCGGGATGCTATAGTTGGTATCAAAGGATGGTTGAGTTATTTTTGGAAATTAGGATATGAAAACTTTAGGAAGAATCCTATAGAAAAGTTTAAATATAGGAAATCTTCCTGGTATTTTGGTGAGTATTGAGTAAGGGGTTTCCAAGAAAATACATCCCTGTCTAGATACGAGCAGGTAGAGGTGGCTCTGGCATAGATGTACATAGGGGTAAAACCAAACAACACCACTTTGAGCTAGACTCGAATGGGAACTGGTACACGACAACCGGACTTGCTGCACTCTTGGTTACGACACTCCCGGGGGATATGCCTTGGTAAATTCATAAGCTTACTATGAACCATTATTAAAGGTACAAAGATAAAATAAAACAAAGATTCACATAAGAATATATGATCATGGATAACCCAGTTTGAAACCTAGGGGATCACAAGTTAGGGTATAATTTTCATCTAAAAGTTATCCTTATATGCTTTAATTTCCTTTTCATGATTATTGGCTAAGTATTTAAGCCCCTAATTATACTTTATCTTCTTAGTTAATGGTGGGAAATGGAAGAACATGTCCCAACAAACAATGTGATAGGAAATGCGATGATTACCGTATTAATATGATAGAGATGATTAGGGTATTAAAAGATGATTATTATTTTTGAAGATGGTCACTATTTTGGGGACCCTATATGATCGAGGTAAATAGATTACTACGGTATTTTCATTGAGGATTAAGGTTGAGTTATATTTTAAAGAATTGATGAATTTAAGGTAGACTTATAGTAATTTAGGTTACTTATGGAAATGATTAACCTATCTTGGGTAAAATTTGTTTAGGTTAGCTACTTTTGTTAAAAGATGTTAGGAGTGGTTGATGTTTTTTGGAGATGAACAATGAAGTTTATTTTGGAAGACTATGTTATCAAATCCTTCATGTATTTAGGTTTCAATCTTAGTTTGGTTTATTTTGGGGAATTTTAAGGACCGTTATTTATGGAATGGTCTATGATGAACTTTGGGTAGTACCATGGAACTTGGAATATTTAAAAGTAGCTTCCATTCCTATGGGACTCTTTCTTTTTAAAGAGTTGTTTTACCTTACCCTTTCTGTTTTTGGGATAATGTTTAAAGATAGAAGAAATAGATAGTTAATCTATTGTAGATTATGTGATTCTCTAGAAGACGTTTCTTGTTCTTTTGATGAGACCATGTGTTTTTGAATTCTCATCGTTTGGAGAAAAGATTAGTTTTGGTAGAGACTTATTAAAGGATGAAACTGTACTTGAAGGTGGGTATATTTTCTTATGTATTTGTTCTATGTAGTAAATGAATTCCTCAAAATTATGAAATTGAACGTAAAACAAAAACGTTGCTGGTTTACATTTCCTACTAGGTAATCAAATACTGTTTACACACATCATAAGTTTGCGATTTTCTCATGGTTAACTTTCTCCAAATCATGTTTTATATCACTCTCCCTCAGAACTTGACCCTTTGTTTTCTCCTCCATGTCCGTGTTTTATTATATGGAATCCTAGTGTTGGTTAACTAAGGTGACCTTTGAACTTCACTTTCATTCTTTTAAAGTAATAGTTTTACAGACTCCTTTTAAGATGTTGGACCTTCAATGAAATTTCAAAACCCAATTTTAAAAATTGCGAGGACACAATTTCTTAAGGGGGGAAGATTGTAATGACCCGAAATTTTGAATAAATCTTGTTTCCTAATTTTGTGTGTTATTTTATTTTTTATACTCAAAAAAACTATTTCATTTGATAACATGAGTATAATTAAATTGAGACCGTTGGGTTTTGACTGTTATATGACCATTGGTCAATATGACCACTGGAAACTAAACGTTTCGATTAGTGTCTATAAATACAAGTAATCTTGGTTAATTAATATAGAAAGAAGATTTGATGGCCTCACCCAGTAGTCTTGGATCGATCGAAGCCCATCTAACAGAACTTGGGAAGGAGGTAGCACCACTGGGATTTGCTTTGGACCAAACCCAAGCCGAACTTCATTGTGTGAAGCTAGAACAGAATCGCCTTCGCAAGATGTTCAAACTGATAGAAATTACTACTCGTGCGATGTTGGACGAGCCTCCCTCAGATTCTCCCACCTTAGCACACCATACACTTAGGTCCTATGCTGGTGTGATAAGGGGCTATGTAAGGAGACCGTAACTTCCTTGTGTAATCCTTTGTTTTAAATAAAAATTTGGATTCCTTCTTATGAGGAAGTTTATGAATTTTCAAATGTCCGGATAAATATAGTATGAATATTTTTGATGATTTTTAGAAAAAGGATATTTTAAAAATGTTTATGTAAACGTTAAATAAATAAAAAGGTGTAATGATTTTCGAAAAATGGTCTTCTAAAATTATGTTTAGTACAAAATTTAGAGTCTAATAAGATCAACTTAATTTTTGATGAATAGTAAATTATGAATAGTGATTTTATGCTTTGGATTAGTAATGTGACCAAATGGATTAGTAATCTCACTTAAAGAAAGTATTAATATAATCTAAGCACCTTGATTATGTAATGAGATTCAATAAAATGGTTAAATAACGGTTTCATAAGTATTTGTTTTTTCCGAGTGAATAATGTTTTTTTAATTAAAAATTAAATTAAAAATATTCATAAAATTATTTTTATAAAATGGATTTCATTTTTGAACTCAGAGCATCGATATTATGTTAAGGTAATTTTTGGGGATTTTTCTGAAAAAAATGAATTTTCAGTGAATAGTGTTTTTATTTAAAAATTAAATTAAAAATATTTATAAAAATATTTTTATAAAATGGAGTTTATTTTTGAAATCAAAGCATCGATATTTGGTTAAGTTGAAATTTTGGGTTTTTTCTGAGAAAGGTGAATTTTCGACGAATAGTGAAAATACAGTTTTTAAGTTACTGGTGTTTAATGACATCATTAAATGATGTATTAAGTATGTAATCAATATTGTCGACTTATGAATAGTAATATAAGGTATGAGGTGTCCCAAGTGGCTAATACCATGGGAAAATACCGTGGGCAAGCCCATGGTTTTTCCAAAACCACCAATGAGGTGTCCCTTGTCCATTAATGCCTTGTCCCCTCACTTTCCCTATAAATACCAAGCCATCCTATCATCCATTCGACTCCCAAATCTCCCCCAACGAAGGTTTGGTCGCATTACCTCCCAAGGAGTCCTCTCAAGGTTCTCCCAAGCCCTCAAGTTCCCAACCTTTGAGTTTTAAGAGACACGTTTTAAGGTAAGGGATCCTACCTCCCTCTTTCTTTTCAAGTAATCTCTTTTATGTCATTTATTTTATGCTCCATTCTATTATGTTGGAGGATGTTCTTTTATATTCATCCTACTGCATTTTTTATGTTCATATGATGAGATACCCCCCTCTTTCTCTCATCATTTCATTTTAAGAATGTTAAAGTGGTGTCGTTAGGCTGCCAAATTTTTAAGGTAATCTTTCACCCTTCTGAAGTTCTACTTTCATGTCAAGTATTTAAAGTTCCTTTTTATTTTGTTGGGGTATGATATCTAAATCTATCATACTGATATTTTATTTTCATATGATGAGATACCCTATTTTATCTCTTCAATTCAGTATTTTTAAGTTTTAAGTGGCACCATTAGGCTGCCGAATTTTTAAGGGATTCTTTCACCTTTCTCATTTTTAAAAGTTCTACTTTCATGTCATGTCTTTCAAGTTCCTTTTTATTATGTTGGGGTATGATCTCTATATCTATAATACTTATCTTTTATGTTAATATTATTAGATAACCTATTTTATCTCATCAATTCATTTTTGTTGAAGTTTAAGTGACGTCGTTAGGATGTCGAATTTTCATAAGAGAAATCTTATTTTTGTCTTCCTTTAATGTTCTTCATTTCATATGGTATATATTTCAAATTTCATTAACATGTCCTCAAATACTTTATATTCTGTCCCCCTACTATTTTATGGATCATTTATGAATGTTTTACCCATGTCCCCTCTCTTTTCAATGTTTTCTAAAACCCCGAAGCATAGCTGTTATGCTGTAGAATTTCCGTCTCAAAATGTCTCTCTCTTTTTCTAAAGTTATTTTATTTTATTAAGTGAATACTCAAATCTCTCTCTTCTATAGGGATATTCCCATATATACCAATTTGTTCTATTTTTAATTCTGGGATTTACATACATGAGACCCGCTTTCCCTTTCTGTGGGTTTAAAGTGAAATAAAGATCATGTCTTTAAAGTAGTTTTAAAACGTTGTGATTATGGAATGAAACCCATTTAATTTATGCTATATGTGTTTTTTATGAAATGATTGATGATGATATATCTGGATCACATGATAATAAGGACATGTCAAGGGTGCACCCTGATAGCGCTCCAATGCATTGGGTAAAGACTTAATCTCTAGAGATGACCTTTTAGACTAATACCTTGGTGAATAACCTTGTTAATTTTAATGACACCTTGGGGATGGACCTTGGTGAAACAGAAATGATTGTCAATATTAAATGTTGTAGCCACATCTTAAAGTTTTGAAAAATTTTATTTTTATTATGATATGCCTCACGATTTCTTTCTCATGCCTTAATGTTTTTTTTCATGACATTGTTGATGTATCCCAAGTTCACATGTTAAATGTTTCCCCTTGTTTCCCTTACGGGGCCTTCTGCTCACCCTTTCTTTTGATGTATGTCCGCAGGTTATGAGATGCAGTAATGAACCTAGGATGAACATAAGGAGAATCCTTTCAATTGTTTAAGAAGAATGTTTTATGTTATCATGTTTTAAGTTCCTGGTTTCTAAGACACTAAACCTTAAAGATCCTCAGTTTTGTGAAATGTAATGAAAGTTTATGTGATAAAAATGCGGGATGCTATAGACGTGTTGGATATTGAAATACATACCAATAATAGATATTCTTACAGGGATGTGTGTCCAATCAAGTGCCTCCCCAGTTATACACAGAGACACACACACACACACATGTACCTAGTGACATGGACAAATTGATATCCTAACAATGAGATGAAGATGGTATAGCCGTCAGGTGTCCTTTAGTTACCTGGATGTGTGTTTATTTATTTATAAAAATCTTATTAGTTAGTTTTCCATACCATTACAATTAAATTTATATGACACTTCCTAGATTAGCCTAGACAACAGTTGTGCCAACCTACTGAGATTTGTATCTCACAACGTACTCGGGCTACCATGGCACTATGGTATCTGAGTATACCTTTCTTGTTCACAAGACTATAGACCTAGGACTATTCTTGTTTTAGTATGCTCATACCTGGATTTAGGAGAAAATAACTGAGTTGGAGCTCCGGACGCTCATGGAGATTTTCCTTAAGAATTTCTAGTTATTTTCCTTATTTGAGACCTGTATTGTCCTGTTTTCCTATTATGGAAATCATATTTGTTATTTATAGCTTTCATATGTGTATCATCACCATGTCATGCATTTATTTTTTGTATAAAATGGCGTTGGACTCTTTTATAAAATGATTATTATCTATCTTTCATTTTTTTCATTTATTTATTACTTTTGCTATTTACTATTATTATTTTTTCAATTATACCACTGTGAGAGCTCTAATATGATGGTATAGTCTCCCCACTATAACCTCTTAAGACCCTCACTGCTTTTCAAAAACCTCTGACATATGGGGAGATGCTTTTGAGGCCATGTGACCCGTCGGTCTGGCTTCTCGGTTAATGGTCAGTCGAGCTGGGATGTTACAAAGTGGTATTAGAGGAATGTTTCATTTACTTTAACTTACTATTTTTTTCTAGTAGAAAGAATAGAAATAATGTGTTAGCACTTTTTTAATAGTCATTCTTAAAACTGATCACTCCATGTATGATAAATGACCAAGTGGATAGAGTCGGGATTGTTGTTTATGATGTCCGCTATTGCAATTGAAATGATTTCACCTTGAGTGACTATTGTATTTCCACTAATTATTATTTATAGACTTCATCTAGTTTTACCCTTGGCCTGATATGGAATGGGAGTTTTATTACATGAATTATACTAGGAACATAGGAAATTCACAGTCCATGTATATGCCATTCCATATGGCAACATATGTAGGCTTGTTGTTGATTTGAAATTTGTGCCATGAGTGTTAATCCATGTTATGTATTTAAATAACATGATTAGGTTTGTATCTGGTTTGGTAGGTTTTAATAATCCATGCTTGTTAGTATAATATGCCTAGTTTATTACCATGACATGATTTTGTTTCTTTATCATGCATTACTTGTTCACATGACATGCTTCTGTGTTATAACATGATCCTGTGTTATCTTCCTTTTTCATGCTTTTTCTTTATTTGTAATGCCTCCGTTTTTTCTTCTTGATGTCATGATTTTTTTATATGGGTTGTGAATGAACAGGAATTGGTTTTAAATTTTAAGGTGTATGGTCACCTTATAATTGGGAAATGGTAACCCATATATTCAAACCATCCCATGGATAATGTGTATACATGATTAGAGCTATTGGTTTAAAATGTAAAAGGATGCTAAAGTGAAATTCTTAAGTGGAATGGTTTTAATTAAATGGGATCCAAATTCTAAAAAAAATAATGTGTATGAGTGCTTTTTATGTTGTTAACTTCCACCCATATAGATGGATTGTTTTATATGTATGATCATGTTACAATTATGAAATGAAGTTTTCTTTCAATAAATGGGATCCAATTTTCAATCTGCGAAGTGTTTGGGCTCTTCATGAATTGGGAGATAACAATGCATGTTATATTTTTGGACCATGTTATGTTTGAATTAGTTGAATTCTTAAATGTCACAGTATAATTTCTGGTGGGATGTTATAAATGAAATGGCATAATGGTACTCTTATAGGTTACATTAACTGTTAAAAGTTATTTATTATGATAAAGTTCTTGTTTATGATGGGATTGTATTTAATTATTAGATTTTTAAAGAGGATATTTGATACAACTTCACTTCTTTGTTTTAAAATGAGTAATTTATGTTCGTTTAAATCATTTAAAGTGAACAAATGATTAAATGTGAATAATGAAAAGGGCTTGGAAATAGAACATTTCATAGTGTATTGAGACCCTTGTGAAAGGGTAATTGATTTTTCATTGATTTTCTTTGGAACGAAACCATATGTGTTTTCCATAGGCATTGTTTTTTAGAAATGACTTGACTGTTTGGATCTTGAGCCTGTGACTTCTGATGGCATGAAAAAATTCTTGGGTCACCCCGTATTCATCACGAGGGGATGGCCCGTGGTAGGTAGCACTCTTATAACGTTAATTCCATTATAATAATACTTTTTTTGTGAAATTTGGTACCATTTTTGTGCCATTGTCCCTTGTTATACTTTTTTATACTAATGACACCCTTGTTCAGACAAGTGGTCATTTTTTTCTTTTGTTTTGGGCTTGAGCATCGTGTAATGATCATTATAAGCAGGTTAGAAATGCCTCGGGCATAGTCAGTTCTTTCTTTGGTCATTTGACCCCTTCTATTTCCCTTAGGTAGTATGAGTTGATAATTCAGTGCCATCCAGTGTTAAATAAAATAACGAACTGGTTGGGTTTGATTAAATCACTGTGTTTTATGCCTTTATTACGTTCTCAATTCAACTCCATGTAGAGTGGCCCGAGTGTTTAATAATAGGTTCATCCCAATGACTGTGAAGAATTTATATTGACTCAAGTGTTATTACATGCTGGTCATTTTGGTTGTGGTTTTAGTTTGTGTTTGGAATTTCCTTTTACAAATTGATGTTTTGATTATGGCTTAGAGGAACGTCAAACATTCATTTATGTTGATTTTGTACTAGTGAGAATATGAGCGGTTAGTTGGTCATCATTACTTCAGTAAATAGGATACTCTTAAGGTGGGGAGTGTCATGTCTAATTTGGTAAATGTTTCCTTACAATTAGAAGGAATTCCAAAGAGGACCATTGGGGAATGGTTAGTTTATTCTTGAATGCCTTTGATGCTTGCAAGTTTTAAATACATGTCTGTGGTTGTTCAGTATAAAGATGTTATACTATTTGGTGTGTATTAAACCACTGGTCACACTGTTTTCTTGGGATGAGATTTTGTGCTTGAATATTAAACAATCATTTGATGCATCAGGTAGAGAAGGTATCATGTTTTTGTAAATGATTGTTTGTCATTAGGTGAAGTCAAGTCCCTTCATTTTAGTCGACCAGTTGTGGTTCGACTATTCTTCATTCTAGTAGTCAAGTATGATTGATAGGAATCCATTAAAATATTCTTAGTGTATTCTTCTATGTGATAATCATGTCACTGATCTTTTCTACACCCTAGATTCACTAAGAGAACATCCGTCTTACACCGCGCTAATGCTTTAAAGCCATTGGGATTATTTAGGTTTTTCTCTTTTGGTGTTTCACGCTTGATGTCTTGTTTATTTTTTGTTTGGACCTTAGAAACATCACCGAGAGTCAGGGGTGGGATTTAGTGAGCGTGTTTATTATAAATTCAAGATGCCTTGGAAGAAGGCATCAAAATTCAGCTTATAAAATACCGACTATCTATGCTAAGCTTGTTCTTAATTATTCATCTGTGGTGGGTTGAATCTTTCAATTCTTATTCAGTTGTTATGGTTGGTGAAGAACCATTATTAGGAACTTTGTCAAGAGAAGAGAAGTGAAAATGGTGTTTGCTAAGGATTTTTATAAGAAACTTCCTCGACATGGGCATTGAGGTCGATGATAAATCGGCCGTTAAATCATTTTAATGTAATGTCAGGAGAATTTTCAAACGCATAATGTTGTGATGTTATAGAAAATTCCAACAGTGGGTTGAACCATGGTTTTCTTTTGGATGTCTAATATTAAATCCTAAGGTGGGTAGTAACTTTGGAAGAATTCTTATAGGGAGGAAGAAGTGATTTTTTCTCTAAGTGAATGGGCCCAGGTAAGGGTCATCTTAGTGTTTTAGTTGTAGATGGATAATTTGCTCGAGTTTTTAAAGAGATTAAAAACTGTTTTCCATTGAATTAAGGTGTATTGTGCATTTGGGAATGCAATGATACCATATAAATATATCTTTACGACCACTATAAGTTGGGTAAGGTGTAAGTTGTTCCCAAAGGAATCTTGGGGATGATATGTTCTATGGTGGGATGGTTGCAACGATCCTCATTTTGAATTGGGCTAAATTTTGAAGGATTTTTAACTTTTTCAATTTCTGAATGGGTTATTTTTAAAGCTGAGCTTCAAAACTCATTTTTTCAAGTTGGATCCTTTCAAATTAAGTTTTTTGGACTTGGGTGAATCCATGTTATGTTTCCCTAGTGTATCTATGTGTTTTGGATGCGCATGACCAATAAAACTATGTTTTTGGAAAACTGCATAGGGAACATAGTTTTTCTGAAAAAAGTGTGTCCTATAGTAGTAACCGTGCAACCCTGTGCTTGTCAGGAAGAGATGCTTCACATGGGATATGAATAGTTTCCCAAACCATGCACCTAGACCATGCGAGTTGAACCTCTTGTATAGAGGGTTATGCACAGTTTTCACATATTTTTCCAAACCATAAAGGAACAATATGACCGAGCCTATTTAATAAAATGAATTAAAATTAAAATAAAATATAAAAACCTAAAATATACCTCACTCCCCTATCCCCTATCATTCTATAAACACACCCCAAGGGGGGTTCCCCCTTCATCATGTGCTTCCCCCTCCCTTTGTCCTCCTCTCCTATCTTTGATCCACCAGATTTTTTTCCATTTCTTCCTCAAATAACCAAGGTAAATATCTTTTCCATAGTATTACTCCTTCATTTGAATATTTTCAGCCTACCCTTTCCCTATTTTGGTTCTTATGAACACCCTAGGGTTAGGGGGTTTTTGATTTTGGTTTTCTTTCAGTATGGATTGGTGGGAAGGGTCTATCAGGACCCTTGTGTGTGTGTTCCAACAATCATTGCCGAAGGTGAAGTTGTTCGGGTGATTTTGGTCTATCAGATTTGCTTCTAGGAAAGTTTTCACCTTGTTTCCTAGTTAATATTTGGGGATTTCGGTGTTTATGAGTCCATGGTATCCTTTTTTTAGTGCCTTGGGAGGATTAGTGTGGTTTTAGGTCATTTTGGTTCACCGCCAACACCTAAGGTAAGGTTTTAAACTCATGGTTTGGTTTCACCCATGATATTTGGTGTTCCTTGTGTGTATTATGGTTTGTGTTATTTATGTGTAGTGGGTTGAACTCCATCATGTGGCTTCAAGTCTCCAAGTCTAGGAAGGCTCACCTATGTATGCACTGTTTGGTGTATATGTATATATGCGTTCCCCCATTATGTGAAATTCATCCATGGAAGTTAATGAACATATATGGGGCTATGTGTGACCATATATATATATAATACATTCACTCATGAGTGGATACTGGTATATACATATAAGCATACCTGTAAGGATCCCCTTTTATATGTTCATGGGCCATGCTAATGTGTGCATAGGGGATAGGCGTCCTTGTATGTGTGTAATGTTTCTTATGGCCAATGTGGGAGTAGCAATGTTTAGTTAGAAATATCTAATAGCCAAAGCATACTTCTTGGTTCTACTTTGAGGTAGGATCCCCTTTCATTCCCTTTTAATTTATGAAATTGTTAATCAATTAATTTCATTCTTAATTACTGTTTCCATAGTATGATAATTCATTTAAGAGTTCTATCTTTTATAAAGCCAATAAAAGGCTTAAAAGGGAAAAATGAGTGGTTTAATAACAAAGGAATGTTTTTGTAATAAAACCGCTCAAGCGCGGTGTGCTGACTTCAAGATAAAAATGTATTGATATACATTTTGATTGATTACCTTAATGCCATGATGATTCTTTATGACTGAGAGTATAAAGGCTAAATGGCATGTTAGGTTGCATGAACCCTTTATGTTGCTTTTTCATAAGTTGATACATGCCTTGTGTTAATGTGTTTAAATGTAATGGCTTTCTTGAAATGGAATTGAGTATTTCAAAAAACATAATTGAGAAGGACTTACCTTATGGTATGTTTTGAATGTTACTAGGCCCTTGTTGTTTGTTTAATTAAAATACATAAGATGGGTTTCCTTAAGTGTAAATGTGAATGCTCCTAGTTATGTGAAATATGGTATGGCTACTGGAAATGCATGAGAGGTACTGAGTTATGCATTATATAATGAATAATACACAAGAGATCACATACTGAGGCCACATAGTGAATGACTATTGGTAAAATTACTAGGACGTGTGGCCTATTGAGTGTTGTCCTAGCTATTGATATATTTACTGGGTTGTGTGGCCAATTGAGTGTAGTCATATCTATTTATACACTTATATGAATGTGTGTCCTATTGAGAACTATCCTATCAATTTATATACTTAAAGGTATGTGTGTCCTATTGAGCGTCATCCCATCTATTTATATACTTATTAAATAGTGTGTCTTGTCGAGCACCATCCATACTATATACACTTATAGAGACATGTGTCCTATTGAGTGTTGTCCCAACTACACATATTCTTATAGGGACGTTTGGAATATGGATCACCATCCAAACTATAAATATGATTGCATGGAAAAGTGGACTGTCGAGCGCTACCCTAGTTATATAAATATATATGTATGTACCTAGTGACATGGACAAAATGATATACCAACAACAAGCTGAATATGGTATAGCTGTCAGGTGTCTATTAGAAACCTATATGGGTGTTTATTAATTAATACAGATCTATTTAATTAATTCTCCATACCTGCACTATTCAATTTATAATACACTTTCTAGATTGGGAAAGATATCGGTGGTGTTGGCCTACTGAGATTCATATCTCACACCCTACTCGGGACTCCATTGCACTGGGGTACCCGAGTAGAGATTTATTGTTCACCAAACTACAATCTTTGGACCTTTATTTTTATTGTATGCTCATACCTGGAGTTTGGAGAATAGTATTGAGGTAGAGCTCATGACGCCTGTAGGGATTTTCCTTAGGACTTTTTAGTTATTTTACTTATTTGAGAACTGTATTGTCATATTGTCTTGTTATGGAAAGCTTGTTGATTATTTTCTACTTCATATATGTATCATCACGATTTCATGCATTCATTTTTTGTATAAACTAGCATTGAACACTTTTATAAAAAGATTATTATCTATCTTATGTTGCGGTTTTTCATTTATTTATTGCTTCCACTATTTTCTATTGTTATTTTTACAATTATACCACTGTGCGTACTATTATATGAGGGTATAATTTCTCAATTATCACCTCCCTAGTCCATTTATACTAGTCGAACGCCTCTAGCGTACGGGGAGTTGCGCTTGAGGCCATGTGACCCACTAGTTCGGCTACTAGGTTAATGCTCATCCAGGTTGGGATGTTAGAACCAAAGTCGTAAAGGTTTATTTTAAAATATATTTTTTTAGTTGAAAATATTTATGTTTAATGATAAATTGCATGGTATTATAATATTTATATTTAAATAAATAAATATATTTAATTATTAAATATTTATCTATGTACTTTACATGTTTTCCCTCTATTTTATTCTCTTTAGTACTTAATATGTTCAATAAGACTTTTAATAAAAGGTGATATTATTTCCTCTTTGGTCAAAGAACTTTTTCTTCCATGACTATGTTTTAAAAAAAATACTTCAACAATGTTCTTATTTAAATATAAATGATTTTTATGGTAATTTTAAAATATATATGACTTTACTTGCAAGGGATTAAAAAGGAATAATTTCAACTTCACCCTTATAGAACATTTTTAATATATTTAAAAATTGAAAAAAAGAATGTTTTTAACATATATCACATGATTGCTTCTTCCATCCTTTATGAATAGTCTCTTATTAAATTATTCCTTTAAAATATCCCTGGTTCTTATCAAATATTTTTTCCGTAATATTATGAATTTTTTATATTTTAAATATGTTATTTCAAAATGAAAAGAACTTTATCCTCCAGAAATGATCCAATGATCTTTTAGAATTTTTTTCATTTATGTAAACATACTTTGATGAATCATATGATTTAATATGTATATAATATAATAATAAAATATACCATATTACTCTAAATGGATTATTATCATGATGTTCTATTTTTAACTGGGAAAAAATATTGGCATTTCATATATCATTTTTCAAATATGGATATTTATATTGATTATTTTTTGTATATATCATTCATCCCTTTTTATTTGATGAGTACAATGAAAATAGTATGTGATTTATTATGCATGATATAGCCCCTCGATGCATATCTAGGTATCATGATAAAAATTAGCTTGGGTATTTGGTGTATGCCTGCATAATTATTTATGATGACTTGAAATGAATCCTAGAAATTATGTTTATGATTTCTTGGAACCAGCTCTTGATGTTTTGATTATGATGTCCAGTATTAAAAATTCCATCATTATGAAACGATTTATTATTATACATACAATTATTTTTATATTTATATTATCCAAAGATATATTACACTATTATCATACTTTTTATATAACATATTTGATTATTTTTTCCCCTACCATATTAATGACACTTAATTTATTTAGTGATAGATTATTTTGTACTCTTTCCTTTTTTGAGAATCTAATATCACTCTTTATTATGTTTTCCTTCCCCCAGGACACCGATAAGAGATCTATGAACAAATTTAGGGATATATTATAAGAAATTATAATGATATCACTGAAATTTTAATGATTTATTTCATGTTTTCAAATACAAAGTGAAAATAATTTACGTATCAAGTATCCTAATATTCTAAACTATACGATCTATTGGGGTGTTATCCCTTCTATCCTAGAAAAATGTTGAAAAATAATAACAATATCTTGGTTACTGGATTCATGGGGTTACAAAAATTTCTTACAATATATCGTGCATTCCTACTAGGGTTTTGATGGCTTATAGTTTTAATATACATTTAGGTAAAAGTTAAAATGTATTAACTTATAGTATGAACTTATATCTGAATATGGTTTCTATTGATTTTCATGGGTTGTGATGGATTGAGTATCTATGAATATACAAAGGTTGTAGTGGATTTTAGACATAAAATTGGTTACATATGAGATGATGTTGATGATGTGATGGATACATAGAGTAAAACAAACATGAGATGTTGAACCTTTATTCGGATTGAGGTTGGTAAGGAAGATTCCTAATTCACATAAAGAATACCTTACTTATTATAGGAGTGGGAATAGGATATATCCATTGGGGAATGAGAGAAACAATTAATAGAAGAAGTGGAATCTTGGTACCTATATATATATATAATGTTTATATCAAATTGTTTATTTATATAGGATAATTAGTGAGAGATCCACTATAAGTATATGAAACTAGTATTACCTTTTTAAGTGACGAGTTAGTTTGTTTTTTAATTTACTAGTCTTTAGTAATTTAATTTATCATTTTACATGAGAGGTTTTAGAAATGATCCTACTTAGTATTGATGTAATGATTTATCCACATAAATATATGCTCTTTTTCCGGTTAGTAAGAATTTTTTTGGTGATTGGATAAGATTTACTAGATTATAAGAGTTGTTAAGTAGATTTTATGAGTTGTGGGAGTTTATTTTCATCACATAGTTTTACTTTTAGTACGTGAAGTTTTTTTTCATTTTATATATGAAATTATATATATATGGATTGAAACTTTTATTTTTGAATAACGTAGGTTAGTGGTTCTTATCATAATATACCTTAATCCATAAACATTATAGGGGGCAATTTTTTCTATGTGTGTGATTGAGACACCCTTAGTACTATTCTCTAACCCATAACATATTGGAGGAGGTATTCAAGCATCATTATCTCTCTTCTTTCATTTTAGGCTCGGTTATGGTATATTTGAAGCGAAGGGTCATGACATATCTACCACCTCTTAAATAATCTATATCATAATTATTTCATTATTTATGGTATTTATTTTTTATTTCATGTTCTTCCATTCAAGGGGATTAGATTCTAAAGTATTCTAAGTCCATAAAGGCGTTTCTTCATAATATTATCTCTTTAGAAAATGCTTCCTATTGTTCATGTATATTAATTAATATTCTGTATAAAATTCATCTTTGAGAAACTAGATCATGTTTCTATTTTATTCATTACATTTAATGTTCTTTTTAATGTTATTTTATTTAAGAGATTTTGATTTTAAAAATTCATAATTATTTTTCTTGAAGACATTCATCAATGGTTTTGAAGTCTTTTATATAATGTTTTTCATCAATATCTATATTTTTATATTTATTCATGATTTTTCTTCTATATAATTCAATTAATTATTAATTTCATTTCAACAATCATTGAAATTTTCAAAAGGGTTGTAAAAATTATCTTTTTAATATTTTCTAGATGGGGAACATTTTGAGTTTTTTATAATGGTTTGAAAAGAATGGATTTCTCAATTTACCACTCAATCACATTTTCTTTCAACTATGTTTTTTATTCATTGATAATCATCCTTTCTAAATATAAATTATTTTTCATTAAAAATCATATTCCCTCTATTTTTAGATATTTTAGTTTCTACATGTTTTCTTAGGAAACGAATTTATTCTTATCTTCCATGGAGTTTTCTAAGGATATTATAAATATATTTTCCCCTCAATTTAGACAATATTTATTTATTTTTATTCTTCATTGGAGATATGATCAAATGATGTCGTCTAACTTCTTTGTCTAGATAACTTATAATGATGTTTTGTGAAAAATTTTATGAATGATGTTTCTTTTCCATGGGTTAATAAATCTACGATTAATGATCATATATTCTTATGATTATGGGTCTAAATCCTTGTTTTTTTAATTAAATTGATAAAGGAAATCCTTTATGTGTTTTATTAATGTTACAGTTCTTGGACATTATTGTTGATAAAAATTGAGCCCAAGTTATATCTTCATATTGCATTGGATAATGATTAATTTTCAAGATAAGTGATGTTGGAATTAACTTACTATATGTTGTTCTATTATCTGAAAATACATGTAAATATTGGTTAAAAATATAATTTCCCAAGATATAATCATTTTTTTCTATTCTTTATATTAGTTTTAATGGACTTATTTAGTATTTTTTGATTTCACATGTCTATTGATTAAGGATTCATATGTGTTTTGTCTTATGTTATTCCAATTATTTATTAAATTAATAATAATTTATGAATTTTTTTATTGGATATGAATATTTTATGATATATTCATGCACTTGGATTTTTTTCTCATATCTTTTTCCTCATATTATGTTCACCTATGATCTTTTATTATTAATGTTTATATTTACCCTTAGTGAGTGTTTGAGATCAAATTTATTATTTTTTTAGTTTCCATTGTTTTAGAAGGGGGTGATTTTGTATTTTTTTCAATAGGGGTATCATATATAGATAATTTTGAGGAATTTTATGAAGTATTACTGGTAAATAATAAGTTTTCAATATTGTGGAAAAAATTTCTATTGGATGATGATGATATGGGTTTTTTTAGTGGGTTATTCTTATTTTTCTAAAAACCTTAAAAAATGTTTATATGTTTATAATTGAATAAATTTAATTTATCAATAATGTAAATTTGGATCATTAAATTTTTCTCATTTTATTTACCAAATCTAGAATGAAATTCATATTTCTTTTAGCACCATATCCTGGTATATCTGTTTGTGGTGTATGACTCTTATCATAGAAAGGCATAGATTAATTTAGAAGAAAAAAAATAATTAAATAAAGATAATTTTAGGGTCGTGGATACCATTATGGTTGAATAAGTTAAAGGTTTATTATAACTTAAAATGACTAGATACCCCATTTCAGGTATTATTATTTAGTAAATAATGATATTTTGGGGGATTTTAATTAGGTCTTATTAATAATTCATTATTGAGGTTTAAATTGATATTTGGGTTGGTATGTTAATTTATGTTGAGATAAATAGTGTTAATTGGTATAATGGGTTTGGGAATTTTTGGAAGAGATTACCTTATTTTTAGATAACATATGATCAGGGTGTAAACATGATTTGAATATGACATTACGAGTTATTTTATGTTGTTTTAGAAAAATAATTTAGATGATTTTGGTAGAATATGTGATCATATATTTGGGTTTTAATTTGATATAGTGTGTATAGAATAGTTTTTATGTTTTATTATATGGAATTATTTATGTTAAACATGGGTTATTATTTTTATATTATGGTTTTGGAGATTAATTTATTACTTCTTCATGTGATGGTTTATTCATATTTCATTGGGCATTATGATTACACATGATAACTAATATCTTTCCATTTGTAATTGGTTATAAAAGTGAGGAATATAATATTAGAAAAATATATTTTATAGAATGATTAATATTATCTTTTTCTTGATCTCAAGACCCATTATGAGTTGATTTTCATAGTTTAGGCATGAAAAATTCATCTGTTATATCTGTTGTTTGGAATGTGATATGAAATAAGGGTTGAAACAAATTGAAACACAAAAATGGATGATATTGTTCTTATATAAATGGAAAATATTCAACTAAGTATATTTTCTCATATTCCTTATCTTGAAGGTAAAATATTTTATCAATATCAAGTAAAATAATGAATAATATATCAACTTTTATATAGAAAACATCCCCCAACAGTCAAGGAAAACCTTATATACTCATTAAAAAGTACGAGTCCTATAATATAACCATCATGATTTTATAGAATAGACAAACATATATGGTATTTCATGAGAATTCTTGATATTTATTTTATCTTTTACTCTACATTTATTATTTTCCCCTTATTTACTTTTAACGTGAAATTATTGGGTTTCAATTGATTTTTTTCAAGGACTAATTCCATATTATGATTTGGATTTTTAAAATGATTTACTTCTAAACTTCATAATACACATATCTTTGAACTCAATATTAAATTAAGAGTATACAATTTCATTATCAGTAGTGAATGTGAAACCCCATTATCTTTAATAAGGCATCACATTTAAACATTGTTAAACTTCCTAATTAAGATTTTACATATATTATATAATCTTGTATATATGTTTACAAAATGTTTTACAAGATATTATATGACCAATAAGATTCCAATTATAAATATAAAAATTATTATATTCACTATGATAGAAAAAGTGTTTTATTTAATGGTTAAATATATTTAATTTATTTTAATATATTACAGAATATTTTATAAATGGATATTCATCTTAATTATATAAACTAGTATTTATATTTATTTTGATAAATAATTTTTTCATGTTATGAAACAATGATATGATATTTAATTTTAAAACCAATAGAATATATTTTAAATAAGCTTTTGTCTAAGTAATATATAATTTTATTTAAAAGTAAATTTTATAAATTTTATTATATTAGTTGGATAAAATAAATTTCATTTCTGGTTTCATCTAATGAAACTTTTATTATGTAAAATTTATAGTACTTTTAAGAAGTAGTCAATTTCTTAGTGAATACCTAAAATAATTTCTAATAAATTCCATATATTTAATGACATCATTATTATATAAGCAAGAAAAAAATATACAAAATATTTTTATAAAAATATCATTTATGTATTAAATTATTTCATTTAAAATTTATATATTAAATTTATAAATCTATACTTGACTATTTAGAACATAAGATATATTTTTATTCTTATAAAAAAGGATTTTGGTATATTTAATTCAATAAATTCTTATAAATTATCCATTGGTTTTCAGATTGAATTAAAATAAAAATATATCACCTTTTTGAATATAAAAAAATAAATTTCATTAGAATCAATAATATGTATATGATATTGCTGAAGATATTATTATTATGTTATGTTCAGTTTTATTAGAAGTTATTTTTACCAACCCTATAAGTTGAATCTCATAAACTGGTTTTTAATTTCGGATTCCCCGTCTTCAATTTAGATAAATTATCAATTTTATTTTCTATTTATAAAAATAATTTATCATAGTTAACATCAGTCCCCATTGTAAAGGATTAAATTTGTTAATAGAGATAAATTATGGGTTAAATCATTAAAATATTCCCAAGCCTTATCTTGAAATAATCATATAGAGGTTATATCTACCTCTCTATTCTCAATTTTAATTTTTATTAATTTTTGATTCACATTCACTAAATATAAAATTTATTTCATAATAAACAATTAATATATATGAAAATATCACACTCCTACTTATTATCATAAAAATTTAGTTATGACAAGGATAAGAAAAATAAAAATATGAATAGAAATGTATTATAATAACAATTATTTATAAATTATATTTACGTTAATATTATTTTTAATTTTGTATAATAATATAAATATCTAAAATTCTTATGTAGTGTCAGTACAACTCTTGTGAAAACATTTGAAACTCAAAACAAATTATTTTAAAAATACCAAAAGTGATATGATTTTGGATAAAATAGATCCTTTCAAAAAATATAAGTATAGAAATTATTATGATATATAATTTTAATTTTAAAAACAAAATCCATGGTTATCTTAATATATTTGAAGTCAAATTAAGTCAATTGTATTGAAAATTGCATTAAAGTGTATTTAATGTTAACTAAAATTTTATTAATTGATATAAAAATTAGAAATATATTTTCATCAGTAAAACATAAGGGAAATAATAAATAATATCACATAGGGTCTGTTTATAGGTAACTTTTATTTTTAAAATGTATTTATTAACCCTTAAAGAGTTAATATTTTTGAGAATCCCAATGATTTGAGCCTATAAAAGAGAAATCAATATATTAATTCTAAAGACAAATATTGGTTTGGTTTCTTATCAATATTATTTAGAAATCACTCCCTATACATCCATTTCTAAACCACAAATCCCATTGTGTGACCATAATCCTCACTTCCAAAGGACATAAGTTCAATTGAAAGGAGTATATCAAAAGAATAATTAATTATATTAATTGTGTTATTTAATATTTATTTATTCTTTAAATTCTCGAATATTTATTGTAAAAAAAATAATATAATGAAATCATTATCATTAGTATACTTATTTTTTTTATTTATTATTATACAATATTTATTTTCTTTATTCCCATATATTTGAAAATGAAAACATTTCCCATGTTACGTGTGGACTACCACCTCCATAAACAACGTATATCATTTTTCACCACTTTTTTCATGGGTAGTTCTAAAAATTGATTTAATTAAAAAATATAATATTATTACATTATTATTATTTAGTAAAATTAATTTTTCCATTACTTTAATAATATTATTAATAAATTTCCATTGTAAAATATAATTAAAAATACGAGATTACTAAGACACTTTGTGTGTAATAAATTCTTAATAATGTCATTCATTTATATTCTTCATATAAATCCTCATGAAGTTTATTTATAATATTCTTAAAATGTTTTTTAAAACATTAAAATTATATAAAAGTGATATTATCACTTTATAAAGACATGTTCTTACTCATTAAATCCTTACAACACATTTTCGTTATTGTGACTTTTCAACCTATATAAATAATGGTATAATGTGTATACCATGACTGATTAACAGAACATAAATAATGGTAATAATAAGTAATAATAATGAATTTATAATATTTGTATTATTTTTAAGAGTTTATATTGAAACATATATACCTATTTTTTAATTAATTTCTTTTTTTAATTCAATAATCATTGAAAATAAGGAATATTTAAGCATTCCAAGACAACCATCCTCAAAAGTTACATATAATGGCTACATGACACTAGAAATATATCCAAAACCATAATTTAATTATCAAATTTTTTAATTTTTTAATCCATGATCAATACGTAAGGACCAAAACCATCTTCAAGAGTATGTAAAAAAAGAAAAAATATAACACCCGAATAATAAATTTAACACCAGAAATTTAATATAAGGGTAATAAGGAATAATAAAGTGATGAGATAAAGTAAAATAAAAATAAATAATGTCATTATCTATATGAGTAATAAATATAAATTTAGTTTACATGATTGATAGTGCTTATCTGACTAAGCTGAAGTCTAATTTATGGGTATTAATAACAAAATTATATTTCATTGAGTTATATTACTTATCCATTAGCTATGTAATTCCAAGATTATGTTTGTAATGACGTCTATTTATTTTATTTTTCATTTTCACTTTTTGTATGGAATTAAATTTGGATCACATAATCACATTAGGTATTTATTATTACAATATTATGATTATTCTATGGGTTTCTTTTATAATCGTCCCCTCATCAAAAAATGCTACATGTTATAAAGTTATTTTATATTTTAGGTGTTTAAAATAGCTTTGATAAAATGTTATAAAAAAATATAAAAATATAAAAATATTTAAAAAATCCATATATGGATGTAAATAATTTTTTGCTTTCTAAAGATACCAATTCAAAAATGGTTTATTAGTCTCAATTTTAATTTCTTCAGACATATATTATATGATGCACCAAGTTTCCTTTTATATGGTCTTTTTTGTGTCACTTCTTATTTCAAATTTCCCAATGTGAGACAAGTTTTGTAGTATATTACTATTTTCATTTCTAAGGTATCTCTACTACATATTTTAAATTTCATATTATTATAATATATTTTTTCATGGAATTAATTTTTTTTGTTGTTTTTTCCTTCTGGGGTTTTTGATTCAAATGGTTATAAAGGTTGTAAAATTTTTCAATCTCATTTTCCCTCATTGAGGTATGTTTCTTATTTTAAACAAATTTTAGTAATTTTGGTGTATAAACTTCCTCTATGAAATATTATATCATTTTTATATTATATTTAATTTATTTAATATTAAATTTTAAGTTATTTCTTTTAATTTATTTTTATTTTAAAAATTATTAATGGGATTTTGTTAAAGAAGGTCCCTTATAGGTTTTGAATAATTTTACATAAATATTTTTCCTCCATATAAATGTTATTTATATTTTTTAAATAATTCTCTTCTCTAAAATTAAATTATTTTTTATATTCAATTTAAAATACTTTTTACATTTTTACAAAGGATTTAAAAAGAATCATTAAATTTTTCTCCATACATGTAACTTATTACTTTCTTTATAAAGTGTGAGAGTAATGTATTTTTATCATTGAAAACATTATATAATTTTATTACAACTATGTGAATTATTAATTATTAATATTAATTTCCATGTTTTTATTTTTTAAAATATATTAAAATTATAATTTTCAATCATTTTTAGTTCTTAAAACTGACCAAAATAAATAGATATTTAATCTTGTTTTTCTATGAACGTTTCTAATTATATTATAAAATTGTTTTTCGTCTATAAAAACATCCATTAATCATTATTATGATTCATGAGGTATATTATCTAATGATACTATAATATTTATATGCTTAGAATTCTTATGATGATGTTCAAAGAAAATTATTATGAAACATGTTTCATTTCCAAATATTTATTATGTTGTGGTAAATGATATTATATTCTTATTTTTTATGGTTCAAAGTTATGATTTTACTCCTGAAATCATAAAATAGAGGCCTATATTTGTTGTATTATTTATATGGTTCATGTATATTATATAAAATGACGGGTGGCCCTAATATATAACTGTAAAATAATTTAGCTAATGATTTATTCTCCAGGGAAATTATGTTCAAATTAACATCTTATAAGCAATTACATTATGGGTGTATATGAGTGAATAGAAGTGATGTATATAATATCCAAAACATTTAAACATTATTTTAATATAATTTATACGTTTTTATTATTATTTTATTAACCAATGATTGATTAAAAATGTTTCCTGATTTTTGACTCATATGAATTTTTCTTATGTTGTTACAAATCATTATATAATGACTCTTGATTTATTAATCATTTTTTTTCTATAGATTTATTATTTTATATCCTTAAAATTTATTTACATTTACATACCACTATGATCCTATTATCATCACTTATGTTCATTGATTGTTAAAATATATATTTACCATTATTAAGTGTTTGAGATTGGCCCTATTATTATTTCATTTCTATATGTAATTATATAATGACACGTAACATAAAAAGACATAATTACATGATTTATAAAAAGTGATTAAATTTTATACCTTTCTCAGATTTTATCAGTTTAGGTTTTAGAAACTTAGGTAAAAAACATCAATAATTGAGAACATTCACAAAATATATTTTTTTCCAAAAAATTGATCATTAATTTTATTCCCTTATTTTATTCTAGACACTTTTTCTTTAATTAATATGAGTCCCTATAATGGAAATCATGTCCTTTACAACCTTTTTAATCATCCTTATATCCCATGACTTTTTTGAAAATATGGGATTAGAAATAAAGGTTAATAAATTAAATAAAAATAATAGAATCCCATTAGTCTAGTTAAAAACAAGAAAACCTATGACAATGTTTAACTCTTTCCTAGTAAAAAATTTATAAAATAAATAAAATATAAACTCTTTAAAAAAGTAACCATTAATGAAATAGGATATTTAAAAACATTTTGAAGAATAATAAAAGCAAGAATGTATCATGAGGATCATGATAACTTATTTTATAATTTTTAATACAAACCTTTCATCTTTAAATGTTCATTATTGACCTTGGGAAATCAAAAAATTTCTATAAGTCCCCTTTTTAAATAATAATATAACTATCTTGGAGAATTATATTGAAAACCTATTTTCACTCATGTTTAAACCATAGACGATTAAATGAATCATAATTAATTCCATAGGTGTAACATGTCTGGTTATATCCCTTATTTTTTACCTTTAAAGGGTATTCATTACCAAATAAATTAGAGAGATATATTGAAATAACATATAACTATGATATATATTGGGATAAACCATCATCATATATAATTCTCAAGTACAATAAAATGAATAAAAAATCTGCAATCTTTCACTTTTTCAATAGAAAACCCTTATAAAACCCAATTGAACCAATAAGAAAAACACATTCCATTTTCACATAACCATAAGGATAAACATCTTTTTATTTCAAAAATCATAAAAATTAAAAATTAGAAGAATAATGAGAATCATATATACTTTGAAAAAACATTTTTACTTAAAGAGGAATGTTGATAAGGAATAATCGATATGGCGATGATAAAATTTGATTATTCCATATATGTTAAAAAGACATTCCTTTTCAATTTTATAGAAATTTGAAATTAAATGATATCAAAAACATTGAAAAAAAATTATTTTAAATTTTTTTTATTGAATGTAAAATATAGATTAAAAATAAATTTATAAACCATTGAATCATAAATAAAAAAATATGAAAAATTGCATAAGAAAATGGATTTGGAGGAGAAAGAGTTTAGAATATTTAAAACAATATTTAAAAAAAAACCCCTTACCTTAAGTCCCATCTAGCTTCATACATTATCTAACATCAAGAAAAATAAAGTTATAATATTTATTTGATTTATTACAAACCATTTATAGCTTTAACTCATTATCATTATTTATTTTATTTCATTTTTTATAATATTTTATTTATTTAATAAAATGGTTATGTTCACATTGGATGTTTTGAGATCATTTAGTTTAAAACCTAAAAAACATTACTGTATTGACTGTGGTAAAAGTGGTTTTGGTTTTATTACATCTATAATATTAAATATGTTATAATTATCATATTTATTCATTTTAAAACTAACTATGTTAGGTGGTCATGAAAAATGAATCACATAGTTTTAGGGAGATGGTAGACCACAAGTACACATGAAAAAAAATTATTTTACTATTTAGTGTAAAAGAAATAAAGAAGTTAATATTTTTATTTTATAGAATCATAAATATGTTATAAATTTCATATTTAATCATTATTTCCATATTTATTATTCAACTTTTATGTTGGAAATGAAAAATTAATCACATCACATCAGGGAGGTGGTCGTCCACACGTACGCACAAGTGACATTATCAATTTCAAATGGGTGGAAAGAGAAAGGAGTTAAGTAATATATTATCTTAAACTAATCATAATTATTTCATAAATATCATTTACATTAACTTAAAAAATATTTTTATCGATCCATATAATCTAATTATGAAAAACGATACAATCACTCTGTGGAGGTGGTAGTCTGCATATACACATGAGAGATGTTTTTATTTCCTAGAGGATGGAAAAATCATCTAAAAGGTTTATACCATAATAATAATAACATTTAAGTATATGTAATATAATTATGTTATTATTTCATAATTTTAAAATAATATTTATAGTATGTATACAAATAAATAAACATGTAACACTCGGTTAAGAGTTGCAAATATTATTTGGGAAACATTATTACGAATAAACCTCAAGCCCTTTGGGTTTTTTATTTTGGTGAGATCAGGACCTCTTAGACATGGGAGGGTGGAGGGGGAGGGTGGGTGAATTTGGGTATATATCTAGGTTGGTATTTTATAAGAAATATTACTTAAAAGGTATAAGGAAGAAAGGAGACGAGGTGTGCTTTTATAAGTTAGTAGAGTGAAACACTTATATTATTTCTAAAATTTCTACTATTATAATCCCCTTAATCATGGTAAAGTGGAAAAATGTATTCAATTTTCAAAAAAAAGGTGATTTGGGTTGAAATATCATCAGAAAATAAAATTTAATATTATTTTTCATTATCACAAAGTATTTACATTAATTACCCAAATTTACCCTTTATAATGGTGACACATTTTTAATATGGTTACTATTCATAATGACCAAATGCAAAATTGAACTCACTAATAAATTTGAACCTTTTTATTCAAAATAATAAATCTATCTTCAAGATTATATTTGTATATGTGAAATAAATTACTTTAAATATATGTGTGCAAAACACTATAAAAAATAGTTTTTTTAAATTTTTTTTAAACTATAAAAAAGGGCATATAACCAAATCAAATATTAATTTTGTTACTTTGAATATATATAGATTATTTTTAATAAAATGAATCATATATTACATTATAAATAACTTATAAAGATAATATTTCTTTTAAATTACATTATACGATGAAAATAAATGAAAATTTTGAAAAAATTGACATTTTCACTACTAAATAAAAAATTAATATTTTTATAAAAGTAAAAAGAATCCACATTAAGAAAAATATGATTTGATTATATAAAAAATTAATTACTTTTTATCAAATTAATATTCTAAAATCAAGAATTTTAACTTTTAAAAATACATTTAAAACATGAAAAACCAATTTAGTTAAATTAAACTATTAGTTTTTAATATTAAAAAATTATATAAAGTCATTATAATAAAATTATGAATATTTCTACATAAAATAAATACATATAAATAATATTATATATTTATTTCTTATATTACGTGGGTTTTCAAATACTTCCTCCCTCTAATATATTATGTACTTGTAATTTTATTTATTACTTAAATGAGTGAGGTTATTTTTTCCTCATAACAATTTTTGATTGTAATGTTTTTTATTCCATCATATGGTTCATAAATAAAACATTTACCAATATAATAACCTTATATTTTAGTGAATAATATCTGATATATAAAATATTAAAATTATTTTCTTTATATGAAATATTATCTTTCAACTGAACCATGTTGGGGATCAAAATAAGATATTCATCAGTTAATTACTTATTTAGTAAAGAAACATGAAACACATCTTGCACCTAAGATAAAATTGGAGATAAGGATTCCTGAGAAGTAATTGATACCATTTTATCCAAAATTTAATTGGGTCCAATAAACCATGTACTTAACATTTCCTTTTTATAAAAAATATACATTTTTATGAGGGGATACTTTAAAAAAACATGATCACATAACTCAAATGAAAGGTATTTACTCCTATTATCTTCATAACTCTCTAATATACTATGTGTTAGCCTCATATAGCATTGAATCATATTTACCGTCTCCACGATATCTTATACTAATTATGGTACCAACAAATTTATTTCATCAAATTCTTTCCAACATGATGGATTTAGACAGCACATTCAATATGATTCTTCTAAAGTTGTCATCTATATACAAGAATGAAGACAGTTATTATAAGAAAATTATAAAAATTAAATATATTGATCCAAACTTCAATGAAAATATAACTATTATCAAAAAATAATATATCCTAAATTATGAATTTTTGTTTCCAATTGTATATTATATTGAGGATGATATATTGGACTAAAATTTAATACAAAAAACAATGGATAATGAAGTCATTTTTTAAAAATTTGAGGTAAATAAGAGATCAAGATGAGATAAAATCGAAATAGGGACCCCAAATAAACAAATTTTCTCTTTACGATATAATATAGAATGTTTATCCAAATATATTTTATCAAAAATATATATAAAATGTGATTATTTGTTAAAATGATAATCTAAATCACATTACTACAATGAGATTTATTTGGTAATACCACTATGAGATCCATATATATGTTCTGCAATTTATATTCATGCACTTTTAAAGGCTGAAGCACCCCCTTTGTTAGTTTTCTCTCAGCTTTATATTTATAACAAGTCAAATATATCAAGGGACAATTAATAATATATTACTTATAACATTCAAAAATAGTATTATTAAAGGTCTCTATACATCTTAGTTATGCAGAGATAAATATAAAATGAAGATATATGAGCTTCACTTAAGAGTTTATTCTTCAATAGGGAATCACTCAGAACACATAAACACCTTCAAAATTTGATAACACATTATTTATCAATATTTATCTTAAGAATCTTACCCTTATCATCAAATTTTATTATTTATTACAATCTATAATCTTTCTTCTGAGACACCTTACATATTTTTGAAAATACGAATACAATTATACCTAATAAAAATAGAATATGTTTTGACATACATAAATTCAAGGATAATATTCATTAAATAATAAGCCAAATGACTATTTCCTAAATATATCATGGTTAATGATAAATTATCTTTTTGAATCAAGGAATAAACTACCTTGATTTTTTCACTGAACGATAGTGTATCAGACATTCATAATCCTTTATCAGTTCCAAAATTTTTCATTACACCATATTCAACCCATTTTGAGTAAATATATTCTTTATACATTCATGGTTAACATATATTTCACATTTTATGCCATATAAAAAATTCATCTAAATTTGTAAAGAAAATAACACCACTCCAAGATTAAGATCACATATAGGGTAATTCTACTTATGAAGATTCAATTGGTATGAAAAATATAAAATTAATAAATTATATTACATTAAGACACAATATATTCCAGTAAAAATGAATCAATGTAAATAAATAATTGACCATTTATTATTTACTAGATTAACACTAGATAATTAACAAATATTATTTTTAATTCATGGAAACATTCATGACATTCTTATATTCTAAATAATTTAAATTATTTTTGAGTTAAATTAGACCGTTGGCTAGATAAATGAGAAAATATTTCAGCAAACCAACAGTAGTAACCCACTAGTCCAAGAAAACATCAAATCTCAGGGAAATTTGTAGGCCTTTTCCACTCTTTAACCACAATTGTTTTAGTAAGATAAAAAATTATGCCTTTTTTAAAAAATATTCCCAAGGAATTAAATATTTTAAATCCAAAATGCACATTTAATTAATTTTCTATTTATATTATTTTTTTAATGTCTACAAAGAAATTATTAGTTATTCCACATGTTCCTCATATATTTTATAATAAAATTAAATTTCAAAAATTAAAACCACATAAAATTTATTTAAATACTCATGAAAAAATAAATTAATAAGATTAATTAATACAAAAAGTGAATTTGATAACATGAATTGAATAACTAAAAATGTATAATGGCTATACCTATTACATAATACCATATTCATAATTTATCCATATATCACCTTTAACTGGTGATACTTGAACTTAATATCAATCTTCTAAGAAAATACTAAGCACCCTAGAGTTGATCAAAGAATTCATCCAAATATGGAAACAATTACTTTTTATTAACATTAATGTTATTTAGTTCAATATAATAAATAAAAAGTATCATGAAACCATAATTATTTTTAAAAAAAATAGGGGGACCGTAGAGAGAAGTGATATGGTGGATGAATCCCTTATGAAGCAACACTTTTCTACTTTTAAATTCTAACATATCTACTGAATCCATTATATAAAGGGGTTTTGAAATGGAATTATAATTATGGACTAATTCAATGGTAACTTAATCATTCTAAGATGTAATAATACCAATCATATCATCAGTAAATACACATAGATATTCATTTACTATTGAAACACCATTAATTTTAATGTTGCATTTCTTTTAAAAAATATTTTTAAAATAACTTTCACTTATATATTTTATCAAATTCACTGATTCTTGATATGTTATCAAAGGGTTAAACTCATTATTATATATGAATTAAAAATAAATCTAAAAATTGAGTATAATTTATTTATATTTTCAAACTATTTTAGCATGATAAACTAGAATTCTGTCTATATTAATAATAACATGAATCTATAAAGTGGGAAAGAAAATATGGTTTTTAGAAAAAGAATTCCAAAAATGATAATAGGAATATTTATATAAATTTTTATTGCCTTTATAAAAACCCTATAAATATTTAACAATGTTTTTAACTTCACTTATTGAGATGGTATTTATATTTTTCTTGATAATTTCCTTGAAATAAAATAATTTGTGGATATAAAATCAAACAATAAATTTGAATAATTTAACTAAACAAGTAATTCACCTAAAATAACCTCATTTAATAGTCTAAAATTTGTATAATTGTAGAAAAATACTTCTCCAAAGCTTTACTATTTAGTTTTTGATGATTTAAAATATGATTAACTAACTTTATACATGTATTGGCATTATTATACAATTAATTAAAACTAAAACATCCCACCACTTACTGACTAACTGTTTTCCTATTTATAGTATGATCAAAAATCATTTACTAACTGACATGAGCCAAATTACCAGTAATAATGTATCATTAAAAATTTTATGATCCTACCAAACATTCTATAAAATGAATTTTTAAAAAAATGGAATATTTTTTGGGATTACCTTTATATTTCTTGATTGAATTATTCTTTATTTTATCCCATCAAAACAGCTTCATACTATTATTATCCAAGAGTATATAAGTTTCAGAAAAATATGTGTATTCTTTATGAGCCTAATGAAACAATTTCTTATAAATTTTAAATTAAATAGAAGAAAACACACTTTATAAATACACATTTTAGAACTATGTAAAGTCTATATATTGTACTCTCAAAATATAGAATGAAATTCTATGCATATTAAGTTAGTTGGGTAAAATTTTCCTCACAAGTAGAAACTAGGTCTTCTTACTTTTAATTTAAGTCAATAAATTGTATTTCCATTCTAATTTGAATAATACTAGGGAAATAATTCTCATAAAAATATCTTTAAATAATATCCAATCAATGTAATAAATATCTTATTTTTTCCTATGTATTTTTAATTAGAGACCACTATCAACTGACTTAACCTTTAAAATAAAAATTATAAAGAGTTTCCTTTTCATATTCTATACATCCCAAAACATTAGATATATTATACAGTGCATTTATCCAACCTTATACTTTCACTAGGTCTATTGATCCACTGAGTTCCAAAGGGTTCTATTTTATGAAATGATTCATTATAGAAATGTTCATTTGTGGATAATTGGGCCACTCGCTTTCATGGGTGCCACTGTTAACAACTAGGTCACCTGAGTTCACACTTACACAAACTAATCTCTTCAAAATATTATAGGATGTTTATTTGGAAGGTTATTATCCTCTTGATTTCATCCCATATCAGCTTCCCTGTCTCCTTAATGGATAATCATTATTACCATATATGGATTAGATAGAGAAACATATAAATAATAAAAATCTATGTCATAATAATATAATCACAAATCATTATTTCTCTTAAGTGTATTTTAACATTCTCCTAACCAATAAAATTATCTAAAATATTCCATTAATACCAACTATAATGACCCATATATTAAAAAATGAATAAATTTATTATTTATAACAAGGGACACACTTTCTTACATTTTTGGTATTTTCCAGGATAGATTTTTAGTGAATTAGCTTTATAATTACATTAGAAAGTTGTTAATTTTACATAGTGCATTTTTTTTACGCAAAAATAATGGTTTATTTTTATATCCCCATTTCATTTAAGACACTTTTACACTGCTTAATAGGAGTCAATAAAGTGGAAATATTGACATTTATAATATTTACAGTCATCCTTATATCTAGTGACACACATTTGAAAACACAGTTTAAGAAAAATAAAGCACAATAAAAGATATAGAGGAAAATGAATCATGTTAGTCCAGTTAAAAAAATGAATACCCTTCCAATTGTTTAACTTTTTTTCGAATAAATATTTTATCTCATAAACAAAATATATCAACATAAGAAAATAAATAATTTTCAAATAAAACCTATGAAATAATTAAAATGTATAAGAAAACCATGATGGCATCCTGATGAACATGATAACTCATGAAAAAATTTATTTGATATACAAACCTTTCACCATTATAATTTATAAACATTCCTCAACTCATGAAATAATTTTTTCATGATAAAAACTCTATTTGAAAGAATAATATAGGAATTTTGGAGAGTAATATTTATAAAATGTGTTTACTCCTGTTTAACCCATGTAGGATTAACTGAATCCCATTTAATTTTGTAGGAGTAAACTACCTTTTTATCTCCCTCATTTTTTGTATTCTAATACTAGTCATTATCCAATGAATTAGAGAGCTATATCAGATTTACTCATCATTATGAGCTATATCGAGATCACATATAATTATCTATAATGCTCAAGTACCATATCATGAATTACAAATTTTCAATATTTCACATTTTTATCATAAAAACCTTGAAAAACTCATTTGAACAAATAAAAAAAATACTTTCCATTTTTACATAATAAGTAGAAGAAATATTATTTTTCATTGAAAGCAATTGAAAATGAAAAATCCTAGAAAAGAGGGAATAAGATCTAATTAAAAAAAGTTAAATTATAGAGTAATATTGAAAATAATAATGGTTGTTATGGAAATAAATTTTTTTCAATCCATATATGTTAAAAAACATTATTGTTTCACCTATGTAAAATGTCAAAAATACCCCAACTGGAAAATGCTAGAAATAGTCATCTTTAAAAAAAGTTTAAAGAACGTATAATTTTATTAAAAATGATATATATAAGCCTTTGATTCATAAATAATAAAAATCTTGAAACATTTAAAAGAAAATGTATATGAATTAGAACAATTTTAAAAGATTTAAATTGATGTTTTAAAAGAAAAACTCTTACCTTAAACCCCATTTAACACTATATATTCTCTGTGTCCTAAATAATAAAATTATTTTATTTTTTACACGATTAATTCTTTTTCATGTTCATTTTATTTTAATGAATCTTTTTTTCTCAATTTTTTTATTATTTTATTTATTTAATAAAAATTTTAAGTTCAAGTTGGACCTTGGGGGGGGGGGGTTGGTAGATAACCTCAAAACCAAATCATAATGATTACTATGGTCCAAAGGGTTATGGTTGCATTACATATAGAATTTTAAACATTTTATAATCATCATATATAAAAATTAAATAAAATATTAAAAACAACCCTGAAAGGAGGTCGTTATAAATTAATTATGTTATTTAATGGAGATGCTAGTTCATACGTACATAGGAATAACATTTTCATTCATATATTGAGTGTAATGGAAATAATGTATCCAATATTTTACTTCTAAACAATAATAAATGTGTTATTAATTTCAGATCTACTAATTGTTTTTAACCTTATGACCATACTTGTAATTTGTAAAAGAAAAATGATTCTAATCTCTTCTTTGAGGTGGTATTCAACATATACTGATGAGAGACATTATCAATTTCCAATATATAGAATACATAAGAAGGTAAGTAATATCATATCATTATAGAATCATAATTATATCATAAATATCACACACACTCATAAAAACACACACACACATATATATATATATATTCATTTTACTCATCATTTTATCCATCCATATAATCTGGTGATGAAAATGAAACACATCGCATAACGGAGGTGGAAGTCCACATGTACACATGAGAAATGTTTTCATTTCCCATATTATATAAAATGGAGATGAAAAAGGGATGTACCATAATACCAATAATGTTTTTAAATGAAATATAATAATTTTGTTTTATTTCAGCATGGTTAATTAATATTTTAAATAGAAATAAGAATATATAAACATGAAACACTTAGTTACGAGTCACACATCGTCTTTAGGAAACCTCCTTTGGATTACACCTTAGGCCTTTTAGGTTTTGTATTCAAGTGAGATAAATACATATAGATCATGGGGATGAATTTTTGAGGGAATTTTTCGTAGGTCTTGTTTGATGTAGAGTGATCAAAAGGAGTGAGGATGATAGGAGAGGAGGTACCCTTTTATAAGTGAGCGGAGTGGCACAGTTATAATTTAAATAAACTTTTAAATATTATAAATATCTTACTCATGGTAAAGTAGATAGGAAAACCATCTAATTTATAATATAAGGTGATAATTTATTGAAATACCACTATCGAATAATATTTAATATGATTTTCTTTTCCTTATCACACAATATTTACCACGATTAACCAGATTTACCCATTACCATGGTGGAACATTTTCATCAAGGTTACAATTCATAATGAACAAAAGTGAAATTGAACTATTAATAAATTTAAATATCACGATTCCATGCATGGAATTAATTTTTTCAGATTCAATTTTTCTAAGTGACAAAATTTACTTTTGATATAATTGTGCAACACACAAAAAATATCACAATTTTAAAAAATTATGTATTTTAGTATAAAAATAAACTTTTACACAAAATAAAATATGATACTTATTCTTATAGAATTATTTGTATTATATTTAATTAAAGTGATCATATATTAGTTTAAACAAAAATACCAAATATAATTAGAAATTTAAATTACATTATTTAATGAAAGGATGTGATATTTTTTAAAAAATCAATATTTTAACTATTCACTAAAAAATCAATCCTTTCCAAAAAATCATAAAATTTTTAATAAAAAAATATGTTATGGTGATATAAAATATGAAGTCATTTTTATCAAATTAATATTCCAAAATGAAAAAATTATCTTAAAAAAATGAAATACTTGTAAAAGAAATTTAGTTAAATAAAAAAATACCTATTTCAATTGAAATATTATTACTTTGTTACTATTCCAATGGTCACCATATCCTTATAATGAAAATATATCCAATTTTAAATGAAAAATATTACAAAATGTAAATAATTCTTGACATTTTATTATTATATCAATCATTCTCATTCTATTAATGATTTTTTCCTTAGAATATTCAATTATCATTTTTTTTGTTATTATATATTTAATGTGATTCTTAAGAGTTTAATTATATTCTTTTTTCATATATTTATAAGATTTTCATAAAACTAATTATAATAATTCTATAGAATATTGAAATATACTATTATTTATACTATAATGATGAATTATAATGATTTTTTATTGGTTTATAGATGTTGTAATCATATTATTCTTTATTATAGTAGAATCATATGATTTAGATTTAATACAGATCATGAAAAAACTATGTTTCCGTTAATGAATAGATTTTTATTCTCAATGTTAATATATATATATATATTGCACACATTTAGGTTTATTTATTACACACTTTTAGTTTATACCCATCCATTGTATTATTTTCCTTCTTAATTTTCCCAGTTCAATGTTATTTAGTAATTAATGTATAATTTTATTTATATAATACCATAGTTTTATTAAGGATTTTAGTGACTGATATAAACAATTATTTCTAATTTTTTAACATTGATGATTGATACCATGCTATAAATGATTTATTCTATAAAAGTGTTTATACACCCATAATAGGCTGTATAATTTTAATTTAATTTAATTTTTCAAAATTTGAGTTATTTTAAATTATGGTATTTTTTTAATTTAAATTTTAGAAATTTAAATCTATTTAGGTGTTTTATATTTAGGAATTATGTTTTGGAAAACTAGGAGGCAATCATGCATTTGGCACTATCACTTGAAAGTGTCATTAGACATGGTCAACACATGGTTAGAGAAATATGTGGGGTCATATTATTAACTATGTAAGGTTATATAGTCTAGGTATTTACTGTTACATGGTTATCATATGGTTTAAAAAAACATGTTGGTAATTAATGAATATTTACAAAAATGTTCAGTTTTTTTCTTTTACATAGTTTTTCATTACTTCCCCTTTTCTCCCCCCTTCTTTTATTTTTATCACATGACACCCCTACCTCACCATCCCATATCATGAACCAATATCTATCCCAATCTTCCTCATCCCATGAGGATTTAACTTATATTCCTCCTGGTTCTTGATCAAAACTTCAAGGTGCACCTTTATATTCCTTATTCTCTCAATTTCCTCTCAGTTTTTCTCCTCCATCTTTCTCCATGTGATTTATCCAAACCATAGCATTTTGGTTTGACTTATTTTTGGGGTTTATGTAACTCTAGGTTTCATGTGGTTTCCTTCATCCATTATTGGGTGTCTTCTATGAAAGGCAACTTGTTCTGATCCACTTTCCATCAATTTTACATAGGATTTCCCCTTGTTTCTTAACTTTTAAATTTTTGGAAACGTATTTTTAGAGTTTTTAAAAAACATTTTAATTATTTATTTTATGCACTAATTAATATTAGGTAAATTTTAGAGATAAATTTTATTTTATTATTATTTTCATTAAAGAATCCAGTTTCCCTATTTTAAATCATAATTTAAAGTTGTTTTTATTAAACATCAAACCCCAATTTTTTTTTGATTTTTTTTAAATAGTATTTTAATATTACAATTTTTTAGATATTTAGAATAAATATTATAAATTTTATTAATTTTAATTTCAAGTGGTAAAATAATTTACATGTATTGATAAATTATTTAAATGTTAAATTTGAATAAAACTTGAGTCTTAAATATTTTTTGACCCCATTTGTGTCACAAGTTAATTTAAATAATGATATTTTAGTAATTAATGATATTTTATTAATGTTGGGTTATTTATTGATAATTTTTCAAATGTGTTTTTGAATTTAATGTTTTGTGAAATGTTTTCCAAATGATTTTAGAATTGTTATAAAAGAGGTCGATATACAAATTTGTTTTTGGAAGGAATTTTTTAAAATTCAAAAAGGTTTCTAAATTATATGTGTTTGAAACCTTATAAAATCATATTTGGTCTCAATTGATACTGAGTGATTCCCTTAATGAGTGTTTTAATATTTTTTAGGATATGGTGGATGTGTAGTTATTATGGATTTTCATTAATAGGTAGCTATTGGTGAGGGTGATTTGTTTATTATGTTTTGGGATTATTATAAATCTCACTATTTATTTTTCTTACATATTATCATTTATAATTATTTCTTACACAAAAATGAATTATTTTGGTAATGGAAACCCTATTTCAAGGTCAGGCTATCTTAGATGGGATTATCTCCTTTTTCACTATATTAGTGAAGTATTTTATCCTTTTAATAGCCAGTGTCATGTTACTAAAATTTTCACTTAATGTTAGCAAAGAATAATCTTGGTTACCTGTCCTTAGAAACTATATGGAGGATCCCATGAGACACATCATTTGATTGGTGGTTTGAGTTGGTGGATTCCTATTAATTTTTATTTTATCCCATATATTATTGACAGGCATGGAAATTGTATTTATATTCATTTATTTCAATTATTTATCTATGACATAGTGCCATTATTCATCAATATTACTACTTATGCATCATGTTTTGGGTTTTCAAAAGAACTTATAGAAAAATATTTTATGATAATATTTTATTTGAAAAAGGGCCTTTTTATATGGAATGTATAATTTTTAAATAAATGTTTTAAAGGGATTATTTTAATTTAATAAAAATAAATGTGAGGTTTATAAAATAACTTTGATATATTATTAGTTTTAAATATAACTAAGGGTGAAAAATATATATATATTATTAATGTATTTTAAACTAGATTAAATGTATCTTTTATTAAAATCTAGACACATGGAAAGGTGGGTGGTGGCTTACTGAGTATTCTATGCTCACAAAAATATTATATTTTAGTTTTAGGACATTTTTTAGTTATTTATCCCTAATGGTGAATATTTGATGTGAAGTATTGTTAGTGATTGGTGGGGATTATTTTTAGTTCATGTTTAATTTATCATATTTGGCCAAGTGTTCCTATTTCCTGATTTTATAGCTCCAAATATTATTTTAATAGAACGTACAAAATGTGTCCCTTTAATGATTTATTTACTAATTTATTTAGTTATTCGTGTTTTATTTCATTATTTATGTTGATATTAGGATATTTTTGGAGATAAATATATTGAGGGATCTTGGTGAAGTGATTGGGAGGTACTATCTAGGAGATAGTGGTTGGAGGGTGAGTTGTTGGAATAATTTCTACTTATTTACAACTACAACTTATTTATATTTTTTGTATCAGAGATTCAATTCTTTCATGTATGTCTAAATTATGGATGATTCATGGTAATATTTTGGAATAATACTAATATCTATTATACACTGATTTAACTTTTTTAAAGGTATAAATAACCCCAATGATTTATTATGAATCTTATGACAATTTTCATCAGCCTGGGGGGACCAAGAACACCCCTTAGGCATGTCATATGCATTCTAAGAAAACAGATGGATGAATGACTTAAGATGGTTCATGAAAAATGTTATGAGAGGTAATTTATTTAGAGTTACTAAGTTTAAAAGTTTCCTTTTCTCTTTGGAAAGTGAGTATAGTGTTGAGTTGGGTTTTTTTGGAACTCAAGATATACATTCAAGGGAGGTTGTGTCATCCTATCTTCCATTTGGATTCTCAAGTGTCTAGGGAAGTATAGAATTTATTATCGATTTAATGTATTTAAAATGGATTTTATGTTTTAATTAATCATTGGTTATATGTGTTTTTTGGGTTCACTAGATCTTGGGGTGATGGTGTATAAAGAGTTGGAGCTACATAGCTATCCACCATGTCCTAGAAAACCTTTTGGAGCCCACGTGGAACGTTCTAAGGACTCTATTAAACTCTAAAGAAGTTTTATAGTTTACTTTGGAATTGATATTTACATATTCTTGTGACTATGTCTCTGTTAAAGTTAATTCTCACTTTTTACTGGGGAATTAAAGAGGGGATGGTGTCGTTTTATGTTAATAGAGTAAATTTGATAGGGTGTTTTGTCTCATGTTTAGAAATTTTGAAATTATTATTTTAGGTGAACAAGATAGTTTTCAGTTTTTTCAAGAAATTTTTGGCTTTCAAATTGATTTTAACAAGGTCATTTAAGGGGGTTTTTTTAAAATGTGTTTTAATTTTTTTTAATTTCATCCACTTTTGGATAAAATTTTTTAGAAGAGAATTAAATTTTCATTGAAATTACTTAAAATGAACCATTTCAATTTAATGTTTTTAAAATGTTAAAAAATATTTACACTTGTTTCAATATTTTTTTGATATGTGTGTGATTTTTAAATATTTTTTATTTCAAGATAGTTATTTTCATGTAAAAGGGGTCTTATAATTGGTGAATGATGTTTTTGGTTTTGGGTATTTTAATATTTTAGATTTTTCCTTGAATATGGAGGGAATATTTGGTTTGACATTTTAGACATGAATTGGTTTAGTTCATTATTTATGTTATATAAATTATATCTCATAGAATAATAAAATAAAATATACGAGTGTTTGTCTCGTAGTATAATCATTATGTGAGTTCCTTGTCATATGGATGAGGTTTCTTCCATTATGGTCTCTATAAATATTTTTAATACATTGGTGGACACAAAATCATTTTTCTCTAAAAATCCATATTAGTTTCCTTATTTAGTTGATGTGGGACTAGTTTATCCTTGACAATATAGTGGATCATTCTTTTATGGATAGTGAAAAAGATTATATTTTATTTTGTGTTTCTTATTATTTGGATACACCTCTCTTGAGGGTTTTGATGTAATTTTGGTTTCATGTATCCTTTGGGATTTTTTGAATGATTCTCATGGAATGAAGGTTTTATATATTCAGTGTGGATTTAGGTTACTTTATCATGGTGTTGGGGTGTGATTTTTTCTCTAGAATTATCAAGGTTTGGTTTGTTTGTGGTTCATTGTGGTGGTTGTTATCTGTGCTCTTGGAATATCCTTGTGGAGGATAGTTCCCTTGTGAATTAAACATGGGAATACATTGGGAGATATTTTATTGAATTTTTACGAATCATATTTCTTTTTCTGATCACATAAGGGATATAGATCTTTGAGGGTTTTCTGTGGGATGGTACTCGTGTGGTTGAGGTCCTAGTTTAGATAGATGAAGTATGGTGGATTTAGTGTAAATCCAATGTCATCATTATTATGAGGATTTCTCTAGGATTTCAGTTTATTTTTTAGATTTTTTTTATTCCTTGTTTGATATTTATCTTTGTGATGGATATAGGATTTTATTCTTTTATTGTAATTGAGTATTCTTTTTTGGAACATCATATAGAGGATTTTTCCTTGGTTGGTTATTTCTATTTTAGAATAATTCTAAAAAGGTAATGCGATATTTTTTAGGATGATATATTCTATAATACCTTTCATAGATATATCCATTGCAATTATATATCATATTAGTCTTGTGGGTGACTTGGTATATTTTGGAGATTAGTTTTGTTTTTTTGGGATTATTGGATATATAGTTTGGCTAAGGGATTTCATTGAGTGGTTATTTTTTGGTTGGTCTCTCTATAATGTTTCCTCATCCCACCAACCTCATGAATTAATTTTATCTGGATTATCATGTTTTAATGACATTTACTTTTATATAATAATGTATTGGGTATTAATGTGGCATGGCAGGGAGAATTTACACTCCCATGTAAAACTACAACATTTTTTAATTTATTTTAATTTGGCCCATATTAATATTCTATAATTTTAAAATTTAAATATAGAAAATTTAATGATTATTAAGTGTCACACGATTATCTAATAGGGTGTAAAAAATGGTGTGGAAAACTTTCATTTGTAATTGTCACTTGATATCTCCATTTGGCATAGTTAGTTCATGGTTGGACAACCGAATAGTTTTTTACGAGTAATAATTTGAGACCCTTCAGTCTTGGAAGTGAGTGTCACATGGTTAAAATATAATTTGACAAACTATATGGTTAAACCATATGGGTTTCTAAAATTGTAAATTAACAATTAATTTTTTTATATCACCCTTTTATTTCATCTTTGTTGCGTGATAGCCATCTCACATGCCTCTCCCTCTTCCAAGCTCCCTCCTCATAGGAATATTCTACCTAGATTCCTCGTGGTTCATTATCAAAACTCTAAGGTGACTCTTCATCTTCATTCATCTAAATATTTTATCATATTTTTCTCCTCTATATTGATCCAAGGAAATTTTCCAAACCCTATGATTGTTGGTTTGTTTATTTTTTTGTGGTTTTTAGGACTCTAGGGATTTTATATGTTATTTCTTCTATTTTTGGTTGTCTAATATCAAAGGATACACATTTTGATGAATCCATAATTGATTCTAAGAAGTATTTACACAAGTTATAATTTTTTATTTCTTAGAATAAATATATTCTTAGTTTTCAATTATGATTTTAATTATTTAATGTTTTCTTTAATTAATATTTTTGAAATGTTAGATATAATTTTTTTTCTAGTTATGATCAAAATAAACGTGTTAAAAAAATTTAAAGGATAATTTTATTTTATTTTATTAAATAGATATCCTTTAATTTTATTATAATGAATTATTGGATATTTAATATAGTATTTGAATTTATCAATTTTTTTATTGTAAATAAATTTATTAAATATTTTTACTTTGAATTTCAAGTGGTCATTGGAATAAAATGTATTGAAAATTTTTATAATGGTTATAATTGAATAAAATATGTGTATTTAAATTGATTTTAACCTATTTGGGTCATGAGAAAATTTAAAGAATTAGGTTTAAATAATTAGTGAACTTTTGAAAAATAGGGATGGTTACGTAACTTATGTTTATATTTAATTTTAAATGTGATGCTTTGAGAAATGTTTCATAAATAATTTATAAATTTCTATAAATGATATTAGCCTAAAAATTTGTTTTTAGAAGTATATTTTGTGAAATTAAAATGGTTCATAAATTATGTGATTGTGTGTGAGATACCCTCCCTAATCGTATTTTATTTCAATTGATATTGATTAGTGTAACAACCCCTAGAAAAGTACGGCATAAAATACTAAATTCTATTACCCATGTCAACAAGGTTAACTATTATTTTTTGGATCCAATATGATTTTAAATCTATAATGAAGTGTGCTTGGCTGATATTAGTGTTAGTATGGCTAACCACTAAGAAATATTCACATGGTGTGTGTGAGTGTGGAAAAAGAACACCAAAATAACATGTTTTAGTCTATGGGTATATTCATTAGTTTAATAATTTACCCTAGTGGATAATAAAATATGGTGTACTAAGAAGGAATCAAATGAATTATAGGATACCCATGAGTTTATATGACATGGTTAATTGTCCCAGAAGTTTAGGTCTTGAAAATTGATATTAGAGCCAATAACCAGCCTAAACTATGAGGCAGTACCTAGGTTTGTGGTGTGGGGTCCACAATAAATGAGTTTTTCTTTAAAGGGGGTGGGGGAGTGTAACACCCATGGAAAAGACACACTTAAAAGACTCAATGGTAATACCCAAGTTAATAAAGTGCACCTTCTTTGGGAGCCTACCAGATTAAAGCTATGTAGTTCAACATGCTTTTCATGGAGTAGTTTTAGGATAAGATATATCTTACGATTAGGGTGTGTGTGAGTATGGGAAATTCACACTAAAATAACATGTGTTATCTTCTGGGGACAATCCTTAGGATTATTAGTGAACCTAATGGGTTACAACCTGTAGTGTTTTGGGAAGTATACTGAGATATTATAGGAGACCCATGGGGTAAAATGAATTATTTCATGGCTTTAAAATGATGTGTTATTACAATGGTTTCCTTTGAGGTCTGTTTTTCATTTTTTATAATACAGTAGATGTGTGATTTGGGATTTTTCTTGAGAGGGTACTGGAGTCAAGGGTGAGATATTTTTTTTTATGAATTTTGATTATTATATCGCTCATTATTTAGGTATATTAAATTTTGTGTACATTTCATAGTAACATTTTTTTACTTTAGTCATGGGAACCCTTGTTATAGGGTAGGATAACATAGATGGGATATTCTACCATAACAGTAGTTATACTAGTGAAGTATGTTATACCTCCACTAGTTAGTGACGTGTTACTACCCTTTACTCTAGATGTTAGTGATATATGTTCTCAGTTACCTGTCCTTATAAATAATAGGTTATATCTCGTGAAACTAATCCTTTTATTGGTGGTTTGACTTAAGGAATTCCTCTGACTTTCTTCTATATCCCTTGGTTGATTGAAATGTGGGTGACATAAATTTAGATAATTTTATTTCTATGATTTATCTATGACATAATGACTTTTTTCATTAATCCTAAAATTTTTAAAGAATGTTTTTGGATTTCAAAATCACTTTTATAAAATTATTTTAATGATTATTTTAAATTTATAAATAGTTATTTCATGTTGAGTATATGTTCTCTACATAAATGTTCTAAAGTGGTTTCTTTCATTTAATAAATATAACTCCTATTTTTTTAAAACCAATTTGAGATGTTAATGGTTTTAAATATAACTATATATGATAATTATATACATTATTAATGTATTTAAAACTAAATTTAACAGATATTTTAGTCAATGTTTGACTATAACAAGGAGGGTGGTGGAATACAGTGCGTTTTGTGCTCACACCTACATTAATGTTCAATTTATGGTATTTATTAAGTTCATTATCTATCCAGGGAACAATCATTGTCATGGATGATAAGTGGCCAATGAGGATTGATATTAGTTCCGATTTTGATTATCCCATTCTTCCAATTATGCCTATTACATGATTTTTAGAACATTATTTTTATATAATGTCCAATGTCGATCCCTTTAAGAGAGTTATTTACTACATTTAGTTATGGTTATTGGTGGATTTCATTATTTATGTAGAGATTGGGACTTTGGTGAGTTGAAATATATTGAGGGAGATTGGGGGTGGGTGCTGGGTGGTGGATAGGTGAGGGAGTTTGATGGGTGAGTCAATGGATTAGTTTATATATTCATATATATAATTATAATTTAGGATTTTTTTCGAATGTAATATTTCATTTTTTTAAAGGACATATTACCTATCGATGGGTCGTGATGAAATATCAGTGTAATCCTACTATAACTTATACAATTATTTAACTTTTTTTATGTTTGAAATTATACACATAGAATTTTTATGATGCATATTGTACCTATATTTATCTATATGTGATTGGGGACTCCCCTCAGGTATGTCACATGTTGGTTGTATAATCCAATGGATAGAATGCTCTGGGAGGTTCATGATAGTTTTTTTTAATATAATAGACATGTTATGAAATTGATTCCATTATAATTATATTTCCCCTCATGAATTTCATAATGGTTTATATCACGAAATAATATATATGCATAATTGTTTATAACATTGTTTCTTGGTAAGTATTTTTACCATATATTACCATTATAATCCATTATAAGTTTTATTAACCAGTTATAAGAGGCATTTAACAAAAATTATACATCGCTTTCTATCAAATATTAATTATTTATCATTATTATTGTTCATCCTCCGATATTCTGTGATCATATCATGATACAATCAATGTTATGTAAGAGAAAATTATATTGGTTGGATGCCATGATAATATTATAGAATTATTAGGAATTATGACTCACCATTATAATTTAATATAAATTCCTATGAAATCATGGATATAATAAAATGTTACACCATTTCAGAAATTTTACCATATAATAAATAAGAAATTCATTATAACAATATTCATTGAGGAATGTAGTCTCATGGGGGATATTTGGTTGAATTATTCATGTTAAATTTTTATCAATAGATACAGTAAATATACATTTAAATTATATGTATTGGATGAAATAAACATCTCTAATGTTTTATAGACTATAAGGATGGAATAATATAAAGGAATTAATTTATAATTCCTGATATATTTATAAAAATTATACCCATATATCATTTTCACACCATGGTAAAGGGGATACAAAACATATTAAGAATTAAGTACTATAACATTAAAATTAAACACTGAAGGTTGACATATAATGATATATAGAGTATTATTGAAGGTCAAATTAATACACTATAAATATAAATCTAATTTCATAGTTTAGAAAAACAATAATTTAAACTTCCATATCCAAATTAACACACATTCTAGAAATATATAATAATTTAAAATATGAAAGAAGAATTATTTTGAATGTTTTGTAAAAATTAAATAAGAATTTTGAGAGTGAATGGGAAACTCTCATTAAGATATTGTCAATAAATTAGTGATAAAATGAAAATGTATAAAAATAAAATAAATAACCAAAAATCTAAAATGGAAGATAACAATTAATACATAAATAGTTGAAAGAGAAAATAATATAAAAATAACTACAAAAAATCACATCTTGGGAAATAATAATTAAATACATGATGAGTTATGATATTCTTAAATAGAGACTACTGAGAGAATATAAGATGATAAAAAATGGAAAGATATATATATTTAATATAAATATATTTGAGTTTCCTTAATTTATTGTCAATAACCAAGAATTTGAATTTTTTTCATATATCCCATGATTTCTTGTTTTTTAATCATTCTAAATCAAAAATGAAAAAATGGAATCATTGATTTTTTCATCACCATCCCTATGTATTTAATTTTAAATTTTTTTATTATTATGTTATAGGCCTAAAGATAATTGAATCATATATTTTTAAGAAAATATTTATTTGAAGGAATAAAATTTTGTTTTAGTTTGAATAAAATATGTATCCAATTTAAAATATTCATTTTAAGAGGGTGGTTATTATAATATTTTGATGTAAATTTCTTTTCCATAAAGTCAACTAATACATTGATGATATATATTGAATTTTTATAGCATTATTATATTACAATCCAAATCATCCCATAACATATAAATATTTTCCAATGATATATAAGGATATATAATTTCCTTCAAACTCATCACATAATGGAAACCATACATAATTGTGCAAAATCTTCAGAAAAACATTCATCAATTCATCATATAATAACCCATGGAAAATAAATTATTTTTATAATTATTTCATCATAACTTAATTAAACATGGAAAAAATCAAGTTTCATAAAAACAATCTCAAAACCTAAATAGAATAATACATCTAGTGAAATGAATTGTATGTAATCATAATAATATATACCCAATAAAGCATAAAAATATTTAAATGTTGTTGAAATAAATTAAAAACGATTAAAAGAGCATTTGGAAAGATATTTCAATACGTGGAAGGTATCATATTTTTTTAATATAATTAAGAATTAAAATTTACTAAAATATTTAAAAAGAAAATTCATTGGAAAAAACAATTAAAAAATATAAAATAATATTAAAATTAATGGATGGAAATGACCTTGGGAAAATTTATTCATACCACATAAATTAAAATAGAAAATTCTTTTCACACTTTTTAAAAATGTAAAAAGTGAGCCGTATGTAAATTTTTTTGAAAGGATTATTTTTAATCATTTGATAAAAATAAAATAATAGTAAGAGTAATAATTTCTCATACATTTATTTATAGTATAAATCATTCATAAAACATCTTTAATATCATGAATATGGAGGAAAAATATTTCTGACAAAAAAAAAATAAAATCATATTTTCATAAAAACATTTCTATAATAATTTTATGTTCCAAATATCTTAAATTTTAATAACACATTAATAATATAGGAATAAACAGAGGATAAAAAATTATATTTTTTAAATGCATAAGGATATTATACATTACCTTAATGGAATTTTAATATATACAATCCCTAAGATAAATGATATTGTGACATAAACCCTTACCTGAAGTCAGATATTTCATTATACGTATTCAAAAATACTGTATAATAAATTTATATTTATTATAAATATATATATATATATATGTGTGTGTGTGTTATTCTCCTATAATATCTAATTACCAATATATTATGAATTCTTCATTAAAAAACATTATCTGAGTGAAACTAATTCATTTTCCATGAATATTTTTGTTTGACAGTTTGGTTATTGCACCTTGTTCAATGATCAATCATCCAAAGAATCATAGTAATCTAATAATTATCATATTTATTAATTATATTCAATCTTATAATTATTATTATATGGTGGTGATGAAAAACTTTTTACATCACTTTGTGGATACAATAGTCTGAATCTACGCACGAGTGAAGTTTCTACTTTGGATGAAATAGAAAAAAGGTAAATAATAATTAAAAATTATTGATTCATTATTATATCCTAAATATCACTTATATTCCTTAAATATGGAATTATTATCATACATGTAAATAAGAATTGAAATATGAATCACAACTCTTTGAGGAGGTGATAGTCCATAAGTACGCATAATCATCTTTATCATTTTTCAACTGATAGGATGGGATATAATATGGGTATAAAATAAAAATAAAAAATATTAGTATATTAAATATGCTAATTCCATCAATTTAAGGTGGTTATGAATCTTTTTAGTGTTTTTTTTCAAGATAGAAACATGAAAAACTTCAGAAAGAACATATAGATCTTCTTCAAGCATATTCCTTTGAAAAGAACATTTACGATTATTAGATGGGAATTTTGGAACAAAAAGACCCTAAAAGTCATACTTAAGGATGTTATTTTGGGTATTATAGAAGATATTATTATAGCTGAAGGGATTAAGTCATGTGGATAAGTGATAAGATGAGGTTCTACTTTATATGTGAGGTGGGTGGAAAAAATGTAAAGGCTTGAATGTTTATTATATATAATATTTTTATTACTCAAGTAAAGTTACAAAAAAAATAATTATATATAAAAAAGTTAGGGTTGAAATAAAATCCTCTAATAAATTAAAATCAATTGTTTTAGGGTAATTTAACCAATATCCCTTATCTTAATGCATTTGTTAACCCTTTTAATCCTTACATTGGTGACAAATTTTTACCTTGCATACAATTCATTATGATGAGAAAATAATTTTATCTTATATTATATTATTAACTATTAAAATTTAATATAAAAAACCATTTTATCATATTTAATTACTAAAATAAGAATAAATTTATTCTATTTGAAACTCACAAAACATGAATAATCAATATTTAAGAAAAACACAATTTTTATTCATAAAATGAAATTTCTTTAATTATATTCCTAGTATCCACCATTTTATGATTTTTAATTTATTTAATTTAATAAATAATATAAAAATTACATTTAAATAATTAATTAATAGTGATAAATTTAATTTATCAAAATAAAAATACATTATACACAAAATAATTGTTTTTTTAAATAACACTTTTATCATCAAGTAATTATATCATCACATCTAAAAAATTTATAATCAATGTATGAAAGACTATGAATTTTATTACATTAATTATAAATTTATTTGATCAAAATCATAATTATTTAGTGATCACAAAACATAATATATAGAAAAAATAAACTAAATTTAAAAACCGACCTTCTAATATATTTTTTGAACATTTATATTAGAGTAGATGTTTCCAAGAAATTAATCAATAAATTTTTATTATGGAAAAATTATATACTAATGTTTTAATATTTATTTATTTCTATTCATATCCACTAATCCATAGACTAGATAATAAAAATCACAATTAATAAAAATATATTTATTTTATATTAAGGTTCATTTAAGCTCGGTTTTGAGTGTAATGAATGAAATCAGAAACATAAATTTTTTTTGAAGATTAATATATCAAAACAATTAGGGCAGTTACATTCTACCCCCTTATAATTATTTTTATATAATAACTTAATACCTGAATATAATCAAATTAGGATACTTCTACCTCATCACATTCTCTGGTTCCCATATAGCACCCTGAAATTTATAGTTCCACCATAAGACATTGACCAGGTTAGTGATCTTGGTCTAAAACAAATAATCTTTTTAGTTGACAATATCTATAAGTTTTTCTTCATAAGAAAGGTCAATATTCAGTGTTAAAACCTCCATGTTTAGTATATGTGGAGGATTAGGTATGTACATTCTAAAAACAGATACAAATAATACATCATGAGCATAAAAGAGGTTTTTTGGGAGTTCCAAGCAATATGATATCTTTCCAATATGATAAAAAATATAAGTGGGATATATATATTAGGATCAGTTATCTATTATATCCAAATCTCTTAAATTTCTTACATAAAGATATTCCAAGGAATACCTTGTCACCAACATAAAACTCGAGATCTCATCTATGATTGTTAGGATAACAATTATTTCAACTCAAAGATATCCTAATGTAAAGATGAAAGGCGGTAACCTTATTTTTAATATCCTTATCTACCTCTTGTTAACATAGATTCATTATTGAACATAAACCTAAAATATCATAGTTCTTCATATGGAGTTCTTCATAAGGAACCATCTGAATACTTGAGTGAAAGCTATTGTTGTAAGTAAATTTTGGTAGGGAATAGTTCTAATCCCATCTACCCTATATATCCATAGAAAATGATACCACTATATATTATAGGGTTTTAATGGTCCTATATCACTAACCATATATCAAAGGATGATATAAATTACTAAATTTCAAATTATTATTCAATGCTTGTTCATAACTCCTCCAAAATGTTGAGGTAAACATTGGATCCTGATCAGATATAATTGAATAAGTCCCACCCATGAAATCTTACAACTCTATTAATGTATATCGTGGAAATCTTATCAAGATAGAAATATTATCTTATAGAAATTAAATTTATTGACTTTTTTATATTAAAAACTCAACTCTAAAAGCATTATGGAATTTAGATATTATATAGATTAGATCAATGGAATCCACTTTGATATTTTACCATTCCCATTATGGTATGGGTAATAGGAACAAAATACCATTAGAATTATGTATCTCAGCTTTAACTTGATGATATACCATGGATTAAGGAACATTCCCTAGAATATCCCTTTTTATCCCATCCTAGGAGAAATACACTTTCTGGTATCTATACATCTTCTTACATTAAAGATGAAGAGAGAATGATGAACTATGAGCTTCATCCAAAAATTCCTTCATTAATTATGGTATTAAAAAAACTCAATTTATAAACCATATAATTCCATAAAAATCATTGTAAAAATCAAGAATGTTCTTCACATTATTATCGTACCACATCTTCCTTTTTTTGAAACATCAATCCTCATAAGGATGAATGGTTGAAAATTAATATGAGAATGATATAATATTTCCCCTTTCCCCATTATTTAAATATCTATCTTATAAAAATAAATAATTATTGGATCTATTTCAATCATCATCATTGGAAAAGAATCATGTTACTTCTGACTCCAAGAATCAACTATATTTTTACCTTCTCATGGTGGTAATGTATTCTGTAGTCATAATCATCAATCAACTCCATCCATGTACTTCGATGCATATTCAACTCTTTATGTGTGAATATATTATTCAATATTTTATAATCAGTATATATATCACACCATTCGCCATATAAATAATGATTCTATATCTTCAATGTAAAAATTACCATTTCTATCTCAAAATCCTGAGTCGGAAAATTTTTCTCATTGATATTCAAGTTGAGAGAGGAAAAATCCTTCAATATATAATTATTCATTAGGAAAAATATCTATCCCATCATTTATACATAACTATATATTATAAAACCTCATATACTAAAAGTTAGTACGAGCACAAGTGAATTAAAAAACTATTAATTCAGCTCCTTGATATTTTTCTTTTATTAATCTATCCAAAGGAATTTAGATCCCTTATATGTAAACATGATTATTGGATTTGATAACCATGATAAATTTATGGAAATGAATCGATAGTATCCATATAATCAAAGAAAAAATATGTATCCTAGTTACCATGGTTGGTATGGTCTATTTCTCAACAACTTCTATATTTATGTATACACTGATATACCCACTGTATTGATTATATAACCCTAGATTGAAAAATTATATCACCAATTTTCACTGTTTGTAAATTTGGCATACAAATTATCCTTCCTTAGGGGTTTCAACACAATCCTCAAATGATATCCATGCTCATCTTTTATATTAGAATATATAATATTATCATCTATAAAGACTACCATAAATAAATTGAGACAATATATAAAGACTCTATTGATTAAATCCATGAATATAGAATGGGAATTGGTAATTTTAAATTGTATCATTATAAATTTACAATGTTCATACCTCATATGGAAGTATGATTTGTTAATATCTACCTTTTTTACAAATAACCATATTGTTTTGGATTTTTTTTAACATTTTAATAATTTTTTTTAGTAGTTTTTAACTTTTTTCATTAATAATTTATTATTTTATTAAAATGTGTGCAATTTGAATTTTATAAAATAATCTGTATTGAAATAATTGAAAATGATAAATTTTCAAATTAATTTTTATTTCTGAATTATTACAAAATATTCAATGTATATTAGACAAAAATGGGGCCTTTCTCTACTAGGAATAGGGAATTGAAAAATAATGAAATCATAATCCCTTATGTTATATAAATCCACAAAATATCCAAGAGAAGAAAAAAGCATGCACATAGTGTGGGAAAATTCCTACTAGGTCTGTGCATGTTGGCATGAGCTTGTGAGATGTGAGTTGTGTGGTTGAACCAAGATCTCATCCCTAGAGAAGGATTCTATATGGGATAATCACATAAAATATGATTTATAATATCTATCCCAAGATCTTTACTAATGTTGGAATAATAAGCATAGATCGCGGTGAAATATAAAAAAATAGAACCATTATAACCTTAGTTAATGTTCCGCTACCTTGGATAGATCCCTCTACCCACACCACTATCAAGTTCATTATAACGCCATGCATAGACAATAGAATAAACTATGAAAGTCACTACTAATCTTGATTCAAGATGGAGTACTAATGAAATTTTCTAGGATCACCATAAATTATAATATATTCTATCCAAATTTCCCACATAAATATGAATAAAAAGAGATAAATCCCAACATGAAATAATGGTGAAACATCCCACTACAACCATTTTTCACTATAGAAAACCTCATTACCACTGTCCATTACCATTTGTGCCCTCACATCCTATTAGTTAGTACCTACCATTACCCTCACATCCTACCACCTGTTTTATTAACATCATCAGGGTACTGTTATAGAATATTCCACTTCCAACTATCATTGGTGTCACTTAACATTACCACTACTCATTACAGCTAGTTCTATCTTTATCCTTATTATACAAGTCTTTTATCACTAGACATTAATTATTATATCACTTACTTCTACAATTTGAGATTTTATAGTTAATGTTCCACCTCTATAAATACTAAAGTCCTACAAAATGATCCACTTCCATCACTATTTTATGCTTCTATAAGACTTATTTCACAATCTTCCCCCACTATAGAGTTGCGATCGTTAGGATTATTCCTCTAATGGTAGAAGATCCATACTACTATCAATGTAATATTCTGTCACATTGAAACTATTGGTTCCACCATGGAGTATTTCAACCATGAAATAATTTCATTATTGTGGAATACCATATTGGATAAAATCTATTAAGAACAGAAAAAAATAGATCCTGAAAAACATTTTACTATGGAATACTGATGATCATGGGGACCTTTCAACAGTGGAGGGTGAAGTTTTGAAACTCCCATGGTTATGGAGTACTGATAACCATGGACATACTAACATGTATGAAGAAGAGATATGAATATAGGTATGTTCCATGACTGTAGTATGATTAATAATTAGTACTGGATAAATCCTGCATGAATTAGGGTTTGGTGATATGGAGATAAAAATAGTGAAGAAAATAAGCCACACATACCCATGCTTATAAATGTAAAGAGGTATTTTTGGGAAATCTCAAAGGTAATGTCACATAATATTTTAGGGTTATATTCTTATTGAATTTGGATACAAGGATTTAAATGATATTTAAATAAGATTTCTTGAAGATATAGAATATACATTACATGTTGAGACCCTCTCTCTTATTCCTGATAACTAGAAGATAATATAAATGGGATGCTCACATGGAATTAAAAGTGGAAACACTGACTAAATTAAAAGAAAAGAAAAATTTAGTAATTTAAGGAGAATATTTTGAGATTAAAAATGGGAATACCTTAGGATACCTATTCTTATTAATTGGGATACCATGATACTGTAATTGGGAATAATCCACTTCACTATGAAATTTCGTTGTTGATTATTTTTTATTTTCCTCTTGTAGTTTTAGTTTTTTTCATATAACTCATATTAATGTGTTAAAATATTTATTATACACTCTCTCTCCACTATAATCCCATGTACATTTAAAGATGAGTAACTAACATGATGATTATCTTAATGGATAAAACTGGGGTTGAACCAAATTCTATGATTTATGTTTTCATTAGGTTAATCTATGGATGATTTTAAGTGGGTGTAATCCTTACTATGGTTATAAAATGGTTAATTTATTCCTCTAAAACCATTTTCCATTAATTAATGAGGTTGATATGTAGTATACTTTGGATTTTTTGAGTACAACATATATTCAAAACTAGGGTAGAAGTAGGTGTTCATACATATGATATAGTGTGTTCATTAAGTATATTTAAAATATGGTAATGAAGGTTCACTATGGAAGACTCTATAAGGATAATTTTCTATCTTCTCTGACCATTTTTATTCTATTTTTAATTTAATATTCATGTTAGGTTTAATTTTTAATTCACATCATTAGACACCATTTATTCTATAATAAATATTAAAAAAACTATATGGAACTATTTATGAAAACGAAGAATCAACGCCATTGTGTATCTCTAAGGTTATAGAAGAATAAACAACCTATGTGATAGGGTTAGAAGAAATATTGGACGACCCAGATATATACCTATATTAACTACCACTCAACTCTAAGAGTTTTTCTAATGAAGAATAAATTAAAGTTGAAACAACATAGAGAGAAGATCTTATCTTTAAATTACTCTCATAAGATATTATTGGAACTAAATTGACTGTCACCTACCATTATTTTGAATTTTCAGAATCATCTAGATATTGTTATTCATTAGAGAAAGATAAAAAAATAATATACACTTGAAGAGGAATATATGGAAATCCCAAAACATTTTGAACATTAATTAGAGGGGTATCATGATGAGATCCATGTATCAATACCATAAGTAATACAGGAAAATGTTTCTTATATGGAAGGGTAAGAATTAGAATATATTCTTAAAGTTGTATCTCATTTCTATGCGGAGGTATTTAGTGTACTCTATCCTTGGATTCCTTAATAAAAAAGAGAAAGGAATGAATGATGGAATGAATAAGTGTTGGTGTTTCAAATTAGAGAAACTATAACCCACAATCAAATGTAATTTTACAATTGGTACTAACCATTTAGGGGTATTCAAAACCAATGTCCCACTTGGAGGGTCAAACACTGACTTATTAGACTTTTATATTATTACAATTATTTTAATTTATATATAAATTTATTTAACAGGAAATAGTTTTAGGAATATTTCTACATGTATCCCAATACATATCATTCATTTTTATTATTAATGATATGATACTTTCACTTTTTTGTGTGATTTTCTTTTGTAGGGTCATGATGATAATGGAACAAAGTACCCCGATAATATGGTTAGGATGAAGGGAGATGAATAGGGCTTCTTTACAAAGGGAGATCAATTATATAGATTTTAACTCCCTATATTTTCAAAACAATGATATGATATTTAAAATATAATTTATATACCCACACATAGAATTTCTCTTTTAGGTGAGTGATCCAGGAGACATGGGATTCTTATGAATTCCATTATTATATGTCTTTAGATATATTTGATAATGCGATTGAATGATAAAGTGAGAGATTATATGATTAGAGGAAATCATAGAATGTTAATTTGATGCATCAAGATTTGAGGGAATCTATTAATTCTTGTAAATTGAATTTCCATACCATTATCTTGGTTTTGATTTTCTAAAATTCCTATGGATTGATTTTTTTGTTACTTCATACCATGAGTAATTTTCCAATACACGTTTCTCATTCATAAGAGTAACTCTATGCCTAATACCTTCCATTATATATTGAGAATTTCTCTTGAGAGATCTTATGGGTTAAATCTACTAAATCTTGTATTTGAACTTGTCAATACGTTGATTATAAAATGTCACATTTAATATGATTGATGTATTTTTATTTATTTTTACCCTCTTAAAAAGATCACATTTTACATTTATCCATATATTTTCCATAAAATCCATGAATTAACATGTTAGGAATGAGACATATTACAAGATGATTTTTTCCCATTCCTACAATTCTTCATATATTTACATGATATGTTATAGTTTTAGTATGGTGGTGAGGGAATTCATTGTAAAATTGATTCATATATTGAAAGGAATAAGCATGAATGAAATATTTTTGGTGTTGGGAAAGTTTTATGTTCATTCATTATATTTCATTACAACCCTTCTTGAGAAAAAGGGGACAATTAGAATGTGATGAAACTTGGGAGGATAAAAAATCACCATTACTAGAATAATGATTTTATCATATGTGTTTATGTGGTAGGTGTGAGATTCATTCCAAACATAATCATTATAAAAACACTGAAAATTTGGTTTGAAAAAAAATCATAATACAATGAAATTTTCATCTTAAGAAAATTAAATATAGAGTGTAGTATTCATTGAGGTTTCATTGTTCTTGACAATTTATTTGAGTATTGGGAAGTATGAGTTTTCAATTTGAGTAGGGTAAATTTCCATTAGAATTTATTTTTTATAACATGCATTATGAATTACATTTAACCACCACATTGAGTTTTAATGTTTAAAACATTATAACCCACAAACCCAGACCCCAGAACAATTAGAACAATAATTAAATTTTCTCATGATTTAATGTTATTTTTAGTCATTAAAAACTGGAGAATATTGATCTTTTGTAATCCTATGGGAGGTACATGAATTCAAGGAAGTAGCATAACTCTAGTTTCAAATTGTTACCTTGAGTGATGAAATAAAATAATTTACTTTGAGGTAAGTCATAGCTTGGGATGTTTACAATTAATAGTTTAGTATATATAAATGAATGAAAGGAGAAGATTCACATATTTTTAATGGCAGACAGTAAAATCCATAGTTGACATAGTTTCTTTTAAAAGTGAAATATTGAATTAATATCTTATTTGGAACTTGAAAATAATATTTCCCATTTCATAATTGTTTGATATTAATTATTTTAAATTTTAAAATTTGTAATTTTGGTGTTTATCTATGATTTATGTTGAGATTTAGTACTTTAGGAAAAGTATGAGTTCACTTGTTGGAGTATTTTATTCCCTTATTTTTCATAATAAAATTTAACATTTTAATAATAAATTTCAATGGTTTTTAAATATTTTTTCCCCAAAAAATAAAATCATTTATTATAATTTTAGTGATTTACATTTGATGAATTAATTTGGATCAAATGAAATTAAGATGATAAAAATTGGAATTCAGTTTTTGTATATGAATTTTTACTAAGTATTCGATGTATTTAATAAAAAAAATGGGCCCTTTGTATAGTAGTTATCAGGAGAAAAGAATCAAGATAAACACAAACCTTCATTGGATAACAAGTCACAAAAGTTCCCAGAGAACAAAATAAAATTAACATAGTGGGAAAAATCATGACGGGTCTATACATATTAGTAAAGGTACTTGAAATGCGAGGTATGAAAGTGAATTAGAAGCCCATCCCTATCACATGATTCTAAGCTGATATGGGAGCATTGAATTTGATATATTGCTTGCATATCAAGTGATCAAATTTTTTGGGACACATATGTGTGGTTATCTATGAAAAATTATAAAGCGAAACACTATTAGACTTAGGTCTCAAATACCCACCTAATATATATCCTGTTAACCCTCTCCACTCTCAAAATCAACATAATTCCTTTCCAGGATACTAGAAAACAAAATGTTGGTCACTAATGATCTCTATATGAGTTCGAGAACCACTAAAATAGGTCATGATCACTATGGATTCCACTAGATTCTTAGTCAATTCCCTCTATGAACTCAATTAACGTAGATTAATCACTACACTAAATGATGATAAAAAAAGTTTCTACCACCAGCCCCACTATAGTTTCCCACTACTATTGGTTCCACCACATACTACCAACAAGAAACTATTGTCACAATTATATAAAACCTCCATCTATACTACATTAAACATGATTTATCTATAAATGATTCCATTTATAGTAACCATTGGTGAAACTACTCACTACTGCTATGTACTACCACAAGTGCAACTATAAACCTTTTCCATGAGCATGCTATAACCATCCAATGAATCATCTGCCACTATGTACCTTTTACAATTGGATATGCTACCCTAACTATATCACAACAAAAATTTCTACTACCACATGAGAGGATCCACTTCCGTAAACCTACCTATGCTTCTTCCAACTTAATTTCATAACTTCTTACCCTACAAGGTTTGTAACAGTAGTCTTTTTCCACCAATAGTAGTATATCCTTGGTAATATCATTGCAATAATCCATTTACTTTCATCCACTAGTTCCACTATAGAGTCTCTAAACCTTGTAATAATCTTTCCTCCTTGTGCTATGCTATCTTAAAGTGAAACAATGGAGAACTAGATAAAAAATATCTAAAAACACCATTGACTATGGACTAATGATTATCATGGTGGCCCCTTCAATAGTAGAGGGAAAATATTTTAAACACTTAATCTTTTGGAATGTTGAGAAGTAAGGATAACCTAAAATTCACAAAGAAGTGATATAAATGATGGGAATTTCAAAAAATGTGGTTTTATTAAGAATATTTAGTGGTGAAAACATCTATGATCTAGGGGTTGGCATGATGAAAATGTAAACAGAGTTAAAATATGCCCCCCACACATACCATGATTATAGGTGTAATGAAGTATATTTAGAAAATATCAAAGTCTATGCCACATGGTGTTAGAGGATTATATAGTAGTAAAATTTTGATTTCAATAAGTGAAAGAGATTTAGCTGAGATTGTATAAATATATAGAAGATACAATATAGGCCTAAATCATCTCTCTTGTTCCAAATAATTATAAGATAATTTAAAATATATCTTAAAATATAATAAAAAGAGGAAAATTTAAATAAATTATTAGATAAAAAATGTTTAAGAATTTGAAGAGATTATTTTGAGACTCAAGAGGATTAGAACTTTGGAAATCTATTCCTATAAATAGATAGTTCATGCTACTCTGAAGGGGAATTTACGACTTCACTGAGAAATATATCTTGGGATGATGCTTTAGTTTTATACTTCAATTTTAGTTTTAATTTTTTTTTTCATATTACTCATATGAATGTTAATATAATGTTCTTCTATTATCAATTTTTTATCTCTATTTTTATTCCACATTCAATTATAATGAAAATGGTGATTTACTAACCCAAAGAATATCCCAGGGTAGGAAGATGCTTTTTAACCCAAGTACATGATTTTTATTTACTTTTGGTTAATATTTGGATGAATTTTAGTGAGTGTAATGTAACAAACCCGAATATAATAACCTAGATTTGGTGGTTACTTTATTACAATGTCATAAGATACAAAGGATCACATCAAAAATGTTCAATTAGCTTAGTAATATTGAATAACTATATATATACATCATACCCATTTTTTACAATGGAAATAATATATAAAACATAGTAATAGAAAAAATTTGGTATCCCTCAAATCATTCAAAAATTGGTTCTTAATATCCCAAGGAAAAGAAAAAAATAAGAGTATTCTCAAATAACTCATAAGGGTAAGATGCAGTGGAAGTTATCATGATTCAATATGGTATAATCAATATGAAAAGGTAAATAACTACAAAAAAATTCCATTTAATCAAAAAATAGATCACAAAATGAAACCACGGATAATATCAATGTAGTAATGTCATGGATAATAACAAAATAACTCTAATTGAAGGAAATACAGAATATTGAATTTCATGATATCAAACATCATGATATCAATACCATAAAAGCCTTATTCCAAGAAAGATTAATTATTGTGTAGGTATACACTATAAATATATTTAATTTGGATAATTGGTTTGTCTCATAATACTTATTGATTAATCTAGGGGATATATAATTAAATTTCCTAAATATAACTCCACATCTATTGAATTCCACATATATTAGATGATCAATTTAATTCATAAACTTATTCCTCAAAAAAATTTCCATATTGAGTAAATATAACCGAATATAAATATTTTCCCAATCAAACAAATAAATTTCAAAGTAAAAACTATAGGTATAAATGGTATATGGTTTTAGAAAAAAACATATGAATGATAACAGAAATATGGAAATTTTAGATAAATTCAATGTCAAATTATCACTAGAAAGCAAATGATTCAATAAAAACATAACAACCTCAAAATTAATGATAGATAAAATAGGCTTTGTGATAAATTCACGTTTTTATAGGATAAAATAAAATTGAAGAGAAAAAATAAAATAAACATTATTAATTTTTTAAAACCATTGAAATATTTTATAATAATATTCATATCATAAAATGGTTATAGAGGTCAGAATTCAATTTAAATCATATAGTTTAAAATGAATCATTTATTTAAAAATTTTATAATGAAATCTGAAAATTATCCTTTTCAAAAACATTAGAAATAATACTATAAAACCGTGTATAAATTCATTAATTACAAAAAATATCCTTAATAAATCAATTTAGTAAATAAAAATAACTTTTTATAAATAATTTTTATAAATATGGAAATGTGCATAAAATATACCTGGTCAAAAAGAGAAATAAGATGAGTTTTTTTAAACATTAATTTTTTTTTCATAATTCATGTTCAAAATATAAGATAATTTGGATGAAAAGTATGGGAAAACCTTCAATATATAGTAGATAACAAATTATTGGAACATATAGAGGATGCATTATATGATTCATTGTATGAAAAAACATGCAATAACAAAAACGGGTGATTGTAAAATTAATTCTAACCACTTTAGAAACATTTAAATTGAAACCACTTGAAATAATAAACATGAATTGAAACATTTAAAATCATGAATAAATATTTATTCAATATAAATATATAATAGGGTAGTATATACACCACATAAAAGAGAATAGTTTCATAATAAAAAATATGATTCAATAGAGTGTAAATATGAATAAAACCCCTTACCTCATGCTTCACATTTTTTGAACATTATTTAGACTTCTATATAATGGTTTTAAAAACCTTATTCATTTATAGAAAGACTATATTAGTTTTTAAAATACCATATATGATCCACTTATAGCATAAATCACCCTTTAATAAGTAATATTGCATTACTACCATTTAATTTATATAATATTAATTATAAATAAAAATGAAATTTTCATAAATAAAATTTTTTGGATAAAATATTACCAATATTTAATACATTTTATCAAATTTAATTCATATAATTTTCATAATTTAATTTAATATTATACTCATTAAATATGTTGAAAACATAGTTATTCAAGAAATACATTTTCAATCATAAGATGACCATATATTAACTATATGACTTGTAATCATTATTATATGGATTTAAATAGACACAGTTATATATAAAATCTATAAATTTCATCTAAATAAATAATTTTTAAATATTATATTAATTAATTGAAATGGAAAGATATTATGCATTTAAAAGAAGTTATCAAAAAAATATATCTTTTTTCTCCAAAGGATCTTATCGTTATTTATTTAAAATTGATAGTCAATACATAGTAAATATTAAATATTATAAAAACAATATTATGACTAAAATATTTAATAGTTAAATACTATATTTTCAATTATTCATAAAATCTTATTTCTAGGGAAGAATTTCAAAACTCATTTTAGGCTTTTTTGAGCTTGTCTATTCAAAATCGATATTCATCTAATCAAATTAGAATTTTAGTGCCATGAAATATTAAAATTTTAATTTTATTATAGTAATATTAAAATATAATGTTATCTTATTATAATTTAATTTAAGGTTTTGCATGTAATCCTTGTTGTGGTTGTCTAATGGTTAATCTATTCTTTTACAATCATACTCCCTTGATTGAGGAGGTGAATATATGGTTTACTTAACAGTTTTTAGTGCACTATATATTCAAAAATGGGGTGGAATAAAGTGTTCAAATATAAGATGGAATTTTTTATTTTGTTTGTTCAAAATTAGATAATTAAGGTTCATTATTTAAGAATATCTTGGTATAATTTCCATTCTTATCTAACTATATTAATTTTATTTTCCACTACACTTATATGATAGGTTTAGTTTTTCTTTGACATTCTCAATCCCCATATTTCAGTTGTTTATATAAATAGTAAAACACTAAAAAAGATTATATGTAAATTAGGAATATCCTATTATTGACAACAATTATCTTTATGTGAGGCAACCCTGGGCAGTCATTATGTTGTACTAAAAAATATTATACCTTTTTCACCAACATACAACATGCATGTCATGGAATATCAGTTTATGATATCTAAATAAAATATGAATCATGGAATAATATTTATCTCCTCGAAATTGATCAAACATATCATTGATACATGGTATATGATACCTGTTTCTAATTGTGATATTTTTAGTTTCCCAAAAATTAATGAAAAGAGACATTAATCCATATTTCATATTAAAAAAATAATAGGTGCAACAAATTTTGATCCACTAGGGAATATGAATCCCATATCAATATTTCCAACAAGTTTCATCTTTAATTACTACAACTAAACCATTCACATTTAATATAGATTCTTTGAAATATGCAGAACAATAATTATTAGTTATATTGAGAGTTAAACTTCAATTTTTTTGAAGGAATATACGCGAATTTAATAGTAAATACATTGATGTACTCTAGAAAAGTAGTTGTATAAAAAATTTTGAGTTTCTATCTAACTATTTTAGATAAATACCCAACATTAATATATGTTAATACCCATTCATTGGATGTAATTTCCATTTTGATGTTCATATTCATTAGAGCATCTGAAGATAATCATATATTGATTCAAAATATCAAATTTGACTTCCCTTACTCGATGATTGGTATGGGATATATAAAAATAGAGATAATATAGGACACAAATAACAACAATTCAATTATATTGAAAATAAAAATATTTTCCCGCACATTCCCACAAGCATATATTGAAGAGGATTTGAATACTCGATATGAGATCATTGTACCATTAAGTGTTTTTACCACTAAATCAACATCTAAATGTAAAGGTGGTAATGTGATACACTTATAATATTTTCATATATAAAAAATTGGGTATATATAAGACAAAATAATAAATTTTTAGTTCTAGAGTTTATGATAGTTATACATTTCATGACTTCATTTTCATGTCCCAATTCATCTGTTGTGATCATATTAACATTCCCTTCTTCTCTTGTCTAAAGAGGTTATTGAAGCTGTTTTTTTTCATTAACCATAAGATATTTTAACTAATTGGTGTAATTTATATATTAATTTTTGTAATATACTTGGATTATAGGTGGAACATTCATTGGAGATTTATTTATATTCATTTCATGGACTAGACTCTTCACATTAATTCAATATTATTTTTTAAAGTGTCATTCTTTTGTAGACATAAAAAATTTACAAAACTCATTAATGAGGTTTTCCCCCAAGATTCCTTATCCAATTTTGGAATAAATGAATATTAATTTTATTTGAAACATGGGTCTTATTATTATTTTGACTTTAAATTACATATTTCACTTCTTTTCCCCAAAAAAATTAGAATAAATAGTGTCTCTAATATCCATTTCTATCACAAGTTCATATAAAAATATTTATTTGTTTCTATCAAATAATATTATAGAAAATTACTTTTGGATAATTTTCATTAATCCACTAATGAATAAATTATAGTTTATTTTAGGGTTTATGATACATACTAATTCATACTATGCATATTTGGTGAAATTTTTCTCATGGGTACAAATCAATTCATCCCCTCTTCATCAATTTAAGAAATTACATCTCCAACTTATTGAAAAATATTTGAGGAAAATAATTTATTAAAAATAAATTATCAGAATGTTCCCATTTCATGGAGCCAATTTCATCCACTTTACTCATATTCTTTATAATATTTTACTATTTATTATCTTCACCTTAAAAATGATACACATCCAAAATTAACTTCTAATGGTTTGAGTACTGAAGAACAAATAATATCATTTCTATTACATTGATCCGTTTTTCAATAATAATTAGATGTGCTTAATTACTATAAGGTTTTATACATTATTTCATATATGAATAAATGGTGAGTAGTTACCTGCTTTAATTATTTGTATGTTTAGCATGATTCATGTTACTATTCTTAGATTGAGAGTGCAGGGTGATCATAATTACATGATTTTTTATCCCCAAGACCATTTAATTTGGTTTCCCATTAGGATAGTTGTTTCATTTAAAAAACATTTGTTGTACACATGATTCATTCCTATTCAATCCCATGAATTAAACAAAAAATTATAAAATGTGTATCAAACATTATCAATAAAATTAAGAATTAATATGAATTTGAAAATCATTCTTATGATGCCCTAAATTATGACACCTTATCTCAACCCAAGATACTTCAAGATCATATCACATCACTATGACTTACAATAGGTTTTCATACATTATTTTATCTCATTACTCATAATAGTTTATAAGGAAAATGCTAATTAACAAAATTATATCCCTTGGTAATGTCAAACTAGGTGTTCCGTTTGGCCACTTTGTCGTCCACCGGTTGAATATCAATTTAACACCCAACCGGAATTTCAAGGTTTTTAACCCTATATGTATTTGTGATAAATAATATATAAATTTATTTATATCCATATAAAGATTTCATTTCTAGAAACTACACAATATCTACTTCACAAAAACTACATGATGTTTTCCAATAATTATACTTATCCACATGGTTTTCACCAAAGTTTTATAATCCTAATATCCAAAAATAATTAAAACCTTCCCTAATAGAAAATGAGGTGACCCATGAGTTACATATATAAATATTATATAAATTTATATGGATATTAAATACACATCATAACAATAAATTCCCTATAAATATAAAAGATTATTGTAACTCTCGGACCCCAGAAGCCCAGAGTCAGTGCATAATATGTATCATTGGCATGATCACAAATGATCAAGTCTCAAAAGACCGATTAGTTTAGTATCTTTGGAATTACTAGATACATTCATAAGGATTACATTACATCATAAAATGGACAACAACAAAAACTTTGTTTCCATAGACAATACTGAGATCCCACAGACAATCCCTGCAGGTCAGTCATAATATACTTCTTTGCATCCTATGAAATATAAAACATAGAAATGGGTAAGATCAGATGCTCAGTAAGGATGATAATAAAGCAGAAACTTCCAAAAATAAGCATAACAATTTAAGGAAATTTATAAGAATAAAACAAAATCCTTTTAAACTTGAACTTCAGAATAATATGGAAAATATAAAATCAAATAATGTCATTTACTTATTCACATGGATATTCTACTAGTAGAATAATCTCATGCAATATCAACATCCAGTTTTATAATGATGGAATGCATAATGCCAGACTTTCATAACCACATAGTCAAGGCCATGTGCTAAGACTAAAAATTAGAATTTGTCAAGGCCTTGTTCCAAGACACTAGTTTGTCTCATGAGATCTATCGATGCATTGAGGAGCTATAGCAGGCTCCACCCATCACTTACTAAGTCCAATTCATTCCACATTTAAAAAGGTTTAAGAATAAAATAAACATTAGTATTAAAACTGGAATACGAAATGTCAATATATTATCCATAAACCATGAATGGTGTCAAAATAACAAATCCATAGTCGAACATATCACAAAACCTTCAATAAAATATGGATGTTTTGTATCATAATAAATCAACATCAAATAAGCATAAAATCCATCAAAGGATGTTGACATAGATGAAATCCAAACCTATTTAGAGAAATATATCTTTTTATTTTGAAATAATTTAAAAGTCATGTAATTATAAAATAAAACATTTATTTTTGAAAATATTCTTATAAGCTTGTAAGGGAATCTTTGACCTTGTTATAACGGGCGAAAATAGCCGCACCCACCATATAAGTTAAAAACATTCTTACAATAATTTTGACGAAAAGGTCATAAATTACCTTGTTTAGAAAATGACTGAAAGATTAATTTCAAAACATAAAAGGTCAAACAAGGGTATAAATGTCTTTAAACCATAGTATAAGAAATAGTTAAAATGTTTTGAAATACATTTTCATGGAACATGGATGTGGATGATAAAGAGGTCCCAGTAGATAATTACGTATAAACAACCTTAGATAATAAAGAGATTGTATAATTGACCCTTACCTTATACTTTTTCATGGTAGAGGATATTTTAACCTCATGTATAATGGTGAAATAAGTTTTATTGAATTATAAAAGAATCATATACCTTAATATGATATCATATATGATCTTTTAACATTGCTTTGTTAATAAAATCTAAGTATTATCGTCATTTCAGGTGTTAACTGATTCATTTTCCTTTATATGATTTGTTACATAAGTAATGTTTGTTATAGATAAGATGTATCTTATTCATATTCAGAATTATTTTAAGTCTTTATACATTATTTCTAATCATTATATGAAAATTAGTCTTGAATGGATATGATGGGGAATGAATCGCATCACGTTCATGGAGACTGCAATCGGTACGTACACACGAGCGACAATATCATATTTTGATATTAAAATAATATAAAATTGGATGGTATATTATATATACAGAATAATTATCTTGTTATATTAATTATTTACATCAATTACACATCATTATTTTTACCATCCAAATAATAATGTATTGAATAACAATTACACCATGACATCGAGACGGTAAGCCGTACGTACGCACGTATGGTGACATGTCATTCAATGGATGGATAGAATAATGAATTTTGATTTACTATATTTATAATAAAATCATAGTATATATAAGATACTAGAGTTATTATTTTATAATGGAAACAACAATGAAATAGTATGTGGAAGAAGAAAGGAACTTAAAAGAGGTGATGAAATATTTACCTCTTCTTCGGGTTCTTCCTTTTGATTTGATCAAAAGGGATCCATAGGTTTTGTTTATGACTAAAGTAAGGCCTATAGGATGAAGGGGGGACAATTTAGAAGGTATTTGGGTAGGGGTTGGCTGATCCAAATATATTTGAAGGTGTGAATAATAGAGAGGGGGGTTCCCTTTTATAATAGGGGTGAGGGGAACCTTAGTAAAAGTTAGAAATATTATTTTATAATAAAAACATTTTTGATTTATAATGGGTAAAAAATAAATTATTTAAAGGATCAGGTGGGAATGGGTTAAAAACCACTCAAAATATAGGTTTTAGATAGGTTTGGGTCACTATATTAACTTTATATTTATGATTTAACTCTTAGTAAAATAGTTAGACATTTACAATGTTTCTTTGTATTTTTATATTATATGGTTAATAACCTTTCTATAAACTTACAAGAAAACCCCAAGTGGTTCATTAATGATAAAAATATCATTATATAAGTCTTTTAGCTGAACCTTTTATTTTTAGGAATAGAATATTAATTAATAATATAATATTTGTTTTAAAAATACTTTTATGTCAATTTTGACACTATTTGGTATTTTGTTTTAACAAAATTCATAACAGCATTATTACATTGAAAAACATTCATCCAAACAACTCTAACATGTCATATTAACCTAGAAAATAATAAAAATTTATAAAATGTCAAAAATTACATTTATTTGGATATTTATAATATCAATTATTTTAATATTTCATTAATTAGGTAATTACTCCATCATCATTGTGTCATAAATAAATTTAATTATTTTATGTCTAAAATTATAAATAAAATTCAATTATGTAGGAAAAATTTTTATCTTCCTAATTAATATTTATAGTCTAATTTATCTTATGTCTAGCTCTATATTAAAAATGGTTTAGTTATTAAACATTGAATTTAACACTTTTAACTCTTCTTTGAATTAAATAATAATAAATGTCCTAATCTAATCCAAGTGGACCTAAAGGATAATATTTCTTTACTAAGGTTTTTTTGGTCGAATTAAACTTATCCAATAGAATTAGGACATTTTTTAGGTTAATAATAATATCATTTTTACCCTTAATTACCCTATTTACTTTTAACCGTGGTAAATAAAAGAAAAAAGTTACTATTCACCAAAAATTATTTTCATCTTATTGAACCACATTTTACATAAACATATCAACCTTGTATCTTGGATTTTTTAAATTCAACTCATAGAAGTAGTAAAATTATATTTTATGTAAATTTTGCAAATTCTCCTAGGAGGTGGGTAAAAGATGTTATAAAGTTCAATTAAAATTTTATATATCTAAAATTATTATAAATTGACTCCAATTAATTACATTGAACTTATATAGGTATTATGTATCTATTTGTAAAAAAATAAATTTAAATAAAATAAATAATTATTTAAATAAAATTTCAGTTTTAAACTATAACTCAGTATTTTTCACTATTCATCAAAAATTGAATGTTTTTAGAAAAATACCAAAAATTCACCCTAGGCTAATTTCAATATTCTGAATCCAAAAATGAAGTCCATTTTGAATGATAAAATTTATAAAATTTCAAAAAGTTGGTATTACTATTCATAACAGCTAGTTTGATTGGTTGTGGTGTGTTAGAACTCGAAGTTTTGTACAACACACGCTACTATATTATTCAAAGAGAAGCGTACCGTGGAAGCTTGGGGTATTACATTCTCCCCTTATTCAAATAATTTAGTCCTCCAAATTTCTAGAGTATTACTACATAAAAAGTCTCGGGTGGTTCTTCATCATAAGTTCCTCGAGTTCCCATGTTGCCTCTTCCTTCTTATGGTTTCTCCATAAAACTTTTACCAGACGAGTCGTCCAGTTTCTCAAAACTTTCTCTGTTGTATCAAAAACCATGACATGATCTTTGAAATAAGATAGATCATGTTCCAGTTCTAATTCCTCATAGGTGAGTACATGCTTTGGGTCAGGAATGTATTTTCTAAATATAGATAAGTTGAATACATCGTGAACTTTGTAAAGACTTGACAGTATTACCAAATGGTAAGCTAAAACCCCAATTGATTATATAATTTAAAAAGGTCCTATGTACCAAGGACTCAATTTTTCTTTGTTAACAAAACATATTACACCCTTCCATGGAGATAACTTCAATAAAACATGATATCCTACATGAAATTCCAAATCCTTCCTTTGGTTATCAGCATATCTCTTCTACCAACTTTGAGCTGTTTGATGTGGTTTTGGATTACCTTCACCTTTTCCATCATTTCCTCCACAAGTTTTGGACCTACGTGTTTTCTTTCACCAATATCATCTCAAAATGTTGGTGTGCGGCATCTCTTTTCAGATAACGCTTCATATGGTGCTATCTGTATACATGAATAGAAGATATTATTATAGTAAAATTCTACCAAAGGTAAATATTGATCCCACATACCTTAAAAGTCAAGTGATCATGATATCAAAATGTATTCTAAGGTTTTAATAGTCCATTCTAATTGTCCATCAGTTTGGGGGTGGTTGAAATTGCTCAAACGAAGTTTAGTATCCAGGGCATTCTGAAGACTTTTAACGAATCTTGATGTAAAACGGGGATCACGATCAGAAACAATTGATAGTGGTACTCCATTAATTCTTACAACATCATTAATATATAGTATTTCTAAACGTCCAAGTGGTTAATCTTCCCTTATATCAAGAAAATGTTATGGCTTTATAAGACGATCAACAATGATCCCTATTTCATCATTCATTCTAGGAGTCTTTGGTAGCCCCATGAAAAAGTCCATCGTAATATTATCCCATTTCCTCTCAGGTTTGGGAAGTTGTTGCATGAATCCTCCAGGATGTTTCCTTCTACCCATCACTTGTTGACAAACCATTCATCTTGACATAAAATCAGAAATATCCCTCTTCATGTTGTCCCAAAAAAAATGTTCCTTCAAATCTCTATACATATTAGTTCTATGTGGGTCTATAGAAAAATTGGAACTATGAGCATCATCCAACAATTCCCTCTTTAGACCAGGTATATTAAGAACAAAAATTCTCTTCCCAAATTTCAAAATTCCTTCTTTATACACAAAGTCACTCAATGTCCCATCATTCACTGCTTTAATCTTTTGTTGAAAGTCCTCTTCATGAACCTGAGAACTATTTATCTTTTCTAGTAATGATGGTTTGGAAACCATTTAAAAAATCATTGATAATTCACCTTCAATGGTTATTCCCATATCCATATTTACTAGATCCATGAAAATAGGATCCATTTGAAATCTAATCTTGTTCAAAACTCCATGATCTTTTCTACTTAAAGCATATTCCACCTTATTTTCCTTCCACGGATGGTAGTGAATAGTTAAATCATAATCCTTGAGTAGTTCAAGACATCTATTTTGCCTTATGATGAGTTCTTTCTGTGAGAAAATATACATTAAACTCTTGAGATCATTATATGTCTCACTTTTTTACCATAGAGATAGTGTATCCAAATCTTTAAAGAAAATATTATAGCTGCAAACTCAATATAATGAGTTGGACAGTTTTTCTCATGAATTTTCAGCTATAGTAATGCATAGGCAATAACCCTATCATTCTGTATAAGGACACAACCAAGCCCTTTCATTGATTAATCACTATATATAACAAACCAATCATTACCCGATAGTAGAGTTTATATAAGAGGATTGAATAATATTCTCTCCAATTCTTCAAAACAGTCTTCACAATCTTTTGTCCAAACAAATTTAATCCCTTTACATGTGAGCATGGTTAATGGGTTAGCCAATCGGGAAAAATTCTAAACTAAATTCCTATAATAACTTACTAAACTAATAAAACTGTGTACCTCAGTTATACTCGTCGGTTCTGGACATTATTCGATTTCTCTTTTCATAGAAGGATCAACAATGATTCCATCCTTAGAGACAATATGGTCAAGAAAAGAAAGATCCTGAAGCCAAAATTCACACTTTCAAAACATCCCATATAATTCATGTCTTCAAAGAGTCTTCAGGATAATGCACAAGGGATTTTCATGATCTTCGTAGATTTTGGAGAATACCAAGACATCATCAATAAATACCACTACAAAGTCATAAATATATTCCTTGAAAACTCTATTCATTATATCTATGAAGACAGAGGGTGCATTAGTCAATCCAAAAGGCATTACTGTAAACTCGTAATGTCCATACCTGGTTTGAAATGCTGTTTTTGGAAATTCTTCCTTCTTCACACACAACTGATGATATCCAGATCAAAGTTCAATCTTGTAAAAGTATTGAGCTCCATGAAATTGGTCAAATAAATCATCAATTCGAGGTAGGGGACACTTGTTCTTTATTATTATAGCATTGATCTCCCTGTAGTCAATGCACAACGTTATAGATCCATCTTTCTTCTTAACAAAAAGGATAGGAGCTCCCTGTAGAGAAACACTAAGGCGAATAAATCCATTATTAATCAATTCCTCTAGTTTTTTCTTTAGTTCCACTAATTCCACATTGGTCATTTAATAAGGGGTCTTCGATATGGGACTTGATCCAGGAATTAAGTCAATGGAAAACTCATTTTATCATTCTGGAGGATGTCCAGGTAAATCCTCTAGAAACACATCAACATTTTTTTTCACAATAGGTACATCCTCTATTTGAATATTTCTTTCCTCACCCATAGTTATTTCATTCCTTCCTCCCTAATAATTTAATTTAGTTGAGTTACTGGGGGTGGATCTATATAAGAATTAGTTGGTGACATTTCTACTCTAAAGATAAGGTACTCCTTATCATCATAAAAAATTGTAACCTCATTCTTCTTACAATAAATTTTTGTATCATGGTCTGAAAGCCAATCCATACTGAGGATTATATCAAATTCAATCATGAGTATGATGATGAGATAATCCGATTAAGAACATTTATATACCCTAATGGGTACTGATTCACAAAACATTGTTGCAATGTTAATTTCTTTATGAGTTTTGACTGGCAACTACCTTGTTAAATTAAATGGGAAATATCTAAATTTATTAGAGTAATGAGAAGATATGAAACAATGTGATGATCCAGAATCAAATAAAGCATTGGATAAACTTATGGAAACCATTAAATTACCTGCCACTATGACTTTCGGAGCTTCCACCTCACCAGTAGTGATAACATATGCTTTTCCTTGATCCCTTGGACTTTTCTAAGGTATGTTACCCTGATAATTAGGAAATTAATTCTAATAATTCCCCCTTTCTCTACAATTGAATCATTCAACATTGACAGCCTCTTTCTTCCCCATGCAATCACAAGTTTAGTGTCCTTTTTCATCACACTTGTAACAAACTCCCATTCTCTTAAGGAAAGTACCAGAGTATTTCTTCCCACATTTACTGCATGATGGATATTCAACTTTTCCCCTCTTCCCTTTATTTCTATTTCCAAAGTGTTCAATAGATATATTCTTCTCTTCCATTGGTGTAAATTCATAATACTTAAAGAATTATTTTTCTATCTTGATAGCACATGAGAGAATATCTTCGTAGGATGAGAACGATTGTGAGACTAAATCTCAATGGAGAAATGGTTTTAACCCATAAAAGAAATTATCATTCTTACTTATTGGGTTACATAAATAATCTGAGGCATTCCTCGCTAACAATGTAAATTTATCTTCATAATTTGCAACATTCTCATCCTCCTTTTTCCACAGACTCAGAAACTGTTTTCCATATCCACTCAATGGTCATGAGGAAAGTATTTTCCCCAAAAAATTTCTTTAAACTTCCTTCATTCCATATTTGATACGTCATCATCTTCTTTTTTGTTTTAAATCAACGACCACCATTGATCAACATCTCCAGTGAGGCGGTAAACTGCAATGACCACATTTTCCATTTCGCTACTCCATAAGGTGTGGAATATTTTCTCTAAGGAATTTATCCATTTCTTAGATACTAGTGGATTTGTACCCCCATTGAATTTTGGAAGTTTTTGCCTCATGAAGAAATCTAACATTGATCCTCCACACTGTGGATCAGGGTGCTCTATATTGGTAAGTTTATTATTCCTAACCTGAGTGAGTTGTCCTAGTATAGTGATAAGCTGATCAGTACCAGTTCTATCAACAACTCCATTATAATTATCTTGAACAGGAGGGCAATCATTATATGGAGTGTGTGAATTGACAATGTTTCCATTAATTACACTAGACACCATTTCTAAATAATGGCATAAACTATAATAGTTTATGAATCACAATAAATAAATCTAAACTTGTAAAACACTTAACATAAATTAAACAGTTTACGGATATAATCCATAATCATAAAAATGTTTTCTTTTAGGAAGTATATACTCATAAAACCTTCATAATGTTTTGTAATGAAAGTGAGAATTATCCTAAGAATATCCCCTAGGAGTGTCATAACCAAGAGTTCAGAAAGGCCCATTGTCGTGCACCGGTTCCAGTTCAATTCTAGCTCAAAGTGGTGTTTTCGGGTTTTACCTCTAGGTACATCTGTTCCAGAGCCGCCTCAACCTGCTCGTATCCAGATAGGGATGTATTTTCTGGAAACTCACAAAATCTCTACAATACCAAAATTCTAAGAAGTTATTCTATACTAATCCTCAATTTCTATCTTAGGGTAATGAGTTCTAAGAAGAGTTTTTCTAAATATAGATTCCAAGGTTTGTACTAAACATCCTATGATACCAACTGTAATGCCCAGAACTGAGAACCCTAGAGTCGGTGCATTATTACGTATCATTGGAATGACCACAAACGATCAAGTCTCAAAATAACGATTAGTTTAGTATCCTTGGAAGTACTGGATACATTCATAAGGTTTACATTACATCATAAAATGGAAAAATACAACAAAATTGTTTCCATAGACAACACTGAGATCCCATAGATTATCCTTGTAGGTTAGTCATAACAGACTTCTTCGCATCATGGTAAAAATAAAACATAGAAAGGGGTGAGCTAAGATGCTCAGTAATGATAAAAATAAATAGGAAACATTCATAAATAATCATAAAGATTTAAGGCAATGTATAAGACTAAAACAAAGGCCTTTTAAACATTAACATTAGCATAATGTGGAAATGATAAAATCAAATAATGCAATTTACTTATTCACATGGATATTCTAATAGTCTAATAATCACATGCAATATCAATAGCCACTTTCATAATGATGGAATGCATAATGCCAAAATTTCGTAACCACATAGTCAAGGACTTGTTCCAAGACTACAAATAATATTTTTTCAAGTCCTTGTGCCAAGAAACTGGTTTTTCTCATGAGACCTACCTATGAATCTAGGAGCTATAGTAGGGTCCACCCATCACTTACTAAGTCCAATGAATTCTTCACATGAAAAGGTTTAAACATAACATAATCATTCATATTAAAACTAGCATATGAAATGTAATTACATTATCCATAAACCATGAAAGATATAAAAATAACACATCCATAGTCAGACATATCACAAAACATTCAATATAATATGGATTTTTGTATCGTAATAAATCAACTTCTAAGAAGCTTAAAATCCATCAAAATATGTTGATAGAGATGAAATGAAAACCTTTTTAGAGAAATATCCATTTTTATTTTGAAACCATTTTAAAGTCAGGTAATTATAAAAGAAAAAATTTATTTTTTAAAATATTATTATTATCTTGTAAGGGAAGCTTCAACATTGTTATAATGGTGGAAAATAGCCACACTTTCCGTATAAGTTAAAAAAAATTCTTACATTAATTTTGTCGAAAATGTCATAAAGTACATTGTTTGGAAAACGAAGGAAATATTATTTTCAAAATGTCGAAGGTCAAAGAAGGGTATAAATTTCTTTAACCCATAGTATATAAAATAGTAAAAATGTTTTGAAATACATTTTTAAGGGACATGGATGTGGATGATAAAGAGGTCATAATAGATAATTACGTATAAACAACCTCCGATAATAAAGAGATTGTAGAATTCACCCTTACCTTGTACTTTTCCTTGATCAAGGGTAGGTTAACCTCTTGTATATTGGTAAAAAGACATTTATTAAAATATTCATGAATCATATAAATTAGTATGATATCATATATGATCTTTTAACATTTCTTTGTTAATAATATCTTAGTATTATCATCGTTTCGGGTGTTAACTGATTCTTTTGTCCTCTATATACTTTGTTATGTAAGTAATGTTTGTTATGTATAGGATGTATATTATTCATTTTCGAATTATATTATGTCTTGAAAAATTATTTGTAGTCATCTAATTAAAATTATTCTTGAATGGATACGACGGGGAATGAATCTAATCACGTTTGTGGAGATGGTAATCTATACGTACGCATGAGAAACAATATCATTATTTTGATATTAAAATAATATATAATTGGATGTTATATAATATATTCAGATTCATTACCATGTTATATTTATTATTTACATATATTACACAACATTATTATACCCATCCAAATAATAATGTATTGAATAACAATTACACCACAACGTGGAGATGGTAAGTCGTACGTACGCACGTATGATGAAATGTCATTCAATGGACAGATAGAATAAGGAATTTGGTTGTACCAAATTTATAATAACATAAAATTATGTCAAAGATACTGGAGTTATTATTTTATAATGGAAACAACAAAGAAATAGGAAGTGGGAGAAGAAAGGAACTTGAAAGAGGTGATGAAATATTTACCTCTTCTTCAGGTTCTTCCTTTTGATTTGATCAAAAGGGATCCTTAGGATGGATTTATGACTAAAGTATGTCCTATAAGATTAAGGGAGGAAATTTTATAGGGTATTTGAATAGGGTTTATCTGATCCAAATGGCTTTGAATGTGTGAATTAGAGAGAAGGGGGAGTTCCCTTTTATAAGAGTGGTGAGCGACATCTTAGGAAAAGCTAGAAATATTATTTTATAATAAAATATTTTTCGGTTTCTAAGGGATAAAAAATAAATTAGTTAAAGGATAAGGTGACTATGGGTCTAAAACCACTAAATAAATAAGTTTTATACAGGTTTGGGTCACTATATTAACTCTATCTTTTAGATTTAACTCTTAGTTAAATAGTTTGACATTTACCATGTCTCTTTGTATTTTTATATTATGTGGTTAATAAACATACTATAAAAATAAAATATAACCCAAAGTGTTTAATTAATGATACACCTATCATCATATAAGACTTTTGTCCTAACCCTAGATTTTTAGGAATAGAATATCAATAAATAATATAATATTCGTTTTAAAAACTCTTTTCTGTCAATTTTGACACTATTTGGTATTTTGTTTTTTCTAAATTCATAACAGAATTATTACTTTGAAAACAATTAATATCACCAACCATAACATGTCATATTAACCTATAAAATTATTTTAATTTATAAAAAGACCCAAATTACATTTATTTGGATATTTATAATATCAATTATTTCAATATTTCATTAATTAGGGAATCACTACATCATCATTGTGTCATAAATAAATTTACTTATTTAATGTCTAAAATTTATAAATTAAATACTATTATGTAGGAAATCTTTTTATCTTTCTAATTAATATTTATATTCGAATTTATCTTATGTGTAACCCTATATTAAAAATGGCTTATTTATTAAACATTGAATTTAACACTTTTAACTCTTCTTTGAATTAAATAATAATAAATTCCCTAATCTAATCCAAGTGGACCTAAAGGATCATATTTTATTCCTAATGATTTTCTAGTCTAATAACTCCTATCCAATATAATTAGGACATGTTTTAGAGTAATAATAATTTCATTTGTACCCTTAATAACCATATTTACTTTTAATTGTGGTAAATAAAAGTAAAAAGTTACTATTCACCAAAAATTATTTTCATCTTATTGAACCAAATTTATTTACTGATATCAACCGTGTCATTTGGATTTTTGAAATTCAACTCAAATATGTGGTAAAATTATGTTTTATGTATATTTAAAAATACTCCTAGGAGGTGGGTAAAAGAAGGTAAAAAGTTCAATAAAATTATTATATATCTAAAATTGTTATAAACTAACTCCAATGAATTACTGTCAGGACCCGTCCTCGGGGCCCATGCCATGACTACCCCAAGACCGCCTTCCATAGGCCAGGGGCTGGCGACTAGCATCAAAGGCGTAAATCCCGATAACTAGGTAGGGATTGCCTTTATAAAAGTAAACAAACACCACAGAGTACAAGCAGAAGTAAAACACTAAGTACAAAGAGAAGTGGTGAAAGGTAAATGAGCCAGAATAAAAACCCAAAAGAAAGTACAACTACAACTGAAAAACATACAACAGAAAAAGAAAACAGCTGGAGGGACGGAAGCGGCTCCTGGGTCGTCCTCCTCGGATCCTACCTGAAGGGTAGGTACAGATGGCGCAACTCCTAGATCAGCCACCACGGATCCTACCTGAAGGGTAGGTATAGATAGCCTCCACAACTCTCTCGCCCGTCAACCTCCACCGAGTGTCATCTCGCCATAAAGTCCACCTCCGGATACTGACTCGTCGGGTAGTCCACCTCCGGGTACCGTCCAGTCCTCGAACACTCGGCCTCCGTCAGCACTGCCTGTCATCTGCAACCAACACAACGAGGTGCGGGCATAACCCATGCAAGGGTGACTATAAAGATACTCAGTAGGGACCCCGAGACCCTCAAGGTATCACTAAAAACCAACAAGGATAACCACAAAGAATATCTCAACTGATAACCTCTACTTAGGTATATGCCCATGCATATACATAAGTTATCAAGTAACTCATCTCAATCATGAGGAAAACACCAAGATCATGAAATCAACATATAACCAGTACCCAGGAATATGCCCATACATATACCTAAGTAATCAAGTGACCCATCTCAATAATGAGGTAAACACAAAGGTCAAATGTCTCAGCTCAAACCAGGATTTTTCATTATCGAAACCGTAACTGCTGAAGAGCCCCGTCTCTGGAGTGTACAGTGGTCCTGTCATGACTCCGAGGTACTGCTCACTAACCTAAGACTGCTGAGGTACTCCTCCTGTCGAGTACCGCAGGTCAGCCACCCAAACACAGTAGTGCTTCCCGCCGGGGTATGTCACCCAAACACAGTAGTGCACACCCCTAGTAGCATGCTGAGGTACTCTCCGGACGAGTACCAGAGGTCTGCACTGTCACAGAGGTAGTGATACGTCCGCCATGGGTCTGCACCTCACAAAGTAGTGCTCCGTCCACTGGGCTAGTCGACTCACTCCAAGTCAAGTCGGTCAAACAGTCGTCAGGTCTCAGTCGTCTACATGGTCTCCGTACTCCGCACGCTCGTCTCCACGAGGGTCCACTCCACGAGCTACAGGTCGATACTCCAAGTATCTCAAAGTCCCACGAAGAAGTATTTCAAAGGACCGCCTCGTCATAGGGGTCTCAACGCAACAGTCGGCGGGTCAATCAGACGCTAGGTCTGTGAGTTATTAGCCTTTTCGTCCCAGGGGCCCGGTTGGTTTCATGAGCGAACCAACCTGGCCGTATCTCAACTGTACCTTGAACTATCATAGGGTAAACTCATAGGGACTGTTTCTCAGCGTGATCACCAACGCCGCTGACGGTTCGTCAAACGGACGTCCAGTCTGAAAGATATCAGCTTTTCTGTTCCAAGGGCCCGTTTGGATTTCGGGTACAATCCAACCTGCCCATTACCCAACAACAACCAAAACTCTGGCGAAGTACGCCAAAAGTTCTGTCTCATCAAGAGGAAATCAACGAGATAGACGGCGCGTCAATCGGACGCCCGGTCTGTGAGTTATTGGCTTTTTCGTTCTAGGGGCCCGGTTGGTTTCGTGAGCGAACAAACCCGACCGCACTCCGATGACAACCAAACCTCGAGCGGAGTAAGCCAAAAGATCCATCTCACTTAGAGGAATCTATCAAAGTCGACGTAATGTAAATATAACGTCCGGAGCTCAAGATATAAGCGTTTCTGCTCTGAGGGCCCGGTTGGTTTCGTGTACGAACCAACCCCGCCGAACCCAAAGTATTCTGAAACCTTGAGTGTGGTATACCAAAACGACCGCATCTTTTCAAGGATCGCATTGCAACTGACGGTGTGTTGATCGTAGGTAATTAGCCCATGTTATGGGCAAAATAACGAAGATGATCCGAAAACGGGGGTTTCGGGCCTAGACCGACCCGGTCGGCCCGAACCGGGTCGAACCGCACCGGGTCCGAGTCGGCCCAGACCGGCGTGGCCCGGCCTGGCGGACTGGCCAGGCGGCTGACCCGGCCTGGGCATAGCGCACCCAGCGCGCTGTCCAGCTCGGCCAGTGGCCGAGCCGTTTCAGCAGGGGGGGGGGGGGGGGGGCTGCCCCCCTGGTGAAACCGCAACCCCCCAATTAAGGGGGCCGTTTTGTATAGCCGGCCGAGGGAATTAATTCCCCCGGCTCCCCTTTGTCCGATCAGCCCGCACCGGCCGACCGGTTCTTCCAATGAGGACCGGTGACGGCCGATCCTTCTTCCTTCTCCGACACCGGCGGCCCGGAACCGGCCGCCGGTCACCATGCTCCGCCGCGGCCCCACTCCGGCCGCGACGTCTTCGGTTTTCTTCGACGCGGCGCGACGGCGTCGCGTCCTTGTTCATCTTCACGGCACGGTGCGACGGCGTCGTGCATTACATTCCGTGCAATTCCCGTGTGGTGTGATGGCACCACGCCCTTCCGTTCCATCCATAAAGAATCAGACATGGATAAAGGATGGGGTCGGCCTTGTTTGTGCGGTTCGGCCCCCTCTCGTTAATCAGTATCATTTGGTCTTGTATCCGCGAAGAACGAAAAACTAGAAATCACGAACAGAAATAATTAAATAAACCCCTACCTCGAGCGTGGCTTGAACGAGGTTTTCGTCGCGGAGGAAAAGACGTCGCTTCGCGGGTCGGTGTTGTGGAAAGAGGATTCATAGATGAAGACAGATATTGTCCGACGATTCGTTGCGGAAGAAAACGACGTCGGCCTCGCGTAATCGGTTTCTGAGAACTCGGCGTTCTTCGTCGGAGACCGATTCGTTCTTCACGTTCTTCGTCGTTGAAGAAGATGTTCTTCAAGCCTCCAAAATCCTCCCAATGCGACAAGACTCTAACCAAAAACAAAATAAGCCCAAGTCTTATTTTATTAACACAGGATAAGAAAAAAAAGAATTTCAAAAGTATGAATTAATCCTACCTAATTAATTCAATCCAAGTTGTCCACATTAAAGGGTGTGTTGAGGGAGTTAGGAATTTGAAGGGGTAGGGTTCGTGTGGGCCCCACCAATCTCATAACATCCCTTGGGAAGTTGGGTAGTTACCCAACTTCCACTCCAAGCCTTTAAACCACTTAGAGAAAAATAAAAATTGTAGAATAATTATAAATTAATCATCCACAATTTTTATCATCAACTCTCGTGAAAACGCAACTCCGGAACAGGTGTTCCTAAGCAATTACCAGCTCTACGGTTCCATCGGTGGCCTCAGAATTCAATTCCGAGCACCGGTTCGAAAGATATAAATTTCCCGCTCGTTCGTTCACTGAACGTACCCGAGCTAAAATTCAGAAATTGATTTCGGGCACACTGGGCCTCAAAATCAGGTTCCATTAGAAACCGCGTTCTTGTAAAATTACAAAGAAAATTAATAAAAAAATTTCCTTGAAATTTCCGGGTCTTTACATTACTCCCACCTCAGGGCTTTATGTCCCCGTAAAGCTATAGCACAAACTAGGGAAACAAAAGCGATATTGAGCATGCATCTGAGCCTTCCGCTCTCATGTACTTACCTGGAGATTCCGTACTGCCAAAGAAAGAACACCCGAGGATTCGATTGTCCTCGTAGGATCCACTCATGTCGATTCATGATCCCTATTGGAACCTCCGTGGAAGTAACCCCATCGCCATCATCCTGCTCCTCATGGTCGATGATATGCGAAGGGTCGAGCACGTATCTCCTCAGTTGAGACACCTGGAAAACATCGTGCAACTGGTGAAACTGAGGTGGATGGGTCAAGAGGTAAACCACCTCGTCTACCCAGCTGAGGGACTAGAAAAGGTTTGTTGAACCTCGGAGATAACATTCCACCTTGGCCACATCTCTGTAAACCTCGTCGAGGTGAGACCCGTATAAGGACATGATCGTCATCCTCGAACTCCAGAGTTCTCCAATTCCTGTAAGAACTGAAACTCAAACGACTTCTGTCGCAAGGGTATGGTTGACCGACTCAATAGTGATCGGTTGCACACTCCTGTGAAAGAGTTTATCTTGTGCTGCCTGGGGTTTCCTTTTCTCCGACCTAGGAAAACCCATCCCGACGTTTGCCTAAAACCGTCAATTTATTTATGAAATGTGATTTCACAGTCAATACTCAAACCAATGTCGTAAGGCCTCGATGCTGCCACCAAGAGATTCCAACCAAAACTCTCGCCTTGAGGGTCTGACCACACTGTCGGCGTAAGTTTGATTATCGAGTCTCCTCCCAAGGTATCTCCAGACGTGAGGTTAAAGTCCACGGATTAACGGAAACTCTAGGTCTGGAACAAGATTTTTGAAAGCAAGGAATGATTCATATTGACGTCTGTTACTACAGCAGCTAGTAGTGGACACAGACCATCCCTTGAATCATTTTTAGAGCCATTGGGTCACACTCCTTGACCGCATGCAGCCGCACTCTTCCTCCACCCTCCAGCTCCATGAGCCTAGCGGGGATAACAAAGGCGGGTGGTTTTAGCATGCTAAGATGTACACCACCTCATGCTGATCTCATAGCTCTGCCTCCACGTCTGCAGCTTCGCAGACTCCTCTCTCCTTAAAGATTCCTCTTCTTGAAACATTTATCACGCTCGAGTCTCTAAGACTGGCGTCGGTTTCCTATTTCTTACTGCACTTTGCAGTCTTGATCTGCTCCTGGATGATCTGCACCTTCATTGCCTACGATCTGGTAGAGCTGCTAAAATTTCTCCTTTGCCTAAAAGAGAAACTCAGTCTCATCCCCTAGATGAACCACACCCATTGCCTAATACAATCAATCCTAACATGAATGTTGTATTCATGCCATGGATGACGTCGTAAGGCCTCGACGTAACTACCAAGAGATCCAACTATCACTCTCACCTCCAAGGGTCAAGTCACACTGTCGGCGTCAGTGTGAGGTCACTGGGTCTCCTCCAGTAGAAATCTCGAAAGTGAGGGTCAAGTCAACAGTTTAACTGGGACCACTCAGTATCAACCAAACAAAAGGACAGGAAAGAAAACAAAGATAAGTGCCTTTTTATTATTGCAGCTCATAGTACAAAGACACGAAAACAACAGCAACATGGAACTAGAAGTACAAGGGACGTATCCACTAGTTCCTCTCCTATCCACCTGCTCCTGGAGCTCTACTGCCTTGTCCACTGATCAGCTATTGCTCAAGCACCCACCACTACTTCTACCTCGGTGGCTCCTCCAAAGCCTGCGGATCAACTGTACGAGGAGTCATATAGTCACACGCCAGGTGACCCTTACCGCTGCATGAGTAACACTGTCTATTTCTGGCACACCTGGCTCTAACCCCACCCCGGGTGCCCCGCACCACCGATCCTAAAACCCGAGATCATCCAACTGCTGGTCTGGTCCTCCTGAGCCTCTGAATCATCTGTCTACTACCCACATATGACTCAGCTATTGATCGAAAAACACGCGGAAAAGGCAGAAGCTCCTGTACACGCTCGGGGTGTAGAGCTACTGGCACAAACTCCACCCTGAAGAAGGTCTCGAAGTCTTCCCATGCGAAGGTCATCACATCGCAAAAATGGAACAAGTGGCTCCACCACCTACCTGCTGCTGCCTGAAGAAGGCTGGCAGCAAAGATCACCATGAAGTCTGCATGCATCCCTACTAACCTGAAGACTCTCACCACAGCCTCCAGCCAAACCTCGCCGCTTGCGGGTCCGTCTATCCCCGGAACCTGGGTGGCCTCTGGCACTGGAACGCGTGCAACCCACTCAAGTGGCGTGCATTGCCTACTGTTGGGGCTGGTGGTATCGGTGGCCCAATGTATGTTAGTTCCGCTGGTGCCTCCGCTGGTGCCTCAACTGCTAGAGGGCCCTGTACCGAATCCTCGTTGCTCGGCAGGCTGTCAGTACGCACATCCCTCTAGGATCTAGCTGGTCATTCGAGAAAAGGAATCCTGAAAGAAAAAACCTGACACGGTCAAACGATTATACCTGGTGAGCTGACCTGGTTTGAGCTGAAATTTAAAAACTTCTGGAAACACACACGCAATCAGTGTTTTCGTGCACAAAGTCGGAAATCAGTTGTCAGGGTCCTGGTGTATGGATACATCGGCCTCCCGCACCAACACTGGACTCCCTGAACTGAAAACCACACTCGGTACTCTTAACACTATTGCTTCACAGAAAGAAACATCAGCGTTATAAGTTCTACGGTAGAACCGACTCCTATGATACCAATTTGTCACGACCCGTCCTCGGGGCCCATGCCGTGACTACCCCAAGCCCACCTTCCATAGGCCAGGGGCTGGCGACTAGCACCAAAGGCGTAAATCCCGATAACTGGGAAGGCATTTCCTCTATAGAAGTAAACACACACCACAGAGTACAAGTGGAAGTAAAACACTAAGTACAAAGAGAAGTGTTGAAAGGAAAATGGGCCAGAATACAAACCCAAAAGAAAGTACAACTACAGCTGAACAAAGTACAATAGAAAAATACAACACCTGGAGGGACGGAAGCGGCTCCTGGGTCGTCCTCCTCGGATCCTACCTGAAGGTTAGGTACAGATGGCGCAGCTCCTGGATCATCCACCACGGATCCTACCTGAAGGGTAGGTACATATATCCTCCACAACGTTCTCGCCCGTCAACCTGCTCCGAGTGTCATCTTTCCATGAAGTCCACCTCCAGATACTGACTCGTCGAGTAGTCCACCTCCGGGTACCATCCAGTCCTCGAACACTCGGCCTCCGTCAGCACTGCCCATCGTTTGCAACCAACACAACGAGGTGTGGGCATAGCCCATGTAGAGGTGAGTATAACAATACTCAGTAGCGACCCCGAGACCCTCAAGGTCTCACTAAAAACCAACAAGGATAACCAAAAAGAAGATCTCAACAGATAACATCTTCTTAGGTATATGCCCATGCATATACATAAGTTATCATGTAACCCATCTCAATCATGAGGAAAACACCAAGATCATGAAATCAATGGATAACCACTACCCAGGTATATGCCCATACATATACATAAGTTATCAAGTGACCCATCTCAATCATGAGGTAAACACAAAGGTCAAATGTCTCAACTCATACCTGGATTTTTAATTATCGAAACCGTAACTGCTGAAGAGCCCCGTATCTGGAGTGTACAGTGGTCCTATCAAGACTCTGAGGTACTGCTCACTAACCTAAGACTGCTGAGGTACTCCTCCTGTCGAGTACCGTGGGTCAGCCACCCAAACACAGTAGTGCTTCCCACCGGGGTATGTCACCCAAACACAGTAGTGAACACCCCCTAGTAGCCTGCTGAGGTACTCTTCAGACAAGTACCGCGGGTCTGCACTGTCACACAGGTAGTGCTCCATCTGCCATGGGTCTGCACCTCACAAAGTAGTGCTCCGTCCACTAGGCTAGTCGACTCACTCCAAGTCAAGTCGGTCAAGCAGTCGTCAGGTCTCAGTCGGCTACATGGTCTCCGTACTCTGCATGCTCGTCTCCAGGAGGGTCCGCTCCACGAGCTACAGGTCGATACTCCAAGTGTCTCAAATTCCCACGAAGAAGTATCTCAATGGACCGCCTCGTCCTAGGGGTCTCAACGCAACAGTCGGCGCGTCAATCGGACGCCCGGTCTATGAGTTATTAGCCTTTTCATCTTAGGGGCCCGGTTGGTTTCATGAGCGAACCAACCCGGACATATCTCAACTGTACCCTGAACTCTCATAGGGTAACTTCATAGGGACCGTTTTCAACGTGATCACCAACGCCGCTGACGGTTCGTCAAACAGACGTCTAGTTTGAAAGATATCAGCTTTTCCGTTCCAAAGGCCCGGTTGAATTGTGGGTACAATCCAACCCGGCCACTATCCAACAGCAACCAAAACTCAGGCGAAGTATGTCAAAAGTTCCGTCTCATCAAGAGGAAATCAACGAGACAGACGGCACATCAATCGGACACCCGGTCTGTGAGTTATTGGCTTTTTCGTTCTAGGGGCCCGGTTGGTTTCGTGAGAGAACCAACCCGACCGCACTCCGACGACATGCAAAACTCAAGCGGAGTAATCCAAAAGATTTTTCTCACTTATAGGAATCCATCAAAGTCGACGGAACATCAATCGGACGTCTGGAGCTCAAGATATAAGTGTTTCCGCTCCGAGGGCCCGGTTGGTTTCGTGTACGAACCAACCCGGCCGAACACAAAGTATTCTTAAACCTTGAGTACGATATACCAAATCGACCGTATCGTTTCAAGGATCGCATCGCAACTGACGGTGCGTCGATCGGAGGTCCGTAGTCCATGTTATGGGCAAAAGACCGAAGATGATCCGAAAACAGGGGTTTCAGGCCTGGACCGACCCGGCCCGAGACCCCCCGGTCGGCCCGAACCGGGTCGACCCGCCCCGTGTCTGAGTTGGCCCGGCCCAACTGGGCACGGAACGACCCGGCGCGGCACTGCCCAGTATGGTCCGGCCCGGCCCAGCTTGGGCACAGCGTGCCCAGCGTGCTGGCCAGCTCGGCCAATGGCCGAGCCGTTTCGGCAAGGGGGGGGGGGGCGCCTTCCCCCCTGGTGAAACCGCGGCCCCCCAATTAAGGGGTCCGTTTTGTATAGCCGGCCAGGGGAATTAATTCCCCCAGCTCCCCTTTGTCTGGTCGGCCCGCACCGGCTGGCCGGTTCTGCCAACGAGGGTCGGCGACAGCCGGTCCTCCTTCCTTCTCCGACACCGGCGGCCCGGAACCAGCCGCCGGTCACCCTGCTCCGGCGCGGCCTAGAACCGGCCGCGGCTTGGTTCGTCTGGCGTGGTACGATGGCACCGCACCCCTCTGCTGTGGCCCCTCTCCGGCCGCGGAGTCTTCGGTTTTCTTCGACACGGCGCGACGGCGTTGCGTCCTTGTTCATCTTCACGGTGCGGCGCGACTGCGTCGCATCCTTGTTCATCTTCACGGCACGGCGCGACGGCGTCACACATTACTTGTCGTGCAATTCCCGCGTGGTGCGACGACACCACGCCATTCTGTTCCATTCACAAAGAATCAAACATGGATAAAGTAGGGGGGTTGGCCGTGTTTGTGCGGTCCGGCCCCCTCTCGTTAATCGGTATCATTTGGTCGTATATCCACGAAGAACAACAAACTAGAAATCGCGAACAAAAATAATTAAATAAACTCCTACCTTGAGTGTGCCTTGAACGAGGTTTTTATCACGGAGTAAAAGACGTCTCTTCGTGGGTCTATGTCGTGGAAAGAGGATTCGTAGACGAAGACGGAGATTGTCCGAGGATTCGTCGCGGATTAAAACGACGTCGGCGTCGCGTACTCAGTTTCCGAGAACTCGACGTTCTTCGTCGGAGACCGATTCGTTCTTCACGTTCTTCGTCATTGAAGAAGATGTTCTTCAAGCCTCCCAAATCCTCCCAATGCGACAAGACTCTAACCAAAAATAAAATAAGCCCAAGTCTTATTTTATTAACACAAGATAAGAAAAAAAATAATTTCAAAAGTTTGAATTAATCATACCTAATTAATTCAACCCAAGTTGTCAACATTAAAGGGTGAGTTGAGGGAGTTAGGAATTTGAAGGGGTGGGGTTCGTGTGGGCCCCACCAATCTCATAACATCCCTTGGGAAGTTGGGTAGTTACCCAACTTCCACTCCAATCCTTTAAATCACTTAGAGAAAAATAAAAATTGTAGAATAATTATCAATTAATCTTCCACAATTTTTATCATCAACTCTCGTGAAAACACAACTCCGGAACAGGTGTTACTAAGAAATTACCAGTGCTACGGTTCCATCGGTGGCCTTAGAATTCAATTCCGAGCACTAGTTCAAAAGATAGAAATTTCCTGCTCGTTCGTTCACTGAACGTACCCGAGCTAAACTTCAAAAATTGATTCCGGGCACACCGGGCCTCGGAATCAGGTGCCGTCAGAAACTGAGTTCTTGTAAAATTCCAAAGAAAATTAAGAAAAAATTTTCTTTGAAATTTCCGGGTCTTTACAATGACATTGAACATATATAGGTATTATGTATCTATTTTGACCAAAAATAAAATAAAATAAAATAAATAATTATTTAAATAAAAATTTGGTTTTAATATATAACTTAGTGATTTTCACTATTCAACAAAATTGAAAGTTTTTAGAAAAATACAAAAATTTCACCCTAGGATAATTTCAATATTCAAAATCCAAAAATGAAGTCCATTTTTAAAGATAAAATTTATAATAATTTCAAAAGTGGGTTTTACTATTAATAACAGCTAGTTTTGTTGGTTGTGGTGTGTTCGAACTCAAAGTTGCATACAACACACACTACATTATTATTCAAAGAAAAGCGTACCGTGGAAGCTTGGGGTGTTATAATTATTTTCTTTAGTGACTAGATACATAATAAGATTATTTCATGAAATATCTATAATATACCACACAAATTTATTCCTATATATAACCCTTCTTTGTAACACCCTACTTGAAATTTTTATTTATAACATGGGGAAATGAAAATATAAGAAACAATGAGCATAGATTCTCAGTGAGGGTAATTATAAGAGATATTAATCAATGATCACTTATAAAAACTAGATAAGTATAAGGTTACCAGAAAATGATAAAAAATAATGACATTCATACCAAATTAGTGAAAGACCATTAATAATGAGTTGTGACATACGTATTTTTCATAAAAAAGATTGAATTAATTATAGTTTAGAATCATCAATAGTCATCCATGATCAATGAGAACAGATCATAATCTTATGAAATAAAATTTTGTCATAAAAATAATCAGATGAAACCATTTTGTTTGTGAATTTTTATATACAAGTGTATCATAGAGTAAAATTTCCCATATTGGATCTGGTTCACTCCCCATTCAATCATTTCCAAAGCCTAAGATCACTCCCATGACTATTATAGTGAACAACATCCCTTACTGAACTAGGTTCACTACATAATCTAGTTTACATTTTGTAACGAGATATCAATATTCACCCAATGAATTGACGGGGTATATAATTTCATGCCCATACATTATATAATTGAATATACACATAATATTAGTAAAATATAATAATAATATTCATCAATTAATTATAGAATAACCAAGGGAAAAAATAGGTTTTATAATGATTTCATAAAAACATAATTAACCCATGGAATGAAATGAGTATCATAAAAATATTCATAAACTATCATATTAATAACATTTAAATAGAAATTAAGTCATTGGTATCATAATATAACATCCCTAATGAAGAATAATAATCCTTAAAGAATGTTGACGTAGATGAAAATTTCCTCTAAAAGTGAGTTTGATCATTTATTAAAAATAAGGAAAATATTTTTTTTCTATTTTAAATAAAAACTACAAATTACAAGAAAATTTGGAAAAATATATTCTTTTCAAATAACCATGGGTATATTTAAATTAATCCTTAATAATATTAATGTTCATCATGTCTGGAAAATCCATCCATGCTGTATAAGTTAAAAGAGAACATTCTTCTAACTGATTTATAAAAATTCAAAAGTGAGTAATATATAAAATATTTTAAATGATTACATTTAATAATTTTTAAATAAATTAAAATAGGGTAAACATAGTATTCTTCAATCATTTGATTTTAGATAAAATCATCCTTAAAACATTAAAGAACTTGAATATGGAGAAGAAAGATTCTAAACCTGAAAAGAATAAATATGATATAATTTTCTTAAAAACATTTTCTATATTAATTTATTTTACAAATATAGTATAAAAGTACTAATAGTTGATAATTAATGGAATAACCAGAGTAAAATAATTTTTTTAGGCTTAAAGGATAGGGGTCATATAATTTCCCTCAATGATAATTTATGTTAGACTATCCAAAAAAGATATATGATTGTAACATAAACCATTACCTCATGTTCCATATATCCTTTTACATGTTAGAACCTAATGTATAATATATATATTATACATATATTGTATATAACTATTCACTACTATATTTTTATATATCATTCCCATATAATTTATAATTACCAATTTATTAGAAAATATTTATTAAAAATCATTATTTTGGTGCTGACTAGTCCATATCTCATGTATGTTTGAGTTCAATTATTATGATCCTTTGAACTTTTTTAACAGTTCTATCATAATTAGAATTATAATAATTTTATAAACATCATATTTATTCCTTATATAAACTCCTATAACTATCTATATAAGGCGGTGGAGGAAAATAACTTTCATTACTTCATGGAGATGATAGTATGTACGAACACATGAGTGATATTTTAATATTCTGATAAATGGAAGAAAAGAAATATAAATAATAACAAAACAATATAGAAACATGTTAATATTATAAGTATAATATGTATTCAATAAATATATTATTATTAAAGTCCATTTAAAGTGGGAATGAAAAATGAATCACATCAGTTTGTCAGGGTGGTAGTCTATATGTACGCACATGCGATGTTATCATTTTCAAAAAAGATATGAAGAAGTTAGAAAATGGATATAACAATTTTTTAAAAACATTTAATTATGGTAAATATAATTTTTACATAATTTTAAGATATTTATAAAACAATTTTATGATGTTTAAGGAAAAAGAAACTTGAATAAGATTAATAAAAATGTATACCTCTTATTCGAGCATCTTCCTTTGAAAAACACCTTAATTATTCATTTATGGATCTTTTGTAAATAAAAAACCTCAATTTTATATATAACTATTTTGTAAGTGTTTTTTTCATAGATTTTTTGTGTTAAAGTGCTTAAGTTTAATTGAAAATTGAAAATCAGAGGAACCCTTATCCAATTGAGTTTGGGGGAAAGCTTGTAAATACTCGAATCATTATTATGTGAAATATTTTCTACTAAAGTAAAGATTTTCTAAAATGATAAATAATTGAAGATAATAATGGTATGGATGAAATTATATCAACCAATAAAAATATATAAAATTTTATGAGATTATTTAAACATTATGTCTTAGATTTAGTCGTGTTAAACCATTTTATTCATTACCTTCATGAAATTTTTTTTCTCGTGTTAGTAATAAATATAAAAAAACATAATTTAAAATTATAAAATAACATTAATTATTATGTTTAATAATATATGACACATTTTAACTCATTAAATTCCTAAAATCCTATAAATTAATTCTAATGTAAATGTGAAAAACATAACGAAACAACTTTTAGGAAAAAGGTAGTTTCCAATCATAAATTTATTTTCATTTTGTTATTTGACTTCTTACCACTATTAGATGTTTTTTAATTTAATTTAATTAATATATTATTAAAAAATTAAAATAAAATAAACCACCAATTGGGATTAATTTCATTTACTATGAAAAAAGTTCATTGTGCACATAAAATATGTTTTTTTAAAATATGTTTTTACTGTAAAATAATTATATCATACCTTATAAACAATTGATAATTAAAAGATGAATTATTATTATTTTATCCACTAAATAAAAATATATTTCATCAAAAAAATATTTTATTAGTAATCAATATATATAATATATAGAAACGTACAAAAATTTAAAAAATTGATCTTTTATCATAAAATGATATTATTATTGAAATTTATAGTTGATTACCTATAACCTAGTAATTAGTCAAAAAAATTCATTAACAAAAACTTTTATACATATTTTTAATAATTTAGTTAATCCTATTCAAGATCACCAATCTTATGACTAGGTGATAAGATTCACATTTAATATTAAAATTTTAATAGTATATCACTATTCATTTAAAAATGGTGTTACGTGTAAATAATGATATCATAAATATCATATTTATTTAAATATAAATATATCATTAAATCATGGTGTGTTACAGTGATTACAGAACCCAATAAGAAATCCCCATGATTTACCCTATACATCAGTAAAACAAGATTTTTTTCCTAACATTTAATATAAAATATTAAAGAGTAATATAAAATAGTTTCCAAAGATTTATATATACACAATAAGTGAAAATAAATCACACTATAATGGTCTCCCATGTTATGAATAAACATTCCCTTGAAAAATAACCGTAAATTGGATCCCAACCAATGTATAAACTAAATATTCCTAACTCATAATTTGAAGTTGTCCGACTAGACCCAAGTCATAACTTCATAGTTTAATATATATTTCCCCAAAATCAGTATGAATGCAAAGTATGAATCCAATAAGGCCCCAATATATATTTGAAAATATGATAACCTTTTCAGGCACATCTCTCTCCTCCAAAAAATTTCATTACAAATGTTGAAGCATTTAGAATTTTTCTGAACACTTTGAAGGAATAATTCATAACCCACTATTTCATAACCATTAATCATAGATGGATAAATCAAAGTTTTCTATCAAGAGATATAATCAGTTAATTTTTAAAACAAAATCCTTTAACTTATGAGTAAAATTGGAGGGGAAATTAAACCACCCACCTTGAACAAGTTCATTCCGAAGAATATTCCATCATTTTCAAATATTTTCTCTCTCATAAATTATACATTAACATATCAAAACGAAATAATAATAAGATAAATCATAGGTAAAAGATTCAGGAATAAAAACCCATGACATGGGTTATATCCAATATATATAGTCAAGAGAACAAAAGTGAGAGACAATTATAACTCTTACATTCAATTATAGATTTCCAACACTCAATAATTCATTGCAATTGGCCTCTAGATTGATGATAATCACCAAAATCATTGAGTTGAACCCATTTGTTAAAGATAACTAGACATAAGAGGAAAATTGGGATTTTTTGGGAGTAATTAAATTTAATTATGTTTTTACTTAACACATTATGTGACAAGATTTGGCAACAACATTTAGTGAACCACCCACCAATCATATTGGTGTTATTGGACAACACATAGGGTTTCTCGGTTTCTCTACACTATTTGGAAAACCATTTCGCAATATTGATAATCATCACTACCCAAGATTATATAAGTTTTTATAGTTACCTTATGGGTTAAGAAAACAATGAAATAATTGTGTGCCTTCCCATGGGTCCCCATTTCAATTCTCATGGTTACTTGGGGAGAACAATATGGTTTACCCTAACAATTTTCTGACCATAAATCTTCAAAAAAGGATCCAAAATCAGTTGAAACCTCCCCAAAAATCATTAATCCCATCTCAAGATAATTCATTAATTAAAATAATAGTATAAAATAGAAACCTACCTCTACCCAAAGGTTTTACATTCTCCCGACATTTTATCTTTCTATACCAATAATGATTTATGTTTTTATCATTTTGTAAAATATCCATTCATTTATTTAGCATAACCTTATTACATTCCCATGTCTCTTTTTGTACTCAACCATGTTTCAAAAATACCAACCTTAAATATATACATCTTTCATGGAAGGACTTGTTCTACTTTTCTAAAGTTTGAATAAGGGTGTTAAGAAAACATGTATCTGGCTTCATAGTAACATGGTAAAAAATAATCACATGACTATGGTCAATATAATATTTATTCAATTGATATACATAGAAAAAATCATGGTATATTTCAATCTTAGTGTCAAATATCATAGATAAGAAATTTCAGCAATGAATTCAATATTCTCAAATGTTCTTACATATCAATGAGTCAACATCCCTTATATACATAAATAGAAATTCACTAACAATGGTGTCAATCTAAAAAAATGAACATCAACCTCAAAAGATAATTATTTAAGAAGAATATTTCCATAGTCTATTCCAATATGTAGTATATTGGCATTCCAACCAAGATTATCTGTATCTTATTAGTAGTCTCACAAACAAGGCTTACTCTAGTAAATGTGGTGTCTCTAGTATCTACCTAAAAAATGTGAAGGTATATTTGGATAGTCTAACGATTCCATATATTGGTCTATATATATATATATCATTCCTAGATTATTCGTTTTGTATGAAATCATCACTAAGTTAAAATGGAATTCTCATAATCCACTAAAGTTCATTTTAAAAGATCTAAGATTATCCTCTAATGTTAGAGTCATACGCCCTAACTGGATTTATGTTTGAGGATGATATATAATTCTCCTGGTCAATATAGATCCAATGGACCATCTCGTGGACATTGAAAACCTCAAGAAAAGTTTAGGGCCTCAATAAAAGAAAATAGAAACTTGTACCCCATGATATTTTAACACATCTAATAGAAAGTCCTTTTCCATATAATTTATTTTATTCATCTCCCAAATTAGAATGAAGTGTGGAGACTTCATGAATCAATCTATGAACACCCTTTTGGTGTCATGTTTAAAAAGTGTTATTAATAGGATGATGACAATGTCTATGGTAACCAATTCCCGTTTACATAATTGTACATGTAATGACTATAAAACGATGGCTAAACATTTACTTTCAGTCCTAAGATATGGATAGGTGAGACATAACATAACATGCTCGACCACCTTACACATTAAAATTAGCCACCATAAAGATTATTATATTTCCATGAACATTTTATGCGTTCTTGAATGTATTGTACCCATTTAATTGGGTAAGAATATCCCAATTGGTCTTGTAATGATATATGAACCAAAATTCAAAAAATATAGTGAAATAATGATTTTTTATCTTATTTTCAGCCATCAATAGTCTCCCTACCAATGACGTTTTACCTTAAATTAAGACACAATATTTAACGACGCAAATTGTTTTAAATAAATTTCCCCTTTTGGATTCAATTAAATATTTTTTTAGGTAATATGGTTTTATAAAACACATTCACTTATTTTGTATTATTATAACATTTTTAAATTACAATTATGAATCATTACCATTGTTAAAATATGTAACACCCCAAGATTTCATAGTAAGTGATTTTCTTTAAATTCAATAGCTTACGCTACACGCAACACCGAGTTTGAGCGCACCACGACTTACCAAACTAGCTTTTCAAAAGCAGTTATGAATATTATTAACTGGATTTTAAATTTTATATACTTCATATAATTTTAACTTTTTTATTATATTTTTCTTAGACATATTATAGGAACAAATTCAATTTTTCAGATAAAAAATGCATTTTTCAAAAAAAAAATACATTTTATCACATTTTAATTGAGACCCATTTTTAAATCCAATATTTGAGCTTTTTAAACATTAAATTTGAAAAAATAAAATTCTTCTTTAGAATTCGGACATCACAATTTACTTTAGATGAAATTTTGGAATTTTTTTAAAAATATTCATTTTTTATGAATAATGAGAAATACAAAATTGTAATTCAAAACCGCATTTTAATATAATTTATTTTTTAGGATATATTATATTTTAAATTTTTTTTGAAGGGGAATAAGATTATATTTTTACCCTTTAAACCAATTTTGGTCATTTAAATTAATTTAACTTTGAAATAATACATAAACAAGTGTCAATTTTTTGATAGTTATTGTTTCAAAAAAACGCTATTTGTTTTGACAACAGGAATTAATTTTAAATTAATTGATTAAAATTCTATGTTTTGAATTTGGTAAAATAGACATAATTTTTAAATTTGGAATATCAAATATATCTTAGGCTGATTTTTTGGTATTTTTTCAAAAAACATCAATTTTGGATGAATAGTGAAACCACTACGTAGTAGTTAAAAATATGAATTTTTCATTTAAATGAAATTTTACCGCTTCTACGAATTTAATTTTGAAAATATGAGATACATTTTTGTTATTATTATGTAAAATTTGGTTCAAAAAGATAAAAATAATTATTGGTGAATAGTAACTTTTCACTTTTATTTAACGTGGTTAAAGATAAATTGGGCAATTCAAGGTAAAAAGAATATTATAATAATACAAAATTACTTTAACACTTGTCTTAATCTTATATTATGAGTCATGGTAGACAATGGGAATCCTTGGGTCAATTTTGGGACCCCATGGAGCCACTTATAAATGATAATGACAATTTATTTTAATTAACTTAAAGTAAAAAAATGCAATAAACAAATATCTTTTAGTATATAAATTTTTACAGGGAATCATATAGGTCATATTTTCTAATATAAATATAAATTTTAAATCTAAAATGATTTATTACACTATTTTATTTCTTTATTAATTTTAGACATAAAATAAATTAATTTATTTATGACACAATAATGATGTAGTATTTCTCTCATTAATAAATGATTTAAATAAATAAGATTATTAATATTAGAACAATATCCAAAACCTATCCAATTATTATTGGATGATTTTATTTCAACCATGAGTCATCATATATTATAATTTAATTTGTTTTGGACTTTTAGATACTGAATATCAGAATATAATAAAAAAATATTTTCACACTTTCCTAAAGAGCTCCTCCTCCCCCTTATAAAAGGACACCACTTCTAACCCATTCCACACACCTCTCAAGCCCCTTGGATTGTACAAAACCTGCACAAATAAGCTCTAAGGATTTCTCTCTTACACTTATAATCCTTATTTTAGGCATACTTCACTACAAAAAGTCCTTTTGGTTCAAACCAAAGGAAGTTACCCAAATTAAAGGTAACAATTTCTCTTAAATTCTTTTGTTTATTTTTTTTATTTTGTTTTATTTTACTCCTCCAACACCCTAAAATCTTTTTATTTATATATTTTATAACAAAATCAGTATACTCAATATACTCTAATGTTTTTACTAGAAGTATTCAAACTACACTTACACACACCTCCATCTAATGGGTGAAGAACATACTGTTTCTGTGGTAGGCAAACTAAAGCCTCACGAAATGATGATTGTTCAATTATCTCTTACCACCTCTCATGGGGTCCATTAAGATGAAACTTTATTTATATATGATATATATTATGTTTATGTTTTCTTTTTTGTTTCTTTATATTAAATTTATATCATTCCTTTATGGTTTCCATTATGTGTAAAACGCGATAATTTCGTTTGAGGAAGTGCAGACTACAGCCCCCTCAAAGTGATATGACTCGTTAATGAATTATGTGGGATTTATAAATTATGGATTTAATGATATTATATATGATATTATACTGGAATTTTAATATAAATATGTATCGTTATGTTTTAATTCCATTAAAAAACAAAATAGTAATGAGAGTAGTGTTCATGTGTATGTACGACTTACCGTCTCCATGAATGGTGCATTTCATTTCTTATATCCAAATGCCATTTAATATTATAAATAAATATATATACTGGATATATAATATATATATGATTTCTAAATCATTTATATAATTCTAGATATAATGAAATTTTGACCACTTTGGAAAATTGTATTTATAACAAGTTCATTTTTGACTCATGTTCCAAACGCCGATAAAATATCCAATATGAACTCAAATAATTAACTAATTGTTATAGAAAGGTAATAAGTGATATAAAAGGAATAATAAACGTTAAAAATTTTATTAATGAATTCTAAATTAACTTTTGTTTATTATCCAGGAAGAACAAGTAACACACAAGACAAGTCGGACTTGAGGTAATGAGTTTCTTATCTCACTTTTAATTCCATGAGATTTCCACTGTTCGCCACTTATTTATTGCATTTGGTGTATTGTTTACTACCAACTGATCTATATTATCAGGATTATTTTTATATTCATGTTATTCTATGATTCATTTGGGGTTATTAACTTTTTTTCATACGACTTGATTGATTACAACCTGGTAAGGGGTTTTCATCTCACTTCTTATTCTCGTGAGATTCATGCTGTAGTTCCACTATTTCCTTTTGAGTGGTGTATTTACTTCACATGACAGTATTCTTTGTGTAATATAATTTAATTTATGGGTATTTACAACTTTATTGTATTATACGTTTTTCAAGGGGTGTATGCTTTGAAAGTTACCAAATCGGTAAGGGAATTTGAAATTTTAATTTTCACTCATTGGGATTTACGCATGCTACATTGATTATTTCACTCCATGATTATGTGTGGAATCACTATTTATTATTTTTATAGTAATTTACACTCCCTTTATGTGGATATACTTTTGATACACATAATCACTGCATTGATAAATTCTCAAGTCCTCGATATGAATTTGATAAGAGTAATTTTAACTCAATATCTATTTATTGAGTTAAACATCCAATTCATTGGTGTTATTTTTAAAAGAATATGTGTGAATGTACTCTGATTTATTGACATTGAATATCCAATCATATTTAGTGAATTTATATTTTTCACACATAATTTTGTCATTGATTTATCCTTTACCTAAGGACATAGTCTTTATAGGGCATTTCATCTCAACTTATATTCCATTGAGTCTCATTTGTTGTTGTGCGCCAACTCACTCCTTTTGGTATATATAATATACATTGACATAGTATATACTGAATCCATTTATTCTCATAATATTATAATGTTTTTATTACCTCAATTATTTATATTCAAATGTTTCTCATTTTTTTAGGAACTCTAACTAAAATACCATTTTAAATGATTTAAATTTATTCTTCTAAATCATTCTCATTAGTGTCCATGATTTAAAAATGGGTTTAAGGTTTTTTATATGGAAATTACTGTTTTAAAATTGAAATTCCTTTTAAAAGTTTCAAATTGGTATGGGACACTTTGATTCATAAATCTATTTTAAACAGCTTCTTGATAAATAATGATACATCTCATTTTTTTTGAAAAGGGATATTTCTCTTAAAGATTTTTACTAATCATTATCAACTATGTCAACATCGTTTATGGGATATTATTCTTGATCGAGGTTGATTTATTATGATAAAAATATTCCATATTTTATTTAAGGTTTTGTGATATGTTTGATTGTGGATGATTTATTTTTATGTCATTCATGGTATATAGTTAAAATATTAACATTTTGTATGCCAGTTTTAATATGAATGTTTATGTTATATTTCACCATTTTCTTAAGATTAATGTGTTGGACTAGTATGTTCTGGGTTTGGTACTAGTAAATGTATGCCCTACAGGTTGGGTTTCTGTTACAGTAGACCCTCTGGGATGGAGTCTGGTTATAGAGGCTCTCCAGGTTGGAGTTTGGTTACAGAGGCTCTCTAGGTTGGAGTCCGGTTACAGAGGCTCTCCAAGTGGGAGTCCAATTACAAAGGCTCTCCATGTTGGAGTCTAGTTACAAAGGCTCTCTAGGTTGGGGTCTTGTTACAGTTAGCCCCATGGTTTTGGCACAAATCCTAGACATATAAATTAATCTATGGTACTATACATTCCCTCAATATGAAATTAGTTATTGAATGTGATTATTCCACTAGTAGAATATCCATGTGCATGTTCATATGGTAATGTTTGATTTATTTTTGCCATATTATGTTCATGTTTATGTTTAAAAGGCCATTGTTTTACTAACACACCTTGCATCAAAAGTTTATAGATTTCTCTAAATTGTTTACCCATACTAAGAATTTGAGCTCACCACTTTCTCATGGATTATTTTCCCAGAATCCCAAGAAGTGTTTTATGTTTGAGATACAGGGTTAAGCTAAGGGAACAATGGAATTCTCAAAGGATTTTATTTGATGTAATTTATAAAGTGTAATGTAACGTTAATGTATGTAATCAATTTTACAAGAATCCTAAACTGATCAGTCTTTTGGGACTCGATTCCTTGTAATCATACCAATTTATTAAAATAATGCACTTACTCTGGGAATTTAGCGCTGGGGAGTTACAGTTGGTATCAGAGGAAGGTTATTACAAACCTTAGAAACTAGATTTAGATAAACTTTGAATAGAGAAATTACCCTAAGATAGTCTTTGAGGATTAGTATATTAGAACCTCCTAGAATTTTTGTAATATATAGATTTGGTGTATTTTCCAAGAAATACATCCCTATAGGGATATGAGCAGGTAGAACCGACTCTGGAATAGATATACCTTGGTGTGAAAACACTGAAAATGAGTTTTGGTCTTGACTCGGGGTATCCTGGTACATGACAATGGGCCTTGATGCACTCTTGGTTACGACACTCCTTGGGGACATGCTTAGGATAATTCACATTTTTTTTGATAAACTGATTTGAAGGATTTTAATATAAGATGAGAATAAATTACCTTGGTTAATCCTAAGGTTTTTTAGATTAAAAATAAAGTTTTATGATATTCTATAAATTATTTTATGACTCACATTATGCTTTATTATGTTAGTTAATGGCTGTATTCCAAGGAAGTTATAGTAATATTGAAGATGATGTACAAGGTGGGAATAGTGGTGGAAATGAGCAACAAAATGGAATATTGATTGGTGTAAAAGATATCGTGTTCATGCTGAATTAGTTTTCCAAAAATATGATCAAGAACATATAAATTAACCAACTCCCAGACTCAACAATGAATAGAAAAATGGTGAATGATAAGAGCTCCAATAGTGAAGACCATGGAGAAATAAAAGCTCATTTTCCATCATGAAGGAAATTTGGAAGGAGACACCTAGAAAGGTGTCTTAATTGAAAAAAATGATTTATTTGTGGGAAAGAAGGACATAAAGTAAATAATTGCCATGGAAAAATAAAGAGTACTATGGAAGAAAATAGAAATGGTCCCAATAATCCATTTACAATAATTTTCCATAAATGTGGGGGACCTAGCCATTACCTGAGTGAATGCCCTATTCTATAGGATAACCTCTTTTTCAAGTAAGAAGCTATGTCGAAATAAAAGGATAGCGAAATGTTTAAAAATTATTAGTGCTCCTGGTTAATGGGATTACTTTGGAAGACTTTTCTCTTGTATTTGTAACCCTGTAGTTTGTCATGTGAAAATGATATTTGAGGAAGAATTATCTTTTCCATTGTGGATATAGTTATAAATATCCATTTGGTTATATATGATCATTGAGTTTGAGGCAATTACTAGTTATTAATCTCTGAGATAAAAATGTGAGGAATGAGATTACATTTTTGATGAAATTATGTTATAGTTATTTTGAGGAATCTATCTAATTTTTTGGGAATATTATAAAATTATATAATTTTTGAAAAAGGACAACAGACAGACCGTGTCACAACCCATTGCATCAAACAAAGCTACTAGAATCGAACCCACAAACATAGTGTGATTGGGATTTATTGCCTACCACTGGACTACGTGAAGTCCATGGTTAGTGTGACTAAATAATTTTATTTAAATAATTTTATTGATCAATAATAATATGATATGGGATCTTATGTCTTATCCAATAAATATCCATAATATAGAAAAATGATTTGGTGATTAAGTGATAAAGTTATTTTGGAAGATGTTCACTATATTGGGAATACTATTTACCTAAAGAAAATAGAATACTATGGGATTTCATTTGAAGAGTAATGGTATTTTTTACCTATGTTTTTATTGTGGATTTATAAAGATTTGGGTAATTTATGGAAATGATTAACCTATCATAGAGAATATGTGATTAGGTTAATTACTTTTAAGTATGTGACTTTTTTATCAGTCGATATTATTTGGAGATATAATTTAACGTGGAAGACTATGTGAGAATTTTTTTTCCGAGTTTTGGGTTTCAATAATAGTTTGGATTATATTGAAAGATTTTATGGACAATTGTTTATTGAATGATATTTATTGGACTTTGGGTATTGTTGGTTTAATTTTAAAAATTAAGATTAGTATTTATTTCCGTAAAGTATTATACTTTTGGTATCATCTGATCTTTTACTAACCATTTTGGTTTCGATTAATCACTACAGAAAAGGGAAATATATAGTTCATCCATTTTGGATTATGTGATTCTCTATAAGTTGATTCTAGCACTTCATGTGTGACCAATTCATCATTAATACTCATCATTTGGAGTGAATGATGAGTTTTTGGTAAGAATTAGCTGAAGGATGAAACTCTACCTGTGAAGTATATTTTTATTTTCTTATTCTATGAATAAATTAATTATAAAACTTTAGGGAAGGGATATTAAAAAAAAGTGTTATCCTAATGCTTTTTGTTTTTTTTGAATAGATGATATTTTAAATCATCATAGATTGATGGCTTTGAGGGCTTCAATTTTACACTTGTTTGTGATTTATGACCTCAATCACTCCCTATAAATATTTTCGTTTTCCCTCCAATTATGTGTCTCTAATTGTAACAAATTTTCTCCTAATAGAGATCATAATTTGGTGGTGTATTTTTCATCTCCCTTTCCCTCTTATTAAGACTATATTTTATTAATCCAATTTCTGATGTGGGTTTCCCACAAAGGTATTTTTTTTATTTTTAACCAGTTATTTCTGAAAAAAAATTTCAAATTGTGAGGGCGCAATTTATTGAAGGAGGCGAGAATGTAACACCCCATGATTTCATTGTATGTTATTTTTTTGAATTCAATAGATTGAGATACACGAAACACCGAGTTTGAGCGCACCACGACTTACCAAAATATCCGTTCAAAAGAGGTTATGAATATTATTATCTGGATTTTGAATTTGATATACTCCATATAATTATAACTTATGTATTAAGTGTTTCTTAGACATATTAAAAAAAATTCAAATTTTCAGACAACAAATGTATTTTTTTAAAAAAAATAAATTGTACTACAATTTAATGGAGAACCATTTTTAAATCAAATATTTTACCCTTTTACATATTCAATTTGACAAAATAAAAATCATCTTTAGAATCAGGACATCAAAATTTACTTTGGATGAAATTTTTGTATTTTTTTAATAATAATATATTTTTATGAATAGTGATAAATACTATATTTTAATTCAAAACCACCTTTTAATATAATATATTTATAAGGTTATATTATATTTTAAATTGGTTTAGAAGTGTAATTATAATATATTTTTACCCTTTAATCCAATTTTGGTCATTGGAATTATTTTCACTTTGAAATTATTCATAAACAAGTGTTAATGTTTTGATAGTTATTGTTTCTAAAAAACACACTATTTGTTTTGACAACAAGAATTAATTTTAAATTAATTGATCCGACTTCTATGTTTTGAATTGGGTAAAATAGAAATTATTTTTGAATTCGGAATATCAAATATATATTAGGCTAATTTTTTGGTATTTTTCTGAAAAACTTCAATTTTTGATTAATAGTGAAACAACTAAGTATTATTTGAAAATCCGACATTATCATTTAAATGAAATTTTACCATTTCTGTGAATTGAATTTCGAAATTCTGAGATAAAAGTATTTTATTAGTATGTAAAATGTGGTTTAATAAGATACAAATATTTTTTTTGTGAATAGTAACTTTTGACTTTTATTTACCATGGTCAAAGGTAAATAGGGTAATTAAATGTTAAAAGAATATTATAATAATAAAAAATTACCTTAACACTTGTCCTAATCTTATTGGATGATTCATGACTGACCATGGGCATCCTTAGGTCAAATTTGGGACCCCATGGAGCCACATATGAATGATAATGACACTTTATTTTATTTAACCTATAGTAAAGGGAAAATGGCATAAACAAATATCTTTTAGTAAATGAATTTTTACATAAGGTTATATAAGTCATATTTTCTACTACTTATATTAATTGTAAATATAAAATTATTTCTGACATTATGGTATTTTTTTATAATTTTAAATGATCAAATAAATTAATTTATTTATGACACAATAATGATGTTGTATTTACCTCATTAATAAATGATTCAAATAAATAAGATTATTAATACTACAAAAATATCCAAAACCAGTAAAATTATTATTTTATGATTAAATTTTGACCATGATTCATATTATATTTGAATTTAATTAGTTTTGGACCTTTAAAAAATGAATATTACTATAAAATAAAATAACATTTTCACACTTTCCTAAAGAGCCCCTCCTCACCCTTATAAAAGGACACCACTTATAACCCATTCCACACACCTATAAATCCCCTTGGATCATCAAAAACATCCCCAAATAATCTCTCAATATCCCTCAATTACACCAAAAATCCATACATTAGGCAGAAGTCACCTCAAGAAGTCCTTTTGGTTCAAACCAAAGGAAGTTACCCAAATTAAAGGTAACAGATTCTCATAAATTCTTTTTTTATTTTACTTCTCCAACCCCCTATACTATTTTTATTATTTTATTTTATAAAAAAACCGGTATAATCAATATACTAGGATGTTTTTATGAGATGTATTTGAACTACAGTTCCACACAACTCCATCTAATGGATGAAGAACATACTGTTTCTGTGGTTAGCAAACTAACGCCTCACGAAACGATGATTGTTCGATTATCTCCTAAAACCTCTCATGGATGCCATTAAGATTGAAATTTATTTTTATATGATATATATTATGTTTATTTTTTATTTTTTTCTTCTTTTTCTTCCATTTATATCATATGTTTAAGGTTTCCATTGTGGGTAAAACTCGATAATTTCATTTGAGGAAGTGCGGACTACCGACCCTCAAAATGATATGACTCATTAATGACTTGTGTGGGACATATACAGTATGGAGTTAATGCTATTATATATGATATTATACTGGAATAATAATATACCTATGTATCATTATGTTTTCATTCCATTAAAATACAAAATAGAAATGAAAGTAGCGTTCATGCATACGTACGACTTACCGTCTCCATGAATGGTGCATTTCATTTTTTATCTCCAAATGTTATGTACTATTACAAATACATATATATTCTAGATATATAATATATATATGATATATAAATCATATATATCATTCTGGAGATAATGGCCTTTTTACCACATGGAAAAATTGTAATTATAACAAGTTCATTTTTGACTCAAGTTCTGAACATCGATAAAATATCCAATATGAACTCAAATAATTAACTAATTTTTATAGAATGGTAAGAAGTTTTATAAAATAAATAATAAAATATAAATATTTTCTTAATCAGGTATAAATTAACTTAAGTTTATTATTCAGGAAGAATAAGAAACATACAAGAAAAGTCAGACTTGATGTAAGGGGTTTCTTATCTCACTTTTAATTGCATGAGATTTCCATTGTTTGCCAATTATTTATTGCATGTGTTCTATTGTTTCCTGCCAACTAATATGTATTATCATGATTCTCTTTATATTCTTGGTATTTTATTATTATTTAGGTGGTTATTAACTTTTTTTCATACAACTCGATTGATTACAACATGGTAAAGGGTTTTCATATCACTTCTTATTTCGGTGAGATTCATACTTTATTGCCACTATTTCCTTTTTTGTGGTGTATTTGCTGCCCATTATTGTATTATTTGAGTAATGTACTTTAATTTATAGGTATTTTCATCTTCATTGTATGATACTTATTTTATGGGGTTTATGTTTCGTAAGTTACCAAATCGGTAAGGGAATTTCAAATTTCAATTTCAACTCATTGGGGTTTACGCAAACTTCATTGATTATTTTACTCCATGATTATGTGTGGAATAAATATTTATTATTTGTATAACAATTTACACTCACCTTTATTTGAATATAATTTTGATACACCTAATCACTTAATTGAAAAATTCTCAAGTCATCGATATGAACTTTATTCAAGTAATTTTAACTCAATCTCTATTCATTGAGTTAAACATTGAATTCATTGGTGTTTTTTTACAAGAATATGTGCGAATGCACTCTTATTTATTTACACTGAATATATGATCATATTGAGTGTATTTATATTTTTCACACATAATTATGTCATTGATTTATCCTTTACCTAAGGATATGGTCTTTATAAGGGATTTCATCTCAACTTACATTCCATTGAGTTTTCTTTGTTGTTGTGTGCCAACAAACTTTTATTTTGTATATATAACATATATTGATATAGTATATCATGAATCCATTTATTTTAATTATATTATAATTTTTTTATTACCTCAATTATTTTTATTCAAATGTCTCTCATTTGGTTAGGAACTCCAACTAAAATATGATTTTAAATGTTTTAAATTTATTCTTCTAAATTTTTCTCATTAATGTCCATGTTGTAAAAATTGGTTTAAGGTTTTATTTATATAGGAATTATTGTTTTAAAATTGAAATTAATTTTAAAATATTCAAAGTGGTATGAGATACTTTGATTAAAAAAATATATTTTTAAAGAGCTTCTTGATAAATAATGAAACTTTTAAATGTTTTTATGAAAAGGGATATATCTCTCAAATATGTTTACTGATCATTTCCAACTATATCAAAATCTTCTATGGAATATTATTCTAGATAGAGGTTGATTTATTATGATACAAATATTCCGTATTGTATTTAAGGTTTTGTAATTTGTTTGACTGTGGATGAGTTATTTTTAGGCCATTCATGGTTTATGGTTAATGTATTGACATTTCGTATGTTAGTTTCAATACAAAGGATTATGTTATATTTCAACCTTTTCATAAGATGAATGTATTGGACTAGTATGTTCCAGCTTGGGGACCAGTAAAAGTAATCCCTTCAGGCTGGGGTCTGGTTACAGCAGACCCTTCGGGTTAGATTATGATTAGAGAGGCTCCCTAGGTTGGAGTTCGGTTACATAGGCTCTCCGGGTTGGAGTCTAGTTATAGAGGCTCTCCGGGTTGGAGTCTAGTTATAGAGGCTCTCCGGGTTGGGGTTCGCTTACAGTCAGCTCCTAGTTCCTGGCACGGGGCCTTGACACTGAAATTAAAGTAAGGTACTATATATTCCCTCATTATAAAATAAGTTATTACATATGATTATTCAACTAGTATAATATCAATTTGCATGTTTATATAGTAATTTTTGATTTATTTTTGTCTTATTATGTTAAAGTTTAGGTTTAAAAGGATATTGTTTTATTTACACATATTGCCTCAAAAGTTTATAGCTTTTGCTAAATTATTTACCCTTACTGAGTATCTAAGCTCACCCCTTGATTATGTTTTATTTTCCCAGGATCCCAAGAAGTGTTTATGTTTGAGATGTAGGGTTTAGCTAAGTCAAAAATGACATTCTCAAAGGATTAAATTTTTTTTGTGTTGTATGTTAGAAAGTGTAATTTAATATTCATGTATGTAATCTATTTTCCAAGATTTCTAAACTGATCAGCCTTTCAGGACTTGATTCCTTCATGTTATGCCTATGTATTAAAATAATTCACTGAATCTGCGAATCTAGGGTCAGGGCGTTGCAGTTGGTATCAGAAGAAGTTTAGTAAAAACCTTGTAAACAAGATTTAGATAAACATTTATTAGAGCACATTACCACGAGTTAGACTTTGAGTATTAGTATAGAAGAACTTCCTAGGATTTTGGTAATATAGATTTTTTATTTATTTTCTATGAAATACATCCTTGTATAAATACAAGAAGGTAAAGGAGACTTTGGCACATATGTACCTAGGAGACAAAAATCTGACAAGGAGTTTTAGGCTAGACCCGGGGTATCCTGGTACACAACAACGGGCCTTGCTGCACTCTTGGTTACGACACTCCTGAGGGATATGATTAGAATAATTCACATTTTCATTAAAAACAGATTTGAAGTAGTTTAATATAAGATGAGAATAAATAACCTTGGTTAATAATACTCTATTTTAGATTAAAAATATAGTTTTATGATATTTTCTAAATGATTTTATGACTCACACTATGATTTCATGTGTTAGTCAATGGCTGGATTCCAAGGAAGTCATGGTAACATTGAATATGACGTACATAGTGGGAATAGTGGTAGAAATAAGCAACAAAATGTAATATTGATAGGTGTAAAAGATAACATGTTCATGCCGAATCATTATTCCAAAAATATGATCAACAAAATATATATTAACCAACTCCCATACTCAACAAAGATGAGAAAATTGGTGAATGATAAGTGCTCCAGCAGTGAAGACCATGGAGAAACGAAAGCTCATTTTCCATCATGAAGGAAATGTAGAGGGAGACACTGAGGAAAGTGTCTTAATGGAACAAGGAAATGATATTTTTGTGTGACAGTACAAAAAGTAAAAAATTTCTGGAAAAAAATGAAGAGTACTATTGAAGAAAAAATGGTCCCAAGAATCCATTTACAGTCATTTTCCGTAAATGTAGGAGACTTGTCCACTAAACAAGTGAATTCCTAATTCTACAGGATATCCTCTTGGTCAAGGAAAAAGCTATACTGAAATAAATGGATGGAGAAATGTTTAAAAAGTATTAGTTATCTTCGTTGGTGGGATTACATTGGAATAGTTTTCTCTTGTATTTGAAACCCTATAGTTTCTCAGGTAAAAATTATATTTCAGGAAGAATTATCTTTTTTCTTGTGGATAAAGTTATAAATAATCATTTGGTTGTATATGATCATTGAGTTTGAGGAAATTACATGTTATTAAACATTGGGATGAAAATGCGAGGTATGAGATAACATTTGTGATGAAATTATGTTATAGTTACTTTTAGGAATCTATCTCATTTTTGGAAATATTATAAAATTATATAGTTCTTGAAAAAATAAAACATGCAGACTATGTGACAACCCATCGCGTCAGAAAAAATTGTAGGAATAGAACCCACAACCATTGTGCGATTGGGATTTATCACCTACCACTAGACTACGTGATGTCCCTAGTTAGTGTGACTAATTTTTTTTAGTTAAATGATTTTACTGATCAATAATAAGTTGATTTTGGATCTTATGTCTTATCAAATGGATATCCCAAGTATAAGAAAATGATTTGGTGATTAAGTGATAAATATTATTTTGGAAGACGTTCGCTCTATTGGTAATACATTATGCCTAAGGAAAATAGAATGCCATAGGATTTCATTTGAAGAGTAATGGTGTTTTTTTACCTATGTTTTTATTATGTATTTATATCAGTTTGGGTTATTTATGGAAATGATTAACCTATCATAGAGAATATGTGACTAAGTTAATTACTTTTAAGTATGTGAATTTAAGAGCAGTCGATATTATTTAGAGATACAATTTAACGTGGAAGAATATTTAAGAAAATTCTTCTGAGTTATGGGTTTCAATAATAGTTTGGATTATACTGAAAGATTTTATGGACAATTGTTTTTTGAATAGTATTTATTGAACTTTGGGTATTGTTGGTTTAATTTAATGAAATTAAGATTAGTATTTCATTCTCTAAAGTATTATCCTTTGGGGATCATATGATCTTTTACTAACCATTTTGGTTTTGGTTAATCTCTAAAGAAATGAGAAATATATAGTTCATCCATTGTGTCTTATGTGATTCTTTATAATTTGATTCTAGAGCTTCAATTGTGACCAAGTCATCTTTAATACTCATCATTTGGAGTGAAATATGAGTTTATGGTAAGAATTAGATGAAGGATTAAACTCTACATGTCAAGTATATATTTTTTTCTTATTATATGAATAAATTAATTAATCAAATCTAGGGAAAGGATGTTACAACAAAAAATGTTTTATCCTAATGCTTTATGTTTTGTTGAACTAATGATATTTTAAATCGTCATAGATTGATGGCTTTGAGACCCACAATTTTACACTTGTTTGTGATCGATGACCTCAATCACTCCCTATAAATATTTACATTTTCCTCAAATTATGTGTCTCTAATTGTCACCAATGTTCTCCAAATAGAGATTATAATTTGGTGGTGACTTTTTCATCTCCTGTTCCCTCTTATTAAGACTAAATTTTATTAACCCAATTTCTGATGGGGGTTTTCCCTAAAAGTATTTTTCTATTTTTACCCTTTTATTTTCAAAGAGAAATTTCAAATTGAGAGGACGTGATTTATTGAAGGAGGGGAGAATGTAACACCCCAAGATTTCATAGTATGTTATTTTATTTAAATTTAATTGCTTGTGCTACATGCAACACCAAGTTCGAGCACACCATGACATACCAAACTAGCCGTTCAAAAACGGTTATGAATAGTATTAACTAAATTTTTAATTTTATATATTCCATATAATTTTAACTTATGTATTATGTGTTTTTTAGACATATTATAAGAACAAATTCTGTTTTCCAAATAGAAATGCATTTTTCCAAAAAAATAAATTTTACCGCATTTTAATTGAGAGGCATTTTCAAATACAATATTTGACCCTTTTACATATTTAGTTTGACAAAATAAAATTCTTTTCTAGAATCGAGACATCAAAATTTACTTTGGTTGAAATTTTGGTACTAATATGATAATATTCATTTTTTATGAATAGTGAGAAATACTGTATTTTAATTAAAAACCACCTTTAATATAATTTATTTATGAGTTTATATTATATTTTAAATTTTTTTGAAGTTTAATTAGATTATATTTTTACCCTATAATCTTATGTTTGTCATTGGAATTAATTTCACTTTGAAATTAAACATAAATAAGTGTGAAGCTTTTGATAGTTATTGTTTCTAAAAAACACACTATATATTTTAACAATGAGGATTAATTTTAAATTAATTGATCAAGATTCTATGTTTTTAATTTGGTAAAATAGACATCATTTTTGAATTCTGAATATCAAATATAGCTTAGGCTGATTTTTTTGTATTTTTCAGAAAAACATCAATTTTTGAGGAATAGTGAAACCACTAAGTAGTCGTTAAAAATCCGACCTTTTCTTTTAAATGAAATTTTTCCACTTATGTGAATTGAATTTTGAAAATATGAGATACATGGTTGTTATTAGTTAGTAAAATTTGGTTCAATAAAATGAAAATAATTTTTGGTTAGTAGTAGCTTTTGACTTTTATTTACCGTAGTTAAAGGTAAATAGGGTAATTCAAGCTAAAAAAATATTATAATATAAAAAATTACCTTAACATTGGTCCTAAACTTATTGTATGATTCATGTCCGACCATGGTCATCCTTTGGTATATTTTGGGACCCCATGGGGCCACTCATGTATGATAATGACACTTTATTTTAATTAACTTAAAGTAAAGTCAAAAATGACATAAAAAATTTTCTTTTAGTAAATCAATTTTTACATAGGTTTATATAATTCATAGTTTCTAATATAAATATTCATTATAAAGATAAAAATATTTCCTAAATTATTGTATTTTTTTAATAATTTTTTGACACCAAATAAAATAAATTATCTATGACACAATAATGATGGGGTATTTACCTCATTAATAAATGATTTAAATAAATAAGATTAATAATTTTTGAAAAATATCCAAAACCTATCCAATTATTATTGGATGATTTTATTTATACCATGATTCATCCAACATTTCACTTTAATTAGTTTTTTACTTTTAGAAACCAAATATCACTATATAATAAAATAATATTTCCACACTTTCCTAAAGAGCCCCTCCACCCCATTATAAAAGGACACCACTTATAACCCATTCCACACACCACTCAAGACCCTTGGATCATCCAAACCCTTAAAAAATAAGTTTTAAAGATCCCTATGTTACACCTAGAAGACTTACTTTAGGCAGAAGTCAATTCAAGAAGTACCTTTGGTTCAAACCAAAGGAAGTTACCCAAATTAAAGGTAATAGTTTCTCTTAAATTGTTTTGTTTTGTTTTATTTTATTTTACTTCTCCAACCACCTAAACTCTTTTTATTCTTTTATTTTATAACAAAACCAGTATAAAAAATATACTAGGATTTTGTTATGATAATTATCCTAACTACACTTACACACACCACCATATAATGGGTGAAGAACATACTATTCCTGGGGTTGGCAAACTAACGCCTCACGAAACGATGATTGTTCGATTGTATCCTACTACCTATCATTGGTGTCCATTAATATGGAACTATATTTATATAAGATATATATTATTTTTATGTTTTCTTTGTGCTTCTGTATTTTCAATTTATATCATACCTTTATGGTTTCCATTATTGGTAAAACGTGATAATTTAATTTGAGGAAGTGCGGACTACAACCCCCTCAGAGTGATATGACTCGTTAATGAATTGTGTGGGACATATAAAGTATGGAGTTAATTATATTATATATGATATTACAATAGAATTATAATATACAAATGTATAATTATGTTTTAATTCTAGTAAAATACAAAATAGAAATGAAAGTATTGTTTAGGCGTACGTACGACTTACCATCTCCATGAACAGTGCATTTAATTTCTTATCTCTAAATGTTATGAACTATTATAAATAAATATATATACAAGATATATAATATATATATTATATCTAAATAATTTTTATAATTCTGGAGATAATGGCTTTTTGACCACATGGGAAAATTGTAATTATGACAAGTTCATTTTTTATTCAAGTTCCGAACATTGATAAAATATCCAATATGAACTCAAATAATTAGCACAAAGTTATAGAAAGGTAATAAGAGATATTAAAGGAATAATAAACATTAAATATGTTTTTAATAAATTATAAATTAACTTATTTTTATTATTGAGGAATAACAATGAACATACAAGACAAGTCAGATTTGAAGTAAGGGGTTTCTTATCTCATTTTTAATTCTGTGAGATTTCCATTATTCACCATGTATTTATTTCATATGGTGTATAGTGTACTGAAAATTGATATATATTATCATGATTCTCTTTATATTTATGGTATTATCTGATTAATTTGGTTGTTATTAACTTTTGGTCATACGACTCGACTGATTACAACATGGAAAGGGGTTTTCATCTCACTTCTTATTCCCGTGAGACTCATGCTATATCACCACTATTACCTTTGGTGTGGTGTATGTACTGTCCATGATTGTTTTCTTTGTGTAATATAATTTCATCTATTGGTATTCAAATCTTCATTGTATGATACTTCTTTCATGGATTGTATGTTTCATATGTTACCAAATCAGTAAGGGAATTTCAAATTTCAATTTCCACTCATTGGTCTTTACGCACACTTCATTGATTATATCACTTAATGATTATGTGTGGAATCAATAGTTATTATTTGTATAGTAATTTCCACTCCCCTTTCTATTGATATACTTTTGATACACATAATCACTTCATTGATTAATTCCAAATTCATCGATATGAACTTGATAAGAGTAATTTTAACTCAATCTCTATTCATTGAGTTAAACATCCAATTCATTAGAGTTGTTTTTACCAGAATATGTGTGAATGTCCTATGATTGATTTACCCTAAATATAAAATAATATTTTGTGTATGTAAATTTTTCATACATAATTATTTCATTTATTTATGCTTTACCTAAGGATACTGTCTTTATAATGGATTTCATCTCAACTTACATTCCATTGAGTCTTCTTTGCTGTTGTGTGCCAACTCGATTTTGTTTGGTATATATACTGTACATTGACATAGTATATCATGAATCTTTTTATTCTCATGTTATTATAAATTTTTTATTACCTAAATTATTTGTATTTAATCATCTCTCATTTGGTTATGAACTCCCACTAAAATACCATTTTAAATGTTTTAAATTTATTCTTTTAAATCTTTCTCATTAATTTCCATGTATTAAAAATGGTTTTAAGGTTTTATTTATATGAACATTAATGTTTTAAATAGAAAATCCTTTTAAATGTTTCAAAGTGTTATGGTAAACATTTACTCAAAAATCTATTTTAAACAGATTCTTAATAAATAGTGAGACTTTTAAATGTTTCTATACAAATGATATTTCTCTCCATGATTTTTACGGATCATTTTCAACTATGTCAACATCCTTTATGGGATATTATTCTTGATAAATGTTGTTTTATTTTGATACAAATATTCAATACTGTATTTAAGTTTTTGAGATATTTTTGACTATGGATGAGTTATTTTTATGCCATTCATGGTTTATGGTTAAAGTTTTGACATTTAGTATGCTAGATTTAATACAAATGTTTATGTTATATTTCACCCTTTTAATAAGATTTATGTATTGGAATGGTATGTTCTGAGTTGGGGACCGGTAAAATTAAGCCCTTTGGGACGGGGTCTGGTTACAGTAGACCCTCCAGGTTGGAGTCCATTTATAAAGGCTCTCTAGGTTGGAGTCTGGTTACACATGCTCTCTAGGATGAAGTCTGATTACAGAGGCTCTCTGGGTTAGAGTCCGGTTACAGAGGCTCTCCAGGTTAGAGTCTGGTTACAAAGGCTCTCAGGGTTGGGGTCCAGTTATAGTTTTTCTCTAGGTCCGGGCACAAGGCCTTGACACAAAAATTAATGTCTGGTACTATACGTTCCCTCATTAAGAAATTTGTTATTACATGTGATTATTTAACTAGTAGAATATCCATGTTCATGTTTATATGATAATGTTTGATTTATTTTTTCCATATTCTGTTCATGTTTATATTTAAAATGATATTGTTTTATTTACATATATTTCCGGAAAAGTTTATAGATTCTGCTAAATTATTTACCCTTACTAAGCATCCGAGCTCACCCCTTTCTTTTGTTTTATTTTCCCAGGATCCCAAGAAGTGTTTTATGCTTGAGAAGCAGGGTTATGCTATGGAAAAAATGGAATTATAAAAGGATTGTTTATGTGTGTTGTATGTTAGAAAGTGTAATGTAGCGTTGATGTATGTAATATATTTTCCAAGACTGCTAAACTAATCGGTATTTCATGACCTAATTCCTTGTAATCATGCCAATTTATTAAAATAATGCACCATCTCTGGGAATCTAGGGTTGGGGCGTTACAAAATAGATATTGAATAGTGATCCCATGATTAATATAATTATAGGGTTTTAAAAAATCCAATTGAGACAAACAAAGGAAGTGATATCCTCAACCAGAAAAATCATGTCCTATGAAGCCCACTGATCACAGTTTTCGATGGAGGTAAAATTGTTGGCCTTTACCCTTGTCCAATCCTAAACTAATTTCCAAAAAATTTCGCATGAATTATACCATTTATGGGAGAAGTTAAATCTCATCGAGATCATGGACCAAATCATATATCCAAAACCACCCCATGAATGTCTCACTATCGCACACCTTACTCTTAAGGTGTATGATAGTGTATTAAAGGGATATGTATCAAGTCTTTGAAAATATGAGTTTGTAAATTAGTTTTAATAGAATAATTAATATATTTTCATCCTATTATTGTTACTTTATAAATGTTTTTTATTTTGATACAAAAATAATAATATTTTTGGGTAATATTGAAATTATATTGAAGAATTTATTTATAAGAATTATCTAATTTTTTAAATATATATCACTATAATAAAATATTATTTATTAAGTAGTACATATCAAATATAATTGATCATAAAATTTTTCTGATGTCCAATGTAATTTTTTATGGGGGTTCAAAAAATGTTATTTCCAATAAACCCATCATTTATTAATAAATATCGATGTTATTTTGAATGTAAAAATTTCAAATATTTAAGAAATATTTTTGATAAAATTATTATTAATTTTTTATTTAGAATATTTTAATTATCAAATGGTGAATTTTTTAGGATTTTATGAGACAGTCAAAAATTTTGGGGAAAAATTAATATCGTATAAAAATACTTTATGTATTATTATATCATAATGACCGAAAAATGATGTAATAAATAAAATAAAAGGTATAAATATAAAAATATTAGTATTTTATTTAAACTAATTATATTTTAAATTTATTTTATTAATTTTACCAAGCCATTATGAATCCTATAAAACCATTAATATAATTTCTGGTATTAAAATCGTTTCATTAAGAGTACGAATCACATCCACATAAATAATGTATTATCTTATTTATTTTAAACACTATACTTATAAAATATTCCAAACCAATCCCATTTGGAATAAATCAATGAACAAACCATGGGAATGTTGGTTTTTTGTATATTTTATTATCTATATTCCAAAAACTATGTTTGAGAAATAATAATGAAATCCCCACTAGTTTAAAATATAAAACAACCTAATATCCACTTTATATTCACTATAAATCCCTGGAGAATGTCCTTACTCTTCCCTAAAATATTTTTAGTCCATCTATGGTTCCCCCAAGCCCTCTAAAATCTCCTCCCAAGAATTTGGGGTGACACACTCAAGTAAGGGATCCTCACTTTCTCTTATTTATTCAAGTTCCTTTATTATCTTATGCATTCTATTTCTAATTCCTAATGATGGGATATGTCTCTACATGTCAATATTACATCACAATTTATTTCCAATGGTTTATATAACCCTTTATCTCTCATCAAATCATTATAGGAATTTTAAACTGACTTTGTTGTGCTGCCCAAATTTCACCGTGATTCCCTAATCCAAATAGCGGTGTAGTGAATACCATACCAATTTCCAATTAATGGTGTTCACCTTGATGAACACATAATTATTTTACATGAGAATTAAATTTTTTTATTCCATTCTCCTTGATCATTTAATCTAATCTAATGATGAATTAATCCATATTGTATGATCTCTATGGCATAATTAAGCATGAGAATAAAATTAATGTGACCGGTGGATCCAAAATTATATAGCGCTCTAATGTATTGTGAAATGAATTACCTCATGAGATGTCATGTTGGTATATCGAGGGATCCTGATTCTTTTATGGGACTTTTTCTATCTAAATGTCTTCACAATTATACTTGAACTTTTTCTATTATGTAGTGTTTTATGTTGTTTCCACATTTCTTATGTTACCTTTTTTTATTATCATGCGATATCATTCATTATTATTCATATTCATTTAATTACCCATTTATATTTCTATTTCATAACATGTATTACACTTGAAAATTCTTATTAACATACTAGGATTTATATATCAATCAATTCTTATGTATGTTCATTGGTTATCCCATGAAGTTTTAAGTGTGATCATTTTAAATAATTTTTCAATAAAGATGTTATTTTTCCTTATTTCAGTTGTTATGTAATATAACTAAATTAAAAATAACCAATGATTCTTGATATTATTATTATTATTATTATGTGTAATATTATGTAATTAATCAGGTATTAATGTGTAGTAAATAACATGGTAGTTATAGTTGGTATCAAAGGGGTTTTTAGTTATTTTTCAGATTAGGATTAACAAAGTCTAGAGATAGACTTAGGGATTAAAATAATTATATGAAAAAAATATAAAGTTTGGTAAGTATTTATTTAATGGTTTATCAAGAAAATAAATCCCTTTATAGATACTATAAGTGGATGTGGACTGAGAACCAATGTATATAGTGATAAAAACTGAAAACACCACATTAAGCTTGACTCGACTAAGAACTGGTGTATGAAAAGTGGCCTTGTTGCACATATGATATGAAAATACCATGGGATATGGTTTCTAAAATTCATAATTTCATTATGGTCTATTATTAAGGGAACAAAAAATTTTATTAATAATATATGTTAAGAAATATTTTAGGAATAACATAGATGGAATCATACAAATTCATAAGTTAAGGAAAAAATTGTATATTATAATTTATCCCTTTAATTTCATTAAATTTCCATTTATGTGTTTAATAGATTAAAAATATTCATCCATAATTTTATTTTTAATCTATTAATGGACAGAAATAGGAGGAAACAATTAAACAATCAATACGATGATCAATGTGTTGACAACCCCCAACAAGTTTCCCAACTCGACGTGATCAGTTTGAATTCAATGTTTTGTGATGATACTCTCTCAGTTATCTCGGGTTCTGAATAGGAACCATGATCTATAAAAGTAATGAAACTCACCTAATAAATAACAAGATATTATTGAGGGTGTTATGAAACAAAGGCCTCCAACTTTCAATGGATCATCTGAATCCTTAATCATGAAAAAATGGATGAACTCCATTGAGAAGATCTTCTACAAACATCAGTGTTCTAAATAAGAGAAGGTTATACTAGTTGTTTATTTTATGGAGGGATAATCTGATCAGTGGTTTAGGTTGATCCATAATATTAATCTTGAGGATGAGATCAAAGTGATGTGTTGGAAGGAATTTCAAAATTTTATTTTCTATAAATATTTTACTCAGACTCCATGACATAAATTCGAAAGGGATTTCCTTGGCCTCATGAAATAAGATGTCGAATCTATTAGGGTGTATGGGGAAAACAACATAATAACTTCATGATATACCTAAATCATTATTATTAACCCTAAATTCAAGTTTTACTTCTTCTTTGGTGTAATAAAACCCAGTATATGAAAATATCAGGAAATATGAGACTTTGATGGCTATGAAGAAATTTTCTGATATGCCGTCAAATTCAAAATGGAGATCAGTTAATATAAATGGTATCATAGGTATAAGAACCTAAAATTGGAGTTTAATTCTATGAGTCTAATGGAGTAATATAACGGTGTCAAGAAATTTTAACAAGTCATTTGTCAGCGGTGTGGGAAGAAGATTCCCAAAAATTTCATAAGGGCAGTGAGGATATGCTTTAGGTGTGGGAATGAAGGAGATCTAGCTAGTGACTACTAATAGGAGAAACCCATGAATTCTATGGATGAAATGAATACTACAGTCAAACCTCAGTTTATTATACATTGATCAACTTAAATGAGTAAATAAACTTTACAAATTAATCCACTAAGCCATGGTTTTTCACGGATAACCAAGAACCCCCAAGAAAAAAATGGTGAGATTTTTGAATCCCAACCATTATGGTGGATCCCCACAAGGAAGTGGTGGAAGGTACACAAATTATTCATTCCAGAATAGGAAATTTACTTTTTTATTCTTTTTCAACACATTCCTTTATATCATGAAACGTTAGTAAAACTGTTCAAACACCACCAACGAGCATGGAAGTATATCTATCAGTGAAAATGAAAAATGGGAAAAATTATTAGATCCCTTACATATAACTCCCCCTATCACAATTTATGGGATAAATATCATAGTGAACCTTTTGATTCTCCCTTTTGTAAAATTTTAGGCAATTCTGGGAATGAATTGGATTTACCTATATGGAGACAACATAAGTTATTGTGAGAAAGAAATCACATTCTATAATACGAATGAACCACTGATTATGTTCAATTATGAGGAGGATGGATCTTATTTAGCACCAAAATATCTATCATGGTTATTATTTCCCTATGAGAAATCATATCTATCTCAAATGATTGAGTATATAGAAAGGAAAATACTTAAAGACATTCCTATATTGAGGGAGTACAGAGATTAGTTTCTGGAGGAATTCCATATTCTTCCTCTAAGATGAGAGGTTGAATTTTCAAACGAGCATTTACCTAGTCTGTCACCATTATCCAAGACTCTATATATAATGGAGGTTATATAAAATGTGGATCTAAAGAAACTACTATTGGAGAATATGGATAAATGGTTCATACACCAAGGTGTTTCAGTATGGGTTTCACCAGTCATCTTCCTTAATAAGAAGGATGTGTCAATGAACCTTTTTATTGATTATCACAATCTCAAAAAGATCACGATAAAGAACATATATCCTCTTCCATGGATTGATGAATTGTTCGATCAACTATATGGATAAAAATACATCTCCCTGTTTAATCTATGGTCAAGATATAACCATGTTCGGGTGAAGAATAAGGATATCCCCAAGAATTATTTTAATACATGGTAAAAGCAGTATGAGTTCATAGAAATTCTATTAAAACTCACTAATGACCTATAAATATTTGTTGAAATGATTAGTAGAGTCTTCATTGGTTACCTAGAAATTTTGTGGTACTATTTATAAATGATATTATAACAAACTCCAAAGTCAAGGAGGAGCCTTAGGAAAATTTGGGAACAATGTTAAAGACATTAAGAGAGGAGAATATTTATTCAAAGTATAAAAAATGTGAGTTCTGGTTGAAGGAAGTCTCATTATGGGGTCATATAATCCCATTTAATAGGATATCTATGGATCTTTCAAATATAGATGTAATTTAAGGATGGACGAGGCCAACATCTATAACATATATTAATTGTTTTGTTGGATTATCAGTGTATTATCAATGATTTTTTAGAATTTTATCAATACTGTCAAACCCTATAACCATGATAGATTAGAAGGGAATCATGTTTTCATTGTATGATGACTATGAAAAGATATTTAAGGAACTAAAAATAGGCTTCTCACTTCCCCTATGAACAGACTACCTAGAAGTGGAGATCTTTTCTTGGTATTCAGTGATTCCTTGAAGAAGTGATTGGGATATGCATTGATGAAAAATGAAAAAGTGATAGCCTATTATTCAAGGAAGTTTAAAGTTCATGAAAATCACTACCCAACACATGATATATAATTAGAGATATTAGTATTTTGAAAATATTGTGGAATTATCTCTTTGGGGAGAAGTGTGAAATATATACGGATCAAAAAGATGAAAGCTCCATGATTTTAGAACCTAAGATACCTAATTTTTATGAGAGTTTGATACATGATTTGGGGAAAAATGAGGTAAGGAAGGAGACTAAGGGAAATTTGAGTAGGAACTCATCTCCCTACTCATATGCATAGGTTGTGATTCAAAATGTTGGTACAACTTAGGTACAAGATTTGTATGAGGGAAGTGAAAATATTTGAAACCAAGAACTAGAAGAGTATGGTACATCAAATGTTTGATGGTTTGAGATTAATATAGTGAGAGTGGTGGGTAAAATAAGGACCAATGATACAGTTAATTTGGGAAACCATTTTGATGGGATGGAACTTGAAGTTCAGACATAAGAACAATGAGATATAGAGTAAGATAATAAACCCAATGAAGAGAAATAAGAATATTGGGAAGAGTCAATTGAAGACAATGATAGATAATTATAAGGATATAGTACATAGGGAAGATATAAAAGAGGAATTCAAATCCCAATAAGGATGTAATATCCAAAAGAGAATCAAGACTCTAGTAGTTACATCCTGAATAAAGGGAGGAAGTCCAAAAGGAGGAAAGCCTTCTCTTATTTTCCCAAACCAATAGAGAATAGGTCCACACATAAAATTGAAATCAAGGAAAGGGAGGGAGAGATAGAGAAAAAAATGTAATTCACGAGACCAAATCATCCATTCAAAGAAAAAAAATTTAGAGGAGGCCATACTAGTTAATTCCCCTAAACGATGCAGATAGATTAGTTGAAAAACTATTACTAATGGATGTTAATGAGTGCGATGAGAATTGTTTAAAAAGAAAGAAATAAATCTAATTAGTGGCTTTAATGAAAGGAAAATAACTGGGGAAGAGTTTATTCATTCATGAGAGAAGTTGGTTGACCACATCTAAGACATCATGAAGGAAGATCTAAGAATAAAGGTTAGTAAAATTCACTATAAATTATTTAGGGAAAAGTCTTCTAATAGGATAATTTTGGAATTTATTAGTCTTTTGATCTATTATGGTGTTTGAAACATTTGGATAAGGCATGTAAGACTTGTGATGGAATTTTCTTTTTAGTGTTTCAAATTTACACACAAAAGTGGATTTTTGAAAATAAAATATTTATTTAGAGTGATAATGGATGTAACATCATCAATCATTTAAATAATTATTTCCCAACAGTCTATTTTGGAAAATATTATGGATTCTTAGTGAAATAATGCAGGAATTCATAAGAAAGTTGAATCTTTCAAAAAAATGGAAATCCTCAGAGTTTAATGTCAATGAATAAGGAGTCACAATATTTGGGTCAAGACTACATGTACCACCGAATCATGAGTTAAATAAAGAGCTATCAGATGATGCACATAGCTTAACCTTCTGTATCCACCCTGGAAGAACAAATACGTTTTGAAATCTATGAGAACACTGTTTGGGGAATGATATGAATAAGGATATAATGGAATATAAATCAAGACTTATTTTATTTTATCATGTGAATGAAGAAAGGAAAAATACACAAGGGTTTGTTTCAACCATTACTCATACCTATATAGAAATCGGAAAACATCACCATAGGATATTTAATTAGTATTATGAATACATAAAGAGGGAATAATGCTATCTAGGTTGTGGTGGATCATCTTACAATGACTTCACTCTTTAATTAGACTTGAGAGGATTTTTCACTGGATCATTTTGCACAAATATAAATCAAAGAAGTGGTAAGGATGTATGAGTTACCACTATTAATATTATCTGATCGAGATCCAAGATTCACCTAAAAGTTCTAGAAAAGTCTCCAACATGATGTAAATTCCAAGTTTAACTTAAGTATTGCTTATCACCTTCAAACTAATGGCCAATATTAGATGAATATCTAGACACTACAGGACATGTTGGGAGCATACTCAATTTATGTAAATGGAGGATGAGATCAATATCTTCATTCAATCGAGTTATCATATAATAATTGTTTTCACATAGGAATACAAATGGCACTCTATGAATAACTTTATGGGAAGAGGTGAAAAACACCTTCATGTTGGAATGAAGATGGGGAATGAAAACTTCTCAGTTGTAAAATGGTTGAAAAAGTGAAAAGTATTCAATGACACTTCAAGGCTTCTATGATTTGATATAATATCTTTACTAGAATCATTGATGATACCAATAGTTTGATTTTTGGGACATGTTATTTTTCTACATATCTCTATGGAAGGATATCATGATATTTTTAAAGAAGGGAAAGCTTATTCCAAGATACATCGACCCATTTGAGATCATTGATCACATTAGAGTGAGAGCCTACTGAATTTCTCTCCCACCTAAACTATTAAATTACATGATGAATTCCACATATCCCTCTTGAGAATGTACATACCATACCCATAACATGTACTAAATATGGAGATGGTACCATTGGAGAATTACCATACTATTAGGAGCAGTCGATGAAGATCACTGATTATAGAGACAAAGTTATATGGAATAATATAATACACCTGGTCAAAGTGTTGCAGAGGAACCAAATGTTTAAAGAATCAACACGGAAACTAGAGTAGGTGATGAAACATAGTTACCCTCGTCTTTTCTAGTGTAGTAAAATAAAATTTCAAGGTATAAATTTCTTAAGGGGGGAGATTATTATGAATGAACTGTTATAAATAAAGTTCTTCTTTTTGAATTAATTAAATTTATTATTGTGTAATTTGGTTAAAGAAACCACATTCAAATATTTGGTCTTATTATATCATATTTTAATTTCATTTATTCATATTTACTATTGATATTACAGACTTTGAACAGTGATAACATTATATGTATATATATAAGTTTTTATCAAATCCAATTTACATAGACAAAGGAAGTGATGTCCTCAACCAGTATGATCGTACCCTGCAAAATCCATTTATCATAGCTTCACAGGGAGATATAATCTCTCAGATTTCCATTAACCAATCCCAATCTCATATCCATCAAATTAAGAATGAGAAAAATCTTTTATGGGATAAGTTCAAGATCATTGTTATCACGACCCAAACCATGTAAGCTAAAGCACCCGTTGAGAGTCTCACCATCTCACACCTTAATCTTACGGCGTTTGATGTTTTATTAAATAGATAAGTTTCAATAACATATAAATACGAGTATTTACAATATCTTTTATATCATAATGAAAATATTTTCATCCTATTATTGTTACTCTATAAATGATTTTAATTTAGATAGAATAAAACAAAAATATCAATTTTGGGAAATATTCAAATTCAATTGGTAAATTTATTTTGAGGGATTACTAGATTTTTTAAATAATAAATATTTTAGAAAAAAATTATTAATAAATATATTCTATTAAATTTAAATGATCATAAAATTCTTATGATGTCAAATATTATTTCTTATAAGGTTTTGCAAACTATTATTGTCAAAAAATCATCATTTATTAAAAAATGTCTATTTTAATTTAAAAGTATTCACATATTTATAAAATTATGTTTATAAAATGAATATTATTTTTGGTATAATTACATTGAAATTATCTAATGGTGAAATTATCATAATTTTCTTAGATAAATAAATTTTCAAGTAAAAATTTAAAAACCATATAAATATAATTTGTGTATTATGACATCATATTGATCATAAAGTTATGTAATAAAAACTATAAAAGGAATCCATGACCAAATAAATGTTTTATATTTAAAATAATGATATTTTATTTTTTTGATTAATTTTATAAATCCATTATGTTCCTCCAAGGTCAATAATAAATTTTAAGGTTTTAAAATACTTTCTTTAATAAAACGACTCACATACACACAATAAAAGGTATTATTTTATTATGTTCAGTCCTTATAATTATAAAAAATGACAACAAAAACCACTTGGAAGAAACCATGGGAAGGTTTTTGGTTTTTTTATTTTATTATATAGAGTCCAAAACCTAGGTTTGAGAAATAATAAAGAAATCCTCACTCATTTCCTATAAAAACTTAACTAGGTTCCAATTTCTCTTCACTAAAAATACATTAATCAGATCCTTAATATTCCCTTCACTCTATATATTCTTTAAATGGTTACCCTAAGCTCTTAAAAATATTTTTCCAAGGATTTGGAGTTACACACTCGAGTAAGGGATCCTCATATTCTCTTCTTTATTCAAGTTTCTTTGTTACCTTATACCTTATATTTTAAATTCCTAATGTTGGTGTATATATATTTATATGTACCTATTACTTCCAAATTTATTTCAAAATTATGAGAGACCTCGTTATCTCTCATCCCCCCATTTTATGAATTTTAAAGTGATGTCATTATGCCACTGAATTTTCACTGCTAAATGTCATGCCAAAACAATTGTGTAGTGAATACCATACCCATTACCCATCAATGGTGTTAACATTTATACACATATATTTCTTTTTAATTTTAATTACTTGTATGTATTTCAAACACCTTGATCATGGAATAAAATATTATGATGAATGAATCCATGTTGTATGATTTATGTGACACACTTAAGCATGATAATGAAATGAATGTGACAGGTGCGCCTAGAATTATATAGCGCTCTAATGCATAGGTTAATGGATAGTCTCATTAGAAACCTTTTTAGTACATGGAGTGAACTTTATTAATTTATGGGAATTCATCCATTATGATTTATTGGATGTTATCCTTGACCTATGTTAATAATTCAGTGTTTAAAGTTGTTTCCACCATTCCTATGATGCCTTTATGATTATCAGGGAATATCATGCCTTATTATTCATATTCATTTACTCCCCATATATATGTCTTTTTTCTAACATGTATTAACTTATTCCATTATTATTTCCTTACCGGTATTTATAGACCACCCCTTTCATATTTATGTCCCAAGGTTATCCCATGCAGTTTAAAGTGTGAGCATGTTACAGAAGTTTTCAATAAAGAGAATGTATTTATTGTTTTAAGTTGTTATGTAGTGTACTTAATTCCCGAATACACTATAAGTATAAATATTTTTTTTATTAAGTGTAATGTTTTTCAAAAAATCATCTACTAATGTATAATAAAGAAGAGGGCTGTTATAATAATGGTTTGATTATTGATCCTCCTATACTTGTTAAACTAAAAAAACAAACATGTTTTTATGGAAATAGAACTATGATATGATCATTCTGATAAGATTCCAAGTAATTATCAATAATAACCCCCAATAACATCCATAGGTATTAGTATTCTATAAACACTTGGATGTACGAATTAATAAATAAAGCATTAGGCACTGAATTTTATTTCTCACGTGTATACAAAAATTCAAAATCGAACATCTCAAGATATACCATCCAACATCATTGTTTTAGGGTCAGGTCCCTTTACAAGAATACATGTCTCAAACTTATTTGATCCATAAAATAGTTAAATTTTCTCCAAAATAATATTGATTCCATATTTTTAGGCCATGGAACACTAAGTATAGATCTAGATCAATGGTTGGATAGTTATTCTCCTCTATCCTTAATTTTTGTGAATTGTGTGATAGGAAATGATCTACCACCATAAGTAAAATAATTACTCAAGATATAGAAGAATATAAAAATAAAATATATCCCTCACATGGTTTTGGTATGGTATGTATATGTTCAAACATGAGATGATCCATGAGTTCTTAAAATTATTTCTATCAATATTTACTCCAACAGAATAAAATACCCTTCCATGTCAACACAGTCATGAGAGAAGAATTATTTGAGAAATCATGAACAAATAGATGATATTGTCTGCTAATAAAAATAATTAGTATTTCAAGGAAATTATGGTATTTGATATTAAATAATTAACATAATATTATCTATAAAAACCATTATGATTTTTTCCTAGATGACATGCTAAACAAAGTGAACTTATTATATCGAAATATTAGAATTTTAGAATTTTTCATAGATGAAGTGTTATAATAATATGTCCAATAAAATATCCATGTTCCATTCAAGATCATATTTCATATGAAAATACATAAATATGACATTAAAAATTAAAAAAAATGAAGGAGTATAGGTATCTATTAATGATATGAATCATTAAAAACTCATGGAGCATTAGTTAGAACAACAGGAATGAAAAATTACATAGTGTGGTGGTAATGATGAATAAATGTTGTCATGGGGTTATATAATTTCCCAAATTAGTGTTTTTGGTACCCTAATGAAAGATCAATATTTAAGAACCACATGGATACTTTCAACTAATCAAACTTGTCATAAATTTCTAAAAGAGGATTTAAATTCCATATTTTAATATGATTCATCTTTTGATAATCAACACAAAGTCAGAGTGTATCATTAAAATTCTTATCAAATAGAACAAGAGTATCCTCAGGATGTGAAATTATTCTACTTAAAAACCTTTATTATGGATAATTTTGATGGACATTCTACTAACATAATTCTATTAGTACCATTATATAAGATGGAAGTGAAATTGTATTCATTTAAGTGAGTTGGTCGATATAAAATTTCACTTCTTATAGTGGTGGTATATAGAGAACCCTATACTTATAAACATGTTTTAACAAGATTCATAAACATAAATATCCATTAATACAGCACAAAGATCATATATTCCTAGTTTCATCGGAAGAATAGGTTCATAATTCATAAAATGAAATTAAAATAGGGAATCCTTAATTTATTATCCATAATGAGCTCCTAAAATCCATTTGATCTAATAAAACTGAATTGGATAACCTATATAAATACATAAATAAAGGGGTCCTATGAAAATTATAGTAAAGGAATGAGCATGATAAGGAAGAATAATATACAAGTTGAAGGTATTACATGATATGATAAAAGAGAAGGTCTATGAGAAATCAAGTGGAAACATAACATAAAGGGAATAGTATCATAAGATCATAGAAACATGGAAAATTGGAAATTATATAAAAAATTATGTAAAAATAATTCAAGGATAACTAACAAGACAACATCACATAGTGTACATATCCTAAAGTTGATTAATAGGTTCACTCCGCAATTCATTACATGAGTTCTCATGAGACTAAAACAATACCTATTACATTAGAGAGATATATAATTTCAGACCCACCAATAAAATTAATTTCATATAAAATTATATGGGTTTGAGAAAATTATATTATCTATAAGGTATAAATATAATAATTTCCCACAAAATAAAATGGATTGCAAATTATTTTTCCATAACGTAATCTAAAGATGTTCTTTAATGATGGAATTTTAGATATGATCATAAGTAATATATTACCCTGAAAAATAAAAGGATAACAATCTAGAAATAAATATGATAGAAATATGTACATAATTTATAAGCATTTGAAAACATTAAAGAGATATAAAGTTAGATAGTGAGAGAATAGATATAACCTAATGAAAAGGTTGGGTTAGAATGATGTATTACATTGTGTATGATTTTCCACATGAATTATTAATCAAACTAAATAATAAAATTAAATATTTTATTTTATTTATTAATAACATTTCAAAGATTATTATTCCTTTAATAATATTTATTAAAATGTCCTACTAAATTATATAACCAATTAATTTCATGTCATATGTTTTAACAAAAAACGACTCGAACATAAAAAACCACTTTAGTAAGTTGAGTAAGGTCCTATAGATTATTAATTAATCATATTTATAATGGTTACCATGAAATAATTATCAATGATATATATAAATTAAACTTTTTAAACCATACATGAAATATTGTTTTGAAAAATTATGTAACACCCCAAGCTTTCACGGTACACTTCTCTTTGAATAATACAGTAGCCTGTGTTGTACGCAACTTCGAGTTCTAACACACACCCCAACCAATAAAACTAGACGTTATAAATACTAATACCCACTTTTTGAAATTTTATAAATTTTATCTTTCAAAATGTACTTCATTTTTGGATTTGGAATATCAAAATTATCCTAGGGTGAATTTTTGGTATTTTTCTGAAAACATTCAATTTTGGATGAATAGTAAAAAACACTAAGTTATAGTTTAAAATTGCTATTTTGTTTAAATAATTATTTATTTAAATTTAATTAATGTCAAAATAGATACATAATACCTATATATGTTCAATTTAATTCATTGGAGTTAGTTTAGAATAATTTTAGATATATAAAAACATTATTGAACTTTTCACCGTATTTTACCCACCTCCTAAGAGAATTTGGAAATTCAAATAAAACGTAATTTTACAACTTCTGTAAGTGGAATTTATAAAATTTGAGTGACACAGTTAATATAAAGGAGTAAACTGTGGTTCAATTAGATGAAAATAATTTTTGGTGAAAAGTAACTTTTTCTTTTATTTACCACGGTTAAAAGTGAATTTGGTAATTAAGGGTAAAAATGATATTAATATTACCCTAACACATGTCCTAATTCTATTGGACAAGTTTATCTCGACAAAAAAACCGTAGGAATAAAATATTATCATTTAGGTCCACCTGTATTAGATTAGGACATTAATTATTATCTAATTCAAAGAAGAGTTAAAAGAGTTAAAATCAATGTTTAATTAATAAAACATTTTTAATATAGGTCTATACATAAGATAAATTCGATTATAAATATTAATTAGAAATATAAACATATTTCCTACATAATGGTGTTTTATTTATAATTTTTTGACATTTAATAATTTAATTTATTTATGACACAATAATGATGAAGTATTTTTCTTATTAATGAAAGAATCAAATAATTTGTATTATAAAAGTTAAAATAAATATAATTTGAAAGTTTTGATGCCATCCAAGAATTGTATTGGTTAATATTACATGTTAGGATTTTTTAAATTAATTTTATTCGAACTAATAAAGTTGGTAAGACTTTAACAAAAATCAATTATTGAATAGTGTCAAAATTGACATAAATAAGTTTTTAAAACAAATACAATATTATTAATTGAAATTATATTCCTAAAAATCTAAGTATCAGAAAAAGGACTTATATCATGATAGGTGTATCATTAATGGACCACTTGGGGATTTATTGGATATATATAGTATGTTTATTAACAATATAATATAAAAATACAAAGTGACATGGTAAATGTCAAACAAATTAACTAAGTGTTAAAACTAAATGATAAGGTTAATATAATGTCCCAAACCTCTATATAATCTACTGGTTGAAATCATTTAGACCCATCACCACCATATACTTTTAATAATATACTTTTGTGCCATTAGAAACCAAATATTAATTTATTATAAAATAATACTTTAAGTTTGTCCTAAAGATCCCCTTCTCCCCGTTTTAAAAGGACACCACTTCTAACCAATTCTTCACACCTTCAAAGCCTTTTGGATCTTCCAACCCCTGCCCAATTATTCTCTCAAAATCCCTCAATTCTACCTATAGGCTTTAGTTTTATCAGAAATCCAACCTAAGGATCCCTTTTGATCAAATCAAAAGGAAGAACCCGAAAAAGAGGTAATTTTTTCACCACCCTCTTTCAAGTTCATTTCTTTTCAACTAATTCTTTATTTGTTATTTCCATTATAAAATAATAAATCCAGTATATTCTATATAATGTGATGTTATTATAAATATGGTACAACCATATTCATTATTCTATCAATCCTTTGAATGACATGTCACCGTACGTGCGTACGTACGACCTACCGTCTCCACGTCCTGGTGTAGTTGTTATTCAATACATTATTATTTGAATGGGTATAATAATGATGTTTAATTCAAGTAAATAATAAATATAACATTATAATTATTCTGTATATATGACATACCATCCAATTATATATTATATTAATATCAAAAGAATGATATTATCGCTTGTGCGTACGTCCGGACTACCGTCTCCACGAACGTGATGACATTCATTCTCCATCGTATCCATTCAAGTATAATTCTCATTTGATGATTAAAAATAATGTTTAAGGATTTCATATCATTATGGATATGAATAAGATACAACCTATTCATAACAAACACTGCATATGTAACAAAACATATAAAAGAAAACGAGTAATTTAACACCCGAAACGACGATAATACTATGATATTATTAACAAAGCAATGTTAAAAGATCATATATGATATCATATTAATGTATACGATTCTTGAATAATTTAATAACAATTATTTCACCATTATACAGGAGGTCAACCTACCCCCAACCAAGGAAACGTACAAGGTAAGGGGTTATTTCACAATCTCTTCATTATCCGAGGTTGTGTATACATAATTATCTACTGGGACCTATTTATCATCCACATCCATGTTTCTTAAAAATGTATTTCAAAACATTCTTACTATTTTACAGAATATGGGTTAAAGTCATTTATACCCTTGTTTGACTTTTTATAAGAAGATTATAAAGGAATCTTTCCATCGTTTTCCAAAAAAAGTCATTTTTGACCTTTTTGACAGAATTAAGGTAAGAATGTATTTTTTTAACTTATACGGCATGTGCAGCTATTTTCCACCATTATAAAATCTTAAAAGCTTCCCTTAAAAGATTATAATGATATTTTCAAATTAAATATGTTATTTTATAATCATATCACTTTCAAAGGATTTCAAAAAAAAAGAGATACTTCTCTCAAATAGTTTTGATTTCATCTATGTCAACATCCATTGATGAATTTTAAGCTTATTTGAAGTTGATTTATTATGATACAAAACATCCATATTGTATTGAAGGTTTTTTGATATGATTGACTATGGATGTGTTATTTTTATACCATTCATGGTATATGGAGAAAGTATTTACATTACATATGCTAGTTTTAATATGAATGATTATGTTATGTTTAAACCTGTTCATATGAGGAATGCATTAGAGTTAGTAAGTGATGGGTGTAGACTGCTATAGCTCGTTGATGCATCGGTAGGTCTCATGAGAGAAACTAGTGTCTTGGCACAAGGCCTTGACAAAATCTTATTTGTAGTTTTGGCACAAGGCATTGACTATGTGGTTATGATAGTCTGGAATTATGTATTCCATCATTATGAAAGTGGTTGTTGATAATGCATGTGATTATTTGACTAGTAGAATATTTATGTGAATAAGTAAATGGCATTATTTCTTTCTACTTATTCCATATTATACTGGAGATCACATTCAAATTGCTTTGTTTATAGTTATACATTGCCTTAAATGTTTATGTTTATTTATGAAAGTTTCTTCTATATTGTTATCCTTACTGGGCATTTGAGCACACCCCTTTCTATGTTTTATTTTTCCATGATATGAAGAAGTATTTTTAGAATGACCTGCAGGGATAGAATAATGGGATATGAGTGTGGAGACAGGATTTTGTTGTAGTTTTCACTTTATGATGTAATGTAACATTTATGAAGGTATCTAGTGTTTTCAAGGCTACAAAACTAATTGGTGTTTCAAGACATGATCTTTTGTGATCATGCCAATGTTATGTAATAATGCACCGACTCTAGGTAACTGGGGTCGGGGCATTATAGTTGGTATAAGAGGAAGTTTAGTACAATCCTTGGGAGCTGGATTTAGATAAACTTTGATTAGAGCATATAGATCTTTGATAGACATTGAGGATTAGTATAGAAGAACTTCCTAGACTTTTGGTATTATAGATATTTTGTGAGTTTTCTGAGAAATACATCCCTATCTGGATATGAATAGGTAGAGGCAGCTCTGGCACAGATGTACCTAGGGGTAAAACCTGAAAACACCGATTTGAGCTAAACATGAATGGGAACTGGTGCACAACAATGGGCCTTGCTTCACTCTTTGTTATGACACTCTCGGGGGATATGCTTAGGATAATTCTCATTTTCTTTACAAACCATTATGAAGGGTTTATGAGTATATACTTCTCAAAAATTTTTTTTATGATTATCGATTATATCCATAAATTGTTCAATTTATGTTAAGTGTTTTACAAGTTTGGAATTATGTATTTCGATTCATAAACTAATCTAGTTTATGCCATTTTTGAGAAATGGCGCTTAGTGGAAGGAATGGGAACAGTATCAATGCACACAATCCATGTAGGGATTCCCTCCGTCTCAAGATAATTATAGTGGAGCTGGTGATTCAACTGGTGCTGATTAGCTAATCACCATACTGGGAAAACTCACTCGGGTTATGAATAATAACCTTACCCGTTTGGAGCACATTGATCCACAACATGGAGTATCAATGTTAAATCGCTTCATGAGGCAACAACTGCCGACATTCAATGGGAGTACAGATCTCTTAGTAGATGAGAAATGGATAAATTCCTTAGAGAAAATATTCCATTCCTTGGGGAGTAGTGAAAGGGAAAAAGTTTTCATGGCATTTTACCACCTCACGGGAGATGCTGATCAATGGTGGTCATTGATACAAAACACAAAGGAAGATGATGAAGTGTCAAATATGGAATGGAGGGAGTTCATAGAGATTTTATTAGAAAAATACTTTCCTTGTGACAATTGAGCAGATATTGAAATTCAATTTCTGAGACTGAGACAAAAGGAAGATGAGAATGTCACAAAGTATGAGGCTATCTTTACTAGTTTAAAGAGGTATGCTACAGATTATATACACAACCCAATAAGTAAGATTGATAATTTCTTTGATGGGTTAAAACCATTTCTCTATCGAGAATTTCTTTCACAAACCATCTCGTTGTACAAAGATATTGTCTCATGCGCTATCAAGACAGAAAAATAAATCTCTATGTCTTACGACTTTAAGGGAAAACAAGAGAAGAAGAGATCTATTGACCACTTTGGAAATGGAAATAAAGAGAAGAAGGGAAAAATTTATTATCCATCCTGCAGTAATTATAAGAAGAAACACCCCATTACTTGCTTGAAGGGAATGTGAGTCTATTACATGTGTGGTGAAAAATCCCACCAAGCTCATAATTGAAAGGGAAAGAGAGTTTCTGACCACATGGAATTATATAATTAAAGAGAGATGGTACATTATGAAAATGAATGTCTTAAGCATCGGGATAACTTACCTCATAAAAGGCCAAGGGATCATGGCTAAGCTTATGCTATCCCTACTGCTGAGGTAGAAGCTCCGAAAGACATGGTGGAAGGTAATTTAATGGTTTCCACAAGTATAGAAAATGATTTATTTGATTCTAGATCTTCACATTATTTCATATATTCCTAGTTTTCTAAGAAAATTAGATATTTCCAATTTGATTTAACTAGGGAGTTTTCAGTTAAAACTCTTAAGGGAAGTATCATTGCAACAAAGTTTTGTGAATCAGTCCCCATTATAGCACATAAATGTTCTTTATCCGCTGATCTCATCATCATACCTATGATTGTGTTTGATATAATCCTCAGTATGGATTGGATTTTGGAGCATGATACGATGATTTATTGTAAGAAGAAGGAGGTTACTATTTTTGATGATGATGATAAGGAACACCTTATCATTAGAGAAGAATCATCACCACCTAATTCATATCTAGATCCACCCCCAGTAGCTCAACTAAATTCAATTATTGGGGAAGAAGAGAATGAAATGACTGTGGGTGGGGAAAGGAATGTTCAAATAGAGGATGTACCTATTGTTAAAGAATATGTAGATCTGTTTCTGGAAGATTTACCTAGATATCCTCCAGAATGAGAAGATGAGTTTTCCATTGATTTAATTCCTAGATCAAGGCCAATATCGAAGACCACTTATAGACTGGCCACTATAAAATTAGTTGAACTAAAGAAACAACTAGAGGAATTGAGTAATAATGGATTTATTCACACTAGTGTTTCTCGATGGGGATCCCTTGTTCTTTTTCTAAAAAGAAATATGGATCTTGGAGGTTATTTATCAACTTCAGGAAGATCAATTCTATAATAATAAAGAACAAGTATCCCTTAACTTTCATTGATGATTTATTTGACCAACTACATGTAGCTAAATAATTTTCAAATATTGACCTTCAATCTGGATATCATCAGTTGTGTGTGGAGAAAGAAGAAATTCTGAATACAATATTTCGAACCAGGTACGAGCATTACGAGTTTACAATAATGCCTTTTGGGATGACTAATACACCCTCTGTGTTAATGGATCTAATGAACAGAGTTTTCATGGAATATCTTGATGAATTTGTAGTGGGATTTATTGTTGAAATCTTGGTATACTCCAAAAGTAATGAAGATCATGAAAATCACTTGCGCATTATATTGAATACTCTGAGAAGACATGAATTATATGGGATATTTAGAAAGTGTGAGTTTTGGCTTCAGGAGATTTCTTTTTTGGGCCATATTATCTCTAACAATGGAATCTCTGTTGATCCTTCTAAGACCAAGGCAATCCATGATTGACCAACACCAGTGAGTATAACCGAGGTAAATAGTTTTATTGTTTTAGCAGGTTATTATCGATGTTTCATCCAGAATTTCGCCCGATCGGATAACCTATTAACAAAGCTCACATGTAAAGGGGTTAAATTTTTTTGGACAAAAGAGTTTGAAGAATGTTTTGAAGAACTGAAGAGAAGATTAGTCAATGCTCCTATATTGACACTACCATCGGGGAATGATGGGTTCATTATTTATAGTGATGCATCGAATAAAGGACTTGGTTGTGTCATTATGCAGAATGATAGGGTTATTTCCTATGCATCACGACAGCTAAAAATTCCCGAGCAAAACTATCCTACTCATTATCTTGAGTTAGATGCTGTAATATTTTCTTTGATTATATGGATACATTATCTATATGGTGAAATATATGAGATATATACCAATCACAAGAGTTTGAAGTATATTTTCACACATAAAGAACTCAACATGATGCAAAGGAGATGGCTTGAACTACTCAAGGATTATGATTGCACGATACACTACCACCCAGGGAAGAAAAATAAGGTGGAAGATGCTTTGAGTAGAAAGGATCATGGAGTTTTGAACGTGATGGGAATTGAAAGGGATCCTATTTTCATGGATCTAGTGAAGAAGGATATGGTAATTGAAATGGAAGGTGAAGCATCGATACTTTTTCAAATGGTTTCCAAACCATATTTACTAGAAAGGATAAAGAGTCATCAGACCGATGATGAATAATTTCAAAATAAGATTAAAGCTGTGCATGATGGGAGATTGAGTGACTTTGTGTATGAAGAGAGAATTTTGAAATTTGGGAAGAGACTTTGTGATCCCAATATACTTGATCTAAAAAGGGAATTATTGGATGATGGTCATAGTTCCAATTTCTATATACACCCCGGGAGCCCCAAAATGTATAGAGATTTGAAGGAACATTTTTGGTGGGACAACATGAAGAGGGAGATTGCTTATTTTGTGTTAAGATGTATGGTTTGTCAACAAGTGAAAGATGGAAGGAAAAAACCTGAAGGAGTCATGCAACCTCTTCCCATACATGAGTGGAAGTGGGATAATATTTTGATGGATTTCATCATGGTGCTACCAAAGAATCCAAGAAGTAATGATGCAATATGGTTTATTGTTGATCGAATTACCAAGTCAGCACATTTTCATACTATAAGAGAGGAATTACCACTTGAACGTCTAGAAATACTATATATTAATGAAGTTGTGAGACTTCATGGAGTACCCCTATCGATTTTTTCTGATCGTGATCCCCGTTTTATTTCAAGATTCTGGAAGAGTTTTCAGAAGGCCTTAGATACTGAACTTCGTTTGAGCACTGCCTACCACCCTCAAATAGATGGACAATCAGAACGGACTCTTCAAACCTTAGAAGACATGTTGAGATCTTTCTCACTTGACTTTCTAGGTATGTGGAATCAATATTTACCTCTGGTGGAATTATCCTATAACAATAGATTCCATTCGAGTATTCAGATGACACCATATGAAGCGTTATACGGAAAGAGATGTCACACACCAACCTGTTGGGATGATGTTGGTGAAAGAAAACTTGTAGGCCCAGAACTGGTGGAGGAAACGATGGAAAAGGTGAAGGTAATCCAGAACCACATCAAAGCTGCTCAAATTAGGCAGAAGAGCTATGCCGATAACCGAAGGAAGGATTTGGAATTTCAGGTAGGAGATCATGTTTTCTTGAAGGTATCTCAATGGAAGGGAGTTATACGTTTCGGAAATAAAGGTAAATTGAGTCCTAGGTACATAGGAGCTTTTGAAATTCTGGAACGAATTGGGGCTGTAGCTTACCTTTTGGCAATGCCGCTAAGAATCTCCAAAGTTCACAATGCGTTCCATGTATCACTGTTGAGAAAATACATGCCTGGCCCAACACATGTACTCACCTATGAGGAATTAAAACTGGAACTTGACCTGTCTTATTGCGAATATCCTGTCAAGAATCTTGATACGAGAGAACAAGTGTTGAGAAACCGGACGACTGTTCTGGTAAAAGTTCTATGGAGAAACCATAAGATGGAAGAGGCAACGTCGGAACCCATGGAACATATGATGAAGAACCACATGAGTCATTTATACAGTGGTATTCTAGAAATTACGAGGATGAAATTATATTAAGGAGGGGAGAATGTAATACCCCATGCTTCCACGGTATGCTTCTATTTGAATAATACAGTAGCGTGTGTTGTACGCAACTTCGAGTTCTAACACACACCACAACCAACCAAACTAACCGTTATGAATAGTAATACCCACTTTTTAAAATTTTATAAATTTTATCTTTCAAAATGGACTTCATTTTTGGATTCAGAATATCAAAATTAGCATATGGTGAATTTTTTAAATTTTTCTGAAAACATTCAATTTTGTGATGAATAGTGAAAAAACATTAAGTTATAGATTAAAATTGAATTTTTATTTAAATAATTATTTATTTAAATTTAATTAAGGTAATAATAGATAATAATACTTATAAATGTTCAATGTAATTCATTGGAGTTATTTTAAAAGAATTTTAGATATATAAGAATTTTATTGAACTTTTCACCATCTTTTACCCACCTCCTAGGAGAATTTGGAAATTCACATAAAACTTCATTTTACCACTTCTGTGAGTGGAATTTCAAAAATTCAAGATCCACAGTTAATATCAAGGAGTAAAATGTGGTTCAATGAGATGAAAATAATTTTTGGTGAATAGTAACTTTTTACTTTTATTTACCACGATTAAAAGTCAATAGGGTAATTAAGGGTAAAAATGATATTAATATTACCCTAAAACATTTCCAAATTCTATTGGACAAGTTTATCTCAACCAAAAACAACCTTAGGAATAAATTATTATCATTTAGGTCCACCTGGATTAGATTAGGACATTAATTATTATTTAATTCAATGGAAGAGTTAAAAGAGATAAAATCAATGTTTAATTACTAAAACATTTTTAATATAGGGTTATACATAAGACAAATTCGATTATAAATATTAATTATAAAGATAAAAATAATTCCTAAATAATTTTATTTTATTTATAATATTGGGAAATTTAATAATTAAATTTATTTATGACACAATAATGATGCATTATTTTCCTTATTAATGAAAGAATCAAATAATTGGTATTATAAAAGTTAATATAAATATAATTTGAAAGTTTTGATTCCATACACAAATTTTATTAGTTAATATTACATGTTAGTATTTATTAAATTAATTTTATTTTAAGTAATAAATTTTTTAAGACTTTAACAGAAATGAATTATTGAATAGTGTCAAAATTGACATTAATGAGTTTTTAAAACAAATATTATATTATTAGTTGATATTCTATTATTAAAAATATAAGGTTCGGCCAAAGGACTTATATCAGGATATTTCTATCATTAATGGACCACTTTGGGGTCTCTTGGATGTATATAGTATGTTTATTAACTATATAATATAAAAATACAAAGTGACATGGTAAATGTCAAACTAATTACCTAAGAGTTAAAACTAAATGATAAGGTTAATATAATGAACCAAAACTATCTAAAATCTATCGGTTGAAAATATTTATACCCATACCCACCTTAGACATCTAATAATCCACTTTGGAGCCATTAGAAACCGAATATGAATTTATTATAAAATAATACATTAAGTTTTTCCTAAAGAGACCCTCCTCCCCCTTATAAAGGGAAACCACTTATAACCAATTATTCATACCTTCAAAGACTTTTGGTTCTGCCAAACCCTGCACAATTATTCATTCAACTTCCTTCAATTCAACCTATAGGCCTTATTTTGATCAGAAATCCAACCTATGGAGCCCTTTTTATCAAATCAAAAGGAAGAACCTGAAGAAGAGGTAATGTTTTCACCACCCTCTTTTAAGTTCATTTCTTCTTCAACTTCTTCTTTATTTGTTTTTTCCATTATAAAATAATAACTCCTGAATCTTCTATATAATGTAATGTTATTATAAATATGTTATAACCATATTCAGTATTATATCCATCCTTTGAATGACATGTCACCATACGTGTGTACGTACGGCCTACCGTCTCCACGTCGTGGTGTAATTGTTATTCAATACATTATTATTTGTATGGGTACAATAATGATGTGTAATTCATGTAAATAATAAATATAACATTATAATGATTATGTATATATTATATACCATCCAATTATTTATTATTTTAAAATCAAAATAATGATATTATCGCTCGTGCGTACATACAGACTACCGTCTCCACGAACGCGATGAGATTCATTCTCCATCGTATCCATTCAAGTATTATTTTCATTTGATGATTAAAAATAATGTTTAAGTAATTGATATCATTCTGTATATGAATAAGATACAACCAATTCATAACAAAAACAACTTATGTAACAAAACATATAAAAGAAAATAGGTAAGTTAACACCTGAAACGACGATAATACTATGATATTATTATCAAAGCAATGTTAAAAGATCATATATGATATCATATTAATGTATATGATTCTTTAATAATTTAATAACAATTATTTCACTATTATACAAGAGGTTTACCTACCCCCAACCAAGGAAATGTACAAGGTAAGGGTTTATTTCACAATCTCTTCATTATCCGAGTTGTTTATACGTAATTATCAACTGGGACCTCTTTATCATCTACATCCATGTTTCTTAAAAATGTATTTCAAAACATTCTTACTATTTTATAGAATATGGGTTAAAGTCATTTATATGCTTGTTTTACTTTTTATAATATTTTTATAAAGGAATCTTTCTGTTATTTTCCAAACAATGTCCTTTTTAACCTTTTCGATAAAATTAAGGTAAGAATGTCTTTTTTCACTTATATGGTGGGTGTGGCTATTTTCCTCCATTATAAAGTCTTCAAAGCTTACCTTACAAGCTTATAAGGATATTTTAAAATTAAATGTTTTATTTTATAATTATGTGAATCTTAAATGATTTTAAAAAAAGTGATACTTCTCTCAAATAGTTTTGATTTTATCTATGTGAACATCCTTTGATGGATTTTAAGCTTATTTGAAGTTGATTTATTATGATACAAAACATCCATATTGTATTGAAGGTGTTGTGATATGATTGACTGTGGATGTATTATTTTTATACTATTCATTGTTTATGGAGAAAGTAATTACATTTCGTATGCTAGTTTTAATACGAATGTTTATGTTATGTTTAAACCTGTTCATATGAGGAATGAATTGGACTTAGTAAGTGAACGGTGGAACCCGTTGTAGCTCCTCATTGCATCGATAGGTCCAATGAGACAATCTAGTGTCTTGGCATAAGGCCATGACAAAATCTTATTTGTAGTCTTGCCACAAGGCTATGAATATTTGGTTATGATAGTATGGAATTATGCATTCAATCATTATTAAAGTGGTTGTTGATATTTCATGTGATTATTAGATTAGTAGAATATCTATGTAAATATGTAAATGGCATTATTTCATTTTACTTCTTCCATATTATGCTGTTTTTCAAGTTTAAAAGGCTTTTGTTTTAGTTATAAATTTCCTTAAAGGTTTATGTTTATTTATAAAAGTTTCCACTATATTGTTATCCTTACTAGGAATTTGAGCTCACCCCTTTCTATGTTTTATTTTTCCAGGATGTGAAGAAGTATTTTATGAATGAACAATAGGGATAATATCAGGGGATGTGAGTGTGGAGACAAGATGTTTTTGTAGTTTTCACTTTACGATGTAATGTAACATTTATGAATGTATCCAGTGTTTCCAAAACTACTAAACTAATCGATATTTTGAGACTTGATATTTGTGATCATGCCAATGTTATGTAATAATGCACCGACTCTGGGTAAATGGGGTCAGGGCGTTACAAATTATCTATGTTATAATCATGGAGATGGTAGACCATATGTACACATGAGTAATGTTTCTATTTTTAGATGATAATGATAAAAATAATTTAATTGTTATTTTTTTATTTCTATAAATTTAATTGTATCATAAATATCATATTATTTATTTAAATACTCTTACATAAACCAATAATGTGATGTAGTAATATAAATGAATAAAATCACTTCATGAGGCAGTATTCCACCGTAAACATGAACAATGTTATCATTTTTTCAATGGATGGTATGGTAATAAATTATATGACAAATGTAATGACACAAAGCATGAAGTATATGGACATTACATTAATTTTTTGTAATAATTAATAAATGATGAAAAGAATTCCCATATATTTTATTAGTTTATTATCTTTGGAAATTGGGAAAAATAAATAACCGGTTGATAAAAGATCTACATCGCCTCCAGTGTTTTCTATCATAATTTGAGCCCCTTTTGGCACATCTTACTGAATACTCTTCTTTATATCTTTGGGAAAAGAAACATAAAATGGGGTGGGATCAAATTCGAAATAAGGTTAAAAATGGAAAATATGAAACAAAACAAAAATATAAGAATGTAATAACTTTAATATAAATTTTTAAAATCATATAATGTATAATAAATATCAAAATCCAATGTCATGAAATAAATCCTGGTAGTTCATAAGGCATAAATCATAAAAGAATAAGATCCATGAGAAAATAACATTGGAATTAAACATGGAATTGTGGAAAATACATAATAATATGAAAAAATTTAAATATTATCCAGGTCTTGTTTCCAAGACCATCATAGTGGAAAAAGTCTATTACTGAACCATGTTTACTGGCTGTTCCAGCCCTATATTACTAAGCTAGATTTACATGTCATTCCACCCCTATATTACTGAACCAGATTTATTACCTATTCCATTAATGTATATATCATGAGGTATAAATATTTACCAAATTCATTGGAGGTAAATATATGTCATACCCATCTCATAATAAAATCATTCTTAATTGTTCTATAATAACATAAATCATTTATCATAACATAACCCAAGGAATAAAATATGAATCTTAAACATCATTCCATCATAACATAATCCATGTAAAACAATTGGATTTCATAAATAACATTCCATAATAAACTTAATAAACTATAATAATAATAGGGATATTATACTTGAAAAATATCCTTAATCGTAGATGTAAAATAATTTTGATAAAACACTTGAGATTTTTATTGATAAAAATATTCTTTATTTTAGAAAAATATTTATTTTCTTAAAACACCACAATTTTTTTTAAAATAATTTATTTTAAAATAAACATGAAAACATGTAAGAGAATATTTTTTGAAATAATGCATTATGAATGCAAAAACTTCCATTCATGCTGTATAAGTTAAAAAACATTCTTCTCATACTTTTTCACAAAAATCCAAAAAGCACCTCGTATGGAGAATGAATGAAATATTCATTCCAAACAATGTAGTAAAGGTAAAAATGGGTAACAAATATTTTAATATTTACATAGGATAATAATAAACATTTTAAAAATAAATTTAGAAGAAATGGACATGGATGATAAATATACCCTGGTAAATAATTATGTATAATCAATCTCATATAATAATGATATTGTGAAATTATCACTTACCAATTTATAATTAGTTAAATAATGTGCTTGATAAAATAAATAAAATTATTTGAATGTGAAAATATCATAACCTTCATAATAATAATCATAAAAACAGCAATGGGAATCATAAACACCACACAAAAGAAATAGGTGGTGTATAAGGCATATGTCCCAAAGAAATAAAATTGAGACTAAATAATCCCCTACCTTAGGTCCGATTTCATTTTTACGTATCCAAAACTCCTGTATAATAGTTTAAATAATTTTATTAACTTATTAAAGAACCATATATAAATTTATGAAATCATATGTGATCATATTAACACCCATTTAATAATATTTCATTATTACTCTTCTTTCGGTGTTAACTACTTTATTTTATCTTCCATGTTTTGTCATATAAGACCAAATTTTTTTAAATAGGATATAGTTCCATAATTTAATGATTTATATTAAGGTAACATATATCATATTTATTCATTATATACATTTATATAATCATGTAAGAATGGTGGATATGGATATTAATAACATCACATCATGGAGAAGGTAGGTCATACGTACGCACATGCGACGATATCATTCCCATAATTGTGAAATGATATGGAAGTGAATGAAATATAATTTATACCAGAATATATGTAATATTATAATAATCACATATTGTTATTACTTACATAATTATATCCATCCAAGTAATATTTTAGTGAAAAACATATTACCCCACAACATGGAGACGGTAATCCATACATAAGTATGCATCACGATTTCATATTTCATAGGATGGATAGAAGATTAAATAAAACTATTATATTAAAATAATAACATCTCAGTATATACCTGATATTTTATTTATTAGTTAATAATTTAAATATCAATGAAAGAGTAAGTAGAAGAAGAAATAATGTGAAAGAATCAGTAGAAGAGATTATATCTTGTACGACGTTTTCCCTCTAAATTTCATTTTCAGGGAAATGAAGTAGGTCTTTTGAGAATAAAAAAACTATATAGTTTAACTAGATAATTTGAGAAGGGAAAAAGGTAGGGTATGTCTGATTTTTTGGGCTCAATGTAAAGTAAAGAGGCGAGGGAGGATGTACCCTTTAAAAATTGAGTTGCGGGGAACATTTGGAACCACCAAAAATATTCATTTAAAATAAATGAAAACCACATCCAAAACACCAAAAATGTAATATTTTAGAATATTGGGTGAGATAATATTTTAATATCATCAACTATTAAATTTTAGACAAATTTTCCTATCAATTTAAACCTAATCATTTTAATTAACACTTAGTTATTCAATTTTAAATTTAACTAAGGTAACAAATGCTTCAACATTAAAATAATGAAATTTTATTTATTAGGTATCAATTAGACCATAAATAAAAAATGTATAACAGTATATGCATATCATGATTATTTTATATATTTAAAAATTTATTATAATTTTTAAATAATTTAATAAATCATTTTTTCACAAAATTTCAATAGTGTCAATTTAGACACAATTCATTTTGTGGTTTTTAAAAAATATCATGATAAGAATTTATCATTGAATAAAATATTTCTTTATATCCATAAGGTGCCAAGTTAATCTATATAATTCATTGTATATATTAATTATCCATAATAATATTTATTTTCATATTTTTAATCACATTAATATGATATTTCCATTAAAAAAATAATTCCTGCATCAGTTTTGTTTAATTACTTAATATAATTATTTTTTGAATAAAAATAAAAATAAAATATTATGAATAAAGTAAATATTATATATTTCATAGTAATACTTATATTAATATATATATTCTGTATAATTCAACAATAAAAATGTTATATTTATTAAAACATGAATGTGACAACTTTAACATCACTTTAAATAATATATTTTATGTGTCATAATCTTATAAATATTGATTCAAATGATCAATAAATAGACCCTTGGATGATTATGGTCAATATATACTCTACCAATAAATTTTTTGATGTTTTTTTGTATTTTAATTGTAATTATCATTTTATTTGGAAAACATTTATTGATTTTTCAATAATTATATAATTTTTGAATCATAATTGTATATGAATTTAAGGTAATTATATAAATTTTAAAAATTATAAATAAATCACCATGATGTATATAATTTTAATATATTTGTGGAGACTATTTATTATTGAACATTTCTCATATTTATCACCATTGTAATATTATTTTACTTATTAGGTGTAAGAGGGTGACATGTTGCGAGTTTCTTTTATTTTAATAATATATATATTTTACTCATGAACAAGTATCCATTAAATGAGTCAATTAATATCCTTAATTTTTAAGGGTCTAATTTTTTATCTAATAGTATTTTGGTAGGTTTTACTGTAATTTAATAGTCCTTATCATATTATTTTCTACCCTAATTTACCCCATATAACATTAACCGTGATAAATAAAAATTACCATAGTTACAATTCATAAAATCCCAAAAAATTAATGGGGCCTATTTAGATAATTTAGACCCACTGATTCCAAATATAGAATAAATTTTTCAAAATTTTAAAAATATAAGTTTATGTAATTAAATTAAAATTATTCCTGTTTTCGGAATGAAAAACATGTTTTAAAAGTTCAAACATTGCAAAAGATTGAAGTGTTTTTACATAAAAATTCAATGTAAAATTAATGCCAATTACATAAATTGTATTGAATGGTAAAAATATATTCTATTTATACTTTATAACCATTAAATAATATAGTATGACCATATAAATTATATTGATGAAAACTATTTTTTTTCAATTAAAATTTAATATGTTTTTACTATTCATCAAAACATGAAAGTTTTCATAAAAATATCAAAAAATAATTCAAATTAATATTTATATCCCGATTCCAAAGAAGAATATTTATCTTGTTAACTATAATATATAAAAGTGTCAAAAACTATATTTAAAATCAGTGCACCATCAAAAGGTGGAAAAACAACATTTTTGGGAAAATAATTCTTTTATAAAAAAAATTGAATTTGTTCATATATCATGTCTAGAAAACATATAAGATGAATTTTTAACATTAAATATAATAAATTAAATATTTATTTTATTAAAAAAATAAATCAAGATTGATATTATTATTTTCTAAACTGGATTAAACATAGTCTTGCTTTAACTGAATTTTATCAAAATAACTTGAAATTATCTGTAACACAAGCCAAGCATAGTGTTGTGTATACTGTAATCTAAAATAATTTTTTTTCTATATAATATGATTATTTTTTTGTAGAAATAAACACTATAAATAAATGAAATTAAAAAATCTATGTTATAAAAATTTTAGGATGTTACATTCTACACCCTTTAAAATGAAATTATCCCTCAAAATTCGTCTGGTATATAAAAGTATTAATTCAGAAGAGTTTATTTCATAGAAACAAACATCAAAAAAATAAATTCTAAAACATCCTTTTGAAAAGGAATAGTTGTAAAATAATAGTTACCCAAAGTAAATTATAACTTGGTCTCTATGCAAGAGAACATATGAGAATATTTGTGCATGAAGGAAAATCATAAATAAATATAGAGATTGATAAAGACCGCTGATCAAAACAAAGTGGGTGAACTAGAGAGTGTTAACTATAACAAAACCATACAGTAACGAATCATGAAATATGTCACTAATATTATAACAAATTATGATAACATGACACCCTTTTATATCACGATCCATTTTCTTAATGTTTAATAATTTTCATGAGAGCATATACTTACATGATTTAGGTAAAATATCTCCATTGGTTATGCCTTGAACAATTTCCACTTCATCTATTATTCAAAGAAATGAAGTTGAATTTGTCATTATGGAATTGTTATCATATCATGCAAAACATAAATATAATTACAGGTCATTCCATATGTCATTATCACAACAAAAAAGTTAGAACATGTAATCATATTTATATAATTCCACCTATGGTGAAATAATAATTCATTGTAACAAATATAATTTAATGTTTGACATAAACTTTTCATAACTAGATAAACATAAAAAAATAAAAAACATTACAAATATGTTCACTAATCTAGGATTAACATTTGGCCACCATAAAACGTAAGGCATCTTTTGTTAGTCACATTCCCGACATGTGAACACTGTCATTATGTATTCTCACGAGTCATGTAAATTACCATAATTTCCATATATCCTTATTGAAAATATGAATGTTTTTTTATTCTAAAACATATTATATATATTCCTTAAGTCCCAATTTTTTTATACTTTATCCATGATTACATAATTCAATTGAAAACAAATTCATAATTTTTTCCCAAGAAACCAGTATCATTAAATTTACATATTCATATCCTGCATATCTTTATCCAAACATCATTATCTTAACGTAAGTGACATATTAAGGGTTCTAATTCCCTTAATCATGTTCTATCGAACTATATAATCTTACCCTTAAATAATTTTTTGTGTATTAATAACTATTTAACATATCCTTTCTAATCTGTAATGATAAACATATACTGAAAACACTTATATGTATCATGATTTGTATAATCATTGAATTCAGAAGCTATACACCTAAATCATCCAACTTTATTCTTAAACCATTTCTCAAGATCCATCATCATAGTCTTTATTAAAATATGAATCATGTCTTAAAGTTCCTCAACTTTAATCTAACAATGTTTCCTTTGTTTAATGTATACAATAATGCTAGAATATCCCATACCTTTCAAATATCATTTACAATATCTTTATACTTAGTAGTACAACCAATTCTAATACATCCTTCATGATTCTCTTTATGTGATTTATACATAGGAAATTATATTTCATAATTCTTAAACATTACAGATTTAAAACATTCAGGGTAAACTATGATTTATCTAGTTATAGATATCGAATAAGGCCAGAAATAAAAGTGTAAGAATAGATATCATAGATTAAAAACACATAAGTAAGGTAAATTACCTATATTGTATCAATATATGATATCTTAGGTGTAATCCTTGATTATTCATGATTATGAAAAAACTATAGGATTATAAAATATACTTATACATAACCATAGGTAAATCCCTAGAAATTCCATAGAATAATCTCTAGGGATCTCGCTCAATTTTTCTTATCCTAGTTTTCAAAATGTTAACTAAACCTTCACTCTAATACCAACTGTAATGACCCAAAGAATTAACTACATGGGAATTACATTACTTTTATGGAATAATTAATACCTAACACGAACATATGCCCAAATATCACATTAGTTTAGGGTCATTGGAGACTAGGAAATATAAAAAAATGCTTCATAAAACATCTACATCATCTCTTACTTTTTCCTTCATAATTGGAACCCCCTTTTGACACATTTTACTTAATACCCTTCTTCATATCCTATGGAAAAGAAACAAAAAGAAAGGTGATCTCAAAAGTGTAATATGGGTAACCATGGAAAATATGAAACAAAACATAAACATAATAATGTAAAAACATGAAAAAACATTTGAAAACCATACAAAGTATAAAAAATATTAAAATCACGAGTCATGAAGTATATCTTGTGTAATGGCCCGGACCTCTCCGGTCCACTACTTTGTGAAAATGTGGTGTTGGAGGTGTTCCGGGTGGTCAAGGTGACTTATCCCCCAGCCGCGCCCTACCGGTAGCTCGGTCTACCGGTAGCCGCGACCTACCGGTAGCTCGGTCTACCGATAGCCGCAGTCTACCGGTAGCTCGGTCTACCGGTAGTCGCAGCCTACCGGTAGCTCGGTCTACCGGTATCCACGGCCTACCGACAGCTTGGTCTACCGGTAGCCGCTACCTACCGGTAGCTCGGTCTACCGGTAGCCACCGCTTACCGGTACCTCGGTCTACCGGTAGCCGCAGTCTAGCAGTAGCTCGACTAACACTTTTCCAAATTTCTAGTTCTGTGAACAGTGTTTCCAGAATCCTAAGAGCTACTGATTCCTTCCTTTTCCAAATTTCACGTTTGAACAGTGTTTCCAGAATCCTAAGAGCAACCGATTCCTTTGCCAAATTTCACGTTTGAACAGTGTTTCCAGAATCCTAAGAGCTACCGATTCCTTCCTTTTCCAAATTTCACGTTTGAACAGTGTTTCCAGAATTCTAGGAGCTACCGATTCTTTCCTTTGCCAAATTTTGAGTATGTGAATAGTGTTTCCATCATCTAACAGTTTCGCCCCTTTGACATTTTCTTTGACGTAAAATACATTTTAAAACCTTATTTTAAGGACTTTAAGGCCGATTCAAAGGCCATAAATCCTATATTAATTATTCCTAAGGCCTTGATACTTTTACTTGGTTAAACAGCGTGGGTTAATGCGATCCGTTTTTAATAGAGAATAAATCAGATCTTAAACCGTCGCCTCTATAATTTTTTTAAAAGGAATGAGATATCATTCTTAGTTGTTCATCCAACTATTTCTCTTCTACAAGACGTTAGAACCTTGCAATAATTCCCGTAGGAGTTTCACAATCAAACGTTACTCGGATCAGTTCCGCTCTGGATGATGCAACCAAGCTGTGTCGATCATTCTTCCATATAAGTTGACGTGAGAGAAGGATTGTGGCCCGTTGTGTGGATAAAGGACGTCAAGAACTCTTCGAGGTAGGGGATTCATGGCTTCTCAAATTGCGTATGTGCAATCCTAGAATTAACATGATTTATTCCTTTGGATCACAATGAAATTGACCTAATTAAATACTTGAACCGAATTAAAAGAATTGGTTGATCGTATAATGTTGCTTTATACCGTGGTAACAGTTTGCCTCATTTTTTCTAGTTAGAGTGATATCTTTGTTTTCTTTGATTTGTTGTTCGCTCATGATAGAAATTGATAATGAACGTAAAGCTGGAATTAATTGGCCAAAGATAAAGAGGCATGTAAATTAATCTGGTTATTTTTGTTGTTGTAGTTGTTCTAATTTGAGGATAATCAAATTAGGGAAGTAATCATGGTTATTTAAATTGTGATAGCTTACTGATTAGGTCTACCGTAATTGGATCCTACGAATAACTAATCTTCTAGTTCAATATGGATTAATGAACAGATTGTTTGAGAATTTTTAAAAGGGTTCTGAGTTACCCTCTTGTTGTTAAAGGGTCAAGAGCCATGGTTGTGATTGTTGTTTTCCTACTGCTTGTACTGTGATGTGAGCCTGGATGGGTGTTGTGATATGTGGAGGCCTAGAGGCCTTGTGGTTGTGGTAACAGATGACGCCTAGAGTGTCGAGATGCATCAGTTTATGCATGTGGGTGTCGGGGAGGACACTGAGGGTGATGGAATGGGATGGATGTGGTTGTTGGATTCTTGTGGGTTCTTTGAATGTTTATCTGTTTTGTTTTTTCCCACTGCTCAAGGCAGCTGGTCTTGCTTTGCCTTCTTCTGAAGGAGGCAAAGACGCGCGAGGCATGCCACGTGCTTTCCGTGTTTAGCCTCTCGAGGGAGAATGGGTCTGTGCTCTTTCTATAGGCGGCAAAGACTCGACGGGTAGTATATCTACTCACCGTGTTGAGCCTCCTTTGTGTTTAGTAGCATAGGATGCTTTTCTAGAATGCCTGGGAATGTGGGAAAGTAACTCTATAATGAATGTTTGATTAAATGGTGATAATCCACGGGGATGGAGGTGCTGGAATTTAAAGGAGATGTGAATCAAAAAAAGAGCAGTTGATTTTGAATGTGATTCCATTTCAGTTTAATGTGGATTTTTTCATGGTTAATTAATGTTTAATGAATTAATTAATATACAATGGAATTGGTAAAATGAGAATGGAGTAATCTAATAAATTTATTCAAATGTTGTGTACTTATAGGATACCTAGTCTTAGAAGTAGTAGCCTGGAGTCTGAGAGACATTATCTGCAGTTGTATCTATAAGACTAGGTAATTCCCATAGTGTGGATGTGAGTTATATATATATATTCTGTACTTTTTGTGTTTATATAGGCTACTCCACCCTATCTGTAAGGGAAACTGACACTCCAGGGATTCTGAGCCCTAGGGGGGTGTTTTCCCCAACATTCTGATGGGAGGTTGAATGGCTGACTACCCCCTTTGACACCACTCTCTTCTCTTGGTAGATCTTGATGCTGTTAGGAACAGTGGTTAGTTTTACCCATATATGTATGTAGAGGGTTGTAATGGCTCGTGGTTATTTCACACACATATATTCTGGATATAGTATCCTATGGACTACTATAGGTGTAACGTGTATAGGCTGTGATGGCTTGAGGATCCCTACTCGGTGTATGGGATATAATGGCTTAAGGTATAATACCCGATGTATGATACACGTTATGCGGGATGTGGTGGCTTCCAGAACTTACCTGGTTACTTTTGGTTGTGGGGATGGTGTGGTGCTTCGCCCAGGTGTCTGCGGGAAAACCTTGGGAGAGAGATGCACATGACGTATGTCATTGGGGAAAGGCGGCAAACCAGTGGGGAAGTAGTAGCGGGGTACCATTGATATTCTCCACTATATTCTATATTCTTATATTCGTTACTTGGTGAGAGTGGCCATGGTGAGGTTGGGAACTTAGTATACCTGAATAGGTAACGAGTTAGTTTCAGTTGTTGTTCACTGGGCTTTAGCATGCTTTCTTTACTTTTGCAAGAGAGGCTTGGGGAGGATCCTACTGAGTATACTATTATACCCACCCTATGTCTATATAAACTGTTTTTTCAGGTCACATGGATCGGGTTGGAGATCAAGCTGGTTACTACTAGCTTGTGGTTGGAGGAGGAGCTGTTCGGGCTTGTGGCTGCTGCTGTTTCACTTTCTTTTGGGTACTTTGAGTTTTCCCGCTTTTAGTTGTAGTACTTTTTCATGACATTTCATATATGTACTTGGTTTCCTTTTATATCTCAGTTCTAAGTTGGAGTTGATTGGAATCTATTCTATCTCTCTTTTCTGCATGTGTTCTCTTAGAGGGTAATGCCTCCCATTTGTATGTTTATTATACCCTCGGTGCTAGTCGCCAACCCGGGGCCTACTGGAGGCGGGAATCGGGGGTCATTATCTCCCTTCTCACATTGCCGACCTAGGAGGGGTACACTTTTTGGGGAGGGGGTCCTGACAGAGTGGCATCAGAGGTCTGGTTGGGGGATAGGATGGAGTTTGGAGTTAGGCACAGGTGAGGATGCATGGGGTGGTAGGGAAATGGTGTCATTCATGTTTAGCAAGTGGGGTAAACACTGGAGACCAGCAGAGACATAGGCGTTCAGGGCCCCCTATGATCTGTTGCACGGACCTTTAAGTTTACGATGACTACTAAAAAAAGTGATACTGGTTGCAGGGTAGAGACCTAGGAAAGGATCATGCATCATTATTCTTTGCGCCTGTGTTTGAATGGGTAGACCTTGGGATAGGTAACCTGAAATTAATAAAACAAAACAATTAATTAATTAATGTTGAGTCTTCCATATTCCAGGATTAGGAGTTCTAACAGTTGTTATTTTACATGTATGGATCCAGGTCGACGTCCTCATCAGGTTTGCGCAGAAGATGCCCAGCAGGATGTTCCAGCAGATCACCGCCGAGTAGAGGTTCATGACGATGACACTTGGAGGAAGACACTTCAAGAGTTTCAGCGCCAGAGTCTACAGAAGTACGAGGGATCCGTTTCAGATGCAGTCATATAAGACTGATTGGAGGAGATCAATATAGGCTTCAGTTCGATTTGTTCTTGGAAGGAACACTGGGTGTCCTTGGTTGTGACGATGCTACGTGGAGCAGCGAGGCAGTGGTGGTTCTTGTTCCTCGGTGATCGTGAGGAGTCAGCAATCTCATGGGAGGAGTTTCGAGACAGGTTTAGAGTCGAGTTTCATTCGTCGACTGCGAAGGTATCCAGTCGCCAGGAGCTTCTCACCCTTCAACAGGGGAGCTCCAGTGTTCGAGAGTTTGGAATCCGTTTCAGGAACCTTCTACGATATTCTTCAGACCTGTTACCAGATGATGAGGCCAGGGCGAGGCATTTCGAGGAGGCTTTGCGTCCAGAGATCCAGCGCCAGGTCACCTCATTTCTGCTAAAGACATATCTTGAGGTGCTGGCGAGGGCAGAGGTTGTTGAGAGGACTTTGGCCAGGACTGGATCGTCACGAGAGGGGAATCGTCATGATTCCTCACGAAGCAGAGCTGTGGTCCGGGGTTCCCAGTTTTCAGGACAGAAGAGTTTTCGTTCACCTGGGGTAGGTCCCAGCCCTTCCCATCTCATTTCTCCAGAGGAAGCAACTCTCAGGCCTATGCCAAGGGATCAGGAACTTGTTTTTCTTGTGGTGGTCGTGGTCATCAGCAGTAGGAGTGCCCGACTTTTCAGAGCAGCAATCGTGATTCGGGCGCTCCACTCCAGGTTCCTCCGTTGAGGCAGTTCCAGCCGAGGCAGCAGCAGCAGGGTTCACCAGTTTTAAATCACCAGAGGGTAGATGGGGAAGGTAGAGGACAGTCCCATGACGCTTCCTATCCTCATAGAGCAGAGCGCGGCCGTGGTAGTGGTTGTAATCAGGGTCAGAGAGTCCGTGGGGGAGGTCGTGGTCAGCTCTATGCTCTAGCGTTGCCAGCCCCAGGCGAACCAGATGTTGTTCGAGGTACCCTTTTCTTGTTTTCTACCTTGGTGTATGCCTTGTTTGATTCAGGAGCAACACACTCCTTCATATCACCTACCCTTGTCCATGCTTTGGGACTTGAGGTAGAGAGGCTTCCAGTGCCCTTGGCATTGACTACGCCAGTTGGAGGTCGAGCTGACTTGTTTGATGTATGTAGAGACTGTGAGCTAGTGTTGGGGAAACACTGCTCTTGGGGAGATTTCCTATGTTTGCGAATACAACCATATGATGTCATACTCGGCATGGATTGGTTGTATTCGGTGCAGACTGTTGTGAATTGCTACAGGAAGAAGGTCGTTTTCCTTGATGCGGATGGAGAGAAAGTGGTGTTTGTTGGTGAGAGAGATCCTCGGATGAGTCATAGATGAGTTTCATCCTTATCATCCATTATGGCTGGGATGATGCTGAGTTCTTCATAGGTTCAACAGTTGGTGTTTCCTTGGGTCGTAGAGGAGTACCCTGACGTCTTTCCAGGAGAGGTTGTATCCTTACCCCCTCGACGAGAGATCAAGTTTGGGATCGAGCTACAGCCAGGAGTGTCCCCTATCTCTATGTCTCCATATAGGATGGTCCCTTCTGAGTTACGAGAGCTACGTATTCAGCATGATGGTCTGTTGCAGTGTGGTTTTGTTCGGCCAAGTGTGTCACCTTGGGGTGCACCAGTTTTGTTTGTGAAAAAGGCCGATGACAGTTTGCGGTTGTGCGTTGATTATCGTCAATTAAACAAAGTGAAAATAAAGAACCGCTATCCTCTCCCGCGGATTGATGACTTATTCGAGCAACTGAAGGGTGCAAGTTGGTTCTCAAAGATCAACTTGTGGTTAGGATATCACCAAATGCGTGTAAAGGATGAGGATATCCCAAATACTTCTTTATGTTGTCGTCATGGGCATTATGAGTTTGTTGTAATGCCATTCCATGAATTCCTGGACAAGTTTGTTGTGGTTTTCATCGATGACATCCTTGTGTACTCCACATATGAAGAAGAGCATGTAGAGAATATACGAGCCGTTTTGGGAGTTCTTCGCCAACATCAGTTGTTTGGGAAGTTGTCCAAGTGTGAGTTCTGGGCTCGGGAATTTCGTTTCTTAGGGCATGTTGTGTCCCAACAAGGAGTATCTATGGATCCATTGAAGATAGAACCAGTAGTGTCTTGGGCAGCCCCGAAGACCGTGTCAGAGGTGCGAAGATTCCTTGGTCTCGCAGGCTATTATAGGAGGTTTGTATCCAATTTCTCCCGAGTTGCGACTCCTTTGACAGCTTTGACCAGGAAGGATCAAGTGTTCATATGGACTGATCAGTGTCAGACAGCTTTCGAGTATCTAAAGGAGAAGTTGGTAAGTGCTCTAGTCCTTTGTCTCCCAGTGGAGGGAGTCCAGTTGGATGTTTTATGTGATGCTTCACATCTGGGGCTAGGTTTTGTTCTCATGCAGCAGAGGTCAGTTGTTTCTTATGGGTCTCGGCAGTTGCATCCCCATGAATGCAACTATGCCACCCATGATCTTGAGTTGGCATCCATGGTGTTTGCTTTAAAGTTGTGGAGACATTACCTCATTGGTGAGCACTTTGTGGTTTTCACCGATCATAAGAGTTTGAGGTATGTTTTCTCCTAACGTGAGTTGAACTTGAGGCAGAATCGGTGGATGGAGTTCTTACCGGAATACGACTTTGAAATATCATATACACCTGGAAAATGGAATGTTTTAGCTGACGCACTAAGCCGAAAGACACGTAATGATGTTGTGCGTGAATCTGGTGATTCCTGGAGAGTGATGGAAGAGCTATCAGCTTTGCATCTTGATATGGGAGAAGTTGGGGGTAGAGGTTGTCTTTTCCAGATGACAGTGCAGTCATCCCTGATGCAGAAGGTGGAGGAGTCTCAGTAGGGTGATCTAGAGGGGGAAGTTTGGAGAAACAGAGTTGTTTGTGGTGAGGCCCTCTGATGGTTGGTCGGAGGATGAACAACACCGACTGTTGTATCATGGAAGGATTTCTGTCCCCTTGGTGATGCACGAGACAGTTCTCCGAGAGTTCCATAGATGACCCTTGTCAGTAAATCCTGGTGTGACGAAGATGTACCGATCCTTGAGGAGTCAGTTTTGGTGGCCTGGGCTGAAGCGTACGGTTGCAGAATGTGTGTCTTGATGTTTAGTATTCTAGAAGGTGAAGGCCGAACACTGTGTTCCAGGTGGTCTTCTCCAGCAATTGGAGATTCCTCAGTGGAAGTGGGAGGACATCTCAATGGACTTCGTTATAGGTTTACCTCGAGCTCCGAGAGGACATCATGCTATATGGGTGGTAGTGGATCGTTTAACAAAGTCGGCACATTTCATAGAGATCAAGGAGTCGAGCTCAGTGGAGGTTCTGTCGACACAGTATCTGGAGGAGGTGGTGAGGCTTCATGGAGTACCTAGGACGATCATTTCTGATCAAGATCCTCGTTTTACCTCCAGAGTGTGGAGAGGTGTCCAACATTCTTTTGGCTCTCAACTGTTCCTTAGCACTGCTTTTCATCCTCAAATGGATGGTCAGACAGAGCGAACCATCCAGACTCTTGAAGACATGTTGCGCTATTGTGTTCTTGATTTTGGAGGTTCATGGATGAATCACTTACCCTTGGTAGAGTTCGCTTACAATAATAGTTTTCACTCTACCATCGGTATGGCGCCGTTTGAAGCCTTGTATGGCCGGCCATGCCGTTCTCCGTTGTGCTGGACTGGGGTCGGAGAGTCAGTAATTCTCGGACCAGAACTAGGGTAGAATACAACAGAGATGGTTCAGGTGATTCATGAGAGGATGAAGACAGCACAGGATCGTCAGAAATCATATACTGATCAAAGAAGGAGACCATTAGAATTTAATGTTGGGGATCATGTGTTTCTAAAGGTGACTCCCCGTCGTGGGAAGATAAGGTTTGGTCGTGGAAGTAAGCTTTCTCCGCGGTTTGTTGGGCCTTTCGTGGTGTTAGCTCGTGTTAGAGCTATGGCGTATCGTGTATCACTTCCCCCTCAGATGAGTCGGATACATGATGTTTTCCATCTATCACAGCTCCTTCGTTACCTACATGATGAATCTCATGTTATCGATTGGGGAGAGATCGATATTGATGATGATGCAACCTTCGAGGAGCGACCTGTGGAGATCCAAGACCGCAAGGAGAAGGTGTTACGTGGGTGCTCTATCCCCTTAGTTCATGTCTTGTTGTGACACGGTGGCATGAAGGAGAGTACATGGGAGCGTGAGTCACAGATACATGCTCAGTACTCAGAGTTGTTTAATGTTTAACTCTTTTCATGTAATGATGTTTCCTTGATGGTTAGACCTTTCATGTTTTATTTATGTACCTTTTGTGTGATGTTATGATTGAATTTTTTGGATATGGATTGTTTGTTTCCATATTCTCAGATGTCGTAGTTTTGTTCCAGCTTCCGAACAACTCATGGTGGTTTTCCCCTGAGAGGTATCTTATGGGGTGGTTGTTCGGACCCCTCTTTTCCTCTGGGTTGGTTTTTAATTATCGAGGATGAGAATGTTTTTAGAGGTATCAAATATAATGGCCCGGACCTCTCCGGTCCACTACTTTGTGAAAATGTGGTGTTGGAGGTGTTCCGGGAGGTCAAGGTGACTTATCCCCCAGCTGCCCCCTACCGGTAGCTCGGTCTACTGGTAGCCGCAGCCTACCGGTAGCTCGGTCTACCGGTAGCCACAGCCTACCGGTAGATAGGTCTACCGGTAGCTGCAGCCTACCGGTAGCTCGGTCTACCGGTAGCTCGGTCTACCAGTAGCCGCTGCCTACCGGTAGCTCGGTCTACCGGTAGCCGCTGCCTACCGGATGCTCGATCTACCTGTAGCTGCTGCCTACCGGCAGCTCGGTCTATCGGTAGCCGCTGCCTACCGGTAGCTCAGTCTGCCGGTAGCCACAGCCTACCGGTAGCTCGGTCTACCGGTAGCCACCGCCTACCGGTACCTCGGTCTACTGGTAGCCGCAGTCTAGCAGTAGCTCGGCTAAAACTTTGCCAAATTTCTAGTTCTGTGAATAGTGTTTCCATAATCCTAAGAGCTACTGATTCCTTCCTTTTCCAAATTTCACGTTTGAACAGTGTTTCCAGAATCCTAAGAGCTACCGATTACTTCCTTTGCCAAATTTCACGTTTGAATAGTGTTTCTAGAATCCTAAGAGCTACCGATTCCTTCCTTTTCCAAATTTCACATTTGAACAGTGTTTCCAGAATTCTAAGAGCTACCAATTCTTTTCTTTGCCAAATTTTGTGTATGTGAATAGTGTTTCCAGCTTCCAACAGTTTCGCCCCTTTGACATTTTCTTTGATGTAAAATACATTTTAAAACCTTATTTTAAGGACTTTAAGGCCGATTCAAAGGCCATAAATCCTATATTAATTATTCCTAAGGCCGGGATGTTTTTACTTGGTCAAACCATGTGGGTTAATGCGATCCATTTTTAATGGAGAATAAATAGGATCTTAAACCGTCGCCTCTCTAATTTTTTTTAAAAGGAATGAGATATGATTATTCGTTGTTCTTCCTACTGGTTATCATCTACGAGACGTTAGAACCTTGCAATCATTCCCGTAGGAGTTTCACAATCAAACGTTACTCGGATCAGTTCCACTCTGGTTGATGCAACCAAGCTGTGTCGATCATTCTTCCATATAAGTTGATGCGAGAGAAGGATTGTGGCCCGTTGTGTGGATAAAGGACGTCAAGAACTCTTCGAGGTAGGGGATTCATGGCTTCTCTAATTGCGTATGTGAAATCGTAGAATTAACATGATTTAGTCCTTTGGATCACAATGAAATTGACCTAATTAAATACTAGAACCGGATTAAAAGAATTGGTTGATCGTATAATGTTGCTTTATACCATGGTAACAGTTTGACTCTTGTTTTCTAGTTAGAGTGATATCTATGTTTTCTTTGATTTTTTGTTCGTTCATGATAGAAATTGATAATAAACGTAAAGCTGGAATTAATTGGCTAAAGATAAAGAGGCATGTAAATTAATCTGGTTATTGTTGTTGTTGTAGTTGTTCTAATTTGAGGATAATCAAATTAGGGAATTAATCATGGTTATTTAAATTGTGATAGATTACTGGTTAGGTCTCCCGTAATTGGATCCTACGAATAACTAATCTTCTAGTTCAATATGGATTAATGATCAGATTGTGTGAGAATTTTTAAAAGGGTTCTGAGTTACCCTCTTGTTGTTAAAGGGTCAAGAGCCATGGTTGTGATTGTTGTTTTCATATTGCTTGTACTGTGATGTGAGCCTGGATGGGTGTTGTGATATGTGAAGGCCTGGAGGCCTTGTGGTTATGGTAGCAGATGACGCCTAGAGTGGCGATATGCATCAGTTTATGCATGTGGGTGTCGGGGAGGACACAGAGGGTGATGGAATGGGATGGATGTGGTTGTTGGATTCTTGTGGGTTCTTTGAATGTTTATCAGTTTTGTTTTTTCCCACTGCTCAAGGCAGCTGGTCTTGCTTGCCCTTCTTCTGAAGGAGACAAAGACGTGCAAGGTATGCCACGTGCTTTCCGTGTTTATCCTCTCGAGGGAGAATGGGTCTGTGCTCTTTCTATAGGCGACAAAGACTCGACGGGTAGTATATCTACTCACCGTGTTGAGCCTCCTTTGTGTTTATTAGCATAGGATTGTTTTCTAGAATGCCTGGGAATGTGGGAAAGTAAATCTATAATGAATGTTTGATTAAATGGTGATAATCCATGGGGATGGAGGTGCTGGAATTTAAAGGAGATGTGAATCTAAAAAGGAGCAGTTGATTTTGAATGTGATGCCATTTCAGTTTAATGTGGAATTGTTCATGGTTAATTAATGATTAATGAATTAATTAACGTACAATGGAATTGATAAAATGAGAATGGAGTAATCTAATAAATTTCTTCAAATTTTGTGTACTTATAGGATACCTAGTCTTAGAAGTAGTAGCCTGGAGTCTGAGAGACATTATCTGCAGTTGTATCTATAAGACTAGGTAATTCCCATAGTGTGGATGTGAGTTATATATATATATTCTGTACTTTTTGTGTTTATATAGGCTACTCCACCCTATATGTAAGGGAAACTGACACTCCAGGGATTCTGAGCCCTAGGGGGGTGTTTTCCCCAACATTCTGATGGGAGGTTGAATGGCTGACTACCCCCTTTGACCCCGCTCTCTTCTCTTGGTAGATCTTGGTGCTTTTAGGAACAGTGGTTAGTTTTACCCATATATGTGTGTAGAGGGCTGTAATGGCTCGTGGTTATTTCACACACATATATTCTGGATATAGTATCCTATGGACTACTATAGGTGTAACGTGTATAGGCTGTGATGGCTTGAGGATCCCTACTCAGTGTATGGGCTATAATGGCTTAAGGTATAATACCCGATGTATGATACACATTATGCAGGATGTGGTGGCTTCCAGAACATACCTGGTTACTTTTGGTTGTGGGGATGGTGTGGTGCTTCCCCAGGTGTCTGCGGGCAAGCCTTGGGAGAGAGATGAACAGGACGTATATCATTGGGGCACGGCGGCAAACCAGTGGGGAAGTAGTAGCGGGGTACCCTTGATATTCTCCACTATATTCTATATTCTTGTATTCGTTACTTGGTGAGAGTGGCCATGGTGAGGTTGGGAACTTAGTATACCTGTTTAGGTAACGAGTTAGTTTCACTTGTTGTTCACTGGGCTTTAGCATGCTTTCTTTACTTTTGCACGAGAGGCTTGGGGAGGATCCTACTAAGTATACTGTTATACTCACCCTATGTCTATATAAATTGTTTTTTCAGGTCACTTGGAGCGGGTTGGAGATCAAGCTTGTTACTACTATCTTGTGGTTGGAGGAGGAGCTGTTCAGGCTTGTGGCTGCTGCCGTTTCACTTTCTTTTGGGTACTTTGTGTTTTCCCCCTTTCAGTTGTAGTACTTTTGCATGACATTTCATATATGTACTTGGTTTCCTTTTATATCTCAGTTCTAAGTTGGAGTTGATTGGAGTCTATTCTATCTCTCTTTTCTGCATGTGTTCTCTTATAGGGTAATGCCTCCCATTTGTATGTTTATTATACCCTCGGTGCTAGTCGCCAACCCGGGGCCTACTGGAGGCGGGACTCGGGGGTCATTATCTCCCTTCTAACATTGCCGGCCCAAGAGGGGTACACTTTGTGGGGAGGGGGTCATGACATCTTGGATGTTTATAAGGCATAAATCATAACGGAATAATAGCCATGAGAAAAAATAATTGGCATAAAACCTGTAATTATGGAAAACACAAAATAATAGAAAATAATTTCCAAATTATCTAAGGCTCATTTCCAAGACCATCATAGTAGACAAAGTCCATTTCTAAATTAGGTTTACATATTGTTCCAACCATGTATTACAAAACCAGATATACTTGTCGTTCTAGCCCTGTATTACTGAATCAAATTTACTTATTGTTCCAGTCATGTCTATTTGATGAGAAATAAATATTTCTCTAATGAATTATATAGGGATATAGGTCACAACCATCTTATAATGAAGTCATTATTACATGTTCCATAATAACATACATTGTTCATTATAAAGTAACCCAAGGATTAAAATGGGTTTCTTTAAACATCATTCCACCATAACATAATCCATTCAAAAGAAATGGATTTCATAAATAGAATAACATGATTAAAATAAAACAATCCATAATAATAATAGGGATATTATACCTGAAAAATATCCACAATATTATATGTATAATAATTATGACAAAAACATGAAATTAATTCATGAGGAAAATATTTTTTCTTGTTAAACAATGTTTTATTTTCATAAAACACCACACAATATTAAAATAATCAAATTTCATTGAAAATGACCATGAAAACTTGTAATATAATCCTCATGGAAATAAGGCATTATGAAAGTGTAAAAATCCATTCATAACCTATACATTAAAACACTTATTCTTCTTGTACTTTTCCCAAAAAAATAAAAAATTACCACATATGGAAAACGAAAGAGAGATTCCTTCTAAACCATGTAGTAAAAGTAAAAAATGGGTAAAAATGATTTTAAAAATCCATAGGATAATATTAAAGATTTTATAAATAAATTTTTAGAATACATGGACATGGATGACCAATATACCCCAGTAAAAAATTATATATAATAAATCTTGGATAATAAAGAGATTGTAAAATTATCCCTTAACAATTTATAATCATTCAAATAATGTTCATAATAAAATAAATAAAATAATATGAATATTAAAATATTATAACCTTCAGAATAATAATAAAAACATCCATGTTAAGAATAAACACCACAAAAAAGAAATAGGTGGTGTATAAGACATATATCCCAATGAAATAAAAGCGAGATAGGATAATACCTTACCTTATTGTTAAATTTAGTTTGTAAGTATATGAATCTCAAGAATAATGATTTAAATAATTTAATTAACTTATTACTTAAATATATTTATATTTATCATATCATATGTGATCATATTAACACATATTTAATAATATTTCATTATTACTCTTGTTTAGGTGTAAACTGGTTTTTTTCTCTTGTATATTTTTTCATATAAGTCCAAATTTTCTAAAATATGTTATTTTTTATAATTTTAAAAATTATATTATGGTAATATATATCAGATTTAATAATTATATACATTAATATACTCATTCATGAATGATGTACATGGATATGAATCACATCACTTTGTGGAGACGAGAGGTCGTCAATACGCACAAGCGATTATATAATTCTCATAATTGTGAAATGGTATAGAAGTGAATGTTATATAATTTTTTATAGACTCCATATCATTGTATAATAATCACATATAATTATTTTAATCATTTTATCCATCCAATTAATATGGTGGTGGAAAATAGATTACACCACGACGTGAAGTCGGTAAGCCGTACATATGCACACATTATGATTTTGTTTTTCATGGGATTGATATAAGGTGAAATAAGGGTTTTAAATAACCATAATTACATATTATTATAAATTTTATACTAGATTTATTACCTAATAAATCAAAAAACAAAGGAAGAGTGAGTAGAAGAAGAAATAATTTGAAAGAATTGGTATATGAGATCACATCTTCTTCAACATGCTTCCCCAAAATCTCTTTTTAATGGAACTAGAGTTTGTATTTTGATAAGAACAGAACCTATATAATGTAACTATATTATATTATAATGGAAATAGTTAGGGTATTGACAATATTGAAGGATTAAAGTTATGTGAATAGTTTAGGGGGGAGGTTCTTTTTTATAATTGTGGTGAGAGGCACATTTGGAATCCCCAAAGATATTAATTTATAATAAAATATAACCACATTAAAAAAACTCCAAAATTTCATATTATATAATCTTGGATGATATAATATTTTAATATCATTAAAAATAGACTTGTTTTCCTATCAATTTAAACCTTTTCATTTTATTAAACAAATAATTATTCTATTTTTTAATTGAGGTTACAAATGATTCAATATTAAAATAAATTATTTTTAATTAATTGATTTGAATTGGTCCATAAATGAAAAAAAGAACATTATAAACCATATCATAATTATTATATATTTTTAAAAATTTATCATGATTTTAATTAATTTAATAATACAACATTTTGACAAAATATCAATAGTTCCAATTTTGACATTATTCATTTCTTTGATTTTTAAAAATATCCGGAAAAGATTTCATCCTAGAATAAATTATTTTATTATATCCATAAAGGGTAAATGTAATATGGAAAATTCATTTTATATATAAAATATCTATAATAATTTTTATTTTAATATTTTTAATCACATTAATTTGACATTTCCATTAATAAAATAATTACTACATCAGTTTGGTGTAATTATTTAGTCTACATATTTTTTGAATAAAATATCAAAATAAAATAATATGAAGAATATAAATCTTCTATATTTAATAGGAATACTTATTGTTAATTATATCTTCTGTATAAGCCTACATTAAAAATTTAATATTTATTAAAACCTGAATGTGACTACATTATCATCACTTAAAATAAAATTTTATTTGTGTCATAGTGATTTCTATATCGATACATATGATCAAAAACTCATTTCTTATATGATTATGGTTCTATTTACTCTACCAATAATATCTGGTCATGTGATTTGGTCCTCTAATGGTTAATAAAATTTTATTTAATTTTTTTATTAATATTTCACTAATTAAATAACGTCTATATCATCATTGTATAAGCAGTTAAGGTAATTATTTAATTTTTAAAAATTTGAATGAAATTTCCATGACTTAAATACGTTAATTATTTTTTTGGAGAATATTTATTATCAAATTTATCTCATATTTATCACTATATTAAAATTATTCTACTTATAAGAGATAAGAGGGTGACATATTGTCACTTTCTTTTATTTTATTAATACTTATATAATATTCATAAACAAGAGCCCATTAAATGATTCAATTCCTATCATTAAATGTGAAGGTTATGTTTTTATTCATAAAATATGATATTTTTTAGGTTTTATGATAATTTTATTTTCCTTATCATATTATTTGTTACCAAAACTTATGCGATTTACCATTAAATGTGGTAAATAAAAATTATCAATGTTACTATTAATAAATTAAAAATAACAATAAGAAGAAGGTATTTAAATAATGTAGACCCACTGATTCCAAATATGGAATCTATCTTTAGATATTTGATAAATAGAAGTTGTATTAATTAAAATTAAATTATTTTCATTTTCGGTGTGAAAAAATGGGTATTAAAGGTTAAAACATTATAAAATATTCAAATATTTTTACATCAAAATTCAATATAAAATTAATGATAATGAAATAAAATATATTTAACGATAAAAATATATTCTATTTATACATTAAAACCATTCAATTATATAATTTAACCATATAAATTACATTGGTGGAAAAAGTTGTTTTCAATTAAAATTTATTATATTTATACTATTCATCAAAACATGATTGTTATGAGATAAATATGAAAAATTCATCGAAAGTAAATTTTTATATCCTGCTTAAAAATAAAATATTTATATTGATAAATAGATTATATAAAAGTATCAAAAACTATATTTAAAAAGGCGCACCATTAAATGGTGGAAAAATAATAATTTTTTATAAAATAATTATTTTATTTAAAACATTGAATTTGTTCTTATATATTGTCTAAAAAACATATAAGATGAATTTTAAATATTTTAATGAATATAATACATATATATTTCATTAATAAAATCCATAAAGAGTGATTTTATTGTTTTAGAAACTAGATTAAATTTAATCTTGTATGAAATGAAATGTATCAAAATAACTAGAAACTATGTGTAACACAAGAAAATAATACTATTGTGTATATCATAAGATAAACTGGTGTTGCGTTCAACATTATTTTATCTTAGTTTATCATAAAACATAAGAAATCAATGAATTTATAAAATCTATCTCATAAAAATCATGGACTGTTACCATATATGTATTTTATAAAATGGTTAATATGTATTTATTATCTTATATAAACATTAAATTAATCCTTATCACCATGAATTTAAGGAGTAAGTGAAAAAAGAACCAAAACTCTTCAGGACGCAGTAGTTCGTGGTACACATGAGCGGTGTTATCATATTCTGTATAAAATGGAAAGAAAGAATGTATATTTCATATTATAATTACATAAATATAATTATATCATAAATATATTATATAAAAAATAGATACTTAATTATATCTATTCTTGAGATGCGGTGACGGAACTTGAATTAAATTAGTTCATGAGCCGATAGTCTACTGTACACATAATCAATGGTATCATTTCCAATTTGAGGGGGAAGAAGATAGTTGTAGAAAATTACATTAACATTAAAAAATATTATTATATGGAAGATAATGAGGTCATTATAAAATCATGTTTTAATCATATTTTAAGGAGGGATATGAAGAAATAAAATAAAACACTCAATTAAGGACATTACATCTTTTTCATAAAAAATCTATTAGTATTCCCCAAACAAATTTTGTGGCTGTATTTACAAACAAACCATGGATTCTATGATGAGGTTATGGAATTAATGAATCTATTTAGGTAGGAATTTTCAGAACTAGTTAGTTTTGGAAGAGTGTAAATAAAAAGATAGGGGTAGACTATTATAGGTGGGGGAGAGGACACACTAGGGTGTTTTGAGAAGAAAAAATTCCACCCATGTCATTCTCTTGAAAAAGAAAAAAATGAACCCTTTTATAATTTTAGAAGATATAAGGTTGAAATTTGACCATACAATAGTAATTATACAAGTTTTATGTCACTTGTATCCCTTAATGTTTTTTTAACCCCCGGTAAAACCATTTTAACTTAATCAAAATAAATATTTTTCACTATTTTTTATATTAATTATGGTAAATAATTATGTTTAAATTATTATATTATATAAATTATTCTAATTAAAAATATTGAATCCACTATTCCAAATTCATGTTACATATGTGGAAGAATTCATTACAAAATTAAACCTGCAGATGTGTCAAAAAATTGTTTTCCAAAAGAAGAAATTTTAAATGTTTAAAATGATTATATATGTAAAATACATATGAAATTGATTCCAATGAAATTAATTAGTTAAATTGTAGAATAAATTTTAATTTTTTTTACTTTATTAGTAATTTAATATATAATATAACCTTTTGAATAATTTAAATGAAAAGTCAGTTTTTAAAAGAAATTAGTATCTTTTATATTCATCAAAAAATGATACTTTTTAGGAAAATAATAAAAATTCACCCAAAGATAATTATGACATGATAATCTTAAAAATTAAGTTAATTTGGTAAAATTAATTTTCTAAATGTGGTGAAAAGTAATTTTAAAATTTGAGAATAAAGCATGATGACACTATTTTTTATAAAAATACAGCTTTCTAAAAACATTTGTCTTCTTTTGAAATGATAATTATTTTATTTTCAATAAATATATTACCATTTAATTTATTTTATACATGTGTGAACCATATAACTTTCATAATTTATTTATTCATCTCCATAAATTTCAATTTAACATCTTCGTTATTGTGGGCATGTTTAAATTATAATATTTTAATAGAGTATCACTTTTTGTTTGAACATGGTGTGGCATGTATTGTGATCTATCAAAGAGATTAAATTTATTTAAAAAGAAAATATATCTTAATGTATCATGGTGTTAAATTATTTCCATGTTAAATAATTTTGCCTTTAAATTTTATTGTATATACTAGGTTGAAAATAGGTGAGGGTACTTCTCCTTTATCACCTCTTCTAGTTCCAAAGTTGATTCCTCAAACATGTGATTTTTCTAAAAACACTTTGAATTGGTATGTTTTATTGTTTCATGATCATTGTGTCTATGATCCAATATCTTCACTTCATTCTCCTCATATTTATATTCCTTCTACTATGGTACCACATTTGGATTTAGTACATGTGGGGGATTTATTATGTTCTTCCTTAAGAGGGATACATGGAACAGATCATGTAAATGAGATATATTAGGTTTTGGTGAATGATGACAGTACATATATCAATTCTGATCAAGGATATCAAAGGGTTATACGTATCCAGGAATAAGATATCTTTTTCCACAAACCACTTGAATGTCATCCATTGTGAAATAAAGAGGACCACCTTATATCTGAATTGAAACCCCAGGTCTCATCTATAATTATCTACATAAATTTTCTTTCCAATTTGATCAAAAGTCATGTGCTGCAGAACAGTTTGAATCTTATGCATCATCTATTGAGAATGATTAGGTCTCATAATCTTCCACTCTCTGACTTCATCCTACCATTATAGTGTAATACACCACATCCCATTAAAATCCATATATAGAACCATTTTAATGATACAATGGTAATTGTTATTATAAAATAACTCTAATAGAGAAAGGTGTTGTTCCCAAAATCCTTTTAAATCCACCGAACATAACCTAAAAATATCCTATATACTATATGTTGTTCTCTAGAATAAACCATCTATTTGAGGGTGATAATATGTATAGAAAATGTGTTATACATCCAATATTGGTTGAAGGATTCTCTAGAAACATGAGGCAAACATCAGATATCAATTATATACAATAAGAAGTGGAACTCTATTAAATCATACTTAATCTATTATGTAAATATTAATGATTTGTACAAGGGATAAATCTTCCCTGATAACAATGAAATGTGATGACTTTGTAAGATGATCTACCACTACACATAGTGTTATTACCTTTAGGTTTCCCAGGGAGTCCTATAATAGAATCTTTGTTTATGTTTTCATATTTACATAATGGTATGGAAAATGGTTTCATTATACCCTTATACTTCCATTATCCAGCCTTCAATTATTTTAATACTAATAACTAAGATAAAAATTCAAGAATATCCCTCTACATATTATCCCACTAAAAGTTTTTCATCGAATATTTATACATATTAGTGCATCCTGGATGATTAGAGAATTATGAGCTGTGTAAATCATCTAGAATATTCTTCTTCATATTTGGTTTCTATGGGACATATATCCATGTTTTCTCAATATAACCCAATTTTAAAAAATGTGAACTCTGGAATATTCGATACATTTTTTGGTAGAACCTCATGCTCTTTCTAGGTCTCCTTGATCCTCTAAAAAATGGATGGTTAAGAATTTATTTGAGAAAGTTTTGATCGATATATTTTTCTATTAAAATACCCATACATTAAAAATATAACAATATAAGATCATTATGATTTCTCATCATTGGGATCTTTTTTAATTAGATCATATGCCACTTTTTTCTTTCTGAGGATGGAAATAGATTGAGGAGTCATAGTCCTTAATCAAATTTGAACATCTTTATTGATTCATGTTAAGTTCCTTCTGTGTGAATTTATATTTGAGGCTATTTTTATCTATATATATTTTAAACTCCTCCCCATATATAGAATTTTTCCAGATCTTTAATTCAAATAACACTACAACCAACTCTACATCATGTGTTGGATAGCTACAGTCATGAAATTTTAACTTTCAGGAGGCCTAAGTAATCATTTTATCATTATTTATTAGTGTATATCACAAAACCATCTATTAATAATAACTATATACTATACAAAGATCCCCTATTTATGGTAACATAAGTATTAGTTTAGTGATAAGCCTCATTTTGAACTCCTTAAATATCTATTCTTATTAATTCATCTAAAAAAACATTACGTCGTTCTATGTTATCTTTGTTAGTGGGTCTACAAATAGAGAAATGGATTTTAAAATTTATCCGTAATACCTAGATAGAATAATGAAATCATAGATCTCTATTATAGATACTAGTCTAGGCCAGTCTTCAATTTCCTTTGTATTAGAAGGGTCTACCAATATCCCGTTAATGGTGATAATATACCCCAAGAATTAATCTTCATTAATCTAGAAATCACATTAACTATACTTTTCAAAAAACTTATTTATTCTCAATTCCATTATTATAGTATTAAAATGATCTTCATGCTCCACATTTCTCTTAGACTATATAGGCATATCATCTATAAACACTACCATTTTTTTGGTAATCAATCAAGAATCTAATAATTATGGCCAAAAATATTTATGGATAATTAATGATTCTAAAAGCAATAACTATGAACTCATACTATCCATGACTTGTTTTAAAATATGTTTGGGGAATATATTCCTTTTTTCACAATTAATTACTGATATCCTGATTGATGGTAAACCTCAGATAAATACTCAGTCCCATATTTTTGATCATTCATGTTTTCTATCCCTGAGAGGGGATAATTTTTCTTTATGGTTATTTTTTTGAGCTCATGATAACAAATGAAGTGGCAAATTGAACTATACTTTTTCTTGATCCAGAGTACTATTGCACCCCGTGATGAAATACATGGGCGTATAAACCATTTAATCTAATTCTCTTGTAGTTTCTTATTTAGATCCTAATGTTTAGAAATGGTCATTCTATATTATTTCTTAGATATTAAAAAATATCTTGTTATAAGATCTATTAAAAATTCAACCTCAAAATTATGAGGAAGAATGGGAAACTATTCAATAAATTCATCAATATAATCCCTCACAGTGGGAATTTCCACAAGAAAGATCATTTCCTTAGTCTCAATAATTTAAGAAATATAATACTTCTTAGAAAGAAGAAATATACATGCTTTATATGATGAAAGCCAAAGAAATTCATCCTCATCCTCGTGTAAAATGAGAGGGTGATTAATGGTTCGAAGGATGATTTAAATTTCTCGACATTTTAAGTTGGATCCATATTAGAAAATCCAATCCATGCCTATAATTTCATAAAAATATACTGAAGGAGGCATCACAAGGTTATCGAGAAATTTCACCCTCTAAATATGGATTGGAAATGAGTTATATGAATGGGATCCAATAATTGATGAGTTCTCTAACTTTAATGATAACTCAACTTCCATATATTGTCATGAATATTGAATAGTTCTACTAAAATTCCATGATATAAATAAATGTGTATAACTAGAATAAAAATTTATGTTCACTATTATTCAGTGAATAACTAGAGTACATGTCACCACATAATTTTGGGGATTCACCTCCATAGTTGTGATGGCACACAATCATACTTTATCTCTAGGACTTTGAGGTTTTTGTCATCATTTTTCAACAACCATTAGATTATTTCATTGGTTCACATAAATTTTTAATGCATTGTAGTTGTTAAATTATACAAAATTTTGAGGTTTGGTTGTATAATTCTATTCTTCCATCACATTGGTGGGTATTTCCCGTAGAAAATCAATGGCTAGGTTCACTTCCTTCCCACACCTACAGAACATCTTGGTCCCCATTAGAAAATTTATAGTATGTTTCTTCCTAAAAATTATAAAAGTTACATGTTTTAATTCATTTCCACCATTATACTTATCTATTATACAAATAGAGATAAAATCCATTTTTTTTCTTCTTATCGTTATGAGATCCTTAATATTTTTTGATCTCTATCTCAACTTGGGTAAAACAATTGGAAATTTCCTCATAGCTATTGAAATCTTGAATTGCCAAATATTTTCAAAAACATGGATTTATACCACCACAAAAGTATCCAAATTTACATTCATGGGAGATAAAATATCTAGAGTTGTATTGTAAAAGTCTTATAAAGTTTTCTTCATACACCATAATGAATTCGTTATCCTTTTGCTTGTGGTTAAGGAAACACCTCACCATTTTAATTAAGAGAGTGAGAGGAAAATATTTAATTTTTTTTCCAAATTACATTATAATTTATATGTTTGATTATTTCCTCTGCCTTTTTACTTTTAATCAATTTCCAACATTGATAGAATTCTTCCTCCATATAATAAATATCTAGCACAACTACATCATTCATATATAATTGATGAATACAGAAGATCATTTTAATGGATTTTATCCATTGTTCGTTAATTATAGGATCTTAGGATCCACTGAATGTTAATGGCCTTTGTCCTATAAAGGTTTTAATCTCAACCTTATATTTCTTGGGGTTATTCAGGTATTCTTCCTAATTAAAATTTCAATTCCAAAAATCAGTTACATAGGAAAGTATTATCACGATGTTTCTGAATCTTTCTTCCACTTGGCTGGGAATATCATCCGTGAAGTCATAATATTTACCCTTAAAATGTTTTTCTAATATGTTTCTCATATTTCTATAAATTTATATAAAATAAAATGAGAATTAGGGATGAGTATTTTGACCTATTAAACACATACAAGGGAAATTATGAAAATTAATTTGATAACACATAAATGATAGAAATTCCAAAACTCATGAATTTCTAAGTTTCAACCTATGTTATCCAAGATATATTTCATAATATAAAGTCTTATGAGTTTTTTCCCTTTCACATGGTTTATAATGGGATTGTGAAATTTGAAAACATATTTTCATAATAGTGGCAAACTAGGTGCAGGGTAAGACACATTTTCATGTACTAGGTATTGTTCATGTTAAGGACAACTCAACTTTTCATTCCTATTTTTACCCCAACATACATCTTTTCTAGAACAACATCAACTTATATTATCCAAAAATGGATGTAATATATTGGAAACCACTCACTCTATAATTCAACAAAATTCTACGATATTTTCCTATACATAATATTATCCTAAAACATATCTATAGACTTATCCCTATAGTTTCACTAATGTTTTCCCATAATAATTTCCAAATATTATCTAAAACTTTCCTGTAATAGAAAATATGGTAACCCATGACTTTACACATATTATTACATCATTATTAAACATAAATATCCATTAATACGACACAAGGATCATAAAGGCCTAGTGTCTGTGGAAAACTAGATTCATAATACATTAAACAAAACAAACATATGGGATCCTTAATTTATTCCCAAAGTTGTGATTCTAAAATGAATTTGAGCTCCTAAAACTAGATGGGATTACCTATGCAAATATATAAAGAAACTCATGAGCTAAAAATACTAGTGAGGGAATAAGCATGATAAAGAAGCATGGCATTTGAGTATAAGGTATAACATGATTCATAAAAGAGAAGGTACATGAGTAATCAAGTAGAAACATAACATAAAGAGAATAATATCATAAGATCATGAAAAAACAGGACATTGTAAGTGTCATAAAACAAGGAATAAACACAATTTGAAGATAACTTCTGAGATAACATCAGATGGTTGATAGTGTCCCATAATGGATTTGGTTCTCTCCCTAATCTCATACATGACGTCACATGGTACTAGACAATTACCCAATTAATAGGAGGGATATATAATTCTAGGCCCACCTGATACATTAATTTCAAGTACATTCATATGTGTTCCATATAAGAATATCAATCATAAGGCATAAAAATAAAAATTACCCATGGAAATAAACGGTTTATGTAATCTTATCCCATAACAATATCAAATGATATTCCTTAAAGAATGAATTTGAGAGATTGTCATAAGGAATAAATTATCGGATAAAAGGAAGGAAAAATAAGATAGTTATACATATGAGAGATAACTATACTTAATTTAAAATCTATCCATAACATTTAAGATATATAAAGTGAGTTATATATATAATTGTCATAACCTAAAAAAAGGGTGGGTTAGAAATATCCCTTACATTATGCCTAATTCACCAAGTGCATTATTTATCTCCATGAATATTGAACATAAGTTCATTATTTAATTTCTTAATAACCTGTATAAATTTTATTACTCATTTTATTTTTTCATTATTATGAAATATTAAATTACTTATCCAATTAATCTCACATAAGTCATTTTAACGATAAATGAATCCTATGTCGAAATCCAATTTAGTAAGTTGACCATTGTCCAAGATATTTTTATTCTCCATATTAATTTTGGTAAAAAATTAATAATTATCATATTTATACATAAATTATAAATTTTAACCTATTAATTAAATATTGTTATGAAAAAATAACTACGTTACAATCATGTAGATTGTAGGCCGTATGTATGAATTTGTAACATTCCTATTTCGATCATTTTGGAAAGAAGGTATTTTTAAAATTATATTTACATAATTATAATTTTATAATAAATATCATATTATTTCATTAAATACACTTAAATATATTATTAATTTTATTTCATAACAAAAGCAAATCACATCGCTTTACGAGGTGGTAGTCGTCTATACACATGGATGATGTTATCATTTATTCACTCGACTGTATAGTAAGAAATTATTTGTTATATTATTTTTCTAGAAAGGATACTATGTAATTATTAACATATTTAAAAATTAAATTAATCCTCATGTCCTTCTTTGTAAAGAATAAGTAAAAAATAGATCGCTTCACTTAGAGAGGTAGTGGTCCGCCATACACATGAGAAACGTTATCGTATTCTTTGTAGAATGGAATGGATGAAAATATATGTGATATTATAATTCCAAAATTATAAAAATATAATATATAAAATATACAATTTTTATATAATTAATTATTTTCATCCACAAGAAGCAGTGATGGAAACTAAATTATATTAGTTCACGAGGTGGTAGTCCACCACACACACGATCAATGGTTTTGTATCCCATTTAAGAGAGGCATAGATAGTTGTAAATAATTCCATTAAAATAAAAATGGATTAGTATATGAAATATAATTATTTTATTATATCATAATGGTTTTATAATATTTTAAGGATGTGGAACAAGAAATAAAATAAAATGATTAGTTACAGACGTTACCTCAAATTTGGAAATCTTCATTTGGTTTGGACAAAAATCCTTCTTAGGTTGAATTTACAACCAGGAAAATAATTTTAATATTTGGGGAAGCAATTCTGTATTTTATATGGCGAGTTAGGGTCTGAATGAATTGGATTTATTAGTGTGTAATGGAGAGGAGGTGGTGAGATTTTTTAAATGTGGGAGAGGAACCACTTAGAATTTTTGAAAAGAATGAATTCCACCCAAATTTTTCTCATGAATGAAGGCTTAAAAATGGAAACTTTTAGAACCTTTGAACATATAAGGTCTATATAAGACTATAAAATAGTAATTAGAAAATTTTTTTGTCATTAATGACCCTTATCATTTTAGTTAAACCCCCTAGTAAACCAACTTTTACCATAACCGTGGTAAATAATTTTTTTTGTTTTCAATATTCATTATGGTAAAAAATGAAGTTAAAAATATTAGATAATATAAATTTTTATGATTTAAATTATGGAATAAAATTTTCCAAATTCAACGTAGATAAGTGGAAGGATTTAATTTTATATTAAACTTGATGATGTGTTGAAAAATGTGTTTTTACATAGAAAAAATTTCCAAAGATTAAAATGTTTTTATATATAAATTTAATTTTAAATTTCTTAAAATAACCAACATTAGTTAAATATTAATTTCATTATTCTAATTTAATTTTAAAACCATATTTATGTACAATTTACCTATGTAAATAATATTAAATGAATTGCAGTTTTCAAAAAAAATTACTATTTTTTTATTATTCATTGAAAAATGATACTTTCATCAAAATAAAAATAATTCACTAAAAGATAATTTTGATATTATGAATTAACAAATAATTTTTTTAAAATTTTTCTCTAATATATGATAAAAATTATTTCTAAAATTTTTCCCCAAAGCACGATGAAATCGCTTTTTAGAAAAAAACAATTATTCTGAAAACATTACTTTTTCCTTTCAAATAATTCTAATTTTCATTAAAATAAATAGATAAACATTGATTATATTTTATTCATTTGTAAAAGATATAATTTTTTTAATTTAGTATGTCCTATATATACATTCCAATTTAATGGCATGGTTATAGTGGTCTAGTTTATATAATAATATTTTAATGGAGTATCACATTTCATTTAAACTGGGTGTTGCATACATCACAAGATATATAAGAGATTGAATTTATTTTGAAATAAAATATATAAAAATTTAATAAAGAGGTACAATATACTGGCCAATAATTCTAAAAATAATTTAGTTTATCAATCTATAATTCTTAGAAAATTTATAAGTTCTTTTACAAAAATAGGAACCCAAGTGATTTTATGAAATTAATATGAGATGGTTATAACTGCCATCATGAAAGTTATTGATATAATTGTAATGACACACCATTCCACTTTGAATACTTAAAAAACATATTTGGTATATGTAAAATTTTTTCATCAAGCATAATAGTGAATTTGATCTTTATATGTTACCGACTAATCTATTCCTACTATTAAATTTATATTTTATATTTTTAGTATAGTGAAATGCCACGAAACTAGTCTCTTTAAATGTTCATGGAAAAATTGAAACATTGAAATCCTTGAAGAACATATTTCTTTAGAGGTGTCTTGATGATCATAACATGTGAAACCATTTAAAAATTAATGACCAGTTGTTTTACCTCTCAAGAATAAATAAATTAATGGGATAGAAACATATAAAATTAAACATACATTATAGTTGAGTTAATATAAATAATACCACACAACATCAAGAGACCTAAATCTTCATTTGTCATACCCTGTTCAGCTTCAATGAGTTTTTGATCCACTCAACATGTCTGATTCCTTCTCCATTACTGAGGTTGTTCTTACTAAGGTTCCATGTTTTTTTTGGAATAATCTTTAGTTCAATGACATTGAGGGTGAAAAATACTCTAACAAGAGAGTCCTAGTTAATCATTTAATGTATATAGAATAGTATATTCCTCACCATAAGTTGAATTATGAAGATTTTAGATTAATGTTTTAGACTCCCCTTTCTACCCCATTTATGAAAATTATTATGTGGTGTTTTTAATATCATCTTTATGTGATTCAGTGATCCATATTAGAAGGAAGTAATCCAGTTAATGTGTTGGAGTATTAAAGAAACTAATCTATTGGTTTTATTCTCTAGTGCTTAAGTACCCTAAGAATATCTCTCCCGCCATTCTTTTTCCTACATTTGAGTTCCCTATAATATTATGGAATAAAAAAGGTTCCATTCATTAAAGTTCTTAGAGATATTACCCTCTTACACAATATCCATTCTCACAATGTCTGTGTAATTCTTAGTGTAGAATATCACCACTTAATAATGAATGTCCCATTTTAGGCTCTCTTAGGAAATCATTTCCGCATGTGATTCCCTAGCTACTATTTCAACTAAAAAATGATAAACTTAATTAAATCATGTTTTCTATTCCATAAAAAAGAGGGTTACTTACTTTAGTTGAAATAATTATGTTATTCACAATAATCATAATCAATACAGGAATGATATTTATTATATATCTTCTAAAATAAATGTCAAATGAGTCCTTAGTTGAATTTATCTAGATCATGTAAGTCCCACCATATTAATGATAGGTTCTTGAGAATATACGTAGTGATATACATAATTATTTAAATTGGGTTCCATAAGAAATGAAATAATCTATTTATTCTACCAATAAATACTTTTTCTCACTCAGGTCTTGAGTCACAACAAACGATCAGTCAGTTATGCCATTATAATTCCTGTTAGTGGTCCACATGAAGCGGTTCCTCAAGTATATTTACATTTTCATCATACTATAATTCTTTCACAGTTATTATGACATATTTATAATTTATGAATAGTTATTCAAGTTGAACCATAATTTCCACAACATTAAATTATTGATTTCTATATTTTTCAACTACTGGAATCTTATTATTGTCATAGAAAACTATATACTTCACCATAATATAAAACATCAATTTCAAAATCTATTTTATATAACATATCATAAAAAATTATATAAATTCTACAATCATAGTAAGAAGTCACTTTATGAATTAAATATATTGAAATCTCATCATCTAAACCCACGATGATGAGAGGAAGAAAGAACTAGATGTTTATAAAAACACTTTTTGTTCCCAAATCACATGTTAAGATGATTCTCAATATAAATATATTAGTTATTTATTCGTCTACAAAAAGTTCCAGTTCTAACATAGCCTATTTGTAATGAACCTAACCGCAATATCCCATACGTGATGGTCACTTTATTAAATTTTTACTAGATTCAAGTGATTTTATCCAAAAGGAATAAATAGTTTAGTATAATTGGTAAAACAGATATATTCTTGAATCTAATATTAAATTTGAAAACATAAAATAGAATAGAATATTTTCATTGAGAAAATTTTTATTCTCTCTTGAATATCCTTTTATATCATTCATAGTGAATGTATAGGGGAAAAGGGAATCCAAAAAAAGGGGTGATCCGAAATTATTAGTAAGGGGAATCATAAAACAAGAACTATAATAGAATAAAAAATCCATGAATAATGTAGAAAGAATAAATTATGATCAAATAATGTAATATAAATAATAAAATATTCTTGAATGTTATCTATCAAGGACATATCTATTAAAATAATATAAAGGAAAAAAAATTGATTTCATAATGATGGAATGAATAATAAAGGATATCTAAAAACATGGCATCTAGGTCTCATTCCAATACATCTTACATAGACCTGTAAGGTATTGGAAAAAAATAACCAACATGTTTTGTCTTGTGAGACTTTCTAATGAATCAAAGGGATATATCATTTTGAGCCACAAAAATCACTTAATAAGTCTAATTCATTCATCGTATGAATAAATAATACAGCTTAATAAAAATGAATTAATAATAAATAACATTCAATATGAGAATAACTTTAATAAAGAATGTCAATACTTTTAATATTAAAAATATTTTCAAACCATTCAGACAAATATGATGTAAGTTAATATTAGAGTGTATCCCTAGTAAATCATACGATTTGACAAACAATTTTGAAATTGATAAAAATACTTTAAGAATATCATTGTAAAATTTATTAGGGAAAATTATTTTTCTATTTATAATAACTCAATCGAAATCCAAAAATTTACAAAATATTATGAAAAAAATATCTTTTAAAATAGGATTTCAAAATTATAATGTAATTCTCAATGCATTGAGTGTCCATGATGATATTAAATTTTATTCACGTTTTTTATAATTAAACAATTATTCCATTTAGTTATTTAGTAAAATGTAAAAGGTAACTCATTTGGAAAATGATAAGAATATTCCTTTTAATTTTTTAATAGACACTCGTTAGTTAATATGACATTGAAATATTAATGGAGAATATAAAAAAATGTTTTTGAAAACATATTTATAAAACATGGATATGGTATAAATTGATTATCGGCCAAAATAATATTAACCAATTTTTGGTAGATACATTGTTTAGGTATCTTGATCCCTTAAGAGAGGAAAATGAATGGATAACATTGAATTTTCAGAAATAACTAGATGAGAAAAAACCATATTGGGTTTAAGATATAAAGATAAAATAATACCCCTAGTAGAGACATAAAGACAAACAATCCAGAATAATGATGAGATTTAGAAATTATAATAGGCCAACCTGGATCAACTAGACCATTCACCCAAGTCATCCCATCATATGGTGGGGTAAAAAAAAAATTTAAAAACAAGTCTTGAATATTGGTAAGAAAATATACACAACAAGAGTAAAATGTGGAATCAAGAAAGATAAAACTAATCCAAATAGGCAATAACAAAAAGTATGAAAAGCAATGAAAAATAAATCTTTATGTGACAAAAAATAACCTCCAAACTATCCCAAAATAAAATAACAGTGTAAATAGATTTCTAAATTCTCTAGAATGATATTCCATTTACAAGAATCTTGAAAAACGAGGTCTACAAACACAGATTAGAATATAGTATTTTGTGACTACTATAGCCCAGTAAGATAACCCCAAAATATATTTTCATGTTCTCATAATAATAATTCATAATTATAAGCATAAAACAAAATATCCTACCACACAGTTTTTTAAATAAATAATTTTTCAAAAAATACTTGTGTTTTCAAAAATTACATGCCATGTTTTCAAAAGATAAAAAAAGAAGGTAAAGATAATGAAATATAAATATATATTTGAGCCAACATACTTAAAATAAACTATCATGTAATAAACAACCAGGAACAACAATTCACTTTACAGTCAGGATTTAGCCTATGGGATAATATGTACAAGATACAAAAATGGAAAATAAGGAATAAGGATTGATAAAACTAATATTGAGGCTTTCAATAGATCATTTTCATACAAGAGGCTACCTTGATGTTTCTTCACAAACAATAAGGATTTTTGTTTCTCTATCTCGACAAAACCATGGCTCCTACTATGCAATGTTTGTCAATTTATGTTTTAAAAATCATTTTCAAATTTTTATAAAAATATTTTAAAGGATAATACAATCTTATTAAGGGCTTGAAACCCCATTTCTTAATTTAAATTCAAGTAAATTACATTTTAAAAGAAGCAACCTTTTTTAATGCAAACCCATTCCATTTTCAATTTGAAAATATTCAATTGCATTAAAAATATTAGGGAAACAATATGAACAATAAGAAAATCAAAAAATTAGAATAATTGGACAGATCCACCAATGACAAGAGCATAGAAAAACTATACACCTTTGGAAATTAGTATTGGATACCCCAAGGTCTAACCTTAGGAGTCAAGGTATGACCTAAGAATTAAAGAGTATTGATACAAAACACAATCCAATTACCAATCATTCCAAAAAATGGTGTTGTGACCAAAAATGAGAAAGATGCCGAGAATAAGGCTTACATAAGGAGATAAAGCACATAACTATATTAATCAATCACTAAATGAATTTAACCACATGAAAGGAGGACACCCAAAAAGACTAGTCTATGAGCTATGGATGAGAGGAGAAGGTTAAAAAAAGAAATGATCCCTCAACACCAAAACGACTCCCTTAATATTGGAACTCAAGGAATTACACGGAATGTAGTGTTTTAGACATTGTGAATATTTTTTATTTTATGTTACACTGAAAAAAATTCCTTTTTAATTAAAAACTGGATTTTACATTACATAATGTGAAACCCCTACATGGTGTGTAAAAACCCTTGTAATGTATTTTGTTCACAAGATGTGGCCAGTGGACAATACACATCATTTAATCCCATTACACATTGTATAACTACCCAAGAAATAGAAGAAACTCCAGGTTCATGTTTAAAATCTAATTTTTTTTTGAATTCACCATTAAATGTATCCTTCTAATTCATGTTCGACAACAAATACTTTACGATAAAAGGAAACCAAGAGAAAAAAATAAAAACATACCTGAAAAAAGCATAAAAAGGTGTTATAATATTTCCACTATAAAATATTTCTATCACCTGAAAGAGGTCAAGATCTTTGATGTGCAGAAAGATTATGCCATCATTGACTCATCAATGGCTCATACTCCCATGTCTCATGTCAATCCTGTCACCCCTTCCATAATACATGTATTAGGGTAATCATTTAACAACAAAATACATTATCCTAGAGATTGATAATCTAAACTGGATGCTCATCCAAAGTGGTATGAGGCACAAGTAAAATAGCATCCTATCCAATCACATGGGTTGGATCAGGTATATACCACTTCAATAAGAAACATGAAACACATCATGTATATACTTAAATCCATATGATAAAAAACTGATATGATTCCCTCTTTAGTCGATCAAATACCTCACAAGGCCCTACAAACATTGTTTCTAATTTATCCTACTTACCCAACTCATGATGTCCTTTGCGATGTAAAACTAAAAGTAATACCTAATAAAAAAAGTGAAACAATGGAATAACATTTTAATGGCATACATAATATTTATAGTGACTATTTTCCATGATCAAACACCTCTAAATCAATTGTACTACCTATGTCATCTTCTAAAAACACTCAGATAAACCAATGAACACTCTCCCAACATTGCACAACACAAGAGATATTGTCATTGAAGCCCATACAAAGCCTCAAAAGGATACATCATGATTGAATAAAGATAACTATTTTTATAGGAAAATTTAAAAAAAAGAAAATGTCATTCCCAAAATCCACTGAAATAAATAACTAAATCCCCGATAATATCCCCAAACCCCATATTTTACTTTCTATATTTCCATACCTTTGTAGATGATAATACTTTTTTAATTTTTACAAGGAACCCATTTCCATTAGAAAAATATCCTAGAATATATATTTAAACCTCGAGTCCATGAGAGAAACAACTACATAAGGAACCCCACGAAGCTTCAGGATCTCTTGGACATAAAAATCCCTGAGTTTTTTCACTTCCGTTGTTTCTGTTATTTGAAAGAAATGTGTTGATTTAGTGAGTCTATGAACAATCACCCAAATTGAATTCTTCTCACTAGGAGATCATGGTAAACAAATGATGAATGAAAGTCTCATCCCACTACCATACCATGATGGGTAATGGATTGTGTTATGCCTTAACTCTTTGAAAAGTGAGACAACCTGATACAAAATATTCAACTAATGACTATATCCATGACCACCAATACCAATGTCTTTAATCGTGGTGTATCTTTGTATCCATAGGGTGAACAGACCAACAAGACTACTTTAAACTATCTAAAAACTAATTTTTTACTACAAATGGAATAACCAATATGCTACAATATCTAAAATCTCTGTTGGGATACCGAGACAACTCTCACAAGGTCTCCCCACCATTTAGAATTTCTATTAAGAGTCGTCTCTTAGAATTTATCATATTATATTTTTGAACCTGCTCATCAAATGGAGAGTCAACATTTATGGAACCCAACAACACCTGTCCACCAACCATTTACACTCCCATGCTCATTTTAGAAAATAAAATCAATAGATACCACTGTTCAACTAATTCCATCATGACTTGTCTCAGTAATTTTATACTTAATGCATCAGCCACCACATTCCATTTCTAAGGGGTATATATAAGATCAAAATAATATGTTTGAAGATTCTCAATGCAACATATCTATTATAAGTTTAGATATCTTTAAGTGAAAATTTACTTTTGGAATTTGTGATATCAAAATACCATAATCCTCTCTCTAAAGAGATAGTGAATCCATATTTTGAGCACATTCATAATAGTTTAAAACTCAATATCATTTGTAAGGTAGTTCTTTCTATGAGGCTATAATTGGTGTGTTCCATTAGCCACAACATGTTTCCCCTTCATTAAGACACATCCCAAACTTGTACTAGAATAATATTAGAAACCAACATTACCAAAACATGTTTTCAGAATAATCAAAACTTGTGAAGAGGCCAACCACATCTTCAGCTTCTCAAAACATCTCTAACAAAATTTGATTCATTAAAACATCACAACGTTTTTTGGTAAAGTTATTATTGAAGTTGAGAACTTCGAGAAGTCCTGAAAAAACAATCCATGGTAACCTATCAAACCACATAATCTTTGGATCTCAAACACATTTCTGGGATGTTACTAAGACATAACCACCTTCACATTTTCCGGATCAACTGATATTCCCCTCTCAAAGATCACATTTACCAAAAACTTCATATCCTATATCCAAAACTCACACATAGAATTTTTTCTAAACTTAATATTTTCCTTCAAGGTTTGAGGAATAATATCCAAATGGTCTACATAGTCCTCCTATAACATAGATTGTAATAAGATGACATCTATGAACACAGTAATAAAAGATTCCAAGATTCAATGAAATATTAAGTTAATCAAAGCCATGAATACCAAAAGAGAATTAGTGAGATCGAATGACATAAACAAAAAATTGAAATACCAATTTCAACTCAAAAAATCTATCTCGGTTATGTCCATTTCTAAGACTCACAACTAGTGGTACCCTGACCATAGGTAAATCATAGAAAACAAATGAATCCCTCTCAGTTGATTAAAGAGACCATCAATTGTCAATAAAGGATAATTGAGTTTAATAGTCACCTAATTCAACTTCCAATGGTCAATAAAAAGTAAAAGACATTTGTATTCATGTTTAAAAATGTGTATATGTAAATCCCATAATTATATGATAAGTTGAATACACCCTTATCCCTCTAGGTCCTAGAGCTGGACATTTTGTTTCACCAACTCAATAGGTCCCATTCGATAGAATGGAATATAAATGAGTATTTTTCTTGTTAAGTGGTCAATAGTAAACTCAAACTCTACCTATGGTAGAAAACTAGAAAAATCATATGGAATGACATCAGGGTATGCACCCACAACAATTGTTAGACGACCACCCAATCAAGGGTAAAATAAATTAAGAAACATTTCTGAAAACTAGAATGAGATTAAACCATTATAATTAACAATAATCCCTTCCCTAATCAATCTAGAGTCTCACTCACCCTAAAAATCATGATTGACCCCATCATTGGATAACAAGTTCACCCGACATCGATAACAATCTATCTAGGCCATCATAATTATCATCCAATCCATGTTTATGATCAAGTCAATAATTTCCAGATCAAGTACTAAGAAGTCCCAAAAAACCTCCATGTCACCAATTATGACCTAACACATGGGACATTTCAAACCTTGTTCAGACCGTGTAGACCCTAGAAAATGCGTCCATAAAATTATCTAAATGCTTCCATACATGATCCAGGATTGTAGTACTTTTCAAAATCTTTGATTTTGTAGGTCATAGGTCCCAAATGGAGTTACAGATTAAAAGTTATGGACATTTTATGTTGGGCAAGAAAACTTGTTCGTGAAGCCCCCTCCGTGATCGTGGAGCGCCACCATGAAGCAATGAGGAGGGATGCTCCATGACCAAATTTGATGTTAGTGAACCCACCGTGAAGAAAAGGAGGTGGGATGCTTTGTGAACACATTTGACGTTTGCAAACCCTCCGCGAAGCAAAGGAGGAGGGATACTCTGTGAACCCCTTTGACGTTTGTGAACCCGACACAGAGCAAGCTCTTTCTTCGTGCCAAGCACACTCTGCTTCACAGCGCCCCTTGCCAATAAATAATAGCTCACCCCCATTCTCTAGATGGCCACTCTGCACCATGGGCAACCGATCTCCCAGCTCACGGAGCTCTGCGAGCAGCATCATTTGTGATGCTGCTCCATGAGCCCATGATCTGCGAGGAGCTTCCTTCATAATGCAGCTCCGTGAGACCAAGCTCCGTGAGTACTACGCGAGAGGCCTTTTCTCTGCAAGCCTCCCGTGCTCCACGAGAGGCCTTTTCTCCGTGAACTTCCCTTGCTCCGTGATATCCCTTTGCTCCGTGAGAACTTTGTTCCACGGAGCTACTTCGTGAAGACCTATCCTTTGGGAGGATCCTACCTTTGTGTCGTCTGGTCCATACCATGGTGGCCACGCCCCTGTACCCCCACTTGGTGTCAGTTCCGGCCAGTGGTCTCGGCCCTCCGGGCCGGTCCCTTCACCACCATTACAAACCCCCATGAAAATTGTAGAGTCTCACCGTGAATTTTTTGGGTCAGGATGTCGGGATTTTCCATTGCGCCCTTGTGCACACCCACCTTCCACCTATGGAATTCCATGATTTGAGATACTCCTCTGCACACCATGAATCACCTTGAGTCGATATATTCATCTCGGTCCCTTTCACATGTCGTGAGTTGAGATCCTCATCATCAACTTCCCGGGTACCTTGAGTTGATCCATTCCTCAGGAAACCCCTCCAAACCCCATCACTTGTCTCCTATTCCAGGATAAACCAGAAAGCGCCTCCCTCATGTAAGACCCAACACCATCCATTTCTAGGCATATTATGCTTAACAATCCTATCAACATGAGTATAAACTATAGTATTCCCTATGTCTGAAACATATGATACCTCCTGATCCAAACAAGATATGCCTTATTCTCCAAGCATGAGATGCCAACATTCTTATCTACATTACTATAAACTATAGTGATCCCTATATGATCAATATAGGATGCCTCTTGCCCAAAACAACATATGCCTTATGCTCCAAGCATAAGATGCCAATAGTCCTATCTAAATGACTTTTAACTATATTAATCCCTATATGATCGATATAGGATGCCTCTTACCCAATACGAGAGATGCCTTATCCTCCAAGAATAAGATGTCTATAGTTTTATCTACATGACTTTAAACTGTAGTAATCCCTAAGTTCCAATCATAGGATGCCTCTTGCTCCAAATAAGAGATGAATTATGCTCCAAGTATAAGATGCCAATAGTCCACTCTACAATACTATAAACTATAGTAATCCCTATATAACAAATATAGGATGCCTCTTACTCTAAACAAGAGATGCCTTACGCTCCAAGCATGAGATGCCAGCAGTCCTATCTGTATGACTCAAAACTGTAGTACAACCTATGTTCCAAAAATAGGATTCCTCTAGCCCTATACGAGAGATTCCATATGCTCTAAGTGTGTGATGCCAATATTCCTCTCTACATGACTATAAACATTAGTGTACCCTATGTTCCAAACATAGGACACTTCTTGCCCTATACAAGATATGCCTTATGCTCTATGTATAAGATGCCTAATGCCATGATTATAGTGGCATAATTTCAAGAGTGTTGGAATCCGTTCAAACATTCCATCACTCCACATCACGCTTTGCGTGTTCTTCATTCAGATCCTCATCCACTTCCATGTCTGGAGGGACCCCCTAACGGCCGGGTCCAATGCAGCATCAGCTCACCTACCGTCCATGGCCAACACCCTGAAGGACTTTGGACAACACTTTGAGTCAGGTCCTATGTTTCGAACACGGTCAGTAGTCGACCCTCATTTGTTTGTCCCCATTTCAGGCTAACATGATATGGATGCTGTGTTTTGAACACAGACAACAGCTATCCTTTATCGGCACGCCACCCTCATTGAGTTCCGAATATCGGGCATGTAATTCACACTCTCCATCTACCTTTGTTCGGACTGATTCCAATGCCCTTGGAATTTTCCCTCTTGTGCACTAGTGCATAGGTGAAGACCTCATCCCACCAGTGGGTTGGGATGCCCTCATGGCCAGAAATGAGGAAGATATTATGGGAATCATCATTTCGTATGCCCCATCCACCATTTACCCTCCTTAGCAGCACCTGAGCATCATCCAGTCATAAGCCCCATCCACCATTGCTGCTCCTTAGCGGCGCCCGGGCAACATCCTTACATAAGCCCCATCCACCATTTTCGCTCCTTTGAAGCACATGAGAAACATCCTTGCATAAGCCCCATCTACCATTGTCGCTCCTTAGTGGAACCCAAGAAACATCCTTTCCTAAGCCCCATCCACCATAGTCGCTCCTTTGCGGCATCCGGAAACATCCTTGCATAATCCCCATCCACCATTGCCACCCCATAGCGGTACCCGAGCAGCATCCTTGCGTAAGCCCCATCAATCATTGCTTCTCCTTAGCAGCACCCGGGCATCATCCTTGCATAAGACCCATCCACCATTGCAGCTCCATAGCAGCACATGGGCCTCCATCTCGGAGTAAGTCCTAATCTCTCTCTCCCTGGGCCGCTCTACACATAAGCCCCTCTTCACTTCCCATAGAAACACCTTTCATGACAAGATCGTCAGGTCTCTGCTGTCTCTTGTTTCTCACACCGAGCATGACTCACGTTGGCTTAGAGTAAGCATCGAAAATGAATCTACTCCCGTCTTGCATGACGTTAAACTGTATTTCTCCCCTGTCCTGCATGACGTTAAACTACATACCCGAACTATAGAGACTTTGATCCATGTCAAGGCATGGTACGTAGGAAGCGTACATGAGGTTCAAGACCACCACCCAGTTATTCGAAACTCTTTCACGTCAGTTCACCAAACACCCTGGGAAGCCTTGAACATAATCTGCACACCATCCTAAACTACATGGTATTTGACCCATGTTAAGGAATGGTACGTAGGAAGCCTCCCTGAGGTTCAAGCCTACCATCCACCTGGGCAAAGGTCCTTATTCATGTCGGTTCTCCAACACCCACAACATCCCTAACTATGAGGACATTGATCAATGTCAAGGCATGGTACGTAGGAAGCCTCATGAGGTTCAATCCCACTGCCATTGGAACCCCTGGTTCACCTTCACGTCGGTTATCTGAGAAAACCCTACCCGAACTACGAGTACTTTGATCCATATCATGGAATGGTACGTAACAAGCCTCCATGAGGTTTAGTCCCACCACATGGTCATTCCCACCTCCTTCACGTTGGTTCACCAAACCCCTTGGGCAGCCTAGAGCATAATACCCACACCATCATGAACTACGTGGTCTTTGATCCATGTCAAGGCATGGTACGTAGGAAGACTCCCTTAGGATCAGGCCCGCCATCCACCTGGACCAAGGTCCTTATTCACGTCAGTTCGTCGACACCCACACCATCCCGAACTATGAAGACTTTGATCCATGTCAAGGCATGGTACGTAGGAATCCTCATGAAGTTCATGCCCACCACCAGTGGACCCCCTGTTTCACCATCACGTCGATTCGTTGAAGAAAACCTACCCGAACTACGGGGACATTGATCCATGTCAAGGCATGGTACGTAGGAAGCCTCCACGAGGTTCAAGCCCACCACCCGGTCGTTCCACCTTCCTCCCAAAGGTTCACCAAACACCCTGGGTAGCCTAGAGTGTAGCCCTCAAATTACATCCCAAACTAAGAGGACTTTGATCCATGTAAAGGCATGGTATGTAGGAAGCCTCATGAGGCTCAAGCCCAACACCCATCGGACCCTCGGTCTATCTCCACGTCAGTTTGCTGAAACACCCCATCCTGAACTACTTGGTCTTTGATCCATGTCAAGGCATGGTATGTAGGAAGCATCCATGATGTTCAAGCCCACCACATGGTCATTCCGACCATCTTCACTTAAGTTCACCCCCGTCCCACATGACGTCAAATTGTTATCCAATTCAGCGGTATGCCGTTGTCGTCCCATCCAGGGGTATGCTGTTGTTACCCCATCCACTATTAAGCCGTTGCGACCTACTTCAATGGTAAGCTGTTTTCAACCTCATTTGGTGGTATGCCATCATTAGATTAACTACGTGGTCTTTGATTCCCTTCAATGGGGATACGTTGGAAGCCTCCCTGAGGCTCAAGCCCGTAACTCATATTTCATCCTGATACCTCCCTCAAGACTATGTGCCTCAGGAATTTTATCCTCTAATCTAGAGTTTCCACTTCCTCTGGGCCCCATCCATGTGTCCATTCTCACGGGTTGCCTCCTTAGGTGTCCCCTTGTCCCACTGAACTATGCAGACTTTGATTTCCTACCACGGGGAAATGTAGGAGGTCTCTTCGAGGCTCAAGTCCAACTTCACCATCGCCCTTGCGATGGTCCCATTTCATTCCACCTCCACTTCACTCATCCATCCACCATCCATCCTGATTCCCACCCAGGATTCCACATCCCAGTGGAATCATGCTATCCACCTCCTTGCGGATCCTTGTAGTACTTGGTCCACTATCCATGCGTAAGCCCCAACATGTCTCCGGGTCGTTGTCACTTGTGTAGAGCCTGATTCATCACCCCTTAGAACTACGTGGGTTTTGATCCCTCTCATCTACACATGGTACGTAGGAAACCTCCACGAGGTTCAATCCCAACCAATGGTAAACCTTGGTGTCCCCCATTATGGAGTGCAATCTCCCTGATCCACCCTCAGTGGCATTCAGATCAGCCATTACTATGTGACATCTCCCCTCCATGGGGTGCACCACCTCGGATCCATCGTCATTGGGAGTTCTAATCCTTCCGTCTTCCAGGTGTTCCCTCCATGGTATGTACCAATATGATCTGTCTATATGGGGCATTCTGATCACTCTCATACCATCTCCTCAAGATGTTAAACTCGCATCCCACCTCATGATAAACATGAGATGCCTGAGGAAAACCGCGTATGACACGCGTTTGGTGTAACTGTCTTTTTAAGCCGTTAAACATGCGGAATACCCGATGTTAAACATGGGAAGCTAAGGAAAACCTCTCATATATACCTATGGAATGTGATTACTTGCATTAGGCATGGTATGCCTCGAGTTCTGTACCCTTGAGATGCCCTCTTATGAGGTATAATACAGGTTCCCCAATGTCCACACACCCAGAGATGCCCCGACATGCCTGTTGTTGTCATCTAATCCGATGAAGGTCACAACCATGTGAAGATCCCATGGAATTTCTTGACGGAAGTAGTGTAATTAACCGACATCCATGAAGATATGGCACTTGGAATGAGATTCAGGAACAAAGTATTAAATATATGGGGGAGACCCTGACTAGGTGACGAGTTCGAAGGAGGAATCCACAGAAGGAAGAACCAACATCCCATCATTTCGTTTTGATCAAGGATCAAATGTCCCTGAACAGGGAACAAATGCCGCCCATCGTTGGAAAGCAGGAATGTGGGGTAAAAAAGCTGCACCTATCACGCTCAAGCATACAGACACACACGCCCTGATGAAAGCGTCAAAAACAGACCACATCACCATTGGTGTAGAAATAACCAACAAGAATTCCATAAGCTCTGAATGGAAGCCCAACACATCAACTAACATTGATGATATAAAAGAATAAGTATCACTTGTATCATACAAAGCTATCAAAATAGAATATAAAATAAATACCATACCTCAAAGTGTTGTTATACCTACATTAGATACCCATAGTGCACACTTGGCTGCATAAATCCACTTGAGCATTACCACATGGAAATCCCCATTGTCCTAAGAATGAGACCCAACACACTTGAATGAATCAACCTGAAACTACGACCCCTTAGTGAAAGTAGATCCCACCTTAATTTTTTGGGACACTGTATCATAGAAACAATTCATATGGACAGACTACCTATAAAGATGAAAAGTTCTAGGATCCTCCAAACTTTGAGGAATGGTATAAACAAGTATCCCACACTAATAGGAAATAACATATTAATTCCATGTAGAATCCCCTAAAACTAGTCATGTAGAAAACTTACCACTCTTACACTTTCTTTTCTGATTAGAAGAGGCACCGTGGATAACTAATTCACCCACTAATGATCCTCCCATGTCTTTTCACCAAGGTATGTCTACCATAGCCAAATATACTTTATCCCCTACCCTAAAAAAGGTCTCAATGAAAAAAAGAACACGAATTTACTGAACATCATCAATTATCCCCATATCAATCCTCCATACCATTAGGCAATCTTTGGTGACAAGATCTACTGCCAAATGCACCCACCATGAAAAGTCAGTAGAGTATTCCAAAACAGTACCCCCCTACTCTACCATCTGAAACTCCCATTTCTTTTATAAATATAACATATTAGGATAGAATTGATGATTAAATATATTCTTTAATGAAACCCATGGGATACCTTCTTCAAACATAGCTTTCACAATAAAATCCTACCACCTTCTTCCTAGTCCATCAATCATGTACGTGGAAAAACCCACATGGGAAACATTAAAAGTGTTAAAAAAAATTAAGATCCTTTTTATCTTTTTAATCCACTCCTATAACCCTTTTGGTTCTTTTTCACCGTAGATGATAGGTGGATGTTGCTTTGTAAATTACGAACCATGATCTATTGCTAATCTCAGGTTCACTGTGCCCGCTAACCCTATAGAAAGAATGGTACAAATTATTACATCATCCAAAGAAGGGTCCAATAGAGGATCCCCCTGTAGAACATTCCTCAGGACTTCCTTCTTTTATTTGGAAGTCCTCTTCTATAAATCATTGTCTTTTAAACACAAGAAATCACCTAATGAGAAAAATAAAAATCTAAAGAACTAAAAACAAGAATACAAAAAAAATCCAATAAAATAATAATAATTTAAAATTGTTATGAATCCCATCATAAAAGGGAACACATTTTTAAAGGATCACACCACCTAGAAAAACTCCCTAGGTAGTTTATTCAAACGAAGATGCATACACCAAGAGAACATGAATTAAAGATACGTTAATTTTAAAAAAATTAGCATACAATGTATTTCCATGAAACTAAATACTCAGCCTTAGACTTAGTAAAGATTTTCCAAACACTAATGGAGAATCAGATTTCATAATGGGGTAGAGTTGGCCATGCTCCTTTTCCACACATACTATCTGAATTTGAAACATAATTCTTCAGTCTACCCATGACACAAAACTCACTCAAGAAGTACTAAAAAACTTCAGGTTGAGTATCACACCTTTGATACCAAATTATAATAGACCAACCCAGGTCAACTAGACCATCTAGAAAATTCATCCCATCACAGTGTGGGGTAAAAAAACAAGTCTTGAATATCAGAAAAAAGGATGTATAATAAGACTAAAAAATAGGAAAAATGAATATAAAACTAATTATAATATGATAAGAACAAAATAATAACAAGTATACAAAAAATAGTCTCCATGTGACCAAACATAACCTCCAAAATATCCAAAAATGAAACAAAAATTTAAAGAGTATCCAACAAGTTACAAAATGCTATTCCCTTTACCTGAATCCTAGAAAAAAAGATCTATAAATACTCACATGTAGTAGTATGGTGTGAGAAATAGATCCTAGTATGATACCTCTAGAAGATCTATAAAAGTTATAATAATAATAATTTATAAGTTCATGATTAAAAATAAATATTTTTAAAATATTTTTTATAAATAAATCAATTTTCAATCAATCCTATATTTTTAAAAAAGTGCATGTCATGTTTGAAAAATCCATAAATAAGAAGATAATGATACTAAAATATAAATAAAAATGAGATCCAACACCCCTGAAATGAATTACAAATTAATAAGCAACTATAGATAATAATTCACCTACCAGCGATGATCTAGATTATGGGATAATATGTAATAGACACCCACAATCCTAACAATGCATAAGGTTGGATCCAAATTATATCAAGACCTGTCATAGACCATGAATATTAAAGAGGTTAACTCCTAGAGGTGTCAAAAATTCTAAGGATACCAATTTCACTATCTCGATGTACATAAGGTTCTTGTTATGTAATGTTATCAATTTCTATTTAAAATCAAGGATCAAATTTTTATAAATTCATTTAAAATACAAGAAACCAACTTTTGGATTTTCAAATCCATTATCCATTTCAAATCAAGGAAATTCTATTTTCAAAGAAATAACCCATTTGAAAAGGTGAATCCATTCTATTTTTAATTTCATCAAATGAATTTCCATTTCAAAAATGATGTAAAAAATATATATACCAACCAATTCATGAAATTAGAATAATTGAATAGATCCATATCCCTCAAGAGTGTAGAAAACCTAACCCTCTACAAAAATGGGTATTGGAAACCATAATGTATGCCCTCTGGATTCAAGACATGAAAATATAATAAAAATATATTGATATCAAATAAAATTCAATTACCAATACCTATAAAAAATGGGGCCATGCCCATAGACAAGAAATAGATTGAGGGGAATTCCTTCTCAGAGAGATAAAACACCTAACCCTACTGATAAATCACTAAAAAATAAATCCATTTAAAAGGAAAGAATCCAAAAATTAATAGGATAAGCTCTATAGTAGAGAGGAGATGGCTTAAATAATAAATGATCCCTCAAATACCTACATGACACCCTAAAAATTGGAACTCAAGGAATAAAATGGTGTGTAATATTTTACTCATAATGAATCCATTTTATTTTAAGATATAGAAAACAACCCATATATTTTTTAATTAAAAACAAGATTTCCCATTAAATGATGTGGAACCCCTACCCAATTTTTAAAATCTAACCCTGGTTATTCAATTCATGGGATGTGTTTGATATCCAATACACATCATGTAATCCCATTACACACCATGTAATTCTCTAATAAACAGCAAAAACTCTAGGTTCATGTTAAAAATAAAAAAAATCAGTGACTTCAACATTAAAATTATCCTCTCAATTAAAGTTTTAAAACACATGATTGATGGGAAATGGAATCCAAAATAAAATATCATAACATAACTGATAGAAGGGTAATAGCGTGTCACAAAAATAAACTTGTACCTCATGTTTGAATTACATAAAATGTGATTTCACCTAATATATAATAAATTTATCTTTATTATAATTCTATAAAAAACCATATAATTACTTATAATATTATATATGATCCACTTATAACATTTCAAAAATATTTTGTTAATAACTATTTTTTAACATTCTCGTTTTTGAGTGTTAAATGTCTCATTTTCATATATGTTTCTGTTTTATAGTTTCACACCATTAATATTTACCACGTTTTAATCATATAATTTTTTTATTATGATATAAATATCATAAATATTCATTATATACATATTTAAAATCATACATGAAAGGTATATATTGAAAAATGAATTACACCATTCATGAAGACAATAGTCCATGTATACGAATAAACACTATTTTCACTTTTTAATGGATGAAACAAAAGAAAGAAAAATAATAATTCACCTTTTCAAAATATTTATTACATAATATATATCATACATATATTCATTAAATATATTCTTATTGTAATAAATGAAAAATATAAATGAAAAATTAGTCACATCACTTCGTGGAGGAGGCAGTCCACACGTACTCACAAGTGATGCTATTGTTTTCCAAGAGATGGAATGGTAAGAAAAAAGATATTATATTATAATTTAAAAATCATAATTATATCATAAATATAATATATAAGCATCAATATAACCATAATAACCATCCATGAATGATTTTGATAGAAAATTAATTGTATCTCAATGTGGTGGCAGCATTCTATACATATGCACGAGTGATACATTAACATACCATTATATGCAAAATGGGGATGGATTATTTATAATAATAGTAAAATTTAATCATATTTATGATAAATAATTTATTTTATTAGGATTAATTAGATAGATTTAGAGTATCTATAATATCAAATAATTAAGAAGATATCAGGTTTGATGATTATCTTTTCTTCAGTTTTCCTTCTTTATATCATTTCTTAAGGACCCTTGGAATGGTATTTTGAGAAGACCAAAGCCTATAATTCATGAATAGATAAATTTATAAGAGACTTTTTTGGGTTTTGGTTAATCTATATGGCTCAATATTGTGTAAAGAAGAGAGGTAATGGGTGTCCTTTTATAAGTGGGGGAGAGGACACACATTCAATTTATTAAATGATTGAAATATAATAGATTAATACTGAAGAAAAATTATTAAATATGGATATATGTAAGAATATATCATAGTAATTAGTCTTAATATGACCATAAAATTGGATATATTCAATTATAATTGTAAAAATAATAGTTATCCCTTGGTTTAATCCTTGGTCAACACATTTTAACCATAACTGTTGTAACAATTTTTTACTATTTTTAATATTCACTATTACAAAAAATTTAGTTTAAATTATTAACTAATACTAATAATTATAATTAAAAATTTGGAATCAATTTTATCAAATTCAATTCCCTACGGTTCAAGAATTTAATTTAGAATTAAACCTTTAAAAATTGAAGAAAAGCTATTTTGAGGAAAATATTTTCATAAGTATAAAATGTTTTATACAAAAATATAACATAAAATTTATTAAATATACCTAAATTTGAGAATTAATAATATGAATGAATTAATGATACTTTGAATTGACTTTAAATATAATTGAAAATTTTAAATTCTGGAAACAAAAATTTGGTTTTTAATAAAATGTAGTATTTTTCACAGAAAGGGTCATTGGCCAAAAATGTAATCGGATTTAGGCCCATTGGAATTTTGAGCGAAAAAATATTATGTAATAAAAGTAGCTTTATTGGTGGGTTATCCCTTGGGGGGATATGACCCACCTTTCAGGACTGTGTGTGTATAGTGTGTGTGTGCGTATAGAATGTAATTGTACCCCTAAGAACCAAATATGTATAGTATTTTTAGAAATTTATTGAAAAATAAATTATTTCAAAAAAAATTAAAAAATATTCCATCTAAGATAATATGGAAATTATTATTTAAAAAAAGAAGTTAATTTTTTCAAATAAAATTTTTCAAAAGTAAAATAAATAAATTATATTATTCAATCACAAAAACCATGAAAATCTATATTTATGGGAAAACATATTTTGGAAGCCTATAATGGCAAGAAAAAATTAATAAAATTGAATTATATAAATCCTTCCCATTTGTCATAATATGGTTAATCCTAAAAGTACTACTAATTTAATGTCTATTTTATAAATGTATCATTAAAGAATAATATTTTTATAGATCAATGTATCCCACCTAAATCTAAATGTTTCATACAAGTAAAGCATTTTAGCTCTTTAAATATTTTAAAGAGAAATATATCATAAAATATATGGGCGTTATATTCTACAACATTATAACAAAATTTACCTTGAAATTCATTAACACAAATAGAAATAACCAATGATACTTGTTCATCATCCCATTACCAGGTTCCCACATATCTTCCTCATATTAATGGTTTTGCCACATATATTTGACCAGGGGACTGGTCTGGTTTCAAAAAACACTTAATCAATGATCCAAAATAATCATCCTCTATTCCTCATAAGAGATATCTTTATCATGTGGAATTACCTCCTAGTTCATTACATATGAAGGATTAGTTACGTACAGCCTTAGTAAAGATACATGGAAGACATCGTGATCTTTTGAGAGATCTAGTGGAACAGAAAAGTGATAAACTACCATCCTCATACAATCAATTTTTTTGAAGCGATTGATATTTGAAAGGCTTAAATTTTTTTGTATTACCTAATCTCACAACCCTCATTTAGGTGATATTAATAGGATTACGTTTTCATCATCTTCAAACTCCAGATCTCACCAAAGTTTGTAAACATAACTTTTTTATTGATTATGACCTACCCTTATGTATTTTTGAATAGATCTAACATTATCTATCATAAACATAGATAGATCATATCCTAATATCTATATTTATATAACTTAATTATAGAACATTGGAGTTCTACTCTTCCTTCCATTGAGGTATTTATAATGATTTATATGAATACTTGATGAAAATATATTAGTGTTAGAAAATTCACCCAAAATATAGTGTTGATCCCAAAAAACATTGGAATCCATTGAAAAATCAATCAAAATGTATTATAGAATTTTTATTGTCTTCTTACAATAACCAAATGTCTACGTATGTTAATTAGTGTTGAAACTCAACTTGATATCTAGATATTGTTTAATACTCCTTCATAATGTCTTGATAAACCTTAGATCCCAATCAGATACAATTGAGAGTGTAAATCCATGAAATATTACCATCTATAAAAAGTGTAACTGAGCATATCGGTCAAGATATAAATATTATATAATGTTAAAAAAATATAGTGATTTCATAAGTAGATTTAATATAACCCATAAAAAATTATTCCCTATTGGTGTTTTGAGGATTTCAATGATGAAATCCATGATAATGTTTTCCCATTTCCATTCTGGTTTGCGTAATGGTTGTAACATCCCCTTATACATATGTATCTAAACACTAACTTTCTGACATACTTTGAATTAGATTACATACATTTCAATATATCACTTTATTTTATACATGTCTAAATAATCTTTTATATCATTACACATCTTCAAACTTCCATGATGAATAGATAAAGAACCTTTAGGATGGAGGAAGGAGAGTCAACGATACCTGATGATTGTTTTGGCGACCGTCATATGAGGAATTTGAATCTAAATTATTAAGATCTGATATCACATGTAATACATCAATGAATTCCTATTATTTAGATGAAATACATGCCTTGAGTCCATGTTCATCCCAGGACAACGATTCAAGGAAATAAGGATTTGGTGAATCAATGGATCTTCACATCACTTCAAGATGTGGGATCTGATAAGGTTCTAAAAAAATAATCCATTTCTTAAATATATATGAGACTATATTCAATTGATTAAAGAATATTTTTGTGGGAGTTTTACATTATTAGATGGATCATTATTTTTAGAGGTGAAAAACCATCGAAATTTGATGAACATATTCATCGTTTTTCTTCAATATAAGGATTTTCTAAATGGAGATTCATAACCATGGGATACGATATTTTAAACATCATATTTTATTTTTTGAAACTCATGTGAATAACATGGTTCCAAGATACACTGTGTCATAAACCTAATATTCTATGAATTCAATAGTGATATTTTATTTTAAACTTGTTAGAAATAAAAAATTATTTTACTCATGTATTAATAAAAATATATGTATTAAATTGGATCATGATGAATCCTAATAGAATATATGAAATTTCTTATTCAATTGGTGTCCATCAAAATATGGATAGGGAGACCAAAAAATCTGAATATGGATAATTATAATGGGTGTTAGTTGAGGTGGATTTGAATTTACTACATACTGAAAATTGGGTTTGTCCACTCATGATGATGAATTAATTCTAATTCATTTTCTTGAGAAGGAACCTAATTTTTTTCCTATTTTCAAAAATATTTGTAATTCAAATAATAACCATTGGATGGAAACTATATTCTATTTTTATTCCATATATGGGTATGATGGGGCTTAATAAAGGTTGAAGAATAAAATAGGACCGGGTGACTGTATACAAGATAGAGAGTCTTACCATCCTCAATTGAATTTTGGAAAAGATGATATTTAAGTGAATCGGGCTCTAATAGTGAATTGTGAAGGTGAGGATTATGGATCTAGAGAATAGGCCTCAATTCCATATCAATATACCAATGTGGAATTTCATTCAATCAAAGATTTAAATAATGCTACTATGATATCTATATTTCACCAAGGTTTCTCCACTATTTAAAAAATGTGAAACTGTTGGAATACAAGAAAGTTAGTCTTGGAAAGTATCCAGTGGATAGAACCTAAGTTTCATTTCAGGGTGGCCACTATTTGGGAGTAGTATGATCACAGTACGATCAGAATGATGGTTCTCTTATACAATAAATATTAGTCTCTACTGTGGCGAAAGGCAGTCAGGCTAGATGGAAAAAATCATTAGTGGATTTTAGCCCTTATAAACAGCAGGATTATATTATAGGGTTTGTCCAGGGGCAGATTCAGCATGAGGGGAATCATAATGTTAATATAAAGTCTATTTCTAATTTTGATCAGGTGATGAAATCTGTGATGGCTTTATCTTCAGGGATCACTTGAGGTTCTATTAGCCAAGAAGGACTTAATGAACACCATATGGATGCATACTTTAATTATTCCTTGTTTATAGGTTCTCAATTATTTGAAGAAATTTAAAAAATTGAAACATAACAACATTAAGTGAAAATTGATGGACATAGAAGATGATGACCCATCTCTAAAGATATTATTTAGAGAAATTACTGTTAATGGAAATATGAAGGATGCTAGAGGATTTTCATTGGATTAAATTAAGAAATAAAGACCACAGAAGGATTACTGCCATCTATAGCTCACCATAAGAAACAAATCACCATATTTTTCAGATGGGTGGATGTAACACCCGAGACTTTTATGTTATATAAATCATCAAAGGAATCTTTTTCTACACACAACACTTGCTTGGCTTGCTTTACACAAAATCACGACCTTCCTCGATAGCTTGCGTCGTATGCAATACCGAGTTTCACTAAACAATGATATGCTAATAAAATATTATTAAAACTAGATGTTATGAATAGTAATAACCACTTTTTAAAATTTTATAAATTTTATTCTTCAAAATGTACTTCATTTTTGGATTCGGAATATCGAAATTTTCCTAGGGTGAATTTTTGGTATTTTTCTGAAAACTTTCAATTTTTGATGAATAGTGAAACCACTAAGTGGTAGTTAAAAAAACTGAATTTTTCATAAAACTTAATTTTACCACTTCTCTGAGTGGAATTTCAAAAATCCGAGGGACACGGTTGATGTTAGTAAGTAAAATGTGGTTCAATGAGATCAATTTTTTTTGGGGGAATAGTAACATTTTACTTTTATTTCCACGGTTAAAAGTAAATAGGGTAATTAAGGGTAAAAATGATATTATTATTACCCTAACACATGTCCTAATTCTATTGGATAAGTGTAATTAGACCAAAAACAATCTTAGGAATAAAATATGACCATTTAGGTCCACTTGGATTAGATTAGGACATTTATTATTAATTTATTTAAAGAAGGGTTGAAATAGTTAAAATCAAAGTTTAATAAGTAAATAATTTTTAATATAAAGTAATATATAAGATAAATTCGACTATAAATATTCATTAGAAATATAAAAAGATTTCCTATATAATGGTATTTTATTTGTAATTTTTAGACATTAAATAATTTAATTTATTTATGACAGAAAGATGATCCAGTAATTATCTTATTAATGAAATATTGACATAATTGATGTTATAAATACCCAAATAAATGTAATTTGAGACTTTTTATGAATTACAATAATTTTATAGGTTAATATTACATGTTATTCTTGATTTAATTAACTTTTTATCGAACTAATCATTCTGTTATGATTTTCACAAAAATCAATTACTAAATAGTGTAAAAATTGTCATAAAATAGTTTTTAAAACAAATATTATATTATTAATTGTTATTTTATTCCTAAAAATATAAGGTTCAGCCAAATTACTTAGATACGGTTATATATATTAATAATAAACAACTTGGGGTTCGTTTGTATTGTTATAGTAAGTTTATTAACCTTATAGTGTAAGAAAACAAGAAGACACGGTAAAAGTAAAATTATTTAACTTAATGTTAAATCTAAATGATAAGGTCAAAATAGGAACCTAAACTTGTCTAAATTGTATAGGATGAGAGTATTTCGACCCATCCCCACCTTAGCTTCGAAATAAATGAAATTGGAGCTATTTAAAACCGAATTTGGATTTATAATAAAATAATATTTTTAGTTATTCCAAAGGTGCCCCTCTCCTCCCCTATAAAAGGGAACCTCCTCCCTCTCTTCCTCACACCACATTGAGCCTTCAAGCCTGGACAAACCCTACCACTTTCTACTCTCCACTTCCCTAGAGACATCCTAGAGGCCCTGGTCTTCTTCAAAGACCAATTTTAGTGCCCTAAAAGGAGGTCTCAAAGAAGCACTTCAAAGAAGAGGTAATGTCTGTTACCGATTCTTTCATCTTTATTTCTTATTCCAATTATTCTTCTTTAGATGTTTCATTATGAAGTAATAACATAAGTATCACTCATATACTGATATGATATTATAAGTATGAAACAACCCTATTTAACAATCTATCCATCCTATGAAAAACAGAATCACCGCGCGTGCGTACGTACGGAATACCGTCTCAACGCTGGGGTGTAATCTATTTTCCACCACCACCATAATTGGATGGGTATAATGGTGTAAATAATGACTATATATGACTATTATAAAGTGATATTGATTATGAAATAGTATACATACACTCCAATACAATTACATGATCATGGGAACGATATCATCGCTCGTGCGTACGTACGGAATACCGTCTCCACGATGTGATGTGACTTGTTCTACATTATCTTCATTGAATAATGATTATATAATTGAATTGAGTGAATAAATATGATATATATTACACTAATAACATTCTTTAAATGAGGTATCTATAACATAAAAATAATTATAAGAATTTATTCGACAAAACACGCATAAGAACAAAAAGTAATAAACACCCGAATAAACAAGTAGTAATGAAATATTACTCATAAGAAGCTAATAATATGACCATATATGATATCATAAAAAGATGTATGATTCTGGAACAAGTAAATAACATTATTTAAATCATTATACAAGATGTTGGACACTTACGAAGCAAATCAGAACTAAGGTAAGGGAAATATCACAATCTCATTTTTATCCGAGATTGTTTATAATTTGGTATTTACTGGGGTGTATTTTATCATCCACATCCATGTTTCCTCAATATGTAATATTATTTCCATCCACCTACAATTTTTTAAATCCAATTTTACCCTTCGGTGACTTTTTAGTAAAGGATATGAAAGGAATCTTTTGTCGTTTTTCGTACGAGGTACTTTTTGACTTTTCCGACAAACGTACGAAGAATGTTTTTTAAACTTATACGGCATGAATGGATTTTTAAAACATTATTTCCAAGAAGCTTCCATTACATGTTTTCAAGTTTATTTTATAATTTTACGACATGTTAAGAAAGGAAAAGTGTTTTTGAAGCAGAAAGGATATTTTCCTCAAGAATGGAGTTCAAATTTTTTATCAAAATTATTTTCCATATAAGATAATAAAGGGTTCTGTTTCTATCCCTATTATTAAATTGATTTGATTATGTTGTGATGGAATTATATTTTTATGAACTGACTTATCTTATATGAATTGTTCTATGATGTCACGATGTTTAAGATTCCCATTTTTATTACATGGGTTATGCTATGATGTATGGTTTCTGATTTTGTGGAACACATAAGAATGGTATCATTTTGAGATGGGTGGGACCTATATATCCCTCCAATGCATTGGGTAAAGATTTTATATCTCATGAGATAGACATGGCTATAATGTAAGGCTAAACCGGTTCAGTGAAATAGGACTGAAACGAGGAGTGAACTCAGTTCAGAAATGGACTTTGTCCACTAAGATAGTCTTGGAAATGAGCCTTGACTAATAAGAAATGATTCTATATGATTATGTGTGTATTCCACAAAGTTTAATGTTTTACGTTATGATTTTTGGGATTACATTTCTCTAATATGATTTATCCCATGTTATGAGATTATGATTTCTTTTGCAGGTTATGATTTCCAAATGTTATGTTCTTATGTATATGATGTGATTGATATTTCTTTTGTTTACCCTTACTGAGCATTTGAGATCACCCTTTTTGTATGTTTTCTTTAACCAGGTCAGGAAGAATGTTATTAAGCAAGATATGCCAAAAGGGACTATAGATATGATGAAAAAAATGGGAGACAATGTGGACGCTTTATGAACAAGTTGTTAATGTTTCCCAGTTTCTAAAGACACTATACCTATACGGTCCTTTCCTGGTATTGTTATATGTTGTAATAAGTGTGCTTAAATTTTGAAGTAATGACAATGTATGTAAAGTACGGGTCGTTATAGTTTGTATCAATGGAAAGGTATAGTCAACCATTGGAAACTAGGATATGAAAGTCTTAGTAAGAACCCTAAGGATAAGTCTAAGAATAGAACACTATCTTAGTGTTTTAGAAATGGCTCTGAATAACCTAGGATAAGACCTTAAGTGTGAAATTTTATTCTTGATTATGTGGTTTTCCTTTTATAATTAGTGTTTCTCACACTATTATTCTTGGTTTTAGTCAATGGTTGGAACCCGAAGGAACCGTGTTAATGCGGAATGCGGCGGACAATGCAATGATTGTCGCCCTGAGCAACCAAATGTTATGGGAGATGGAATGCAAACTCTTGTATCCATGCTCACACAACTTTCTCAAGCTATGAATCATGCAGGACATCCAAAAAAGCAAAGGAAAGAGCAACATTCTGTTGAATCCTTCATGAGGCAGCGTCCACCTTCTTTTAGCGGGTCTACTGATCCATTAGTTGATGAACAATGGACTAGTACTACTGAAAAGATATTCTCAGTTCTTCAATTTTATGAACATGATAAAGTCCTCCTAGCAGTGTATCGTTTGGAAGTTGATGCTGATCAATGTTGGAATCTTATCAAGAATACGAGGCAAATAGATGAAATTGAGTCCATGGAATGGGACGAGTTCAAGAACTTATTTTTCAATAAGTACTTCCCTCTTATTCTCCGAACATAGATGGAGAAACAGTTTCTTGAACTGAAGCAAAAGGATGATTAATCTATTGGTACTTAGGAAGCAAATTTTACAAGACTTGCAAGGTACGCTTCTAGTATTATAATCCAACCTGAGAGTAAGATTGATCGATTCTGTAGTGGCTTAAAACCAAGTCTTCGAAGGGCGTTAACCATAAGGGACTTCAATAGCTATGAGGAAATCGTTCGATGTGCTCTCAATGTAGAGATGGAGATTGGAGTAACCCATCAGTCATATGGGTTTGATAAGAAGAGGAAATGGAATTCAATGGAAAATCTAAAGAGTACACTGAAAAGAAGATGAGCTTTCCCTTATGCTCAATGTGTGGAAGGAAACATGGAGGGAGTTGTCTTAATGGGACAAGTAAATGTTTCAAATGTGGAAAGGAAGGTCATAGGGCATTTGAATGCCGAAATGATGAGAAGAAGATGTCTAATGGTGAAAACAAAGGAAGGGATACACAGAATGACCCTACTACACCTCAATGTTTCAAGTGCAAGGAGATAGGGCATTATGCCAATCAATTCCCAAATCCAAGGGTTGCTGATGATGGTCGACGTCAACAAAATCTTAAGGCAAAAGAAAAAGGAAAGTCACATGAAATTTCTATCAGCGATGTGGAGTACGATAACGATATGGTGAAAGGTACACTTACCATCCACTCTAAAGTAGAAAATGTTTTATTTGATTCTGGATCCACCCACTACTTTATTTCTGAAGAATTTTCTAAGGATATCACAGTATTACTTCAACAGTTAGATGTTGAGTTAGCTGTGACAACCCCTAATGGCACAACAGTCGCATCAAAAGTTTATAATTTTCTCCGATTGAAGTTTGTGGGAAAGTGCTTCCAGCAAATCTTGTGATCCTTCCTATAGTGGAATTTGATGTGATTCTTAGCATGGATTGGCTTTCTCTACATGGAGCTCATATCAATTTCCAAAGAAGGGAAGTCACATTTCATATTCCAGATCAATCTATGATCATCTATCGATGCAAGGATGAACATAACCTTCCACTGGAAATTTTTTCCATTTTATGGGTATTGATTCCACTAAATTAAGGTTATTTATCTCAAATGGTTGGTGAGAAACTCACGATTAAGAATATTCCCATTGTACGGGATTTTTATGATGTCTTTCTGGAGGAATTACCGGGTCTTCCACCGAATCGTGAAGTTGAGTTTTCTATAGAACTCGTATCGGATGCTTTGCCTATTTAAAAGACACCTTATAGAATGGGCCCAATTGAGTTGCAGTAATTGAAGAAGAAACTACAAGAGAATCTTGATAAGGGGTTCATACGCCCTAGTGCGTCACCTTGGGGAGCACCTATTCTGTTTGTTAAGAAGAAAGATGGATCAATGAGACTCTGCATTGATTATCGAGAACTTAACATGATCACTATCAAGAAAAAATATCCTCTCCCACGCATTGATGACCTATTTGACCAACTACGCGGAGCTCAATAATTTTCCAAGATTGATCTTCATTCAGGGTATCATCAATTAAGGGTCAAATGGGAGGATATACCAAAGACGACTTTCCGTACAAGGTATGGACTCTATGAATTTATAGTGATGCCATTTGTTCTTACTAATGCCCCTGCTATCTTCATGGATCTAATGAATAGAGTATTTAGAGACTATCTTGATCAATTTGTGGTAGTCTTTATAGACGATATTCTTGTCTATTCAAAGAGAAAGGAAGAACATGAAGATCAATTGAGAATTATATTGAAGACCCTGAGAAAGGAGAATCTTTATGCCAAATTTACCAAGTGTGAATTTTGGTTCAAAAAGTTTCATTTTTGGGTCACATAATCTCAAAAGAGGGGATATCTATGGATCCAACAAAAATAGAGGTTATCGAAAGATGGTCGAGACCAACAACAGTAACTGAGATCCAAAGTTTTCTTGGTTTGGCTGGATATTATCGACGTTTTGTGAAAGATTTTTCACGATTATCTAATCCACTCACCAAGTTGACTCGAAAAGGAGTTAAGTTTGTTTGGATAGAGGAATGTGAAGTGAATTTCAAGGAGTTGAAAAGAATGTTATACAGTGCACCTGTGCTCACACTACCTTGTAGTGGAGAAAGGTCTGTGATCTACAGTGATGCGTCCAAGAAGGGTTTGGGGTGTGTTCTTATGAAAAATGATATGGTGATAGCTTATGCCTCACGACAGTTGAAAATACATGAGCAAAATTACCCAACTCATGATTTGGAGTTAGCTGCGATAATCTTTGCATTAAGGATTTGGAGGCATTACCTTTATGGTGAGAGGTGTGATATTTATACTGATAATAAAAGTTTAAAGTATATTTTCACACAAAAGGGGCTGAATATGTGCCAAAGAAGATGGTTGGAGCTGATTAAGGATTACAACTACTCAATTCATTACCACCCTGTGAAAGCAAACAAGGTGGAAGATGCATTAAGTCGACAAGACCATGCTAGGTTATCCATTATGAGGATAACAAAAGATCCAATATTTATGGATTTACAAAGGATGGATCTTAGAATTATAATGAAAGGGGAAAAATCGTATCTTTCTCAAATGAATGTTCAACCATCTATACATGTAAAGATTAAAGAGGCACAAAAAGAAGATGTTGAGTTACAAAAGAAGGTGGGAAATTTTCCTAAATTCAACCTTGATTGTGATGGGATAATAAAGTTCAGGAATCAGGTTTGTGTTCCTCCCATCCCCGAATTAAAGAATGAGCTACTGGATGAGGCTCATAGTTCTTCATTCTCTATTCATACCGGAAGCACGAAGATGGATAGGGACCTTAAAGAGTACTTCTTGTGGGATGGCATGAAAAGAGATGTTGATGAATATGTCTCTCGATCCTTGGTTTGTCAACATGTTAAAGCTGAGAGATAGAAGTCTAAGGGGATGTTACAACCATTACCCATACCCGAATGGAAATGGGAAAACATCACTATGGACTTTGTCACAGGTCTTCCTAAAACGTCCAAAGGCAATAATGCTATCTGGGTCATAGTGGATCTTCTTACAAAGTCTGCACACTTCATTGCTATTAGAGAGGATTTCTCTCTGGATCAGCTTGCCAGGATATATGTAAAGGAATTGGTAAGATTGCATGGAGTACCACTTTCTATTATATCTGATTGGGATCCGAGATTTACCTCGAAGTTCTGTTGAAGTTTTCATCATACTCTGGATACAGAGTTGAGTTTCAGCACTGCCTATCATCCTCAGATAGATGGTCAGTCTGAGAGAACAATTCAAACTCTAGAAGATATGTTGAGAGCTTGCTCTATGGATTTCAAAGGTGGTTGGGATCAACACCTACATTTGGTGGAATTTTCTTATAATAATAGCTTTCAATCCAGTATTTAGATGGCTCCTTATGAAGCTCTCTTTGGAAAGAAATGCAGGACTCCAACTTGCTGGGATGAAGTTGGTGAAAGAAAGCTATTATGACCCGATCTCATTGATGAAATGGCAGAAAAGGTCAGATCTATTCAAAAACACATAAGGGAAGCTCAGAGTCGACAGAAAAGTTATGCCCACAACCAAAGAAAAGACCTAGAGTATGAAGTAGGTGATAAAGTGTTCTTACGAATATCTCCCTGGAAGAGGGTCATGAGATTTGTAAAGAATGGGAAGTTGAGCCCTAGATATATCGGTCCCTTCGAAATACTGGATCGTGTTGGGAAGGTAGCTTACCGATTGGAGCCTCCACCGAATCTCTCTCAAGTTCACGATGTGTTCCATGTATCTCTCCTGAGAATGTACATACCTGATCCTTTACATGTACTCAGCTCAGAAGTTGTACCGTTGGAGTAGGATCTTTCTTATGAAGAACAGCCGATAGAGATTCTGGATCATAGTGAAAAAGTCCTACGAAACAAGACCACTCGATTGGTGAAATATTTATGGAGGAACCACCAATTAGAAGAAGCTACATGGGATCTTGAGGATATGATGAGGGAGAGGTATCCTCATCTGTTTGTTACAAAGTGACAAATTTCGAGGGAAAAATTCATTTTAAGGGGGGTAGAATGTAACACCCAAGACATTTATGTTATATAAATCATCAAAGGAATCTTTTTCTATACAAAACACTTTCTTGACTTGCCTTACACAAAATCACGACCTTCCTCGATAGCATGCGTCATACGCAATAACGAGTTTCACTAAACAATGATATGCTAATAAAATAATATTAAAACTAGCCGTTATGAATAGTAATAACCACTTTTTGAAATTTTATAAATTTTATTTTTCAAAATGGACTTCATTTTTGGATTCAGAATATCGAAATTATCCTAGGGTGAAATTTTGGTATTTTTCTGAAAACTTTCAATTTTTGATGAATAGTGAACCCACTAAGTGGTAGTTAAAAAAACTGAATTTTTCATAAAACTTAATTTTACCGCTTTTGTGAGTGGAATTTCAAAAATCTGAGAGACATGGTTGATGTCAGTAAGTAAAATGTGGTTCAATGAGATGAATTTTTTTGGTGAATAGTAACTTTTTACTTTTATTTACCACGTTTAAATGTATAGAGGGTAATTAAGGGTAAAAATGATATTATTATTACCCTAACGCATGTCCTAATTCTATTGGATAAGTGTAATTCGACCAAAAACAAACATAGGAATAAAATATGACCATTAAGCCCACTTGGACTAGATTAGGACATTTATTATTAATTTATTTAAAGAAGGGTTAAAATAGATAAAATCAAAGTTTAATAAGTAAATAATTTTTAATATAAGGTTATATATAAGATAAATTCGAATATAAATATTAATTAGAAATATAAAAAGATTTCCTACATAATGGTATTTTATTTGTAATTTTTAGACATTAAATAATTTAATTTTTTTATGACACAAAGATGATGCAGTAATTATCTTATTAATGAAATATTGACATAATTGATGTTATAAATACACAAATAAATGTAATTTGAGACTTTTAGTAAATTCCACTTATTTTATAGGTTAATATGACATGATATTATTGATTTAATTAACTTTTTTCGAACTAATCATTCTGTTATGATATTCACAAAAATCAATTACTAAATAGTGTTAAAATTGACATAAAATAGTTTTTAAAAAAAATATTATATTATTAATTGTTATTTTATTCCTAAAAATATAAGGATCAGCCAAATGACTTATATAATGTTATATATATTAATAATAAACAACTGGAGGGTCTTTTGGATTTTTATAGTAAGTTTATTAACCTTATAGTGTAAGAACACAAGAAGACACGGTAAACGTAAAATTATTTAACCTAATGTTAAATCTAAATGATAAGGTAAGAACATGAACCTAAACTTGTATAAATTCTATTTTATGAGAGTATTTCGACCCATCCCCACCTTATCTTAGAAATAAATCAATTTTTAGCTATTTAAAACCGAATTTGGCTTTATAATAAAATAATGATTTTATTTATTCCAAAGGTGCCCCTCTCATCCCTTTTAAAAGGGAACCTCCTCCCTCTCTTCCTCACCCCACATTGAGCCTTCAAGATCGGCCAACCCCTGCCACTTTCTCCTCTCCACTTCCCTAGAGACATCCTAGTGGTCCTGGTATTCTTCAAAGACCAATTTTAGTGCCCTAATAGGAGGTCTCAAAGAAGCACTTCAAAGAAGACGTAATGTCCGTTACCGATTCTTTCATCTTTATTTCTTCTTCCACTTCTTCTTATTTAGTTGTTTCATTATGAAGTAATAACATCCGTATCACTCATATACTTATATGTTATTATAAGTATGAAACAACCCTATTTCACCACCATCCATCCTACGGAAAACGAAATCACCGCGCGTGCGTACGTACGGAATACCGTCTCCATGCCGTGGTGTAATATATTTTCCACCACCACATTACTTGGATTTGTATAATGGTGTAAATAATGACTATATATGACTATTATAAAGTGATATTGATTCTGAAATAGTATACATACACTCCAATACAATTCCACGATCATGAGAACGATATCATCGCTCGTGCGTACGTACGGAATACCGTCTCCACGATGTGATGCGACTCGTTCAACATGATCTTCACTAAATAATGATTATATAAATGAATTGAGTGAATAAATATGATATATATTACACAAATAAAATTATGGATATGAGGTATCTATAACCTAAAAATAAGTATAAGAATTTATTCGACAAAACACGCATAAGAACAAAAAGTAATAGACACCCGAATAAACAAGTAGTAATGAAATATTACTAATAATAAGCTAAGAATATGACCATATATGATGTCATACAAATAAGTATGATTCTGGAATAAGTCAATAACATTATTTAAATCATTATACAAGAGGTTGGACACTTATGAAGCAAATCGGACCTAATGTAAGGGAAATATCACAATCTCATTTTTATCCGTGATTGTTTATACTTTGGTATTTACTGGGGTGTATTTTATCATCCGCATCCATGTTTCCTCAATATGTAATATTATTTCCATCCACCTACAATTGTTTAAATCCAATTTTACCCTTCAGTGAGTTTTTAGTAAAGGATATGAAAGGAATCTTTTGTCATTTTTCGTAAGAGGTACTTTTTGTCTTTTCTGAAAAAACTACGAAGAATGTTTTTTTAACTTATAAGGCATGAATGTATTTTTATAAAATTATTTACAAGAAGCTTCCTTTACAAGTTTTCATGTTTATTTTAGAATTGTACGACATGTTAAGAAAGGAAAAGTGTTTTTGAAGCAGAAAGGATATTTTCCTCAATAATGGAGTTCAAGTGTTTTATCAAAATTATTTTCCATCTAAGATAATAAAGGGTTCTGTTTCTATCCCTATTATTAAATTGATTTGATTATGTTGTGATGGAATTATATTTTTATGAATTCCTTTATCTTATATGAATTGTTTTATGATGTCACGATGTTTAAGATTCCCATTTTTATTACATGGGTTATGCTATGATGTATGGTTTCTGATTTTGTGGCACACATAAGAATGGTATCATTATAAGATGGGTGGGACCTATATCTCCCTCCAATGAATTGGGTAAAGATTTTATATCTCATGAGATAGAAATGGCTGGAATGGCAGGTTAAACCAGTTCAGTAAAACAGGACTGAAACGAGGAGTGAACTCGGTTCAGAAATGAACTTTGTCCACAAAGATAGTCTTGGAAATGAGCCTTGACTAATAAGAAATGATTCTCTATGATTATGTGTGTATAACACAAAGTTTCATGTTTTAAGTTATGATTATTGAGATTACATTTCACTACTATGATTTATCTCATGTTATGAGATTATGATTTCTTTTTCAGGTTAAGATTTCCAAAAGTTATGTTCTTATGTATATGATGTGATTGATATTTCTTTTGTTTACCCTTACTGAGCATTTCAGCTCACCCTTTTTGTATGTTTTCTTTCCCCAGGTCAGGAAGAAGGTTATTAAGTAAGATATGCCAAAAGGGACTATAGATATGATGAAATAAATGGGAGGCAGTGTAGACGCTTTATGAACTAGATGTTTATGTTTCCCAGTTTCTAAAGACACTATACATATACGGTCCTTTCCTAGTTTTGTTATATGTTGTAATGAGTGTGCTTAAATTCTGATCTAATGAAAATGTATGTAAAGTATGGGTCGTTATAGTGGAAGCCTCAGAGTAGACACTTTAGTTTATTTTCGAATGATTATCAATGAGATAAGGACTTTTGAGATGGTAATCATCTGGTATATGATCTTTGATGTTTTTTTATTTTTTTAATGAGGGATGAATTGTAATATCTGACCCATCCTCATCCATTTTGTGATATTTTTATTTTATTATTAATAAATATACATTACTTAAAAATTCCTAGTAAAAAAGTGAATGAAAAAACTTGGAATTCATCCATAAAATTATTAATCAAATATAGTATTTATGATACATATAATTGGTTCCTAAACATTATCATTTTATCCATACCTTGGTTTAATTTAGGAACATTCCTCACATTATTTTATAATACCACATCTTCCTTCTTCATCTTCTTAATCATTTCATGGATGAATGGTTTATCATTCATATATTAATGATAAGATCAACCACCTTTTCGTATGATTTTCAAATCCATATTCTTTAAATACAAAAATTCAGGATATCTTTAAATGATCTTTATAAACTAACTAACACGACTCTTCTAACTTATCATAAGACTCATTTTTCTCCATCCTACGCTGGTAATCTTTTGAATAGTCATAAAATTTAATCAACCCAACCATAATCTCTGTAAAATATTCAAATCATTAATTTTGAAAATATAACATAAATTTTTTAATCAATATATATATATAACAGCTTTCACCATTTAGATAATTCCCCCATATCTTGAATGGAAAAATTAAGGCTGAAATATCCAAATCACGAGTCATCCAATTTTTTCTCATGATATTTTAATAAGAGAGAGAAAAATTATGTCATAATGTAATTATACATGACGAAGCATCCCAATTACTTAATTTATTAATCACTTTAGAAAAAAACCTTGTTGATCCCTCTGGAAGATTGTTGAATTATTCCTATCAGTGCTATTTTAATAATCACAAATAATTGTTACATAATCTGGTTGGATTTCTCAAATACACAATCACAATCTCTTAGTGAATCTGTATATATTGGTTGGATCATGTTTTTATCTCTTTGTTATTGATTTAAAAGTATTATGGAAGTCCTCTGGATCAAACAGACAACGGTCGCACCGATCCATATCGAAGGACAACGGTCTCACCGATCCATATCAAAAGACAACTGTCACACCGATCCATATCAAAGGACAACAGTCGCACCGATCCATAACAAAGGACAACAGTCACTCCAATCCATATCAAAGGACAATGGTCGCACCGATCCATATCAAAGGAAAACGGTCCCACCGATACATATCAAAAGACAACGGTCGCACTGATCCATATCAAATGAGTCACCGATCATGACACACCGATGCTGATCATCTGAGTCACCGAAGATGTCTCACCGATGCTGATCAAATGAGTCACTGATCATGACACACCGATGCTGATCGTCTGAGTCACCGAAGATGTCTCACTGATGCTGCTCAAATGAGTTACCGATAATGACACACCGATACTGATCATCAGAGTCCCTGAAGATGTCTCACCGATGCTTATCAAATGATTCACAGATCATGACACACCGATGCTGATCATCTGAGTCACCGAAGATGTCTCACCGATGCTGATCAAATGAGTCATTGATCATGAAACACTGATGCTGATCATCCGAGTCACTGAAGATGTCTCACTGATGCTGATCAAATGAGTCACCGATCCGGACACACCGATGTCTAGCCACCGATGCTGATGCTGTTGACCTACCGATCACTTGACTCACCGATAGTCATAAACAGCTATTTGAATTTCTTTATCTTTATTTAATATAACCAATGGTCATATTAGGAATATTTTAATGCTCAGTCATTTATTTAATGAAGGTTTTTGGATGTCAGGGAACCGTACCTCGTACCTGCAAAAAGAAATCATTTCTTTTTCTGGAGATTGTGCTATAAATACAAGAAGTCCCTGTTGGTGGAAAGAGTAGAATATGATGACGAGACATATATGAGTGCAAAGAGTGGTGGATGAGATATTTTCAGAAGGCACAGAACCTCATACACATTCATGTTTACTCAAGAAGAGTTTTGTACATTCATGAGGACATTAAAGAACATCATCGACTACATTTTTCACTATATCTGAACCTGGATGCCAAGCATACGACACTCTGCTTTTCAGACAAAAACCAGAAGAGGACTCGGAATCTTTTCTGATCAAACTCCAGGAGTCCAAAGCTTCACTGAAATCACTAGAGCCATTTCTAAACTCTACATCACTGCTATGTGATTCATTATTTTACATTTCGAGCAGTGTGTGTTATCTGCTGTATTTAACACACACACTGTCTCCTGTACTTTAGATGGAGGATCTGTAAATCCTCAATAAACTCCTTACATCATTCATTTCCCACAATAATAGTGGTAGAGGTCGTGTGTGACCTGGACAACTTGTTGTTGTTGTTCTGTTTCCCACGAATAACAGTGGTAGAGGTCTTGGACCTGGACAGTTGTAAACTGTTGTGAACCCCGATCCAGGGTGTGGATCAAATTTATATAAATTTTCAAGAAGTATAAGTCTCGTCTTGAGATTGAACCTCTTGGTTATATCTGATGTGCTACATATTTCAAATTTATTCTTTTATTCCGCTGCTAATTACTTTAAAACCGAACTGTTTGAAATTCACTTTGATAATTAAACTCGCAAGTGTTTTATATCAGTTGTAAATCAGTATGTTAGTTTCAAATGTTAATCAACTCATATGTTGTGATTAACTGGAAAATAATCAATCCCTTGAGAACCCAACAGAACCTTTACTTTGATATAAATTCACTACAGTTTAATTCAGTATTTTATTTATGGGGTTTTAGGACAAAGTTTTTCAAATAGAAATTTTAATTGGAACTCAATTCACCCCCTCTTGAGTATCCACTCTGACCAACAATTGGTATCCGAGGATTTAAAATATTTTCTAATGTACTCTTAATAACTGTGATTTTAGTTGTCTTTTAAAGTTCTTAAAATTTCTGTTATTTATAAATTTTTATCTGTTTAAAATCTTTTCTTTAAGTAAGTTATCATGGATAATAGACTTGAAGGTGTTGATACCAATAGACCACCCTTTTTAAATGGCACTAACTATGCTCAGAGGAAAATCAAGATGAAAATTCATTTGGAGAGCATGAGTTTTGATATTTGGACTGCTATATAATTAGAATATAAAATTCCTACTACTGTTAGAACTACTTGGAATGAAGCTACTAAGGCGGCCTATAATAAGAATTGCAAAGCTATGAATTCCTTGTACTGTGCTTTAGGAGATGAGGAATTTAATAGAATATCTGCCTGTAAAACTGCTTATGAAATTTGGGTTACCTTAGTCGTTTCTTATGAAGGAACAAATAATGTTAAGGAAATGAGATTGAACACTTATACTATTAAGTATAATAATTTTATGATGAAGCATGATGAACCCATTTCTGACATATATCTCAGGTTTAATGAAATTTTCAACACAACGACTTCTTTGGGAAAAGATGTTCCATCAAAGGAACAAATTATGATAATTCTGAGATGTCTACCTGAAAGATGGAGAGGAACTTCTGTCTCAATTAGAGAATCATGTGATATTGGTGAACTTCCAGTCAAGGAACTAATTGGAAAGTTGATGTTGTATGAAGAGGAACTCAAGGTTAACAATGAAGAAGAAGATGAACCTAGAATAAAGTATGTTGCTTTCAAATCTTCAACTTCAAAGAATAAAGATAAGGAGAAACTCCAAGATATAAATGAAAGTTCAAGCTGTGAAGACAGTGAAAGTGCTTCTGATAGTGATGCTGAGATGGCTCACATTTCCATAAGGTTTAAGAAATTTTTTAGGAAAAATAAGTTTTTCAAATTATCAAATTATAAAGGTAATTATGACAACAAGGGACATTGAAAAATGGATTGGATGAAATCTGACAAATCAGATGAAGTTGTCTGCTATGAGTGCAAAAGAAAGGGACACATAAAAGCAGACTGTCTAAAGTTGAAGTACAAGAAGAAGTATGAATACAAGGACAATAAGTTTAATAAATCCATGAAGGCTACTTGGAGTACTTATGAGGATAGCTCCACTAAATCTGAAATTTCTGAAAATGAACACAGAAACAAGGCAAATATGTGTTTTATGACAAACACCTCTGAGGGAAACTGCTTAAAGAGCTCCTATAGAAAGCCTTGGTATTTGGATAGTGGATGTTCAAGACATATGTCAGGAGACTTCTCATGCTTCAAGAGTTTAGTAAAAGTTTATGGAGGGTTTCTCACCTTTGGTGATAACTCAAAAGGAAAAATCATCAGCTTAGGCCAGATTGGTAACACTAAATCAGTATTTATTTCCAAAGTTTTATTTGTTGATGGACTTAAATACAATTTGTTAAGTATTTATTAGTTATGTGATGATGGTTTTTATGTTAAATTTGAAAACGATTCTTGCAATCTTTTTAATTATAAAAATGTTTTAGTATTTTCTGCTTTAAGAAATGAAAATGATTATGCTGTTGATTTAAATTCTTTAGCTAAGAAAAATATTACTTGTTTAAATGCTTTTCATACAGAGTCTTGGCTTTGGTACAAAAGATTAGGACACTGCAATATACATTCACTTAGAAAACTTTCTAGGAAAAACTTAGTTAGAGACCTACCCAAACATGAATTTCCAGCAGACAAAGTTTTTAATCCCTGTCAAAAGGGAAATCAACATAATGTTTCTTTTAAATCAAAGAAATAAGTTTCATCTTCTCAACCTCTCGAGTTGGTTCACATGGATTTATTTGGACCTTCCAGAGTTTCTAGTTTAAATGGGAAGTACTATGTCTATGTTCTTGTAGATGACTTTTCTAGATATACTTGGGTATATTTTTGAACTCACAAATGTGAAGCTTGTTCTTGCTTTGTAAAATATTCCATGTTTGTAGAAAACATTAGTGGACATAAAATTAAAAACTTGAGAAGTGATCATGGCCGTGAGTTTGAAAATCATGAGTTTGAATATTATTGCTCACACAGTGGCTATAGTCACAATTTCATTTCCCCTAGGACACCTCAACAGAATGGTGTAGTAGAAAGAAGGAATAGAACCCTGCAAGAAATTGCTAGGACTATGCTTAATGAGTATGACCTACCTGTTTATTTTTGGGATGAAGCGATAAATACAGCTTGTTATGTTATTAATAGAGTCTTGATCAGACCTCTTCTTAAGAGAACCCCTTATGAGTTATGGAACCATATGAAACCTAAGGTTAAATACTTCAGAGTTTTTGGCTACAAAGTCATTATTCTTAATAATGAAGATAATCTTGATAAATTTGCATCCAAGAGTGATGAAGGAATTTTCATAGGTTACTCTATTTCTAGTAAAGCCTATAGATTTTTCAATAAGAGATCCAAATGTGTGGAAGAATCTGTTCACATCATATTTGATGAAACTGATCCACATGAACCTAAGACCTCTCTTGAAAATCTTGAAGATGATATCTCTGTTTTGAACCCTAATGATAAAGACAATGGACCTATAGTTAAAACATCCAGTTCTGAAAATTTTCCAGAACCTGCGTCTGTTGAACCTCAACCTGTAGATGAATCTGAAATCTCTAGCCCTACCTTTTCTAGACCAACTAGAATTCTAAAGAACCATCTGTTAGATGCTATTTTAGGTAATTTAGATAGAAGAACACAGACTAGAGCATCTCTAAGAAATTAGGTTGAACATCAAGCTTTTCTTTCACAGTTAGAACCTAAAAATATCAATGATGCTATCAATGATGAATTTTGGGTAATGGCTATGCAAGAAGAACTAAATCAATTTGAAAGAAACAATGTCTGAAAATTAGTAGAAAGACCTAAGGACACTATAACCATAGGAACAAAATGAGTGTTTAGAAACAAAGTTGATGAATTTGGAAACATCATTAGAAACAAAGCTAGGCTAGTTGCACAAGGTTACAATCAAGAAGAAGGAATTGACTATGAGGAAACCCTTCCACCTGTAGCTATATTAGAGTCTATTAGGATCTTATATGCCTATGCATCACATATGAATTTCATGTTATATCAAATGGATGTGAAAAGTTATTTTTTAAATGGTTTTATTGTTGAAGATGTTTTTGTAGAACGACCACCTGGTTTCTCAAATCCTCATTTTCAAAATCATGTTTTTAAACTTTCTAAAGCTTTATATGGTTTAAAACAAGCTCCAAGAGCTTAGTATGAAAGACTTTCAAACTTTCTTATTTTAAAAGGATTTACAAAAGGAATAGCTGAACCCACTCTTTTTATAAAAAGGATTTCAAAAGATGTGTTATTAGTACAAATCTATGTTGATGATATTATTTTTGGATCTTCTAAATATTCTTTATGTATTGATTTTTCAAAGGTTATGCAAAATGAGTTTGAAATGAGCTTAATGGGAGAGCTTAAGTATTTTCTTGGATTTCAAATCTTTCAAACTAAAGATGGTATTATTATAAATCAAAGTAAATATACTAAGGATTTATTAAAACGTTTTGGTTTGGATAGTATTAAGGAAAGTGATATACCTATGAGTACTACTTGTAAATTGGATGTTGATGAAACTGGGAAACTAGTTGATCAAACCTATTATAGAGTTATGATTGGGATTTTACTTTATCTTACTTCTAGTCGACCGAATATTATGTTTAGTGTGTGTATGTGTGCTAGATTTCAAGATAATCCTAAAGAATCACACTTACTGGCTATTAAAATGATTTTTAAATATCTTAAGTATACTGTGAATTTATGTTTGTTTTATCCAAAAGGAAAATCATTTGACCTAACTAGTTATTCAGATGCTGACTTTGCTGGATGTATGTTAGATAGGAAAAGCACATCTGGAACATGTCATTTACTTGGAAATTCCCTAGTATCATGGTGTAGTAAGAAATAGAATTCAGTTGCATTGTCTACTACTGAAGGAGAATATATAGCTACTGGTAGTTGCTGTGCACAGATTCTATGGATGAAACACACTTTATTATACTCTGGATTTGATTTTAAACATGTTTCAATTAACTGTTACAACACTAGTGCGATCAACATATCTAATAACCCTATGTCTCATTCTAGGACCAAGCACATTGATGTCAGACATCACTTTCTAAGAGATCATTATCAGAAAGGTGATATTTCTCTAGAATTTATTAGTTTTGAACATCAATTAGCTGATATTTTTACAAAGCCTTTATGCTCTGAAAGGATGAATTTTATTAAACAGGAGTTATGTATGATCGATCTGTGAAACTGATCTGTAAAAATGATCTGTGAAAATGATCTGTGAAACTGATCTGTGAAACTGATCTGTGAAACTGATCTGTGAAATAGATCTGTGAAACTGATATGTGAAACTGATCTGTGAAACGAATATTTGAATCCGATCTGTGAATCCGATCTGTGAAACCGATCTGTGAAACCGATCTGTGAAACGGTTCTGTGAAACTTTTCTGTAAAACTGATCTGTGAAACCGATCTCTGAAATTGATCTGTCTATGAAACTAATCTGTGAATCCGATCTGTGAAACCGATCTGTGAAACCAATCTATGAAACCGATCTGTGAAACCGATCTGTGAAACCGATCTGTGAAACCGATCTGTGAAACCGATTTATCCTTCAATTACTTTTTATTATGTTGTAATTAATTAATTACTTTTCTCTTAATTATGGAAACCCTAAATGATGAAATAAATGATACGCGTCTATTTCTATTCCCCAAACCGCCGACCTTTCATTTCCCACCAAGCCTTATATCCTCTCTTCTCCTCTAGTTCGAACCTTCGAACTCCTGCATTCCCCAGAATCTTTAAATGGATAAGTAGAAGAGACCAAGAAAAGGATCAGAAAGTCTTGTACCTTCAAAGCGTGTTCGAGGCGAGTCGAGTAGTACCACTCAAAGATCAGTAAATCCGAACCTAGAACTCGGATTGTTTCTGTAGAAAAGGAATTCAATTCCACCTGGCTTTTGGCAAGTAAGTCGTTGTTGTTACAAGTTTTAGAATCGCAAGGATGGAAAGCCTGGTTCTCAGATAACACTTGTGTATACTACCCAAAGCTAGTTCATGAGTTTTATATAAATCAGCAAGTTACTTTAGATGGTGTAGAAAATGCCAGAATTTCTTCTGTAGTAAAAGGAAAGAAAATATCTTTTTCATCTAAACAATGGGCTGAATGTTTGAATGTACCCAATGAGGGTCGGTATGGGGATTATGCTGGGAACATTCCTCCAACAACTGAATATTTCTCTTATGAGATAGATTTGGAGCTTTTGACTGGAAACAGAGTGTCAAGGAGAATCACAGCCTCAGAGTTGGATGGTGAATGCAAACTTCTCTTTAAGTTTATTCAGCACCCAATTTGCCCCAGGAAAGGAGATTTTTCTTCTGTAAGATACAAAGATGTTTTTTTCCATTGTTTCTGATAAAGACCCATGAGAAGATCAATTTGTGTAGATATCTAATGGTACACATAGCTGGAATGGTGAAACCTTCTAAGAAAGCCACTGCTCTGTTCTATTCCAAAGTGATCTCTGCTATGTTAAAGAATCTGGATTGTGTTGATGAAGTTGATGAGATAACTGAAACTGATAGTGCTTTTTGTGTTAACAAAGAAATTTGTAAAAGGATGAAAATAAACTAGAACCCATGGAAGAAATGCCGGGTTGCTGATGAGGACAAGCTGTATGAGTCCTACAATCCCACTGATCATGGAAAGAGGCCGAAGGGTTTAAGAGACCCTGGTTTGAAATCAGATGAGGAGACAATTTATTCTGATGATGGGGAAGAAGTAGATGTTGAAAGGAATAAAGACACTGAAGAGTCTGGTAAACAAGGGATGGAAGAAGATGAAACAGAAGAAGGAATTATGTCACCTCTTGATGATAAGAGTGATCCTGATACTGTGAGCCCTAAGAGAAGAGTGGATTTTGGATCTGCCAGTCCACCTTTACCCTTACCTGAATCAGAACCAGTTCTTGGTGATGAAGAAGCTAGTGACACTGAAGTATCTGATAGTGAATTTTTTGTGAAGAATGGAAATGGGAATGATGATGATGATGATGATGGTGATAACTGACCAGTGGATGGTCTTGCTGTACCTCCAATAGAAACACATCAAACTGTACCAGAAACAAATGCAAATGGCAAGAGAGATTCTCTAGAAATCAGTGGAAAAGCATGTTATGATAAACTGAAATATACTCTGTGTGCTGCTGTCTTGGATGATTACCCTGGTTTTGTTGTTTTGGGTTTAGAGTATTCTGAAGAAGAAGAAGAGGAATAATCATAATCTACTGCGGTTATGAAGGAAAGACAACAATTTGAGGCAAGGTTTGCTCATGATGTTGATGCTGTAGAAGCTCATCTACCTAGTTCTACTGTCTCTCAGTCTGATTTTGATAAGCTCAAAATTGAGTTGCTTGCTGCTGTGAGAGATACAGTCAGAGAAGAAATTTCAAATGCTATTAGACCAGACCTGTCCAATACTGGTGAGTTTATTGGCAGGCACATAGCCTCTCTAAATCAGATTCTGAAGGATCTACAATCTGTCATAGTTTCTTTATCCAATGAATTTAGATCAACCATCTCTGGTATGATGGAAGTGTTGAGGAATCTAATTGAACATCTTAAGAAGTCTGATCTGAGAAAGTTGATAGCTGAGATAACTCAGATAGTTGCTCAAGCTAGTATAGCCAAAGTAACCAAGATCACTACTCATGAGCTAGAGGCTCTAAGGCAGATTGTGCATGATGAATTGGCCACCATTAGACAAGTTCTTGATTTGGACTCGTTGAGGAAGATGAAGGAGCACAGTGATCACATTCATAAGATGGTGACAGTATATTCAGTAGATGCCACTAAAGCTCAAGGAGAGATCAAGGAAAAGGTTGACCATTACTTTTCAATGATTTATACAAAGAATGAGATGACCGCGGATTTCAAAGTGTTGGCTGATAATCTGAAACTAACTCCAGTCACTCAAGCTTTCAAGACTCATGTCCGTCAGTTGCAAGATTTTACTCCTACCTTGGAATGGTTAATGTAGAATAAGGATGATTTTGAGAAGGCTATGTAGTGTGGTGCAGAATTTATTCCGGATTTCATAAATCTTTTGATGTCTTATCTGAATGAACAAGCCACCACCATTGTGATTCTTAATCCTAACCCTCTGAGTGCCTCTGATGTTGCTCCAAATCAGATCTCTGTTGGTCAAGCTCTATCTCAACTCCGATTAGTTCCTCTGCAATCTTCTCAACCAGCTGCTACTGCTTCATAGAAAATCCCTGTGGCATCTACTCCTCCACCTTCTCGAGTAATATTACCACCTTTTCAAATTCACCCAGTTCAACCTACCTCCAAGCCTTCCAACTTACCAACCATTGATCCTTCTTAAAAAAGAAAAGCCATGTTACATCCCATGAAATAGTTGTGCGTTGTTGTTGATAGGGTGAACCATGTTGTGTTTGTATGGTGATGTACCTTATAAACTTTATTCTCTTTTCTTTTTATTCTCTCTGATGTCATGTTTTAATCTCTTCTTTATCTGTTTTCCCTCCTTTTTGATTATCCCAAAGGGGGAGAAATATGTCTATATATGGGGGAGATGCATCACTAAAGGGGGAGATTTTTTTATCTATGGGGGAGAACCTTTCTATGGAAATTCTTGCATAAATATTTAAAGGCATAAATTCAGGTGGAGATTTATTTCTCATTGTGATTTTCTGCCTTATGACTATTATTGATGCTATATTATTTTTATTCATGACTAAGATTTGTGATTATCAAAAAGGGGGAGATTGTTGAGCCCTCTGAAAGATTGTTGAATTCTTCCTATGATTGTTGTTTTAATAATCACAAATCATTGTTACTTAATCTGGTTGGATTTATCATATACACAATCAAAATCTGTTAGTGAATCTGTGTATATTGGTTGGATCATATTTTTATCTCTTTTTTATTGATTTACAAGTATTCGGGAAGACCTCTGGATCAAACAGACAACGGTCACACCGATCTATATCAAAGGACAACGGTCTCACCGATCCATTTCAAAAGACAACGGTCGCACTGATCCATATCAAAGGACAATGGTCGCACCGATCCATATCAAAGGACAACAATCGCACAGATCCATATCAAAGGACAACGGTCACACCGATCCATATCAAAGGACAACAGTCACACCGATCCATATCAAACAACAACAGTCGCACCGATCCATATCAAATGAGTCACCGATCATGACACACCGATGCTGATCATCTGAGTCACCGAAGATGTCTCACTAATGCTGATCAAATGAGTCACTGATCATGACACACCGATGCTGATCATCTGAGTCACCAAAGATGTCTCACCAATGCTGATCAAATGAGTCACCGATCAGGACACACCGATTCTAATCATCAGAGTCACCGAAGATGTCTCACTGATGCTAATCAAATGAGTCACCAATCATGACACACCAATGATGATCATCTGAGTCACCGAAGATGTCTCACCGATGCTGATCAAATGAGTCACCAATCACGACACACCAATTCTGATCATCTGAGTCACCGAAGATGTCTCACCGATGCTGATCAAATGAGTCACCAATCAGGACACACCGATGTCTAGCCACCGATGCTGATGCTGATGACCTACCGATCACTTGACTCACCGATAGTCATAAATAGCTATTTGAATTTCTTTATATTTATTTAATCTAACCAACAGTCATATTAGGAATATTTTAATGCTCTGTCATTTATTTATTGAAGGTTGTTGGATGTCAGGGAACCGTACCTCGTACCTGCAAAAAGAAATCATTTCTTTTGCTGGAGCTTGTGCTATAAATACAAGAAGTCCATGTTGGTGCAAAGAGTAGAAGACGAAGATGAGACATATATGAGTGAAAAGAGTGGTGGATGAGATAGTTACAGAAGACACAGAACCTCATACACACTCAATTTTACTCAAGAACAGTTCTGTACATTCACGAGGACATTAAAGAACTTCATCGACTACATTTTTCACTATCTCTGAACCTGTATGCCAAGAAGACGACACTCTATTTTTCAGAAAAAACCAGAAGAGGACTCAGATTCATTTCTGATCAAACTCAAGGAGTCCAAATCTTCACTGCAATCACTAGATCCATTTCTATACTCTACATCTCTGCTCTGTGATTCATTATTTTACATTTCGAGCAGTGTGTGTTATCTACTGTATTTAACACATACACTGTCTCCTGTACTTTAGATGGAGGATCTATAAATCCTCAGTAAACTCTTTACATATTTCATTTCCCAATGTAATAGTGGTAGAGGTCGTGTGTGACCTGGATAGTTGGTTGTTGTTGTTCTGTTTCCCAAGAATAACAGTGGTAGAGGTCTTGGACCTGGATAGTTGTAAACTGTTGTGATCCCCGATCCAGGGTGTGGATAAAATTTATATAAATTGTTGAGATTACTAAGTCCCATCTTGAGACTGAACCTCTTGGTTATATCTTCTGTGCTACATATTTCAAAGTTAGTCTTTTATTCCACTGCTAATTACTTTAAAACAAAAACTGTTTTAAAGTCACTTTGATAATTAAACTCGCAAGTGTTTATATCAGTTGTAAATCAGTAAGTTAGTTTCAAAAGTTAATCAACTCATCTTTTGTGAATAACTGGGAAATAATCAATCCCTTGAGAACCCAACAGAACCTTTACTTTGATATATATTCACTACAGTTTAATTTAGTATTTTATTTGGATGTTTTTAGGTCAATTCTTTTCAAACAGAAATTTTAATTGGAACTCAATTCACCCCCCTCTTGAGTATCCACTCCGACCAACAAAGCTTTTCCACAAAATTGTTGGGTAAGCATAGGTGAACTGACCAACTATCTATTCAAATCTATGAAATTTTATTCACATTTACTTATCAATAAGAACATAACACCCTTCCAAGTCTATTTGATGAGTGGATTTTATAGTCACAAGACATATATCATAAATCATTAATAGTATGAATCCAACCTAATATAATTATTTATCTTAGAAACCATGGTTAGTCAACACCATCACTCAACAAATTTCATATATGAAGGATCTAATGCTATACCCTCATATGAGATTATATGACTCAGGAATGAAAATTTTTTATTCCAAAATTCACGCATGGTAAACATAGAATACAATATCTTTTTTATTAGGGTTTTCAACATAATTATAAATTTTTATTCAGACCCTTACATTCTATTTGAATATTTAAGAATATGATCTATTAAAACTACTATATTCTGATCAATGTAATTGATGTGGCTCTATTTTAACATAGTTTTGCCACATCTTTTATTTAATTTTTATCAATTTAATTAATTATTTTGAAACTTTTTAATTAATATTGGCACTTTTGTAATTTTATCACTAAATATGTTAATTAATCATTTTTTATAATTAATTATGCATTTTTAGTCTTTAAATTAATAATTTTAATCTTACTAAACTAATCAACTTTAATTATGTCTTATTTAGTTTGGTTAATTTAAATCTGCTTGACTTTTTAATAGTTAATACTTATTATAAAAAATTATTTAATCTATGTAATTCAATTTAATTAACTTAGACCTTATTTTAATATCTAATCTGTTAATTTAGTTACATTAAAATAGATTAAATTTTTTAATTAATTTATTTAGTCATCCTACCAACTATTTAATTAAATAATATGTTCTTTTAATTAAGATTAAATTGTTTGATTTTAATTTTATTAGTTCAAATAGTTAAATAAATAATTAATTAATAGTTTTTAAACATTAATTTTATTATTTTATGTATGAAGATTGATATTTAATTTCATTTTATAATTGTTTTGGTCTACCGGTGAGGTAGATAATAGTTTTAGGTGAAATAAAGAGTCACTGTTGCTTCTCTTTTTCACCTGCTGCTACCTTGTAATTGTTCTTTAAGTAATTATAATTTGAGTCTTTTATAATTGTAGTATATTAATTAATTATTTTTTAATTTAAGAGTTATCTAATTAATAATTTATGTTATGTATAGGTTTAAGTTAATGTTTAATTAAATAATTTGTTTTTAATGTTAGAGTTTCATTCTGCCATCTATTTAATTAATCTTGTCGTTTAATAACTCTAGTTAATTCTAATTGTTTTAATTTTAGGTTCGTAGTAAATTAATTTTAAGAGTTCTGCATTTCTTTATACTTATTTTAAATTAATCTTAAATTTTATTTTCTTAGTTAATAATTAGTCGATTCTATATTTAGTTTGATAATTAATTTGGTTAGTTTTTAGTTACAGTTAATTAATTAGTCTTTAACAATTTAGTTATTTTTATTTTTAATTTAGTTAGTTAATGTTTCATTCATTCAAATGTTTGTTGTAAATTATTTTTTTTTGTTTTCGTTTTTAATTTTTAACTATCGATGAGTGTCACACCGAATTTTTGTCACACTGAGGTTTCTTATAACTATCGTTGATTCATGACTCACCGATTACTTTGATACACTCTCGGTCTCTCGCGACGCACCGTTGTTGTCACACACCGATGTTATTTGGCATCGTTGTTGCGACTCACTGATCCATTAACTTCCATCAGTTTCACGTCATACCGATTACTCTACATTTTATCTATCGGTTTCTAATTTATTTTAACTATCGGTGAGTCAATGATTCACAGATCCTTTTCCGACTTTCGATTTTACAAATCTCACACCATTGCCAAATTCTTTTTCTTCTACCGATCCTCATCCGTCTCACCGTTACCCCAATTCTTTATTATCTCACCATCGGTTTCATCCACACACCGTTAGTTCATCTTTTTTAAAACTATCGGTGCCACCCTTGTTTCACTTCCTTGATGTCTCACCGATCCTCTTATGCGTTTTTCCCCTGTTCAGCTACGGATACAACATCGGTTTTTTTGATCTCTTTTCCATCCACCGACGCACCGATGCGCAGCAGACCTAATCATGACTGGCTTCACAGCTTGTTTTCCTCATTTTCACAGTAACCACTCACCAATGTTTCTCCACACACAATCAAAGAAGCGCAACAAAACAGAACCAAACAAGTTTTTTAACAAATACTTATCTCTAAATCGAATCTAAAACAATTGTCGCATGATGAATTTGTTCCTTGCCGCTGTTTATGCAGTCAATAGGTGTTGTCGCTATTGCAAGGAGAATCCCTAGGAGTTCCTCCGAGGTACAAGTTGATAAAATAAAATGTCACACGACGAGGAATCCATCGCTGATTCGAATCCATCGCTAATGAAGTCTGGGGAGTCTCCATCGAGCCTGTTCGAGGAGGATTCGGGGCCGAACGTCACTGCTAATGGAGAACTGCGAACCGTCCGCCATGGCTGGAGAAGATCTGGTTGAGGTAGTTGCGCCTTGTGGGGAGCGTTGTCGACGATGAAGTCAAAGGGGATTTCACTCTTCTAGGGTTGCTGCAAGTTGCACCACACATGGTTGCTGAACCGTTGTGGAGCAGAGGAGGAGATGACTGCTTCTTGAAGCTGGGATGAAGATGGTCGGCGCCGGTCTTTAGGTGGAAGACTAAGAGAGATGCTTAGTTGCTACTGGAGTTTTTTTCTGACGCTTTTTTAACCAGACAAGATGCACTGAAGGAGGATGTTGTTTGGATATCACACCACCATGATGCTAGAGGAGTAACAGGGAGCTGCTTTCCCTTGTTTTGCTGCGCCAAACCCTACCCTCTTCCCTTTGCAGTGTTGAATTAGGGGAGGGGAGGAGATAAAACCAACTATAAAAAAATAATAAGAATATTAATAAAAGAAAAAGTAAAAAGTAAAAAAGTAAAAAAGATAAAGTTAAAAGTAAAAGTAAACTATAATATTTTAAATGAATATAATATAATGTGTTAAAGTCATGAATTAAAACAATTAAAATTTTAACAAATAGATTACTTTTTTTTAAAAACTAACATAATAATAAATATTAATAATAAATTAATTTAATGAATATAGTAAATATATAATTAAAAATAATTATAAATAAACTGTAAACATACTAATTAATTTAGAAATACTTAAAACTTAAGTATTAATTTTAATTACTAAATTAAAATCATCTAATTAAATAATTAACCTAACAATTTAGTTTCTTTAATAGTAATAATTAAATTATTAATACAATCTTAAATATTGACTTAATTATTTATTTATTTATGTTGTCAATTTTAATAACTTAGTTTAAAATAATAATATTAATAAACTATATTATTATTTTATGTTTACTATTATAAAACTTATTTAAAGTTAAAAAAATAAATATCTTAAATAAATAAATATTAACTACTTTTGATGAGTTTTAATTATTTCATTTTGTTATTATCATGTGCAGGTTCATTCAAGAGGCGGAAAGACGTCCATGTGCTTCAAACTAACTCATCCGGAGTTAGTTACGAGACCAAACTAGTGCGACGTGCCTATTGCGGGTTAAACGCACGTGTGCGGTGCGTGGGTGAAGAACTCTTGAAGTCGGTGGAAGTTGTGGCGGTGACATGCAATGGATGACAGAGAGAAATTAAGCAGAACAAGAAGCATTCTTTAGAGGAATGAAGGGAGAGAGAGACAGAGATTCATTCATATGGAGGCATTCATACACTTACCTAGAGAGACGATCGGATGCAGCGGGGACGATGCTAAGCAGTGCAGTCCAGGAACTCAGAAGCAGAGCATTCTTAGGGAGTTTCTTCTCCCTCACGATTTAAACATTTTTACTCTGTTTCTTTATGTTTCCTATTACTGCTGGGATAATGAATAATATTGTTAGCTAAGTCTTTTAGTTCAGGAAGAGTTCTAGCTCTACTGGTATCTTTTTCATCCTTTTCACTTATCATTCTTCTGTAATTAGAATTGATCGGTGAGATAAAATATAATTTCATTTATCTACTTCGTACCACAAGCACTGAAATTGTCTAAACTCTGTAATAATTCAGTGAGTTTGATTATGGAATCATCTTTTAAATAATCAACTTGTAACAGAAACTTCCACACTTATGGCGAGTTTGTGTTGTTGATCTTTTAAGACATCTTTCTGGAATTGTACTTCTCGTAGTGGTGAACTCTAATTGTACAATATCCACAACTTAACTCTTGGCGAGGGAAGTAAGTCATCTCCTTAATCCAGTGGTATGAAGTATTACATTACATGAAAAGGAAAATCAATTCAAACCAGTAGACTAGAATGAACCCGAGCATTCTTTAGTGTTGTCTTTTATCATCATTTTATCTCCGTTGTTGCACCTTGCTCCCAGCTATAATCTGTTTTAGTATTGGTCAATGATTTTACTATATAATTGTAGTTTCACAGTACATAAAATCACAATAAAATTAAAAGATATAAAAATATAAAAAGTGAAAAATATAAAAACCACTTCGCTGCTGACAACAGTGGAGTTTTCCATGTTTTTAGTTTAGTAGTGGCCAAATTTACCTTCCCCGTGGGTTCAACCCTGCTTGCCACATATACTGTAGTTAGTAGGAATATAAATATTAAACTTTGACTGGCTTCAACGACAGTTTAGGTCACGTTTTTGGCATCGTTTCCAGGTAAGGAACGAGCCATTGCTAAAAAAACTCTAACAAAAACACATATATAAAAAAATATTAAAAAAATTGAAATTTTTGAAAACTTTATAAAACAACTGTTACTTTACATTTTGATTTTTTACTGCTGAAACTGTCTATTGATTTGTATATGAGCACAAGAACATCTGTTGTTACATTAGAACATCTAAACCCTGAACTCGATAAACATTTATCTGCTCTAAGAAGAAAGAACAAAACTGAAATGGAAAATCCATAAAATAGAGTTCCTAATAATAACTTCCAAAATAACCATCCATAACTCTTAGATGAACATGAACGGCCCAGGATGATGGAGTTCCAACTCCCTCAAGTTTCAAGCAACCCATCATCCATTAGATTATGTCCTAGAGCCATAAATTATGAGCTGAAACAGTCAAACATTTCTCTACTGCCTGCATTCAATGGGTTCTCTAATGAGGAATCGTTAGCCTTCATTAGAGACTTCTATAACACTGTGTAGCAACTACCACTTTTAGGACTCACTGAGAATGAGAATAAGATGATATTATTTACCTTTTGCCTTAAAGGTAATGCGAGAAACTGGTTTTTATGTTTAGATGAAAACATTTTTGAGAATTGCGATCAATTTTACAACTCTTTTATTATGAAATTTTATCCCCAAAGATTAAAAGGAGAACCGAGAACTAAAATCACTAGTTTTTATCAAAATGATGGAGAAGCTTTTCATGAAGCTTGGGATAGATTCAGGGATCTGCTTAGGTAGTGTCCCCATCATCAAATCCCTTCACATCTCCTCATGGACACCTTCTATGAAGGGCTTTACTCTTCTGGTCGGAATTTAGTGGATCAAGCAGCTGGGGGTAATTACAATGATAAATCTGATGAGGAGTTGAGACAAATTTTCAATAATCCGGCCCTTAATTCTCAACATAACAATTCAAGAAGGAAGAGAGTCAATAGGAATGTTAATACTAGTTCAGGATCTAATACTCAAGCCCAACTTCCTGAAATCACCAATCAACTTCAAAAATTAATGAACCGGAATTCAAAACAATCTATTAAACAAGTTGAAAACCAGAATCAGTATCAATCTCTTAGGCAACAGTGCACTCAACGTGGTATGTTTGGTCACTCTGAATGTTTTTGTCCTAATTTTGATCTAACTGCCCAACAATCTGAAACCTCAAACATTGTTAATTACGGTCCTCTGATGCCTCAAAAATAAAATCCATTTTCTAATAACTACAGTCAAGGCTATAGGAACCATCCAAATCTGTCGTGGAAGGACCAAGGTATTATTAAGCAACAAACTACCCCTAATTATCAGAACCTACCAAGACCAAACTTTCAAAATCAACAAAGGGGAGAGTCTTCAAATGTTCAAGGAAGTAGTGATAATCAAATGTCTTCTAAATTGGATCAGATCTTGAATAAATAAACTCACAAGAGGAAAGGTACATGACTCAACATAATAAACAGAAAAGTCAATATGAGTCTGACAAGATGCAAATTGATGTGAGAATGAAGAACATTGAAACACAACTAGGCCAATTAGCTAGAGATTTGACTTCTAGGGATAAAGGTAGGTTTCCTAGTACCACTGAACTTAATCCTAGGGAGAATATCATGGATTTTGTTACTAGGAGTGGGTTAAATACTCAAACTATTGCTGAAAAAACTGTAAAAAATTCTCAAAATGAGAAACTGTTTGAATCTGGAAATGAAAATATGCTTTGTTCACAATCTGAAAAATCACAGAAAGATGTTGAAAATGAGGAGAATCTGAACCTATCACCTGAAAATCAAGCTGAAACTTGTTCTAAACATCAAAACAATAAGGGAAAAGAAATATTTGTGGAAGAGGTGAGGGATATGCCTACTGTTCTGAAAAATTTTTCCCCACCCATCCCTTTCCTTGAAAAACTAAAACCTCAAAGTAATACCAGGGATGAACTTATTTAGTTCCTTGGTATTCTTTCTAAGGTTCAAGTGAGCATCCCTTTTATCCTAGCCTTAATTCAAATCCCATCCTATCTGAAATATTTAAATAAAATTGTTTCAAATAAAAAGACCCTTGAAGAATTTTCTATCTACAGCATCACTGAAGAGTGCAGTGTTGTACACCAAAAGAAAATTCCACCTAAATTGAAGGACCCAGGTAGTTTTGTCATCCCTTGTACCCTAGGAAATTCTGGTTAGCTGAATGGTTTGTGTGATCTAGGTGCCCATATTAATCTTCTCCCATACTAACTATTTCTATAGTTGAGGTTGGGTGATCTTCAACCCACCACAGTCATTCTCCAGCTAGCTGATAGATCTTTCACTCATCCTATGGGTCGAGTAGAAGACTTACTAGTTGGAGTTGGGAAATTTTTCTTACCTACTGATTTTCATGTTTTAGATATGGAGTGCGATCAAGAGGTACCTATCATCTTGGGTAGGCCCTTATTGGCCACAAGTGGTGCAGTTATTGATGTGTCTAAGGATCAACTGATCCTCAAAATTAGTGAACAAGAAGAAGAGTTCAATGTTTTTTTAAAATATTAAGGGACCAACTTACTCTGAAAACTATTTAATAATTGAGTCTCTTGAAGCTGGATGTTCTTATAAGAATAAACTTGAACTTATTGAAAAATCCGAAAATCATTCCTCTGTTGAAGAAAATTTTTGTGAATCTGTTCTAGAAACTGAAAATTCTGCTATAACAACCAAACTGGTAAATATTCTAGAACGGGATAACTTTCCAGTTTCTGCTGTAGGAGAGTCCCCTGTTTCTGATCATAGGAATTTTCTGAGTGAAATTGAGGGTGTTTCTGTTAAAACTAACCTTTCTGAGAACTTTGATATTACTGAGGGAGAACTGTTAAGACAATTAGATGATTCTTCTTTGATAAACCTTCTGAAATCTGATCTGGAAAATCTGGACAACATACTTCCCACCTTGGACAGTAGGCCAGTTATCTCTGAATCTGAACTTGTAATTGAAAAGCGTTCATATTTTAATACTCCTTATAAGAAATATGTTGATGATCATGGACCTCCCAGGCCTAAGAGTCTTCCTTAGAGTGTAGTACCACCTGATAATGAGCTGAAGCCCATCCCTGCACACCTTAAATATTCATTTTTAGGTGAGAACTCTACTTTTCCCATAATAATCTCTACTGAACTTAATGAAAATCAAGAGCAAAGATTTTTGAATGTGTTGAAAAAGTTTAAATCTACCATAGGCTGGACGATAGCTGATATCAAGGGTATTAGTCCCTCATTCTGTATGCACAAAATTCCTATGGAACTTGATCATAATCCTAGGGTAGAATGTCAATGAAGTGTAATCCAAACATGAAAGAAGTTCTGGGAGAGGAAGTAATCAAGCTGTTAGATACTTGAATGATATATCCCATCTCAAATAGTTCTTGGTTCAGCCCTATCCAGGTTGTTCCCAAGAAAGGAGGTTTCACTGTAGTAAAGAATGAAAAAAATGAAGATGTCCAAGTTAGGGAAGCCACAAAATGGAGAGTCTGTATTGATTATAGGAACCTTAATACAGCCACTAGGAAGGACCATTTTCCTATGCCCTTCCTTGATCATATGCTTGAGAGGCTTGCTGGAAATGAATTTTTCTATTTTCTGGATGGGTATTCTGGTTACAACCAGATTCCTGTTGATCCAGAGGATCAGGAAAAGACCACTTTCATATGCCCCTTTGGGACATTCGCTTACCGACAGATTCCCTTTGGGTTGTGTGGAGCTCCAACCACCTTTCAAAGGTGTATGATGGCTATATTTTTTGATATGATTGAGAGAATAATTGATGTTTTCATGGCTGAATTTTCTATAGTGGTGAGTAATTTTGATACTTGTTTAGGAAATCTTGAGCTAGTTTTAGAGAGATGCATTGAAACCAACCTTGTTCTTAATTTGGAGAAATGCCAGTTCATGGTTACTGAAGGTATTGTCCTTGGTCATAAGGTGTATAAGAGAGGTTTAGAAGTTGATACTGCTAAGATTGAGGTTATTCAAAAATGGCCTCCTCCTGTTAATGTCAAAGGTGTTAGAAGTTTCTTAGGGCATGCTGGTTTTTACCGGAGATTCATAAAGGATTTTTCTAAAATCACTAATCCCTTGTGTTCTTTGCTGGTAAAGGATGCACCATTTAACTTTGATGAAAACTGTTTGAAATCATTTAATCTGCTCAAGGAGAAACTCACTACATCACCTATCATTACTGCACCTAGTTGGAAACTACCGTTTGAGCTTATGTGTGATGCTAGTGACATGGCTGTAGATGATGTACTTGGACAGAGGAGAGATAAGAGGTTGCATGTGTTATAATATGCTAGTAGACTGCTAGATGATGCCCAAAAGAATTATACCACCACCGAAAAAGAGTTTTTAGCTGTTGTTTTCGCTCTGGAAAAGTTTAGACAATACTTGTTAGGCTCAAAAGTCATCATTTACATTGATCATTCTGCTTTAAAATACTTTCCCTCTAAAAAAGAAACTAAACCCAGGCTGATTGGATGGATCTTATTATTACAAGAGATTGACTTAGAGATTAGGGATAAGCAGGGAGCTGTAAACTTAGTTGCGGATCACTTATCTAGGATTACTGTTACCCAATCTGAATCTAAAAATCCTAGGGAGATCAATTCTTCCTTTCCGGATGAAAAACTGCTCACTGTCTCAGTCAGGAAATCTGCTTGGTTTGAAGATTTTGCCAACTTCCTGGCAGTAAGTGTCTTTCCCAAAAATCTGTCTAATAACCAAATAAAGAAATTCATTTCCGAGCTTAAATATTATCTGTGGGATGATCCCCTGCTGTTTAGGAGGTGTGCTGATGGTATTCTTAGGACATGTGTACCTGAGGAAGAGATGCAGTCTATTCTTGAAATTATTCACTCTTCACCTTGGGGAGGTCACCATGGGGGTGAGAGGACCGCTCAAAAAGTCCTGCAATCTGGCTTTTATTGGCTTACCCTCTTTAAGGATGCTAGGAGTTTTGTGGTTGGTTGTGACAGGTGTCAAAGGATGGGAAATGTGGGTAGGAAACAAGAGTTACCCCATAAGGGTATTTTGGATGTTGAAATATTTGATGTATGGGGTTTAGATTTTATGGACCCATTTCCATCATCTTATGGGAATGAGTATATTCTTGTTGCTGTGGATTATGTGTCAAAGTGGGTGGAGGCAGTAGCTCTACCCAATAATAAATCAAATAGTGTGATAAAATTTGTGAAAAAGAACATATTTACAAGATTTGGAGTCTCAAGAGCTTTTATTACTGATAATGGAACACATTTTAAGAACTATAAGTTTAAATCTTCAATGGAGAAATATGACTTTGTTCACAAAAATGGTACTCCATATCATCCACAATCCAGTGGACAGGTGGAAATTTCAAATAGGGAACTGAAACAAATTCTTGAGAAAACTGTGTCAAATTCTAGGAAAGACTGGTCTCTTAAATTGGATGAAGCTTTATGGTATTACAAAACTGCTTTCAAGACACCAATAGGTATGTCTCCTTATAGGGTGTTGTTTGGGAAATGTTGTCATTTACTTGTGGAGTTGCAACATAAGTTATATTGGGCAGTTAAGGCTCTGAACATTGACTTTAAGAGTGCTGGTGAGAGGAGATTGCGGGAGCTGAGTGAACTAGATGAGATTAGAAGAGAGAGTTATGATAACTCAAGAATTTATAAAGAGATGACTAAAATCTTTCACGATTGTATCATTCAAACTAAAGAGTTCAAATCTGGACAGAAGGTTATTCTCTTTAACACTAGACTTAAACTTTTTCCTGGGAAGCTAAAGTCGAAGTGGTTTGGACCGTTTACTGTAGTAAGAGTGCTGAAGAATGGAGCTGTGGAAATTGTAGGTAAAGAGAATAAACTCATGTTGGTCAATTTGAAAATACTGAAACTTTATTTTGAGGGGCAGCCAAAGGGTTTGGCTGCTTTCACTGTTCTTGAAATCTGTTCTTGAATGAAGTCTGGATGGGGACTTTAAACCTAGCGCTGCATGGGAGGCATCCCATGGTCTTTATTTTGTTTTCAATAAAAAAATGTGATTAAATAAAGTCTAACTGAAGACTTAAAATTTAGTGCTTCATGGGAGTCATCCCATGCTCTTTCTTTTTTATTACTTTTGTTCTGTTCTTATTTTACTTTGAATAAAGTGATGCTTTTCATGCTCATATATGCTCATATATGCTTTGTGTTTTTAGGAATGCTGCTTCTGTCATGTATGGAGTGGAATTCCCATGGTAATTTTTGGACAAGAGCTTAGTCAGGGAAGTACTTCAACTTGTTGCAATTATTTTTCTGCTCCTGTTTTTGTTAATAATATTCTGGTTGCTTAAAATTCTGCTTGTATTATAAAATTCTGATGCATGTCGTGTAACTAATGAATTAATAATCGGCATGAGCCTCCTTGCTTTAAAAAATTGAATTTCACTATTATGATAAAATCTTTTCACTGCATGAAACTAAGTGTGGGGGGGGGGGAGTACATGTTGTTGGTCATTTGAATCTGCTTGTTTTGTTGAGGTGTTTAGCATGAACTTTGTCTACTATATTGAACATATTATTGAACTTATTGTTTAAAATGCTTACACCCAGTTAATTGTACACCCACACCTTATATGTTATGATTGAACTTTAATGAAAATATTTTCCCTTGGACATCAATGTTAATGGGTGTACTTGTCAATGAACCTGCAGATTATTTGTTCATTGTGGAAAACACTATCTTTGAACTTCATTGGGACCCTTTATACATGTCATTAATCTACTAAATTGAAAAACTATTTTGAACCTTAATTGATTAACTTTTCTTCTCCATATTTAGAAGTGAACATTGGGGAAAATGTTGGGTTTTAAGTGTGGGGGAGGCGGTCAATTCTTGACTGTGCTAAACTGTGATTAATTGAATGCCCATCAATTCCCACTACAAATTCAAACTTTTTGTTAAAAGTGGTTAATTTTTTTAAAAAATTCTTGCATAATTTTAAACTTTACAATTTTTCTCAATTGGGTCTTGCCTTAGGACAAGTATCTTGTTGGAAGTTAAGATTTGCATTGAATCTGAAATTAATGAGTTTGGATGATTGCTGAGTGATCTTTCTTAGTGAATTGATGGAAATCTTGTTTAGAGTCTACTTCTAGAAGTGATATGGGTTACATGTTTTTGGAATTATGATCATATCCATTGGAACTGGAAGTTTGATTCTGATTCTAGGGGCATCTTTCTCTCTTAAATTATTAAAATTAATTGCTTTAATGAGCCAATGTAAATGAATTTTATATAAATCTTTTGAAACTAGAGTAGTTTGGGCATCTGGGATCCCACGGTGAGACTCTGAGACCCTAGATGCTGGGTGCGTTTCTGTTAACTATAAGACCTCTGTACACTTTGAATAAGTGCATTGCACAGTGCTCAGCACAATGACACAAGGATTGGGAAAAATAAATAGTGTCTGGGTTCAAAAATGAGCTCATTAAGGTGAGGGGAATGATGAACGCCAAATGAAGAAGGGATCAATGGGTTTATATGGAAATCATTTAGGTTTTATCATTGAGGTGATTCAAAAAAAATTAATTAATTATTTTTTGGAACCTATGTGATAAATTCAAAGTACAAAGTTCCTTGGTTGAGGTCTTAATTCCAATGATATTTTATCTCTTGTCAGTTTTAGAATTAAAACCTAATCCTGGATTGATGTGAGTCACTAAGTTGTATCACATTTGAGGCATGACATCTTCTTTGATGGATGGTCTTTGAGTTCTTAATTACCCTTGAGTATTTTTTTTAGGACATGATCTATTTGAGTTACTCATTTTCTTAAAGCCTACTATTATGTAGTGTCCTCTGTTTTGAGTACTGGACATGTTACATTTTGAGCAAAATAATAAACTTAATTTACTATTTTTGAAATAAAATAAAACATGAGATTGTTTGAGGACAAACAATGTTTTAGTGTGGGGGAATTTGATGTGGCTCTATTTTAACATAGTTTTGCCACATCTTTTATTTAATTTTTATCAATTTAATTAATTATTTTGACACTTTTTAATTAATATTGGCACTTTTGTAATTTTATCACTAAATATGTTAATTAATCATTTTTTATAATTAATTATGTGTTTTTAGTCTTTAAATTAATAATTTTAATCTTACTAAACTAATCAACTTTAATTATGTATTATTTAGTTTGGTTAATTTAAATCTTCTTAACTCTTTAATAGTTATTATTCATTATAAACAAATATTTAATCTATCTAATTCAATTTAATTAACTTAGACCTTATTTTAATACCTAATCTGTTAATTTAGTTACATTAAAATAGATTAACTTTGTTAATTAATTTATTTAGTCATCCTGCCAACTATTTAATTAAATAATATGTGCTTTTAATTAAGATTAAATTGTTCGATTTTAATTTTATTAGTTCAAATAGTTAAATAATTAAATAATTAATAGTTTTTAAACATTAATTTTATTATTTTATGTTTTCATATTGATTTTTAAATTCATTTTATAATTTTTTTGGTCTACCGGTGAGGTAGATAATAGTTTTAGGTGAAATAAAGAGTCATTGTGGCTTCTCTTTTTCACCTACTGCTACCTTGTAATTTTTATTTATGTAATTATAATTTGAGTCTTTCATAATTGTAGTCTATTATTTAATTAGTTTTTAATTTAAGAGTTACTAATTAATAATTTAAGTTGTGTATAGGTTTAAGTTAATGTTTAATTAAAAAATTTGTTTTTAATGTTAGAGTTTCATTCTGCCATCTATTTAATTAATCTTGTCATTGAATAACTCTAGTTAATTCTAATTGATTATGTTCGTAGTAAATTAATTTTAAGAGTTCTTCATTTCTTTATACTTGTTTTAAATTAATATTAACTTTTATTTTATTAGTTAATAATTAGCCGCTTCTATTTTTAGTTTGCTAAATAATTTGGTTAGTTTTTAGTTACAGTTAATTAATTAGTCTTTAACAATTTAGTTATTTTGATTTTTAATTTAGTTAGTTAATGTTTCATTCATTCTAATGTTTGTTGTAAATTATTTTTTTTGATGTTTTCATTTTTAATTTTTAACTGTCGGTGAGTGTTTCATCGATGTTTTGTCACACTGAAGTTTCATATAACTATCGGTGAGTCATGACTCACTGATTACTTTGAAACAGTATCTGTCTCTCGTGACGCACCGTCGTTGTCACGCACCGATGTTATTTGTCATCGTTGTTGTGACTCACTGATCCATTAACTTCCATCAGTTTCACGTCATACTGATTAATCTACATTTTATCTATTGGTTTCTAATTTATTTTAACTATTGGTTAGTCAATGATTCACTGATCCTTTTCCAACTTTCCATTTTACAAATCTCACACCGTTTTCAAATTCTTTTTCTGCTACCGATCCTCATTCGTCTCACCGTTACCCCAATTCTTTATTACCTCACCATCGGTTTCTTCCACACATCATTAGTTCATTTTTTTAAAACTATTGGTGCCACCCTTGTTTCACTTCTTTGATGTCTCACCGATCCTCTTATGTGTTTTCCCCTGTTCAGCTACCGATACAGCATCGGTTTTTTTGCTCACTTTTCCATCCACCGGCGCACCGATGCGCAGCAGACCTAATCACGATTGTCTTCATAGCTTGTTTTCCTCATTTTCACAGTAACCACTCACCAATACTTCTCCACACACAATCAAAGAAGCACAACAAAACAGACTCAAACCAGTTTTCTAACATATTAATCTCTCTAACTCGAATCTAAAACAATTGTCGCAAGTTGAATTTGTTCCTTGCCGCTGTTTATGCAGTCAATAGGTGTTGCCTCTATTGAAAGGAGAATCCCTAGGAGTTCCTCCATGCTACAAGTTGATAAAATAAAATGTCACACCGCGAGGAATCCATCGCTGATTCGAATCCATCGCTGATGAAGTCTGGGGAGTCTCCATCGAGCCTGTTCGAGGAGGATTCAGGGCCGAACGTCGCTGCTAATGGAGAACCGCGAACCGTCCGCCATGGCTGGAGCAGATCTGGTCGAGGCAGTTGCGCCTTGTGGGGATCGTTGTCACCGATGAAGTCAAAGGGGATTTCACTCTTCTGGAGTTGCTGCAAGTTGCGCCACACATGGTTGCCGAACCGTTGTGGAGCAGAGGAGGAGCCGACTACTTCTTGAAGCTGGGATGAAGATGGTCGGTGCCGGTCTTTAGGTGGAAGACTCAGAGAGCTACTTAGTTGCTACTGGAGTTTTTTGCTGACACTTTTTTAACCAGACGAGATGCACTGAAGGAGGATGTTGTTTGGATATCACACCACCATGATGCTGGAGGAGTAACAGGGAGCCGCTTTCACTTGTTTTGGTGCGCCAAACCCTACCCTCTTCCCTTTGCAGCGTGGAATTATGGGAGGGGAGGAGATAAAACCAATTATAAAAAAATAATAAGAATAGTAATAAAAGAAAAAGTAAAAAGAAAAAAAGTAAAAATGTAAAAGTTAAAAGTAATAGTAAACTATAATATTTTAAATGAATATAATATAATGTGTTAAATTCATGAATTAAAACAATTAAAATTTTAACAAATAGATTACTTTTTTTAAAAAACTAACATAATAATAAATATTAATAATAAATTAATTTAATGATTATAGTAAATATATAATTAAAAATAATTATAAATAAACTATAAACATACTTATTAATTTAAAAATACTTAAAACATAAGTAATAATTTTAATTACTAACTTAAAATAAACTAATTAATTAATTAACCTAACAATTTAATTTCTTTAATAGTAATAATTAAATTATTAATACAATCTTAAATATTGACTTAATTATTTATTTATTTATGTTGTCAATTTTAATAACTTAGTTTAAAATAATAAAATTAATAAAATTAATAAACTATATTATTATTTTATGTTTACTATTATAAAACTTATTTAAAGTTAAAAAAATAAATATCTTAAATAAATAAATATTAGCTACTTTTGAAGAGTTTTAATTATTTAATTTTGTTATTATCGTTTGCAGGTTCATTCAAGAGGAGAAAACACATCTATGTGATTCCAACTAACTCATATGGAGTTAGTTACGGGAGAAAAACTAGTGCGATGTGCCTGTTGCCGGTTAAACGCACATGTGCGGTGCATGGGTGAAGAACTCTTGAAGTCGGTGGAAGTTGTGGCGGTGACATGCAATGGCTGACAGAGAGTACTTAAGCAGAATAAGCAGCATTCATTAGAGTACTGAAGGGAGAGAGAGATAGAGATTCATTCATACGGAGTCATTCATACACTTACCTGGAGAGATGATCAGATGCAGCGGGGATGATTCTAAGCAATGCAGTCCAGGAACTCAGAAGCAAAGAATTCTTAGGGAGTTTCTTCTCCCTCACGATGTAAACTTTTGTACTCTGTTTCCTTATGTTTCCTATTACTTCTGTGATAATGAATAGTATAGTTAGCTAAGTCTTTTAGTTCGGTAAGAGTTCTAGCTCTAATGGTATATTTTTCATCCTTTTTACTTATCATTCTTCTGTAATTAGAATTGATCGGCGAGATCAAATCTAATTTCATTTATCTGCTTCATACCACAAGCACTGAAATTGTCTAAACTCTGTAATCATTCAGCGAGTTTGATTATGGAATCATCTTTTAAATAATCAACTTGTAACGGAAACTTCAACACTTATGGCGAGTTTGTGTTGTTGATCTTTTAAGACATCTTTCTGGAATTGTACTTCTCGGAGTGGAGAACTCTAATTGTACAATATCCACGACTTAACTCCTAGCGAGGGAAGTAAGTCGTCTCTTTAATCCAGTGGTATAAAGAAGTACTTTACATGAAAAGGAAAATCAATTAAAACCAGTAGAATAGAATGAACCCGAACATTCTTTACTATTTTCTTTTATCATCATTTTATCTCTGTTGTTGCACCTTGCTCCCAGTTGTACTCTGTTTTAGTATTGGTCAACGATTTTACTATAGAATTGTAGTTTCACAGTACAAAAAATCATAAGAAAATTAAAAGATATAAAAATATAAAAAGTGAAAATTAGAAAAACCACTCTGCTGCTAACAACAGTGGAGTTTTCCAAGTCTTTAGTTTAGTAGTGGCCAAATTTACCTTCCCTGTGGGTTCGACCCTGGTTTCCACATATACTGTAGTTAGTAGGAATATAAATATTAAACTTTGATCGGCTTCAACGACGGTTTAGGTCAGTAATCTATAAATACTCTATTCATTAAATCCATGATGATAATGGTAGAATTAGTAATTTAAATTACATTACTATAATTTTATAATGACCATACTTCATATAGAAGGATGTATTGGGAATATCTTCCTTATTGAACATTCGATGGTGATATAGAGATCGATGATCAATCAGGGATAACATATAGATCCACTTAATTGATTAAACATATAATTGATAGAGGCTAGAGGATACTTTTACTTAATACTAATCTTGAAAAGATCTTGATAATCAATGCATAGATTCATAAAACATCTTTATTCCTAAAAATAATATATTCAATATATAAGAAGAATTGGGATGAATTAATACCTTACACAAATTCTTATAGTGTTACTTCTTCAATTCATACAACTCAATCAAGTCCATTCTATATAGATTCTTTGAAATAAGAAGAACCCCTAGTATGAGTTTTATTGAAAACACAACATCATGATTTAGAGGAATAATGTGAAATTTCTTTTGGAAGACATAAATAAACTATTGTACAATTGGAATATCATAAATATTTATTTTCTCCCTAACCATCTAAGATAAATATAGCAATTAATAGGTAGTAAAACCCATAGGATGGAAGTTATTTCCATTGAAATATCATGTTCATATTTTCATTGATAGATGACTGAAGGTTGAATCGAGATATAAAATGAAACTTTCCTTCCTCAACAATTAATATGGGATATATATCGGGAGATCAAATAAATTAGAAAAATTATATTAAATTCAACTAGAGGATGAATAATAATATTTGACATAAAAAAAATTCCCATAACTTCTATTTGGGAGGAGCTATAGAATTGAGATGTGGTTATCCTACCATTAGAATTTTTCACTGCTAACTCAATATCTAATCATTGAAGTAGTGATTTGATAACCTTATAAAATTATTCATATATATAAGGTAGAACTTGAATTAAATAAAAAACCTTCCATCCCAGAGTGGATAATAAGGTTACCTTTCACCACATTACTAGGAAAATACTCTATAGATGTAGTAATTTCTTAAACAGGGCCTTATCCCATTGTATTTTTCTCTGGAAAATTTCATTGATCTTTGGGGAATTAGTTGGCATAATGTTACATTTACCTATAGTTAAAGTACTATATTTTTATGGTTTATACCTACCATTTCATTCATGATGATGATGAAAGTTTTCTCAACTCTTTTATCAAACTGAATTTATTTTTATATAAGTACCACATTGTTTCCTTCCACAAGTATCACATGTTGGAAAGTCCCATTTCTCTTCTTCCCCTTATCCATTTTCTCTCAATGATACTCTTCTTCACTTTATTTCCTTTAAAACCATAATACCTGGATAATCATATGTGTATCTTAAAAGAACATGATATTACATCCTCATATGATGAGAATGGTTGGGAAACTAGTACCCTTTGAAGGATTAGATTTATCCCATCATGGAAAAGAAAAATCTTACTATTTTGATTACATACATAGTCTAAAAAAATCCTTGATATAATTGTAATGTTTTTTCACCTATATAAACATTTTATTCTTTATATTTCTTTAAACTCAGGAATTGTTTTTCCATATGCACTAGTTGTTCATGAAGAAAATATTTTTCCTATGAAAGTACCTTAAAATCCTTATACTAAATGCTCACTATTTAATCCACATTCTTAGTATTATAAATAAAAAAACCACCACTGAACCACACTCCAATTAGATGATAAAATTTTATGATGACCTTCTCCTTTTAACTAATTCCAAAATCCATGAATAAATTTTATTAGAAACTTATCTATTTCTCAACTATAAATATATTTTTGGTTACATTGAATGATAGAGGTTGTTTTCAAATGAAATGTTCTACCATTATTACAACACATTTTGTAAATACCCCTTTTTCCATTTCTTTAATTATATGGAATTACTTCGAGTCTTCGAAAATTTACAGTGTGGGGTTCCCGGGCCTGATGTGCTCAGAATTAATTTGAATACATTTTTTATGGTACATTCAATAAAAGTGCATGCACTATTTTATATCTTTTGAGCTAGTTCTCAGATAAAAAATATGAGGGCACCATTGAATATATAGTGTCGAGATTCACTTAAGGGATGATTCACTTCAATAGAAATAGGTCGGGTGAAAAAGTTAATTTCTACAGACATTTGAAATATTCATAAAATAAAATGTTAGGTTATTTTATTTCTTTTTCATTTTCTCAAGTGGATAAGCGATGACGGCGGGACCAATGAAATATCATAAAATTAATTGTCCTGAATCATCATTGTTTGTAATTATACCATTAGAATTTGGGAGGTTCATTAATTGAATGAACCTCAGAAATTTCTCAAAATGTTAACCACCTCTCCCCCCTTCTATTTATATGAAGCTCAGGGAGGGGTGTTGGCATAAAATCAATAAGAGATGAAGATCTGGATATATACTATGATAAAGACCACTTGGAGGATGATACCAGGTTCATTGAGTGGTGAGGAGCGACACAGAATCATGAACCGAAAACAATGGCGAAGGAAGTTATGACGGTCATCGTCAGCGGATGTCTTATCCCAGTAGGGATTTATATTTTCTAAATTACAAGAGTTGTTGAATCAATGTCTGCTCCCTTGTTAAGATGCTAACACGGAGGTTTCAAGACAAAAGAACAAGGAACGATCCCTGTGCCTTTTGGTTATAATTTCATTATTCATAGGTAAATTATATGGGTTGGACATGACCCAAATATGAGGGTCACAAAGCGTAGGTAACGACTTGGGAAGACTGTAGAATTAATCAGATAAAAAAAATGGTCCACCAGAGCTCAACCGATGGCCCACAGAAGACCACCGACATGGATCCACCACGGCAGCACCGGTGACCAGCGCTGACGAGTGATGGCGACGGTTGGCACCCACCGGCCACGGTGGAGCTGGCACGCCATTTAGGGCCGCAAAAGGAGGCCACAAAACTAGGATAGAATGGTCAGTAGAATGGTCGACATAAATTAGTCATGGAGGTTGTGTGGCATGCCATCGTGTGCCACTGGAGGACAATGCCACAGATTTTCAATCGCGGCGGTCAATCAGGGCAGTCGGCACCAACCGACCATGGAGTAAGAGGGGTGCACCGTCACATGTTGTTGGACATGTCTGCGGCTCGAAGCCACCTCGGAGGTGGAGGGAGAAGCTCCTGTGGGTCTCGCGGTGACCTGGTGGTGCCACGTGGTTCCACTTCTCTAATTTTAAATGGATATTTCATTTAGAAACTAGGGTGAAACGCCGCCCTCCAATGCCAACAAGGGCATGCAAGGTGCCCTCCGACAGGCTGAGCCATGCCCCCCACGTAGGCTGGGCTGTGCCCTCCTGCGGGCTAGGCTGCACCTCCCTTCAGGATTTTCTGAGCCCCCTACAGGCTGGGTGGTGCCCCTATATAGTTCGGTCCATGCCCTATGCGGGCCGGGCCACGCCCCACTGCGGACCGACCCCACCCCCCCACCGGGTGGGGCTGCTCCTCCTATGGGTTGAACTGGACTACGGCCCCACAAGCCAAGCCCGCAGAGAACCAGCACAACCAAAATGGCCATGGCTTGTTCCGGCCGGGCCAGACCCATGTTGGGTCAGGTCGACCCAAACCGGGGCAGGCCGGGTCTGTTTGACCTGGTTGGACTAGACCCAGACCCAACGAGTCCCTGTTTGGATTAAATTACTATAAATTGAAATCCATATGTAAATTTGACCAACTATCTATGAAACTAGGATTCTTGGAGTGAGACAGACCTTTTGGTATTCTCCAAAATAATTTTACTGAAAGTTAGAGTATGGCTGGGTTGGATTGAACCTGAATCCAACTGGGCCCTCGATACTTAAACATTGATAACTCACAGACCAGACATCTTATTGACACATCATTTATTGTGGGGGAACCCTTAAGACATGGTTGTCCTTTGGGTTAATCCTTTATGGATCTTGGTGGCTATCAATGTATGAAAGATATATCGAGGAGAAGATTCTATGTAACGTGAGCGCACCGAGTATGAGGAATCCTATGGATAGATATCTTTGATGTAGCGACCCTCTGTGGATAAACATCATAGCAACCCGATGTGGATCAGCATTGAGAGACCCTATGCAGATCCGTATTCAGCAACCCAGTTTGAATCATCATTCCAACGACCCTGTGTGGATCATCATTCAAGCATCCCTATGTGGATCAGCATTCAGGTGACCCTGTGTGGATCAGCATTCTAATGACCCTGTGTGGATCAGCAGTAGTGCAACCTGATGAGGACACTCATTACAGTGGCCCATCATGGAACAATGACTTACATCCATGATTGGATCGATAATAGAACAAATTAATTGTGGATGAGTTGTGGAACCTCTAAATAGAATGAGATGATGTTTCTTAAGACTAATCATCTATATTCTAGATCTCCGAGTTTTATACTTGGTGTGAGATGACTGTTGTTTCGTGCTCTATGATTGAGGTATTGCTTTGTGGGTTTTCCTTTGTGGAACTCTGGGAGACCTTTGGGGATCTCAGGGTCCCTACTGAGTATTGTTATGCTCACCATTACATGGTCTTCACCAACACATTTTTGTGTCTTGTGCAGACAACGAACAACCCTGACTGAGGGTTGGGAGCATGGACTTTTCATTTCCTAGAGGATGACCTTTAGACATGATGTGCTGTAGTGATGACTGATCGAGAGCTGTACCTACCATTCAGGTTTGAACCTTAGAAGATGATTCCAGAAGATGTTTTTCTATTGTTGATGTACTTTTCAGTTGGGATTATATTTTGGACCCCTTTACCAACAGTACTCACCCTTTTTTTAATTTCAATAAACATATTTTTACTATTGCAGTTTTACTACATGGGTTATGCTCATTTTATTCTTGGACTGTGTATTTTCCAGTTTAAAGGATCTGCCTTTCTGTTTTTCAGGAATATTCCTTTTAGTGCTAGTCGCCAACTCCAGGCCTATAGAAGGTGGGCATGGGGTAGTCACAACACGGGCCCCAGGGGATGGGCCGTGACAAAGTGGTATCAGAGGATTTGGTTCTACCAAATAATTAAGAAACATATCTTTTAATGGAACAATAATGTTAATTGTTTTAAGTTTGATTTTCAGTTAAGGGATTCTAGTGTTGGTGCTGCGGCCGACGTATCTATGCACCAAACCCTGAATTTTGATTTCTGACTTTGTACATGAAGACACTTATTGCATGTGTTTTTGAAATGTTTTTAATTGACATCTTTTGAGTCAACTAACAAGGTAGAACTTAATACCCATGGCACACCTGTTTCTTTTCAAGATGCCACCATGTAGACAGCCTGCCAGGTTTCATGATAAAGTACCTGATGATGGCCCAACGAGTGACGAGGCTTCTGTGTAGGGCCCTCTTACAGTGATTATACCATTGGGTGGTGTACGGGTAGTACCACTACATGTTGGGAAGCAATTTGCACCATCCCCACTAGAAGATGGTGCACGCTGACTGAGCAAGTTGCACGATTTTATGAGGCAAATGCCTCCGAGGTTCTGAGGCGAGAAGGATCCGTAGGTGGCTGAGAACTGGCTGGAGGCTATGGCCAGAGATTTTCACTGAGTTGGGACACCAGATGACCATATAGTGATCCTAGCTTCCAGTCATTTATAGGGAACAGTAGGGATATGGTAGAGCATGACACTGTAGAAACATGGTGAGGTGACCCTCACATGGGAATATTTTAAGGTCCTCTTCTAGATAGAGTTTGTTCTAGCGACTCTATGCTATGTGCGTATACAAAATTTTCTACACTTACAGCAAGGTACCCTTATAGTGTCCCAGTACTCGATGAGGTTCACTGACCTCTCACATTACTCTATTCATATCGTGCAAGACCATTTTTTTGGCCTCAGCCATTCGATCAGGGACTTTGATGGGTGATTAGAGCTTTGATAGAATCTCTCAGCATCCTGACGCATGCTATAGTGATGGAGAGAGCACTCTTGGTGGAGTGTTTCCTTACTGAGTGGACACCGATAACAAGACCCACCACTGGGTGACACGTAGGAGAGTCATCTTTGGATTGTAGTAGGAATATGACACATAAGTCCAAGAGGACCATACATTTTGGTGGATGACCTTGGGATGTAGGTTCGGAAGTGAGAGGCTAATGGGGTAGATCAAGCCAGGAGTGGGGAAGACTATGCTTCCTGTGCGGCGGGCATGGTCACATGGCTCGCGACTACCTCACCTTCCATACTGACAACCAGTAGATGGTCGAGGTACCACTAAGGCAGAGGCAATGATTCAAGCGAGGACTTCCACAGGGTGGCAGACATGGAAGTGTAGCAAGTCATGCAGCAGGTGGTGGATGATAGTTTGAGGTTCTACCACCACATCTCCAGGTGGTCCAGCCCGACCACAGGGAGCAGGTGTACAGAGACGAGCTCATCTCTATGCAGCTGAGGCCTATGACCACAACACTCCAGATATGATTCGAGGTATGATATGTGTATTCTAAACCTTATCTATAGTAATTATAGACACAGGTTTTAGTCACTATCTCATTTCCACGACTCTCATTCAGAGCATAGTGATTACAGTGGAGCAATTGGCTCGATCCTTACCACTGGAGACTCCTACGAAAGAATATTAAACGATTACACACTGGCGTCGATAGTTTGAGCTTAATCTAGGAGGAGAGAGCATCGTCAGGGATCTTCTAGTAGTGGCATCAAGGCCTTAAAATGTTATCATGGTTATGGAATAGTTATCCACATTCCATGATCAGATTGACTGCATTAGGTGCAATGTGTGGTTTGTCTGTGAGGATGGGACCAGGTTTTCTTTCACTGGAAAGAAGGTAACATTTACAACACAAGATGAACTTACCCAAAGGAGGGTTTAGTTACTCGCACATCAATTGGATAGACTTAACCTTAGAGTAGTTGATGATGAGAGTCCTAACTATACTGTAGTGGTGGACCAGTATGCCGATGTCTTCTCTAATGATGTTCCAGGACTACCTCCTCATAGATAGATGGAATTATATGTCAAACTATACCTCAAGAAGACACCAATATCTACACCAAAATATTGGATGAGTCTCATGGAGTTTTTTGAATAACTGTTACTAATGGAAGACTTGAAGTAGAATGAGTTCATAAGGCCCAGTGTTTCTCAATGGGCATCCCTTGTTTTGTTCGCTATGAAGGAAGATAGGAGTTTGAGGCTCTGGGTGGATTATCGGTGCCTAAAACAGATTACAATGAAGAACAAGTATCAACTTACAAGGATTTATGATCACTTGGATTAGTTGAAGGCTGCTCATTCGAAGATAGACCTTAGATCAGGCTATTATCTGCTCAGGGTACGAGATGAAGTTTCGCAAGAAGATGACCTTCAGATAACAGTATGGACACTATGAGTTCTTGGATATTCTATTTGAAATAACAAAAACCCTTTTAGTGTTAATGGGACTCATGAATAAGATCTTTTAGCCATACCTGGATCTCTTTGTGGTGGTCTTCATCGTTGAAATCTTTATATACTCGGCATCGTAGGAGGAGCATGCCTATCAATTAAAGATAGTTCTGGATACACTCCCAGAGCACATGATTTATGGTAATATTTCAAAGTTATGATTCTAGATACGGGAGGTCAACTTTCTTGGACACGTTATCTTAGAGGATGAAGTTGTAGAGGATCTGAAAATGATAGAGGTTGTGCTAGCTTAGGAGCCACCCAGAAGTGTGACCGAGGTTCGATGTTTCCTAGGGTTGGCTAGGTAATACCATAGATTCATACCTAACTTTTCTATAGTTGTTACACCCTTTTCAGTGTTGAAAAATAAAGGATATTCCTTCATGTGGGTGAATAGATGCCAACAGAGTTTTCAAGAGCTGAGGCAATGACTGATGAGTGACCCCATCTTGAGGCTACCAGAAGAGGGAGTTGGGTATGTAGTCTTCTGCGACACATCAGGGACTAGACATAGATGTGTCCTAAGGTAGGAGTTGGAAATGATCACTTATGGTTCACGATAGATGATACACCATGAGAAGAACTACACTACAAATGATCGAAAGTTAGAAGTAGCGGTATTGACCTTGAATATGTGGCGCCACTACTTGATGTGTGAATGGTTTACTGTTTACTCTAATCACAAGAGTCCCAGGTATATATTCTCACAGAAGGATCTGGATCTAAGACAAAGATATTGGATAGAGTTCCTCTAGGATTATGACATTGAGATAGTCTACACTCTTGGGAAGGGGAATGTAGTAGTAGACACACTCAGCAGGAGGTCTGGTCTACAGTTTCTGAGTGATGCGATTGAGAAGCTAGCCAAGGTGTAGATATCCTTTGTGGATAGAGATTGAGTAGCTTACCTCCAGTCTATGACTGTTACTCCCCAACTTCATTAGTGAGTTTGGTAGGAACAACTTGGGGACATTGACTATGAGGCACAACGGGCTCTTATATCCTTAGGACATGCACCTGATGGATTTTTTGATGGTGGGGAGCACGTTGACCTCTTCAGAGGATGTACCTTGGTACTAGTGGCTCTATAGGAGAAGGTATTGAGGGAGTTTCATACGTTCCATTTGGTGGTACATCTTGGTGTGGAAAAGATGTATTAAGACCTCTGAAGTCAACACTGGTGGCCAGGGATGAAGAAATCTGTGGCATAGTTTGTTTCATGATGCCTCACTTTTCAGAAAGTGATGACCGTGAATCAGGTTCTAGTAAGCATAGTGCAACCATTAGTGGTACTAGAGTGAAAGTGGGATGGTATTTCCAAAAAATTTGTTATAGGGCAACCACGTACATCTAGTGGCCACGATTCTATCTGGGTAATTTTGGACCGACCCACCATGTCATCCCAATTCCTACCCATCCGAGAGTAGGGATCAATAGTGGAATTGGGACGCCTCTATGTACAGGAGATTGTACGACTTCATGCGCTTCCATCGACAATCGTCTCTGAACATAACAGACATTTACATATCAATTGTGGAAGAGATTGCAGTATGAGGTTGGGAATCAACTACATTTGAGAACTACCTTTCATCTGCAGACCGATGGTCAGATAGAGGGGCCATTCATACACTAGAGGACATGCTTTATTCTTCTGTCCTAGATTTTGGCTGCAGTTGAGAGGATCACTTTCCCTTGGTAGAATTTGCGCACAACAACAGCTATCACTCCACCATCGGTAAGGAACTGTTTGAGGACTTGTATGGTCGACCTTGTAGATCACCTCTATGATAGATAGACCCAGAGGAGTCATCACTTACGGGACTAGAGTTGGTAAGCGCTACCATGGAGAAGGTGAATATCATCCAGGAGAAGATGAAGACTGAGCCGAGTAGATATAAGTTTTATGCTAATAAGAGACAAGGAACTTTGGATTTCATGGAGGGAGACCATGTCTTTCTAGGGGTTTCACCTTGATGAGGTTTGTGGAGATTTGGCCAGGGTCGAAAGAAATATCCAAGGTTTATCGGACACATTAAATTTCTTAGAAGAGTGGGTGAGGTGGCATATCACCTATCCCTTCCCCCAAAGATGCATCAGGTGTATGAAGTTTTCCACGTGTCGCAACCGAGGAAGTACGTGCATGATCTATCATACATTATTGAATAGGGTGAGATGTACATTGATGATGAGGTGAAATTTATGAAGGTTCTAGTGGAGATTAAGGATCATCAAGAGCAAATCCTTCATGGATGATCGATCCCTTTGGTGAACGTTTTCTAGAAGCACATGAACCTCTAGGAGAGCACATGGGAGCGGGAGGCTCAGATTCATGCTCCGTTCCCCCAATTTTTTCCCTAGTATATTTGGTGTATTTTAGGGATGAAAATAAATAAGGTAGGGATAATGTAAAGACTCGAATATTCCATGTAATTATTTTAATTTTATGGAATTATTACGAGTCTGTGAAAATTGACGGTGCATGATAATGAGGCCCGGTGTGCTCGGAATTCATTTCAGATCGTTTTAAGGTATTTTCAATAAACGTTTGGGTATATTTTTCAATATTTTGAACCGGGGCTTGAATAAAAAATATGAGGGAACCATTGAATCTGCAGCATTGATATTCACATAATGGAGGCTTCTCCTCGACTGTTGTAGGTTGGGTGAAAAAGTTAATTTTGGAAGACTTTTGAAAGATTAATTAAATAACATGTTATGTTATTTTATTTATTTTCTTTTTATCTATCTAATAAGCAGCAGTGGTGGGACTAATGACATGTAAACCCATTAATTGGCCTGAATCCTCTTTGTTTGTAATTGTACCTTTGGAATTTGGGAGGATCATGAATTAAATGAACCTTAGAAATTCCTCGGAACGTTAACCACCTCTCCCCATTTTATTTATATGGAGCTCAGGGAGGGGTGTTGACCTGAATTCACTAAGTGATGAAGCTTTGGAAAATTACAATGACACCAACAACTTGGAGGACGAGACCAGTTTCATTGAGTGGTGACAAGGGCCACTAAATCATGAACCGATGACAATGACAAAGATAGTTCTATCGATCATCGTCAGCAGACGTCGTATCCATGTATGGATTTATCTTAATTAAATTACAAGATTTGGTGAATCATTATACAATACCTTGTTAAGATGCTAACGCAGAGTGTGCATGCCAAATGAACAAGGCCTAGTACCTCCACCTATTGTTTATCATTGTGTTCTTCACGAGTAAATTATTCGGGTTGGACGGAACCCAAATCTGAAGGTCAAACTATGAAGGGAACCACCCGGGAAGATGATAGGAGATATTAGAAGGAAAAATGGACCACCGGAGCTCACCCGGTGGCCCACAAAATACTGTCAATGTGGCTTCAGTGTGGAGGCATCAACAACCGGCATGGCGGTACCGGCGACCGGCGCAGTGGTACCAGCAACCGGTGCTGGCGAGCAATGGTGGTGGCCGGAACCAGCCAGCCTCGATGGAGGAAGTTATCCATAGTGCGTTGAAGGAGAAGTCCCTGAAAATAGTTCATAGTAGTCAGCAATGTGTCTGACCACAATGGTAGTGCGGTGCGCCATTGCATGCTGTTGGAGGAGAATGCTGTGGCTTTTCAGTCATGGTGGTCGAGCAGGGTTGAAAACATTGGCCGACCATGGAGGTAGAGCAGCATGCCATCGTGCGCCACTGGAGATGGTTATGGAATGAAGCTGTGATGGAGGAGAAGGGACCCGCCCTTGTAGGCCCCACGGAGACCATGTGGTACCATTTGGTGTCACCGGTCCAATTTCAAATGGCTATGCTATTTAGAAACCATGGGGGGAAACGCCTCCCCCCTCGTGTGAGCTAGGGCGGACCCCACGCCATCTAGTGGGATGATCCCCTCTGTGGGCTAGGATGCACCCTCCAGTGAGATGGATGGAGCCTCCCTATAGGCCAGGACACACCCCCTACAGGCCAGGATGTGCCCCCATGCAGGTCGGGCCGCACCCCCTGTGGTCTGAGCTGCGCCTCCCTACGGACCAGGCTGCGCCCCCAACGGGTCGGGTCACGCCTCTTGTTGGCCTGGCCGAACCATGGCCCAAAGGGCTGAGCCCACCGCAGCCTAGCCCAACTGGACAGGGCCAGGAAATTTTAGTCCAGTCTAGACCCAAGTCAGGTCGGTTCGACCAAGACAGGGTCGAGCTGGGTCAGACCGGACACGGGCCCAATGAGGACTAGTTTCACTTAAATTGCTATAACATGAAATCTAGACTTTTGTTTGACAAACCGTCTACAATGATAGAATCCTTAGAGAGAGAAGTACCTTTTGGTATACTCCACCAAAATTTTGGTGAAATTTGTAGTATGTCTAGGTTGGAACAAACCTGAATCCATCAGGGCCCTCTATATTAAAACGATTATATCTCAAAGACTATGAATCCGATTGACATGTCGTCTATCGCATTGGAACCCTTACGACATGATGGTCCTTTGGGTTACTACATTGTGGATCATGGTAGTGGTAGAGTTATGACCGATATCACAAGGATTAGATTAAATAGAACTCAAGCGCACTTAGTGCGAGGAATCCTATGGATGGTTGTATTTGAAGTAACAACCCTGTGTGGATCAACATCATAGAGATCCTTTGTGGATCAGCAACGAGTAACCCTGTGTGGACCATAATTCAGTGACTCTATGTGGATTATAATTCCATTGACCTTGTGTGGATCAGCATTCAAGTGACCCTTTTTAGATCAGCATTCTAGTGACCCTATGTGGATCATCATTCTAGAGACCCTGTGTGGATCAATAGTAGCATGAATCGACAAGGACCCACATTATAGTGTCCCATTGTGGAACAGCGACATACGTCTGCGATTGGACTGATAATAGAAAAAATTCTTTGGGGATGGGTTGCGGAACTTCTAAATGGAATAAGAATTTATAGCTTAATACTAATAGTCTATATTTCTAATATTTGAGTTCTATACCTAGTGTGAGCAGACTGATGTTTTGGGCTCTATGATTGAGGTCTTGCTTTATGGTTTTTCATTTGTGGAACTCTGGGAGACCTTCGAGGGTCTTGGGGTCCCTACTATGTATTGTTATACTCACCCCTACACAGGATTCGAACGTACCTTATTTTGTCTTGTGCATATGATGAAAAACTTTGACCGAGGGTTGGGAGCCAGGACTGTTCAGTGCCTGCAGGTGGACCTTTATACATGACGTGCCATAGTGACGCCCGAACAAGAATTGTACCTACCCTTCAGGTAGAAACCTTGGCAGACTATTCTAGGAATTGTTTTTCTGTTACTAATGTACTTTTTTGTTGGGCTTGTATTCCGGCCCCCATTACTTACATTACTCACCCTTTTTTACTTTTATACACATCTTTTTACTATTGTAGTTTTACTACATGGGTTTTTCTCATTGTATTCTTGGACTGTGTGTTTGCAGGTTTAAAAGAAAATGCCTTTCTGTTTTTTGGGAATATGCATTTCGGTGCTAGTAGCCAACCCCTGGCCAATGGAAGGTTGGCTTGGGGTAGTCGCAACACGGGCCCCCAAGGATGTGTCGTGACATATTTCAGTTCATCAGGATGATCTTTAAGGGAAATTATATTCATCATAATATGATTTACCTTCCATATTATAGTTATAATTTTCTCAGTTCTTGCTCTACATCTTGATTCATTATCTTTCCTCATAGGAGAATCTCTCTAAATATAATGTGAAATGATACAGTTCCTTTTCCTTATACTGGTAACCATTTAAAAATAACTACATGTATTATATCATATCATAAAATTTTGAATCATAATGTATAATTATTAAACTAGTTAAACACATAACATAAATTGAAATCTTTTCATAACTAATCATAGGATCATAATAATGGTTTATTTGGGAACATTATCAAATCATAAAAATATTTTTAAATATTTCATAATTCTATATAAATAAAATGTGAATTAACCCCAAGAATATCAACTAGAAGTTTCAAATCACGTGCATAGTAAGGGACCATTAATCATTCAACAGAATTTTGTTTGAGAAATACTTGACCACAAATATTCATGGTTATTACCCCTAGATATATCTATTCCAAAACCATACTCACTGGTAGAATCTGAAAAGGTATTTATCCTTAATAAAACCACATAATCTCTACCTTAAAAAATACTTATGATGTTATTCTATAATTTAAAAAATACTCAATTTATATCACAATGTTATATTCTCTAATCTAAGTTTTCATAAATCTAGTTCCTATGATTTCAATTAAACTTTATCATATACTATTTATATTACCCCAACCCTAGAATCCTAAATTCAGTGGCTACTAATGTATATTGTAACTAGCTACAATATATCAAATCCCAATGACTAATTAGTTTTTTAGTATTTGTATACTAGATACATACATGAATCAAAAATTACATTTGAAAACATAAAATGAAATACTATATTTTCATTGAAATCAAATTATTATCTCAAGAAACTTCTTTTATATCATTCGTGTTGAATATATTTGGATCATAGGAAAAGGTAAATAGATGAATAAGTGATCTTAGATGTGCAATAAAAGAATACATGCATCATAATCTATTATAGAACAAATAAGGAATGAATAACATCACTAGAATAAATGATGATCAAATAATTCCATATAAATCATCAGTGATCTTAAAAATTACGAATAAATGACATAACTATTTTCATAATATCATGTAAATAAATACTTGATTTAATAATTATGGAATTAATAATGTGGGACATCTGAAAACTTACTATCAAGGCCTTGTGATAATAAATATTACATAAATTTCTAAGGTCTTGGTCAAAATACCCATTTTTGTCTCATCAGAAAAATCAATTCATAAATGGGATATTTAATTATAGGAACACCTATCACATTATAATTCATAACCTTCTATCATATGAATACATAATACAACTGAATTATCATTCTTTAATAATCCAAAAATTCTGTATATGAAGTACTATAATATAAAATTTCAATAATTTACTTAGTGAAAATGATCATAAACCATCCAAATAAATATCATGTATGGTATCATTAGTGTTTATCCTAAGTAAATAATAATATTCAAAAATTAAGGTTTATAAGGATTAGAACACTTTAAAATGATCATTGGAAATTTTTTTAAGGAAAATACTATTTTCATGTTGAAATAACTAATTTAAAAACAATAAATACCAGATATTAAGAAATAATTAATTTAAAAATAAACATGGAAACATATAAAGAATATTTAAATAATTGAAAATATGGAATTAAATTTTATTTATGTTATGCACATTAAAATAAATTTTCATTTACATTTTCTATAAGAAGTAAAAAGTACCTTTTTAGAAAACAACATAATGATTCATTTTAAAACATTTTAAAAAAAAATTACAATTGGTAAAACAAACTTTTAAAAACTATATAGTAATATATAAAACATTTATGAAAACATTTTTAGAAAACATTTATATGGAAGAAAATGATCTCTGATTTAAAGAAAAACATGTATGTGTTCCTTAAAAACAATATTTCGATATCTTGAGTACTTAAGAGTGGAATGTTAAAGGAAAAAAAATTTATTTTTCAAAAATAACCTGATGAAAATAAATTATATTGGGTTATGATATAAAATTCAAATAATTCATCGAGGGTACACTTAATCATAAACAATCCCAAATTATGATGAAATTTTGAAATAAAAGGTTACCTCAGGTTCGAGTTGCTTACAAATCTCTTTTATATCATATATTATAAATATTTTTATATCATAATTCAATAAAATAACATTATAGAAACATATAACATCATATTTTATCAATTGATGACATTTTAACACCCTTTTATTCATAATTATGTACTAAAATCACCAATTCCAAGTGTTAATTATCTCATTTTTCCTATAAGTTTTAGTTGGTAGATTAAATTATATAATATTTATTATTGTTCTATAATATAAATAAATATAATTATGATATAAATATAATATATACTCATTATATAAACATTTAAAATCATCCATTAATGGAAGATAATAAAAAATGAATTACACCATTCATGGAGATCATAGGCCGTATACCCACATGAATTTTTTAACACTTTTAAAAAGATTGAATGAAAGAAAATTAAATAATAATTAATATTTATATAATAAATATTATATCATATATATTCATTATATCTATCCTTATTACAATACATGTAAAAAATAAATGAAAAATGAAACATATCACTTCATCGAGGTGGCAATCCACGTGTGGGCATGGGTGATATTATAATTTTTTAATACATGGAATGGTAAGAAGGAATATATGAAATTATAAATAAAAAATAATAATTATATCATAAATATAATATATAAACATTAAAACCATCATAATATCTATCCATGATAGATGGTTATGGAAAATTAATTGTATTGGTACGTGCAGGATATTGTCCACATGTATGTATGATCTATAATTTTACTTATTGTTTGATGAAAAATATAGTGAATAATGATGGTTTCATAATAATAATAAAATATTAGATTATTTTGGATACTTTATTTATTATTTTATGATAAATATCTTCAAATTATAGGAGGTAAAACAAGAAATATTTTGAAATAGGTTTGTTATGATGATTGCATTTCCTCGAGTAAGCCTTCTTTACAACCTTTTTTAAGGACCCTTGAAATGGTATTTCAAGAATAAATATACCTCTAATTTGTGTATATATATGTTTATGAGATAATTTGTTAGGTTCTAGTTGGTATAAATGACTCAATGTGGTTTCAATAAGATACACTAGGAGAGTCCTTTTATATGTTTGGGTGACGACACACTAGAAATTCCATAAAATACTGAAATATAATAATAGTGTACTCAAAATAAATGATTCAAAATGGAGAGAGAATATAATTTGGGATATTATGAGGTCATAATATATCCATAAAAAATATTTTAAATATGTTTAATTAGAAAACACACCCTTATCTCTTAGTTAAACCCATGATAAACACATTTTAACCATAACTATCATAATATATTTTTTATATTTTACTATTCATTATGACAAGAAAATAACCTAAAATTATTACCAAATATCAATTATTATGATTTGAAATATGGAATATATTTTATCAAGTTAAATTTATGTAATTGGTAGTTTTTAATTTAATATTAATCCCACAAAACATGATTAATGGCAGTTTTCCAAAAAAAAAATCTTAAGTATAAAAATATTTATACTAAAATCAAAAATATAACTGATTAAAAACATAAATGAATTAATTATACATTAAATACATTTAAAAATACAATATATCCTTTTAATTACATGGAATTAAATGATATTTTAAAATAAAATTCTATATTTTAAAATATTAATAGAATTTTTTTGCAAAATTATAAAAACTAAATCTATGATAAATTTGATATGATTATTTCAAAAAGTAATTTAATTTATTCAAATAAAATTTCTAAAATTTATTTAAACTAATTATATTATATCCTCCCGAAAAATAATAATACCCATTTTTGGTGGAAGATGCATTTTTGAAGCATATAATCACTATACTAAAAACACCAAATTTGAATTATATAAATCCATTTTATTTTTTATAACATGGTTTACCATATTTATAGTTATAATTTAATAGATATATTTTTAAAATTCCTTTTAGATAGATATATTTTTATATTATAACATATTTTTCTCAATGTTCAGTGTTGTTTTTTTAGAAATCTATAGAACAGTTCAAATTTATTTATTGACAAATATATATAATAATACCGCGGTGTTATTATATCACCATTACTACCATTTTAGATATATGGAATGTTCCAAAATGATTCCATTTGTTACATCTCATCACAACCTATTATCCTGGGTAGGACCAAGATACCACTATCTGTATGTGAAATCCTGAAGACAACAAATGCAAGATTTAAATTCCAATACCATTACCATGTCATGAGGGATAATTTTACCATACATACATAACCTATAGTAAAAACCCAAAATTTATTAAAATAAATATGATTCTAATTATAAAATTGAGTAAAATTTAAAATAAATGATTAATTTAGAATAATATATGCATTTGAAAAAGGTGAAGACAAGAGCTAGTCTGTAATATCCCAAGGGAAAAAAGAATCCAGTTCACTAATGTGGTACATTGATGACCCAAGTACAAGATAATATACAGTATATAAATCCCAAAGGGAATGAATGGAGCACCAAGATACTCTACTATAAAAGTATGAAATCATACCATAAATATATTATTATAAACATTGTCTATATATTCTCCATGGTATATACGAATGTGTTGAGTGTACAACAAAGTACCAAACCCACAAGATTTTACCCCAACCTAATTTAAGAATAACATGTTAGATAATATTTAATATAAAATTTTAATAAGTAATATAAAATAGATGTAAAAGATATAAATATATATAAGATGATATAATAACCCAAACTATGAATGTCTCCCATGTTAGAAAGACACACACCCTTGAAGAATTGAAACTAATGGGATTCTATCCCATTTTTACACTAAACAATCATAAAACATGAGCATAACCCATCCATATAGAGGAAAGTCATCACTATGAATTATAATATTGAGTATACCAAAATATCAATGAAAATAAAGTCTAGATAAAAAAATTTCCCCATATTCTTATGAACACATTGTAATGATTTCATGACAAGTCATCAAATGAAATTTTTTTTTTGATTTTTTTTTAATTTTTCCATTTTTGAAAACAAATTTAGGGTATTACCCATAACCCATAGTTTAAAAACCATAAAATAAAGAGTGATAAATCATTGTTTTCAATAACTAGATAATCACATATTATTTTTAAAACTAAATCATTATGGTTTAGAGTAAATGTAGAGTTGGAGATAAATTGACTATATCGAACGTGTTCATTGTGAATATTCTTTCTAAAACTTCATTAGATCCATGATATCCTCACTTATACATTATAGGATAATAATGAAATCCTACTAGATTCAATTATATTCCATATATTAGGTCATGGAAAACACAGTATAGGGTTTTATCCAAGAGAGATCAAGAAATTAATGAATGATAGATAGAATCACAACTATTATATTTGAATACTTATTTTCAATGCTCCATGATTCATTGGAATCAACCTCCAGATTAAATAGAATAACCAAAATCATTGAGAGGCATAGTATGGTTCAAGAGACCAATCCATAGGGGGAAAATAAATGATTTTTTGGAGTATTAAGGTCTTAAAAGTATTAGATTTAATTAATTATTTACTATGGTTTGGCTAAATGTTTTTTCAAATCACGGGACAACCATAAGGGAAATATTTTATGACACATAGGGATATATGGTTTCACTGAATGGTTTCGAAAAACAATAATCCAACCATGAAAATATCCAATGTCCAATATTTTTTAAGGCACCATGGTTACCAATCAGTTTAACAAACCATGAAAAAATCTCGTGCCTTCCCTTATCCCCCCTTTAGAAGTCACATATTTACCCTTGGAGAACCAATGGTTTCTCAAAACCATGCACCAACCATTAACCTTCCAAAAAGCCTTAAAAATACCCAAAAAGTATTTACACTTATAAAAAATCTTCACAAGACCTTTCATTGGAAAATCTATCGTATGAAATAAGAAATTACATCAAAAGAGTGGAGTTAGAAAAAAAATTGTGTAAATTTGAAATATATTTCATAAGACCCTATGTTTTTTTATAAATTAAATTTAAATTTTTATCATTTAAAAATTTATAATATATTTTGTTTCTTCAATGTTATTATTTAAATGGATTGGATAATAAATTTTGAAGATAATTGAGGCTAATGAATTATTAAAATTACATATTATTTTGTTATAAGTGGGTTGTTTTTATTAAATAAATTATGTAAAATGTTATAAAATGATATTTTTTTGGGAAATAATTTTTTTATATATTTATTGAACTATAAATTCTAAAAATGAATTTTATGAAGCTGAGTATGTCAGAGAATCCATGGATTCACTTATATGTATTTAGATATATAGATAAAATGCACAATTACAGAATAGTTTTTTGAAATTTCTTCATTATCCCTCCCTATAAGTTATTTATACATTCGAGTTGAACAAACATCACAAATTTTCACTTTTTTTATATTCATTCATAAAAATTTATCCTACTTTTACATAATTTTTTGTCTATAAAAATTTTAGAATCATCCCTTTGTGGTGAATGAAAAATCTAAATAAATAAAATCTTTATGACATTCAAACATAAATAAATAAGGCAGATTAAAGTAATAAAGTTCCTACCAGAAAAGGGAATGATTAAAATCAAAAAAGAAAAAAATATGAATTGAATATTTAATGATATTTATTTCACTTAAAGTAAATTTTTGGATAATTGAATCAATTTATTTATATTATTTTAAACTGAAGAACAAAAAATATATCATAAAAACTATATAATACTATAAATAAATATTAAAATAAATAATAAATTATGATAAATAAATATTTTAAGAGAACTAATTAGTCTCATACATCATCATTTAATGACATTGAACATTAATTTAGAGAAACAAATATGAAAAAATTAAAATATATATGGGATATAAGAGTAATTTATATATAAAAAATATATAATAAAAGAAAAATATATTTTTGATAATAAATCCACTTTTCATAGATTATTATTAAGGAAAAGGTTTTCTCTATTGAATAATATTTGTTATTACCCTTATAAAAAAATTCATCCTTGTGACTAGATTTGGGAATCACTAAGTATAAGTAGTAACTAGTTTCCAATGAAATGAAAATTCACTATCTGTAGGATTTATTCAATCAAGGATTACATTTTTGATATGATCAAATTCTTAGAAAATATTGAATAATATATTGATAGAAGGAATATTGTTACATAAATGAATTTGTCTCCAACATGTAATGGATTATGGATTTATGAATGAAATATAATACATGCATTGTTTTTTCCATTTTTAAATGAATACTTTTAAAATAGTATATAAGGAACAATAGAGTAATTGGAAATACAAGTAATCCAAGGTGAATAGGATTCTTATTAAAACACGTGGATTTAGAATATGATATCAAGTATGGGTGAAAGTGTATGTGAAATTTAAAATTATCCCTTTTTATCTCAAATGTTCAGTCTCTAATCTTTTATAATTTAAGATACTAATAATATCTCCTAAAGTCTTTATTTATAGTCCATAATGTTACCATTTTTAAATATTTTCCTTTGAGCATGGAATGGATTTTCATATGATGATTTCTTAATTCATTAATATATCCATCGTACCTTATTCTCTAGAAATTCCTGAAAATGACTAATATTTTTTTTCCATTTTCCACTTTTCCACATAAGGTCAATTATGTTATATCTTGATGTGTATTTCAAATTAAATAATTTTAATGTGATGTATAAATTCATGTATTCCCTTATTTTGATGTAAAATAATAACAATAAAAGTTTATTCTATGATAGGGAAAATATACCCACTACACTTTATAGACAAACTATAAAAATATTGACATTTAAGTATAGTTTTAATCTAATAATTATCATTTTTAAAAGGAAAAATATTTAATTTAAATCTATGAATGATATTATATTTTTATATATGCTCTGAAACTCCTTTATTATTATTTGTGGTTAGGAATATGTTCATTTAAATAATATATCATTGATGAAATTTATTACATAAATATCATCACTCTAATATAGATTACTGGTTTATTTTGAAATCCATTTTATGTGATGATTCATCTATATGTATAATCAATTTGAACTGTTTTATTCCATAAAATTATATCCCATGTTCATATCAATTCTTATTGTTGGTAACTGATTTTTTTCATTAAATTGTTTGTATTGATTGTAAAATTTGTTCTAGTTGATCAATAACTATATTTATTCAATACATCTAATAATTTTACTAATAAATGTGTATGTAATTCTTCAATATTCTTCTTTATGAATCATCACCTGGCCTATCAGTAGGATTTTTTGTATTCTAAACTTTCCATATAATTATTTTTTGTTCAACCAACTAGTAAGCTAATTACCATATGCTATCAAATTAGAACACCTTTGGCTTAGATTTCCATAAAATATCTATAAAAATAATTCTTTAAATTCTAAATTGTTATTATGTCAAGTAATTTTCCTATTCAATGTTTTTTAAATAAAGGACTTTATTCATTAGAAATTAAGGACAATTTTTTTAACAAATAATTTACTAATTATATTTAAGAAAGTTTAGTAGATGAAATTATTAAATATTTAAGATAATAAAAACATATTATTTTATGTGTAATATTTTTTTGTATATAGAGTATAACACAACTATATCTAAATTTTTAATAATCATTAGAAGTAATAATAAAATGCTTAAAATTTTTACATGATATAAAGGGATTAAGGGATTATGATAATAGAAAACTAATTAATCAAGAGGATGATAATTATGGTTTTTAGTAGATAACATGAGCCTAAATATTTTGGATTATTATAATATACTATTATAAAAACATAAACACAATAGGTTTCCTTATTTTTTATCTAGGAAAATATATACTTTCTGAAACTAGGAACAAAGAACATGTTGTATCATCTGATTATGATCACATGTAATCTTGAACTAAATATCATCAATTTATGATTATAATCTATATTTTTGGAAAAGTATACACTTTACCACATGAACATATAATCTTAATTTGTTATTAATGAAAGAATAAGAACTAAAAAAAACTCTTTCCATATCTAAAAGAGATTAGTCTCTCCACCTTTAGAAATCAAAAATTGATTAGAAGTTGAATGTGTTACAATTTACCCTATGGAAAAATGGATTTGTCATAAATGTGTAAAAGTAAATTTTATTTCAGTTGGAATATATTTTAAATAACATATGAATAATAAAAATTTAATAACATCTATAGTCATTACATGAATAATAAATTACTATAAATAGTTTTTTTATTGAATTATAATGGATTCTAATTTCAATAAGATAAAATTATCACAAATTTACCATATTATATTTTGTCATGAAATTATGATTCTAATAAAAATTCATTTAAATATAAAATTTTGGAGATATTTATATTAAAACATTAATAAAATTTATATTTAGTCGATGTGTAGTTTAGTGGTGATAGATTGCATGCATCATTATTTATACATCATTAGTAATTATTTATAAATAAATTTAGAATTTGAAATTTCTATTTATTAATTATAAATTTTAATAATGTGTCATTATTTTATTCTCACAATATTGAAAATCTTGGTCCCTACTCGTGTATCTATAATGATTGGCTGAACATGTAGGTAGATCATAAAGAAATCATTCCAATAGAAGTTAATAAGACATTTTCCATCATGATAGTACAAAATGAGTAAGTACATGTTAAGATAGATGGATGTGGAAGGGATATCTTTGGAGATGATGATATCAGAAAATTTTAATAGTGTAACACCCCATGATTATATGGTATGCTTCTATTTGAGTAATAAAATAGCATGCATTGTACATAATCTCAAGTTATAGCACACCAAGACCAATCAAAATAGATGTTTAAAAAAAGTTATGAATAGTGATACCCACTTTTTGAAATTTTATTAATTAAAATTTTCAAAATGGAATTCATTTTTCGGTTCCAAATTTCCAAATTAGATTAGGTTGATTTTTTGGTATTTTTTGGAAAACATTTATTCTTTTTGGGGGCTTCAATAGAGGGGTGATTATAATTGTGGAGTACATACAGTCTATGGATCTACTGGCCTCAGATATTTATAATATGATGACGGAGTGTCCAAGAAAAGTAACTTCTATTTCATGGATGTTGTTCAGGGAGACAGTTATAGGTAATATCATCTTACTTTTTAATTCCCCTAGCTAACATAGAGGGTTTTGGTCCTGGGTTGAAAACATTCAGGTTCGTTTGAACTTTGATTTTTGATTTATATTTGTGTGGCTTGAGGTGTTGTTTGTGGTCCCAACAATACTTGGTTCTATGTCAGATGGGGTTCAGAGCATGTGGACGCCACTTCTACATGCCAGTCGAATGGACGATTGAGAGGGTATGTCTTATGCCATCGGTTCCATGCCCCTACATTTCGCATGGGGTTGTTTGTCAACTGGTCATGCATTGGTGATGGATTATTGACACGATGCATTTTCTAAGGTGAGACATAGCCTGGTTATGCTTGGTTTGTTTTTGTTTTTTTGGTTGGTTGTAATTGTGGTTTCTCAATTTTCCATTAAAAGTGTTTCAATAATAAAAAAATGAATTTTCAATCAGTAAAAGTAAATACGGTAATTAATGATAAAAATTATATTATAGTTTCCACAACGCATGTCCTAATTTTATTGGATATGTGTATTTTGAAAAAAAAAATTAACCATAGGAATAAAATATGATCCTTTTGAACCACCTATATTAGATTAGAACATTTATTATATATTATTTAATGAAGAGTTAGAATTGTTACAATTAAAGTGTAATAAATGAAACATTTTTTATATAGGGTTAACTATAATATAAATTAGAACATAGATATTAATTAAGAAGGATAAAAATATTACATACATCATGTTATTTTATTTATATTTTTTAGACATTAAATAATTAAATTTATTTATGACTCAATGATGATTCTGTAATTACCTTATTACTGAACGATTAAAATAATTGATGTTCTAAATATTAAAAAAAATGTAAATTGAAATTTTTTATGCCATAAACTAATTTTCAATTTTAATATGACATGTAAGGGTGGATTAAATCTATTTTTTTCTATGCAATAAAGTATTTATGACTTAAAAAGCCAAATACTAAATAGTGTCATAATTGACATAAATGAGTTTTTAAAACAAATTCTATTTAATTAAATGATATAATACTTCTAAAAAATTGAGATTAAGAAAAAATAACTTAGATAAGGTTAAATATGTCATTAATGAACCCCGTGAGGATATCTTGTAGTTTTTCAATAAGTGTATTAACCATATAATATAAAAATACAAGAAGATAAGGTAAATGTTAAAATATTTATTAAAGAATTAAATATAAAAGATAAGGTTAATATGGTGACCTAATATTGTCTAAAATATATTTTATGAGAGTATTTAGAACCTTCCCAAGATTATACTCCTAAAAAATACATTTGGACCTATGAGAAACCGAAAATGAGTTTATAATAAATTAATATTTTATGATTTTCCTAAAGTACCCCTTCACCTCTCTTATAAAAAGGTACATCCCCTTATCTAAAATTCACACCCCAAAAGACATTTGGATTGGACAAAACATGCTCAAATATATTCCCAACTACCCTAAATTCATCCTATATTCCTTATATTTTCCAAAAATCCATCTTATGGAGCCATTTTGTACAAATCAAAAGGATGAAACCAAAGTCGAGGTAATTATTTCATCACCTCTTTCAATGTTCTTTTCTTTTTCCACTTCCTCTTTATCTGTAGTTCACATACCAAAATAATTATTTCAATACCTTCTTCATACTTATATGTCATTAAAAATATTTTATAACCATATTCATTATTCTATCCATCCTTTGAAGGACAAAGTCACCATATGTCCATACGCACAACTTACCTTCTCCACGTAGTGGTGCAGTTTGTTATTCAAAACTTCATTATTTGGATGGGTATAATAATGAGTATACTTGATGTAAATAATAAATAGAACATTTTAATGATTATTTATATAAAATATAACATCAAAATACATATTATTTCACCATTAATAGAATGATATTGTCCCACGTACGTATGTACGGCTTACAGTCTCCACAATGCTATAAGATTTTATTCCCCATCATAACTATTAAAGAATAATCATCATTTGATGATTAAAAATAATTTTTATGAACTTAATATAATTCTGGATAAGAATAAAATACATCCTAACCATAAACAACATGAATTATATAACAAAACATATAAAGGAAAACAAATCAGTTAACACCCGAAACAATGATACTACTGAAATATTATTAACAATGTAATATTAGAGGATCATACATGATATGTTATTTATGTATGTGGTTCTTTTATAATTTAATAACAATGATTTATACATTATAATGGAGGTTAACGTACCCTCAACTTAGAAAAAGTATAGGGTAAGGGTTAATTTGAAAATCTCTTCATTATCCGAGGTTGTTTATACGTAAGTATCTACTAGGCATTCTTTTTCATCCACATCCATGTTTCTCAGAAATGTATTTCAAAACATTTTTAGTATTTGTAAGACTATGTTTTAAATTCATTTATACCCTTTTTATAATTTTTATAAAATTATTTTAAAATAACCATTCCGTCATTTTCCAAACAAGGTACTTTATGACATTTTCGAAAAATTAAGGAAAGAATGTTTTTTTAACTTATATGATGGGTGCAGCTATTTTTCATTATTATAACACCTTTAAAGCTTCACTTAATAGATTATATCAATTTTTTAAAAATAAATGTTTTATATACTTTTAATGATTTCAAAATGGAAAGAGATATTACTCTCAAATTGTTTTTGGATTGATTTCATCTATGTCATCATCCTTTTGTTGGATTTTATGCTAGTTTTAAGTTGATTTATTATGATACAATCTTCCATATTTTATTAATTGTTTTTTGATATGTTTGACTGTGGATTTAAATTTTTGTACCATTCATGGTTTATGGTTTAAGTATTAACATTTCATTTGCAAGTTTTAATAGGAATGTTTCTGTTATGTTTCATCCTTTTCAAATTTGAAATGCACTGGACGTAGTATGTGATGTGTGGGGCCCACTATAACCCCACGATTCATTGGCAGGTCTCATTAGAAAAATTAGTGTCTTGGCCCAAGGCCTTCACAAAAATTTTATTTGTAGTCCTGGAACAAGGCCTTTACTATGTGGTTATGTTGTCTAACATTATGCATTTCATCATTATGAAATTATCTATTGATATTACATGTGATTATTCAACTAGTAGAACATCCATGTGAATAATTAAATGCAATTATTAGATTTATATTTTCTATATTATGTTAAATTTTATGTTTAAAATGCTTGTGTTTTAGTCTTATACATTTCCTTCAATGTTTATTCTTAATTATGAATCATTCCACAATCTTGTTATCCTTACTGAGCATATGATCTCACCTCTTTATTATGTTTTATTTTTCCTAGGATGTAAAGAATTATATTATTAATAACCTATAGGGATAGGCTAAGGGATATGAGTGTGTCCAAAGATGACACAATGTTGTTTTATATTTCATAACATAATGTAAAACCTATGTATGTATCTAGTACTTCGAAGGCTATAAAACTGATCGGTCTTTCAGTGCATGATATCCTGTGATCATGAAGAAGTTATGTAATAATGCACAAACTCTGGGTCAGTAGGGTTGGAGTGTTATAGTTTTTATCCGATGAAGTTTAGTATGAACCTTGGAAACTATATTTAGAAAAAATCTCATTGGAGAACATTACCCTAAGATAGACATTGACGATTAGTATAAAGGAAAACCGAAATTTATTAGCAATGTAGGAATTATGTGGGTATTCCAAGAAATAAATTCATGTCTGGATTCTAAAAGTGACATGGTTCTGGAATATATGTACCCAGGAGTGAAAAATCCGACATGGTGTTTCAGGCTTGACCTGTAGTATCCATGTACATGACATTGGGCCTTACTATGCACCTTGTTTGACAATCCCAGGGGATATTTTTAGGGCAATTAACATTTTATTTACAAACTATTATGAAGTATTTATGAGTAAAAACTTTCTCTACGAAAAAATAAATATGACTATAGATTTTATGCATAACATGTTCAATTTATGTTATGAATTTTACATGTTTGGAATAATGCATTGTGAGTCATAAACTAATCTAGTGTATGACATTGTTTAGAAATGGAGACCAGTGGAAGGAATGGAAACTGAATCAACAAATGTAATCTATGTTGGTATTTCCCTCCTAATGAAGATAATTATAGTGGATGTGGTGATGCAATAGGTGCAGAGCATCTTATTACCAAACTATGACAACTCACTCAGGTTATGAATAATAACCGTAACCATATGGAGAACCCTGATCCACAATGAAGTGGATAAATATTAGACCACTTCATGAGGAAAAAACCACTAAAATTCAATGGGACTATAAATTCATTTGTATATGCACAATGAATATGTTCCTTAGTGAAAATATTGCATTCTTTTGGGAGTAGTGAAAGCCAAAAAGTTTCCATGGCAGTTTATCGCCTCACAGAAGATGCAGATCAATGGTAGTCATTAGTTCAAAACACAAATGAGGATCAATAAGTATCAAATATGGAATGAAAGGAGTTTAAGGTGATTTTCTTTGAAAATTACATTCCTCGTGAACATTGAGTGGATATGGAAAGGCAATTTCTGAGCTTGGGGCAAAAGGAGGATGAGGATATCACAAAGTATGAGGCTAAAATTATAAGGTTATCAAGGCATGATGTAAATTATATACGTAAACCAAGAAGTCAGATTGATATACTATTTGAAGTGTTAAAACAATTTCTACATTAAGCATTAGTCTCTCAATCCTTCTCATTGTATAATGATATAGTCGCTTGTGCTATCCATATAGAAAATAAATTTTCTATGTCTCATGACTCTGAAGATATGAAACAGAAGAAGATATACGATGAACACTCTGAAAATGAAAATAAGGGAATGTAGTGAAAATTTTACTTTCCACCAGGTAGTAAATGTGGGAGGAAACACCCCAGTAATTGCCTGAAGGGGATGTGAGTTTGTTACGAGTGTGGAGAAGGAGGCCACCAAGCTCGTGATTTCAAGGGAAAGAAAGATGTTGTCAATGTTGAATGCTACAATTGTAGAGAAATGTGGTATTATGAAAATAAATGTCCTAAGCGTTAAGTAAACTTACCTAAAAAAGTCAAGGGAGCAACACTATGATTATACGATCACTAATGTTGAGGTTGATGTTCTTAAGGATGTGGTGGCATGTACTTTAATCATTTCCTCAAAATTAGTAAATGATTTATTTGATTCTCTATCATCACATTCTTTAATATCTTCCCATTTTTTCAAGAAAATATGATATTTTCAATTTGACTCAATACGGGAGTTGTCAGTAAAATATCCTAAGGGAAGTATCATTATGACAATGTTTTTTCAATCAATTACCATTATGGAATATAAACGTGCTTTCTATACTGATCTTACTGTTATATCTATGATTGAATTTGATATAATCCTCATTATGGATTGTATTTTGGACCATGATGTGAAAATTTATTGTAAGAAGAAGGAGGTTACAATTTTAAATGATGATAAGGAATATATTATCTTTATATTAGAAACATCACCATCTAATTCTCATCTAGATCCAGCCATAGTAGCTCTAATAAATTCAATTATTAGGGATGAAGGGAGTGAAAGAACTTTGGGCGAGGAAAAGAATTTTCAAATAGAGAATGTACCTATTGCTCAAGAATATATTTATGTTTTTCTAGAGTATTTACCTGGACATCCTCCATAACGAGAAATTGAGTTTTATATTAACTTAATTCTTGGTCCAAGGCCCATATCGTAGACCCCTTATAGAATAGACTCTTTGGAATTAGTGGAACTAATGAACCAAGTAGAGTAATTGAGTAATAAAGTATTTATTCTACCTAGTGTTTCTCCATGGGGATCCCCTGTTCTTTTTGTTATGAAGAAATATGGATATATGAGGTTGTTCATTGACTACAGGGGGATCACTGCTATAAAAATAAAAAATAATTATCCCCTACCTTTCATTGATGATTTATTTAATCAACTTCAAGGAGGTCAATATTTTTCAAATAATGACCATCGATCTGGATATCATCAGTTATCTACATATAAGGAAGACATTCCAAAAACAGTATTTTGTACCAGGTATGGTCATTATGAGTTTACAATAATACCTCTGGGAATGAGTAATTCAGCCTCTATCTTTATGGATCTAATGAATAGAGTTTTCAAAGAACATCTTGATGAATTTTTAGTGGAATTTATAGATGATATCTTGGTATACATTAAAGTCTAAGAAGATCATGAAAATCACATGTCCACTATTATAAATACACTTAGAAGAAATTAATTATATGGGAAGTTTAGAATGTGTGAATTCTAGCTATAGGAAATTTTTTTTCTGGGCCATATTGTCTCTATGGATGGAATATTTGTTGATCCTTCAAATACAAGGGAAATCCAAGAAAGTTCAACACCGATAAGTATAACTGAGGTACAATGTTTTATTGGATTATAAGGTTATTATTGGATTTTCATCCAAAATTTTTCCCAATTGGAAATCCCATTAAACAAGCTCCCATGTAAAGGGGTTAATTTTTTTGGACAAGAAAGTGTGAAGAATGTTTTTAAGAATTGAAGGGAAGATTAGTAGATGATCCTATCATGAATATACTATTGAAGAATGATGGGGTTGTAATTTATAGTGATGCATCAATGAATGGACAAGGTTGTGTCCTTAGAAGAATGATAAAGTTATTGCCTATGCCTCATGACAGATAAAAATTCATGAACAAAACTATCCCACTGTTGATATTGATTTGGATGCTGTAATATTTTCACTGAAGATATGGAGACTCTATCTCTATGGTGAAACATGTGATATATATACTGATCACAATAGTTTGATGTATATTTTCTCACAGAAAGAACTCAATATGAGGAAATGGAAATGGTTCAAACTACTCAAGGATTATTATTTCACTATACACTACCACCCCAGGAAGTCAAATAAGGTGGAAGATTCTTTGAGCAGAATGAATCATGGATTTCTAAACAAGATGAGAGTTGAAAGGGATCCTAGGTTCATGGATATAGTAAATATTGATATGCAAATAATCATGGAAGGTGAAACATCTATAATTTTTCAAATGGTTTCCAAAACATATTTAATAGAAATGATAAAAAGTTCTCAGACAGATGATGAGGAGTTTCAAAAAATATTAAAGTTGCAAATTATGGGAGATTTATTCATTTTGTATACGAAGATGGAATTTTGAACTTTGGGAAAAGGATTTTTGTACTCGATATAAATAAATCTAAAAAGGGAATTGTTGGATTATGTTCATAGATGTAATTTCTCTAGACACCGTGATAGTAATAAGATGTATAGAGATTTGAAGGAACTTTTTTGGTGAAAAACTTGAAGAGGGGGATTGATGATTATGTATCAAGATGTATAGTTTGTCAAAAGGTGAATGCTGGAAGACAACATCATATAAGATTCATGTGACCTCTTCCAATACCTCAGTGTGAATGGGATGATATTATGAGTGATTTTTTCATGGGGCTACCAAAAACTTGTAGAAGGAATGATGCAATAGTGTTAATTATTGCTTTTCATACCAAGTACTCAGATTTTCTTTCTATAAGAGAATATTAAACACTTGAACGTTTAACAAGACTATATATTAATGAAGTTTTAGGAATTAATGGTGTACCCCTATCAATTATTTCAGATTGTGATCCCCGTTTTACATAAAGATTCTTGAGAATTATTCAAAAATCCATAGATACTGAACTTCATTTGTGCACTGCGTACAACCATAAAATTGATGGATTATCAGAACAGACTATTAGAAACATATAGTACATGTTTATATCATTCTCACATGACTTTCAATGTATGTGGGGTCATTTTTTACCTATGGTATACTTTTTATATAACAACAACTTCCATTCAAGTATTCAGATGGAGCTATATGAAGTGTTATATGGAAAGATATGTTGCACACACACTTTTTGGGATGATGTTGGTGAAAGAAAAATCATTGGCCCAAAACTTGTTTAGGAAACAATAGAAAAGGTGAAGATTATCCATATAAGGTCCTCACCCTTAAAAAATTACTTAATATTGAATTAAATTAATAATTCACATCGAGGATCCTTTCAGGTTTAGAGTTGTAGAGAATTAGGACATAACTATTACATCTCAAAAGATTAAAAAGTAGACACTTCTAATCAGTTTCCATCATAAAATAAAAAATATTAAAAATAAACATGTCTAGTTCCATGTTTTAGATAGTTTGGCTTTCCTTGATCCCATCCTTGACCCTATTCATCTTTAAGTCCCGTGGAAAACATCTCCAAAATATTGGATGAGCATAAAAAGCTCAGTAATGGATATAAAAATATGGAAAGAAATCATTAGTCCATGTATACATAAGAATCAGTGAATCATACTTTACTCTTAAAACAAAAGCACTTTAACAGACCTCATGAAATCATAATATTTATGAATAACTCATAGAAATCAGAAGACGTAAAGGTATCTTGAGGTATACATAACATTTTTACGTTGGAAGTAACCCTCATGGTTACATTTGGAATATCCATCACAGTATATTCCCTAAATCTCTTCGAAGAAACCATGGCGTTTAACTCCTTCACGTTACCCAATGCATTGGAGAGCTATCTCGGGCGCACCTGCCCTTAGTTTATCACGGAACCACCCGATTTCCTAAAAATTTCCCAAGAACCATAACATAATCATAACACATAAAAATTCATAAAAGAAACATATAATTTCCACATTTAAATAACAAGAGATCATATCATGATATTATCATAAATAAAAACATCTAATAGAATCATTAATACTCTTTGAGAGAAATATCCCTTTATAATATGACAATATTAAAAGAAGACATTTAAAAGTTATTTTAGAATCAAAGTGTCCCATACCACTTCGAAACATTTGAAAGGATTTTAAAACATTCATGTCCACATAAATAAATCCTTAATGGAATTATTAAAACATGGACATTGATGATAAATGTTTAAAAGAATAAATCTTTAAAACCATTTAGAATAATGTTTTAATAAAAGTGTCCATTTCCATTTTGAACATTTAAATTATAAGACACATGAATGTAGACCATTTCTATAAAATTTAAATGACTTTAGTATAGACATAATACAAATATGGAAAGTCAAAGGGGATATATATACATTTTATAAAATAATATATGTGCATATCATTAAAATAAGTCTCAATGAGAATAAATTGAGAGGTAATCCCAATCAAGGATCATGCCATTAGATAAAGGATAATGAAATGACATAATTATGTGTGAAAAATATAAATACACCAAATATAAGTGGATATTCTGTGTAAAATAATCTGATTTCATCAACACATATTCATAGCACGACATAATCAAGAAGTAAAAGTTTAACCCAATGAATTGAAATTGATTTAAGAAGTCCCCTTGCAAAAATTCGACAGCCTAACAACGTCACATTAAAATTCAGAAAATAAGTTGATGAGAGAGAATATGATATCTCATAACATGGATATAAAATTTAAATCAAAAAGTATATAGAAGAACATATCCCAACATAATAAGATGTAAATTAAAAGACATAACAAAATAAGTCATTTAAATAGAGGAGGGTGAATGGTTCCTTTACCGAATTGGGTAACTTTAGAAATGTACACCCCATGAAAGAAGGGTCATACAATGAAGATATAAATACCCATAAATTAAATTATATTACACAAATAAAACAATAATTGGCAGTACATACACCACACAAAAGGAAATAATGGAAAATTTAGCATGAATCTCATGGGAACAAAAAGAGAGATAAAAACTCCCTACCTCGTGGTAATCAATCAAGTCGTATGACAAAAATATAATAAGAACCAAATTAATAAATGAATAAAAAGAATAGAATAAATATATATATTCCAGAAAGTAGTACACAATACACCACATGCAATAAATAATTGGCGAACAATCGAAATCTCATGGAATTAAAAGTGAGATAAGAAATCCCTTATGAAAATTCAGCAGCCTAACGACACCACTTAAAACTTCTTAAAATGAATTGATGAGGGAAAGAGGGGGTCTCTCACCATATGAAAATAAAAAGGACAGTAGGATGAATATAAAAGAACATCCCCAACATAAGAACATTTATTTTAAAATAAATGACATAAAGGAGAATGCATGAAAATAATGAGAGGGGTAGGATCCCTTACCTCAAGTCTGACTTGTCTTGTTTGTTTCTTTATATTCCTGAATAATAAACTTTGGTCAATTTATAATTGCCTAAGGAACCAATTTAAAGTTTATTATTCAATTTATATCACATATTATAATTTTATAATAATTATTTAATTTTTCATGTTCACATCAGATATTTTTGTCGATGTTTGGTACATGAGTCAAAAATGAACTTGTTTTAAAATGATTGTCCATGCAGTTATAAATACATCATCTCTAGAATAGTATTAATGATTTAAATATCATATATATCTTAAATTACATCTTCGTTTTATACTATTCCATAACATTTAGAGAAAAAAATGAAATGCGCCGTTCATGGAGACGGTAGGCTCTACGTACGCATAAACGCTACTTTCAGTTCTTTGTCATATTAATGGAATTAAAAATAAATGATAGATATATATATTATAATTCCAGTATAATATATATGTTATATAGGTCACATATGTTCATTAATTTCATTATTTATACATTCCATGTATTGCATGAATGAGTCACATCCCTTGAGGGGGCGGTAGTCTACACTTCATCGTATGAAATTATCGAATTTGCACGACATGCAAAGCATAAAGGTATGTTTTAAATATAAAATACAGAAGAATATAGAAAACATAAATACCATATATATCATATATAAAATACAGTGACATCATAATTGGAACCATGAAAGGTGTTAAGAGAATATTGAACAATCATCATTTCGTGAGGCAGTAATTCGCCATCCACAGAAACAGTAGGTTCTTTAACCATTAGAAGGAGGTGTGTGAAAGTGTAGCTCAGATATTTGTCACAAAAACATCCTAGTATATTGAAGATACTGGTTTTGTTAAAAAAAGGAATAAAAATAGTTTATGGGGTTGGAGAATCAAAATAAAACAAATGAACAAAAGAGAAGACATTTCCTTTAAATCGGGTAACTCCCTTTTGCTTTGAACAAAAAGGGTTTCTTGAAGAGCATTCTTCTTAAGTTACAGCTTCTACGATGAATAGAGGGATGTGGAGAGATAAAATGAGCAGATTTTGGTCGAGACAAAGGCTTGAGAGGTCTGGGTAAGGGGGTTGAGGTGGGAGCCATTTATAAGAGAGAGGAGGGGCACTCTTGGAATGTCAAGAAATGTTACATTATTATATAATGAGTTTCAGATTTTAAAGGTGCCATAATAATATATTTCGAGGATAAGTTGATAAGGGTTATAAATCCACCCATAAAATAGGTTTTTGACAAGTGTAATTCTTATATTTTAAATTATCTTTTCATTTTATTTAAATCATCTATTAATGAGGTAATCGCTGCATCATCATGGTGTCAAAAATAAATCCATTTATTTAATGTATAAAAATTATAAAAAATACCATGATATATTAAATCTTTTTAGCTTTCCAATTAATATTTATAGTCTAATAGATCATTTACACAGACAAAACTAAAATTGTTTTACTTGGGTGATACATACTTTGGTTATACTTTCCTTTTAAAAAACATAAAATGATAGTGTCACTATCACCCAAAAGTGATTCCATGGGGTCCCAACGTTTGGCACAAGGAATACCATAGTCCACCATGAAACAACCAGTAGAATTAGGAAACTTTTTGGGTTCATTTTATATTATTATGATATTATTTTATTACCCTTAACTACCCGATTACTAATTAATAACGATAATTAAAGATAATTACCATCGTTACTATTCATAATGTCCAAAAAACAATGGAGTCTTAATTACATAATAAGGACCTTATGATTAAAAATATGGAATCCATTTTATCAAATTCAAAAACAAAAAATTTTAGTAATTAATTTAAAATAATTCTCGTTGTCAAAACCAAAGATGAGTTTTTAGGAAGTAAAATCTATCAAAACACTAATTTAATTTTACATCAAATTTATATGTGAAAGTACATCCAAATACCAAGATTGTTTTAAATTATAAAAACATAATTAAATTACACCTTCAGACCAATTAAAATTACAATCTATATATATATATAAATAAATCAGATGAAAAGGTTGTTTTGAATTAAAATGCAGTATTTTTCACTATTCATTAAAAATAATCAATTGTCAGAAAAAAACAAAAAAATCACCCTCAGATTTATTGGATCTTTCAAATTAAAAAATGATATCAATTTTAACAAATTAAAAACATATAATTTTCATTAATTATTTTTATAATCAATTCCTGCTATCAAAACAAATGGCGTGTTTTTAAGAAACAACATCTATCAAAAGATTGACACTTGTTTATGTCCATTTTCAAAGTAAAATTAATTCTAATGAAAACAATTGTATTAAATGGTAAAAATATATTATTATTTAAAATTAAAACCAATTAAAAATATAATCTAACCATAGAAATAAATTAGCAGAATATCAGTTTTGAAGTAAAATGCAGTATTTTCCACTATTCATTAAAAAATGAACATTGTCAGAAAAATACCAAAAATTTATCCGAAGTAAATTTAAATGTCCCAATTATAAAGAAGGATTTTATTTTGTCAAATATTACATATAAAAGTGAAAAAAGTATATTTAAAAAGGGTTCTCCATCAAGAGGCGGTTAAAACAATCTTTTAAAATTACAAGAGTATTTATTCTTAAAATTGGATCCATTTTCATTTTTAGCCTCTAAACTTTATTGGATAAATGTAAAAATATTTAACAAACATATTTAATATTTATTTAGTTAGTTCTGTTCATTCCTACCATTATAACGTCTAGGCGTTAACTATTATTTGAAATAGTATTATTATATTATTAGTGTACAACATAAGATTTCAAAGAAACTCGTTGCTGCATATTGGGAACGCCATCGAGAATATCATTCTATTTAAATTAATATAAACATTTTATTCACAAATATTGATATATATTTTAAAGTAATATTCTTTATTTACCTGGGATGTTAAATCCTCCCCCCCTTTTGTAAAAATTACATCCTCACAATTTTAAAATTGGGCTCAGAAACTTCAGTGAAAGTCCCACATCGGAAAAAGAGTCAGTAATACTATCACTTAAAAATAAATAAAGAGAAGTAAAAAAGGTCACCCAAGTTAACCCATAATAGGATTCCATGTAGTAAAACATGGATATGGAAGAAAAAAACAAAGGATAATGTTCTGATGGAGAGTGATAGAAAACATGATTAGGAGAAAGTTAACCACCAGAAAATCACAAACTTGTGATGGGTTAAATAGTATTTGATTCCCCGGTAGGAAAAGTTAACAGACATCTTTTTTGTTTTATGTTAATTTTCATTGAGGAATTTATTTATAAGCTTAACTAAATCATAAGGAAACATACATACTTGTCATGTAGACATTCATCTCTTACTGGATTTCTTACAGAAACTCATATTTTCTCCAAAAGACGAGTATTTAGGATGAATTGTTCATATTAAGAGCGCTATATTCACCTTCTAGAGCATCACCTAATCCAAAAAACAGAACTATAAATTTCTCATATATTTAGACCAAAACCAAAAAAAATTGTTATTACGAGATCAGATAATACCCAAAAAGGATAAACCTTTAAAAAAAATCTATTCTTAATATTTAAAATCTTTCCACCAAAACCAAAAGTTCAATAAAGACCATTCGATAAACAATTGTCCATAAAATTCTTCAGAGTAAAACAAACTAAGATTGAAACCTAAATATTTGAAGGATTTAATCAGAGTCTTCCAAGATAAATCTTAACATTTATCTCCAAATAACATTAGTTACTCACAATGTATCATATTGAAAAATAATTAACCTAATCACATATTCTCCATGATAGGTTAATCATTTTCAAAAAAAACCAAATCATCATATGTCCAAAATAAAAACATAGATTCTTCCAAATTAAATTTCAACCATTATTCCACGATTTAAATACGATAGTGTTCTATCTTCCTTAGGGATATATTGTTTCGTCAAAAGAGAGAACGTCTTTTACAACAACATTTATCAATTAATCACCAAATAATTTTCCTATACTATGTATATCCATTTGATGAAACATAAATTCCGAAAATCGAATTATTCTTGTTCTATAAAATTATCTTACTAAAAAGAATTTTTCATACTAACTTGGGACTTCACATAGTCTAGTGGTAGGCAATAAATGATAGTCGCACCTTGGTTGTGGGTTCGATTCCCGCAACTTCGTCCGACACGACAGTTTGTCACACGGTCTGCATGTTTTCATTTTTCCAAAAACTATATAATTCTCAAAACATTCCCCAAAAAGAGATAAAATCTTCAAAAATAACCATAACATAATTAACCTCAAGTATATCTCTTGCCTTTCATTTTCCATCATAACATATAGTAACCCATAATTACCTCAAAAGTAAGGAACATATAAAACATAGTGGTTACCTTTATAATTATTACCTGAACTTCCACATAGAGCTGAATCTCTCATACATGATTCATTAGATAACTCACCAAGGTTCAAGTGGTTAATCATGACTCCTGATAGTTGGTTTAGAATAACCATGAGATTTCTCAGTGAATCCCCCATTTCATCTAGTTTCTTAATCAGAGAACCACCACAGTTTCCTTCAAACCCATTGTCACTTTGGTGCCTACTAGATCCATCCATTGAAATCAAAAGACGTAAAGGTAAATTGAGGCATACAAAACATTTTTACATAGGGAGTAACCCTCATGGTTATGTTTGGAATACCCATAAAATTATATTTCCTAAATATCATCAGAGAAACCTAGATTTTTAACTCCTTCTCATTACCCAATGCATTGGAGAGCTATCTCGGGCTCACCCGCCCTTATTTTATCACGGAACAACCCGATTTCATAAACATTTCCCAAGAACCATAACATAATCATAACAATTAAAACATTCATAAATGAAGCATAAAATTTCCACATTTCAATCAAAAGATATCACATCATGATATTATCAAAAATAAAATCAGCTAATAAAATCATGAAAACTCTATTAGAGAAGTATCCCTTTATACTTTGAAAATATTAAAAGAAGACATTTAAAATATATTTTAGAATCAAAGTGTCGCATAACACTTTGAAACTTTTGAAAGGGTTTTAAAACATTCATGTCCATATAAATAAATCTGTAAAACCATTTTTAAAACATGGACATGGATGATAAATGTTTAAAAGAATAAATCTTTAAAACCATTTAAAAAATGTTTTAATAAAAGAGTCCTTTTCCATTTTGAACATTTAAATTATAAGCCACATGAAATTAGAACATTTTCAAAACATTTAAATGGCTTTAGAATGGACATAATATGGATATGGAAAGTAAAAGGTGATGTATATACACTTTATAAAAGAATAAAAGATCATATCATTAAGAAATGTCTCAATGAGACGAAATTGAGATGTAATCCCAATCAAGGATCATTCCACTAGAGGAAGGATAAACAAATGACATAATTATTTGTGACAAATATAAATACACAAAATATAAGTGGATATTCAGTTTAAAACAATCAGATGTCATCTACAGATATTCATAGCATGGAATAATCAAGAAGTACAAGTTTAACCCAAAGAATTGATATTGAGTTAAGAAGTTCCCTTCCAAAAATACGACAGCCTAACGACATCACATTAAAATTCAAAAAAAGGGTTGGTGAGAGAGATAATGGTATCTCATCACTTATACATAAAATTTAAATAAATAAGGATATAGAAGATCATATTCCAACATAATAAGATGTATATTTAAAGACATAACAAAATAAGTCTTTTAAAAATAGGAGGGTGAAAGGTTCCCTTATCGAATTGGGTAACTTCTGAAATGTACACCCCAGGAAAAAAGGTTATATAATAAAGATATAAATAACCATAAATTAAATTATATTACACAAAGAATACAATAATGGGCATTACATACACCACATAAAAGGAAATAGTGGCAAATGTAGCATGAATCTCACTTGAACGAAAAGTGAGATAAAAACTCCTTATCTCATGGTAATCAATCGAGTCGTATGACCAAATGATAATAAGAATCAAATGAATAACAAGAATAGAATGATGATATATATTCAAAAAGGTAGTACACAGTACACCACATGAAATAAATAAGTGACGAACAATATAAATATCATGGAATTAAAAGTGACATAAGAAATCCATTAAGAAAATTCAGCAGCCTAACGACACCACTTAAAACTTCAAAAAATGAATTGATGATGGAAAGAGGGGGTCTCTCACCATAGGAAAATAAAAAAAAAATTAGGATGATTACAAAATAACATCCCCAACACAAGAACATGGAGCTTAAAATAAATGACATAAAAGAGAATACATGAAAAGAAAGAGAGTGGTAGGATCTCTTACCTCACGTCCGACTTGTCTTGTTCGTTTCAACATATTCCTGAATAATAAACTTTGGTCAATTTATAATTTCCTAAGGAACTCATTTTAATTTTATTAATCAATTCGTATCACATATTATAATGTTATAATAATTAGTTAATTATGCGAGTTCATATCAGATGTTTTTGTCGATGTTTGGTACATGAGTAAAACATGAACATGTTTGAAAATGATTTTCCATGTAGTTATAAGTACATCACATCCAGAATAGTATTAATGATTTAAATATAATATATATCCAGTACATATTTATTTTATACTATTCCATAACATTTTGAGATAAACAGAAATTAAATGCACCGTTCATGGAGATGGTAGCTCGTACGTACGCATGAACACTACTTTCATTTCTTTGTCAAATTAATGGAATTAAAAATAAATGAGAGATATATATATTATAATTACAATATAATATATATGTTATATAGGTCACATATGTTCATTAAATTCATTATTTATACATTCCATGTATATCATGAACGAGTCACAACACTTGAGGGGGAGGTAGTCAACACTTGCTCGTATGAAATTATCACATTTGCACAACATGCAAAGCATAAAGGTATGTTTTAAATATAAAATACAGAAGCATATAAAAAAAAACAAATACCATATATATCATATATAAAATACAGTGACATCATAAAGGGCACCATGAATGTTGTTAAGAGAATATTGAACAATCATCATTTCGTGATGCAGTAATTCGCCATCCACAAAAACAGTATGTTCTTTAACAATTAGACGGATGTGTGTGTAAGTGTAGCATGAATATTTCTCAAAACAACATCCTAGTATATTGAAGATACTGGTGTTGTTACAAAATAAAGGAATACAAATAGTTTAGGTGGTTGGAGAAGCAAAATAATACAAATGAACATAAGAGAATACATTACCTTTAAATCAGGTAACTCCCTTTTGGTTTGAACAAAAAGGGTTTCTTGAAGAGATTTCTGCCTAAGGTAAGGCTTATAGGATTAAGATAGGGATGTAGAGAGATAAAATGTGCAGATTTTGGTCGATCCAAAGGCTTGAGAGGTGTGGGTAAGGGGGTAGAGATGGGGGGCCTTTTATAAGAGGGAGGAGGGGCACTATTGTAAAGTCAAGAAATGTTACTTTATTATATAATGAGATTCGGATTTTAAAGGTCCCATGATGATATATTTCGAGGATAAGGTGATAAGGGTTCGAAATACACCCATCCAATTGGGTTTTTACAAGTGTAAGTCTTAGATTTTACATTATCATTTCATTTTATCTAAATCGTCCATTAATGAGGTAATCGCTTCATCATCATGGTGTCATAAATAAATAAATTTATTTAATGTCTAAAAATTATAAAAAAAATACCATGATGTAGGAAATATTTTTAGTATTCCAATGAAAATTTATATTCTAAGAGATAATTTACACATACAGAAATAAAATTGTTTAACTTGGGTGATACATACTTTGGTTACACTTTCCTTTTAAAAACATAAAATGATAAAGTGTCACTATCACCCAAACGTGATTCCATAGGGTACCAAAGTTTCGAACAAGGCATCCCATGGTCGTCCATTACAAAAATAGTAGTATTATGATACATTTTTGGTTCATTTTATATTATTATGATAATATTTTATTACCATTAACTACCCGATTATTAATTAATCACGATAATTAAAGCTAATTACCATCATTACTATTCATAATGTCAAAAAACAAAAGATTCATAAATACATAATTTGGACCTTCTGATTCCAAATATGGAATAAATTTTATCAAATTCCAAGCATTTAAATTTTATTAATTAATTTAAAATAATTATCGTTGTCAAAAACAAAGACGGGTTTTTAGGAAGTAAAATCTATCAAAAGATTGATTTTCTTTTACATCCAATTTATAAGTGAAATTACATCCAAAGACCAAAATTTTATTAAATTATAAAAACATAATTAAATTACACCTTAAGACCAATTAAAATGGAAATATATCTATATAAATAAATCTGATGAAAAGGTGGTTTTGAATTAAAATGCAGTATTTTTCACTATTCATTAAAAATGAACATTTATCAGAAAAATACAAAAAATTCACCGTAATCTTTATTTGATCATCCAAATTCAAAAATGATATCAATTTTACCAAATTGAAAACATATAAGTTGCATTAATTAATTTTATAATCAATTCCTGCTGTCAAAACAAATAGCGTGTTTTTAAGAAACAACATCTATCAAAATATTGACACTTGTTTATGTCCATTTTCAAAGTGAAATTAATTATAATGACCACCATTAGATTAAATGGTAAAACTATATTCTGATTTCACTTTAAAACCAATTAAAAATATAATCTAGCCATATAAATAAATTAGATGAAAATGCAGTTTTGATGTAAAATGCCGTATTTTCCACTATTCATTAAAAAATTAACATTGTCAGAAAAATACAAAAATTTATCCGAATTAAATTTCAATGACCCAATTCTAAAGAGGGATTTTATTATGTCAAATATAACATATAAAATTAGAAAAATGTAGATTTAAAAAGGTTTTTACAACAAGAGGTTGTTAAAATAATCTTTTAAAATTATAAGAGTATTTATTCTTAAAATTGGATCCATTTGGATTTTAAGCCTCTAAAATTTATTGGATAAAAGTAAAAATATTTAACAAACTTATGTAATAATTTTTTATTTAGTTCCATTCATTCCCACTATTAAAATGGCTAGGCGTTAACTATTATTTAAAATAGTATTATTATATTATTAGTGTGCAACGTAAGATTTCGAAGAAACTCGTTGTTGCGCATTGGGTACGACATCGAGCATATAATTCCATTTTAAGTAATATTAAATTTTTATTCACAAATATTTATATGTATTAGAATGTTATATTCTTTATTTACCTGGGATGTTACAATCCAAACCCACATAAAATCATCTCAAATTAAGAAATAGAGCTATTCCAATAACCGGAGGAAGGATTTGGAATTTCAAGTATGAGATCATGTTTTCTTGAAGGTATCTCCATGGAAGGGTGTTATACATTTTTGTAAGAAGGGTAAATTAAGTCTCAACTACATCTGATATTTCAAAATTCTATAATGAAATGGCATTGTAGCTTATCGTTTGGAAATACCGTCAAGTCCCAAAGTTCATAATGTGTTCCACGTATCACTATTGAGAGTATACATGCCCGACCCAATGCATGTACTCAACTATGAAGAAAAAAAACTAGAACCTGATATGTCTTATTGTGAAGACCATATTAGGATTCTTGATACCAAAGAACAAGTGTTGAGAAACCGGACGACTTGTCTTGTAAATTTTTTTTTGGAAAAACCATAAAATGGAAGAGGCAATGTGGGAACCTGATGAACTTATGATGAAGAACCAGCCAAATATTTTAATGTAATAATATTATAGATATTCGAAGGATGAAATTATTTTAAGGAGGAAATATTGTAACATACCAAGCTTCCATGTTATGCTTCTCTTTGAACAATACAATAGCTTGTGTAGTACGCAAGTTTGAGTTCAAGCACACAACGACCAATAAAACTAGCAGTTTAAAAAGAAGTTATGAATAGTAATACCCACCTATTAAAATTTTATTAATTTTATTTTTCAAAATGGACCTCATTTTTGGGTTCAGAATATCATAATTAGCTTCAGGTGAATTTTTGGTATTTCTCTGAAAACATTCAATTTTTTATGAATAGTGAAAAACACTACATTATAGTTTAAAACTAAATTATTATTTAAATAATTATTTTTAAATATCAATTTTATTTTAAAGTGAAAATAGATTCACAATAAATATATTAATCCAATTTAATTCATTAGAGTCAATTTATAATAAGATTGGATATATAAAATTTTATTGATCCTTTTAACATCATTTACCCACCTTCTTGGCACATTTGAGAATCTACATAAAATGTAATTTTACTGAAATTGCGAATTGAATTTAGAAAATCATATAGAAATGGTTAATATTAGTATGTAAAAGGTGGTTTAATAGGATGAAAATATTTTTTTGGTGAAGAGTGACTTTTGAATTGTATTTACCACGATTTAAAGTAAATAGGGCAATTAAAGGTAAAAATAATATTATAATTACACAAAAACATGTCATAATTCTATTGGATAAGTGTATATAGACCAAGATAAATCTTAGAAATAAAATATAATTCTTTTTATCCACTTGTATTAGATTAGATAATTTATTATATTTTATTTAAATAAGAGTTAAACGTGTCAAATTCAAAGTATAATAACTAGATCATTTTTAATATAGGGTTAAACATAAGATAAATGATACTATAAATATTAATTAGAATTATAAAAATATTTCATAGGTTATTTTATTTTATTATAATTTTTAAATATTAAATTATAATTTTATTTATCACACAACGATGATGTAGTAATTAACCTATTAATGACATATTAAAATAACTGAAGTTATAAATATTAAAATAAATGTAAATTGAAGCATTTGATTCCATCCAAAAATTTTATTTTTCAATTTGAAATTTTAGGGTTGATTAAATTTATTTCTTAGAATTAATATAGTTTTTATGATTTTTCCAAAAACAAATTCTAAATTGGGTCAAAATTGATATAAATGAGTTATTAAAACAAATAATATTTTACTAAATGATACAATGCTAATAATAATATAAGATTCATCCAGAGGAATTAGATAAGGATAGACATGTCATTAAATAATAACTTGAGTTTCTCTTGGAATTTTATTGTATGATTATTGACCATGTAATAAAAAAAAATAGAGAAATGGTAAATGTTAAACTATTTAACCAATAATTAAATCTAAAAGATAAGGTTAATATGGTGACCTAAACTTGTTCTAAACCTATTGGTTGAGAGTATTTCATCCCATCCCCACCTTATCCTCAAAATAAATCCATTTTTTATCTGTTAAAAACCGAAAATTATTTTATAATAAACTAATATTTCAGGATTTTTCTAAAGTGTCCATCACCTCTCTTATACAATGGTACTTCCCCTTCTATCAAATTCACACCTCCAAAGACATTTGACTCGGCCAAATCCAGATCAAATATTCTCCCAACTACCCTAAATTCAACCTAGATGCATTGATTTATTCATAAATCCAACCTAAGGATCCCTTTTGTTGAAATAAAAAGGAAGCAACCAAAGAAGAGGTAATTATTTCATCACCTCTTTTAATGTTCTTTTCTTCTTCCACTTCCTATTTCTTTGTTGTTTCTATACCAAACTAATAAATCCAGTACCTTCTATATAATATGATGTTATTATAAATATGTTACAATCATATTCATTATTCTATCCATCCTATGAATGGAAAATTTATCATACACATGTACGTACGACTTACAGTCTCCACATCATTCTGTAGTTTGTTATTCAACACTTCATTATTTAGATGGGTATAAAAATGAGTATAATTGATGTAAATAATAAATATAAAATTTTAGTTATTATTTATAAATAATATACCATCCAACTACATATAATTTCACTATCAATATAATGATATTGTCCCTCGTGCATATGTAGGACTTACTGTCTCCACGACGCGATAAGATTTCATTCCCCATCGTAACCATTAAAGAATAATTTTCATTTAATTAATAAAAATAATGTTTAATAACATAATATAATTTTAGATATGAATCAAATATATATTATCTATAAAAAACATGACTTACGTAACAAACCATATAAAGAAAAATGAATCCGCTAACCCCCAAAACAATGATACTACTGAAATATTATTAACAATGTAATATTTGAGTATCATATATGATATCATATTTATGTATATAGTTCTTGTATAATTTAATAAAAATGACTTAACCATCATACAATAGTTTAACATACCCTCGAATTAGGAAAATTAAATGGTAAGGGTTAATTTTACAATCTCTTCACCATTCGATGTTGTTTATACATAAGTATCTACTTGGCCTTCTTTATCATCCACATATATGTTTTTTAAAATTATTTTCAAAACATTTTTAATATTTCCAAGACTATGGGTTAAATTAATTTATACCCTTTTATTACTTTTAATAAAATGCTTTGAAACTAATCTTTCTTTCATTTTTAAAAAAATGTACTATGTGACATTTTCAACAATTTAAAGAAAGAATGATTTTTTATCTAATTTGATGGGTGTAGAAATTTTCCACTGTTATAACACCTTTGATACTTCTCTTAAAATCTTATAAGATTATTTTCAAAATAAATTTTTTCTTAACTTTTAAATGATTTCCAAGTGGAAATAGATATTTCTCTCAAATAGTTTTTGGATTCATTTCATACATGTCAACATATTTTGTTGGATTTTATGCTTGTTTGAAGTTGATTTATTATGATACATTCATCCATACTGTATTAAAGGTTTTGTTTTATGTTCTACTGTGGATGTGCTATTTTTACACCATTTATCATTTATGGTTAACGTATTAACATTTCATATTCTAGTTTTAGTACGGATGTTTCTGTTATGTTTCTACCATTTCAGATGAAGATTTCATTTGACATAGTAAGTGATGGGTGGAGCCCCTATATCCCCAAGATGTATTGGAAGGTTTCATGACACAAATTAGTGTCTTGCAACAAGGCATTGATATTTTTTGATTTTAAGTCTCATCACGAGGCCTTGACTATGTGGTTATGATGTATGACATTATGCATTCCATCTATATGAAATTAGCTATTGATATTACATGTGATTATTTTACTAGTAGAATATCCTTGGGAATAAGTAAATGGAATTATTTTATTTATATTTTCCATATTATGCTGAATTTTATTTTTAAAAGTATTTTGTTTTAGTCTTATACATTGCTATCAATTTTTATGCTTATTTATGAAAGTTTACACTATATTGTTATCCTTAATTAGCATCTATGCACAACCCTTTCTTATGTTTAATTTTTAATAGGATTTGAGGAAGCAAATTATGACTAACGTCCAAGGATAGACTATGTGATATGAGTGTGTCCAAATGAGACACAATGTTTTTTTTAATTCATAATGTAATGTAAAACTTATGTACATATCTATTACTTATAAGGCTACTAAACTGATCAGTCATTCAGTACTTGATCTCTTGTGATCAGGAAAATGTTATGTAATTATGCACTGACTCTTGGTAACTAGAGTTGGGGTGTTAGAAGTAGTACCAATGTGGGGAACTAATAAGGTAATAAAGACAAGACTTTGAGGAGGCTTTATAACATAAAACAATTGGAAGGATGATTTCGGTTATTCTAGTTTATAGTCTTTAAGAAAGTAACCAGGGCTTGAATGCCTTTGAGTCATTATGAAATATATCATTCAAAAGAATTTATGCCTCTATAACTTTATGTCAAGTAAAAAAACCCTCTAAAATCATTTAAAATGTGGGGTTATCATGAAAATAAAAAATCTAATTCCATCAGGACATAAGATATAAATATACATAGTCACAAAAAGATAGTGTATTAAAAATATAGTAAAGAATACAAGACAAAAAAATAATATTGGAATGTATTATTTTCCAATAAATAAATTTTTCCACATATCAATGATTTTAATTTCTTAGAGTAAATATAAATATAAATATGAATATATCATATTATATATGGTATGAAGGATTTATAACCCAATAATTGAGGTCTATTATAGTTATAGAGGTGCATAAAAAAAGATATGAAAGATAAGTGTTTAAAAACATGACGGGAAAATATCATATTAACATTTTTTAAAGATCGGTATTGAATTTAATAAATGAGAATTACTTATTTGACTCATTATATATTTTTTATAAATAAATTATATTAAAAAAAGCTAAATCCCAGGAAATAAATATAAAAACTAACTTAAAATTATAATTTCAAGAATTTTTAATTTTAAACAATAAGATATTTATTATTTTGTGATAAGAAACTTATTAAAAAGGATTTAAATATGTGAGGAATTGAAATACGCTTGACAATTTTTTTGAATAATGGATTGTGTGCTCTATTTATAGTCTTAGAATCAAATTCATGTTTCCACTCTAGAGTAAATGATCAAATTTGAAAGAGAAATGTCAAATCAAATCTAACCACTTAATTCAATCATTAGATATGTAATAAGGAATAAAAAATTCAACAATATGATTCATGAATTGAAAATAAAATCCAATAAATATTAAAAAATTCATGTATTGAAATCAACTAATATATTTTATACTTTTCATAAACTAAATAAATATTACCTAGTTGGAATTTTAGTGTTGACGATGTGTTTGGATAGTGATCCACACATTATTTGATAAATTTTCACAATGAGTGTTAGAATAAATTGATTTCTAAACCAATACATTCAATGATCAAGAAATTATAGAATACAATATCCTTAGAATAATTGTTTTAATTTATTCATTCCATTCAATTTATTTTTTTCATTCAATATATGTTCATGATATTATTATTTTGATATTTCCTTCATCCATTATTTGTGAAATATTAGATTCTATATTAGTATTATGTATGATTATATAGTTTCTTTGAGTTTTAACATTCCATAAAAAACTTATCATGTGTCTTATGTACTAAAAATCACCTATTATATATGTACTTTAGGGAATTTTAGTACTTGATATGATTTTGGATTTTAATTTATCATTATATTTAGTGTTTTTGGTGAAGAGGAATATACAGTGAATGAGTTGGAGGGGGATTTGCAGGAAGATCCTATAAGAGGATACTTGATACATGATTATGTTTTTAGAATTATCATTTTTCATGAATATGAGTAGATCCACTAGACCCAACATGAGGTGTCTGGTGGGAATGCATCGAGTTCCCTATGGGATACCTAATGTTCAGGGAGCCCTAGAAGTGTACCAGGTGGTTCCTAGAATGTTTTTAATTAAGGGATGACCGATAATTTTATTGTAAGTTATTTGATAATGAAATCTGGATAAAATTTATTTAGTCATAATTTGTATTCAATTTAATTGACTTTTGAATACCTAAATCCCTCTCTTCATTCTCTAACATTTATCTTTATTTTATTATTATTTTATTTGAGCTAGGATTGTAGATAAATTTGGTGCACTTTATTTTTACCAAAATTTTCTCCATGATTCAAATAGTTTGATATGATGATAATGATGTTATTATCATTTTTTTGGTTATAATTATCTTTACATTCCATCTATTTCACCACACTCATGAATTATTAAGTTCATAGAGTTTTTAAAGGCTCGTACTTTTAGTTGATATATTTATTATAATGAGGTACATTTACACATGATATATTGTGGATTTGAAATGTTTATATATACAAATTGTGGATTACTTACTTATTTATATTACTTATGTGTTATGTTTGTCTTGGAAATGATATTATATTTTGTGAGGCCAATTTGTAATGATTTATTAAAATGTAATTGTAACCTAAATATTTTTTATTAGGTGTGATATTGAGGAGATTATAATTTTCTTTGTTGAATTGGTAAGGGAGAAAACAAAATTGTATGGATAAATTAAGTAGATAATAATTCAATGGCAATAGGTTGTGTTTATTGGTTGTAAATTAATAATAAATAATATTAATAATGAAATTACTTACAAAATTCACCTAATAAATTCATTTAATGGGTATAATAATATATATTATGTGTTTGGAAATGGGTTGGAACCATTTAGCCTGATAATTTAGTGGTATTACTACCACAATTAACATATTTATGTATTCATATAGAGTATTGAGTACGAATATGATAACTTATTTTATTTTATAATGAACCCACTACATAGGGGGGTCATGTGTGTGTATGTTAAACTAAATAATGGGATTTTTATACTATAAATGTTGATTTTAATGGATAAATACAATGATTAATGGGAAAAATATTGGGTGACGATCCTTGTCTTGAGCTGTATGGTGTTGAGAGACAGATGGGTGTTCTTATTATGTGAATCCTCACTAAAATTATGTTTATTGATATGGAAAATCAGTTCTAAGTAAATGATGGTCGCATATGTTTTGAAAATGTAAATAATATTACAATGTGAATTATAATTTGATGGAAGTGTAATTTTTCATTAATACAAAATTGAATAATTATAGTTTGTCATTAACCATGTTATGTTGTTTTTTATCCATGAATGTGGTCTCTTATATGAAACCAGTGATGGTTTAAGAAATAATATGCCTCAAAATGGAATTATTCATCATGCGAGAAATGATTTATGTGTTTCCATGATATGGAATACTCATATATGGCGATGGGGGGTCGAGGGTAAGTTATATGATATTCCATGATATGGAATGTGTAACCATAAAATATTGTATGGATGTGATGTTATGTGCTATGAGTATCTTAATATTTTTTTACAATGGGAATGGATGCCTTGGGAGAGGCTAGGATACATGGTAATCATTAATCTAGGTTCTCGATCATTACATATCGACAGTGTATGTGGAAATTATTACTTCGTAGGGTGACATGGATTTCCCAAATCTTTTATCACATTGATAAAGTTTCTAGTAATGGAATCATTTTTTAAATTATTATATATATTCACATACTCACTACTTGAGTTGGTAGTGGTTGCATTAGATTATATTCTAACTTATTTCACATATATATCACATGTACGTAAATAATGAATGAATGATGTTTTAGGTAAATGAAATAGACCTATGTAGCTAATAGATTGTTTATAGAGACACTTTGCAACATATTATACAGGAAATTATATTCGTGAAGAGTGGGATTTCTGATCAACATTTTATCATCTATTATAGTTTAATTTCTTTTATTATAGAATCTATGGTATACCTATAGTTACTATGACTATATGATATGTGTGGGAATGCTGGGATAGATTTTGGAGTTTATGATGTCGTCTTAAACTACTTATTGATGTTCAATTTCATATTATATATTTGTTTGTTATGATGGGTCCTTAATGGGTAAATTGCTACCTAATTAGTTTCTTATTACCTTAAACACAGTCTCTAACCAATGTTTATTTTTGAGTTCACATGAGTCTAAAGGAAATTTTCACTATGTTTCATGATCACTCTTGGAAAGGATGTTACCAAGTTGTATCATAATAGTTATTTTAATGGATTCATGGTATCTGGGTTAAGGTGATGAATATAATAAGAATCCATAAATGGTGTAAAAACATTGTGTTGGTTCAAGGTGTGTACAGCCATGGTTAAATTCCATGTTTCTACACAGTTTGGGAATTTATTTTCATAGATTTGTAAAGATATTTGGTGTAAACACTAGCTTAGTTTAGAGTGAGTAGTAAAGAAATTATTGAATCAATTATTGAAAATTGAATCTTGGTATTTGTATGTGTGCTCTTGTATTTATAGAATTATTTGGGTTGAGTTTATGTTATTATTTTAAATGAATTACAATTTTTTGAACATATTTTATAGGTGATAAGAAAAATTATCGATTAATGTAAACATGTTTTTATAGTTAAGGAGTTTTTGGAATATTTTTATATTTATAAAACCAAATAAGTATAATAATTATGCTCTATAAAATGTGTAAAATAATTATAACTATGATCAGGGTAATATGGATAGACAATTTGAGCATGTTTCATTATTTAATGAAAAATTGAACTTGGTGGGGAAGAAGATCATTGAGGGTTTGGTGATGATGATCCCAACTATAGTGGTGAAACTCACCCAGATGGTTGCTACATTCTAATATTTGGTTCATGACATTAAACCATTGTATCCCATATTAATGAAGGTGATGTAAGGCTTTAGTTTTCTAAATAGTTCCTAAAATAAATTAATCAAATAAAATAATTGATTAATACTCTATAAGGGAGTATTGGGAAACTAGATATTATTATGTTTTAGTATCCTATTTGGGATTGGTAAGATTTAATGGCTCCACCAAAAAGGAAATAAGGGGTGACGTGGGATTATTATAGGGTCATCACTCATGAGAAGTTTTATCCTCATATAGCAGGGATAGAAAGGGAACATGAATTTGTAGAGCTTAAGAATGGAATTATGTATATTCTTGATTATTCCTATAGGTTCATGAAGTTGATCCGATTATATATTACCTTGGGAGGTTATAGTAAATATAATTCTCATTGGTTTTTGTAAATTTTTATTATAAATATCTATTCAATGTTCCATTACATTTTCCTAAGATTTATTTATGTGGTGAATATGTACCTTAAGGATATGAATGATCTCATGGAATAAAAGTTGTTGACAATGTGATTAGGTGAATGTATATGTTTTACGAAGTATAAAGGAGTTGATTCTCATAATTATGAATTATACTAACAGGACAAGGGAAAAACCTTATCGTATCATTTTTCTCAGTGGTATGGTATTGAGAATATGATATCCACGTGACGTAAAATTATATACTCAGTCTATGTATACTTGAGTTCCCAATAATTTTAACTCATATGTCAACATGGTCCAACTTTTTATGGGTATTTAATGGGTTTCTTAGTATAGATGAGTACATATCTTAGTTTACATACCTATATTTTTTGAATTTACTTGTTCTCTATAGTAGAGTGTGACATATTTGTCTTTTAGAAGATCATTTTTATTTGTAAGTAGAGGCTCTGAAGGAAATCCTCAATTGGTTGATATGTTATTTGAAAACTAGGATGGCCAAGGAAAGGGAAATATAACTATTTCATCGATTTTTTTAGTGGAGTAGAAATTGGGGGATATTAATTAGGTTTTTATATGTTTTTGGGATAATGTTCCTTACCTGTAACCCACTTAGTCTGTTGTTTTATTTTATGCATTTCATTCTTCGATGTTTGTTTCTCTTGTTTCTAACATTGATTTATTTGTTGATATATTTTATATAGTTTATTCATGTATACCTCATTATGGAGGGATGATAATTTTAAGAAGTTTTTCTAATTTTGTTTTTTTAGATATAGTTTTTTCATATATTGGATTTATTGGCCATACAGAGTAGTGATTTTGAAGTGATTATCAGGATGTGTTGGATGTATTTTTTTGAAAATATTTACTAATAATAGAGATTCATGACATTTATTACTGATGGGGAGGAGTCACATTTCTCCATATATAGTGGGATTATAATTTCATAAGAATGTGAATAAATTTAAAAAATAAAATGAAAATTTTATTTCAAATAGTAGATATGTATTTGTAGTTAGGTGATAGTGTTTCTGTTTATTTTTTCCTCAATTTGTTGATCTTTTTTTGAAAGTGGTTGTCTGGATTTCACAGGGTTACTACATAAATGTGATATGGATTTAATAATAAACATTTTACTGAATAATGAAGCTATTTCTATTACATTATTTCTTATTGAATCAGCTAAGATTTATGATTTAAAGTCTCTGACAAAGGATCATGATTTGAAGTGACTCGTTCAGCAGATTGAATCTCAATAGGGTGTTTTAATTATTTTTCAAACAATAATAATGGTTTTTTGATTTTTTTGTTTATTACTACATTATGAAATAGATAGTCAACAATAATGAATATCCATTACATAGGATCAATGATCTATTAGATAAATTATTTATTTATTAGTGGTTTAAAGATATCAACCTATGGTCTAGTTATCATCAGTTTTGAGTGAAATATATGGTTGTTTAAAAGAAAAAAATACTTAACATGATATGATAATTATCAATTTATATTCATGTTGTTTTGTGTAATGGATACAATTTTTGTGTCTATAGTTAGGATGATTCATGTTTTTTTATCAATATCTAGACTGATTTATGATCATGTTTTTTGATGATATTTGTATATTTTCCCCATATTTTGGAGATCCTAGAGAGTATTTGATAGTTGGATTAGATACCTTATTAGTACATTATATATATTTAATGATTTTAGAATTCATGTTTTTATTAGAGATGTGAAGTCCCTAAATCATGCCATTTTGGAATCAAGGATATTAGTGTATTGAGTGAAAGTAGTTTTTGTTAGGTCATAGGAGGTTCCCAAGTATTTATTAATTATTAAAATAATTCTTGTTATTTTCTAAATATTATCAGAACATTACCCATGATATACCTTATATATCCTTATCAATTATGAAACTAACTAAAAGTATAGTTATGTTCTTATTGTGTGATAAATTTAATTTTGTTTTCTAAGAGAAGAAGAAAACATTGACATCAATGCATATTTTAACTTTACTAGAGCCTAGAAAAATTTGATGCATATTGTTATTCTTTCGATGTGGAATTGTGATAATTGTTGATGAATGATAGTAAAGTTGTGCCATATGGTTCCGGAAAACTTAGGATGAAAATGATGAAATTCCAACTCATTATTTTGAGTTAAATACAGTTTTACATGAACTTTATAGATATTCGTGTAATTTTTTAGGTATAGGTTGATAATATTCACCTACAAAAGGATCCTGAAATATATATTTTCTATAAGGGATAAAAATATTTAGTGAAGAATACTATTTTATTATCTATATTATTTGGACTTGGAGATATTAAATACAATTAAGAATTAGACTGGTATCACTAATTATTTGAATTGGATTTCTTATGTGGATATTGTTTAGTAATTGAAAGTGGAGTGTTAGCATATGAATATCATCTCAGAGATACACCTTGGTGTGGATAAGGAGGAATGACATGTAGTTCTTATTCAATATATTATCACCATGTACTCTTTGGTGAGGGTAATGGAGGGACAAATTTATAATTCAGAATTACTAGTTTATAATGTAAATCTATACGGAATAGAGTTTGTGACTAAATTGATTCTTTGAGGTGATTATTAATTGTATTAAAATTTTAGGCTTTATATTCCGATTTTATTATGTTATAAGGTATTGAGAGACAACCATATGTCTTAGTGCGATGTATATCATAGTTTTACTAAGATATACCTTTTTTATGACACTTAAAGATGCTGAGAATGAAATTGGACATGGATGGGTTTGTTTAGAGATTCATGATCTATTAGTGGGATAACATTGCGTATATATGAAAAAATAGTGATCTTTATTCCATCATTGTTCTATAATAGAAATGGAAAAGTACAAAACATGTATTTTGTGTCATGAATTTTGAGATAACTAATTTTGGAAGATTCTAGGTGAGGATTTATTGATCCATTGATGAATGTGTCCTTTTTTTCTAATCAAGGAGACTTATATAGTTAGGGATATTAGTAAAATATATGTTAATGATGTATTAATACATCATGGGATATACCATAGAATAATATTATATTATGAACTGATATTCAGAACATATATTTTGAAATAATTGTTGAAAAATTTAGAATCTAAAGTAAAGTTGACTACACCTTATCAACCATAGTTGAATGTAAAATATTAGTATACCATCACAACCCTAGATGGTTTTAATCTAGAATGTTTCATTTACATTGGTGATGTGTTGGAGGATTATCTATCATTGTTATATATTTTATTATTATTTTACAAACCAAACATTAAGTCAAATATCACAATTTAAGGCTTTGTATGGGATACCTTGTGTTAATCCTTATGATGTATGTAATCCATGGAGGATTCCATTGATAAACCATCATAGTTTAAGATACTTACCATAACATGTAAATATTAATGAATATGATGATTATATTTCATAATAGGTATAAGAATTATTCTAACCACACAAGTCTACGACTTGAGTTTTTGGACGTGGATCATGTCTTTTTTGGGTCACACTAAGGCGTGGAATCAACAAATTTGTAATAAAGTATTGTTAGATCCATATTATTCTACACAATATAAGGTTATGGATATTATCATGGAAGAATCATACAAATTAGAAATACCTCATATGTATGTTGTTCTGTATGTAGTCTGTATTTTTTAGTTGAGAATGTGTGAATTGTATACTTATCCTGTGACATAGTGTAAGGATTTAGATATCACACATGATGCCAATTTTCCCATGAAGGTAATGATAATCATTGATCATAGAGACATGTTTTTTAGGTTTTAGGTGAAACACTGGTATGAGTGTTATGTATATATTAACATGCACATGAAAGGAATTTGGTATAAGATACCAAAATGATGTACTAATACATGAAGTTCTTCATTGGTGATGCTCAATGATGATTCCATGGGATAAAAATCCTTTTAGTGTGGTGTTTATAATGAACACCTTTATAGAGGTTTTTACTAATATTGGTTTCATTTAAATGATTTTAGATTTGATTTTGTGGCTGTTTTAGGATTATGAGGTGAATAGAAATGAATGGGAAATAGTATACGGGGGATGTTCAGTGGAAACCCCAAAGAGGTAACTAGATACTCATATATGTGGTGTTGGGTACCTACTGGTTGTTCAAGAGGATTAGGTCTCTGAGACCAAACATTAGGTGAAATGTGTGAATACACCACATACCTCGTGGGACACTAGGTCTTATATGATTTTTATGCAGTTTCCTAGTGGACCCCAAAATGTTTTTCATTATAAGGGAAGATCAATAATTTTAAGGTTCATGATTTTATTCATATCTTGATATCTTTTCAATTTAGGTAACATTTGGATGAAATTTGAAAAAATTTTGCAGACCTAAATACATATATTAATTATCTAACATTAAACAACAATTATTGATTCAATTGAACTCATATTTAAGATTATATTAGTGTGTTGTTTTAGTCATGACATGTTTTTCTTGAGAGATACATTTTTTTGAAAGTGGGGAGGGTTATGATTACTTTTTCATTCAAATTTTAAATTTATTTGTTTTAGTTCATTTAATTCTCTGATTATTGAGTTGATATAGTTTATAAAGATATAGGCTTTGATTGTATTTCTTTTATTCATTACAGTATTTGACCTCCTAATTTCACATGGATTTGGATTTTTTATTCATGAACTACATGATGATTTAGGTTTTAGATTAATTTTATGTGTTTCTTTTATTTTAAATTGAATTAATTATGGAATGATAAATTTGTTATGATTTTTTAGAATCTAATTGTGACATAAAATTTTTGACATGGGGTAGAAATTGGGGTCAGAACTGATTTACATGCTAAAGTCATATGGGAGTGACCAATATGGATTGTGGAAATTAAATGAATAATAATGTTGTGGTTTTAGGATTTTTTTATAGAGATATAAATTATGTGAGAATAATGATGTAATTAGTGTCAAAAACTACCTAATAAATTCATGTAATGTGAGTATGAAAGTTTATACTATATCTGGGAATAGTTTGACACTATTTAGTGTGATAAATACGTTTAATTTATATAGTAATGATCATATTAAACTATGAATATAGTTTATTTGGAGGGGATATGTTAACTAGGTTGAAATAGTTATTATCCTTAGGCTTGGGGGGTTAATATTTTTGTATTGTAAGTTTTATAATTGAATTTTAATGATATAAATATGAGATTAAATGTTAAATGGAATTATTAACTATAAACATATTTATTATTTAACATTGGTATGAGTTGTATGGTGTTTAAACATTGATTTATGTTCTTTTTATGTGATATAATACTAATATTTTATGCATTTATATGGTAAATGAAGTTAAAATTAAATATTGATTTAATATGTTATGAAAAGTGAATAAAATGAAAACTTGAGTTATCATTGACTAGATGTGTTATTTTTTTTATATAATGTAAAAAATGAGAATTATTTGAGTGAATTTATTATGATATTTGTGATCAATGACTATGGTCACTTGTAGTTATCCATGTAAGATTTGATATATGAAATTCCATGACATGGAATGGTTAAGATTTATATACCATGATATGGCATGGTTGGCAACTAGGGATCAAATATATGATTTTCCATGTTTTATGTTGATTGGATATAAGGGATCAGATTCATAAGATGATATAGTACTAGAAATGACGGATGAAAATTTCCTATGTGCATGGTTGGACTTAGGTGAAGCGAAGAAACATATTATTATAATGGATTATTTATTGTCCTCATATAGTGGAAATGACTAAGTAATTTATAACTTGTTTGGTTGACATGATTGTGAAGACTCGATTATCAAATTTCTGAAATGTGTAGTAATTTTATAATATCAAAATTAAAATGTTTTATAAATTTTAGTTCTTAATCATTGAGTTTGAATTATTTGATCTGACTTCAACAAATGTTTATATTCACTGGTAATATATATTCATATTATGTGTGCATTTAGATTATATGGATGATGATTCATGTGAAGTAAACGTGCCTCCATAGATGGAATTTGGTCTTTTAATATAGATTATATATTATTTTATTATCTTTTGGATTCTTGAAAAGTAGGCACCCCACTCTTCCCTTTTCAGATATTTTAGTTTTACCCCATATGTTTTGGAATGTATGAAATACATATGTGTATTATTTTGTGGAATGGATTTTTTAGATAAGCTAGGAAATTATTTTGATATTATAGAATTTATAATGTTATCATTATATATTATTTAATATTGTGTGTCATATTTTATAATCATTTTATATGATTGTCCAATGAAGATTAAATTTCCCAAATGTGTTATATGAAACACTTATAGTTAGTTTCCTACCTCAACTATCTATAGATTTCATTTAAGTCCAAGAAATATTTCACCCTGGTGGTGTGGTCACATTTGGTTGTGATGTCACACATCTCAATAAAAATAGTTTTTTTTCTAACCATTCACATAAATTTTTATAGGGTTTTTTTTATGAATGACTTATCAATTATAGATTTGTCATATATTGATTGTCTTTTGGAAGAGTTTATATTCTGAAGATCTAAAATAAATTTATTTTCAAATCTATTATTTCTATTAATTTTAAAATAATGAGATTCAATATCTAACTCTTCGTTATCAATAAATTAGTTTATAATTGTAATCTTGAATCAGTCAAAATTATCTCTTTATTTAAAATATAGTGTTTTGGTAGATGACTATGGTGACATTATATCATTTTAGTATCTAATTTTTTATAATATATATACTATAAATTTGAATATTCACATTAAAATATTCATTTTTTTTAGTTTAAATATTCTATATAATATTTCATTAGTCGATGAATTTGTTATTAAGAATAGTGAGTTGATTTATAAATGACCCCTTTTATCATTTTTATTCCTTTCTTCATTAGAAGGATGTACTGATCAAACATAATGACGTTTATATAACTATTTCCCAACTTAATTTTAATAATGATATGAAAAACTAAGTATGTGTGTTTGTATATTATTTTTCATTTATAGTAGTTGAATATTAAAATTTCTCTTCAATGATATATCAGTAATCCAATCCTTTTGTGGAATACCATGTAAATTATTTGGAATTTGAATCATTAATTCTATGTTTTAAAGTCCTTCTACTTATAAACACTTGTATGGTGACAAAATATGATTATTTTACACCTTTTCTAAAATTGGTTTTCAAGATATTATATATATAAATAATTAAAAGTAACTTAATTTTTCATTAAAATTAAATAAAAGTAAATCATTCACAAGAGTGAAATACATTTTAATATTCTTTATGAAATAGGGAAGAATCTTATATATAATAAGTTATTATATAATGTAATTAAATTAATAAAAAAATAACCATAAAAAATTTGTTGATTAAAATATGTTAAGAAGGTTTTTTATGAAATTTAATAAAAACCCATAGTATCGAGATTTGTAAATGTTAAAAAATAATAACAACCTATGGATTATGATTACTACTAGTCGAATAAATAAATTAAGAATTGTTCTGCTACTTTTTTGATATCACACATTGTAAAACGATAAGGTATCCACTAAGGAAAAGGCCTCAAACCAATTTCTTGGTACTAGGTATTGAATATAGTTTTCATTGTGGATCTTTTTTTATATTGTGTTATAGAGGAAATTATACAATAATCTAAGTATTGGATCCAATACCATTTACTGTCTTATATAATATTCTTCAAGAAGTGGTGAGTTGATAATTCCATGTACAACCTTTTGTAAACAATGGTCATTAAATCAATAAATATGTGTAAAATATTAATGTTCATATAAAAAATTGGAAATACTTAAATTATAAACTTATAATGTATCATATTTATAGGAATTAGCAGGATGATAAGTTTATGATAAATTAATTCTTATATAATTAAATCACTCACTTAAAATTTTTTATATCCTATTAGAGAATCAACATTCATAAAAACATATTATAATAATGTATAATTATGTTAAATGAAAAAACAAAGGGAATTAATTAATTAAACCATTTCTAGTACCCATACATGATTAAAACCAAAAAATGATATTGAGTATTATTAAAAAAACCAAATAAATTCAAAATATGTAATAGATTGATAATGTAAGTGAAAAATATAAAATATTTTATATAGATAATGTTAATATTGTTTTAGACAAGTTATCATAACAATACAAATATAGATTATTTTTAAATTCCAATCCTCAAATATTTTTAACTTCAAACCAAAACCATGAGGAAAATATTGAGACAAGAACTGGAAAAATGTTAATGATCGTAGTTCCAAATTTTTTATGTTAATTTATTTTAAAACAACCATAAATTATTCAAAAATATATCGATGAATGAAATAATACAATTCCAAAGTCATTTTAAATAACATAATATAATAATAAATCAACTTCTTCCCTAAATATCATCATTGTTTTGGATTTAACGATGGAATTATTATGTGAATAAAAATGAATTTGTCCCTATTCCATTTTGAAATGAATACAAAAAGAGAGGATACATGTTATGAAGGATTAAAGATAATTATATAAAACCCAATGAGAAAAATCATTCTATTTAAAGAATATGATCAAAAAGATGAGAAAATGCATGTGCTAAACATTATAAGGGTTTAGTGATGATTCCTTTTGATCTCAAATGAAAATCATCTCAACTCTCTAAATTTATGATTAAAATGTTCTCTCTTTAATACTATATATATTTTTTTGGAATTTTAATATTGAGAAATATAGTATATTGATATTAATGGGGATTCTCACATGATCATTTCTTACTTAGTGGTAACATTTATTTTTCCACAAAAAGTTTTTATTAATATATAATAAGGACATATACTGTCATTTTAAATTTTTTATATTTTCTGATTATAATTGACATGGACTAATGTTGAAAACCATTTGTAATTAATTTGTTTGGAGTTAATGAAGAGATAGTTTTTGTTCATACGAATATAAAAAATATAACCTTTTATTGGTGTAGAATAGTAGGAAAAATATATATATTTTATATCCATTTCCAATCATTAATTTCAAGTAGTTAATTTCTTAATGTCATCCAAACATCAAGACACTATAGATGTGGAATTATATTATTATTCATTATATTGATATCATATTGTCTTACATGCTTTATGATTATTCTAATCATCTTTATCCTTGCTCCTATTTTGTAATAAAATAATCCAAGGGGACGATAATAATATTATAGAGATCATCACATGAATCTAATTCATCTATTCATTATTTTATCCATTTTTACGGGTTTATCAATTGTAACTATACTCTATATGATAACATCTATAGAGAATAAGTTTTTTCCACCTCATCATATATAGCCCATAATCCATTTGGTCTTCCAATATAAATTGGGGTAATTTTCACAAAGGTATTCACCATGATTAAAAATTTTCTATTTGTCGATATTATCTATTGAGTATATTGTGTTACCAATAAGTAATGTTTTCATGTTTGAATATGACCTCATAGATATTTCCACTAATTACATAACATAACTTCTAATTTATTGGATTTTTATATTATATTGGTGTTATACTAATTAGTCTATTAGTTCTAGTATATTAAATTATATCAACAATTAGTATTTACCTTTTAGTTCTTCATTATGTTATTTTATTGTTTTATGATTTTTTAATATGGTCTATATTTTATTATATTTTGGAAGGTAATATACTCAATGTTGTTATTACTTTTTAGTTTTAATATATATCTACCACTTTCATCTTCATATACAAATAAAATTGGGAAGATTTGTTTAGTATCAATATAGATGTCAAGTGATCATTAAAACATTAAATTATGAAGTAAAGAAAATATGATATATGGGGATTACAAAAAAAAAGAGATACATAATGCTTTTATGTAGGTGTTTGTTAATTTTAAATCACATAATTTAATCGTATGTACTTATTTTTTTCTTTTGAATTTAAGAATTTATAATATTTATTTTTAAAAAATAAATTCTCTTATTTTTATAGGGAACCATATTAGTGGACATTGGTGGTTTTATTATATGATAATTATTATATAAACATGATTGAGGTTTGAATTCATTATAAATTTTTAGTTTTCTTATAAATAATAAACCTTTAAAATAAAATATAGGATAAAATGAATTGAAAATAGAATTATAGCTATTAATATTTTCATTAACATTATTATTTAATCTTGGTGAGTTTTATTTCATATTTTTGGGTTTTAATAGATTCTATAAAAAGTGATGGTAATTAGTAATTTTTTTACAATATTAAACAATATATCCTTAGTATTATAATTTTATCAGTGGTTTGTTATTTATAGGTGTGTGGTAAGTCCAATTTAATGTTTAGGGTAATCATGGTCCATAGCCTGGTTTGGGGTGATCTATATGTTAGATTCCAAAATTTCAACTTGTTTAAGAGAGTTAAAATAATGAGAAATTTTTTGTACCCAATCCTAATTACTAGAATTAATTTTAAATGATTAAAAGTGTGTTATTTAAAATTTTTTTTCAAAAATATTTTCATTTATATGTATTCAATTTTAGTAATAGATGATTATATTGATTTTTTTACATTTTCTAGTTAATTTAAAAAATCAAACAACAGATATGTTTAATAAAATTATTCTTCATTATTGACTTATTTTTTGAATGGAAAATAGAAATTTATTTATTTATTAGTTAATTTTATTCATATATGATTTTTAATTCAGTAATTAATGATTTTATTTTATTTACATAATAAGATGATTATAATGTTTATGTGAGTCATAAGTTTTCATTAATATATTTATATAATTTTGGTGGATATATATTTAATATAGGTTTTCTTGAAATGATGATGGGGTTATAAGGATGTTTTGGATGATTGATTTATTTTGAATTATATTGGTATTTGAAGGATTTATCATGGGGATTAGAATAATATACTTGGTCATAATATAATATGTTTAAATAGTATTCAATGCATTTCCATTTTTGGTTTTATGACATTGATTGTTCGGTGACTAAAATTTGGGAGAGTATAAAGGTTTTGTTTTCAATATCATTGAAAATCGTGGGATTTACATCATAGGAATACATATTTTGGGATTAAGAAATTTATTCATGATAATTGTGAATGGTTAAAATGATGGAAAAATAGATTAAGTGGTTAGGATACTAGTAGTTTACCAGTTATAAAATAAATTCCTCATTATTTTTGTTTTATATTCTTTAATTCAAACATTCTTGGGATTTTTACCTTTATGAGAATTATATTTTTGTTTTTATATAATTGTGAGATCCATGATATGGTGGTAATTAATTAGTAATAATGTATGGTTTTTACTGTATTAATATAGGTGTTAGGACATATATTGTGAAACAATTGTTCTTTTTTTATTTATCTTAGCATATTTATTTTTTATGATTTTTTAAGGTGTTTATAAAGGTTTATTGTGACATTAAGTTTATTATGGGATCATTCATTTTCATGTTTTTTATTTCATTTAAAATTATTTTGGGGATTCTCTTTCAATATTAATCAGTGCACACAAAGGTTTCTATCCCATGGTATCATTTGAAAATAATGATCCTTTAGGCAGAGTTCTATCATGTAATAATGGTGAAACATCCATCAAATAAAAAATTTCATTATTTGAAGAAAAATTGAACTTTACGGAGTTATATGGGAAGATAATACAATAAAAACAAGGAAATAAATACCACCCAAAAATACACATTTTAAAATGAAATTATAGAACAACAATAAATAAACAGAATCTTCCACAATTATTTTTTATGATTTTTGATGGATTGAAACATGTCTCATTTACCATGCATCCCTATCACTCACACCCAATCCCATCACAAAATATCAAAATTTAATCATAATTTTAGAATAATCAGATTGTGATCATCATCATCAGTATATAAAAATCCCAATGAGATATCATCCAAACCACATACCACTATTACAATGCGAAACAAGGTGTTGAACCTTCCTATACACCACCCTACCCCCACAAAAATCATTTTAAAAACACTATAAGACCCTTTATCAGAAACATGAAGTGGCTCCCAAATTTATAATCACAGGAGAATTTCTTCTTGAAAAGAGATCAAATAACATTATAACTCAAAACAGATCCCCCATACATAATTAAAATAAACAACACCGACATCTACCAATAAAAAACAACTCTTCTAGACAAAACTATGGAAGATATATGGAAAATTATGCTTGGTTATATATAAATCAGAATATATCCCTAATAATATGTCCATACCATCTCCAATACATTGACCAATTATATCACAATTATAAGATTTAAATTATTAATAAAATTTCCCCACAATCATTTCAAACTGACACCTCCATAAGTAATCACTACAAATTCTACTACTTCCTTGAAAAAAATAGGGTGTGGATCATGGGACACTGATGACGCCTCAACCATCACATATCAAACAAACTAGATTAACTATCACTTTAGACCAGGTAAAGATGGAATATATAAATATATGGAAATGTGAGTGAAATAAATAGGAATGGATTTCACTAAAATATGTGACCATCGAAGAAAAATGGAATAATAGAATATCCCTAGAGTGATATAACCTATGAATCCTGGTGATATGAGTGTGAGAGATCAATTTAATGGGGGATAAGATGGAATATAAGTGAGGTGATGGGAGATGAAGCCATAGAGGAAGTGAACATAACTCCCCTTATAAATCATTATTGTGGTGAAAACCTAAAATGAAAGGGAGGGGAAACATCAACCAATGTGAATAATTCTACCATTATAATATTTTTTATTATTTTTATGAAATTATTATACAAAAGGATTCTTATACATATAGGTAGTTAAGATATGTCTATGGATATGGTAGTTGAATATAGTGTTAGTTTATTTAGAGTGATTACCATGATCTAATTGGGATCCAACCACATAGATAGTCTTTGACACCATATTTCTAATAATAAATTTTTATTCTCATGTAAGGAATAACTTGTATGAAAATTACAATGGTTGATTTAGTGGAATTGATTTCCATAGGACTCATTCCAATTAAATGATATATTTTGAGGGATTTAAGTATTATAATTTTTTTATAATGAAAATAATAATTTTTTGATAAAGGAAAATAAAAAATTTATCTTCAATAGTAAATATTATTTGAAAATAAATAGTGTTATTGGGTCAGTATTTGGATTTTTACCCTAGGGTTAGTGTTGTGTAATTTTTAGATGACATTTAGTCACTATTACATCAGTATATATTAATTATAATAATTTTTTAAAAATATATAATAATTCTTAAATGGCCAATAACCATAGATATATGATTCACATTAATGGAATGTGATACAATAATGATATAGGTAAACATTTTAAATGCATTAGATTCCCTGAAAAATTTATGATTTATATAAATATACTTTCAAAATAGATATTTACAAGACTTAAGCGGACTATATAAATGTAATAATTTACATCATAACATGGGATAAAGTCCATTGGAATTGTGACTATGAATAATGTTCATGAATTATAAAGGATAGAAGTAATGACTAATTTTATTAGTTACTAATAAAGTCAAAGTTATAGTAAAAATAGGAAAACAATTTTACCATTAAATTATAAAACACTATAATGAAGGATGTCAAAGAATATAGTGTATGTCATATGATAAATACAATGAAAATTAGGAATAATGACTTGAACCATATAGAATTATATAGTGGAACCCTTCTTATAATTATGTTGTTATATAGTGGTGAATGACTAGGGAATATAGTGGAAGTACCTTGAGGTGATTATGATGTATTGAACATGAATTGAAGTGAATAATGTAATTTATTTTTTATTATGATGAGGTTTTTTGGATTTTGTAATAAATCCATTAATATATTACTAAATTATTTATCACTTTTGTTTGTATTGGGAAGGGAAAATCAATTGTGGATGATAGGGTTTATAAAATAAAAAATGGTAAGTCTTTTGTAACTAATGTTACATTCCCAAATTTGAAATGGTCATATTTATATCTATGTTCAATAAATTCTATTTTTATTAATCTTATGATAGATGTACATACATCACAATAGGACATTGTGGTTGATATCTCATATACTCACTATTTTACTCAGGATATATTGGGATGAGTGCTTCCTTACTTATCTCATAAAATAATCTAGGGTGTGATGGGTGAGTAATTATAATTTTTTATGCTCCTACTATCCCAATTTTTTTGGGTTATGATATCATATATATACACACACACTCTAATAGATAGATATTGATGGGATATTTATCTAGGGTCTTAAATATGTGATTGGTATATATGGATTGTTCTCAAAAATATCATATAAGATTATTAATTGGATAGAAAATATACAAAGATAAAATGATACTTATAATCTAAAGCATATGATATGGGGATAATGATGATATATCAAAGACTATCTCACCTTTTACCCACACAAGTAAGTGGTTTGCTGACAATATATATAGCAGAAACCCTAAAAATATTTATTTCATTCAATATCCTAGTATATAGAATTTTCCTGCAAGATATATATTTTTATTTGTTCCCATACATGTATTCGACATCACCACTCATATTTTAAGGTGTTTTTTTCAAAAAAGGTTTCCCTGATACCACTATATTTTCTTTAGTTATTGTTTTCTGATGTGTTACCAGACTCTCGGGGGTCTGTTCTATAAAAATATTCCATCTTTTTTTGAAAAGGTTATATTTATATTTTCATTAGGTTACTCAATTTATTAATATTATGTAATTTATGGGGGTGTCATGGGACCCATATACTCTTGGAGGGATAATTATTAGACCATGACATAGACATGATTACCCAGTTTGGCAGTAGGCATCTAGCGAATGCTGACTAGGTACCTGATGGGTGTCTGTTTTTTATTTTTATAAGAATTTATTTTAATTAACTAATTAATTTATAAATTTTGATAACTAATATATTTCATTATTTTAATCTAATAGTGGCATAAAAACCCCTCTCCATGTTTTCTCCTTTTTCGTCTTCAATTTCTAGTTCACCATATTTAGTGGTGGGATTTGACAATAATCAATCATGGTGAGTTACCTATGGTAAGGGTGAGAATCGTTACCCATATATTTTCTATTCAATTTTTTTTAGTTTTATGCACATATTTTCTCTAATTTCCCTAATTCAATATCTTTTATTTGGATTTCGACTATTTTAATATGATTTGTCGAGTGATTTCCACTAAGAATGCTTCTATTGAACAAAGGTAGGTGGTTAATAATCTTTCTATAAGTATAAGAAATCATTCATGTTATGTGAAATACATGAATTGGATAAATATATATGAATAAAATAAAATTAAACAATAATTATTCCCATAACTAGGTTTATGTTGGGTAGGGATAACTATAATCACTATGAACCTACTGATCCCCATGGCTTGTGGTCCTAACAACAAATGAATATAAATATGAGTTAATGTTTGTCAAAAACTAAAATCAAGATCCATTATGTATTCTATTGAGTAATTTTATAATGATTGGATTTTATAAAATTTCTTTTTAGTCTCATTGAATGGCAGAGAGGTGTGGAATTTCAAGATGTTAGTGAAAGAATTTATAATTTAGGGAACTTTTGGTATCCAAAAATCCTATTTGAAATTTCTAGATTCAATATTAGTTGATTGATATTTTATACATTATTTTTATAAAAAACATTTAGGATTTACCATGTATTAAATATTAGAAATAGGTATGGTATGTGAGGAACAACATAGACTAGATTAGACCTACTATGTATTGGAGTCTTTTTGAACCATAAATTAAATTTCCTATGTACGTTTTACTCATCCATTTATTACACAATATTTTGAGTTGGATTATTTATATAGAACGACATTTCATTTATATTGTATATCGATTCAATTTTCTTGAAATGTTAAATCCCATTGTGTTATTCATGACAATGAAAGTTATACCCATTACATGATATGTCCATGAATTTGATTGTATTCATTTTATTTGGGGAAAAAACCAACTCATACCATAAAATTTATGACATTTAAAGTAATTAGGGTGTGCTTCTATGCCCAATTATTTTTTGTTACCTATTAATGTGTGGTGTACTACCAATGGTGTTATTCTTATAAGGAACGGGATGAGATGATCATGTGAGAGTAATTATCACGGGACATGATAACATCCCTTATGATATTTACTTGGACTAGAGATCATATATAATTATTATTATGTCTAAATTTAGGTATTTTATTTTATATTATCTGATGGAATTGATACATAATGTCCACTACTATATTATTTCATGGTATGTTAACCCCTTTCTCTGATCAATTTTAAGGACATACTACCCATGATTTTTCAACTATGTTTTGACGAGTTTTTATTCCAAATATTATGTCCTAAAATATGTCTAATAACCTATAATATATCAAAATAAGTAGACTCATAAAATCACATAAATTGTCTTCATAGAAGGCCCAAAGTGCATTCTGGGTCACCACAATCTTATAGAGAGAATAATATATCATATATAGAGAATATTGAAAAACATTCACAATAAAAACACATATGATACGAAATAAAAAAACTAGTGTAAAATAATCAATAAAAATAATATATATTTTTTATACAATAACTACAAAGATCACAACCCACATTGGGAAATAAGCCTAAAAAACAACAACAAAAATCGTCAACAACATGGAACCATGAAAAAACAGTGGGCCGAACTCAACGTGATCATCTGAAACATCCATCCCAACACCTGATGTGAAGCACAATCAAAGAGATTATTCCTCGACACAATGCTCTTCTGTTTAGCTATATCTTATAAAACTAAGGCTATAAATTCTGAGAGGAAACATTTTAATGCGAGAACAAATTCCTTGAATGATACCACCATGCAATTTATTGAATTTTTAACCCCATACATTGAATAGTTCATATATAAAACTGATATCTAAAAGGCATCAAAAGAAATATTTTTCTATTTATAAATAATCCTTTGGTATAATTTTTAAATTCATTATATTTCTTTAAAATATTATTATATTAAAATAAATATATAAATATGAAATATAACATATTCAATTGCATTGAAAATAATTAAATCATCTCTAAGAATTAATTAACATATCATAAACATGTAGGAAAATAGTAATATCAAAATATCATGAATTTAATATTATATCAATGAAACCAAAATTGGAAATTTCTAACACAATAGTGTACACAAACAAAACACTAAGAAATATATAAGAAACATTATGAGAACATGTGAATCCTAAGGTCTAGGAACCATTATCCCTCAGAAAGGATACCCCTAGTATCTTCAAAATGGAGGGAACCTCCCATTGTGATTTCTATCTCCACTCTAACTCTTTTATGCTTAGTTTTTTCTCATAACCCATTTTATCCCCATATGAAATACACTACCATTACATTTTAGGAAGACAAAAAAATTACATTATAATCATTTTCCGAGGAATAATCCATTTCAAATAAAATCCCACATCTCCATAAAAAATTTCCATAGCAACACACAATGCTTTGGGAATTTAGAAACCATTTCCATTCTGAATATATCATTGAGGTATTTTTTCAAGAACATAAAGTGAATAAAATTATATTTCCAAATAAAATCAATTATTAAAACCCATTCTATATCCCAAAAGTCAAATACAAGTTCCACAATAAATTTCATAATAAAAAACAATGGAAATGATCTCAAGAAAAAAAGGCATGATAAGGGTTAGACCATAAATACAGACACCTAACTCATGAATGAAGAAAATGATGTTTCTTTATTGGCTGATGATGCGAAATGAAAATATTATGTCCTAAAAAACCTATAACAAAAATTATCAAAAAAAAATAAGGACCAAAACCTATATATTTAGTAATTATAGACTAATAGTGTTCAATCATGATAAGAGGAAGAAATGTCAAGAAGATATCCTGGTATAGGAGGAGAAACTGAGAGAAAAAAATTACATCAATGGAATACAATAAGAGTATTCAAGGATAATTATTGAATCAATGGGGAGAGTCTCTAAAGCATCAAGGAGTTCATGGTTCGCACTAATAGGGATTTTGGAGGTGACTAATGGTAAAAAGGCCAAGGTAATAAGAGTAACATTCCAATGTGAAATACTCAAATTTGGATACATAGTTAGGACACATGGTTCAAAAAATCATTCAATTACTATATTTTTACACTTTACATTGAATAAAATCATAAAATTATCTATATAAGGTTAAATGCTTAGAATGGTTTTTCTCAAGACATGCGATAACCACTAAAAAATCCAAAACATCTGCACGATTTCATGGTGGAGGTTGAACTGTTAGAGAATATATGCTCAAGTCATAAAAAATGACACTTGAAATAATAGAACAATATTAGATTATTAATACAAGATTCTCCCTAATCATGAAAATATCCAATTTTTCTCAAAAAATTGAAAATTCAACCCCTACTCATTAATGAATATAGAACATCAAATAAATAGACCAATATGAAAATTATCCATACTCGTAGCCTGAAGCGAATCATAACCCCAAATAATTATATTCCAAAAAATGGTCATGATCATGAACCATTATCATCATGTACTAATGAACCCATGTATCATGGATTCCCCTACCATATTTACACTTCAGTTGAACCAATGGAATCATATTTCTACAATATAGATTATAATGACTGTCTACTATATGAACAAGTCTTTCAATCGCTGAGGTGTCACGTTCAATCCCAATATCCTCCCACTCAATGAGTTGGGATGATTATAGCTAATTATTCTTAGACTGGGAAACATAGAACATATCATGAATTGATTTCAAACAAGATGGTATGTCTAATTAATATTCCATCTTCCTAATTCATTCCCCAACCTCAAACGGGATGACACAATGTGGTAATAACATACCCTGATTCCCCAAGAACCTATGTCCCAACCAAAGAGATAATTTGAGAAACATTCAATAACCTACCTCAAAGTCCAACTAATGATGGAACCAATCTATATAATATCTTTGTGACTCTTAACTATCACTAACATCTTCCTAATCAATTTCACAATATCCTTAATATCATAATGTATGTTTAATCCAAACAATGACTATTATCCAGCCTATTCCAAACAAAGATGTGACCTTAAAGGCCTCACATAAATGACTATGGTAAAATCTATATCAAATAATTATTATTGTTGTATGGATATTATACTATGGGTAGGTATTTCTCCCATTATCTACTATATTTATGAAAAAATTCTAAAAACAAGTTTTCATGAATCTTAATGGCTCACTCACTCATTACATCCTTTAATGGATGATCATCCATGATCATCCTTAATTACATTTCCATTAGTATCTAAAATCCAATCCAGATCTTGGATATAACATGATAGTATATATTATAAATGATATCCTGTTAAAAAACATGACGTCTTATTGTATATCAAACAAAAAAGTTCCCAAGATCCTCTTCTCTTTCCAAATGATTAATATGCTGTAAATGTGAGGGTATCAGTAGTTAATCAACAATCAAATATATTAAATCGTTACCACTAAATGAATGAGGTGTAACAAAAAAATTACATGTATTTCATATCCGATATCCATACTAGAATTTGTAAATCGAACTATAACTAGTAAGTATCTCATGTTCCACCTTGATTTTATGACATGTGGGGAACCAAGATACAGAAATTGTAATCAATCAACTCATTCATGACCACTAATAATGACATATCTAGTCATGTTATATCTTGGTGGCTTCACGATGTATGGAAAACATGATTAGTTACCACTAATCATCATATACTGCATCAAAGCTACCCGAACAACCATTCTACCTCAAAAGCATAAAAAAATCAATTGGGAGACCAAAGCCAATAACCTGATGTATCTGCAACATAAAAAGACATGCTAAGAAAATGGCACTACACATACTCATCCTTTCTAAATGGAATATGGACATCTATAAATAATATAGTCCAATTACAAGATAGTAATTTTTGAATATCATCACCCCCTTCATCCAAGTGTATCTCTGCAAACAATCTCATAAACCACTATTTCACTGATTCTATTTCCATCAATGTTAGTAATTTTTTTGATCTAATAATTTTTCTCAAAATTAAATTTAATGAGGGTGTTGAAATATAGAAATCAACAATTTTTAGATAATCCACCCAGCATCTCTATATCTAATTGAGATCTCTCTAGGAGAAAATATATTTCAGAAAATTGAAATCTAATACACCCCAAAATGGTAGTGGAACCAAGTCTCAAGAACATGAATCACCACCTCAAACTAAGATTATGAGTTAGATAGATCATATCCTGAGGGAATAATTGAAATATTATATAATGTATTATTGGTATACCCTATATCAGGACACAATAAAAACCCATACATGAGGTATTTAATTTGAAATGAGGACCTTTACATGGAGCAGGAAGAATCTAGACAAGATCTGAGTTAATATCACCATTAACTAATAAAATTATTTACGACATTGATCCACCCAAACATAATTTACATCCTTATAAATCTATTCTATCATAGTGGATTAAAATTTGTAAAAGTATCATACAAATAACCTATAATAAAAAAATCATTCCAAGAAATTTCAGATCTAAAATTCATTTCTAGTTCACTACAATGAATTTACCACTTGAGTGTTTCTAGGATCCATTGACACATAGTTTTTAAAAATTATATGTCCTATAAGTTTCACCACTTAAATCTAGAACATATTTTGGATAGATTTTCATACATGTGAAATTCCCTTAATATTCCAATGATGATATTTTGATACTCAAAACGATCCTTCTATAATCTGGAATAACCAAGAATATATTTCACAATGATAATGATAAATGAATTTATGAACTGTTGGAGGATTTAGTTCATCAACTCTACAAACACCACAAGAGTGCTTGTATGATCAAATGGGATAACCAAACACGCATAAATCCCATATGTGATCTTGAACACCATCGTAACACTGTCTTCCTCCTAGACCCTTATTTAATGGTATACTAATATCAAATCAATTTTTAAAAACCATCAAGCCCCTTTATACAGATCAAAAAGGTTATAAATCATATGAAATGGATATTTTTTTCTCTATAATCACATAGTTGAGTTTTTTGTAATCAACGCAAAGCTAGATACTACCACCCCCTTATATAGTAAAGAGCACTGGAAATTACCATGTTTAAAAATAAGGATGAATAAATCCACTGGACACATGATCATAAATCTAAGACTTCAATTATTTCAATTTTGTGGGTTCCATATGGTATGGTGGTATGGAAATGGTTTTCATCCACAATAGTGACTCTATGAAAAACACAACTTCGATGTGGGGAAGTAACCCATAGAAATTATCTAAAAAAATATTTGGATACTCACTCACAAAAAAAGGAAGATGGAAAATAATAAATGGATTATTGATATTATGAAGTACCTCTAAAAAATAGAAGGAAATCAACTCATCCCTTGGAGAAATTGGACATTTCCTCTTATCCTTGGATCCCACTCAAAGTGGAAGACATGATTAACTTAATTAGGAGAAAGAAACAATACCCAATGGTGATATAAATCAAAATAAGAATTATATCTAATTATGAAATCCATTCCTATGATAAGATCAAAATTTTCAACATCAAGGATTGGAAATCCTCATCTTGGTTCATCGTCGATTATTATCAATCGAAACATAGAAAATTTATATCCCTACTCCAATTTTTTTACAAAAGGAGTTGAAAGAGACATCAAGAAAGTCTTAACCTCCAAAATAAATCCTAATTTTTCTATAATATTTAATGATATATAACTATTATATACTCCTATATAAAATAAATAGAAATAGAATATTCTATGAACACCGTACATATCATAGTACCTAGTCCCACCTTTTTATCTTATAGTGTACACTCTTCTACATACTGACCTCAAACCTATCATTTATATTTATTTTCTATCTAATAATATCACATAGAATGTGTTTGATATACCACCCCTTTTATTGAACTATTTCTAATCTAAGATACCTTAGTAAAGGTTTATTCAACTCTACTTCCCAATTATTCTCTCTAAAAAAATTTCTAAAGATACCCAGATTTCCCCCAAGTGTGATACACTCTGTGTATAACCTTACAATCAGGACTGAGAATCACTTTTTCCAACACCAGTAACCAAGTAAATGATTTTTTTATGATTTTCATTACAAATTCCTACTATAAACTCGATGATGGTCATCTCACTTCTTTTTCTAAGAAGAAAAGGAACTATGGATACTTCCTTCTACTAAAGATGATTTAAAGAGACATTAATTACTATCTATGTACACTTTATCATTAAATACCTTGTCTATGAATTCTAAATAGGTGGGTTGGAACATAATAATAAACCTAGATTGAATATACACCTATAAACCCATTTCAAACCTCCAGGACTTATGATAATCATTGAAAACAAGCTCTAGAGACTTGTTCACCAACTTTGAAAATAGAGTAACATAATCCTTGATAGAATGATCTCCCTACTCCAAGGAGTTAAAATCCCATTTTTTCTACTCTTAGTGTCTTGAGTTATAACTATTGGCCTAAGAAATTCTTGAATTTATTCAAATTGAGATCTTCATGGAACTTATATTAAATGAGAGATTCTCAACACTTCTGTAATGTCCATTAAATAATGTCTGTGTAAAACCCATAATTATATTCTTTTGGAGTTATTAAAAGGTGGAAAATCCTCTCATACCTCTTGATCCATTCCTTTAATTTTGTTAAACCATTATCCCCAAAAATGATTGATGGATACTGCTAAGTAAATTATAATGCATGGTTGACCTTTAATTTATATGCAACATTGGGGACTTGATTCATATAATGGATCTTACATATGATATTTTCCACTAGAAATGTAACAACTGGAGGAATCACTTATGGGTCTCACTCAATAAAAAACTCTCTATAAATCCCTAGAATTATTTTTAAAGGTTCTATAATCTAGAAAAAAGAGGAAAAAACCACATTGAAAAGAACTCAATCATTTTAACATAAATAGAATATAAAGATCTAAAGAAAAAGGATAAAACCAAATTCAAATGTAATTTTCAACCACATATTATGCATGGTAACTTGAGGAATTTCTTAAAAGTAAGATAACCAAGAATAGTTCCATACAACTACCCAAGTCCCAATAGTTCTATCGCTTTTATATAAATATCCATTAGACACACGATGGTGAGACAGAATAATATGCATAGGATATAATGAAATATGATGTTTTGATAGTAATTTGTAATAAATAAACCAGAGTAAACATATAGAATCATTAAACTCAACCCTATATGAGGCTCAAAGTAGATTCTGTACTACCACTGGTGGGAGATATACACCTCAGTATATTATAAAGAGAAGATATGAATGATTTAACCCTAAATAAATATATGATATAAAATTAATAAATATATTAAAGAAACATATAAATATAATATATCATAGTTTATACAAGAAATAGAAATGTCACTACCCACATCAGGATAATAAGGTCTGAAAGAATAAAAAAAGACTATTAACAACATGTAACTCAAAACATCCCTTGAGTCTATATCCACAAGACCATAAGTCGCCTCTATCCTAACCCATTAGTAGAAAACAAAATCAATGGGATTTATCCTCTACATGATGCTCTCCCCCTTACCTATATCTTGCAAAACTAAGGCTAAAAATAGCTAAAGGAAAAGTAAAGTGTGATAAACAAATCCCCATTGGATACCACCAAGTAATATATAAAAATACTAACCATGTCCATTTATTATATAATATTTAAATTAAATTTATTAAAAATATCAAAAAGAAATAAATTTCCATTTATAAAACAAATTTTTGATTTCATTTAAAACTTATTTATTTCTTTTAAAATCATGTCATATTCAAATAATCAATTCAATATTATATACCACATATCTTATGGGAAAACAAATTATTATACAGTTTTCAAATAACAATATCTATATCCTAAACATGTTGGAAAAAAATAGTATTTAAAGTCATGCAATGAATGTTATCTCAATGAATGTGAATTGGAAAATCCAAGAAATAAGGGTATACACAACCAAACTAATGAGACACATAATAAAACACTAGCCAACATATGTGACTTATATACCTTGTTAACCTTAATATCAAATAAAGGATACCCTAGTAGCCATGACATCAAGGGAATACCCCCTTATGATGGATAATTACACTATGTATTATAGATGTTTAGATTTTCAATATATCCCAATGTCTCCTCATGTGTAATTATATAATCATTACATTTCAAGAAAATGAATCATTGTTTCATAAATATTTTCCATGGTATAAGACATTTCAATGAAAACAAATAGTTTTATAAAAAATTTATTATAGTGAACTATACCCCTTATGTTCTTGAAAACCCATTTCCCTTTAAAAACCATATTTCAGGCATTTATTCAAACATATAAAATTCAAAACATTTTGTTTCCAAAACAAAAAATTTTCAAAACCCCTTTTATAGCCCCCAAAGGAAGATGAAAATTTTAAAACCAAAATTTCACAATGAAACCTAATAGAATGAATCTCTAGAATATAATGCATGCCCTTGGTTGACTGTAGGATGGAGAAACCAACCCCAAGAATGATGGAAATAACATTTCCTTGTCTACTAAAGATGAAAATTGAATATTTTAGGCCCTCACAAAGCTAGATCCAAGAGAAACATTAACAATTCCCTATAAAACCCTATAAACATGAAAATTACATCCCAATATGGTTTTATCCAGATATGAGGAAGAGGGGTCAAGAATATATCTAGAGAAAAGAGAATAAACCAAGATAAATCTAATCATACATCAATTTTATCCATCAATAATGATTAAGGATCACAAAGGAATCAACATGGAGAGATTTTAGATTGTCAAAGAACTCCTGGTTAGAGTTAATGATGAATTAAAAGGTTATTATTGTTTAATATTATAAATGGCATCATGGAAATTTTCTATTATAATTTTTTTCATTGGGTCATATAGTTAGGTTTCATGGTTTGAGAAGCCCGAAACTAAAAAAATAGTGCCAATGTCCATTGAAAAACATTGCATGGTAACCTGGAGAAGGTCGCATGGTAAGAGAGACAATACTCAAGTTTTTCCAGAGCTACTAGAAAAAATATAGGACAACCACATGGTTTCTTATAAAAGGAAATATTTTTATAAAAAACATTATCAAAACCTAAAAAACACTACTATAAATATCAAATCAATATAACATGGTTATTGCATGGTTAGAACTAACCAGGATTCAAAACCATATGCCTGAAATATTTTTCCAGAAACATCAAAATTGAAACTCCCACCTCTAAAAAAATCTATAACCTAAAAATTGGTAGAAAAAGATTAAAATTAACCATAACTATGACCTAGAGTTAATTACATGGTCAATGTTCTTATGATATATTTAGAGATACCTTGATACTATTTAAATAAATTAGGGTTGCATAGAGGTGGTTCTGTAGTACTTGTGGTGGTGAAATTTTTTTTATTAATACACATTTTATTTACTTATGAATATATAATTTTTTTATTCCCTTTTATTTTCAATATATGTTATAGAAGCTATTTTTAGTAGCCTACTAACTTTTAATCACACCCTACTCAGGTGTTCGAATACTCAAGAAGATATTTTAGTTCTTGATCTAAGTAGGTGAATGGGTTCATCTATTGATGGATTAGCTATGGATCATAATAGGCACTATGATATGGGGATATGTATGGACTCAAGATCCAATTTTTCTATCATATCCATCATTAATACTATTTTTAGGGATTGTGTTATATAATCTTCCCACAATTGATCATGTTTACTTCTATATAATAACAATACATTATGACTACTCATATCCATACAAGTTTACTTTTTTATTTTAAAACACTTTTAAGGGGATAGTGAGAACCCTCTCAAAAAGTTCTAACTACCAAGGAAACTGGTTACTTATTAAACACAAGTTTAAGGAGATTAGTATATACTTCCCTAAATAGTATCCAAAGGAGAAAACTTACCTGATAGTCTAGATATTTATCTATGTTTTATTCATCATTCCATGCAAGGTATTCCCAAGCTTTCATATTTCCTGCTTTAGTTATCTTCTACATATTGAAGCCTATAATCAACATAAAATGTTTCTTTTCAATACATTCTGCTTGATCCATGGATAATTCCACTTGAATCAATCTTTCCATCATTTGGTCAATGTCTTACCTCTCCGCCTTGATCACCAGGACATCCTACTTCATTTGTGTGCCATAATTAATGAGTAGTATCATCTGAGTTTCTGGATCCTCTACATTCTGGCACTGAAAGCCGTCTAGAGAACCTACCGCACATTATTGTCCAGGGGAAATAGCATCCCACTTCACCAGCCTCTTATCCTCAAACTGCAGATGCACCTCCACCTCATTTTCCTTCGAAGTTCCTTTCACCTATAATTGAGGCTCCATGGCGCCAACCTATTGAAACTCCTCTCCTTCCTCTAACCGGATCTCATGACCCATGAGTTTACGCTCATTTTTGGCCGACCGTGTCTCCATCGGTTAAGGAAGATAAGGGTAGTCCTTACAACCATTAGGTTTCGGATTCAAAGAAACTATAAAGATCCCCATGTACATATTTTACTTCTTCGATTTCCTTCTCCTTTGTTTGTGGATACCTTTACCAACTCTTTCCAAATTAGTGTCATCTGCTGGCTGTCCGTCTCCAACAAAATCAGTCTCATTCGGGTAGTTGGAGTTTCCTTCAATCACTCCCTGACTACTTAAACTCTCAAATTGGTTGTTTAGGTTGTGGCATGACAACATCCTCTCCAGGTTGATTCTGTGACTGGTAATCAACATGTTGCCAACAACATGTGCAGGCTTCTACCACTCTTGACCGTCCTTGAGCTTACCCTTGCCAGTAAATGTACCACCCTGTCATATTTATTGTAGACACCAACACTCACTACCTCTGCATAGGTACAAGGATTAAGACTCTACATACCATTAGAATTGAGTCCAACCGATCTAGTAGAGTACCCCTGGTCTTGAGAATATGCATTGTACAAATCCACAGATGTCTCCACCACCACATAGGTCTAGGCACCATGAGTAAATGATTTTTTGTTCGGAGGACTCACCAGATCACTCAACAGCCTGTTGATGATCTATGATGCATTGGGTTCAAGAGGTAAGCTCTTAAACGATTTTTGGTTTATTTCTCCATTTGAACATTAGATATCCTTATACTTTCTAGTCCCCTTGCCAGAACTGGTGCAACCGTCTCATGACCCTTCAGCAGTCCTAACTAGTTGATAGTCATGAATAGTCTTATTGAAACCTGAGTCACCATGCTCTCTCTTCAACCTCACTGACATCTGGATTACACGTAATCAATTCGTTCTGAACAAAAGAAGGGAGGCCATACCCCCCTCTACCCTGTTTATACATCTTGTTTTCATAGGACACAACATCCATGCCACTAGAACAACTTCGACATCATCTGTAAGAATCATGACCCAGACGACGACAACAAAAACAAAAAGGAACCCAAGAGCCGTAACACACCTTTTGATTCCAGTGGAGATCTCCTCCAATATCAATTACAATGGAGTCTAACTATCCCTTTGAGACATCAACATCTATACAAATTCCTTGGGATACTAGATGACACATGGTGCTGGTGCAGGAATCCGAACAGAGGTAGCAGCCGATCATATTTCTGATTAATGAAATAATTGGCGGATTCTAGAAAGGTAGTGGAAGGCTAGGAATTGAAATCTATAACATCATAAATGGGGAGTTGCGCATCAGATGAAAATCAAAGGACCATCAAAATAAATTAAACCAAAATCCATCGAATGCTCATAGAGCAGAGGCCCAAGCATAGATCAGATCTTCCGCAGACGAAAATCAAATCCGAATATGCTTTGAATCTAAAAGACCTACCACCACCTGATCCTGTAGCTTCCATGAAGAGAAAAAAAACCTATCTAAGGTGTCAACCGAGGGCCGCTGCTTTCCAAAACGAGTGACTAGGGTAATATCCAGCATTGTTGAATCATTCGTGAACTCCAAGAGAGAAATCAGAATTGAAGGAACACCATTCACAGAAAAGTGGAGTTTACGGTTCACTTCGATAGGAGGAAACTGAGGTAAAAAAGATGGTTCAGTGAAGGGAGACAAGGAACGATCGCAAGAGGGAAAAGGGATCGAGGGAGGACTGTCAACCCCACTCCACTGCTTGAGTGGGACAGGGAGGGGAGGTGGGGGTGCGATCATGACATATGCCATTGTCGCCATGGCCTCTCGTGGAAGAGCTTCCCCATCACAGAGGGCTTTCCTACTCATATAGTTATAACAATAGAGTGTTATTCACATACCAATATCATGTTTCTATGAGGCTCACCTTTTCATTCAACTTCATATTTTGATGAATGTTACATATATTGTGATTTATGGCTATCGGTTCAAATGATGGTATAGTTTCCCCAATCTACACAAAGATAATAATTGGTGGTTGAAAAATTCTCCTTTATAAAAAATAATTCATGAGGTATGGGGTACCTTGTTCAGCCACAATGGATGTGAACTATTTCGAGGATGTTATAATGTTGTATATAAGTCTTTATTATCATCTTTAAGACTATAAATTTTGTGCTAGATAAAATATAGAGTGTGGTAAATATATAAGATGGATATTATTCCTGAGATAAGGTAACCCACATATTGAGAATGTCAAGATTACTGGGGATGTGATTGTTATTTAATGTTTTTAATATTACTATTTAGTTATTTATTCAAATTATGCTGCATTGTGGTATTTATTTATGATTTAATGGTTTCATTCTTGTCATAGAGTATATAGAGAGAATGTTTTCCAATATTTTTTTATTAGAATGGCATAATATTCCTTCACATGATTTTGATTGAGAACCCTAGTTATTAAACTCGGACTTGTTTTTTAATGTGTCATAATCAACTTATATAATATTTATATGTATAAAATTTTGGTGAATCATATTTAATTGTGAAGTGATTATATTAAATCATTATTAAATTTATAATTTCCATCCATTATGTATCTTTTTATAAACCTTTAATAATTCATCATTATGTATATATAGTAACATGAGGTTATGTAACCCCCCTGTATGATATGGAATATATATAACATATCAGGTCACATTACATGATACTAATGTTCTAATTATTTAAATTTATATTTATTATAATTGTGTTTTTGTGTTTTCAATTTTTCATTGTTGTGATAATCCATCATGGAGACTGCCTATGGGGATCCTAGAGGGAAGATGCAAGAATGTATTTCCATTTATTGAGATTATGTACCCATTTACTCCTTTAACTGATATTTATCAGTTGATAAGAGAGAGTGTGCTTGATTATATTAAATCTATGTGACATGATTCTCTAAGAGGAGACCCATCCATGTTAGATATAATCAGTTAGTTTCAACTAGAATATACACATATTTTAGGAAGAGGTATTTCATTAGGAATATAATATTTGGGTTGAGTATATATAGAAAATATTTGGCCATTTTATAAACATGGTACATATGGAAGGGGAATCTATTTGTATATATAGTTCCCGGACCAGTGGAGAATTGGTGGCAGATCATATTTTGTGATGATTGACATATGGTTCTATCCATTATAGACTTTTAGGCTCCCATCATGGGGAATTTAAATCTAGAGTTATTGAGAGCTAATAATGATCAAGTGCTTCTAAATTTTATACAGGGTATTTTTTAGTGAATTTATCTCAATTGAACAAGCTTCTTATACTTTATCTTTTTCTCTTAGGTGATGAGACATCTAATGTTCAATGTTTTGATCAAGGGTAAAGTTATACGATTAGATCGCAAGTGATCATTTTGGGAATAATTCACCTTTTGATGACATGTATTTGGATCATAATATAGATTGAAACTTATCTAGGTAGATACTATCTATTCAGATAGGATCTTAAAATCGTTCCATGAGTGCATATTGAGGAAAAAAGCATTGTTTCATTATATCTATATAGAATAGAAATACATTAGTTAGTCAGGGTTGTGTATCTTATTATTCTTAGTATAGATGGACATAGATAATATGTTATCATTGTGGAAGGTCATGACATACATTATTTTGATTCCATTAACTACCCTGGAAGTTTCATTCTTGTAGAAAATAATTATTTTTTAATGTTTTTCCCAAATCACTTCTCACCCAGTTACAGGTCATATAGATGTACTATATCAAGGATCAATGTCTTGAAAATGTGTTTCATAGTAATGTAATAATTTATGTTCTTCAATATTATTAGGTAATGATGGTGTTATTAGTTACCAGGTCTAATAGATGATCTTTTTTGCTGCATATTGTATTTAGGTATTAGGTGAGTTGGGGAGAGGCTCAAGGAAATTTTTTCTTCATTCCATTTAGCTGACCCCTGCTAAACATTATAAGAGGAGTTTTTCTATTCTGGTTTTGATATTAGTGACATATAAAGTTGTATATATTTTACATAAAACATGTTTATAAAATTTAATTATCTTAAATTATTATGCTAAATATCATGTCTTATACATAATGTTCAAATATAAAGTGTTATACATCTATGATTCCTTATCGGATAGATCTATAACAATTTTTAAACTTTATATAGTGATCGTAAATTCATTTTTACTAATTTTGGTTGGTGTATCAAATTTTATTTTTTAATATTTAGTGGATATTACCTGTAAGTTGATGGTGTATTGGTGTGTCGTTTTTTGGTGTGATAATGTCCATCAGAGGTGGAATAAGAGATAGTGAGTGGAGGTAGAAGGTGATAATATTTGGTTTCATTAATATGGGATATGTTTGATGCATGGCTGGAGTGGACCATTATTCTTTGTATTATCAATATTAATTATAGCATGGTCCATGTTAGGTGTTTGTATTTTAAAATTTTATTTTTGGGGGTTGGGTTTAGATTTATTTTTAATTTCAATTTGAAGTGATAAGTTAGTTTTTAATAGTTCTCACTATAACCAAAAGTTTAATATATTTTAAATAAAATGTTCAATGGTTATTCAAGTCTTCAATGTGATCATATTCATAGATTTTTTGACTCTATATCGAGTTCACATCGACTATTATCACTGATTGTTATCATTATCATCTTTTGAGGGTGATATTTATAACCTATATGATGAGTGTAATTTACAAAGCATATATTTAAAACCAAATCATAAAAATCTATGGATGTATTCAACATAGTTTTATGGTGTTGTTATATATGATAATGAAATGCTTTAGAAATTATTTCTTCATATTGTTGAATTATTATCGAAAACAATTCTAGATATCTTCTCAAGACTATCACTTGATAATGTGGTGGATTTTATGATAGATCATATTCCATTTAAAAATACCCCAGTGGGTATCTATCACCCAATTTTTCCCAAATGGTAAAAATATCATTTATATAAGAATACAGGTGGTTTTTCACAAGATATTGTGTGAGGAGTATATATGGTATTCACAAGAATCAATATTTTATTTTTACCCATGGTTTAAAATATGTACCATGATATACCAAGGAAGTATTGGTATCCTATTATTTAGAATGTCATATAGTGGTTTTTCATGATAATATATACAAATAATCGATTAAAGGATGAGAACTAGTGACCTAATAATAATATTTAGTCACTTCCAATTCTTAACTAGAAATTTGATATTGGTATCCTTATCGGATTAATGTGGTATATATGATTTTGGATAGGTTGTGCATGGTTTTACACTTCCTACCAATTAAAGAGAACTATTCATCTGGTTAGATGTGTCTGTTATATATCCAAGAAATAATATATATTCATTGTGTTCCAAGGTGTATCATTTCATATTAGGATGCTAAATAAAAATATTTATTCTAAAAGGGAAAACACAATTCTTTTGAGACGAATGTTTTTTAAGCATCTCATACCACCCTCACACCTATAGGAGGACTACTCATAAAATCTAGGTCCAAGAGGAAATGTTGCAATCACCTTTTCTCTATTTAATTGACTCAAGGGTGTGTCAAATCTATTTATACATGTTTTCATAAAACATTAATTTTTACAGTTTGATTAATATGGATTTATTTTAGGTCCTCTACAGATGGTTATTCTATTAAACATTATATTGGTTAGAGTTATGGAAGAAAATCTTTATTGGGATGAGTATTTTTTTGGATATGTCATGAAATATTAGGTTGATCTAGAAAAGGATGAAAACATCTTAGAGTTGGAATAATTCATATAAATTATAGTGACTCAATCCTCCCATGTTTAAATTTAGAAACCTGATTTTTTAAAAGAATCAACATGATTGGAAAATCAACCTATTCAAAGTGGGTGGGGGGATATAAACCCCATATATATTTTCTTCTTTGATGTTATGAAGATGTTCTGAGGTAAATTTAGAATTAACCATAAAAATATTACATAATTTTCTTGTAATATTTAATATATATCACAATAAAACATTACCTATAACTTTAATGGTTTAGCATATTTAAGGACTTGATACACGATGAATATACTTCTTGAATTGTCTTTAACATTCCCCTGAAATTTCATCACACACAATACCCTTATATAATATAAAGTATTTGATACCATTATTATCATTATGGTAAATAGAAACATAGGAAAGGGTATGATCAACTTCCCAATATGTATAAACATGGGATATATCAATCGATGATCATAGGCGAGCATATGTCATGAATATAGGTGTGAGAGATTGATCAAAACATTTGAAAACAATCCCAACTTGTCATAGACCACATATCATGAGTCACAAAATAAAGATCCATCATTAGATAATACATGATCCATAAGAGTGAAAAATCATCAATAATTAATAATGATACATAAATTCATATCACAAGCATAAGACATAAGTTTTCTCTTTAAAAGCATGTCCTAAAAATGAATATATAGATCATATTTCAAGGATACCCACCAAGAAATTCACTACATAATAATATTTGGCTATCCACCTATATACCAAATCAAATTAAAAGGCTACCAACTAAGTCAATCAACACATAATGTGTTTTGATTTACCACGAGTGTACCTTTTTGGTCATGGGAATCATGTTTGGGTTCCTTACTGGGTTAGAGATAAATAACCTTATACCCTATTGGGTTGGGGAAAAAATACCCTTGATATCTTGAGTTATAGAACATTTATTAATTCATTATAGGAACAGAAAATTCTATTCATGCCCATCTCATAATGAAAACCATACATAAGTGTTCAAAAGATCATAAAAACATTAATCATTTCTTATTAGAATAATTATCCCATTGGAAGGAAATGGGTTCTAGGAAACCATCCTTAGAAACCTCATCAATATAATACATCAAGAGAAAAAAGTTTTTAGTATCATAAAAAAATATCTTTACTAACGTAAACAAATTATTAAAGGAGGTTGGTATATTTAGAAAATCAATTTTATAAAAGCATTAAAAATACATTGAAAACCAAGAGAAAACATCCATTTTATTTTGGTAACATTTAAAACTAAAATTCCAGAAGAAATGGAAATATTATTTTTTTATGAAACATTTGAAACTGGTTAACAAAGACCCATGAAAATGGACGGACATGATGACATGAAAATCTATTCATGCCTTATATAATAAAATTTAACATTTTTCACACTTCTAAAAAAGTAAAACATTAGTTATATGAGAAATTCATTAAATGAATCATCTTAATAAATTTTAAATAACGTAAAACATAATGAAAATTTTCATTTTAAAACATTCATATTTGAGTAAAAACATCTATTAAACAATTTATAGAACATGATTATGTAGGAAGAATAATCATGTGTTGTAATGGCCCATACCTCTCCAGCCCATTCCTTTGTCAAAAAGAAGGTCACGAAGTGTTCTGGAGGGTAAAATGGACTTTTCCCACACTTTCCAGATTTTTGTAAGTACACGCCGTGTAGTTTGAGTACACGCCTTGTACCCCCTCACCAGGTATAACCCGTGTTAATGGTCGTGTCCTTGCCATGAGAAATAAATGGGTACACACCGTGTATCCCATACTACACACCGTGTAGTTCCTCCCAGTGTATGCGTTACATTCAAACCATGTGTTGACAAGTCAACCGCCACATGCTGCGTTGAAGGCCGTGTTGGAAGCCGCGTGGTGACCGTGTGAAATGGCCGAGTACACACAGTGTACCCTAAAGTACATGCTATTCACTTTTGTTTTTCTCACCTATAAAAGGAGGGGTCCCCTCCTCCTTTTCAACTCATTCCTCTCCTCCCCTTTCCCTTGATCAGAGCTCTCCCAAGAGACTTGAAGGATATTTTCTTCTATAACTTCTTCTTCCAATATCCGATTTACAATCCGTTAGTAGCCATGGGATCGTAATGATGTGGCGGAACTTCTGAGATTGGATCTGTTGTCTTCCCATCAGCCTTTCCTTCCCAGGTTCCACCTGAGGTGATTTTTTCTGGTTTTTCCAGAGGCAATGGACGCCGAAGAACATTTTCTAAAGTTGATCAGGGGGAGCGTTGTGATCATAAGATGTTGAAGTAGGGATATTACCTTTGTCTCTCTATATTGTACATCATGTGGGGTGGGATTCCTCTTGTTTATGTGAAACATTTTTGAACCGGTTTAATAAAGATAATAACTGGCTTATATAATTGAGATGGGAAGTTGTGAATATAGTTATCTTTTTATTTATATCCTATGATATTATGTTGTGAACTGAATAGGATTATGCCTACTGAAAATCACGATAGTTGGGGGCCTTTTCTTTCACAATTAAATGCTTCCCTATCTTTCAATACCGTTTATGGATAGAAACTTTGTGGAATGTAAAAATTGGTTAATCACGTAAAGTTGGATAGCCAAATGAAAATCCAGAACCCTTGTGTGATCACCACGGTTGAACTAAACTAAAATAATAAACATGTGGGTGCAGTTTGGGGTTAATTTATGTGAACGGGGTGTTTTTTGGGTTGTCGTGGACCGGGTGAGCAGCGGGGATGCGGTTGGATTTTTTGTGGGTCTGTGTGAATGCTATGTTGGTGATGGGGAGCGGGGCTGTGATAAATTGTATCAATGGATGATGATGTACGGTGTGGTTGTGGTTTTGGTAGTTGGTAGCAGGGCTGTAGGGATGGGCTTGAATGTGATCGAACAATGAGTTGTGAATAATAAATGAATTTGGGAGAGTTAAGGAATGGTGGGGCATGATAGTGGAATTGGAATAATAATGAATGGGATTGGTTGGTTAATAAGAAGGACTTGGTTGTGTTGCTTTTGTTTTCGTAACGTGATTTGTGGATGACAGGGATATGTTATTTGAACGATCGATGTGGTTGGTTGTGTATAGTTTCACAGTAGTTAAGGAACTAATACACTGATTCTGTTGAAGCATGAAAACGTAAATGTGGTTGGGGTTGTTTGTTGTATGCATGCTTCGTAGTGGCAATGTCGAGGCACGTGCTCAGTTCTCTGATTAGAAGCCATAGGTTTGGTTGAGTTTTTGGTATATATATATATATATATGTATCTTTTTGTTTTATCACACCCCACTCATGTTGAGCACTTAGTGCCAAACAATCCAATTTCATGGGAGAGGGTGTTTTCCCCTTAGTTACTAGCTCTTTACTGCTCCTTCTTCCCTAGGCTGTGATGGCTTGAGGCGAACTTGTAACCAGGAATCTTCGGGTAGGTTTCGATTGGGGTGGTTTTAGCCCAAGACTCTTCGGGCAGGTTTTTCTATTTCCCAATAACCTTCGGGATGAGGCCCAGGTGTGTGTGGGCAGGATACATGGTTGTGAGGCCCAGGTGTGTGTGGGAGAGATAGGTGGTTGTGAGGCCCAGGTGTGTGCGGGCGGGATACTTGGTTGTGAGGAACAGGTGTGCGTGGGCGGGATACGTTGTTTTGAGGCCCATGTGTGTGCCAGCGGGATACATGGTTGTGAGTCCCAGGTGTGGGCGGGCGGGATACGTGGTTCTGAGACCCAAGTGTTTGCAGGAAGGAAGAGTGTGGTAGCGTCAGGACGTTCACCGTTAGGAAGAGCAGCTAACTAGTGGGGGAGAATGGTGCGGTTTACCCAATACTCTTGATCTTATACACTACTATTACCTATTATTTTTGTTTTTGGTGAGCGTGACTGGTGAGGTTGGGTGGATAGAATTTCTTGTTAGGTTTTTGTTTCTTCTGTTGTTCTCACGGGACATTAGGATGTCTCCCCACTTGTGCACGAGAGCTTTAGGTTTCCCTATTTAATATACTTGTATTCTCACCCTACATTTACTTTCGGGTTTCCAGGAGGACTACCAGGGCCATGCAGGACCCTACTAGTCGAGACAGTTGGAGTTGTTTCAGTTTTCTGTACTCTTGTTTCTTTTGGTATTGTACTTTTTGAGCTTTGTTGTACTTGTACCATGTTTCATAACTATTTAAACATGCATGTGGGATTGTTTTGGGTTTATTTATATACACTTTCACTTTTCCTTTTGGGTGGTGGACTTGTCATATTTCCCGATCATAAATATTAAAAAGGGTAATGCCTCCCATTTTTGTGAAAACTCATACCCTTGGTGCTAGTCGCCACCTCGGGGCCTACAGGACATGGGACATGGGGGTCATTATCTCCCTTTCACCATTTCCAGCTCAGGAGGGGTATCTTTGCTGGGATGGGGTCATGAAAGATTGGTATCAGAGGTTATGGTTGAGAGATAGGATGGAGTCTGGAGTTAGGCACAGTGAAGATTGCATGGGATGGTAGGGAAATAATGTTTGTTAATCATAGTGTGTGACATAGGTCAGGGAAGACCGGCTAGGACACGAGCTTTTAGGGCCCCCCGTGATCCGATGCAAGGAATCTGAGCCTACCGAACGAACAAGTGAGACTACATTTATTGCAGGGTAGAGACCCTAGGAAAGGTATATGCATAATCAATATTGTGTTTTAATTGTTTTGGGCATTTCGGGAAAGAAATTAAAATAATGTTATAAAATAAAACCTTGAGAAATTTCCTTAATACTTGGGCATAGGCGATCCATGTTTACCGTACAGCTATGGCACCTAGACATCGTCCCCAGGTGACTCAAACGGCTGAGGACCAGCAGATTCAGGCAGTTGATTAGTTGAGGATTGATCGAGAGGAGGAAGATAGCCAGTGGAAGAAGACTGTCCATTCTTTCCAGCGGAAAACCCTCAAGATGCACGAGGGCAGTACTTTGGATATGGAGACGGAGGGGTGGCTTGAGGAGCTAAGGATCACTTTTACCTTGATCCATGCTCTAAGGGAGTACTGGGATCCCCTAGCAGTCAGTTAGCTCAGAGGTGCGGCGTGACAGTGGTGGACACTCTACCTCAGAGAGAGGATATAGGCAGAGGTTCTGTGGGATGTCATTGAGAAGGAATTCTGAGAGGAATTCCTTTCTTCCATGATCAAGGCGGAGAAGCGGAAGAAGATACTCCCCCTCCAGCAGGGGAGTATGTCAGTACGAGAGTTTGGGATCAAGTTCAAGGATCTCCTACGCTTTTCTTTGGATCTCTTTCCGGATGAGGAGTCTCGAGCGAGATGTTTGGAGGAGGTGCTTCATCCTTCGCTCCAGTATGTTGTCTCCCCCTTCACCCTTCCGACGTACTTGGCAGTACAAAATAAGGCAGAGGTTGTAGAGAGGATGCACTCGTAGGGAGGTGCACCATGTGAGGGGATTCATCCAGGTTCGTCGAAGGGGAAGGTAGTCTACAGTAGGTCTTCTGTGATGGGACCTTCCCGGTTTAGGCCAGTGGGGAGCAGGCCCGAACAGTTCCAGTTCAAATCTTCAGGTCCTCGTCCCTTTTCCACGAGCCCAGGACTGAAGTGTTTCTCTTATAAAGGTTTTAGTCATATTAAGAGTTAGTGCCCGACCTGAGCTCAGTATGGTGGAGGTGGATAGGTTCATCGCCCACCTCAGCAGCACCAGTTGCCGGTGTGGACCTTCCAGCATCAACAGGACCATGATCCTCCGAGGGCAGACTTTGTGGGAGGAGGCCGACCTCAGGGTGCTCCTCAGGGACCTCAACCAGGGAATTGTCGGGGAGGTGGATGACATCAGAGAGGTCGAGGAGATGGGTGTGGATAGTTTCACGCAGGAGAGTTGGCAGCTCTAGCAGGACCAGAGGTGGTGCGAGGTACGATTTGTTTGTTCAGCACTCTCGTTTCTGCCTTGTTCTATTCAGGAGATTCACACTACTTTATTGCACCCCGTCTAGCCCATGGTTTGGGTCTAGACTTAAAGAGACTTTCCATACCACTGGTACTGAGTACACCAGTTGGAGGCCAGACCAGCGTATCTTGTCATTTCCGGGGATGTGGGTTTACGTTAGGACCGTATCGATCTAGTGGGGATCTTCTTTTGCTATAGATGAACTTGTTCAATGTCATCCTAGGCATCGACTGGTTGTTTTCTGTTATTTCCATTATCGACTGCTTCCGAAGAAGAGTCTTTTTTTCTGACGTGGATGGGCAGTGTGTATCTTTTGATGGTGAGAGTAGCTATCAGGTAGGAATCCGGCATGTGATGCCTCTCTTCTCCTTGTTAGGAGGGTTATCAGTGGTTTCAGCTGATACAGTGATGATGGATGTCCCAGAGGTTGTTGGGGAGTTCCTCAGTGTTTTTCCCATAGAGGTTGTGGCTCTACCCCCCCCCCCCCCCCCCGACGTGATATTGAGATCGGGATCGACTTAAAGCCTAGTTCCCGTCCGATTTTGATGGCCCTTTATCGGATGGCACCTTCAGAGCTGCGGGATTTGTGGATTCAGATTGACGATTAGATGGAGAAGGGTTTTGTTTGACCCAGCGTGTCCCCATGGTGTGATCTAGTTTTGTTTGTGAAGAAGGCATATGGTGGTCTCAGGCTATGGATAGACTACCGAAGGTTGAACCAGGTAACGATAATGAACCATTACCCCCTTCCAAGGATAGATGATCTCTTAGACTAGCTGAGGGGAGAAGGATGGTTTTATAAGATTGATCTATGATCTGGATATCATATGCTGAGGGTGAAGGATAGTGATATCTCAAAGATGGCTTTCAGGTGCAGGTATGGGCACTTTGAGTTTTTAGTGATTCCGTTTGGAGTTACGAATGCACCAGCTGTGTTAAAGGGGCTTATGAACTTTGTCTTCTGAGAGTTTCTAGATTGGTTCATCATTGTGTTTATCGATGAGATCCTTATCTACTCAAGAATAGAGGAGGAGCACATTGATCATCTCAGGGAAGCCTTGTAAGTCCTTCCACACCACCAGATTTATGGGAAATTTTCCAAGTGTAAGTTCTTGACCCAAGAAGTACACTTCCTTGGGAACGCGGTGTCTCAGCATGGAGTGTCACTGGACCCGTTGAAGGTAGAGGGAGTTGTTTCTTGGGAATCACCCAAGAGTGTGGAAGAAGTTCTTAGTTTCCTGGGGTTGGCATGTTATTATTGGAGGTTCATTTCACACTTCTCTCAAGTTGCTGCTCTATTGACAGCTTTGACTAGGAAGAACCAGGTCTTCCTATCAAGTGATCAGTGCCAGAAAGCTTTCGAATACCTGAAGGAGAAGTTGGTCATTGCTCCCGTACTAAGGTTTCCAGAGGAAGGGTTGTTGTATGAGGTGTTTCTTGATGCTTCTGGCCTTGGTTTGCAGTGCGTACTGATGCAAAATAAGGGTGTGAACTTTTATGGGTCTAGGCTATTCCACCCAATGAGTGTAACTATGCCACCCATGACCTGGAGCTTGCATCAGTAGTGTTCAAACTATAGTTGTGGAGACATTACCTCTTTGAGGAGTACTTTGTGGTATTCTCATATCAACAGAGCTTACGTTATATCTTCTCCCAGCGTGACCTGAACTTACGGCAGCAGATATGGGTTGAGTTTCTCCAAGACTATGACTTTGATATCTCTTACACTGAAGTTAAGGGAAATGTTTTGACTGATTCCTTGAGCAGGAAGTCTCATAATGAAGTGGTTTGGTAATCCACTGATGTTTGGAGAGTGATGGAAGAGTTGGTTTCCTTGCACTTGGATGCAAGAGTAGAGGTTGTAAGAGGTTGCTTGTTTCAGATTACGGTGCAGTCCTCCTTGTTGCAATAGGTGGAATAGTCTCAGTGGGGGGACTCTAAGGCAGATGTAATGCAGGATCGTGTCAATCAGGGAAATGCTCCAGAATGATGGTCAGAGGACAGCCGTCATCAGATGCTTTTCCGTGGAAGGTTGTTTGTTCAGGAGGCGATGCATGAGGGAGTTCTCCATGAGTTCCATAGCTCAGCCTTGGCGGTACATCCGGGAATTTCAAAAATTTACCAAGGCCTATGGGAATAGTTTTGGGTGCCTGGGTTGAAATAGGAAGTGGCAGAGTTTGTGGATAAGTGCTTAGTGTGTCAGCAAGTAAAGGCTGAACACCGTGTTCCCAGTGCTTTGTTGCATCCTTTAGATGTCCCCGAGTGGAAGTGGGATGACATCTCAATGGACATTTTCACAGGACTACCTAGAGCTCAGGGTGGTTATGATGATATCTGGGTAGTGGTGGATCGACTGATGAAATCAACTCACTTCTTAGCAATTAAGGAGTCATGCCTAGTGAGCACCTTAGCACAGAGGTATGTAGAGGAGGTGGTGCGTTTTCATAGAGTTTTGAAGAATATCGTCTCATATCGAGATACTCAGTTTACCTCATGAGTCCCGAGAGGGTTACATCATGCTTTTGGCACCCGGCTATGCCTTATCACTGCTTTCCACCCCCAGATCAATGGGAAGACAGAGCAGACTATCCAAACATTGGAGGACATGTTGCGAGCATGCGTTCTAGATTTTGGAGAATCATGGGTGCGACACTTTACTTTAGTAGAGTTTTCCTACAACAACAACTTCCACTGTACTATTGGAATGGCACCGTTTGAGGCTTTGTATTGAAGACCATGTTGTTTACCCATTTGCTGGGCAAAAGTTGGTGAGACAGGTGCTCTTGGGCTAGAGGTATTACAGAGCACCACAGAGAAAGTCCATCTTGTGTGTGAAAGGATGAAGGTGACTCAGGACCGATAGAAGTCTCATGCTGGTCGTCAGAGGAGGACCTTGGAGTTTGAGGTGGGAGATCATGTGTTCATTAAGGTTTCCCCTCTAAGGGGGCAGAGGGGGTTTGGGAAGGGGAGTAAGCTCTCCCGTAGGTTCATCGGAACTTTCGAGGTGCTGAGGCGAGTCGGCGAGGTGGCATATCAGCTGGCCCTGCCATTACAGTTGGAGAAGGGTCATGACGTCTTCCACATCTCCCAGCTTCATCGGTACTTACATGATGAATCTCACGTTATCGACTAGGGAGATTTAGATATGGGAGACAATGTGACCTTTGATGAACGACCTGTCAGAATCGAAGATTGTAAATAGATGGTGCTCCGTGGAAGAACCATCGCCTTAGTTCGTGTGTTGTGGAGGCATGGCGGCCTCGAGGATAGAACTTGGGAGCAACAGACCCAGATTCCCGCTCAGTACCCATAGTTGTTTTGACTTGTGTTTTTACTTGTTCTTATGAGCTTTGTTTTGATGTTGTACTATGTACCTTTGATATATGGAATGCTTGGCTTGTCGGTTGTGAGACCTTTTTTTATCCTTGTTCTCTAGAAGTATGTAACATGTCCGGGTGTGTGGGGAAGGGAAAAACCTGATCCTTAATCGAGACACATTAATGTGGATGTGATTGAACCCATGCAGGCGAGTCAGTGTCGTCTAAAATGGATAATATCTCGACATAGGAAATGAAATTTTCCCCAAACCATGTGTTCGGGCAGTGTGTGGGTTGTGCGGTGTTGGGGGCAGTGCGAGTTGAAAAATCCTAATGTATGGAAGTGGGAAGACCCTATTATTAATCGAGATGCATTAATGAGGATGCGATTGAATGCATGCAGGTGAGTCAGTTCCGCTTAAAGTGGATAATATCTCGACATAGGAGAAGGAATTCCTAACACCTATAATTAAGTATGATGGTTGGGTTCCTATTATAACGAGAGCCCTAAGAGGTTTGTTATTGGGTTTCTCTAGGTTGGTCTTGAATTCTCAGGGATGAGAATGTTTTAATAGGTATCTGATGTAATGGCCTGGACCTCTCCGACCCACTCCTTTGTCAAAAAGAAGGTCACGAAGTGTTCTGGAGGGTAAAATGGACTTTTCCCACACTTTCCAGAATTTTGTAAGTACACGCCGTGTAGTGTGAGTACACGATGTGTACCCCCTCACATGGTATACCCCATGTTGAAGGTCATGTTCTTACCGTGTAAAATAAATGGGTACACGCCATGTATCCCATACTATACACCGTGTAGTTCCTCCCTGCATATGTGTTACCATCAAACCATGTGTTGACCAGTGAATGGCCGCCAGCCGCGTTGAAGGCCGTGTTGGAAGTCGCGTGGTGACTGTGTGAAATGGCGGAGTACACGCCATGTACCATAAAGTACACGTTGTGTACTTTTATTTCCCTTGCCTATAAAAGGAGGGGTCCCCTCCTCCTTTTTGACTCACTTCTCTCCTCCCCTTTCCCTCGAGCAGAGCTCTCCCAAGATACTCAAAGGATCTTTTCTTCCATAACTTCTTCGTCTAAGATCCGATTTACGATCTGTCAGCGGCAACGAGATCATAACGATGAGGCATAACTTATGAGCTTGGATCTATTGTCTTCCCATCATCCTTTCCTCCCTAGCATCCACCCGATGAGGTTTTGCTGGGTTTTTGAAGAGGCAACGAACGCCGACGGACGTCTTCTAAAGTTGATCCAGGGGAGTGTTGTGATCAGAACCTATTGAGGTAGGGATATTACATTCGTCTCTCTAAATTGTGCATCATGCGGGGTGGGTTTCCTCTTGTTTACGTGAAACACATTTGAACTGATTTAATAAAGATAATAACTAGCTTATATAATTGGGATGGGAAGTTGTGAATGCAGTTACCTTTTTATTTATATCATTTGATATTATGTTGTGAATTGAATAGGCTTATACCAAATGAAAATCATGGTTTTTGGGGGCCTTTTCTGGCACAATTAAATGCTGCCCTATCTTTCTAGACCGTTTATGGATGGAATCATTGTGGAATGTGGAAATTGGTTAATCACGTAAAGTTAGCTGGCTAAATGAAAATCTGGAACCCTTGTGTGATCACCCCAGTTGATCTAAACTGAAATAACAATCATGTGGGTGTTGTTTGGGGTCAATTTATGTGAATGGAGTGTTTTGTGGGTTTTTGTGGACAGGGTGAGCAGCGGGGCTGCAGTTGGCTTGTTTGTGGGTTTGTGTGAATTCTATGATGGTGATGGGTAGTGGGGCTACGATAAATTGTATCAATGGATGATGATGTACGAGGTGGTTGTGGTTTTGGTGGTTGGTAGTGGGGATGCAGGGATGGGTTTGAATGTGATCGAACTATGAGTTGTGAATAATAAATGAAAGTGTGATAGTTAATAAATGGTGGGGCATGTTAGTGGAATGTGAATAATAATTAATGGGGTTGGTTGGTTAATAATAAGGACTTGGTTGTATTTCTTGTGTTTTCCTAACTTGATTTATGGATGGCAGGGATATGTTTTACAAATGATCAATGTGGTTGGTTGTGGATAGTTTCCCAGTAGTTAAGGAAAAAATAAACTGATTCTGTTGAAACATGAAAACCTTAATGGGGTTGGGGTTGTTTGTTGTATGCATGCTTTGTAGTAGTAGTGCCGAGGAACATGCTCAGTTCTCTGATTAGAAGCCTTAGGCTGGGTTGATTGTTTGGTATATATATATATATGTATCTTTGTGTTTTATCGCACCCCACCCATGTTTAGCACTTAGTGCCGAATAGTCCCATTTCATGGGAGAGGGTGTTTTCCCCATAATTACTATCTTTTTCCTGCTCCTTATTCCCTAGACTGTGATGGCATGAGGCGACCTTATATCCAAGACTCTTCGGGTAGGTTTTTATTGGGGTGGTTTTAGCTCAAGACTCTTGGCGCAGGTTTTACTATTTCCCAAGAACTTTTGGGATGATGCCTAGGTGTTTGCGGGTGGGATACGTGGTTGTGAGGTCGAGGTGTGTGCGGGCGGGATACGTGGTTGTGAGGCCCAGGTTTTTGCGGGCGGGATACGTGGTTGTAAGGCACAGGTGTGTGCGGGCGGGATACGTGGTTGTGAGGCCCAGGTGTGTGTGGGCGGGATACGTGGTTCTAAGGCCCAGTAGTGTGCTGGCGGGAAGAGTGTGGTAGCGTCAGGACGTTTTCCGTTAGGGAGAGCAGCTAACTAGTGGGGGGAAATGGTGCGGGGTACCCAATACTCTTGATCTTATATACTACTACTACATGTTATTTGTGTTTTTGGTGAGCATGGATGGTGAGGTTGGGTGGATAGAATTCCTTGTTAGGTTTTGGTTTCTTCGATTGTTATGACGGGACATTAGGATGTCTCCCCACTTGTGCATGAGAGCTTTAGGTTTCCCTAATGAGTATACTTGAATGGTCACCCTATGTTTACTTTCAAGTTTCCAAGAGGACTATAGGGGTGGTACGGGACCCTACTAGTCGGTACAGTTGGAGTTTTTGCAGTTTTTTGTACTCTTGTTTCTCTTGGTATTGTACTTTTTGAGCTTTCTTGTACTTGTACATTATTTCAGAACTATGTAAACATGCATGTGGGATTGGTTTGGGTTTATTTATATACACTTGCTCTTTTCCTTTTTGGTGTTTGACTGGCCTATTTCCGGATCTTTAATATTAAAAAGGGTAATGCCTCCCATATTTGTGAAAACTCATACCCTTGGTGCTAGTCACCACCCTGGGGCCTACTGGAGGTTGGACTTGGGGGTCATTATCTCTTTTTCACCATTTCCAGCTCAGGAGGGGTATCTTTGGTGGGAGGGGGTCCTGACATGACTAAAAAGAGGAAATATTATCATATTTACATAAAAAAATTTCTAATAAATTAAATTATTAAATAGAAGTTGATGAAATGATGTATTTTAAACCCTATAAATAACATCACTAGATATAAAAATATATGTTTTTTAAAAAATGTATTATATAAATTTCCTCATTAGAAATTTAACATAGTTAATCAATGTAATGGAAAAATAATTCCCTAATATTATTAATGGAAGAACTCTTATTTTAAAATGATTATTTTATTATGAGAACATATAGATGATGTTAAATTTCATAAGAACATTAAAAATCATGAATTGATGTTGATGATAATAGATATAAATATTACAGGGAGATAAATGGGTGAAAAAATTCTATATGGTATCAAAAAATCTACAGGTGTGAATTAGACATTAAAGATCACTCTTAATTTAATGGATGTTAGAATAAGTAATAACATTTTTAATATTAAATGCATTATTTAGGGAAATGTAGATACAATTAACCATCCATAAAACATGACATAATCTTGATATTTTAGTCAAAAATTCACTATCTCTCAATTTTATGATCATTACGGTTTAGATTTTTAGAGAATTATGTCATAAATATTATATATAATATATATATATATATTACAATGGAGAATCTTTTATTTTTATTGTTTTTTATCACAATATAAAACCTTTTAATGAAACATGTTTTCAAATCATTAAAAATCACGAAGGAAGGATTTGGAATTTCAAGTATGAGATCATGTTTTCATGAAGGTATCTCCATGGAAGGGTGTTATACATTTTAGTAAGAAGGGTAAATTAAGTCTCAACTACATTTGATATTTCAAAATTCTATAACAAAATGGCGTTGTAGCTTATCGTTTGGAAATACCATCAAGTCCCAAAGATCATGATGTGTTCCACGTATCACTATTGAGAGTATACATGCCCAACCCAATGCATGTACTCAACTATGAAGAAAAAAAACTAGGACCAGATATGCCTTATTGTGAAGACCCTATTAGGATTCTTGATACCAAAGAACAAGTGTTGAGAAACCGGACGACTTGCCTTGTAAATGTTTTTTGGAAAAACCATAAAATGGAAGAGGCAATGTGGGAACCTGATGAAGTTATGATGAAGAACCACCCAAATATTTTAATGCAATAATATTATAGATATTCTAAGGATGAAATTATTTTACGGAGTAAATAATGTAACACCCCAAGCTTCCACGTTACGCTTCTCTTTGAACAATACAATATCTTGTGTAGTATGCAAGTTTGAGTTCAAGCACACAACGACCAATAAAACTAGCAGTTTAAAAAACAGTTATGAATAGTAATACCCACCTATTGGAATTTTATTAATTTTATTTTTCAAAATGGACCTCATTTTTGGGTTCGGAATATCATAATTTTCTTCAGGTAAATTTTTGGTATTTCTCTAAAAACATTCAATTTTTTATGAATAGTAAAAAACACTGCATTATAGTTTAAAACTAAATTTTTATTTAAATAAATATTTTTAAATATTAATTTTATTTTAAAGTAAAAATAGATACACAATAAATATATTAATCCAATGTAATTCATTAGAGTCAATTTATAATAAGATTGGATATATAAAACTTTATTGATCCTTTTAACATCGTTTACCCACCTTCTTGGCACATTTGAGAATCTACATAAAATGCAATTTTACTGAAATTGTGAACTGAATGTAGAAAATCATATAGAAATGGTTAATATTATAATTTAAAAGGAGGTTTAATAGGATGAAAATATTTTTTTGGTGAAGAGTGACTTTTGAATTGTATTTAAGACGATTAAAAGTAAATAGGGAAATTAAAGGTAAAAATATGACTATAATTACACAAACACATGTCATAATTCTATTGGATAAGTCTATATAGACCAAAATCTATCTTAGGAATAAAATATAATTCTTTTTCTCCACTTGGATAAGATTAGAGAATTTATTATATTTTATTTAAATAAGAGTTAAACGTGTCAAATTCAAAGTTTAGTAACTAGATCATTTTTAATATAGGGTTAAACATAAGATAAATGATACTATAATTATTAATTATAAATATAAAAATATTTCATAGGTTATGTTAATTTATTTATAATTTTTAAATATTAAATAATAATTTTATTTATGACACAATGATGATGTAGTAATTAACTTATTAATGACATATTAAAATAGCTGATGTTATAAATATTAAAATAAATGTAAATTGAAGCATTTGATGCCATCCAAAAATTTTATTTTTCAATATTAAATTTTAGGGTTGATTAAATTTATTTCTTATAATTAATATAGTTTTTATGATTTTCCCAATAAAAAATTCTAAATTAGGTCAAAATTGATCTAAATGAGTTATTAAAAAAAAAATACTATTTTACTAAATGATACAATGCTAATAAAAATATAAGATTCATCCAGAGGAATTAGATAATAATAGACGTGTCATTAAATAATAACTTGAGTTTCTCTTGGAATTTTATTGTAAGATTATTGACCATGTAACAAAAAAATAATAGAGAAATGGTAAATGTTAAACTATTTACCCAATAATTAAATCTAAAAGATAAGGTTAATATGGTGACCTAAAATTGTCCTAAACCTATTGGTTGAGAGTATTTCGACCCATCCCCACCTTATCCTCAAAATAAATCCATTTTTTATCTATTAAAAACAGAAAATTATTTTATAATAAACTAATTTTTCAGGATTTTTCTAAAGTTTCCACCTCTCTTATAAAATGGTACTTCCCCTTCTCTCAAATTCACACCTCCAAAGCCATTTGGCTCGGCCAAATCTAGATCAAATATTCTCCCAACTACCCTAAATTCAACCTAGAGGCCTTAATTTGTTCATAAATCCAACCTATAGATCCCTTTTATTGAAATAAAAAGGAAGCAACCGAAGAAGAGGTAATTATTTCATCACCTCTTTTAATGTTCTTTTCTTCTTCCACTTCCTATTTCTTTGTTGTTTCTATACCAAAATAATAAATCCAGTACCTTCTATATACTATGATGTTATTATAAATATGTTACAATCATATTCATTATTCTATCCATCCTATGAATGGAAAATTCATCATACCCATGTACGTACAACTTACAGTCTCCACATCATTCTGTAGTTTGTTATTCAACACTTTATAATTTAGATGGGTATAAAAATGAGTATAATTGATGTAAATAATAAATATAAAATTTTAGTTATTATTTATAAATAATATACCATCCAACTACATATAATTTCACTATCAATATAATGATATTTTCCCTCGTGCATATGTACGACTTACCGTCTCCACAACGCGATAAGATTTCATTCCCCATCGTAACCATTAAAGAATAATTTTCATTTAATGAATAAAAATAATGTTTAATAACATAATATAATTCTAGATATTAATCAAATACATCTTATCTATAAAAAACATGACTTACATAACAACCCATATAAAGAAAAACGAATCAGCTAACCCCCAAAACAATGATACTACTGAAATATTATTAACAATGTAATATTTGAGTATCATATATGATTTCATATTTATGTATATAGTTCTTGTATAATTTAATAAAAATTACTTAACCATCATAAAAGAGGTTAACATACCCTCAAATTAGGAAATGTAAAAGGTAAGGGTTAATTTTACAATCTCTTCACCATTCGATATTGCTTATACATAAGTATCTACTTGGCCTTCTTTATCATCCACATACATGTTTTTTAAAATGACATTCAAACCATTTTTACTATTTCCAAGACTATGGGTTAAATTAATTTATACCCTTGTATTACTTTTCATAAAATTCTTTGAATCTAATATTTCTTTCATTTTTAAAAAAATGTACTATGTGACCTTTTCAACAAATTAAGGAAAGTATGTTTTTTAACTGATTTGATGGGTGCTGAAATTTTCTACTGTTATAACACCTTTGAAACTTCTCTTAAAATCATATAAGATTATTTTCAAAATAAATTTTTTCTTAACTTTTAAATGATTTCCAAGTGTAAAGAGATATTTCTCTCAAATAGTTTTTGGATTCATTTCATCCATGTCAACATATTTTGTTGGATTTTATGACTGTTTGAAGTTGATTTATTATGATACATTCATCCATATTGTATTAAAGGTTTTGTTTTATGTTCTAATGTGGATGTACTATTTTTATACCATTTATCATTTATGGTTAACGTATTAAAATTTCATATGCTAGTATTAGTACAGATGTTTCTGTTATGTTTCTACCATTTTAGATGAGGATTGCATTTGACATAGTAAGTGATGGGTGGGGCCCCCTATATCTATGAGATTTATTGGTAGGTCTCATGACACAAATTACTGTCTTGCAATAAGGACATGTTATTTTTTTATTTTAATTCTCATCACGAGGCCTTGACAATGTGGTTATGATGTATGACATTATACATTCCATATCTATGAAATTGGCTATTGATATTACATGTGATTATTTTACTAGTAGAATTTCCATGGGAATAAGTAAATGGAATTATTTGATTTATATTTTCCATATTATGCTGAAGTTTATGTTTAAAAGTATTTTGTTTTAGTGTTATACATTGATATCAATTTTTATGCTTATTTATGAAATTTTACACTATATTGTTATCCTTAACTAGCATCTATGAACAACCCTTTATTATGTTTAATTTTTAATAGGATTTGGAGAAGTAGATTATGACTAACGTCCAAGGATAGACTATGTGATATGAGTGTGTCCAAATGAGACACAATGTTTTTTTTAAATTCATAATGTAATGTAAAACTTATGTACATATCTATTACTTATAAGGCTACTAAACTGATCAGCCATTCGGGACTTGATCTCTTGTGATCAGGCAAATGTTATATAATAATGCACTGACCCTTGGTAACTAGGGTTGGGGTTTTACAAGTAGTACCCATATGGGGAACTGATAAGGTAATAAATACAAGACTTTGAGGAGACTTTATAACATAAATCAATTGGAAGGATGATTTCGGTTATTCTAGTTTATATTATTTAAGAAAGTAATCAGGGCTTGTATGCCCTTGAGTATTTATGAAATATATCATTCAAAAGAATTTATGCCTCTAGGACTTCAGTTCAAGTAAAAAAAACCTCTAAAATCATTTAAAATGTGGGGTTATCATGAAAATAACAAATCTAATTCCATCAGGACATGGGATATAAATATAGATAGTCACAAAAAGATAGTGTATTAAAAATATAGTAAAGAATACAAGACAAAAAAATAATATTGGAATGTATTATTTTCCAATAAATAAATTTATCCACATATCAACGATTTTGATTTCTTAGAGTAAATATAAATATAAATATGAATATATCATATTATATATGGTATGAAAGATTTATAACCCAATAATTGAGGTCTATTATAGTTATAGAGGAGCATAAAAAATGATATGAAAGATAAGTGTTTAAAAACATGACGAGAAAATATCATATTAACATTTTTTAAAGATCGATATTGAATTTAATAAATGATAATTACTTATTTGACTCATTATATATTTTTTATAAATAAATTATATTAAAATAAGCTAAATCCCAGGAAATAAATATCAAAACAAATTTAAAATTATAATTTCAAGAAGTTTGTAATTTGAAACAATAAGATATTTATTATTTTGTTGTAAGAAACTTATGAAGAAGGATTTAAATATGTGAGGAATTGGAATACACTTAAAATTTTTTTTGAATAATGGATTGTGTGCTCTATTTATAGTCTTAGAATTAAATTCGTGTTTCCACTCTAGAGTAAATGATCAAATTTTAAAGAAAAATGTCAAATCAGATCTAACCACTTAATTCAATCATTAGATATGTAATAGGGAATAAAAAATTCAAAAATATGATTCATGAATTGAAAATAAAATCCAATAAATATTAAAAAATTCATGTATTGAAATGAACTAATATATTTTATACTTTTCATAAACTAAATAAATATTACCTAGTTGGAACTTCAGTGTTGACGATGTGTTTGGATAGTGATCCACACATTATTTGATAAATTTTCACAATGAGTGTTAGAATAAATGGATTTCTAAACCAATACATTCAATGATCAAGAAATTATAGAATACAATATCCTTATAATAATTGTTTTAATTTATTTCATTCCATTCAATTTATTTTTTTCATTGAATATATGTTCATGATATTATTATTTTGATATTTCTTTAATCCATTATTTATGAAATATTAGATTCTATATTAGTATTATGTACGATTATATAGTTTCTTTGAGTTTTAACATTCCATAAAAAACTTATCATATGTCTTATGTACTAAAAATCACCTATTATATATGTAATTTAGGGAATTTTAGTACTTGATTTGATTTTGGATTTTAATTTATCATTATATTTAGTGTTTTGGTGAAGAGGAATATACATTGAATGATTTGGAGGGGGGATTTGCAGGAAAATCCTATAAGAGGATACTTGATACATGATTATGTTTTTCGAATTCTCATTTTTCATGAAATATGAGTAGATCCACTAGACCCAACCTAAGGTGTCTCGTGGGAATGCATTGAGTTCTCTATGGGATAACTAATGTTTAGGGAGCCCTAAGAAGTGTAACAGGTGGTTCCTAGAATGTTTTTTAATTAAGGGATGACCGATAATTTTATTGTAAGTTATTTGATAATGAAATCTGGATAAAATTGATTTAGTCATCATTTGTATTCAATTTAATTGACTTTTGGATACCTAAATCCCTCTCTTCATTCTCAAACATTTATCTTTATTTTATTATTTTATTATTTGAGCTAGTATTGTAGATAAATTTGGTGCACTTTATTTTTACCAAAATTTTCTTCATGATTCAAATAGTTTGATATGATGATAATGATGTTATTATCATTTTTTTGTTATAATTATCTTTACATTCCATCTATTTCACCACACTCATGAATTATTAATTTCATAGAGTTTTTAAAGGCTCGTACTTTTAGTTGATATATTTATTATAATGAGGTACATCGACATATGATATATTTTGGATTTGCAATGTTTATATATACGAATTGTGGATTACTTACTTATTTATATTACTTATATTAACTATTTGTCTTGGAAATGATATTATATTTTGTGAGGCCAATTTGTAATGATTTATTGGAATGTAATTGTAACCTAAATATTTTTTATTAGGTGTGAAATTGAGGAGATTATAATTTTATTTATTGAATTGGTATGGGAGAAAACAAAATTGTATGGATAAATTAAGTAGATAATAATTCAATGGAAATAGGTTGTGTTTCTTGGTTTTAAATTAATAATGAATAATATTAATAAGGAAATTACTTACAAAATTTACCTAATAAATTAATTTAATGGGTATAATAATATATATTATGTGTTTATAAATGGGTTGGAACCATTTAGCCTGATAATTTAGTGGTATTACTACCACAATTTCCATATTTATGTATGCATATAGAGTATTGAATACGAATATGATAACTTATTTTATTTTAGAATGAACCCTCTACATAGGGGGGTCATGTGTTTGTATGTTAAACTAAATAATGGGATTTGTATACTGTAAATGATGATTTTAATGGATGAATACAATGATTAATAGGAAATATATTGGGTGATGATCCTTGTCTTGAGCTGTATGGTGTTGAGAGACAGATGGGTGTTCTTATTATGTGAATCCTCACTAAAATTATGTTTATTGATATGGAAAATCATTTCTAAGTAAATTATGGCCGCATATGTTTTGAAAATGTAAATAATATTACAATTTGAATTATAATTGGATGGAAGTGTAATTTTTCATTAATACAAAATTGAATCATTATAGTTTGTCATTAACCATGTTATGTTGTGTTTTATCCATGAATGTGGTCTCTTATATGAAACCAGTGATGGTTTAAGATATAATATCCCTAGAAATGGAATTATTCATCATGCGAGAAATGATTTATGTGTTTCCATGATATGGAATACTCAGATATGGTGATGGGGGGTCGAGGGTAAGTTATATGATATTCCATGATATGGAATTTGTAACCATACAATATTGTATGGATGTGATGTTATGTGCTATGAGTATCTTAATATTTTTTTTTACAATGGGAATTGATTCCTTGGGAGAGGCTAGGATACATGGTAATCATTAATCTAGGTTCTTGATCATTACATATCGACAGTGTATGTAGAAATTATGACTTCGTAGGGTGACATGGATTTCCCAAACCTTTTTTCACATTGATAAAGTTTCTATTAATTGAATCATTTTTTAAATTATTATATATATTAACGTACTCACTACTTGAGTTGGTAGTGGTTTCAATAGATTATATTCTAACTTATTTCACATATATATCACATGTACGTAAATAATGAATGAATGATGTTTTAGGTAAATGAAATAGACCTATGTAGCTAATAGATTGTTTATAGAGACACTTTGCAACATATTATATGGGAAATTATATTCTTGAAGAGTGGGATTTATGATCAACATTTTATCATCTATTATAGTTTAATTTCTTTTATTATAGAATCTATGGTATAACTATAGTTACTATGACTATATGATATTTGTGGGAATGCTGGGATAGATTTTGGAGATTATGATGTCATCTTAAACTACTTATTGATGTTCAATTTCATATTATATATTTCTTTGTTATGATGGTTCATTAATGGGTAAATTGCTACCTAATTAGTTTCTTAGAACCTTAAACACAGTCTCTAACCAATGTTTATTTTTGAGTTCACATGAGTCTAAATGAAATTTTCACTATGTTTCATGATCACCCTTGGAAAGGATGTTACCAAATTGTATAATAATAGTTATTTTAATGGATTCATGGTATCTGGGTTAAGGTGAGGAATATAATAAGAATCCACAAATGGTGTAAAAACATTGTGTTGGTTCAAGGTGTGTACATCCATAGTTAAATTCCAGGTTTCTACTGAGTTTGGGAATTTATTTTCATCGATTTGTAAAGATGTTGGGTGTAAACACTACCTTAGTTTAGGGTGAGTATTAAGGAAATTATTGAATCAATTATTGAAAATAGAATCTTGGTATTTGTATGTCTGCTCTTGTATTTATAAAATTATTTGGTTTGATTTTATGTTATTATTTTAAATGAATTACAATTTTGTGAACATATTTTATAGTTGATAAGAAAAATTATCGATTAATGTAAACATGTTTTTATAGTTAAGGAGTTTTTGGAATATTTTTATATTTATAGAACCAAATAAGTATAATAATTATGCTCTATAAAATGTGTAAAATAATTATAACTATGATTAGGGTAATATAGATAGACAATTTGAGCATGTTTCATTATTTAATGAAAAATAGACCTTGGTGGAGAAGAATATCATTGAGGGTTTGGTGATAATGATCCCAACTATAGTGGTGAAACTCACCCAGGTGGTTGCTACATTCTAATATTTGGTTCATGACATTAAACCAATGTATCCCATATTAATGAAGGTTATGTAAGGATTTAATTTTCTAAATAGTTCTTAAAATAAATTAATCAAATAACATAATTGATTGATACTCTATAAGGGAGTATTGGGAAAATAGATATTTTTATGTTTTAGTGTCCTATTTGGGATTGGTAAGATTTAATGGCTCCACAAAAAAGGAAATAAGGGGTGACGTGGGATGATTATATTGTCATCACTCATGAGAATTTTTATCCTCATATAGCGGGGATATAAAGGGAACATGAATTTGTAGAGCTTAAGAATGGAATTATGTATATTATTGATTATTCCTCTAGGTTCATGAAGTTGATCCGATTATATATTACCTTGAGAGGTTATAGTAAATATAATTTTCATTGGTTTTTGTAAATTTTTATTATAAATATCTATTCAATGTTACATTACTTTTTCCTGAGATTTATTTATGTGGTGAATATGTACCTTAAGGATATGAATGATCTCATAGAATAAAAGTTGTTGACAATGTGATTAGGTGAATGTATATGTTTTACGAAGTATAAAGGAGTTGATTTTCAGAATTATGAAGGATAATAATAGGAAAAGGGAAAAATCTTATCATATCATTTTTCTCAGTGGTATGGTAATGAGAATATGATATCAACGTGACATAAAATTATATACTCTGTCTATGTATACTTGAGTTTCCAATAAGTTTCACTCATATGTCAACATGGTCCAACTTCTTATGGGTATTTAATGGGTTTCTTAGTATAGATGAGTACATATCTTAGTTTACATACCTATATTTTTTTATTTGACTTGTTCTCTATAGTAGAGTGTGACATATTTGTCTTTTAGAAGATTATTATTATTTGTAAGTAGAGGCTCTGAAGGAAATCTTCTATTGGTTGATATGTTATATGAAAACTAGGATGCCCAAGGAAAGGGAAATATAACAATTTCATGGATTTTTTTAGTTGAGTAGACATTGTGGGATATTAATTAGGTTTTTATATGTTTTTTGGATAATGTTCCTTACCTCTAACCCACTTAGTATGTTGTTTTATTCTATGCATCTCATTCTTCGATGTTTGTTTCTCTTGTTTCTAAAATTGTTTTATTTGTTGATATATTTTCTATAGTTTTATTCATGTATACCTCATTATGGAGGGATGATAATTTTAAGAAGTTTTTCTAATTTTGTTTTTTTAGATATAGTTTTTTCATATATTGGATTTATTGGCCATTTAGAGAAGTGATTTTGAAGTGATTATCAGGATGTGTTGGATGTATTTTTTTGAAAATATTTACTAATAATAGATATTCATGACACTTATTACTGATGGGGAGGAGTCACATATATCCAAATATAGTGGGATTATAATTTCATAATAATGTTAATAAATTTAAGAAATAAAATGAAAATTTTATTTCAAATAGTAGATATGTATTTGTAGTTAGATGATAGTGTTAATGTTTATTTTTTCCTCAATTTGTTGATATTTTATTGAAAGTGGTTGTCTGGATTTCACAGGGTTACTACATAAATGTGATATAAATTTAATAATAAACATTTTACTGAATAATGAAGCTATTTCTATTACATTATTTCTTATTAAATCCACTAAGATTTATGATTTAAAGTCTCTGATAAAGGATCTGGAGTTGAAGTCACTCATTCAGCAGATTGAATCTCCATAGGGTGTTGCAATTATTTTTCAAACAATAATAATGGTTTTTTGATTTTTTGTTGATTATTACATGATGAAATAGATAGTCAACAATAATGAATATCCATTACACAGGATCAATGATCTATTAGATAAATTATTTATTTATTAGTGGTTTACAAATATCAACCTATGGTCTAGTTATCATCAGTTTTGAGTGAAATATATGGTTGTTTAAAAGAAAAAAAATACTTATCATGATATGATAATTATCAATTTATATTCATGTTGTTTGGGGTAATGGATACAATTTTTGTGTCTATAGTTAGGATGATTCATGTTTTTTATCAATATCTAGACAGATTTATGATAATGTTTGTTGATGATATTTGTATATTTTCCCCATATTTTGGGGATCCTTGAGAGCATTTGATAGTTGGATTAGATACCTTATTAGTACATTATATATATTTAATGATTTTAGAATTCATGTTTTTATTAGAAATGTGAAGTCACTAAATCATTCCATTTTGGAATAAAGGATATTAGTGTATTGAGTGAAAGTAGTTTTTGTTAGGTCATAGGAGGTTCCCAATTATTTATTAATGATTAAAAACTTCTTGTTATTTTATAAATATTATCAGAACATTACCCATGATATACCTTATATAGCCTTATCAATAATGAAACTAACTAAAAGTATAGTTATGTTCTTATTGTGTGATAAATTTAATGTTTTTTTCTAATAGAAGAAGAAAACATTGACATCAATGCATATGTTAACTTTACTAGAGCCTAGAAAAATTTGATGTATATTGTTATTCTTTCGATGTTGAATTGAGATAATTGTTGATGAATGATAGTGAAGTTGTGCTATATGGTTCCTAAAAACATAGGATGAAAATGATGAAATTCCCACTCATTATTTTGAGTTAGATACAGTTTTTCATGAACATTATATATATTAGTGTAATTTTTTAGGTATAGGTTGGTAATATTCACCTACAAAAGGATCCTGAAATATATATTTTCTATAAGGGATAAAAATATTTAGTGAAGAATACTGTTTTATTATCTATATTCTTTGGACTTTGAGATATTAAATACAATTAAGAATTAGACTGGTATCACTAATTATTTGAATTGGATTTCTTATGTTGATATTGTTTAGTAATTGAAAGTGGAGTGTTAGCATATGAATATCATCTCAGAGATGCACCTTGGTGTGGATAAGGAGGAATGACATGTAGTTCTTATTCAATATATTATCACCATGTACTCTTTGGTGGGGGTAATGGAGGGAAAAATTTATAATTCAGAATTACTAGTTTATAATGTAAATCTATACGGAATAGAGTTTGTGACTAAATTAATTCATAGAGGTGATTATTAATTGTATTAAAATTGTAGGCTTTATATTCCGATTTTATTATGTTAGAAGGTATTGAGAGACAACTATATGTCTTAGTGAAAAGTATATCATAGTTTTACTAAGATATACCTTTTTATGACACTTACGGATGTTGAGAATGAAATTGGATATGGATGGGTTTGTTTAGAGATTTATGATCTATTAGTGGGATAACATTGAGTATATATGAAAAAATAGTGATCTTTATTCCATCATTGTTCTGTAATAGAAATGAAAATGTAAAAAACATGGATTTTTTGTCATGAATTTTGAGATAACTAATTTTGGAAGATTCTATGTGAGGTTTTATTGATCCATTGATGAATGGGTCCTTTTTTTCTAATCAAGGAGACTTATATAGTTAGGGATATTAATAAAATATATGTTAATGAGGTATTATTACATCATGGGATATACCATAGAATAATATTAGATTATGAACTGATATTCAGAACATATATTTTGAAATAATTGCTGAAAAATTTAGAATCTAAAGTAATGTTGACTACACCTTATCAACCATAGTTGAATGTAAAATATTAGTATACCATCCCAACCCTCGATGGTTTTAATCTATCATTTTTCCTTAACATTGGTGATGTGTTGGAGGATTATCTATCATTGTTATATATTTTTTTATTATTTTAAAAACCAAACAGTAAGTCAAATATCACAATTTAAGGCTTTGTATGGGATAACATGTGTTAATCTCTTATGATGGATGTAATCCATGGAGGATTCCATTGATAAACCATCATAGTTTAAGATACTTACCATAACATGTAAATATTAATGAATATTATGATTATATTTCATAATAGGTATAAGAATTATTCTAACCACAAAAGTCTACGACTTGAGTTTTTGGACATGGATCATGTATTTTTTGTGTCACACTATGGTGTGGAATCAACAAATTTGTAATAAAGTATTGTTATATCCAAAGTATTATACACAATATAAGGTTATGGATATTATCATGGAAGAATCATACCAATTAAAAATACCTCATATGTATGTTGTTATATATGTCATCTATATTTTTTAGTTGAGAATGTGTTAATTGTATCCTTATCCTGTGACATAGTGTAAGGATTTAGATATCGCGCATGATGCCAATTTTCCCAAGAAGGTAATGATAATCATTGATCATAGAGACAATTTTTTTAGGGATAAGGTGAAACACTGGTATGAGTGTTTTGTATATATTAACATGCACAAGAAAGGAATTTGGTATAAGATACCAAAATGATGTACTAATACATGAAGTTCTTCATTGGTGATGCTCAATGATGATTCCATGGGATAAAAATACTTTTAGTGGGGTGTTTATAATGAACACCTTTATAGAGGTTTTTACTAATATTGGTTTCATTTATATGATTTTAGATATGATTTTGTGGCTGTTTTAGGATTATTAGGTGAATAAAAATGAATGGGAAAGAGTATACGGGGATGTTCAGTGGAAACCCTAAAGAGGGAACAAGATACTCAGATATGTGGTGTTGGGTACCTATTGGTTGTTCAAGAGGATTAGGTCTCTGAGACCAAACATTAGTTGAAATGTGTGAATACACCACATACCTGGTGGGACACTGGGTCTTATATGATTTTTATGTAGTTTCCCAGTGGCCCCCAAAATGTTTTTCATTATTAGGGAAGATCAATAATTTTAAGTTTCATGATTTTATTCATATCTTGACATCGTTTCAATTTAGGTAACATTTGGATGAAATTTGATAATATTTTGGAGACATAAATACATATATTAATTATCTACCATTAAACAAAAATTGTTGATTCAATTGAACTCATATTTAAGATTATATTAGTGTGTTGTTTTAGTCATGACATGTTTTTCTTGAGAGATACATTTTTTTTTGAAAGAGGGGAGGGATATGATTACTTTTTCATTCAAATTTTAATTTTATTTGTTTTAGTTCATTTAATTCTATGATTATTGAGTTGATATAGTTTATAAAGGAATAGGCTTTGATTGTATTTCTTTTATTCATTACAGTATTTGACCTCCTAATTTCACATGGATTTGGAATTTTTATTCATGAACTACATGATGATTTAGGTTTTAGATTAATTTTATGTGTTTCTTTTATTTTAAATTTAATTAATTGTTGAATGAAAAATTTGTTACGATTTTTTAGAATCTAATTGTGACATAAAATTATTGACATGGGGTAGAAATTGGGGTCATAACTGATTTACATTCTAAAGTCATATGGGAGTGACCAATATAGATTGTGGAAATTAAATGAATAATAATGTTGTGGTTTTAGGTTTTTTTACAGAGATATAAATTATGTAAGAATAATATTAATTATGTAATTAGTGTCAAAAACAACATAATAAATTCATGTAATGTGAGTATGAAAGTTTATACTATATCTGGGAATAGTTTTACACTATTTAGTGTGGTAAATACATTTATTTTCCATAGTAATGACCATATTAATCTATAAATATAGTTTATTTGGAGGGGATATGTTAACTAGGTTGAAATAGTTATTATCCTTAGGCTTGGGGTGTTAATATTTTTGTATTGTAAGTTTTATAATTGAATTTTAATGATATAAATATGAGATTAAATGTTAAATGGAATTATTAACTATAAACATATTTATTATTTATCATTGGTATGAGTTGTATGGTGTTTAAACATTGATTTATGTGCTTGTTATGTGATATAATACTAAAATTTTATGCTTTTATATGGTAAATTAAGTTAAAATTAAATATTGATTTAATATGTTATGAAAAGTGAATAAAATGAAAACTTGAGTTATCATTGACTAGATGTGTTATTTTCTTATCTAACGTATAAAATGATAATTGTTTGAGTGAATTTATTATGATATATGTGATCAATGACTATGGTCACTTGTAGTCATCCATGTAAGATTTGATATCTGACATTCCATGACATGGAATGGTTAAGATTTATATACCATGATATGGCATGGTTGGCAACTAGGGATCAAATATATGATTTTCCATGTTTTATGTTGATTGGATATAAGGGATCAGATTCATAAGATGATATAGTACTAGAAATGATGGATGGAAATTTCATATGTGCATGGTTGGACTTAGGTGAAGCGAAGAAACATATTACTATAAGGGATTAGTTATTGTCCTCATATATTGGAAATGACTAAGTAATGTATGACTTGTTTGGTTGACATGATTGCAAAGACTCGATTATCAAAATTCTGAAATGTGTAGTAATTTATTAATATCAAAATTAAAATGTTTTATAAATTTTAGTGCTTAATCCTTGAGTTGGAATTATTTGATTTGACTTCAACAAACATTTATCTTCACTGGTAATCTATATTCATATTATGTGTGCATTTAGATGATATAGATGATGATTCATGTGTAGTAAACGTGCCTCCATAGATGGAATTTGGTCTTTTAATATAGATTATATATTATTTTATTATCTTTTGGATTCTTGAAAAGTGGTCACCCCACTCTTCCCTTTTCAGATATTTTAGTTTTACCCCATATGTTTTGGAATGTATGAAATACATATGTGTATTATTTTGTGGAATGGATTTTGTAGATAAGCTAGGAAATTATTTTGATATTTTAGAATTTATAATGTCATCATTATCTATTATTTAATATTGTGTTTCATATTATATACTCATTTTATATGATTTACCGATGAAGATTAAATTTCCCAAATGTGTTATATGAAACACTTATAGTTAGTTTCCTACCTCAACTATCCATAGATTTCACTTAAGTCCAAGAAATATTTCACCCTGGTGGTGTGGTGACATTTGGTTGTGATGTCACACTTCTCAATAAAAATAGTATTTTTTCTAACCATTCACATAAATTTTTATAGGGTTTTTTATGAATAAATTATCAATTATAGATTTGTCATATATTGATTGTCTTTTAGAAGAGTTTATATTCTGAAGATCTATAATAATTTTATTTTAAAATCTATTATTTCTATTAATTTTAAAATATTGAGATTCAATATCTAACTCTTCGTTATCAATAAATTAGTTTATCATTGTAATCTTGAATCAGTCAGAATTATCTCTTTATTTAAAATATATTATTTTGGTAGATGACTAAGGTGACATTCTATCTTTTTAGTATCTAATTTTTTATAATATATATACTATAAATTTGAATATTCACATTAAAATATTCATTTTTATAGTTTGGATATTCTATATAATATTTCATTAGTCGATGAATTTGTTATTAAGAATAGTGAGTTGATTTATAAATGACCCCTTTTATCATTTTTATTCCTTTATTCATTAGAAGGATGTACTGATCAAACATAATAAAGTTTATATAACTATTTCCAAACATAATTTTAATAAGGATATGAAAAAATAATTATGTGTTTTTGTATTGTATTTTTCATTTATAGTAATTGAATATTAAAATTTCTCCTCAATGATATATCAGTAATCCAATCCTTTTGTGGAATACCATGTAAATTATTTAGAATTTGAAGCATTAATTCTGGGTTTTAAAGTCCTTCTACTTATAAACACTTGTATGGTGACAAAATATGATTATTTTAAACCTTTACTAAAATTGGTTTTCAAAATATTATATATATAAATAATTAAAAGTAACTTAATTTTTCATTAAAATTAAATAAAAGTAAATCATTCACAAGAGTGAAAAACGTTTTAATATTCTTTATGAAATATGGAAGACTGCTATATATAATAAGTTATTATATAATGTAATTAAATTAATAAAAAATATCCATAATTTTTTTTTGATTAAAATATGTTAAGAAGGATTTTTATGAAATTTAATAAAGACACATAGTATCGAGATTTGTAAATGTTAAAAAATAATAATAGCCTATGGATTATGTTTACTTCAAGTAGAATAAATAAATTAAGAATTGTTCTGTTACTTTTTTGATATCGCACATTGTAAAACGATAAGGTATATACTAAGGAAAAGGCCTCAAACCAATTTCTTGGTACTAGGGATTGAATAGAGTTTTCAAAGTGGATCTTTTTTTCTATCATGTTATAGATGAAATTATATAATAATCTATGTATTGGGTCCAATACCATTTACTGTCTTATATAATATTCTTCAAGAAGTGGTGAGTTGATAATTCCATGTACAACCTTTTGTAAAAAATGGTCATTAAATCAATAAATATGTGTAAAATATTAATGTTCATATAAAAAATTGGAAATAATTAAATTATAAACTTATAATGTATCATATTTATAAGAATAAGTAGGATGATAAGTGTATGATAAATTAATTCTTATAGAATTAAATCACTCACATATATTTTTTTATATCCCATTAGAGAATCAACATTCATAAATACATATTATAATAATGTATAATTAGGTTAAATGAAAAAACAAAGGGAATTAATTAATTGAACCATTTCTAGTACCCATACATGATTAAAACCAAAAAATGATATTGAACATTATTAAAAAACCAAATAAATTCAAAATATGTAATACATTGATAATGTAAGTGTAAAATATATAATATTTTATATAGATAATGTTAATATGGTTTTAGATAGGTTATCATAACAATAGAAATATAAATTATTTTTAAATTCCAATCCTCAAATATTTTTAACTTCAAACCAAAACCATGAGGAAAATATTGAGACAAGAACTGGAAAAATGTTAATGATCGTAGTTCCAAATTTTTTATGTTACAAAATTTTTAAAACAACAATAAATTATTCAAAAATATATCAATGAATGAAATAATAAAATTCCAAAGTCATTTCAAATAACATAATATAATAATAAATAACCTTTTTCCCTAAATATCATCATTGTTTAGGATTTAACGATGTAATTATTATGTGAATAAAAATGAATTTTTCCCTATTCCATTTTGCAATGAATACAAAAAGAGAGAATACATGTTATGAAGGATTAAAGATAATTATATGAAACCCAATGTGAAAACTCATTCTCTTTAAAGAATATGATCAAAAAGTTGAGAAAATTCATATATTAAGCATTATAAGGGTTTAGTGATGATTCCTTTTGATCTCAAATGAAAATCATATCATCTCTATAAATTAATGAATAAAATGATCTATCTTTAATACTATATATATATATTTTGGAATTTTAATATTGAGAAATATAGTATATAGATATTAATGGGGATTCTCAAATGATCATTTCCTACTTAGTGGTAACATTTATTTTTCCACAAAAAGTTTTTATTAATATATAATACGGAAATATACTGTCATTTTACATATTTTATATTTTCTGATTATAATTGACATGGACTAATGTTGAAAACTATTTGTAATTAATTTGTTTGGAGTTAATGAAGAGATGTTTTTTGTTCATACCAATATATAAAAGATAAACTTTTATTGGTATAGAATAGTAGAAAAAATATAAATATTTTATATCCATTTCCAATCATTAATTTCAAGTAGTTAATTTCTTGATGTCATCCACACATCAAGACACTATAGATGTGGAATTATATTATTATTCATTATATTGATATCTGATTGTCTTACATGCTTTATGATTTATCCTTGGTCCTATTTTGTAATAAAATAATCCAAGGGGACGATAATAATATTATATAGATCATCACATGAATCTAATTCATCTATTCATTATTTTATCCATTTTTTCTGGTTTATCAATTGTAACTATACTCTATATGATAACATCTATAGAGAATAAGTTTTTTCCACCTCATCTTATATAGCCCATAATCCATTTGGTCTTCCAATATATATTGGGGTAGTTTTCACAAAGGTATTCACCACGATTCAAAATTTTCTATTTGTCGATATAATCTATTGAGTATATTGTGTTACCAATAAGGAATGTTTTCATGTTTGAATATGACCTCATAGTTATTTCCACTAATTATATAACATAACTTCTAATTTATTTCATTTTTATATTATATTGGTTTTATACTAATTATTCTATTAGTTCTAGTATATTAAATTATATCAACAATTAGTATTTACCTTTTAGTTTTTAATTATGTTATTTTATTGTTTTATGATTTTTTATTATGGTCTATATTTTATTATATTTTGGAAGGTAATATACTCAATATTGTTATTACTTTTTAGTTATAATATATATCTACCACTTTCATCTTCATATACAAATAAAATTCGGAAGATTTGTTATGTATCAATATAGATGTCAAGTGATCATTAAAACATTAAATTATAAAGTAATGAAAATATGATATCTAGGGATTACCCAAAAAAAGAGGTACATGGTGTTTTTATGTAGGTGTTTGTTAATTTTAAATCACATAATTTAATTGTATGTACTTATTTTTTTTTTAATTTAGGAATTTATAATATTTATTTTTAAAAAATAAATTCTCTTATTTTTATAGGGAACCATATTAGTGGGCATTGGTGGTTTTATTATATGCTAATGATTATATAAACATGATTTAGGTTTGAATTCATTAGAAATTTTTAGTTTTCTTATAAATAATAAACCTTTAAAATAAAATATAGGATAAAATGAATTGAAAATAGATTTATAGATATTAATATTTTCATTATCATTGTTATATAATCTTGGTGAGTTATATTTCATATTTTTGGTTTTTAATAGATTCTATAAAAAGGGATGGTAATTAGTAATTTTTTTACAATATTAAACATTATATCCTTAGTATTACAATTTTATCAGTGGTTTGTTATTTGTAGGTGTGTGGTAAGTCCAATTTAATAGTTAGGGTAATCATGGTCCATAGCCTGGTTTGGGGTGATCTATATGTTAGACTCCAAAATTTCAACTTGTTTAACAGAGTTAACATAATGAGAAATTTTTTGTACCCAATCCTAATTACTAGAATTAATTTTAAATTATTAAAAGTGTGTTATTTATATTTTTTTTCGAAAATACTTTCATTTATATGTTTTCAATTTTAGTAATAGATGATTATAGTGATTTTTTTACATTTTCTATTTAATTTAAAAAATCAAACAACAGATATGTTTAACAAAATTATTCTTCATTATTGACTTATTTTTTGAATGGAAAATAGAAATTTATTTATTTATTAGTTAATTTTATTCATATATGATTTTGAATTAAGTAATTTATGATTTTATTTTATTTACATAATAAGATGATTATAATGTTTATGCGAGTCATAAATTTTCATTAATATTTTTATATAAGTTTGGAGGATATAGATTTAATATAGGTTTTCTTGAAATGATGATGGGGTTATAAGGATGTTTTGGATGATTGATTTATTTTGAATTATCTTGGGATTTGAAGGATTTATCATGGGGATTAGAATAATATACTTGGTCATAATATAATATGTTTAAATATTATTCAATGCATTTCCATTTTTTGTTTTATGATATTGATTGTTCGATGACTAAAATTTGGGAGAGTTTGAAGGTTTTGTTTTCAATATCATTGAAAATCATCTGATTTACATCATATGAATACATATGTAGGGATTAAGAAATTTTTTCATGATAATTTTGAATGGTTAAAATGATGGAAAAAAGATTAAGTGGTTAGGATACTAGTAGTTTACCAGTTATAATAAATTCCTCATTATTTGTGTTTTATATTCTTTAATTCAAGCATTCTTGGGATTTTTACCTTTATGAGAATTATATTTTTGTTTTTATATAATTGTGAGATCCATGATATGGTGGTAATTAATTAGTAATAATGTATGGTTTTTATTGTATTAATATAGGTGTTAGGACATATATTGTGAAACAATTGTTCTTTTTTTATTTATCTTATCATATTTCTGTTTTTATGATTTTTAAGGTGTTTATAAAGGTTTTTTGTGACATTAAGTTTATTATGGGATCATTCATTTACATGTTTTTTATTTCATTTATAATTATTTTGGGAAATCTCTTTCAATATTAATCATTACACACAAAGGTTTCTATCCCAAGGTATATTTAGAAAATAATGATCCATTAGGCAGAGTTCTATTATGTAATAATGGTGAAACATCCATAAAATAAAAATTTTCATTATTTTTAGAAAAATTGAACATTACAGAGTTATGTGGGAAGATAATAAAATAAAAACAAGGGAATAAATTCCACCCAAAAATACACATTTTAAAATGAAATTATAAAACAACAATAAATAAACAGAATCTGCCACAATTATTTTTTATGATTCTTGACGGATTGAAACATTTCTCATTGACCATGCATCACTATCACTCACACCTAATACCATCACAAAATATCAAAATTTAATCATAATTTTAGAATAATTAGATTGTGATCATCTTCATTAGTATATAAAAATTCCCATGAGATATCATCCAAACCACAGACCACTATTACAATGTGAAACAAGTTGTTGGACCTTCCTCGAGACCACCCTACCCCCACAACAATCATTTTAAAAACACTACAAGACCCTTTATCAGAAACATGAAGTGGCTCCCAAATTTATAATCACAGGAGAATTTTTCTTGAAAAGAGATCAAATAACATTATAACTCAAAACAGATCCACCCATACATAATTAAAATAAACAACACCGACATCTACCAATAAAAAACAACTCTTCTAGACAAAACTATATAAGATATATGGAAAATTATTCTTGGTTATATATAAAGCAAAATATGTCCCTAATAATATGTCCATACCATCTCCAATACATTGACCATTTATATCATAATTATAAGATTTAAATTATTAATAAAATTTCCCCACAATCATTTCGAACTGACACCTCCATAAGCAAACACTACAAATTCTAATACTTCCTTGAAAAAATAGGGTGTGTCTCATGGGACACTGATGACACCTCAACCATCACATATCAAACAAACTTGATTAACTATCACTTTAAACCAGGTAAAGATGGAATATATAAATATATGGAAATGTGAGTGAAATAAATAGGAATGTATTTCACTAAAATATGTGACCATCGATGAAAAATGGAATAATATAATATCCCTAGAGTGACATAACCTATGAATCCTGGTGATATGAGTGTGAGAGATCAATTTAATGGGGGATAAGATGGAATATAAGTGAGGTGACGGGAGATGAAGCCATAGAGGAAGTGAACATCAATCCCCTTATAAATCATTATTGTGGTGGAAGCCTAAAATTAAAGGGAGGGGAAACATCACCCAATGTGAATAATTCTACCATTATGATATTTTTTATTATTTTTATGAAATTATTATACAAAATAATTCTTATACATATAGGTATTTAAGATATGTCTATGGATATGGTAGTTGAATATAGTGTTAGTATACTTAGAGTGATAACCATGATCTAATTGGGATCCAACCACATGGATAGTTTTTGACGCCACATTTCTAATAATAAATGTTTATTCTCATGTAAGGAATAACTTGTATGAAAATTACAATGGTTGATTTAGTGGAATTTATTTCCATAGGACTCATTCTAATTAAATGATATATTTTTAGGGATTTAAGGATTATAATTTTTTTAATAATGAAAAGAATATTTTTTTTGGAAAGGAAAATAAAAAATTTATCGTCAATAGTAAATTTTATTTGAAAATAAATAGTATTATTGGGTCAGTATTTGGATTTTTACCCTAGGGTTGGTGTTGTGTAATTTTTAGATGACATTTAGTCACTATTCCATCAATATATATTAATTATAATAATTTTCTAAAAATATATAATAATTCTTAAATGTCCAATAACCATAGATATATGATTCACATTAATGTAATGTGATACAATAATGACGTAGGTAAACATTTTAAATGAATTAGATTCCCTAAAATATTTATGATTTATATAAATATATTTTCAAAATAGATATGTACAAGACTTAAGCGGACTATATAAATGTAATAATTTACATCATAACATGGGATAATGTCCATTGGAATTGTGACTATGAAAAACTTTCATGAATGATAAAGGATGGAAGTAATGACTAATTTTATTATTTACTAATAAAGTTAAAGATATAGTAAAAATAGGAAAAAAAATTTACCATTAAATTATAAAACACTATAATGAAGGATGTCAAAGAATATAGTGGATGCCATATGATAAATATAATGAAAAGGAGTAATAATGACTTGAACCATATAGAATTATATAGTTGAACCCTTATTATAATTATGTTGTTATATAGTGGTGAATGACTAGGGAATATAGTGGAAGTACCTTGAGGTGATTATGATGTACTGAACATGAATTGAAGTGAATAATGTAATTTATTTTTTATTATGATGAGGTTTTTTGGATTTTTTAATAAATCCATTAATATATTACAAAATTATTTATCACTTTTGTTTGTATTGGGAAGGGAAAATCAATTGTGCATGATACGGTTTATAGAATAAAAAATGGTAAGGCTTTTGTAACTAATGTTACATTCCCTAATTTGAAATGGTCATATTTTTAACTATGTTCAATAAATTCTTTTTTTATTAATCTTATGATAGATGTACATACATCACAATAGGACATTGTGGTTGATATCTCATATACTCACAATTTTACTTAGGATATATTGGGATGAGTGCTTCCTTACTTATCTCATAAAATAATCGAGGGTCTGATGGGTGAGTAATTATAATTTTGTATACTCCTACTATCCCAATTTTTTTGGGTTATGATATAATATATATGTATACACTCTAATAGATAGCTATTGATGGGAAATTTATCTAGGGTCTTTAATATGTGATTGGTATATATGTATTGTTCTCAAAAATATCATATAAGATAATTAATTGGATAGAAAATATACAACGATAAAATGATACTTCTAATCTACAGTATATGATATGGGGAGAACGATGATATATCAAAGACTATCTCACCTTCTACCCACACAAGTAAGTGGTTTTCTGACAATATATATTGCAGAAACCATAAAAATATTTATTTCATTCAATATCCAAGTATATAGAATTTTCCTGTTAGATATAAATTTTTATTTGTTCCCATACATTTATTCGACACCATCACTCATATTTTAATGTGTTTTTTTTCAAAAAAGGTTTCCCTCATACCACTATATTTTCTTTAGTTATTAATTTCCGATGTGTTACCAGACTCTCGGGGGTCTGTTCTATAAAAAGATGCCATCTTTTTTTGAAAAGGTTATATTGATAATTTCCATAGGTTACTCAATTTATTAATATTATGTAATTTATGGGGGTGTCATGGGACCCATATACTCTAGGAGGGATAATGAGTGGACCATGACATAGACATGATTACCCAGTTTAGCAGTAGGCATCTAGCGAATGCTGACTAGGTAGCTAATGGGTATCTGATTTTTGTTTTTATAAGAATTTATTTTAATTAACTAATTAATTTATAAATTTTCATAACTAATATATTTCATTATTTTAAGCGAATAGTGGCATAAAATCCCCTCTCCATGTTTTCTCCTTTTTCGTCTTCAATTTCTAGTTCACCATATTTAGTGGTGGGATTTGACAATAATCAATCATGGTGAGTTACCTATGGTAAGGGTGAGAATCGTTACCCATATATTTTCTATTCAATATTTTGGAGTTTTATGCACATATTTTCTCTAATTTCCATAATTCAATATGTTTTATTTGGATTTCGAATATTTTAATATGATTTGTCGAGTGATTTCCACTGAGCAAGATTCTATTGAACAAAGGTAGTTGTTAATAATCTTTCTATAAGTATAAGAAATCATTCATGTTATGTGAAATACATTAATTGGCTAATTATATATGAATAAAATAAATTTAAACAAAAATTATTCCCATAAGTAGGATTATGTTGGGTAGGGATAACTGTAATCAATATGACCCTACTGATCCTCATGGATTGTTGTCCTAACAACAAATGAATATAAATATGAGTTAATGTTTGTCAAAAACTAAAATAAAGATCCACTATGTCTTCTATTGAGTAATTTTATAATGATTTTATTTTATAAAATTTACTTTTAGTCTCATTGAATGTTAGAGAGGTGTGGAATTTCATGATGTTAGTGAAAGTATTTATAATTTAGGGAATTTTTGGTATCCAAAAATCATATATAAAATTTCTAGATTCAATATTAGTTGATTGATATTTTATACATTATTTTTATAAAAAACTATTAGGATTTACCAGTATTAAATCTTAGAAATAGGTTTGGCATGTGAGGAACAACATAGATTAGATTAGACCTACTATGTATTGGAGTCTTTTTGAACCATAAATTAAATTTCCTATGTACGGTTTACTCATCCATTTATTACACAATATTTTGATTTGGATTATTTATATAGAACAACATTGCATTTATATTGTAGATAGATTCAATTTTCTTGAAATGTTAAATCCCATTGTGTTATTCATAATAATGAAAGTTATACCCATTACATGATATGTCCATGAATTTTATTGTATCCATTTTATTTGGGGAAAAAACCAACTCATCCCATAAAATTTATGACTTTTAAAGTAATTAGGGTGTTCTTCTATGCCCAATTATTTTTTGTTACCTAGGAATGTGTGGTGTACTACCAATGGTATGATTCTAATAAGGAAGGGGATGAGATGATCATGTGAGAGTAATTATCACGGGACATGATAACATCCCTTATGATATTTCCTTGGACTAGAGATCATATATAATTATTAATATGTCTAAATTTGGGTATTTTATTCTATATTTTCTGATGGAATTGAGACATGATGTCCACTACTATATTATTTCATGGTATGTTCACCCCCTTTCTCTGATCAATTTTAAGGACATACTACCCATGATTTTTCAACTATGTTTTGACGAGTTTTTATTCCAAATATTATGTCCTAAAATATGTCTAAAAACCTATAATATAGCAATATAGATAAACTCATAAAATCACATAAATGTTATTCATTGAAGGCCCAAAGTGCATTCTGGGTCACCACAATCTTATAGAGAGAATAATGTATCTTATATAGAGAATATTGAAAAACTTTCACAATAAAAACACATATGATATGAAATAAAAAAACTAGTGTAAAATAATCAATAAAAATAATATATATTTTTTATACAATAACTACAAAGATCACAACCCACATTGGGAAATAAGCCTAAAAAACAACAATAAAAATCATCAACAACATGGAACCATGAAAAAACAATGGGCCGAACTCAACGTGATCATCTCAAACCTCCATCCCAACACCCGATGTGAACCACAATCAAAGAGATTATTCCTCTACACAATGCTCTTCTGATTAGCTATATCTTATAAAACAAAGGCTATAAATTATGAGAGGAAAAATTTTAATGTGAGAATAAATTCCTTGAATGATACCACCATGAAATCTATAGAATTTTTAACCCCATACATCGAATAGTTCATATATAAAACTGATCTCTAAAAGGAATCAAAAGAAATATTTTTGTATTTATAAATAATCCTTTGGTATTATTTTTAAATTCATTTAATTTCTTTAAAATATTATTATATAAAAATAAATAGATAAATATGAAATATAACATATTCATTTGCATTGAAAATAATTAAATCATCTCTAAGAATTAATAAACATATCATAAACATGTATGAAAATAGTAATATCAAAATATAATGAATTTAATATAATATCAATGAAACCAAAATTGGAAATTTATAACACAATAGTGTACAAAAAAAACCACTAAGATATATATATGAAACCTTATGAGAACATGTGAATCCTAATGTCTAGGAACCATTGTCCCTCAGAAAGGATACCCCTAGTATCTTCACAATGGAGGGAACCTCCCACAGTGATTTCTATCTCCACTCTAACTCTTTTATGCTTAGTTTTTTCTCATACCCCATTTACTCCCCATATGAAATACACTACCATTACATTTAAGGAAGACAAAAAATTTATTTTATAATCATTTTCTGAGGAATAATCCATTTCAAATAAAATCCCACATCTCCAAAAAATAATTTCCATAGCAACGCACAATGCTTTGGGAATTTAGAAACCATTTCCATTATGAATATATCTTTGAGGTATTTTTTCAAGAATATAAAGTGAATAAAATTATATTTCCAAATAAAATAAATTATTAAAATCCATTCTATATCCCAAAAGTCAAATACATGTTCCAAAATAAATTTCATAATAAAAAACAAAGGAAATGATCTCAAGAACAAAAGGCATGATAAGGGTTAGACCATAAATACAGACACCTAACTCATGAATGAAGAAAATAACGTTTCTTTATTGGCTGATGATGTGAAATGTAGAGATTATGTCCTAAAAAACCTATAACCAAAATTATCAACAAAAAATACCGACCAAAACCTATATATTTAGTAATTATAGACTAATAGTGTTCAATGATGATAAGAGGAAGAAATGTCAAGAAGAGATCCTGGTATAGGAGGAGAAACTGAGAGAAAAAATTACATCAATGGAATACAATAAGAGTATTCAAGGATAATCAGTGAATCAATGGGGAGAGTCTCTAAGCATCAAGGAGTTTATGGTTCGTGCTAATGGGGATTTTAGAGGTGATTAATGGTAAAAAGACCAAGGTAATAAGAGTAACATTCCAATGTGAAATACTCAAATTTAGCTACATAGTTAAGACACATGGTTCATAAAATCATTCAATTACTATATTTTTACTCTTTACATTTAAAAAAATAATAAAATTATCTATATAAGGATAATGGTTAGAATGGTTTTTCTCAAGACATGCGATAACCACTAAAAAATCCAAAACATCTGCACGATTTCATGGTGGAGGTTGAACTATTAGAGAATATATTCTCAAGTCATGAAAAATGACACTTGAAATAATAGAACCATATTAGATTATTAATACAAGATTCTCCCAAATCATGAAAATATCCAATTTTTCTAAAAAAATTGAAAATTCAACCCCTACTCATTAATGAATATAGAACATTAAGAAAAAAAGACCAATATTAAAATTATCCATACTCGTAGCCCGAAGCGAATCATAACTCCAAATCATTATATTCCAAAAAATGGTCATGATCATGAACCATTATCATCATGTCCTAATGAACCCATGTATCATGGATTCCCCTACCATATTTACACATCAGTTGAACCAATGGAATAATATTTCCTTAATATAGATTATAATGTCTGTCTACTATATGAACAAGTCTTTCAATCGCTGAGGTGTCAAGTTCAATCCCAATATCCTCCCACTCAATGAGTTGGGATGATTACAGCTAATTATTCTTCGACTGGGAAACATGGAATATATCATGAATTGATTTCAAACAAGATTGTATGTCAAATTAATATTCCATCTTCCCAATTAATTCCCCAACCTCAAACGGGATGACACAATGTGGTAAAAACATACCCTAATTCCCCAAGAACCTATGTCCCAACCTAAGAGATAATTTGAGAGACATTCAATAACCTACCTCAACGTCCAACTAATGATGGAGCCAATCAATATAATATCTTTGTGACTCTTAACTATCACTAACATCTTCCTAATCAATTTCACAATATCCTTAATATCATAATGCATGTTTAATCCAAACAAAGACTATTCTCCAACCTATTCTAAACAAAGAGGTGACCTCAAAGGCCTCACATAAACAACTATGGTGAAATCTATATCAAATAATTATTATTATTGTTGTATGGATATTATACTATGGGTAGGTTTTTCTCCCATTATCTACTATATTTATGAACAAATTCCGAAAACAAGTTTTCATGAATCTTGATGGCTCACTCACTCTTGCCATCCTTTAATGGAAGATCATCCATGATCATCCTTAATTTCATTTCCATTAGTTTCTAAAATCCAATCCAGATCTAAGATATATCTTGAGAGTATATATTATAAATGGTATCCTGTTAAAAAACAATATGTCTAATTGTATATCACACAAAAAAGTTCCCAAGATCCTCTTCTATTTCCAAATGATTAATATGTTGTAAATGTGAGGGTATCAGTAGTTAATGAACATTCAAATATATAAAATTGTTACCACTAAAACAATGATGTGTAACAAAAAAATTACATGTATTTAATATCCCATATCCATACTAGAATTGGTAAATCGGACTATAACTAGTATGTATCTCATGTTCCACCTTGATTTTATGACATGTGGGGAACCAAGATACAGAAATTGTAATCAATCACCTCTTTCACGACCACCAATAATGACATATCTAGTCATGTTATATCTTGGTGGATTCACGATGTATGGAAAACATGATTAGTTCCCACTAATCATCATATACTACATCAAATCTACCCGAACAACCATTCTACCTCAAAAGCATAAAAAAATAAATTGCGAGACCAAAGACAATAACCTGATGTCTCTGCCACATAAAAAGTCACGCTAAGACAATGACACTACACATCCTCATCCTTTCTAACTGGAATACGGGCATCTATAAATAATATAGTCCAATTACAAGATAGTAATTTTTGAATATCATAACCCCCTTCATCCAAGTGTATCTCAGCAAAAAATCTCATAAACTACTATTTCACTGATTCTATTTCCATCAATGTTAGTAATTTTTTTGTTCTAATAATTTTTGTCAAAATTAAATTTACTGAGGGTGTTGAAATATAGAAATCAACAATTTTTAGATAATCCACCCAACATCTCTATATCTAATTGAGATCTCTCTAGGAGAAAATATATTTCAGAAAATTGAAATCTAATACACCCCAAAATGGTAGTGGAACCAAGTCTCAAGAACATGACTCACCACCTCAAACTCAAGATTATGAGTTGGATAGATCTTATCCTGAGGGAATAATTTAAATTTTATATAATGTATTATTGGTATACCCTATATCTGGACACAATAAAAACCCATACATGAGGTATCTCATTTGAAATCAGGACCTGTACATGGATGAGGAAGAATCTAGACAAGATCTGAGTCAATATCACCATCAACTAATCAAATTATTTACCACATCGATCCGTCCAAACATAATTTACACCCTTATAAATGTATTCTATCATAGTGGATTAAAATTTGGAAAAGTATCATACAAATAACCTATAATAAAAAAAATAATTATAAGAAATTTCAGATCTAAAATTCATTTCTAGTTCAATATAATGAATTTACCGCTTGAGTGTTTCTAGGATCCATTGACACACAGTTTTTAAAAATTATATGTCCTATAAGTTTCACCTCTTAAATCTAGAACGGATTTTGGATAGATTTTCGTACTTGTGAAATTCTCATAATATTCCAATGATGATATTTTGATACTAAAAATGATCCTTCTATAATCTGGAAAAACCGAGAATATATTTCACAATGATAATGATAAATGAATCCATGAACTGTTGGAGGATTTAGTTCATCAACTCTACAAACACCACAAGAGTGCTTGTATGATCAAATGGGATAACCAAACACGCATAAATCCCATATGTGATCTTGAACACCATCGTAACACGGTCTTCCTCCTAGACCCTTATTTAATGGTATACCAATATCAAATCAATTTTTAAAAACCATCAAGCCCCTTTATACAGATCAAAAAGGTTATAAATCATATGAAAGGGATAATTTTTTTCGCTATAATCACATAATTGAGTTTTTGTTAATCAACGGAAAGCTAGATACTACCATCCCCCTATATAGTGAAGAGAACTGGAAATTACCATGTTTAAAAATAAGGATGAATAAATCCACTGGACACATGATCATAAATCTAAGACTTCAATTTTTTCAATTTTGTGGGTTCCATATAGTATGGTGGTATGGAAATGGTTTTCATCCATAATAGTGACTCTATGAAGAACTAAACTTCGATGTGGGGAAGAAACCCATAGAAATTATCTAAAAAAATATTTGGATACTCACTCACCAAAAAAGGAAGATGAAAAATAATAAATGGATCATTGATATTTTCAAGTACCTCTAAAAAATAGAAGTAAATCAACTCATCCCTTGGAGAAATTGGAAATTCCCTCATAACCTTGGATCCCACTCAACATGGAAGACATGATTAACTCAATTAGGAGAAAGAAACAATACCCAATGGTGATATAAATCAAAATAAAAATTATATCTAATTTTGCAATCCATTCCTATGATAAGATCATTTATTTCAACATCAAGGATTGGAAATCCTCATATTGGTTCATCGTCGATGATTATCAATCGAAACATGGAAAATCTATATCCTTACTCAAATTTTTTTCCAAATGGAGTTTAAAGAGACATCAAGAAAGTCTTAACCTCCAAAATAAATCCTAATTTTTCTATAATATTTAATGATATATAACTATTATATACACCTATATAAAATAAATAGAAATAGAATATTATATGAACACTGTACATATCATAGTACCCAGTCCCACCTTTGTATCTTAAAGTGTACACTCTTCTACATACTGACCTCAAACCTGTCATTTACATTTATTTTCTATCTAACAATTTCACATAGAATGTGTTTGATATACAACCCCTTTTATTGAACTAGTTCTAATCTAAGATACCTTAGTAAAGGTTTATCCAACTATACTTCCCAAGGATTCCCTCTCAAAAAATTTCTAAAGATACCCAGATTTCCCCCAAGTGTGATACACTCTGTGTATAACCTTACAATCAGGACTGAGAATCACTTTTTCTAAAACCATTAACCATGTAAATGAATTTTTTATGATTTTCAATAGAAATTCCTACGATAACCTTTATGGTGGTCATCTCACTTCTTTTTCTAAGAAGAAAAGGAACTCTGGATACCTCCCTCTACAAAAGATGATTTAAACAGACCTTAATTACTATCTATGTATACTTTATCATTAAATACCTTGTCTATGAATTCTAAATAGCTGGGTTGGAACATAATAATCAGCCTAGACTGAATATACACCTGCAAACCCATTACAAACATCCAGGCCTTATGATAATCATTGAAAACAAGCTCTAGAGACTTGTTCACCAACTTTGAAAATAGAGTAACATAATCCTTGATAGAATGATCTCCCTACTCCAAGGAGATAAAATCCCATTTTTTCTACTCTTAGTGTCTTGAGTTATAACTATTGGCCTAAGATATTATTGAATTTATTCAAATTTATATCTTCATGGAACTTATATGAAATGAGAGATTCTTAACACTTCTGTAATGTCCATTAAATAATGTTTGTGTAAAACCCATAATTATATTCTTTGGAGTTATTAAAGGGTGGAAAATCCTCTCATACCTCTTGATCCATTCCTTTGAATTTGTTAAACCATTATCCCCGCAAATTATTGATGGATACTGCTTAGTAAATTATAATGCATGGTCGACCTTTAATTTCTATGCAACATTGGGGACTTGATTCATATAATGGATCTTACATATGATATTTTCCACTAGAAATGTAACAACTGGAGGAATCACTTATGGGTCTCACTCAATAAACAACTCTCTATAAATCCCTAGAATTATTTTTAGAGGTTCTATAATCTAGAAAAAAGAGGAAAAAAACCACATTGAAAATAACAAAATCATTTTAACATAAACAGAATATAATGAACTAAAGAAAAAGGATAAAACCAATTTCAAATGTAATTGTCAACCACATATTATGCATGGTAACTTGAGGCATTTCTTAAAAGTAATATGACCAAGAATAGTTCCACACAACTACCCAAGTCTCAATAGTTCTATCTCTTTTATATCAATATCCATTAGACACACGACGGTGAGACAAAATAATATGCTTAGGATATAATGAAATATGATGTTTTGATAGTAATTTGTAATAAATAAACCAGAGTAAACATATAGAATCACTAAACTCAACCCTATATGAGGCTCAAAGTGCATTCTGTACTACAACTGGTGGGATATATACACTTCAGTATATTATAAAGAGAAGATATGAATGATTTAACACTAAATAAATATATGATATAAAATTAATAATTATATTAAAGAAACATATAAATATAATATATCATATTTTATACAAGAAATATAAATGTCACTACCCACATCAGGATAATAAGGTCTGAAAGAACAAAAAAAAAAGACTACTAACAACAAGTAACTCAAAACATACCATGAGTCTATATCCACAAGACCATAAGTCGCCTCCATCCTAACCCATTAGTAGAAAAACAATCAATGGGATTTATCCTCTACATGATGCTCTCCCCCTTACCTATATCTTACAAAACTGAGTCTAAAAATAGCTAAAGGAAAAGTATAGTGTGATAAAAAAATCCCCATTGGATACCACCAAGGAATATATAAAAATACTAACCATGTCCATTAATTATATAATATTTAAATTAAATTTATAAAAAATATCAAAAAGAAATAAATTTCCATTTATAAAACAAATTTTGGATTTCATTTAAAACTTATTTATTTCTTTTAAAATCATGTCATATTCAAATAATCAATTCAATATTACATACCACATATCTTATGGGAAAACAAATTATTATACAGTTTTCAAGTAACAATATCAATATCTTAAACATGTTTGAAAATAATAATATTGAAAGTCATGCAATGAATGTTATCTCAATGAATGTGAATTGGTAAATCCAAGAAATAAAGGTATACACAACCAAACCAATGCGACCCATAATAAAACACTAGCCAACATATGTGACTTATATACCTTGGTAACCTTAATACCAAATAAAGGATACCCTAGTAGCCATGACATTAAGGGAATTCCCCCTTATAATGGATAATTAAACTATGTATTATAGATCCATATATCCCAATGTCTCCTCATGGGTAATTATATAATCATTACATTTCTTGAAAATGAATCATTGTTTCATAAATATTTTCCATGGTATAAGACATTTCAAATGAAAACCAATAGTTTTATAAAACATTTATTATAGTGATCTACACCCCTTATGTTCTTGAAAACCCATTTCCCATTAAAACCCATATTTGAGGCATTTAATCAAACATATAAAATTCAAAACATTTTGTTTCCAAAACATAAAAAATTTCAAAACCCCTTTTATAGACCCCAAAGGACGATGAAAATTTTAAAACCAAAATTTCATAATGAAACCTAATAGAATGAATATCTAGAATATAAGGCATGCCATTTGTTGACTGTGGAATAGAGACACCAACCCCAAGAATGATGGAAATAACATTTCCTTGTCGACTAAAGATGGAAATTGAATATTTTAGGCCCTCACAAAGCTAGATCCAAGATAAACACTAACAATTCTTTATAAAACCCTATAAACATGAAAATTACTTCCCAATATGGTTTTATCCAGATATGAGGAAGAGGGGTCAAGAATGTATCTAGAGAAAAGAGAACAAAAAAGATAAATCTAAACATACATCAATGTTATCCACCAATAATGATTAAAGATCACAAAGGAATCATCATAGAGAGATTTTAGATTGTCAAAGAACTCCTGGTTTGCGTTAATGATGAATTAAGAGGTTATTAGTGTTTAATATGATAAATGGCATCATGGTAATTTTATATTATAATTTTTTTCATTGGGTCATATTGTTAGCTTTCATGGCTTGAGAATCCAGGAACTAAAAAAATATTGCCAATGTCCATTGAAAAACATTGCACGGTAACCTGGAGAAGGTCGCATGGTAAGAGAGACAATACTCATGTTTTTCCAGAGCTACTAGAAAAAATATAGGACAACCACATGGTTTCTTATAAAAGGAAATTTTTTAAACAAAACATTATCAAAACCTAAAAAACATTACTATAAATATCAAATCAATATAACATGGTTATTTCATGGTTAGAACTAACCAGGTTTCAAAACCATATGCCTGACATATTTTTCCAGAAACATCAAAATTGAAACTCCCACCTCTAAAAAGAATCTATAACCTAAAAATTGGTAGAAAAAGATTAAAATAATCCATAACTATGACCTGGAGTTAATTACTTAGTCAATGTTTTTATGATATATTTATAGACACCTTGATACTATTTTAAAAAATTAGGGTTGCATAGAGGTGGTTCTGTAGTACTTGTGGTCGTGAAATATTTTTTACTAGTACAGATTTTATTTACTTATGAATATATAATTTTTTATTCCCTTTTATTTTCAATATATGTTATAGAAGCTATTTTTAGTAGCCTACTAACTTTTAATCACACCCTACTCAGGGGTTTGAATACTCAAGAAGATATTTTAGTTCTTGATCTAAGTAGGTGAATGGGTTCATATATTGATGGATTAGCTATGGATCTTAATAGGAACTATGATATGGGGATATGTATGGACTCAAGAACTAATTTTTCTATCATATCCATCGTTATTACTATTTTTAGGGCTTGTGTTATATAATCTTCCCACAATTGATCATGTTTACTTCTATATAATAACAATACATTATGACTACTCATATCCATCCAAGTTTACTTTTTTATTTTAAAACACTTTTAAGGGCATAGTGTGAACCCTCTCAAAAAGTTCAAACAACAATGGAAACTATTTACTTATTAAACACAAGTTTAAGGAGATTAGGATCTCCTTCCCTAAACAGTTTCCAGAGGAGAAAACTTACCTCATATTCTAGATCTTTCTCTATGTTGTATTCATCGTTCCTTGCAAGGTATTCCCAAGCTTTCATATTTCCTGCTTTAGTTATCTTCTACATATTGAATCCCATAATCAACATACAATGTTTCTTTTCAATCCATTCTGATTTCTCCCATGATAATTCCACTTGAATCAATCTTTCCATCATTTGGTCAATGTCTTGCCTCTCCGCCTTGATCACCAGGACATCCTACTTCATTTATTCACCATAATTCATGAGTAGTATCATCTATGTTTCTGGATCCTCTACCTTTAGGAACTGAAATCCTTCTAGAGAACCTACCTCACATTATTGTCCAGGGGAAATATCATCCCACTTCACCAACCTCTTATCCTCAAACTGCAGATGCACCTCCACCTCATCTTCCTTTGAGGCTCCTTTCACCTATAATTGAGGCTCCATGGTGCCAACCTATTGAAACTACTCTCTTTCCTCTAACTGGATCTCATGACCCATGAGTTTACCCTCATTTTTGGACGACCGTGTCTCCATCAGTTAAGGAAGATAAGGGTAGTCCTTACGACCATTAGGATTCGAATTCAAAGAAACTATAAAGCTCCAAATGTACATATTTTACTTCTTCCATTTCCATCTCCTTTGTTTGTGGATACCTTTTCTAACTCTTTCCAAATTAGTGTCATCTGCTGACTGTACGTCTCCATCATAATCAGTCTCGTTCGGGTAGTTTGAGTTTCCTTCAATCTCTCCCTATCTACTTAAACTCTCAAATTGGTTGTTTAGGTTGAGGAATGACAACATCCTCTCCAGGTTGATTCTCCAACTGGTAATCAACATGTTTCCAACAACATGTGCAGGATTCTACCACTCTTGACCATCCTTGAGCTTACCCTTTCTAGTAAATGTACCACCCTGTCATATTTATTGCAGACACCAACACTCACTGACTCCGCATAGGTACAAGGATTAAGACTCTTCGTACCATTAGAATTTAGTCCAATAGCTCTTGTAGAGTACCCCTGGTCTTGAGAGTATTCATTGTACAAATCCACAGATGTCTCCACCACCACATAGGTCTAGGCACCATGAGTAAATGATTTTTTGTTCGGAGGACTCACCAGATCACTCAACAGCCTGTTGATGATCTCTAATGCATTGGGTTCCAGAGGTAAACTCTTAACCGGTTTTTGGTTTATTTCTCCATTTGAACATTGGATATCCTCATCCTTTCTAGTCCCCTTTCCAGAACCGGCACAACCATCTCCAGACCCTTCAGCAGTCCTAACTAGGTGATAGTCGTGAATAGTCTTATTGAAACCTGAGTCACCATGCTCTCTCTTCAACCTCACCGACATCTAGATTACACGTAATCAATTTTTTCTGAACAAAGGAAGGGAGGCCATACCACCCTCTACCCTGCTGATCCATCTTGTTGTCATAGGACACAACAAACATGCCACTAGAACAACTTCGACAACATCTATAAGAATCGTGACCCAGATGACGACAACAAAAACAAAAAGGAATCCAAGAGTCGTAACACACCTTTTGATTCCAGTGGAGCTCTCCTCCAATTTCAATTACAATGGAGTCTAACTATCCCTTTGAGACATCAACATCTATACAAATTCCCAGGGATACTAGATGACACATGGTGCTGGTGTGGGAATCCGAACAGAGGTAGCGGCCGATCATATTTCCGATTAATGGAATAATTGGTGGATTCTAGAAAGGTAGTGGAAGGCTAGGAAGTGAAATCTATAACACCGTAAATGGGGAGTTGCGCATAAGATGAAAATCAAAGGACCAACAAAATAAATTAAACAAAAATCCATTGAAAGCTCATAGAGCAGAGGCCCAAGCAGAGATCAGATCTTCCGCAGACGAAAATCAAGTCTAAATATGCTTTGAATCTAAAAGACCTACCACCACCTGATCATGTAGCTTCCATGAAGAGAAAAAAAACCTGTCTAAGGAGTCAACTGAGGGCCACTACTTCCCAAAACGAGTGACTAGGGTAAGATCCAGCATTGTTGAATCATTCGTGAACTCCAAGGGAGAAATCAGAATTGAAGGAACACCATTCAAAAAAAAGTAGAGTTTACGGCTCACTTCAATAGGAGGAAATCGAGGTAAAGAAGATAGTTCAGTGAAGGGAGAAAAGGAACGATCGCAAGAGGGAAAACGGATCGAGGGAGGAGTGTCAACCCCACTCCACTACTTGAGTGGGGTAGGGAGGGGAGGTGGGGGTGCGATCATGACATATGCCATTGTCGCCATGGCCTCTCGTGGAAGAGCTTCCCCATCACAGAGGGCTTTCTTACTCATATAGGTATAACAATAGAGTGTTATTCACATACCAATATCATGTTTCTATGAGGCTCACCTTTTCATTCAACTTCATATTTTGATGAAAGTTACATATATTGTGATTTATGGCTATAAGTTCAAATGATGGTATAGTTTCCCCAATCTACACAAAGATAATAATTGTTGGTTTAAAAAATCTCCTTTATAAAAATGAATTCATGAGGTATGGGGTACCTTGTTCAGCCACAATGGATGTGAACTATATCGAGGATGTTATAATGTTGTATATAAGACTTTATTATCATCTTTAAGGCTATATATTATGTGCTAGATAAAATATAGAGTGTGGTAAATATATAAGATGGATATTATTCCTGAGATAAGGTAACCCACATATTGAGAATGTCAAGATTACTGGGGATGTGATTGTTATTTAATGTTTTTAATATTACTATTTAGTTATTTATTCAAATTATGATGCATTGTGGTATTTATTTATGATTTAATGGTTTCATTCTTTTCATAGAGTATATAGAGAGAATGTTTTCCAATATTTTTTTTAGAATTACATAATATTCCTTCACATGATTTTTATTGAGAACCCAAGTTATTAAACGAGGTCTTGTTTTTTAATGTGTCAGAAATAAATTATATAGAATTTTTTTATATAAAATTTTGGTGAATCATATTTAATTGTAAAGTGACTATATTAAATCCTTATTAAATTTATAATTTCCATCCATTATGTATCTTTTTATAAACCTTTAATAATTCATCATTAGGTATATATAGTAACATGAGGTTATGTAACCCCCCTGTATGATATGGAAGATATATAACATATCAGGTCACATTACATGATACTAATGCTCTAATTATTTAAATTTATATTTATTATAGTTGTGTTTTTGTGTTGTAAATTTTTTATTGTTGTGATAATCCATCGTGGAGACAGCCTATGGGGATCTTGGAGGGATGATGCAAGAATGTATTACCATTTATTGAGATTATGTACCCATTTACTCCTTTAACTGATATTTATCAGTTGATTAGAGAGAGTGTGCTTGATTATATTAAATCTATGTGACATGATTCTCCAAGAGGAGACCCATCCTGTTAGATATAATCAGTTAGTTTCAACTAGAATATACACATATTTTAGGAAGAGGTATGTCATTAGGAATATAATATTTGGGTTGAGTCTATATAGACAATATTTGACCATTTTATAAACATGGTACATATGGAAGGGGAATCTATTTGTATATATAGTTCTCGGACCAGTGGAGAATTGGTGGCAGATCATATTTTGTGATGATTGACATGTGGTTCTATCCATTATAGACTTTTAGGCTCCCATAATGGGGAATTTAAATCTAGAGTTATTGAGCACTAATAGTGATCAAGTGCTTCAAATTTTATACAGGGTATTTTTTAGTGAATTCATCTCAATTGAACAAGCTTCTTAAACATTATCTTTTTCTCTTAGGTGATGAGACATCTAATGTTCAATGTTTTGATCATGGGTAAAGTTATACGATTAGATCTCAAGTGACCATTTTGGGAATAATTCACCTTTTGATGACATGTATTTGGATCATAATATAGATTGAAACTTATCTAGGTAGATACTATCTATTCAGATAGGATCTTAAAATCATTCCATGAGTGGATATTAAGAAAAAAATGCATTGTTTCATTATATCTATATAGATTAGAAATACATTAGTTAGTCAGGGTTGTGTATCTTCTTATTCAGAGTATGGATGGACTTCAATAATATGTTATCATTGTGGAAGGTCATGACATACATTATTTTGATTCCATTAACTACCCAGGAAGTTTCATTCTTGTATAAAATATTTATTTTTTAATGTTTTTCCCAAATCACTTCTCACCCAGTTGCAGGTCATATAGATGTTCCCTATCAAGGATCAATGTCTTGAAAATGTGTTTCATAGTAAGGTTATAATTTATGTTCTTCAATATTATTAGGTAATGATGGTGTTATTAGTTACCAGGTCTAATAGATGATCTTTTTGCTGCATATTGTATTTAGGTATTAGGTGAGTTGGGGAGAGGTTCAAGGAAATTTTTTCTTCAATCCATTTAGCTGACCCTTGCTAAACATTATAAGATTATTTTTTTATTCCAGTTTTGATATTAGTGACATATAAAATTGTATATATTTGACATAAAACATGTTTATAAAATTTAATTATCTTAAATTATTATGCTAAATATCATGTCTTATACATAATGTTCAAATATAAAGTGTTATATATCTATTATTCCTTAGGGGATAGATCTATAACAATTTTTCAACTTTATATAGTGATCATATATTCATTTTTACTAATTCTGGTTGGTGTATCAAATTTTATTTGTTAATATTTAGTGTATATTACCTGTAAGTTGATGGTTTGGTGGTGTGTCACTTTTTGGTGTGACAATGTCCATCAGAGGTGGAATAAGAGATAGTGAGTGGAGGTAGAAGGTGATAATATTTGGTTTCATTAATATGGGATATGTTTGATGCTTGGCTAGAGTGGGCCATTATTCTTTGTATTACCATTATTAATTATTGCATGGTCCATGTTAGGTGGTTGTATTTTTAAATATTATTTTTGGGGGTTGAGTTTAGATTTATTTTTAATTTCAATTTGAACTGATAAGTTAGTTTTTAATAGTTCTCACTATAACCAAAAAGATAATATATTTTAAAAAGCGTGTTCAATGGTTATTCAAGTCTTCAATGTGATCATATTCATAGATTTTTTGACTATATATCGAGTGCACATCGACTATTATCACTGATGGTTATCATTATCATCTTTTGATGGTGATATTTATAACCTATATGATGAGTGTAATTTACTAAGCATATATTTAGAACCAAATCATAAAAATCTATGGATGTATTCAACATAGTTTTATGGTGTTGTTATATATGATAATGAGATGATTTAGAAATTATTTCTTCATATTGTTGAATTATTATCGAAAACAATTCTAGATGTCTTCTCAAGACTACCACTTGAGACTGTGGTGGATTTTATGATAGATCATATTCCATTTAAAAATACCCCAGTGGGGATCTATCACCCAACTTTTCCCAAATGGTAAAAATATCATTTATATTAGAATTTAGGTGGTTTTTCACATGATATTGTGTGAGGAGTATATATGGTATTCACTAGAATCAATATTTTATTTTTATCCATTGTTTAAAATATCTACCATGATATACCAAGGAAGTATTGTATCCTATTATTTAGAATGTCATATAGTGGTTTTTTATGATAATATATACAAATATTCGATTAGAGGATGAGAATTAGTGACCTAATAATAATATTTAGTCACTGCAAATTCTTAACTAGAAATTTGATATTGGTATCCTTATCGGATTAATGTGGTATATATGATTTTGGATAGGTTGTGCATGGTTTTACACTTCCTACCAATTAAAGAGAACTATTCAGCTGGTTAGATGTGTCTATTATATATCCAAGAAATAATGTATATTCATTGTGTTCCAAGGTGTATCATTTCATATTAGGATGCTAAATTCAAAAACTTATTCTAATAGGGAAAACACAATTCTTTTGAGACTAATGTTTTTTTGAGCATCTCATACAACCCTCACACCTATAGAAGGACAACTCATAAAATCTAGGTCCTAGAGGAATTGTTGCAATCATCTTTTCTCTATTTTATTGACTCAAGGGTGTGTCAAATCTATTTATACATGTTTTCATAAAACATTAATTTTTACAGTTTGATTAATATGGATTTATTTTAGGTCATCTACAGATGGTTATTCTATTAAACATTATATTGGTTAGAGTTATGGAATAAAACCTTTATTCAGATGAGTATTTTTTTGGATATGTCATGAAATATTAGGTTGATCTAGAAAAGGATGAAAACTTCTTAGAGTTGGAATAATTCATGTAAATTATACTGACTCAATCCTCCCATGTTTAAATTTAGAAACCTGATTTTTTAAAAGAATCACCTTGATTGGAAAATCAACCTATTCAAAGTGGGGGGGGGGGATATAAACCCCATATATATTTTCTTCTTTGATGTTATGAAGATGTTATGAGGTAAATTTAGAATTAACCATAAAAATATTACATAATTTTCTTGTAATATTTAATATATATCACAATAAAAAATTACCTAGAACTTTAATGGTTTAGAATATTTAAGGACATGATACACGATGAATATACTTCTTGAATTATCTTTAACATTCCCTTGAAATATCATCACACACAGTACCCTTCTATGATATAAAGTATTTGATACCATTATTATCAATTTGGAAAATAGAAACATAGGAAAGGGTATGGTCAACTTCCCAATAATCATAAACATGGGAAATATCAATCGATGATCATATACGAGTATATGTCATCAATAAAGGTGTGAGAGCTTGATCAAAACATTTGAAAACAATCCCAACTTTTCACAGACCACATATCATGAGTCACAAAATAAAGATCCATTATTAGATAATACATGGTCCATAAGAGTGAAAAATCATCAATAATTAATAATGATACATAAATTCATATCACAAGCATAAGACATAAGTTTTCTCTTTAAACGCGTGTCCTAAAAATGAATATATAGATCATATTTCATGGATAACCACCAAGAAATTAACTAAATAATAATATTTGGCTATCCACCTATATACCAAATCAAATTAAAAGGCTACCCACTAAGTCAATAAACACATAATAAGTTTTAATTTACCACAAGTGTACCTTTTTGGTCATGGGAATCCTGTTTGGGTTCCTTATTGGGTTTGAGATAAATACCCTTATACCCTATTGGGCTGGGGAAAAAAATACGTACCCTTGATATCTTGAGTTATAGAACATTTACTAATTCATTATAGGAACATAAAATTCTATTCATGCACATCTCATAATGAAAACCATACATAAGTGTTCAAAATATCATAAAAACATTAAACATTTCATATTAGCATAATTATCCCATTGGAATGAAATGGGTTCTAGGAAACCATCCTTAGAAACCTCATCAATATAAGACATCAAGAGAAAAAAGTTTTTAGTATCATAAAAAAAATATCTTTACTAATGTAAAAAAATTATTAAAGGAGGTTGGTATATTTAGAAAATAAATTTTATAAAATCATTTAAAATACATTGAAAACCAAGAGAAACCATCCATTTTATTTTGGTAACATTTAAAACTAAAATTCCAGAATAAATGGAAATATTATTTTTTTATGAAACATTTGAAATTGGTTAACAAAGATTCATGAAAATGGATGGACATGATGACATGAAAATCCATTAATGTATTATATAATTAAGTTTAACATTTTTTCACAATTCTAAAAAAGTAAAAAAATAGTTATTTGAGAAATTCATTAAATGAATCATCTTAATAAATTTTAATTAATGTAAAACATAATGAAAATTTTCATTTTAAAACATTCATATTTCAGTAAAAACATATATTAAACAATTTATAGAACATGATTATGTAGGAAGAATAATCATGACTTGTAATGGACCAGACCTCTCCAGCCCATTCCCTTGTCGAAAAGAAGGTCATGAGGTGTTCTGGAGGGTAAAATGGACTTTTCCCACACTTTCCAGATTTTTGTAAGTACACGTCGTGTAGTGTGAGTACACTCCATGTACCCCCTCGCCGGGTATAACATGTGTTAAAGGTCGTGTCATTTCCATGAGAAATAAATGGGTACACGCCGTGTATCCCATACTACACACCATGTAGTTCCTCCCAGTGTATGTGTTACCTTCAAACCGTGTGATGACCAGTCAACGGCCACGTGCTGCGTTGAAGGCTGTGTTGGAAGCTGCGTAGTGACCGTGTGAAATGGCCGAGTACACACAGTGTACCCTAAAGTACATGCTATTCACTTTTGTTTTTCTCACCTATAATAGGAGGGGTCCCCTCCTCCTTTTCAACTCACTCCTCTCCTCCCCTTTCCCTCGAGCAGAGCTCTCCCAGGAGACTCGAAGGATATTTTCTCCTATAACTTCTTTGTCCAAGATCTGATTTACAACCCGTTAGCAGCCATGGGATCGTAACGATGAGGCAGAACTTCTGAGATTGGATCTGTTGTCTTCCCATCATCCTTTCCTTCCCAGGTTCTACCTGAGGTGGTTTTTTCTGGTTTTTTCCAGAGGCAATGGACGCCGAAGAATGTCTTCTAAATTTGATCTGGGGGAGCGTTGTGATCAGAACCTGTTGAAGTAGGGATCTTACCTTTGTCTCTCTATATTGTGCATCATGTGGGGTGTCTTTCTTCTTGTTTACATGAAACATTTTTGAAACAGTTTAATAAAGATAATAACTGGCTTATATAATTGGGATGGGAAGTTGTGAATGTAGTTATCTTTTTATTTATATCCTATGATATTATGTTGTGAATTGAATAGGATTATGCCTACTGAAAATAACGGTAGTTGGGGGCCTTTTCGTTCACATTTAAATGCTTCCCTATCTTTCTAGACCATTTATGGATAGAAACATTGAGGAATATGGAAATTGGTTAATCACGTATAGTGGGCTACCCAAATGAAAAAACAGAACCCTTGTGTGATCACCACGGTTGAAATAAACTAAAATAATAAACATGTCGGTGTAGTTTGGGGTTAATTTTTGCGAAGGTGGTGTTTTGTGGGTTGTCATGGACCGGGTGAGCAGCGGGGCTGCGGTTGGATTGTTTGTTGGTCTGTGTGAATGCTATGTTGGTGATGGGCAGTGGGGCTGCGATAAATTGTATCAATGGATGGTGATGTACGGTGTGGTTGTGGTTTTGGTGGTTGGCAGCAGGGCTGTAGGGATGGGCTTGAATGTGATCGAACTATGAGTTGTGAATAATAAATGAATTTGGGAGAGTTAATGAATGGTGGGGCATGATAGTGGAATTGGAATAATAATTAATGGTATTTGTTGGTTAATAAGAAGGAATTGGTTGTGTTGCTTGTGTTTTCGTATCTTGATTTGTGGATGATAGGGATATGTTTTATGAACGATCGATGTGGTTGGTTGTGGATAGTTGCACAGTAGTTAAGGAACTAATATACTGATTCTGTTGAAACATGAAAACCTAAATGGGGTTTGGGTTGTTTGTTGTATGCATGCTTCGTAGTGGCAGTGTCGAGGCACATGCTCAGTTCTCTGATTAGAAGCCATAGGTTTGGTTGAGTTTTTGGTATAGATATATATATCTATATCTTTGTGTTTTATCACACCCCGCCCATGTTGAGCACTTAGTGCAGAACAGTCTAATTTCATGGGATAGGGTGTTTTCCCCTTAGATACTAGCTCCTTCCTGCCCCTTCTTCCATAGGATGTGATGGCTTAAGGCGACCTTCACCCCAGACTCTTCTCGTAGGGTTGGATTTGGGTGGTTTTAGCCCAGGACTCTTCGGGCAGGTTTTTCTATTTCCCAAGAACCTTCGGGATGAGCCCCAGGTGTGTGCGGGCAGGATACATGGTTGTGAGGTCCAGGTGTGTCCGGGCGGGATAGGTGGTTGTGAGGCCCAGGTGTGTGCGGGCGGGATACGTGGTTGTGAGGACTAGGTGTGTGCGGGCGGGATGCATAGTTTTGAGGACCGAGTGTGTGCCGACGGGATACATGGTTGTGAGTCCTAGGTGTGGGCGGGCGGGATACGTGGTTCTGAGACACAAGTGTTTGCAGGAAGGAAGAGTGTGGTAGCATCCGGACGTTTTCCATTAGGAAGAGTAGCTAACTAGTGGGGGAGAATGGTGCAGGGTACCCAATACTCTTGATCTTATACACTAATATTACCTATTATTTGTGTTTTTGGTGAGCGTGACTGGTGAGGTTGGGTGGATAGAATTCCTTGTTAGGTTTTGGTTTCTTCTGTTGTTCTCATAGGACATTAGGATGTGTCCCCACTTGTGCATGAGAGCTTTAGGTTTCCCTATTGAGTATACTTGTATGCTCACCCTATGTTTACTTTCAGGTTTCCAGGAGGACTACCAGGGCCATGCAGGACCCTACTAGTCGAGACAGTTGGAGTTGTTGCAGTTTGCTGTACTCTTGTATCTTTTGGTATTGTACTTTGTGAGCTTTTTTGTACTTGTACCATGTTTCAGAACTATTTAAACATGCATGTGGGATTGTTTTGGGTTTATTTATATACACTTTATCTTTTCCTTTTTGGTGGTTGACTTGTCCTATTTCATGATCTTAAATATTAAAAAGGGTAATGCCTCCCATATTTGTGAAAACTCATACCCTTGGTGCTAGTCGCCACCTCGGGGCTTACATGACGTGGGACTCTGGGGTCATTATCTCCCTTTCACCATTGCCAGCTCAGGAAGGGTATCATTGGTGGGAGGGGGTCATAAAATAATGGTATCGGAGGTGATGGTTGAGAGATAGGATGGAGTCTGGAGTTAGGCACAGTGAGTATTGCATGGGATGGTAGGGAAACAGTGTTGGTTAATCTTTGTGCGTGACATAGGCCAGGGATGACCGGCTAGGACACGAGATTTTAGGGCCCCCCGTGATCCGATCCAAGGACTCTGAGCCTATCGAACGAACAAGTGAGACTACATTTATTGCAGGGTAGAGACCCTAGGGAAGGTATATGCATAATCAATATTGTGTTTTAATTGATTTGGGAGTTTTGGGAAATAAATTAAAATAATGTGATAAAATAAAACATCGAGAAATTTCCTTACTTCTTGGGCATAGGCGATCCATGTTTACCATACAGCTATGGCACCTAGACGTCATCCCTGGGTGAATCAGACGGCTGAGGACCAGCAGATTCAGGCAGTCGATTATTTGAGGATTGATCGAGAGGAGGAAGATAGCCAGTGGCAAAAGACTCTCCATTATTTCCAGTGGAAAACCCTCTAGAAGTATGAGTGTAGTACTTTGGATATGGAGACGGAGGGGTGTCTTGAGGAGCTAAGGATCACTTTTACCATGATCCTTTCTCTGAGGGAGTACTGAGATCCCTTAGAAGTCAGTCAGTTGAGAGGTGCGACGTGACAGTGGTGGACACTCTACCTCGGAGAGAGGATAGAGGCAGAGGCTCCGTGGGCTGACTTTGAGAAGGAATTCGGAGAGGAATTACATTCTTCCATGATCAAGGTGGAGAAGCGGAAGAAGTTACTCTCCCTCCAGCAGGGGAGTATGTTAGTACGAGAGTTGGGGACTAAGTTCAAGGATCTCCTACGCTTTGCTTTGGATCTCTTTCCGGATGAGGAGTGTCGAGCGAGATGTTTGGAGGAGGTGCTTCATACTTCCCTCCAGTATACTATCACCCCCTTCACCCTTCTGACGTACTTGGCAGTAACAAATAAGGTAGATGTTGTAGAGAGGATGCACTCGTCGGGAGGTGCACCACGTAAGGGGATTCATCCAGGTTCGTCGAAGGGGAAGGTACTCTGCAGTAGGTCTCCTGTGATGGGACCTTCCCGGTTTAGGCCAGTGGGGAGAAGGCCCCAACAGTTCCAGTTCAGATCTACAGGTCCTCGTCCCTTTTACATGAGCCCAGGACTGAAGTGTTTTTCTTGTAGTGGTTTTAGGCATATTTAGAGTCAGTTCCTGACCCGAGCTCAGTACGGTGGAGGTGGACATGTTCATCGCCCACCTCAGCAGCACCAGTTGCCGGTGAGGACCTTCCAGCAGCAGCAGGACCATGCTCCTCCGAGGGCAGACATTGCGGGAGGAGGTCGACCTCAGGGTTCTTCTCAGGGACCTCAACCAGGGCATGGTCGGGGAGGTGGATGACATCAGAGAGGCTGAGGATATGGGCGTGGATAGTTTTACACAGTAGAGTTGGCAGCTCTAGCAAGACCAGAGGTGGTGCGAGGTACGATTTGTTTGTTCATCACTCTCGTTTCTACCTTGTTCTATTCAGGAGATTCACACTCCTTTATTGCACCCAGTCTAGCCCATGCTTTGGGTCTAGACTTAAAGAGACTTTCCGTACCACTGGTACTGAGTACACCAGTTGGAGGCCAGAACAGCGTATCTTGTCATTTTAGGGGATGTGGGCTGATGTTAGGAACATATCGATCTAGTGGGGATCTTCTTTTTCTATAGATTCACTCGTTCGATGTCATCCTAAGAATCGACTGGTTGTTTTCTGTTATTTCCATTATCGACTGATTCCGAAGAAGAGTCGTTTTTTCCAACGTGGATGGGCATCGTGTATCTTTTGATGGTGAGAGGATCTATCAGGTAGGAATCTGGCATGTGAAGCCCCTCTTCTCCTTGTTAGGAGGGTTATCAGTTGTTTCAGCTGATACAATGATGATGGATGTCCCAGAGCTTGTTGGGGAGTTCCTCAATGTTTTTCCCGTGCAGGTTGTGACTCTACCCCCCTGACATGATGTTGAGATCTGGATCGACTTACAGCCTAGTGCCCGTCCGATTTTGATGGCCCCTTATCGGATGGCACCTTCGGAGCTGCGGGATTTGCAGATTCAGATTGACGATCTGATGGAGAAGGGTTTTGTTCGACCCAGCGTGTCACCATGGTGTGCTCTAGTTTTGTTCATGAAGAAGGCATATGGTGGTCTCAGGCTATGGATAGACTACCGAAGGTTGAACCAGGTAACGATAAAGAACCATTACCCCCTTCCAAGGATAGATGATCGCTTAGACCAGTTGAAGGGAGAGGGTTGGTTTTCTAAGATTGATCTATGATCTGGATATCATTGGCTGAGGGTGAAGGATAGTGACATCTCGAAGATGGATTTGAGGTGCAGGTATGGGCACTTTGAGTTTTTAGTGATGCCGTTTGGAGTTATGAATGCACCGGCTGTGTTCATGGGGCTTATGAACTTTGTCTTCTGAGAGTTTCTGGATTGGTTCATCGTTGTGTTTATCGATGAGATCCTTATCTACTCATGAACAGAGGAGGAGAACATTGAGCATCTCAGGGCAGCCTTGTAATTCCTTCCACACCGCCAACTTTATGGGAAATTGTCCAAGTGTAAGTTCTTGACCCATGAAGTACACTTCCTTGGTCACGTGGTGTCTCATCATGGAGTGTCAGTGGACCCATTGAAGGTAGAGGCAGTTGTTTCTTGGGCATCACCCAAGAGTGTGACAGAAGTTCTTAGTTTCCTGGGGTTGGCAGGTTATTATTGGATGTTCATTTCGCACTTCTCTCAAGTTGCTGCTCTATTGACAGCTTTGACTAGGAAGAACCAGGTCTTCCTATCAAGTGATTAGTGCCAGAAAGCTTTCGACTACCTGAAGGAGAAGTTGGTCATTGCTCCCGTACTCAGGTTTCTAGAGGAAGGGTTGTTGTATGAGGTGTTTATTGATGCTTCTTACCTTGGTTTGCGGTGCGTACTGATGCAGAAGAAGGGTGTGATCTTTTATGGGTCTAGGCAGTTGCGCCCTCATGAGTGTAACTATGCCACCCATGACCTGGAGCCTGTAGCAGTAGTGTTCGCACTAAAGTTGTGGCGACATTACCTCTTTGGGGATTACTTTGTGGTATTCTTATATCAAAAGAGCTTATGTTATATCTTCTCCCAGCGTGACCTGAAATTACGGCGGTAGATATGGGTTACGTTTCTCCAAGACTATGACATTGATATCTCTTACACTGAAGCTAAGGGAAATTTTGTGACTGATGCCCTGAGCAGGAAGTCTCATAAGGAAGTGTTTTGGTAATCCACTGATGTTTGGAGAGCGATGGGAGAGTTGGTTGTCATGCACATGGATGAAAGATTAGAGGTTGTTAGAGGTTGCTTGTTTCAGATGACGGTGCAGTCCTCCTTGTTGCAGTAGGTGGAATAGTCTCAGTGGGGGGACTCTGAGGCGGAAGTAATGCGGGATCGTGTCGATCAGAGAAATTATCCAGAAGGATGGTCATAGGACAGCCGTCATCAGATGCTTTTCCATGGAAGGTTGTTTGTTCCGGAGCCGATGAATGAGGGAGTTCTCCGTGAGTTCCATAGCTCAGCCTTGGCAGTACATCCGGGAATTTCAAAAATTTACCGAGCCCTAAGGGAACAGTTTTGCGGGCCCAGGGTGAAATAGGAAGTGGCAGAGTTTGTGGATAAGTGCTTAGTGTGTTAGCAAGTAAAGGCTGAACACCGTGTTCCCAGTGGTTTGTTGCATCCTTTAGATGTACCAGAGTGGAAGTGGGATGACATCTCAATGGACTTTGTCACAGGACTACCTAGAGATCAGGGTGGTTATGATGCTATCTGGGTAGTGGTGGATCAACTGACGAAATCAACTCACTTCTTAGCAATTAAGGAGTCGTGCCTAGTGAGCACCTTAGTACAGAGGTATGTAGAAGAGGTGGTGCGTTTTCATAGAGTTTCGAAGAATATCGTCTCATATCGGGATACTCGGTTTACCTCATGAGTCTCGAGAGGGTTACATCATGCTTTTGGCACCCAGCTACGCCTTAGAACTGCTTTCAACCCCCAGATCGATGGGCAGACAGAGCAGACTATCCAAACATTAAAAGACATGTTGCGAGCTGCGTTCTAGATTTCAGAGGATCATGGGTGGGACACTTTACTTTAGTAGAGTTTTCCTACAACAACATCTTCCACTGTACTATTGGAATGGCACCGTTTGAGGATTTGTATTGAAGACCATGTCGTTTACCCATTTTCTGGGAAAAGGTTAGTGAGACAGGTGCTCTTGGGCTAGAGGTATTATAGATCAGCACAGAGAAATTCCATCTTGTGCGTGAAAGGATAAGGTGACTCAGGACCGATAGAAGTCTCATGCTGATCGTCGGAGGAGGCCCTTGGAGTTTGAGGCGGGAGATCATGTGTTCAAGAATGTTTCCCCTATAAGGTGTAAGAGGAGGTTTGGGAAGGGGAGTAAGCTCTCCCCTTGGTTCATCGAACCTTTCGAGGTGCTGAGGCTAGTCGGAGAGGTGGCATATCAGCTGGCCCTGCCATTACAGTTGGATAAGGGTCATGACGTCTTCCACATCTCCCAGCTTCGTCGGTACTTACATGATGACTCTCATTTTATCGACTATAGAGAGTTAGATATGGGAGACAACGTGACCTTTGAGGAACGACCTGTCAGAATCGAAGATTGTAAAGATAAGGTGCTCCATCGAAGAACAATCTCCTTAGTTCATGTGTTGTGGAGGCATGGCGGCCTCGAGGAGAGCACTTGGGAGCGGGAGACCCAGATTCCTGATCAGTACCCGTAGTTGTTTTGACTTGTGTTTTGCCTTGTTCTTATGAGCTTTGTTTTGATGTTGTAATCTGTACCTTTGATATATAGAATGCTTGGCTTGTCGGTTGTGAGACCTTTTTGTTTCCTTGTTGTCAAGAAGTATGTCACATGTCTGGGTGTGTGGGGAAGGGGAAAACCTGATCCTTAATCAAGACACAGTAATGTGGATGCGATTGAACCCGTGCAGGCGAGTCAGTGCCATCTAAAGCGGATAATATCTCGACATAGGAAATGAAATTTTCCCCAAACCACGTGTTCAGGCAATGTGTGGGTTATGCGGTGTTGGGGGCAGTGCGAGTTGAAAAATCCTAATGTATGGAAGTGGGATGAACCGATTATTAGTCGAGATGCATTAATGAGGATACGATTGAACGCATGCAGGTGAGTCAGTGCCTCTTAAAGCAGAAAATATCTCGACATACGAGAAGGAATTCATAACACCTATAATTAGGTTTGATGGTTGGTTTCCTGTTATAACAAGATCCCTAAGAGGTATGTTGTTGGGTTTCTCTAGGTTGTTTTTGAATTCTCGGGGATGAGAATGTTTTAAGAGGTATCTGATGTAATGGCCTGGACCTCTCCGGCCCACTCCTTTGTCAAAAAGAAGGTCACGAAGTGTTCTGGAGGGTAAAATGGACTTTTCCCACACTTTCCAAAATTTTGTAAGTACACGCCATGTAGTGTGAGTACACGACGTGTACCCCCTCACCGGGCATACCCCATGTTGAAGGTCATGTTCTTACCGTGTAAAATAAATTGGTACAATCCATGTATCCCATACTACACACCGTGTAGTTCCTCCCTACATATGTGTTACCTTCAAACCGTGTGTTGACCAGTCAATGGACTCCAGCCGCATTGAAGGCCGTGTTGGAAGCCGCGTGGTGATCGTGTGAAATGGATGAGTATACTCCGTGTACCATAAAGTACACATTGTGTACTTTTATTTCTCTTGCCTATAAAAGGAGGGGTCCCCTCCTCCTTTTCGACTCACTTCTCTCCTCCCCTTTCCCTCGAGTAGAGCTCTCCCAAGAGACTCGAAGGCTCTTTTCTTCCATAACTTCTTCGTCCAAGATCCCATTTACGATCCGTCAGTGGCAATGAGATCATAACTACGAGGCATAACATATGAGCTTGGATATGTTGTCTTCCCATCAGACTTTCCTCCCCCGCATCCACCCGATGAGGTTTTTCAGGGTTTTTCAAGAGGCAACGGACGCCGACAGACGTCTTCTAAAGTTGATCTGGGGGAGCGTTGTGATCAGAACCTGTTGAGGTAGGGATCTTACCTTCGCCTCTCTAAATTGTGCATCATGCGGGGTGTGTGTCCTCTTGTTTACATGAAACACTTTTGAACTGATTTAATAAAGATAATAACTGGCTTATATAATTGGGATTGGAAGTTGTGAATGTAGTTACCTTTTTATTTATATCCTATGATATTATGTTGTGAATTGAATAGGCTTATACCAACTGAAAATCACGGTTGTTGGGGGCCTTTGCTAGCACAATTAAATGCTGCCCTATCTTTCTAGACCGTTTATGGATGGAATCATTGTGGAATGCGGAAATTGGTTAATCATGTAAAGTTGGTTGGATAAATGAAAATCTGGAACCCTTGTGTGATCACCCTAGTTGAACTAAACTTAAATAATAATCATGTGGGTGATGTTTGGGGTTAATTTATGTGAATGGAGTGTTTTGTGGGTTTTCGTGGACCGGTGAGCAGCGGGGATGCGCTTGGCTTGTTTGTGGGTTTGTGTGAATTCTATGATGGTGATGGGTAGTGGGGCTGTGATAAATTGTATCAAGGGATGATGATGTACGGGGTGGTTGTGATTTTGGTGGTTGGCAGCGGGGCTGCAGGGATGGGTTTGAATGTGATCAAACTATGAGTTGTGAATAATAAATGAAAGTGTGATAGTTAATAAATGGTGGGGCATGATAGTGGAATGGGAATAATAATTAATGGGTTTGGTTGGTTAATAATAAGAATTTGGTTGTATTTCTTGTGTTTTCCTAACTTGATTTATGGATGGCATGGATATGTTTTATGAATGATCAATGTGGTTGGTTGTGGATAGTTGCCCAGTAGTTAAGGAACCAATAAACTGATTCTGTTGAAACATGAAAACCTTAATGGGGTTGGGGTTGTTTGTTGTATGCATACTTTGTAGTAGTAGTGCCAAGGCACATGATCAGTTCTCTAATTCGAAGCCATAGGTTGGGCTGATTGTATGGTATATATAAATCTGTATCTTTTTGTTTTATCGCACCCCACCCATGTTGAGCACTTAGTGCCAAATAGTCCCATTTCATGGGAGAGGGTGTTTTCCCCATAGTTACTATCTTTTTTCCTTCTCTTTCTTCGCTAGGCTATGATGGCTTGAGGTGACCTTATACCCAAGACTCTTCGGGTAGGTTTTGATTGGGGTGGTTTTAGCTCAAAACTCTTCGCGCAAGTTTTACTATTTCCCAAGAACTTTTGGGATGAGGCCTAGGTGTGTGTGGGCGGGATACGTGGTTGTGAGGCCGAGGTGTGTGTGGGCGGGATACATGGTTGTGAGGCCTAGGTTTTTGCGGCCGGGATACGTGGTTGTAAGGACCAGGTGTGTGCGGGCGGGATACGTGGTTGTGAGGCCCAGGTGTGTGCGGGCGGGATACGTGGTTCTGAGGCCCAGCTGTGTGCGGGCGGGAAGAGTGTGGTAGCATCAGGACATTCGCCGTTAGGAAGAGCAGCTAAATAGTGGGGGAAAATGGTGCGGGGTACCAAATAATCTTGATCTTATATACTACTACTACATGTTTTTTGTGTTTTCGGTGAGCGTGGATGGTGAGGTTGGGTGGATAGAATTCCTTGTAAGGTTTTGTTTTCTTCTGTTGTTATCAAGGGACATTAGGATGTCTCCCCACTTGTGCATGAGAGAATTATGTTTCCATAATGAGTATACTTGTATGGTCACCCTATGTTTACTTTCAAGTTTCTAGGAGGACTATAGGGGCCGTGCGGGACCCTACTAGTCGGTACAGTTGGAGTTTTTGCAGTTTGTTGTACTCTTGTTTCTTTTGGTATTGTACTTTTTGAGCTTTCATGTACTTGTACCTTGTTTCAGAACTATTTAAACATGCATGTGGGATTGGTTTGGGTTTATTTATATACACTTTCTCTTTTTCTTTTTGGTGGTTGACTTGTCATATTTCCCAATATTTAATATTAAAAAGGGTAATGCCTACCATATTTGTGAAAACTCGTACCCTTGGTGCTATTCACCACCCCGGGGCCTATTGGAGGTGGGACTTGGGGGTCATTATCTCCCTTTCACCATTTCCAGCTCAGGAGGGGTATCTTTGGTGGGAGGGGGTCATCGCATGACTAAAAAGAGGAAATATTATCATATTTACATAAAAAAATTTCTAATAAATTAAATTATTAAATATAAGTTGATGAAATGATGTATTTTAAACCCTATAAATAACATCAATAGATATAGAAATATATGTTTTTTTAAAATGTATTTTATAAATTTCCTCATTATAAATTTAACATAGTTAATCAATGTAATGGAAAAATAATTCCCTAATATTATTAATGGAAGAACTCTTATTTTAAAATGAGTATTATATTATGATAACATATATATGTTGTTAAATTTCATAAGAACATTAAAAATAATTAATTGATGTTGATGATAATAGATATAAATATTACAGGGAGAAAAATGGGAGAAAAAATTCTATATGGTATCAAAAACTCTACAGGTGTGAGTTAGACATTAAAGATCACTCTTAATTTGATGGATGTTAGAATAAGTAAAAACATTCTTAATATTAAATGAATTATTTAGGGAAATGTAGATACAATTAACCATCTATAAAACATGACATAATCTTGAGATTTTAGTCAACAATTCACTATCTCTCAATTTGATGATCATTACGGTTTAGAGTTTTATAGAATTATGTCATAAATATTATATATAATACATATATATTACAATGGATAATCTTTTATTTTTATTGTTTTTTATCACAATATAAAAACTTTTAATGAAACATGTTTTCAAATCATTAAAAATCACGATGAATTTCATCCTGACTTCTTCTATGTTCATAACCATCCTTATACCCCCTAAATTTTTTTAAAATGTGGGATGAGAACAAGAAAATCATTAATGGATATAAAATATGAAATTATATAGTCTAGTGAAAAAATAAAAACCTATAAAATAATTATCTTTATCACATTATAATTTGAGTGTACGAGATAAATCACTTCCTTGTGAAAGACAATAACGATTTTTCTCAATAGAAAACATTAAAAGCCATAGAAATCAATTAGAAACTTCTTTTATAAATCTTAAATAATTATATATGTAACCCATGTTAAAATATTATTATAAATTCCCAGATCCAAGTTAGAACTATAAGAGAGACCATACTAGATAACCCCATACATTTTTCATTTGAAGACAAGGAACATTACCAAATGCATTGGATAGATATAATGTTTCCCACCCTTTATATAAGTTACATTCAGATCACTAGTTTTTCATATATAATTATAAAATACTATATCCTGAATAATTTTTTTTATTATTTCAAATTCTTATCATAAAACCCTTGAAAAAATATTTTAAACCATTTTGAAAAACAATTTCAAATATAAAAATTTATTTCTTTTTAAAAACCAAATTTTAAAACATAAATATAGTGAAAAAAGGTAAAAAAGGGGTTTTATATCACGAAAACAAGAAATATTATAGAATAAAACAAAAATAAAATAATATTCTTGGTGGTGAAAAATATTTTTCAAACTGTATACCTTAAAACAAAACATTTATTTTTTCCTTTTTTGAGGAGAGTCAAATTATTCATCATAAAATATCTAAAAAGATTCATTTTGAAAAAATTTCAAACAAATTAAAAAGAAAAATAAAATGAAATTTATAAATATTATATTTCAATTTAAAAATCACCATAAAAAATTTTATAATACATACAGAAGAATAATTTGTTGAAAATAAATCCTTAATACATTTAAAAAATGGTTTTTATAGTAATTCTTCCCATACATTAAGTCTAAATCACTATATAAATTATTTATATTATTTAGTAATAGTTTTTTGTTAAATATTTACATGATAAATAGAAATTTTCTAGTTAGTTTTTACATTAATTTTATTTAATACCTTGTTATATTAAATTACATAATCAATTAAGTTCATGTCAGATATTTGGATGATATTTAGATCATATGTCTAAAATGACTTTGGTAAGTTAACTATAGTCAAAGAGGTAATTATTTTATCATCTATTGAATAATAACCATGAAATAATTATAATTTATATAAATTAATTGTTCTTTTAAAACCAACCATGAAATATGGTTGTGAAAAATTAACTACATCATAGTTATGGAGATAGTAGGCCATACGTATGTATGAGTAACATTTCCATTTTTCCGTGATCATTATGGAAAGAAGTTAAAAATTATTTTTTCATTATTGAATTAATATCATTTTATAAATAAAATAAAAACTCACTAATAAAACATATATATATATATATAATATCAATGTGATTGTTAAATGAAAATTAATCACATTACTTTTATAGAGGTGGTTATCTACATAGAGAAACGAACGGCGTTATAATTTTAAAATGACTGAAAAGATAAGAAAAAATGTTTTTTTTAAAATGATCAAATTTCATTAATAACACATGCAAATATATATACATTATATTTAACATCATAAAAATCCATGAGAGGTGGTCATGGAAAATGAATTACATCGGTTCTCGAGGTAGTAGTTCGCAATACACATGAAAGATGGTTGCACATCCCTTTTGATAGAAGAGGAGATAAATATAGGTTATTCAGAAAACATAATAAAATCATTTTATATCTAAGAAACTGGTGTTATTATATTATAATTCTTGAACGTTATTATAAGTATTTGTAGGAATACATTTAAGGAAAATTATTGGTTAAGAACTATACCTCTTATTCTGAAAACCACTTAAGGTTTTCAAAAAAAATCATTATTCGGTTTGATTTACGATAAAATAAGATCTATAGGAATTATATAGGTATATAATGAATTTATTTGTGTTGGTATTGGATGGAAAAAAATTTATGTGTGATTAAAATATGAGTGGAGGATCCATGTTTTAAGATTCGGTGGGAAATATTAGAAGTTTTTGATGTATTAAATTAATATAAATTAATTTTCTTGTTAAAATGGATCCAAATTGATATTAATCAAATATAATATGTATATGAGATGAAATGATTTCATCCAATATTTTTTAACATGTTCATATTATTTTATTATACACATCATTTGTTTTAGAACATGTAAAATTGTTTGGATGATTAATGTGATAACAAAGTTTTCTACTCATTATGGTTCAATATATTTTCCATAAAAGTAAAATTTCTCTATGAATGTATTATAGTAGATATTTTAAACCATATAATAATAAATTGGATAAATATAAAATTTTATGTAATTCTAAATTATTTAATATTTTTTATTATAGAATATTATTATTTTGATTTTTAGAACTATTAATTAAATTTTACTTTGAAAATATCATGAAAATAAAAGATTTGTAATTTAATCCATTATATAACTCCATATGATGTCATATTTATCCAAAAATTTCTTATAAAACAATTATTCATTAAATTTCTATTACTTTTCCAATTTTTGAAATCATTTGTTTTATTTTTCTATTAATTGAAAAAATTATAGTGATGATGTTGTGTAATTAGTGAAGTTAATTATTTACCATTAAAAAATAGAAATTATTTTCTCTGAAAAAAAATAATTTACATTTAATATTAATTTTTATAAATAAACATTTATTGATTATATTCCTATTTAAAATTTTATATTTACTAAAATTATGATAGTGACGTTTTTGATATTTTATTTTATGTATATATCATAAATTTCAAAATGAAATAAATTTTGAAAAAGATTATATATGATAACATTTATTTATAAATAGATGAAAAGAATTCATAAAATATGTTAAATTCATGTTTTGGGGCCATTTTTTATTTCTTTTTAAATTTTTAACCTTAATTACCCTTTTTACATTATAGTAGTGATACAATATAAGTACGGTTACAATTCTTAATGGATAAAAATAAATGGGACCTATTTTTAATTTTTGTATATCATGATTAAAAAAATTTCTATACATTTTGCATGATTATTTTATATAAGTGGAATAATTAATTTAAAAATTAAATTCAGAAAAGGTGACAAAAAAAGTTTTTCATAAAGAATCTTTTTTAAGTATAAAAATATTTTTATACCATATTAAAGTATTAAATTTAGAAAAATAGTAGTAATTGGACTATTATTATTCAAACTAAAATAATTATACATTAAAAAAATCAAAAATATAATTTTACTTTTTTAATTATTGAAAAGAAAATATAATTTTCAATAAAAAAATTATTTTTCACCATTCATCAAAAAAACTATCTTTTTAGAATATTTCTAAAAATTCACCATAATTTTTTTGGAATGATGAATTCAATGATGAAATTAATTATTTCATATTAATATTCAATAATTTGGAAATATATATTTTATATAAAACCATATAATGCAAGAAATCCCAATTTAGTTATAAATAAGGATTTTATATTTATGAATGAAACAATTATTAATATTATTATAATAACTATAACTTCACAAAATATAACTAATGAATATTAATAAGACAGTAAAGTGATTTTTATTGAACTTATCCTGATTTTAAAATTCATCCCACTTTTGGAAATTTCATCATCACAAATTTTTTCATTAATTAAACAAGAGGAGATATTATTCCCTCACAACTTTTTAAGATTTACATGTTTCTTATCCAGTCATATGATATTAAAAAAATCATAACCTTACGTATCAATTTATTATTACAATATTTCTCTCTATAGATAAGATTCTCAACTGGGTATTCCCACAAGAAAGGCATCTTACAACTAAAAAACACTCAGGCTCAAAACATGAGATGAATCTGACACATCATTTCTTAACATTTAATCATGAAATATGTTATATACATGATATAAACTAAGAGGAAAGGCCAATCAATAGGAAAAATAACCAAAATTCTATAGTATTTAATAGGTTTTAATAATACATGTACTTAGGTTATCCTTTTTACAAAAATTCATATAAATTTACTATGTAGGTACATTAAGAAAGACATGATAACCTATATTAAATAAAAGATATATCCTATAGTTATCCATATATATTTTCAGTAAAAAATGACCCATTATCAAATGTTTTTGAAACAAAATAATGACATGAAACAATTTCTCTACAAATTCTTCTACCATAAACTTTGTAACACCCTGAGACATTATAATATATTTATTTTCAAATAAATTTATTTTCATTTAAATCTTTTGATATATGAAACACTAAGTTTAAATCAAAGAAAATAATTTATTAAAATATTATTATTCAAAAGTGATCATTATAACCAATAAATTAATTCATATGGTAGGGATATTACAAACTAAATTATGAAAAATATATGGTTTATGTGTGTTCATTGGGTATTTATTAGTGAAGAACAAAAATAAAAAGCATTTGAAAAAAATTAATATTTTCTCAAAAATTATTTTTTGGTGGATTGAGCACTTTTGTTAAAATTAATTCTTAATACTTTTTGAAAATTTATCTGATAAAATGAACTTAATTTTTGAGATAATCATATAAAAATTATATTAAGGTGAATTGTTATGTTTTTTTGAAAATGTTTCTTTTTTTGGTTAATAGTGAAAAAACCCACTTTCATTAAAATCTGCCATTCTGGTTAAATAATTTACAAGTAAAATGTTGTTAAAAAATTGTTTTCAATGAAAAATTAGTTAAATTATATTTAATTAATCAATTTTTGGTCATCATAATTAATTATATTTTCAATTTGGATATAATATTTTCATATATTTTTGAAAACATTTCATTTGGAAAACTATTTTTTCTTCACATATGCGTGGTTAATTTTAAATTTTATTCAAAACATTGGTGACTATAATTAAGAAAAATGAATTGAATATTACATGTTTTAATCATTAATATTATATAAAAAGGTATATTTAATTATTAAACATATTGAATGTTTAAATTATTAAAAATTAATTGTTTCCATTAATGTAAAAATGAGTTTAATGCGAGGTTAATCAAGGATTATAAGGGTTTAAAATGAACTAAAACAAGTAAAATCATTAGTTTCTGTCCCTTTTATGACATTATAACATCCAAAGATCTATAATGGGAATTTCTGGAACTTTTTTTATTTTAAAAACAAAGGTGTAATTCAATATTTTACGAAATTTCATGTGTGTCTTCTACTCCACTTATAAAAGGCCACCTCCTATCATCTACACTCCACAAATCCAAATCCATTTGTTTTAGTAAATAACCTCCCAAATACTTTACTTAGTTCCATATTAACATCCTATAGTCGTGGGATTTATCATAAATCTGTCCTAGGAATTATTTTGGTGGAAACCTAAAGAGGTCTCTTGAAGAAGAGGTGAAATTCTTATTTGAGTGTTTTTAATTCTTCTTCCAAATTCTTCAAATATTATTAAATTTAAATAATATAATAATTTTCAAAATTAAAATTTATTAAAATTTTATTATGTTATTGGGATAACCTATATCAGTATCCTCTTCCATAAAATTGGAAATGAGATTGGCTATTGTGTGTACGGCTCACTACCGCCTCACAAACTCATGAAACTTATCTTCCATTAACACTTCTCATAGTTGGATATAAGGATGTATTTACTATATATATATATGTGTGTAATATTTATGATATATTTATACCTATGTAATTATAATATATCATAGAACTTATTACTTAGCATTATGAGTAAAATAAAATAATGTTACTCATGTATATAGTGGACTACCGCCTCTAGAATTGATGTGATTTGTTTTTCACATACTCTTTACCTAAAAGGTAATAATTACAAATATACTGAATATAGGTGATATATATGAAATGATATTTATTTTTATTAACTATTATATCACCCAATTCCATATCCTTTCACACATTATGAAATGGTATTGTCGCTCGTGTATACGTATGACTTATTGTCTCCATAAAGGAATGGGATTCATTTTACTTGGAAAATTTTAAAGAAAGGTAATAGATTTGTATTTAAGGGAAAAAATAATATTTATAACACTAATATTATTCTGGAGATTATGAGACTATGCAATTTTTTCATGATCTAGAACATTCATTCTAAACGTGCTTGAGAAAATAATGCAGTTAACACTCAAAAAAATATTGACAATGAATGATTGTTATAAAAATGTGAAAATATTTTTTGAAAGGGTCATATATTATAATATAAATATTATTATAGTTATATAAAATTCTAGTCATATGTTATAAACAACTACACCAAAGTTTAATGATATATCAACTAAATGGAAGCATGAGGTATGAGATATTGACTCACTTTCCATTTTGTTGAGACATATTTGTTAATATTAACAAATTTAATTTTCTGTGGTGTATATTATGATTTTTTGATGTATTAAACATGAATATAAATTTATTTATAATGATAATTGTTTCAATAAATGTTTATTATTTTAAGGGGTTACCATTTTAAGGTTTATATAGAGGTAAGAATCCATTTTACACTCTCAATTTCATTTGGAATTGTTATTAATCTTAAAGATAGAATATTAAAATTTATCCTTCATAAGATACAAATATTTTTATATAATATAAATATTTAATTATTTTATATACAGTAATATAACTTTTCATCTATTTAGTAGTTTCATCAAACAAATAAATTTTTAAAAGGAATAATAATTTGATTTCCCAGTAAATTAGATATATTCTTCTTCCATATCCATGTTTCCCAAAAACAATTTACATATGTACTTTTATGTATTCAAATGACTTATCATGAAAATTTTAATTTATTCTTAACTTTCAAATATAGTTTTAGAGAAATAATTATTCAATTTTTCAAAATCGAGGTTTTCTATTAAAGGTTTAACAGAATTTTTTTGTTATATATGATGATAACAGAAATATCCATCAACGTAATCATTTAAAAAAATTATATTACTCTACACGTTTAAATAGTTTTACAAATAAATCTATTGTATAAAATATTTATTTTATATCTCAATTTCATTCTATTTATTCTTTCAAAGTACATTATTTCATTGTAAAAACCTACATTCGTGATGAACCTATGGTCACGTCTTATTTCTTGCCAATTTTTTTGATTGTTAGCTTTTTACTATGATAATAAAATTCTGGTGATCATTTCTCCGTGGAATTAAATTTCCATTAAATATTCATATTATTTCATAATCTATATACAATTTTTACATAAGTGTTTTCTTAGAATGTAATTAGATTAACTGTGAAAAAATTGATAAATCTGAATTATTTACTCAATAAAAATATTTGTTTATATAGATTATTATTCACGAATTAAATCATGAATTCTATACAGGAGGAATGATCTAGACAAGTAGTGATTCATAGTGTTATGAAATTATATATCCTATTAAATAATTGATATGTTTCATGATACAAATTAGTTTTCCATATTAAATAGGTTTTATTCCCATAGTTGAAAATTATCATGTGAATGATATTGACAGTAGAGGTTTCATGATGTTGGAGATAATGATATGAAATAATTAAGAATTTTATTAATATAGAATTTAAATATTATTTTCACTTGGTATTTTCACACCTAAATTTTCTCTAGATGAATTTTTTTTGTTTATTGATTAAATGGAATGTGTTTTCTATTATTTAACTTTCCATGTTGATTATTCCTTATATAATCATGATTATTATGTTATTGATTAAATGGAATGTGTGATAATTTATTTACCATTCCATACTGATTATTACTTATTGATTTATGATATATTATAAACTAAATAACCATTATTGAGAATTTGAGCTTACCCTTATTTTTATTTATTTCCCATGTTATGAAGATCAATTTGAGGAATGAGTTTCAAGGATGACATGTGTTTTATTTTGTTATATTTTATAGTCAATATCAAATATAGGAATGGTTATCATTTATGTATTTGTCTCTCTAAGACTACCAAACTGATTGATATTTTTGGATTTTACCCCTTATATCTATGCCATTTTAATAAATTGGACACCAAATCTTTTTTACTGGGGTTGGGGTTTTTAAAGTTGGTATTAGAGAAAATGTAGCATAATTTTTGGGAACTAGATTAATGAAAAGATATATTTGGGAATATAAACCTATGATAAACTTCAAGGATATGTCTAATTGAATGATAAAATAATGAAATTTTTGGGAAAGAATATATTATTTGGGTTACCTAAAGTACTTCCCTATATTTACACTACATGTGGATATTGTTCTAGTAAATATGTACATAGGGGTAATAACTTCGAAAAATGATTATCGATCTTTACTAGAGCATTACCTGTAACACTCGAGATTTTCATGAGAAATATTTTGTTTTTATGTTCTATACATCATCAAAGGAATCTTTCACTACACACAACACTAGCTTGTCTTGCTTTAGATGCAATCGCGGCCTTCCCCGATAGCTTGCGTTGTACACAATACCGAGTTTCACTAAACAACGATATGCTATTAAAATATTATTAAAACTAGGCGTTATGAATAGTAATAACCACTTTTTTAAATTTTTTAAATTTTATTTTTTAAAATGGACTTCATTTTTAGATTCGGAATATCAAAATTAGCATAGGGTGAAATTTTGGTATTTTTCTGAAAACTTTCAATTTTTGATGAATAGTGAAAACACTAGGTTACTATTTAAAAACCGACATTTTATTTAAATATTTATTTATATTATTTAAATTTATTTTAGGTCAAAATTGATAAATAATACCTATATAAGTTCAATGTCATTCATTGGAGTCATTTTATAATATCTTTAGATAAATAAAATTTTTATTGAACTTTTCACCGTCTTTTACCCACCACCTAGGAGAATTTGAAAATTTACATACAACATAATTTTACCGCTTCTGTGAGTGGAATTTAGAAAATCCTAGAGACACGGTTAATATCAAGGGCTAAAATGTGGTTCAATGAGATGAAAATAATTTCTGGTGAATAGTAACTTTTTACTTTATTTTACCACGGTTAAAAGTAAATATGGTAATTAAGGGGAAAAATGATATTATTTTTACCCTAACACATGTCATAATTCTATTGGATTAGATTATTTCGACCAAAAACAACCTTAGTAATAATATATGACCATTTAGGACCACATGGATTAGATTAGGACATTTAATATTATTTTATTTAAAGAATTGTTAAAATAGTTAAAATCAATGTTTAATAACCAAACCATTCATAATATAGAGCTATACATAATATAAATTTGACTATAAATTTTAATTAGAATGATAAAAAATATTTCATATATAATGGTATTTTATTTATAATTTTTCGATATTAAATCATTTAATTTATTTATTGCACAATGATGATGCAGTAATTATCTTATTAATGAAATATTGACATAATTGATGTTATAAATACCCAAATAAATGTAATTTTAGACTTTTTATGAATTTGACTAATTTTATATGTTAATATGACATGTTAGTATTGATTTAATTAACTTTTTTAGAACCAATCATTCTGTTATGATTTTCACAAAAATCAATTACCAAATAGTGTCAAAATTGACATAAAATAGTTTTTAAAACAAATATTATATTATTAATTGTTATCTTATTCCTAAAAATCTATGGTTCATCAAAATGACTTATATAAAGATATATATGTTAATAAGAAACAACTTGATGTTCTTTTGTCTTGTTATAGTAATTTTATTAACCTTATAGTGTAAGAAAACAAGAAGACCCTGTAAAAGTAAAATTATTTAACTTAAATTTAAATCTAAATGATATGGTTAAAATAGAAACCTAAAACTGTCTAAATTATATTTGATGAGATAATTTCGACCCATCCCCACCTTATCTTAAAAATAAATCAATTTGGAGCTATTAAATAACGAATATGGCTTTAAAATAAAATAATATTTTTAGTTTTTCAGAATGTGCCCCTCTCCTCCCTTATAAAAGGGAACTTCCTCCCTCTCCTCCTCACACCACTTTGAGGCATGAAGCTCGGAAAACCCTGCCAAATTCTCTTCTAAACTTCCCTAGAAAAAACCTAGAGGTCCTGGTATTCTTCAAAGACCAACCCTAGTGCCCTAATATGAGTTTAAGAAGAGGCGCGTCAAAGAAGAGGTAATATCCATTACCGATCATTTCCAATTTATTTCTTCTTCAAATTCTTCTTCTTTATTTGTTTCATTATGAAGTAATAAAATAAGGATCAATCATATACTGATATGTTATTATAAATATGAAACAACCCTATTTCACCTTTTATCCATCCTACGGAAAACGAAATCACCACGCGTGCGTACGTACGGAATACCGTCTCCACGCCGTGGTGTAATCTATTTTCCACCACCACCTTACTTGGATGGGAATAATGGTGTAAAGAATAACTATATATGATTATTTTAAAGTGATAATGATTCTAAAATATCATACATACACTTCAAAACAATTCCACGATCATTGGAATGATATCATCTCTCGTGCGTACATACGGCCTACTGTCTCCACGATGTGATGCGACTCGTTCTACATGATATTCATTGTATAATGATTATATAAATGAATTTAATGAATAAATATGATATATATTACACTAATACCATTCTGGAAATGAGTAATCTATAACATAAAAAAATAATAAGAATTTATTCGACAAAACACGCATAAGAAAAAAAAGAAACAAACACCCAAATAACAAGTAACGATGCAATATTACTAATAAGATGATAAGAATATGACCATATATGATATTGTAGCAATAAGTAAAATTCTTGAATAAGTCAATAACATTATTTAAATAATTATATAGGATGTTTAGACACATACGAAGTAAATCGGACATAAGTTACGGGAAAATCTCGCAATTTCAATTTTTATCCGAGATTGTTTATACTTCAGAATTTACTGGGGAATATTTATCATCCATATCCATGTATCCTCAAATTTAATTTTATTTATATCCTCCTACAATTGTTTAAATCCAATTTTACCCTTCTTTGGGTTTTTACTAAATGATATGAAAGGAATCATTTTTCGTTTTTCATACGAGGTACTTTTTGACTTTTCTAGCCAAAGTATGAGAAGAATGTTTTTTTAAACATATACAGCATGAATGATTTTTTAGAACCCTATTTCCATAAAGCTTCCTTTACAAGTTTTCATGTTTATTTTTAATCAACTTCTTTTATTTTAAAATTATATGGCATGTTAAGAAAGGAAATTTTTTTGATGTATAATGGGTATTTTCCTCAAGAATTGAGTTCAAGTGTTTTATCAAAATTATTTCCCATCCAATATAATATAGGGTTATGTATCTATCCCTATTTTTACATTGTTTTTATTATGTTATGATGGAATTATTTTTATGATGTCCTTTTATCTTAAATGGACTGTGTTATGATGGACTGATGAATAAGAATCTCATTTTTATGACATCATTGATGCTATGATGTATGATTTATGATTTTGTGGAAGACATAAGAATGGTTTCATTATGAGATGGGTGGGACCTATATCTCCCTCTAATGCATTGGGTAAAGATTTATATCTCATGAGATTGACATGGCTGGAATGGAAGGTTAATCCGATTCAGTGAAACAGGAATGAAACGAGGAGTGAACTCGGTTCAGAAATAGTCTTTCTCCGCTAAGATAGTCTTGGAAATGAGACTTGACTACTAAAAAATGATTCTCTATGATTATGTGTGTATGCCAAAAAGTCTCATGTTTTATGTTGTGATTATTGGGATTAAATTTCACTACTATTATTTATCCCATGTTATGAAATTATGATCTCTTTTGTAGGTTATGATTTCCAGAATGATATGTTCTTATGAATATGATGTGATTGATATTTCTTTTTTTTACCCTTACTGAGCATTTAAGCTCACCCCATTTGTATTTTTTCCTTCCCCAGGTCAAGAAGAATGTTATTAATTAGGATATTCCAAAAGGGACTCTAGATATGATGAAATAAATGGGAGGCAATGTAGATGCTTTATGAACCAGTTGTTTATGATTCCCGGGTTCTAAAGACACTATACCTATATGGTCCTTTCATGGGTTTGTTATATGTTGTAATAAGTGTGCTTCAATTATGAAGTAATAACAATATATGTAAAGTATGGGTTGTTATAGTTTGTATCAGAGGCAAAGGCGGTAGGAATGTATCCATTCCTTGGGAACTCTCACATATGAGCGTTGGACGAAGCATGGCTCTCCGCCTAAGGGCTTCATGAGGAAATGGCTGCCACTGGGGATGGCGGTGTGTCCTGCCCAGGGGGTGTATCTGTCCATGGAGTTCCTTGATAGGTATCAATTATAGTCCACTGTAAGTAATTCAAGACTGCTATAGTTGGTATTAGAGGAAAGTTATAGTCAATATTTGGAAACGAGGATGTGAAATCCTTAGTAAGAACCCTACAGATATATCTAAGCATAGATCACAATATTAGTGTTTTAGAAATGGCCATGAACAACCTATGATAAGACCTTAAGTGTGAAATTTTATTCCTGATTGTGTGGTTTTCCTATTATAATTAGTGTTGCTCACACTATTCTTCTTGGTTTTAGTCAATGGCTGGAACCCGAAGGAACCGTGTTAACGCGGAATGTGACGGGCAATGCAATGATAGTCCCTCTGAGAAACCAATTGCTATGGGAGCTGGAATGCAAAATCATGTATCCATGCTCACACAACATTCTCAAGCTATGAATCATGCAGGACTTCCAAACGAGCAAAGGAAAGAGCAACATTCTATTGAATCCTTTATAATGCAGCGTCCACCCTAATTCCGTGGGTCTACTGATCCATTAGTTGCTGAAAAATGGATCATTACTAGTGAAAAGATATTTTCAGTTCTTCAATGTTCTGAGCATGATAAAGTCATCTTAGCAGTATATCGTTTGGAAGGTGAAGCTGGTAAATGGTGGAATCTTATCAAGAATATGAGGCAAATGGATTAAATTGGATCCATAGAATGGGACGAGTTCAAGAACTTATATTTCAATAAGTACTTCCATTGTATTCTTTGAAAAAATATGGAGAAGGAGTTTCTTGAACTAAAGCAATAGGATGATGAAACTGTTGGTACCTATGAAGAAAATTTTACAATACTTTCAAGGTACACTTCTGGGATTATTATCCAACCAGAGAGTAAGATTGATCAATTCTTTAGTGTCTTAAAACCAAGTCTTCGAATGGTGTTAGACATAAGGGACTTCAATAGCTACGAGGAAATCCTTCAATGTGCTCTCATGGTTGAGATGAAGATTGGAGTAACCCATCAGTCATATGAATTTGATAAGAAGAGGAATATGGAATTCAATGGAAAATATAAAGAGCACACTGAAAAGAAGATGGGTTTTCCCTTTTGCTCAAAGTGTGGAATGAAACATGGAGGGAGTTGTCTTAAAGGGAAAAGTAAATGTTTCAAATGTGGAAAAGAAGTTCATCGGGCATTTGAATGCCACAATGATGGGAAGAAGATGTCTAGTGATGCAAACAAAGAAAAGGCTACACAGAGTGCAGCTCCTACACTTTAATGTTACAAGTGTAAGGAAATGGGGCATTATGCCAATCAATTCCCTAATCCAAGGGTTTTTTATGATGATCGACGTCAAAAAACTCTTATGGACAAAGACAAAGGAATGTCACATGCAATTTCTATCATCGATGTGGAGTATGATAACGAAGTGGTGAAAGGTACACTTACCATCCACTCTAATGTAGAGAATGTTTTATTTGACACTGGATCCACCCACTCTTTTATTTCTAATTAATTTTCTAAGGGTATTTCCATATTACCTCAACAAGTAGATGTTGATCTAGCTGTGACAACCCCTAATGGCACAACAATCACATCAAATGTTTATAATTCTTCTCCGATTAAAGTTTGTGGGAAAGTGCTTCCTGAAAATCTTGTGATCCTTTATATAGAGGAATTTGATGTGATTATTGGCATGTATTGGCTTTCTTTATATGGAGATCATATCAATTTCCAAAGAAGGGAAGTCACATTTCATATTCTAGATCAATCTATGATCATCTATCGATGCATGGATGAACATAACCTTCCAGTGGAAATTTCTTCCATCGTATGGGTCTTGATTCCACTAAATGAAGGTTATTTATATCAAATGGTTGGTGAGAAACTCACTATTATGAATATTTCCATTGTATGAGAGTTTGATGATGTCTTTCTGGAGGAATTGCCTGGTCTTCTACCAAAACGTGAAGTTGAGTTTTCAATAGAACTCATACCGGGTGCTTTGCCTATTTCAAAGAAACCATACAGAATGGCCCCAATTGAGTTACAGGAATTGAAGAAGCAACTCCAAGAGAATGTTGATAAGGGATTCATATGCCCTGGTGTGTCACCTTGGGGAGCACATGTTCTATTTTTTAAGAAGAAAGATGGATCAATGAGACTCTGCATTGATTATCGAGAACATAACAAGTTCACTATCAAGAACAAATATCCTCTCCCACGCATTGATGACTTATTTGACCAACAACGCAGAGCTCAATACTTTTCCAAGATTGATCTTCGTTCAGGGTATCATCAATTAAGGGTCAAAAGGGAGGATATACCAAAGACGGATTTCCATACAAGGTATGGGCACTATGAATTTATAGTGATGCCATTTTGTCTTACTAATGCCACTGCTATCATCATGGATATGATGAATAGAGTCTTTAGAGACTATCTTGATCTTTTTGTGGTAGTCTTTATAGATGATATTCTTATCTACTCACAGAGAAATTAAGAACATAAATATCACCTGAGAATTGTATTGTAGTCCCTGAGAAAGGGGAAGATTTATGCAAAATTTAACAAGTGTGAATTTTGGCTTCAAAAAGTTGAATTTTTAGGTCACATAATCTCAAAAGCGGGGATATCTGTGGATCCAGCAAAAATAGATGTTATCAAAAGATGGTCGAGACCAACAACAGTAACTAAGATCCGAAGTTTTCTTGGATTGGTTGGATATTATTGACATTTTGTGAATGAATTTTCACAATTATCTAATCCACTCCCCAGGTTGACTCGAAAAGGAGTTATGTTCATGTGGACAGAGGAACGTGAAGAGAATTTCAAGGAGATAAAAAGAAGGTTATCTGGTGCAGCTGTGCTCACACTACCTTGTAGTGGGGAATGGTTTGTGATATACAGTGATGCATCCAAGAATGGATTGGGGTGTGTTCTCATGAAAAATGATATTTTGATAGCTTATTCCTCATGACAGTTGAAAATCCATGAGAAAAATTACCCAACTCATGATTTAGAGTTAGATGCGGTAATCTTCGCATTAAAGATTTGGAGGCATTATCTTTATGGAGAAAGGTGTGATATTTATAATGATCATAAAAGTTTAAAGTATATTTCCATGCAAAAGGAGCTGAATATGCGCCAAAGAAGGTTGTTGGAACTGATTAAGGATTATGACTGCTCAATTCATTATCACCATGGGAAAGCAATCAATGTGGAAGACGCATTAATTCGACAAGACCATGCTAGCTTATCCATGATGAGTATCACAAGAGATCCAATATTTATGGATTTACAAAGGATGGAACTTTGAATTATAATGGAAGATGAAAAATATTATCTTTCTCAAATGAATGTTCAACCATCTATACATGTGATGATTAAAGAGGCACAAAAAGAAGTTATAGAGTTACAAAAGAAGGTGAGAAATGTCCCTAAATTCAACCTTGATTGTGATTGGATAATAATGTTTAGGAATCAGGTTTGTGTTCCTCCTATCCCAGAATTAAATAAGGAGCTGCTGGATGAGGCTCATAGTTCTTCATTCTCTATTCATCATGGAAGAACGAAGACATATAGGGACCTAAAAGAGTACTTCTGGTGGGATGGCATGAAAAGATATGTTTCTGAATATATCTCTCGATGCTTGGTTTGTCAGCAAGTTAATGCTGAGATAAAAAAGTCTAAGGGGATGTTACAACCATTACCCATACCTGAATGGAAATGGAAAAACATCACTACGGACTTTGTCACTGGACTTCCTAAAACAACCAAAGGAAATAATGTTGTCTGGGTCATAGTTGATCGTCTTACAAATTCGTCACACTTCATTGCTACTAGAGAGGATTTCTCTCTGGATCATCTTGCTAAGATATATGTAATGGAAGTGGTAAGATTTCATGGAGTAACACATTCCATTATATCTGATCAGGATCTGAGGTTTACCTCAATGTTCTGGCGAATTTTTCAGCATACTCTGGATACAGAGTTGAGTTTCAGCACTGCTTATCATCCTCAGACAGACAGTCAGTCTGAGATAACAATGCAAACTCTAGAAGATATGTTAAGAGCTTACTCTATGGACTTCAAAGTTGGTTTGGATCAACACCTACCTTTGGTGGAATTTTCTTAAAAAAATATCTTTCACTCCAGTATTCAGATGGCTCCTTATGAAGCTCTATATGGAAAGTAATGCCGAACTCCAACATGCTGGGATGAAGTTGGGGAAAGAAAGCTATTAGGACCTGATCTTGTTGATGAGATAGTAGAAAAAGTCCGATCTATTCAACAACACATAAGAGTAGCTCAGAGTCGACAAAAAATTTATGCTGATAATCAAAGAAAAGCCCTACAGTTTTATGTGGGTTATAAAGTGTTCTTACGAATATCTCCTTAGAAGAGAGTAATGAGATTTGGAAAGAAGGGAAAGCTGAGCCCTAGGTATATAGTTCCTTTCTAAATAATAGATAGTTTTGGGAAGGTAGATTACCGATTGGAACTTCCACCAAATCTCTCTCAAGTTCACAATGTGTTCCATGTAAGTCTCCTGAGAATGTTCATACCCGATCCTTCACTTGTACTCAACTCAGAAGTTGTACCACTGGAGCAAGATCGTTCTTATGAAGAATAGACGATAGAGATTCTGGATCGTAGTGAAAAAGTTCTACAAAACAAGACCACATTCTTGGTGAATGTTTTATGGAGTAACCACAAATTTGAAGAATCTACATGTGATCTTGAGGATATGACGAGGGAGAGGTATCCTCATCTTTCTCTTACAATGTGACGAATTTTGAGGGCGACATTCATTTTAAGGGGGGTAGAATGTAACACTTGAGATTTTCATGAGAAATATTTTGTTTTTATGTTATATACATCATCAAATGAATATTTTACTACACACAACAATATATTGACTTTTTTACACGCAATCGCAGCCTTCCTTGATAGCTTGCGTCTTACGCAATACCGAGTTTCACTAAACAACGATATGCTATTAAAATATTATTAAATATAGCTGTTATGAATAGTAATAACCACTTTTTGAAATTTTATATATTTAATTTTTCAAAATGAACTTCATTTTTGGATTTGGAATACCGAAATTATCCTAGGGTGAAATTTTGTTATTTTTCTGAAAACATTCAATTTTTGATGAATAGTGAAAACACTGGGTTACTATTAAAAAACAGAATTTTTATTTAAATAATTATTTATATTGTTTAAATTTATTTTAGTTCAAAATTTATACATAATACCTATATAAGTTCAATGTAATTCATTGGAGTCATTTTATAATAATTTTAGATATATAATACTTTTATTGAACTTTTCACCGTCTTTTACACAACTACTAAAAGAATTTGAAAATTTACATAAAACTTAATTTTACTGCTTATATGAGTGGAATTTCGAAAATCCAAGAGACATGGGTAATATAAGGACTAAAATGTGGTTCAATGAGATGAAAATAATTTTTGGTGAATAGTAACTTTTTACTTTTTTTACCATGGTTAAATGTAAATAGGGTAATTAAGGGTAAAAATGATATTATTATTACCCTAACACATGTCCTAATTCTATTGGATAAGTTTATTTCGACCAGAAACAACCTTAGGAATAAAATATGACCATTTAGGCCCACTTGGATTAGATTAAGACATTTAATATTATTTTATTTAAAGAATAGTTAAAATAATTAAAATCAATGTTTAATAACAAAAACATTTTTAATATAGGGTTTCACATAAGATAAATATGACTATAAATATTTATTAGAAATATAAAAAGATTATATACATAATGGTATTTTATTTATAATTTTTTGACATTAAATAATATAATTTATTTATGACACAATGATGATGCAGTAATTATCTTATTTATGAAATATTGACATAATTGATGTTATAAATACCCAAATAAATATAATTTTAGACTTTTTATGAATTACAATACTTTTCAACGTTATCATAACATGTTAGTATTGATTTAATTAACTTTTTTCAAACTAATAGTTCTGTTATGATTTTCACAAAAATCAATTACCAAATAGTGTAAAAATTGACATAAAATAGTTTTTAAAACAAACATTATATTATTAATTGTTATTTTATTCCTAAAAATCTATGGTTCGGTTAAATGAATTAGATAAGTTTATATGTACTAATAATAAAAAACTGGGGGTTCATTTGTCTTGTTATAGTAAGTTTATTAACATTATCGTGTAAGAAAACAAGAAGACACGGTAAAAGTAAGATTATTTAACTTAAATTTAAATCTAAATGTTAAGGTTAAAATAGAAATATAAAGTAGTCTAAATTCTATTGGATGTGAGGATTTCGACCCATCCCCACATTAGATTCAAAATAAATCAATTTGGAGCTATTAAAAACCGAATATGACATTATAATAAAATAATATTTTTAGTTTTTCTAAAGGTGCCCCTCTCCTCCCTTATAAAAGGGAACCTCCTCCCTCTCCTCCTCACAACACTTTGATCCAACAAGGTCGGTCAAACCCTTCCAAATTATCTTCTACACTTCCCTATACACATCCTAGAGATCTTGGTATTCTTAAAATACCAACCTTAGTGCCCTAAGAGGACTTTAAGAAGAGGCGCGTCAAAGAAGAGGTAATATCCATTACTAATCCTTTCCAATTTATTTCAAATTCAACTTCTTCTTATTTAGTTGTTTCATTATGAAGTAATAATATCAGTATCACTCATATACTGATATGTTATTATAAATGTGAAATAACCCTATTTTACCTTCTATCCATCCTACGGAAAACGAAATCACCGCGCGTGCGTACGTACGGAATACCGTCTCCACACTGTGGTGTAATCTGTTTTCCACCACCACCTTACTTGGATGGGTATAATGGTGTAATGAATAAATATATATGATTATTGTAAAGTGATAATGATTATGAAATAGTATACATTCACTTAAATACAATTCCATGATCATGGGAATGATATCTTCTCTCGTGTGTACATACGACCTACTGTCTCCACGATGTGATACGACTCATTCTACATGATCTTCATTGAATAATGATTATATACATAAATTTAATTAATATATAGGATATATATTACACTAATCCTATTCTGGAAATGAGTTATCTATAACCTAAAATGAAGAATATGAATTTATTCGACAAAACACGCATAAGAACAAAAAGATATAAACACCTGAATAACAAGTAACAATGCAATATTACTAATAAGAAGCTAAGAATATGACCATATATGATTTCATAACAATGAGTAAAATTATGTAATAAGTCAATAACATTATTGAAATCATTATACAGGAGGTTCAGTCACGTACGAAGCAAATTTGACCTAAGGTAAGGGAAAATCTCGCAATCTCAATTTTTATCCGAGATTGTTTATACTTCAGAATTTATTGGGGAATATTTATCATCCACATCCATGTTTACTCAATATTTAATATTATTTATATACTCCTACAATTTTTTAAATAAAATTTTACCATTTGGTGAGTTTTTAGTAAAATATATGAATGGAATCTTATGTCATTTTTCGTACGAGGTACTTTTTTACTTTTCTCGCTAAAGTACGAGAAGAATGTTTTTTTAACTTATACGGTATGAATGGATTTTTAGAAAATTATTTCCATAAAGCCTCATTTAAAAGTTTTCAAGATTATTTTTAATCAACTTATTTTATTTTAAAATTATATGACATGTTCATAAAGGAAAATTGTTTTGAAGTAGAAAGGATATTTTCCTCAACAATGGAGTTCAAGTGTTTTATCAAAATTATTTTCCATATAAGATAATATAGGGTTATGCTTCTATCCGTATTTTTACATTGTTTTGATTATTTTATGATGGAATTATTTTTATTATGTCCTTTTATCTTAAATGGATTGTGTTATGATGGCATGATGATTAAGAATCTCATTTTTATTATATGGGTTATGCTATGATGTATGATTAATGAATTTGTGGCACACATAAGAATGGTTTCATTATGAGATGGGTGGGACCTATATCTCCCTCCAATGAATTTGGTAAAGATTTATATCTCATGAGATATACATGGCTGGAACAAAAGGTTAATCCGGTTCACTGAAACAGGACTAAAACGAGGAGTGAACTCAGTTTAGAAATGAACTTTGTCTGCTAAGATAGTCTTGTCAATGAGCCTTGAATAATAAGAAATGATTATCAATGATTATGTGTGTATGAAACAATGATTCATGTTTTATTTTATGATTATTGGGATTAAATTTCACTACTATGATTTATCCCATGTTATGAAATTATGATCTCTTTTGCAGGTTAAGATTTCCACAATGTTATGTTCTTATGAATATGATGTGATTGATATTTCTCTGGTTTACCCTTACTGAGCATTTGAGCTCACGCTTTGGTATGTTTTCTTTCCCCAGGTGAGGAAGAATGTTATTATGTAGGATATGCCAAAAGGGACTCTAGATATGATGAAATAAATGGGAGGCAATGTAAATGCTTTATGAACCAGTTGTTTATGTTTCCCAGCTTCTAAAGACAATATACCTATACTGTCCTTTCATGGTTTGGTTATATGTTGTAATAAGTATGCTTCAATTATGATGTAATAACATTGTATGTAAAGTATGGGTCATTATATTACCTGTTACATAATAATGGGCCTTAATACGCACATGGTTTGACACTTCTATGTGATATTATTTTGTTAATTTAAATTATATTTACGAATCATTATAAATGATACGATATTATTACCAAAAGAAACCATTTTTATGAATTTGACATCAACAATGAATAAATTTTAAATTTATTATATGTTTTACACTAGATTTTTAATTATACATTATAATTATAAATTTCAGGATTTTAAGAGATATTAAAAAATATTTCATTGTTTAAAAATGGTTCTTATAATAAATAAGCGTATTATTACCCATGTATAATATATCGATTTTCTTGCTGAGAAAACCAATAGAACTGTTATTGGAACTGAATAGATCTTTCTTATATTAAGGAATCTTAATCCAGATATTATAAATATCCTTTCCTAAATAGAGCAACCTATTTTCCCACAACATGATTCTCTTAGGTTTGATAACTTTAAAAGAAAGAAACCCACATCATTTAGTGGGATTAAAAATCCAAAAATAACTGAGAAATAGATTAAGTCCCTTAAGAAATTTATTTAGTCCATTAGATGTAATGAAAAAGGAAAAGGATAAAATTATTATGAATTTTTTCAAAGGATATAATAATAAATGGTTTTCATTGATTTATAATACTAGGGTGTAAAAGGAAATTTAACATATATAATGGAATGATTTTAAGAATACATTCATCGAAAAATATTTCCCTAATGAACAATAACCTAAAATGAAGATAAAGATACTTATCAAAAAGAATAATGAAAAGGAAGGTGTTGATGAATATGATGATACCTTTAAAAGGACATACGTGCATTCTATAGAGTATATGTGAAACAATGAATTCAAGATTGACCATTTCTTTTTTTTTTGTATTAAGACACGTCTTTAAATGGTACACTCCTCTAAATTTTTTTATCAAATGATGTAATAGTTTTATGATCTATCAAAATGGAGAAGGAAATTTCAATATACTATATGATCAAGGGAAATAAAAAAAAATAAGAGGTCGAATATGAACCAAAAATAAAGGAATATATAAAATAATAAAATTAGAGTGTTGTAATTTCCATCTTTTCAAAACAATGGAATGAATCATCCAAGGAAATGATTTAAGGGAATGGTGGTCTTTTAAAAGTGTGAAGATAAGGGTGGTTATGTGAAAGAATTTAATGGGGAAAAGAAATCCCATTTATTTAGTGGTTCAACTATAAATAAATGGGTAAATATTCAAACCAATGTTCCAAGTATCAAAGGAATATAGCACCGAAGAGGACAAGGGGAGAATTGTAACGCCCCGACCCTAGTTACCCAGAGTCGGTGCATTATTACATAACATTGGCATGATCACAAGAAAGATCAAATCTCGAAAGACCGATTGGTTTAGTAGCCTTGGAAACACTAGATATATTCATAAGTTTTAAATTACATCATAAAATGAAAAACTACAACAACAACATAATGTCTCCATAATCCATACTCATATCCCCACATAATATCCATGCAGGTCATTCATAATTTACTTCTTCACTTCCTAGGAAAAATAAAACATAGAAAAGGGGTGAGCTCAAATGCCCAGTAAGGATAACAATATAGCGGAAACCTTCATAAATAAGAATAAACATTTAAGGCAATGTATAACTAAAACAAAAGCCTTTCAAACATGAACTTTCAACGTGGTATGGCATAAATAAAATGAAATAATGCCATTTACTTATTCCCATGGAAATTCTACTAATCGAATAATCACATGCAAAAATCAATAACCATTTTCATAATGTTGGAATACATAATGATGAACTTTAATTTCTTTGTCAAGGCCTCGTCCCAAGACCTTGGGGCTAACTGTAACCGGAACCCAACCCGGAGTGCCTCTAATAACCGGACACCAACCCGGAGTGCCTCTAATAACCGGAGACCAAACCGGAGGGCTTACTTTTACCAGTCCCTAACCTGGAGGGCTTACTTTTACCAGTCCCCAACCTGGAGGGCTTACTTTAACCAGTCCCCAACATGGAACATACTTGTCCAACACATTCATATGAAGTAAAGGTTGAAACATAACATAAACATTCTTATTGGAACTAGCATACGAAATGTCAATACTTTACTCATAAACCATGAATTCTATATAAATAGCACATCCACAGTCAAACATATCACAAAACTTCATTACAATATGGATGTTTTATATAATAATTCAACTTCAAATAATCGTAAAATCCATCAAAGGGTGTTGACATAGATGAAATCAAAACACTTTTTAGAGAAATATCTCTTTATATTTTTGAAATCCTTTAAGACCCATATAAAATAAAACATTTTCTTTGAAAATATTCTTATAAGATTGTAAGGAAAGCTTTGAAGATTTTATAACGGCGGAAAATAACCACACCCGCCGTATAAGAAAAAAAACATTCTTACCTTAATTTTTTCGAAAAGGTTAAAAAGGACCTTGTTTTGAAAACGACGGAAAGATTCCTCTTATAAAAAGTAAAAAAAGGGTATAAATGACTTTAACCCATATTCTTGTAAATAATAAAAATGTTTTGAAATACATTTTGAAGAAACATGGATGTGGACGATAAAGAGATCCCAGTAGATTATTACATATAAACAACCTCGGGTAATGAAGAGATTGTGAAATAACCCTTACCAATTTGGTAACTTATGAAACATACAACCCATGAAAGAGGTATCATACAATGAATATGTAAATACCCCTAAATTAAAGTGTATTACACAAAGAATATAATTATGGGCAGTACATACACCACACAAAAGGTAATGGTGGCAATATGACATGAATCTCACGGGAATAAGGAGTGAGATGACAACCCCTTACCACATTAATCAACTGAGTCGTATGGCCAAAAGTTAATAACCACCAAACTATTTACAGAATAAAATGAATATAAAGATTATCATGATAATATATATCAAATGCCAGTACAAAATACACCACTTTCAATAATTTAGTGGCGAATAATGGAAATCTCACGGAATTGAATGTGAGATAAGAAAATCTCTTACCTTGTACTTTTACTTGGTTGGGGTAGGTTATCCTCCTGTATAATAGTGAAATAATTGTTATTAAATTATACAAGAATCATATATATTAATATGATATCATATATGATCTTTTAATATTGATTTGATAATAATATCTTAGTATTATCATTGTTTCGGGTGTTAACTTACTTGTTTTATTTTATATGTTTTGTTACGTAAGCCATGTTTGTAATGGATAGGTTGTATATTATTCATATCCAGAATGATATCAAGTCCATAAACATCATTTTTAAATCATCAAATGATAATTATACTTGAATGGATACGATGGAGAATGAATCTTATCGCATTTGTGGAGACGGTAGTCCGTACGTACGCACGAGCGACAATATCATTCTTTTGATATTAAAATAATATATAAATGGATGTTATATCATATACAGAATAATTAACATGTTATATTTATTATTTACATGAGTTGCACATCATTATTATACCCATCCAAATAATAATATATTGAATAACAATTACACCACGACGTGGAGACGGTAAGCCGTACGTACGCACGTATGGTGACATGTTATTCAAAGGGTGGATAGAATACTGAATATGGTTGTACCATATTTATAATAACATCACATTATATGTGAGATACTGGAGTTATTATTTTAGAATGGTAAGAACAAAGAAAGAAGAAGTGGAAGATGAAAGGAACTTGAAAAGGGGTGGTGAAAACATTACCTCTTCTTCGGGTTCTTCCTTTTGATTTGATCAAAAGGGCTCCTTAGGTTGGATTTCTGATCAAACTAATGCCTCTAGGTTGTAGTGAGGGAAGTTGGGAGAGTATTTGGGCAGGTTTTGGACGAGCCAAGTGGCTTGAGAGGTGTGAGGAATGAGTAGAAGTGGTCTCCTTTTATAAGGGAGAGGAGGGGCTCTTTAGGAAAGAGTGAAAGTATTACTTTATAATATAATTATATTCGGTTTATAATGGTCCAAAAATCATTGAGGTCGAAGATAAGATGACTCATTTTTTAAATAACATAAACCAATAAGAATTGGACAGGTTTTAGATAATATTTTAATCATTATAATCTTATTTATTTAAATGATTTATTAATGAGGTAAACATTGCATCATTATTGTGTCATTAATAATTTAAATTATTTGATGTCTAAAAATTATAAATAAAATATCATTATGTAGGAAATCTTTTTAGATTTCTAATGAATATTTATAATCGAAAATCCAACATGTATAACCCTATGTAAAAATTGTTCTTCTAAAAGATGTAAGCTTATGCCATTTTTATTTTTATTTTAACTTTATTAATATAATGTGTCCCTACCACATACAAGTGGCTCCAAGGGGTCCCCAAATCGACCCAAGGATGCCCATGGTTGGGTATGTGTCCACCAATAAGGTTAGGACACGTTTTAGGGTAAATATGTATTATTATAATATTATTTTTTTAACCCTTATTTACCGGATTTACCCTTTAACCATGATAAATAAAATATTTACCGTAGTAATTATTCAAAATGTGTAAAAATAAAAGTTACCTATTTACACAATTTGAACATCCTGATTCCAAATATGGAATCCATTTTCCTAAATTCAAAACACATAAGTAGCAGAAATTAATTTAAAATTAATTCCCGCTGTCAAAACAAAAAGCGTGTTTTTAAGAGATAATAACTATCAAAAGATTGACACTTGTTTATGTTCGGTTTAATTGTAAAATTATGTCCAATGACCAACATTATATTAAATGGTAAAAATATATTCTAAATATACTTTAAAACTACTAAAATTCATAATTTATCACTATTAATTATTTTGATTAAAAAAGTTGTTTTTAATTAAAATTTAGTAATTTTCACTATTCATCAAAATATGAAAGTTATCCGAAAAGTACCAAAATTTCACCTTAGGCTAAATTAGATATTCCGAATCCAAAAATGAATTCCATTTTAAAATATAAAATATATATAATTTTTAAAAAGTAGGTATTACTATTCATAACGGCTAGTTTGATTGGTTGTTAGAACTCGGTGTTGCGTACAACACACGCTATCACATTAATCAAAGAGAAGCGTACCGTAGAAGCTTGAGATGTTTCATTTTAAATTTTTTTTTTGATGTCCCCCTTTACTCAAAAAGTTTAAAAAATTTTATTTAAAATGGGTTCACTATTAAAAGTTGGTAAAAGTGCAATACTAAAAATGAATTTGTTCTTACATTATGTCTAAGAAACTCATAATATGGATTCTAAAATTATAAGGATTATATAAAGTTTAAAATTTAGTTAATACTATTCATAACCTCTTTTGAACGGCTTGTTTGGTAAGTCATGGTGTGCTTGAACTCGGTGTTGCGTGTAGTGCAAGTTATTGTATTATTTTAAAGAAATAACACACTATGAAATCTTGGGGTGTTACATTCTCCCCTCCTTCAATAAATTGCATCCTCGCAATTTGAAATTGTTCTTCGAAAATAAAAGGATGAAAATAGAAAATATATTTGTGGGAAAACCCACATCGGAAATTGGGTTACTAAAATTTAGTTTTAATATGAGGAAAAGAGAAATGAAAGGGTCACCACCAAATTATGATCTAGATTCGGAGAACATTGGTGGCAATTAGAGACATATAATTGGAGGAAAAACGTAAATATTTATAGGTAGTGATTGAGGTCATCAATCACAAACAAGTATAAAATTGAAGTCCTTAAACTCATCAATCTATGATGATTTGAAGTACCATTGGTTCAACAAAATATAGGGTATTGGGATAACACATTTTTGACGTTTCAAAATATCTTAGTTGAAATCCCACATCGAAAAATGAATTAATGAGGCCTCTATTTAAAATAAAGAGCGGAAATTATGAAGATTAACGAAAATAACACATACTAGGGTTCCATGTATGAAAATATGGATATGGAGGAGAAATCTAACCATCAATTATCTGATGGAGAGTGGTAGAGAACATGGCTATGACAAGGCCAAAAATCCCAAAGCCATAAATTAGTGATGATTTAAGGTACCATCTAGGACAGCATTTTTGTTCTAAGTTCCTTTTATTAATGTTGAGGAATTTATTTATGAGATTGGATAAGATCATAAGGAGATATACTTACTTTATAATTAGAGTTTTATCCATTAATAAATTTCTACCACAAACTCATCTTTCACTCTAAAAGATAATAGAACGTAATTTTTTTTATTTATACTATTCGTACAGGCTTCCAAAATAAATGAATTTATAATTCATCTCCCAGATCTTTAAAAAAAACTACATTATTTAATCCAGGACATCTCATGGGACAGTGGTAGGTGATACACCCTTGTCGCCCTTCGGTTGCGGGTTCAAGTCTCGCTGCCTTTCCGGACGCGACGGGTTGCTGCCCGACCTCCGGGTTACCCTTTTATGGTAATCCAAAATAATCCAAACTAGAACTATCAAAAATACATCTGTCCAAACTCACATTCCAACATTTATAAGGAAGGTAAACATAATATAGATCCTTTTTACCCCATAATAGCATATGAATACCTTCATCTTGTATTCTTTTAATACACTGAAACATCCTGAATTACCATATTCCTTATTGATTACATTCATGCTCCCCTATTCCATATATAATAATGGATATACTTCATCAATCCAAAAATGTTTTGAACCCCAACAATAATGGAATATAAAGATCATTAATCAGTTCCAAGGTAGTCAAGAATATCCATTATAATTTATCCAAATCAATCATGTATTATTCTAAAATCACTAACTCGGTATCAGAACCATATTATGGTTTATCTTTCTCTCAACCATATATTTTCCAAAAATTTATCCTGCTATTGAGTCACTTTTCATTGTTCCACACAATCTCAAGTCCTTAATGAAATAGTACTGCAGTACAATCCTTATATACTCCATAATCATTATAACAAGTACATTGTTTATACAACACTCAATTGACATAATCAACATAAGAACTTTAATCATTCCTCTTCATCTGTGGTAGTATCATTACATGATTATTATCCAATAGCATCATTTGCGGCATAGTCTGATGATTGGAACATAGGTTCGCGTAGTGTCCAAACTCCTTGCAAATGAAGCATTGTACATTTGAAACCATTTTCTTACCCTTGCAGTCACGTACTTTGTGCCCTTTTCCTCCACACATATAACAAACTCCCATTCCTTTCAGGCAAGTTCTAGGGTGTTTCTTTCCACAGTTACCACATATGGGAAAATTCTTCTTTTCCCTCTTCCCTTTATCCATCTTTCTCGCTTCTATACTTTTCTTCTCTTGCTTCCCTTCAAATCTATAGGACTTAGTAAACTCTTTACTTATCTTATCAACACATGATATTATTTCTTCATATGATGATAATACATGGGAGACTATTTCTCTTATAAATTCTAGCTTAAGACCATGAAAGATATGATCCTTCCTTCTCTTTGGATCATGTGCATTTCTGGAGTTCTCATTCCTTCTACTGGGCGCCATTTATAAACAATGGAATACACTAGATCAGTTTATGAATCAAAATACATAATCCCATACTTATAAAACACTTAACATAAATTGAACTATTTATGGATATAATCCATATTCATAAAAATGTTTTCTTTGAGGAATTATATACTCATAAACACTTCATAATGATTTGTAAAGAAAATGAGAGTTATCCTAAGCATATCCCCCAGGAGTGTCGTAACCAAGAGTGCAGCAAGGCCCGTTGTCGTGCACCAGTTCCCGTTCGAGTCTAGCTCAAAGCGGTGTTTTCGGGTTTTACCCCTAGGTACATCTGTGCCAGAGCCGCCTCAACCTGCTCGTATCCAGACAGGGATGTATTGCTCGGAAAACTCACAAAATCTCTACAATACCAAAATTCTAGGATGTTCTTCTATACTAATCCTCAAAGTTCATCTTAGGTCTACGTGCTCTAATCAGAGTTTATCTAAATCTAGCTTCCAAGGTTTGTACTAAACTTCCTCTGATACCAACTGTAACGCCCCGACCCTAGTTACCCAGAGTCGGTGCATTATTACATAACATTGGCATGATCACAAGAAAGATCAAATCTCGAAAGACCGATTGGTTTAGTGGCCTTGGAAAAACTAGATATATTCATAAGTTTTACATTACATCATAAAATGAAAAACTACAACAACAACATAATGTCTCCATAATCCACACTCATATCCCCACATAATATCCCTGCAGGTCATTCATAATTTACTTCTTCACTTCCTAGGAAAAATAAAACATAGAAAAGGGGTGAGCTCAAATGCCCAGTAAGGATAACAATATAGAGGAATCCTTCATAAATAAGAATAAACATTTAAGGTAATGTATAACTAAAACAAAATCCTTTCAAACATGAACTTTCAACGTGGTATGGTATAAATAAAATGAAATAATGCCATTTACTTATTCACATGGATATTCTACTAATCGAATAATCACATGAAAAAATCAATAACCATTTTCATAATGTTGGAATGCATAATGCTGAACTTTAATTTCTTTGTCAAGGCCTCGTCCCAAGACCTTGGGGCTAACTGTAACCGGAACCCAACCCGGAGTGCCTCTAATAACCAGACACCAACCCGGAGTGCCTCTAATAACCGGAGACCAAACCGGAGGGCTTACTTTTACCAGTCCCCAACCTGGAGGGCTTACTTTTACCAGTCCCCAACCTGGAGGGCTTACTTTAACCAGTCCCCAACCTGGAACATACTTGTCCAACACATTCTTATGAAGTAAAGGTTGAAACATAACATAAACATTCTTATTGGAACTAGCATACGAAATGTCAATAATTTACTCATAAACCATGAATGCTATATAAATAGCACATCCACAGTCAAACATATCACAAAACTTCATTACAATATGGAAGTTTTATATCATAATAAATCGACTTCAAATAATCGTAAAATCCATCAAAGGGTGTTGACATAGATGAAATCAAAACACTTTTTAGAGAAATATCTCTTTATATTTTTGAAATCCTTTAAGAGCCATATAAAATAAAACATTTTCTTTGAAAATATTCTTATAAGCTTGTAAGGAAATCTTTGAAGATTTTATAACGGCGGAAAATAACCACACCCGCCGTATAAGAAAAAAAACATTCTTACCTTAATTTTGTCGAAAAGGTTAAAAAGGACCTTGTTTTGAAAACGACGGAAAGATTCCTCTTATAAAAAGTCAAAAAAGGGTATAAATGACTTTAACCCATATTCTTGTAAATAATAAAAATGTTTTGAAATACATTTTGAAGAAACATGGATGTGGATGATAAAGAGATCCCAGTAGATTATTACATATAAACAACCTCGGGTAATGAAGAGATTGTGAAATAACCCTTACCAATTTGGTAACTTATGAAACATACAACCCATTAAAGAGGTATCATACAATGAATATGTAAATACCTTTAAATTAAAGTGTATTACACAAAGAATATAATTATGGGTAGTACATACACCACACAAAAGGTAATGGTGGCAATATGGCCTGAATCTCACGGGAATAAGGAGTGAGATGACAACCCCTTACCACGTTAATCAACTGAGTCGTATGGAAAAAAGTTAAAAACCACCAGACTATTTACAGAATAACATGAATATAAAGATAATCATGATAATATATATCAAATGCCAGTACACAATACACCACTTTCAATAATTTAGTGGCGAATAATGGAAATCTCACGGAATTGAATGTGAGATAAGAAAATCCCTTACCTTGTACTTTTACGTGGTTGGGGTAGATTAACCTCCTGTATAATAGTGAAATAATTGTTATTAAATTATACAAGAATCATATATATTAATATGATATCATATATGATCTTTTAATATTGATTTGATAATAATATCTTAGTATTATCGTTGTTTCGGGTGTTAACTTACTTGTTTTATTTTATATGTTTTGTTACGTAAGCCATGTTTGTAATGGATAGGTTGTATATTATTCATATCTAGAATGATATCAAGTCCTTAAACATAATTTTTAAATCATCAAATGATAATTATACTTGAATGGATACGATGGAGAATGAATCTTATCGCGTTTGTGGAGACGGTAGTCCGTACGTACGCACGAGCGACAATATCATTCTTTTGATATTAAAATAATATATAAATGGATGTTATATCATATACAGAATAATTAACATGTTATATTTATTATTTACATGAGTTTCACATCATTATTATACCCATCCAAATAATAATATATTGAATAACAATTACACCACGACGTGGAGACGGTAAGCCGTACGTACGCACGTATGGTGACATGTTATTCAAAGGGTGGATAGAATACTGAATATGGTTGTACCATATTTATAATAACATCACAGTATATGTGAGATACTGGAGTTATTATTTTAGAATGGTAAGAACAAAGAAAGAAGAAGTGGAAGAAGAAAGGAACTTGAAAAGGGGTGGTGAAACCATTACCTCTTCTTCGGGTTCTTCCTTTTGATTTGATCAAAAGGGCTCCTTAGGATGGCTTTATGATCAAACTAAGGCCTCTAGGTTGTAGTGAGGGAATTTGGGAGAGTATTTGGGCAGGGTTTGGACGAGCCAAGTGGCTTGAGAGTTGTGAGGAATGAGTAGAAGTGGTCTCCTTTTATAAGGGAGAGGAGGGGCTCTTTAGGAAAGAGTGAAAGTATTACTTTATAATATAATTATATTCGGTTTATAATGGTCCAAAAATCATTGAGGTCGAATATAAGATGACTCATGTTCTAAATAACATCAAACAATAAGAATTGGACAGGTTTTAGATAATATTTTAATCATTATAATCTTATTTATTTAAATGATTTATTAATGAGGTAAACATTGCATCATTATTGTGTCATTAATAATTTAAATTATTTGATGTCTAAAAATTATAAATAAAATATCATTTTGTAGGAAATCTTTTTAGATTTCTAATGAATATTTATAATCGAAAATCCAACATGTATAACCCTATGTAAAAATTTTCTTCTAAAAGATGTAAGCTTATGCCATTTTTATTTTTATTTTAACTTTATTAATATAATGTGTCCCTACCACATACAAGTGGCTCCAAGGGGTCCCCAAATCTACCCAAGGATGCCCATGGTCGGGTATGTGTCCACCAATAAGGTTAGGACACGTTTTATGGTAAATTTTTATTATTATAATATTATTGTTTTAACCCTTATTTACCGGATTTACCGTTTAACCATGGTAAATAAAATATTTACCGCAGTAATTATTCAAAATGTGTAAAAATAAAAGTTACCTATTTATACAATTTGAACATCCTGATTCCAAATATGGAATCCATTTTCCTAAATTCAAAACACATAAGTGGCAGAAATTAATTTAAAATTAATTCCTGCTGTGAAAACAAAAAGCGTGTTTTTAAGAGATAATAACTATCAAAAGATTGACACTTGTTTATGTTCAGTTTAATTGTAAAATTATGTCCAATGACCAACATTATATTAAATGGTAAAAATATATTCTAAATATAATTTAAAACTACTAAAATTCATAATTTATCACTATTAATTATTTTATTAAAAAAGTTGTTTTTAATTAATATTTAGTAATTTTCACTATTCATCAAAATATGAAAGTTATCCGAAAAGTACCAAAATTTCACCTTAGGCTAAATTAGATACTCCGAATCCAAAAATGAAGTCCATTTTGAAATATAAAATATATATAATTTTTAAAAAGTAGGTATTACTATTCATAACGGCTAGTTTGATTGGTTGTTAGAACTCGGTGTTGCGTACAACACACGCTATCACATTAATCAAAGAGAAGCGTACCGTAGAAGCTTTGGATGTTTCATTTTAATTTTTTTTTTGATGTCCCCCTTTACTCAAAAAGTTTAAAATATTTTATTTAAAATGGGTTCACTATTAAAAGTTGGTAAAAGTGAAATACTAAAAATGAATTTGTTCTTCCATTATGTCTAAGAAACTCATAATATGGATTCTAAAATTATAAGGATTATATAAAGTTTAAAATTTAGTTAATACTATTCATAACCTCTTTTGAATGGCTTGTTTGGTAAGTCATGGTGTGCTTGAACTCGGGGTTGCGTGTAGTGCAAGTTATTGTATTATTTTAAAGAAATAACACACTATGAAATCTTGGGGTGTTACTAGAATACCATGATTTTTATATCACAACAGTTGAGGTGGAATTATTTAATGATTTAGTGGAAATAACTTTAATTATTGACCCAAATTTAGCCAATGATTTATTTGATTATGGATATTTAAACGATTTAATATCTTCTATGTTTTTTGTGAAAATTATATATTTCATTAGCACCATAGGAATATATTTTTTTAGTTTTGACTCATAATGGATGTCTCACTAAAACAATGATGTGTGAGGCAATCCTCATTATGAAAAATAAACATTCTTTAATTTTTTAATTTATCATTAGACAAATGATTGACTCTTATATAATCGTTAGTATGAAATTAATTTATAAATATGATCAAAAAATTATCTACGAGTAGAGGAAAATTTAGATTCACAATGATGATGTAGAATTCCTTATCTTTAGGAAAGAGGCTTCATCAACCGAGGCACATCCAAATCTACTCCAAATAGCTCTTCTAAATGAGAATCTTGTAAAATAAGGGAAAACTATATATGGATGGTGAAGGTAATATTAAAAATTGAGTATGTATATATTGTACATTAATAAATATATTTATTTATTATGTAATTATTTTAATATCCACCAGAGTGTGATGTTTAATTTTCCATTGATTTAATCCCTAATGAAATATAAATATCAATTAATGCCTTTAGAATAGCCACTATGTAATTAGTGTTGTTAAAGAATATACTAGATGAGTTGTATGATAAAGGATTTACTCAACTAATGTTTCACCATATGGACCCCTATTATCTTTATTAAAAAGATTGATCAATTTATGAGGCTGTTTATTGATTATAAGGATATTAATACCATTAGGATAAAGAAAAAGTATCATCTACCTCACATCGATAAATTATTCTATCAATTTCATGGAAATAAATATTTTATTAAGGTTAAACATCATTATGGGCATCATAAATTGTTATTAAATAATTAATACATTATGAAGACAATATTCTAAATTATGTATAGAAATTAAAAGTTAACAATAATTCCATTGGGATTAATTAATGCACCATTTATTCTATGGACATAAGAACTGATGTAATCAAGGAATATCTTAATTTTTTTGGATTATTCATTAATGATATCTTAGTGAATTATGAAAACTATGAGGACCATGATAATAACTTATAAAACATTCTTGAGACTCTTAAACGAAATGAGTTATATGAAAAATTTAGTATGTCTAATTTCTAGATTCTAGAAATTCATTTTGTATGCATATTTTCTCCAAGGAAGTAATCTACCTTGATCCACTTAATAAAACGTCATTAATATAATAAACTACACCTACAAATGTTACTAAGTTATAGAATTGCATTGGTTTTGTAGCTTACTATGTGTGATTTGTTCTAAATTGTTTCAGATTGGTTAACCCGTTAATAAGATTACATATAAAGGGGTTAAGTGAGTATGGAAAAAGGAATTTGTATCATATTTTAATTTATTAAATAGTTTTATAGGCATGGATCCAATTTTCAATTTACTATTATGAATTAATGGGATTCTGATATATAGGAATGTATCTAAGTAAGGGATATGTTTATTCCTTATGAAAAATGATAATGTTATTGCATATGTATAAAGTTAGTTTAAGACTCATGAGAAAATCTATCCAACCCATGATATTGATTTAGAATCTATAATATTATATTTTATTACGTGGAGACATTATCTCTATAGCGAAATATGTGATATATACATAGACCATAAGTTCCTAAAATTCTTATTTTCACAAAAAAAAAGATCTATATAAGGTAAATTTGATGGATTGAGTTACTCATGTATTAGGATAAGTCAATACAATACCAACCAAGAAGGAAAATAATGAAGGGGATGAATTGATTAAGAAATATCATTGAGTTATGAACCAAATAATGATTGAGTATGATCCTATGTTCATGGATATATTAAATATTCATATGGGAATTATTAAGCAGCGGGGAGACATCAATAATTTTGAAAATGTTTTCAAAAACACATATATTTTAAAAGATAAAATTTATCAACATTTTTATGGTAAATTTCAAAAGAAAATTAATTATGTGAATGATTGAAATTTATAAAAATTAATTTTTTAATATAGAATTATGAAATATTCAAATAGGTTATGTATTCCATCTATACCAGAAATAAGAATGTAATTATTATATGATGCTCATTGCCTGGATTTTTTTACACCCTCGTATCACCAAGATTTATAAATATTTGAGGGAAATTTTTAGGGGATATTACATGAAGTAGAAAATCACTGATTATTTTTTTATTTGTTTTGTTTTTCAATAAGTGAATGATAAGAGATAATATCTTAGAGAAGTCATAAAACCTTATTCCTAATTCTATGTGGGAATGGGATAACATTAATATGATTTTATTTATAAATAGTACTGAAGACTCCTAGAAAAAATTATAAAATATGGGTTATTATTGACCCCTTAATATATTCGAATAATACCTTACTATAAAAGATGATTTACCTCTTGAGTTCCTCACACATATCTATACTAATGAATTTTTAATTCTTCATGGAAAACACCTTTCAATTTTTTTAGCGTGATCCACAATTTACATCAAAATTCATAAAGAGACTCTAGATGAATCTTGATAAAGTTATTCATTTAGGCACTACATACCACTCTCAAAATGATGGACAATATAAAACTATTACTTAAACAATGTAAGACCTTTTATGGTCATTCTCATTGAAAATTAAATGTATCTAGGATAAATATTTGCCTTTTCTCGATATTTCCTATAATAATTGTTTCCAATGATTTATTCAAAGGGTTCCCTTTGAAGAATCATATTGAAATATATGTCATAATACTACTTGTTGGGTGTTGGTTAAAGGAAACTCATAAGCCCCAAAATATCAAAAGATACAAAAATATAGGTAAAGGAAATATAGGATCATATTAATGTATCTTAATGTTGGATAAAGTGGTATACTGAAAATCAGAGTTTGTATTTCGAATTTAAAGTGGGATATCATGTTTTCATGAACATATACTCATATAAGGGTGTCATAAAGGTAAGTAAGAAGAGAAATATAATTCCAAAGTAATTTATACACTATAATTTTTTTTGAAAGGATTGATGTTGTGGCTTACCAGTTGGTAATTCCACCATACCACACTAAAGTACATGATGTGTCCCATTTATCAATCTTATGAAAGTAAATTCTAGTACCAACACATTTATCACCTATAAAAATATTTAATTGTTACCGGATCTACCTTACTATGAAGATACCATCTATACTCTTCTTACAATATAGAAAGTATTGATGAATCAGATAAGTTGACTTGTAAAGGCACTTTGGAGAAATCATAAATAAAGGAAGAAACATTGGAACTAGAGGATATAATGAAGAAGAACTACCATCATTTTTTGAAAAGGTTATTATTATAAAAATTTAAAAGATTAAGGTTTTATATGATGGAATAATCTGTCACCCATAGACTTTACAAAATATTTATATTAGAATAAATTTAATTTCTTCGATAGTTTGCGAAATACACAACACCAAGTTTAAATGAAACATAATGCTCTATTGAAATTTTATTTTTTTAACATGAAAAATAAAACATAGCTGTAATGTAAGAGAGTATGAATATTACCAACTAAATTAAAAAAAATATGGTTTAAACAAGGTCATTGGGTATCTATATATCATGAATAAAAAAAAAATTATTGGAATGAAAAAAAAATATTGGAAATAATTTCATCACATCATGTTCACTTATCATAAAATTAATTCATAAAACATTTATAAAAATTATCTTTTGAAATTAAATTATTTTTTTAAATCATCCTAAAAAATTTATCTTAGGCTTTATTGTTGGGACATTTTTTAAAACATTCTTTTTTATATGAATATTGAAAACACTCTTTATTGTTAAAAACCTCCCCTTCCATTAAATAATTTACAAGTAAAATTTTGTTTATAAATAATGTAGAAGAAAATTTAGAGAAATGATATTATAAATAATCTATATTAGATCATTGGAATCAATTATATGTTCAATTTTTATATAAAAATTGTATATAATTTAGAAATATTTTTCCTTATGAAAATTGTTTTTCTCGTTGCATCTGTGTGTTTAATTTTAAATGAATTTATTCCATTTATATGAATTGAATTTTTTATAATTGATTATATATTTTTATTTGAGTAATTAATATAAAATAATTAGTTCAACATAATTTTTGGAACTAATGAACATCGAAAATAGTTAAAATTATTTACCACAGTTGATATAAAAACAAGTTTACTTGGGGGTTAAACTAATAATATAAGGGTTAAAACGATTTAAAACATATCCTATTATTATAATTTAGTATCCATATTTCTATATTTTTTATCCAATTTTAGATAATGGTCCATTTTGGAACCTTTTGGATTATGAAAAACATGAGCATAATTCATTATTTTCATAAATTGAAACTATGTCCTCTTCACTCTTTATAAAAGGAAACCATCTCTATTAGGATAGTCACACTTACATATCCAATTTATTCAGAACATACCTACAAAAATACCATCTTTTAAATCCTAAAAAAATACTATAGGCCTTTTATTGATCATAAATCCAACCTAGGATGGATTTTTGTGGAAACATGAAGAGGTCGTATGAGGAAGCGGTAATGTTCTAAAACATGAATTTTAAATTATTCTTCCACATCCTTAAAGTATTATTAAATCAAGATAACATAATAACACCAAAATATAACATATTATTATTTGTTATTATGTTAATGTAATAACCCACATCCATATCATCTTCCATTAAATTAGAAATAAAATCATCAATCATGTGTACGGAGGAATATCAGGTTGTGAAATGATGTAACTTGTTTTCCATAAACTTTTTTTGAAGTTGGATAAAATGATATATTTAATGTATATATATACCTAATATTTATAAAAAAATATTATTTTTTAATTATAATATCCCATATAACTTCATAGTTTATGTTCCTTTTAAAATTTACTAATGTAACTCATTTATACATAAGACTACTTTTTAGCGAGGTGATGTTATTTTATTATCTATTATTCATTACATTGAAATTAATAAGGATAAATTTAATTAATATAAATGATATATATGTCATGATATTTACTCTGAAAAAAATATAACCCACTATTTTACCCTTTATCCCATAAGTAAATGATATCATCACTCATGTGTACATACAAGTTACCGTGTCCACAAAGAAATGTGATTAAGTTTTTATATTAACAATTTTCAAGAATGGTATTAATAATGTAAATAAAAAAAAATTATTTTTATAAAATAAATATAATTTTTCATATGATGGAAATATATATTATGTTCATTATCTGTAACTTTCATAACAAAACATGAATGAGAAAATTTGGCATTTAATACTAAAAACAATAGTGATAATAAATGAATATTAATTAATAAGTGATTAGATGTTATAAACGGATCAAATGTGATATTATAAATATTAATATGGTTGTATTATAAATTATTAAAAAAATTTAAACCACTATAAATGAGGTTAAATAGCACTCAAATAAAGGGAAGCCTGAGGTGAGGTATTTTGACTCAATTTCCATTTCCTTGAAACATATTTATTAATATGCACTTATTCATTTTTATGTGGTGCATATACTACCCCGTTTATTTATTTAAAATTAATTAATATTCAATCATGATGGTACATTTTTCAAAATAATTTTATTCTTTCAAGGGGTTGTAATATGAATGTTACCAAAGAAGCAATAATATATTTTATAATCTCATATTCTCTTGGGATTTCTTTTACTATTGTTAAAAGAATATTTTAATTTACCCTGCATAAGATGAAAATATTTTCATATCCTCTAGATTTTTTCAAATTTTATCAATTTTATTTCAAATATTTTACTCAATGAGATTTGGATTAAGAAAATAAAATTTTCAAAGAAAATATGATTTTCTACTTTAAATATGATATATTTTTCCTTCCATACCATGTTTTCCAAAATTGTTTAAAAAATTTCTATTTATTTACTCAAATGATTTCATAAGGAAATGTTAACTTATCCATTAATTTTAATAATGGGTTAAGTGTATTGTTTATATTGTTTTCCAAAAGGGTTTTTTTCAAAAAAAGTTAAAAGGAATATTTTTTAACGTATATGGGGATAACAGACTTCCCCACCACCATAATCATTTTAAAAAATGAATATTATTCTTCACATTTTAGTAGTTTTCTAAATAAAATTTTCCTATTAATGGTTATTTTAAAATCTCACTTAAATTCTATTTTTTCTTCCAAAGTTAACTATTATGTTGAAAAAAATTTATATTCGAGATGAACAGATGGATACCTCTAATTTGTTGATTAATTTGGTGGTTGTTAACATTATCTTGGCAGAAAAATTTCATGTGATCATTTTAAATAGAAATTACATTTATCTTGAATTTAAATGTTATTTTTATCATGGATATGATGACTTTTTAAAATATATCCCTTTTATACACAATGAATTTAATTTAAATTTTATTTGAAAAATTGGAGAAATATTGATAAATCGATACTGCTTATTAAATAAAAAAAATCAATTAATAGGGCATATTATTCATGAATTTAGTTAACTATTTGAGATATAAAGAATGATTTGGACAAGTAGTGATGGGTGGGTCACGAAAGTTATGTAGTCCCTCAATGCATTAATAGGTAACATGAGACAAATTAGTTGGCCAAATTAAAAGGGTTTTACTTATAGTTTTGAAATTTCCAGTTAAATGTCTTTATACTAGAGGTATAATGATTCCTAGGATCATGATGTATTATAATTAAGCATTTCCTTATTTTATAAATGATTTATTATTATTACCCATGAAATTTTAACAGTGATATTATCTTTAGATATATTTTCTTCTCAACTTATTAAATAAATGTAATATGCATCTAGTTATTTACCATTCCATATTGATTATTTCTTATCTAATAATGATAGATATATTATATATTAAATGTAATTTATTTTTAGTTATTCACATTTACATAGTTTATATGACATATAGATTCATGATAGCTTCTTCTATAAGAAACCCTTACTGATCATTTGACCTCACTGTTATTTTGTTTCCTTTTCCCCGGTTAAGAAGATGAATACATTTAATGAGTTTAAATTGTGATTATAATTTTCTTTCATTATGGATTATATTATATTAGCAATGTAAAATGTGAATCATGTACGTTCTAGACTCTCTAAGGAAACTAAAATGATCAGTCCTTTGGGATATGACCTATTGTATCCCTTCCATTGAAATAAATTAGATGCCTTCTATGGGATACTAATGTTGGGTTTGTTGCAAACTTACTTTCTCCTAATTATTCCCCAAAAGTTAGAGTCTGACACGATTTTACTCCTAATTCATCAAAAGGTTCTATGTTTAAACAGGAATGAAAACCACAGTTACAAGAAAACACAACCGATGAAATATGGTGATCCCAAAATATATAGTTATCCTTTTAACACAAACTAAGATTGTATCCCAAGGTCTAAATTATATTTTCAAACATTCGATTATATTGAAACTGAAATGATATATTATAATTTAATTCAGTACTCAGAAACATATAATTCATATTCCTAAAATTATATTTGAATCTAATATAACCGTCACATAAAATAGAGAGAGGAACTCAATGTAACTAGATTATCTCCTTGAGATAAAATTGAAAAATATGATTTAAATGCATAGTATATTTAATGGGAATGAAATTTATATATTGTGTAAGAAAAAAAATAATATCTCAAATTGAAATATTTCCACATGAATTCATTTCTAATCCCATCATGAAATCCATAGATATATTTTATTATTTCTAATTTGGCACTTGAAAGGGCTGATGCATACATTTTGGAAATTACAGTTATTCTTTAACCTATTTATAAGTGAAAATTTTCATAGTAAATTCAAAAATATATCGTTTCATTCCATCCCATTAGTAACACTCTTGAAGGTATCTATACATATTATTATTTCTATGATGAATGAAAAATGGGGAAATGCGAGCTCTCAATAATTATCTCTTCAAATAGTAATAAAAATGAAAACATTACCTTTTTACAAATCTCAAAACACATTATCAAAATTAAACCATTAAAACATAAAATTCATAATATGTTATATATTACATTATAAATCATGATCCAACTTATAAGGTTTATTAATTTCTTTAGAATAGAGACTATTTTACTGAAACCTGAAATTAAACAGAGGATGTTCTAGCATAGACAATTTATATGATAAAATTAATTAAATCATTAATAAAAGGGTCATGTTCCTAGGATAACATTTATAATATAACACTATTCTTAAAAATAAAATAATAAACTACTTTGATTTCATTTATATAATGGTAATGAATTTTTTAGTCATAATTCATAATCAGTTCCATTTATCTTCGCTACCTCATTTTCAACTCTTTATGAGTGAATATCTACTTTAATATTATATTACCTGTACATATCTCACACATTAATCCATATAAATTATGCCTACAAAATATAAAATAAAAAAATTAGAAGTCAATTCATATCATGTGTATGACTATTTAACTATTGAGGTAATAGTTTAAATGAAGCATAAGTAGTTACCTGATCATTATACATAAGAACATAATACAATCCCTTCAATGAGACATCACTATTTAAGAAAAATTCACCATTTATAAAGTGTGTTCTTCAAACTATAGAATTTAGAAATCTTATTTTTAGTTTTAAAAAACAATCATCACACATTTTAATCCTTTAGAATATAACTATTTTTTGAGTTAACATAATTTGTGTCCTAGAAAACAAAAAAAATTCTCAAAAAATATATGTTAGTAACCTAGTAATCCAAGAATAATATGAATCTCATTAAAATTTTAAGGTATTTTCCATTCTACAACGATATTAGTTTTATAAATGTAAAAAATTTATTCCATATTTAGAAACAATATAGTTGTTGAAATAATTCTTTTGCAACCAAAATTCACAATTATGAAAATTTTAAAATAATTTCTCTTAATTTATGGTCTTATAAAAAACACATTAGTGTATTTCATGATGCTCATGGATTTTATAATATACCAATATATCTTCAATAAACACAACCACAAGATAAAATAAATATTCAAGGAGAACTCAATTAATAAGATTCATGAATACAACTCTTTCATTAAATAATCTAAAGGGAATAATTAAAACTCATATTTACCTTATCATTTTTGAAATGAATTTTTGAGATATATTCCCCATTCTCCTCGAACTAATGATACCCTAATATAATATTAATATTAAAAAATACCTTTATCCATGGATCTATTCTAAAAAATCACCTATATCATGTAATGGATTCTTGTGTTTAGCAATGATTATATTAAAGTATTTATAATCATTGAAAAGTCTCATTGAACAATCTTAAAATTTTTAAAAATAATATAATATCACCCCATGGTAAATATTTAGGATGAATGAATCGTTTATCAAGAAACATTTGTATTGTCTTTTTCAATTTAAATTTTTTTTCTTGAGATACTAAATATGGGGTTGAAACGGGCTTAACTTCAGGCACCATGACAATAGTAAACTCAAAAGTCTAGAAAAATCATCAGGATATACATCAGCATATTAATTAACTAATATAACAAAACTAATTTGGTCAGTTTATATATATTAAAAAATATGATTTAGGTAACACCCTGAAGCATCTATAATCAATTTCATACCTTCTTGCTTAGTTATTAATGCTATGAAATCATTGTATATAACTTTTTTATATTTAAAATAATTCTTAGCATGATAAAATACAAGATAATACATAATTAAAATAATAAAAAATATATTATGTTATGATCAATAATATTTCTAATAATGAGAAAACTAATAATACAAAAACAAGATTCCTATAAATTTTAGTTTCTTTAATATATCCACCTAGTGTTTTCACCAAAATTTAACTCTTCTTTTAGTGAGGTGATAATACTATTTTTCATTAAACATTTCCATAAATAATGTGATTTTAATATATAGAGTTAAATATTTCATTAACATAATATGAATAAATAAGTAACAACCCTATCCCCACTTAATTTGACTACCCTATATCAACCATAATGATAATAAATGACTTAAACACACTTTTTATTTTTGATCTTGATTATTTTCACCCAAAATATATAAATTTAGATAGAAGATGAAATAATACACAAAATAATTTATGTTAAAACATCAGACCATGTTTTATATCTTTTTCTCCTCCTTTGTGTTTTGAATTAATTACCACCATTGATCTGAATCTCCCGATCGACGATAAAATGAAATGAAAACCTTCTCCTTTTCATTACATCCCAAGGTGAGAAATATCTCTTATAAGAAACTTATCCACTTATTGGCTATGAATGGGTTTGTAATACAATTTAATTATAGAGGATTTTATTGAATAAAGATTTTTAACACAACAGATCTATATTGTGTATTTGGATGCTCCACACGGGTAAGGTTATTGTTCATAACCTATGTGAATTTTTCTAGTGTAGTTTGAAGAAGCTCCGCACCAGTCATAGATATAGAGCCAAAAAAATAATCTTTTAGGGGAGGGAAATCCCTACATGGGATAAATTTTTTCATTGGGTTTCTATTCTTTTTACCAACAACCATTTCAAAAATAATTTCATACACATGATTAAGTTATTAATCAAAATTTATAATCTCAAATTTTCCAAAATAAATAACATAAATTGAAATCATTTGAATGGATAATCCCGTTATTTAAAGAATGGTTTCATTGAGGAAAAAATTTAAATTTAAATACTTCATAATGGCATGAAAAGAAAATGTGAATTATACTAAGAATATCCCCTATGGATGAGAAACATTGTTGATAAATAGACTCGTTGTTTAGTACCCGGATTCCCCGGGTCAAGCCCAAAACTCCTTGTTAGAGTTTTCACTCCTAGTTACATCAATGTTAGAACCACGATCCTTTTTAGTATCTACATATGAGTATATTTTCTAGAAATATCGTCATAATCTATTCCGTAACAAGATTTTAGGATGATCTTGTATGTTTATCCTCATAGACTATCTTAGGGATTTGTTCCATAATCTACATTTTCTAAATCTAGTTTCTAGTTTTTCATGTAAACTTCCACTAATACCAGCTATAAAGACCCAACCCCAGTTTCATAGGGGTGGTGCCTAATTTTATTAAATTGTCATATAAACAAGGAAAAATCATATAGAAGGACCATGTAGTTTAATAGATTTATAAAAAAGATATATACATAAGTTCAACATTTTAACTTGAAATGAAATAAAACATATTTGTTTTATTAGGAACATCGAAAACTATAAGTCTATCCTTTTAGGTCATTCAAAAAAAACTTATTAATGTCTGGATAAAATGAAACATATGAAAGGGGTGAGATCAAATGCCCTGTAAGAGTAAGAAATAAAATATAATATTGAATATACATTAGGTATGGTGAATAATTGAAAACACATTCCTTTAAAAGAAAAACATGAACATAATAAGGCAGGAATATGAGCTGAGAAAATATTACCATAAAAAACATAATCATGGGTATTATACGAGTCAAAAAACCTCATGAAAATTAAATTTCTATATTCAAAATAAAGGAAATGCATATGTTGTACATTCTGAAATGTACCGTTAATGCCTCGTCCAAGACATCTAAAAATGATTAAGGCCTATGCCAAAACCATATATAAAAATGGTAAAGGCCTCAGTAAAGTACTTATCTACCAATGAATTTAGGGGATATAGCTGGTCCCACCCATCACATAACAATTTTTTTACATTACCCATTTGAATAGGGATAACCATAATCAACATATACATTCATATTGAATGTAACATATAAAATATAAATAATTTTCCTTAAACATTAATCATAAACACTAACCATTCAGAGGAAAATGGTGAATGGTTGAATGATAAAACATACATAGTCAAACTAATCATAGACCATTCAATTAAATAAGGTATATGATATTGTTAAATATTCGTCTCAAAAACATAAAAAATCAACAAGTGTGTTGAAATAGTTTAAGATACTCTTATGAAATCATCAAGTAATTCTTGAGAAAAAAAATCATTTACTTTAATAAGACTAGTTATTTTGGAAAATTATTTGTATAAAAATAGGAATTTAGAAAGAGATTATTTTTATATTAAATTGAGAGATTTTAGAAATATAATTTTCACTAAAAAAGTATTATTGTGTCCCCTAGAAAATAAGTATGAATTTGAGAAATTCCCCGGGGTCAGGCGGGAATTTAAGAAATAATTTTTGAATGATACCTTTAAAAAATATAATTACCCATTAATGAACATAGTATTATGGTTAGTATACATATATATAACATTCACACAAAGTTTCTAACGATTAAATATTAATGAATAAAAACTTAATTGAGCTAAGTAGATAATAAAATTAATCTGAATGGAAATGGAGGTTCGGGTGGAAAACACATACCTTAAGTCTGAAGATGTTCCTCAGTTGATCATAATGACATGAATAATAAAATTTTGGTTCATAAATTAATGATTCCAGAACCCCATCTACATTTAATTGATTTGTTATTTCTTTATTTGGTTCATTCATGGCCTTTTTATGGGTTAAGATATTCAATTTCATTATTTGGGGGTCTTTTGTTCCTTGGTTTTCATAATCAATTATTTATACTCATGTACAGATAAACATGAAGAATACCAATGGTTGTCCAGAATAGAAGTTTTATGTAATAAGTGAACAACAATAATATTACATGATCATAAAATTTATTTGGTTATTTGGATTAAAGATGAATAATTATATAAAATATTAATGATAATTGTTGGGGTTAATTGGCCATTTTTGGTCACAATGAAATCATTTTGATTTATCAATTAATATCATGTATAAAAAGGATTCTAGAACCTTAAATATGTAATAATACATATATTATATTATGGTTCAACCATAAAAAATGTTCCATGGGCATAATTGATGATGGTAACAGAAATTGAAAACTCGTCATCCTTGAATGTGATAAATGAACACATCTCGGACGATATTTTCCTTTATAGTATAAATCAATGTGAGAGAAGAGATGATGAATAATTATTCATTTATCATAACACAATTCTAGAAAATTTAACGTAATAGAGTCATTAAAACAATTTTTTATGAAAGTATGTGTGGAAATAAAAAGAAAACAATTGAACTTGAAATAAAAAAATAAAAAGAGGAATTTACTTCTTAATGTAATCTTCATTGAGAGCCTCTTTAGGGGGGAGGTTTTAGTCTTTTTATGAAACAAAGGACTATTTTAAGTGGGGTAGGATATTGGGTGGATATTTTAGTTGAATTTATAGGAGTGAAGAGAATTGGGAGTTGGAGGGGGGGGGGGGGGGTTATAGTGGAGGAGAGGAGGGTTTTCCCATTATTTTATTATTTTCCCCAAGACTACCAATAGTATTGATTCTTGTGACTACGAATAGTAATATGTTCATGTGAGTTTTAAACATGTGTTATTACATCATCCATGATGATTTTAAAAGTGAATTTAACTGATAATGTATATATACAATAATTTATTGTATTTTAATATTAAAAAAATGAGTATTTCAGAAAAATTCTCAAAATTCTCCCTAACCATTTTTCAACAGGTAGAATTAAAAAATGAACACAATTTTATAAAAATTATTTTTTGAAATATTATTAATTTATTTTTTAAATAAAATCATAATTTATTTAAAAAATATGAATTTTAAAACTATAATTCTTTTTATATCAAATTTACAATTTAATAAATATCTCATTATCTTATAAAATTATTAAAATTAAAAAAATATTATGATTTACTGTTCATAAAGGCTCATATTACTATTCATATCACTACTCATAAGGGTATGTTACTATTCACCATTAGTTAAATTTATCTTATCAAACCCTAAATATCATACTAAACAGAACCGTGTTTGTAAGTTTATTGAATTTCAAATCACAGAGGTGGAAAAATTAATTTTACCAGCTGTGTTATAACAGACTGGTGTTTTGTAGAGACTTTGTGTTTCAATAATTGAATATAAAATTTATGTGAAAAATATTGAGGTGTCACATTATCCCCTTATTATAAAAATTTGGTCCTCAAAATTACTAGAATGTTAACTCATAATGAGATTTGGCTAGTTCATCCTTATAAGCTCCTCAAGCTCCGATGTCGTCTCTCTGATTTTATGATTTTTTCAAAGTATCTTAACCATTCATGTTGTCCAAATCCTCAACACTTGATCTTTAGTGTCCAAAATCTGGATAGGCACTTCATAGTAGGATAAGTCAGGTTCAAATTCTAATCCTTCATAAGTGAGGACATGAGTTGGGTCTGGCATGTACTTTCTCCGCAATGAGACATGGAACACATTATATACATTAGACAGTCTAGGAAATGTAACCAAATGATATTCAATAGGTCGTATTATCTCTAGATTTTCAAAAGGCCTGATCTACCTAGGTCTTAGTTTCCCTTTCTTCCCAAATCATATAACACCCTTCCATGGAGATACTTTTATGAAAAACATGATTTCCAACATGAAAGTCCAAATTCTTCCTTATATTATCAACATAACTATTTTTTCTTCTTTGTGATCCATTTATATGGAAATTAATAGTCTTTAACTTCACTGCAGTTTCCTCTGAAAGCTATGGTCCCACAAAATCCCTTTCTCCAACTTCATACCAACAAGTTGGTGTATGGAATCTTTTTCCATACATGATTCATACGGTGCCATTTGAATACATGAATGGCAACTATTATTGTATGAAAACTATACCAAAGGTAAATAAAAATCCCACATACCTTGAAAATCAAGTGAGAATTATCTCAACATTTACTCTAAAGTTTGGATCATCCTTTATGATTGACCATCAATTTTTGGGTGATAAGCTATACTTAATCGAAGATAAGTATCCAAATATTTATGAAGTCTATTTCAGAATTTTTATTTAAATCGTGGATCATGATTAGAAAAAATTGATATAGGTGCTCTATGATATCTCACAACTTCATTAATATATGGTTGTGTTATGCACTCTAGTAGAAAATTCTCCCTAATATATAGGAAATGTACCAATTTCATAATTTGATCCTCAATTACCCAAATTACATCATTTTTTATGTTTTTGGAAATCCAATGATAAAATCTATGATGTTGTCATCATATTTATATATAGGAATACATAAAGGTTGAATGAATCCCCTAGTATGTTTTCATTCGACCTTCACTTGTTGAAAAACATAATTTCTTGATACATAATCATCAACATCCATTTTCATGGTATCCCACTAGAAACGTTCTTTCAAATATTTATACATTTTAGTGCTACCATGGTGTCTAGAGAAATTTGAGCTATGAGCATCATCCAATAACTCCAATTTTAGATCAGTTATAGAGGGAACACATAGCCTTTCTCAAATTTTAGAATTCCATCTTCACACATGAAGTCAGACAACTTCTCATAATTCACCGCATTAATTTTATTTTGAATATTTTCATTATCAAACTATGATTCTTTAATTATTAATAATAAAGATGGTTGGTTAACTATTTCATAGTGTAGTTATGTTTCACCTTCTTTGATAATTCCCATATCCATCCTCACTAGATACATGTTCAAAATATCTTTTTCAATCTACATTTTATTGAGAAATCCCTGATCCATCCTGCTCAATACATCAACTAACTTATTTTCCTTTCCTGTATAGTAGTTTATGGAACAATCCTAATCCTTTAGTAGTTCAAGACATCTCTTTTTTCTCATGTGGAGTCATTTCAATTTGAAGATATATTTTAGAATCTTATGATACATATATATCTCAAAATTTTCCCCATAAATATAATCTATCCATATCTTCATAGAAAATAATAACATTTCTAACTCAAGATCCTGATTAGGATAGTTTTGTTAATTAATTTTTAACTACCATGATACATAGAAAATGACCCTATCATTTTTTATAAGGAAACAACTAAGTCCTTTCTTTGATGCATCACTATAGATCACAAACCCATCACTCCCAGATAGTAGAGTCACTGTTAAAGAATTCAATAATCTCCTTTTCAATTCCTCAAAACATTACTCAAATTTTTTTGTGCTTACAAACTCAACCGATTTATTTGTAAGCTTGGTCATTTGGTTGGATAAATGGGTAATGTTCACAAAAAAATGCCGATAATAACCAACAAAACCAATAAAACAATTTACCTCATGTATGCTCATTGGAGTAGGTAATTCTTTCAAAACAATTGTCTTCATAGGATCAATAAATATTCCTTCATTGAGAGACAATGTGGCCAAGAAAAGAAACTGATTGAAGCCAAAATTCAAACTTTCAAAACATCCTATATAATTCAATTCTTTTAAGAGTCTTCAGAATATAGCTAAACTGATTTTCATGATCCTCATAGATTTTGGAGTATACCAAGATGCCATCAATAAATACCACCACCACATAATCAAGATATTCCATGAAAACAATATTCATTAGATCCCTGAAAATATATGGTTCATTATTTAGTCCAAAAGATATTACAGTAAACTCATAATGCCCATACCTAGTTCGAAATGTTGTCTTTGTAATTTTTTCTTTTCTCACACACAACTGATGATATCCCTATCGAATATCAATCGTCAAAAAATACTGGGCTCCATAAAATTGATCCAATAAATCATTAATTCTATGAATGAGAAAATTTTTCTTCATTGTCATTTCATTGATCTCCATGTAGTGAATAAAAACACTCATAGATATATCTTTATTCTTAATGAAACGAACAGGGGATCCCCGTGGAGAAAAAACTAGGGAGAATAAATCATTTATCACTCATCTCCTCTAGTTTTTTCATCAGTTCCACAAATTCCATTGGGGATATTATATAAAGGGTAATTGATATGGGCCTTGAATTAGGAATTATGTCCATGGAAATCTCAATTTCCCACTCTAGAGGATGTTCAAGTAAATCCTATGAAACACATCAATTTATTCATTCACAATATCTACATCCCCTATATGAAAATTACAATACTACCCTTCAATTATTTCATTCCCATAACCCTTAATAAATGAATTCAGTGGAGCTAATGGGGGAGGATGTAGATGAGAATAATATGGTGATGTTTCTTCCCTAAATATGAGGGACTCTAAATCTTCTTAATAAATTGTAACCTCATTTTTCTTGAAATAAATTTTCGCATCATGGTTCGAAATCCAATCCATATTGAGGACTAAATCATATTCAATCATGGGTATAAAAATAAAATCAATAGAGAAATCATATTTATATTCCATAATGGGGACTACCTAATACAACATTGTGGCAATGATACCTCCCTTAGGAGTTTTGACTGAAAAATCCCTTACTAAATCACATTTAAAATATCTATTTTTCTTGGAAAACTAGGAATATAAAAATAATGTAGTGATCAAGAATTAAATAAATAATTGGATATGTCGGAAGAAACAATTAAAGAACATACCACCACATCATTTGGAACTTCAATATTAGTAGTTGTGATTGCATAAGCTTGTCTCGTATCCCTTGGACATTTTCGAGGCACGTTCTATTGACATTTTGGAAAATCATTTGAATAATTTCCCATCTCCCTAAAATTATTGAATTGAACATTAATAGCTTCTTTATTACACTTGAAAACACCATAATGAGGGACTTTCTATCCAGAATTATAACACATCAATTATCCTTCTTAGATGGAACCGTAGGGTTTCCTTCCACAATTATCACAGTTTGGAATGTCAACTCTTCCCTTCGTCCCCATTTCTTTAATAGATTTTATAGAGTTTTCAATAACCATATTATTCTCTTTATTTCCTTTAAAGTCATAAGACATTGAAAAATAATTTTCCTTCTTGATAGCAGATGAGACTATATCATCATAGGATGAGAATATTTGTCAAAACAACACCCACTGGATTAATCGATTTAGTCCATAAAAGAATCAATAAATATTTCTACATGGATTTTGGATATAGTATATAACATTCGTTAACAACTTTCTGAATTTATCTTCAATCTTTGAAACATTCTCAACCTTATTTAACCTCATATTTAGAAACTACCTTTCTATATCCGCTCATCATTCAAGAGGAAGGTACTTCTCTAAGAAAAGTTCATCAAATGGACTCCATTACATGTTTTATATACCTTCATCCTCATTTTTTTACTTACCGACCACCATTAATCATCACCTCCCAGTAGATGAAAAACATTCATGAAAACCTTCTCCCTTTCTTTATATACCATGGCGAGAAATATATTGTCTAAATAACTTATCCACAACACTACAACAAATGGGTTCATATTCCCATTAAATGATAGAGGATGTTGTCGCATAAAGTGATCTAACATAGCTCCTAAATGCCATGGATTTGGATGCTCTATATGGGTAAGGTTATTGTTCATAAACTGAGAATGTTATCCCAGTATAGTTATAAGTTCCTCTGCAATAGTCATAGCTCCAAAGCCAACATCATTATCTTACACAAGAGGAAAATCTTTACAAGGGTTATGTGAATTCAAGCGGTTTTAATTCCTCCTACTGGAAACCATTTCTAAATAATGGAATACACAATATTATGTTATGAATCATAATTTATAATCTCAAATTAGCAAAATAATTAAAAAAATCGAAATCCTATTCATGGATAATCCCATAATAACAAACTTGGTTACATAGAGGAAAAATATAAATTTAAATACATCATAATGGCTTGTAAAGAGAATTTGAATTATCCTAAGAATATCCCTTAGTAGTGTAAAACTAGTTTCATAGTAAGGCCCATTTTTTTGTACCAGGATACCTCAAGTCAAGCTAGAAACTCCTCGTTAGAGTTTTCACTTCTAGGTACATCTGTGCCAGAACCAAGTCCACTAGTAGTATCTAGACAAGGATTTATTTTCTAGAAATATCCACATAACCTATTCCTTACTAAGATTCTAGTATGTTACTGTATGTTTATCCATAAAGAGTATCTTATGGTTTTCCCCTAATCTACATTTTTTTAATCTAATTTCAATGTTTTCTACTAAACTTCCTATAATAGAAACTATAAAGACCCGAACCTCGTTTCATGGATCTGATGCCTTATTTTAAGATATCAGAATATAAACAAGGAATATGAATCGTAAAGGACCAAATAGTTTATTAGATATTGAAATAATATACATAGATATGTTCAACATTACAAAATTAAATTAAATACAACATGAAATGAAATACAACATATATATATTTTTGGGAACATCCAAAACTATAAGTTTATCTATGTAAGTAATTCATAATAAACCTCTTCACATCCTAATAAAATGAAACATAAGAAAGGTGTGAGATCAAATGATACATAAGAGTAAGAAATATAGCAGACGATAACATAATCATTAATCAAATTGAATAGTAGAAAAATCATTTCTTTAAAAGAAAAATATAAACATAATATTAAGAGAATATGAGCTGAGTAAATATTTCCATAATAAAACAACATCATGGGTATTCTAATAGCTGAATAACCTCATGAAATATGAATTTATAGCTCCATAATGAGAGAAAGTCATATTCCAAAAATTCTGAAATGTACTATTGAGGCCTCATCCAATATATCTAAAAATGGTTAAGGCCTAAGGCAAAACCATATCTAAAAATGTGCATGGCCTTAGCCAAGTCCATATCTACAAATGAATTGAGTGGATATAGTGGGCCCCAAACATCACATAATAAATCTAATGGGTTACCAATATGAACTGGGATAATCCTAAATACCATATAAATTTATATTTAATCTGACATATGGAAACTAAATTACTTTCACTGAACATTAAGCCTAAAAACTAACCATTCAGAGTAAAATGGTGAATGGTTTTAAGATATCACATACACAATCAACCTAACAATAAACCATTAAATTCAATAAGGGTGATGATTTTATAAAATATTAATCCTAATAATACATAATAATCAAAAATTTCATTTATGCAGATGAAGTTTCTCTTATAAAATCATTGCATGATTTCTGAGATAAAAAAACTATTACTTTGAAAAGAGGAGTTATTTTGGAAAAGACTTTATATAAAACCAGAAACTAAGTAATAGAGTATTTTTATAATAAAATTAATCATTTCAAAATGATAATTATTTCTAAAAATTTATTATAGAGTTCCCTTTAAAATATGTAAGAATTTTAGAAATTTCTTTGATTCGGGCTTGTATTTTGAGAAGAATTTTTGAGAGATCCCTTTAAAACATTAAATTACCAATACATGAAGGTAGACTTATGGTTGGTACACATATATAAAACATTATTATTGAATTTTTAATTATTAAATATTAATTAGTAATAATTTTATTGAGGAAAGTATATAATAAAATGAACCTGAATGAAAATGGAGGTTTGGGTAGAAAACCTTTACTTAAAGTCCAAATGTGTTCTTAAATTGATCTTAATGACCGGAATAATCAAATTTAGGTTCATAAATTAATGATTAATGAACCTTATAGTCATTTAATCGATTTATTATAGATTTATTAGGTTCATTAATGACATTTTGATGGTTTAAGAGATTCAATTTCTTTATTTTGGAGTGTTTTGATCCTCAGTTTTCAAGATCGATTTACCTATATTCGTGTACAGATAAACATGTATAATGAGAAAGGTTGTACATAATATAAATTTTAAGTTAATAGTTAAAAACAATAATAATACATTGGAAAAAAATTAATATGGTTATTTTTAGTGAAGATGAATGATTATATAATACATTATTGACAAATGTTTGGGTTAATTGAAGGTTTTTGATCATAACAAACTAATTTTTATTTTTAAATTAATATCATTTGTAGAAAAGGATTAAAAAACCTTAAATAAGTCATAATAAATATTTTACAGTCTGGTTCAACCATAAAAATGATTTCATGACCAGAATTGATGACGATAACTGAAATTGAAAACCCAACATCATTGGATGTGATAAATTAATACATCTAAGATGGATTTTTCATTTATATTTGAAAAGAAGGTGAAAAGAGAGATGATTAAGAATTATTCATTTATAATAAAAAAATCTTGTACTTGTATGGTATTGGACTCATCACAACATTCATATGATATGATATGAGAATAGAAAAATAAATGAAAGGAACTTGAAAAAAAATGAAAAATTGGAATTTACCTCTTCAAGTAATCTTCATTGAGAGCCTCTTTAAGGGAGAGGTTTTGGTCTTTATATAAAACCAAAGGGCTTATGGACGTGCGGTAGGATTTTGAGAGGATATTTCAATAGAATTTATAAAAGGAAAAATGTTTTATTAGATTGAAGATACGAGGGAGTGAGGCGGTTATTTATAGTGGAGGAGAGGAGGGGTTTCCCATTATTTTACTCATTATTTTATTATTTTTCCAAATCCATCCAATACTATTTATTACTGTAACCACGAATAGTAATATGTGCATATGTGTTTAAACCAAGTGTTCTTACATTATCCATGATTATAATAATAGAAAATTTAACTAATAATGTATATATATGGTAATTTACCCTATTTTTCTATCAATTAAAAATTTGATTTTTTTCAGAAAAATCCCCAAAATTTATCCTAATGATTTTTCAACATGTAGAATTAAAAAAGGAACTATAGTTTTTTGAAAATAATTTTCTAAATATTATTAATTTAATTTTTAAATAAAATTATAATTTATTTGAAAAATAACAATTTTAAAACTGTAATTCTATTTATATAATATTGAAAATTTAATTAAGATTCCAATATCTTATATCCTTAAGGAAATAAAATAATAATATGATTTACTATTCATAAGGGTCTTATTACTATTCATTCCACTATTCATAAGGGTATGTTACTATTCACCAAAAATCAGGATTGTCTTATTAGACCATAAATATATTCTTGAATGCAACCATGTATGTCAGTTCTTTGAAATTAAAATCACAGAGGTGTAAAATTATGCTTACTGGCTATGTTATAACAAAGTGTTTTTTATAGACTTAGTGTTTTATGCATTCAATTTTAAATTTATGTGAAAACTCTTGGGGTGTTATAATTACTATTATCAATAAATAAAAATAAATGTGAAATATTTAAAAAAACTGGAACTCATGATTCCAAAAATGGAATCCATTTTTCATGATTCAATTTATAAAATCTACATAATTTATTTTGAACTTCTTTCCATAATATGTGATGAAAAGTAGTTTTTTTAAAGATATATTTTTTATGTACATTAATATTTTTATACAAAAATAGTGTATAAAATTAATTTATTTGAATATAATTGTATTATGTTTAATAAAAAACTAGTAAAATTTTAAATTTAGACCAAAATAAAATTTTACATTCTTAATTTTTGAAAAAAATATAGGTTTCAATAAAAATATTTATTTTTCATAATTCATTAAAAAATAAATCTTTGAATAAAATTATGTACAATTCATCCAATGAAAATTTTAAAATGATAAAATCAAAAATTAAATTGAAATTTTAAAATTCAAATTCTATAAATATTATATTTGGATTTTATATAAAACCATATTCCATATTAATTTTTTTAGAAATAAAGATTTTCTATTTTTGACATAAAAATTACCTGATATTCTTATAATAATTATAAATTAATAAAATATAATAAATGAAAATTAATATGACATGAAAATTATTCATCATTACCTTTCCTCAAATGTTACATCAAATCTTTTTCTATGTAGTGAATGTTGAGGTTTGACATTGGTTTAGTATATATAATCTATAATGGGAAATCTGAGAATTAGGATCTGACCATCACATGATAATTAATTGATAGTTGTAATGTGACCATTATATAACCGTTATAATAATAATAGTATCTAAAAAAATATTGAAAATAAAATTTTAAATCTAAATTGAAAAGTATTATAATTATATTTTCAGCATGTTATTTTATGTCTATGTCCAATTTATGAAAAACATACATATGATATCATTAAATTTAGAAACCCATAAAGTGAATAAATAATGTTTTCAAATTAAAAGTAGTATCTTATTGAAAATTAATAATTTTTTTAAAATAATTATTTCATATGCATAAAAGTTTATTTTTATAAAAGAAGAATTATTTTTTAAATTAGCACATGGAAATTTAGTTAAGGTAAAAATTTTGGAATTTCCTAAAATACATTATTTTTAAATGAATAATAAATTTACAGTTTTTTGTTTTAGTATACTTTAGAAGTATATATATTTTTAACAATTATTAAACAATTTAAGTATGTGAATCCCTAAAAAATATTTTATTTTTTTAATATAATATATTTTAATGAATATGAATTTATTTACAAACATATTAATAACTCATTAATGTATTAAATGGAAATTAATCTTATAAAAACGTTTTTTTATGGAAAATATAAATTCCAATGGAAAATTTTGTAAAAAATAAATTATGGTTCTGAAACACAAATATTTAGAAAATCAAGTTCCTTATATCATAAACCAAAATCCAACACCACAGCTATCTCATGCAAAATATATTTTTGAAAACCTATAATTCCAATTGATAGATTGGAAAAATAATAAACAATTCCACTCACCATTATATAAATACCCTCCTATCAACCTAATTTCATTATCTCCCAAGATATTTTTCATATACATACCTCTACCATTATTTTTGTAATACCATTGTTAAATCTCTCAAGATCTCATAGAATAACTTATCCATGTATAAGAAGAAAATTTTAATGCAATGGATTCTCTTAATCTTCATTTTAAACCAGGTAATTCATTTGAAGATAGTCTTATAATTTAAATTTAATAATGTTGAAATTAATTTCTGATCATTTATTAGTTTAAAAATTTTGTTCTTTTCAATGAGATAATTCTATTCTCTCTCATTAATTATGTTATATAAAGAACATTTTATACCTGTTCTGATGCCAAATACATCATTTTATTTTCCATACCTCCCGTTTTTATGTTACCAATTCCCAAACCTATTTTTATTCAATGTTAATCATATATATGATATTTTACATCATTTATTGGGATTTCCATATATGATACCACAATTTCATTTTAATTTGTTAAAAATGGAGCAAGCTTCATCTATTCAAACACTTAGGTAATTAATGATTTTATATAAATGTTTTTCTTTATTATCAAAAGTTATTGATAAAATTAATTATTATGATATATTATCAATGTGTCACACTTTATCTTAGGTAAATGAAGTGTGAAAAATTATATTTATTCTATGTATTAGGTAAATAATTAATCCCCATATATGAGATGCTTGTAATATATTTCTGAATAATGTTGGTAATATGTTTTACGACACTTTAGTGAGGAACCATTATGATGTGATTATTAATGTCATTATTTTATATTGTATCCTATTTTTCATGTTTTTATAAAATATTTTGATTACTCTATCATGTTAATAATTATATATTATCCATGTTTATTACCCATGTTTCATTTTTTATTTATCCCTTATATTGTTTTATACCTACACTTTTCCATTGATGCATGTCTCCTGGAAATCACTTGTTGTGAGGTCAAATAGGTTGGAATTATATTGAATCGATTTGGGGGGATTAAATAATATTTATTCATTTTTATCATCTATGTACTCCATATATAATTTAAATAGTTTTAGAGTGACTAAAATTCATAAGGTCCTTTGATGTTATTAATGTTACAGTTTATTAAGGAATTATGTTAAAAATAATGAATTCAAAATTTTGGTTACCATAGTTGGTATCAAATAAAGGGTTTAATTATTTATGGAAATTTTAGTCATAAAAATTTTGTATAAAACATAGTAATTAGTGTATATTTTGGAAAATACTTAGATTTTTTGAGGATGTTTAAAGAGAGTGGTTTCCATGAACTGAAATTGTTATCAACATATACCATGTGGATGTGCAACTAACATAGATATATATTGGGGTAATAACTCTAGACGACCTCATTGGGTATTAATTTCACCTTTAGTGAATGTAAAAAAGGTATTGATTCCCACCTAGTTTGAAACTCCCAAGGGATATTATATGGATAATAAAAATATTTCTACAATAATTTATAAATTATATATATATATTATAAATCTATTTCATATTAAAGTATAAAATCAATGAATAATGATAATAGATAATTTTAGAATTAAAATTTATTTTTGGGTTGGATTTTATTATTTCCAAAAGTAAAATATCTCTCAATTTATTCTTCTTCTTTTAGTAAAAATTTACCAAAATAAAAGGTCTTGTGTAAGAAACAGATGTGAAGGACAATACAATGATGGCTATCCTAATTTGATGGAAGATATTATTGAAAACATCATGTTGATGGTGAATTCCTCAACAGAGGTCATTAATGTAATGCCTGAAATTCCAAATAAGTATTTTAATTTTAAAAATAACAAGAATTTTTTATTAGTGGATGGAAATGATTTTTAGTTGGGGTTTGTTCTATAAGTTTTAAAACCTCAAACGTATGTAATTGGGTAAGGAATGTATCTTTGAGACTACTCTAGGTTGGGGGGGGGTGTTTCGGAATTTTTGGAGAAGGTTGTGGTATATTATTTTCATTATGGGTGAATCCTATTTCCATCGTCCAGCCTTCAGAGAGCCACAAACTAGCCAGTGGAATGGCCCATGACCAGGCTTGCTACATCGGCTCATAGGATAGTAGGTGGCCCTATACAGGCTAGCCTGTGGCCTATATGTGTAAAAAATAAAAATTTATACCCATTATGATTTATAATGGTTATTTTCATACTCTTCATTTTGTTCCCTCATGTGTCTTGGGGTTCTACCTCCTTATTTCTAATCATTCAATCCCTTTTTGAGGGATTTTTTTGGGCATTTTTAGGAAATTTGTGTTGTGTCTTTGATTTCCCCCGCCTAAATTGTTCTCCTCCTTCCTTCATTATATATTAATTCTTCATTAATTTTTGTTTTTTTGATCCACTGGATCCTAGTGGAATTGACTTAGTGTGATGGGTGTATAGGTCATCCCTGGTAGAGGAAAACCTGAGATGACATTTTCCTATATCAAATCACCAATTTAAAATAAGCACACCACAACCAGAATTTTCATATCGATTTACTATAAAAATTAATTTTAGATGATCATGGAGTAGGAGATGGTCATTATAGATTTTTATTAACATGATTTAGGGTGTCAACTGTGAGCCTCATATTTTTCATTTTTTATATTTTCGTATGATAAATATTTATTATGAATTTTTTAGTTTTTATACCAAATTGAATTAAATTGTATATTAAATTGTAAAATCAGTGATTTAATCATAATTTCGTTATATTAATTTAAATAAAGATGGTAGGGGTGATTTAGAGGCTTGATATTGTTCTATATACTTGGAAAATGTTAGATAAGACATGGAAGCTACTTCCATCATTTATAAGAATAATTAGAATGTGTTGAAAAAGGTAGGTGGTCTCACATACTTGCCCCTTGGTATTTATGTATTTTATTATGAATGTATGTGTTGGAAAATCACAACATAAAAGGTTAAGTGAAATAGTTAATTAATATAATTATTATTTTTGATTAAATAAAATTCATTTAATTGGATAAAGTGTTAAGGGATGAATTTTCCTTTTGTAAACTCATTGGTTTTCCGTATCCATTAATATCTGAGGCCTAGAGGGTAAATTTATACTAGTGAACATAATCTAGGACCTATAATATACCTCTCAATATAGGGGATATAATGAATAGAATGGTTGTGCCAAGTGTGCCATATATTTACCATAAGATGTTGTATAATCTTATTCTAGGGTTGTAGACCATGGGGTGCACACTTCTTTCCCACTATAATTTGACTTTTGGGTGAGTGGACCCCATAGATATTAGGTAGATAGGCTCATTTTGAGGACTACCCTAGTGGTTATGGGGGATGTGAGATGAAATAATAATCCTTCACTAAATTGATGCAGTATTAGATAATCCCTTGAGTCATATCAGGTCATATAATGACATTAATGATGTTGTGGGACAAGATGTCCTCTGAGCATCCAAAATTAGACCAAGAGACAAGTTGTGATTGAATATGTTGATTGAGATTCCTTCACTATAGATATTACATATGAGACCCCCCATGTCGGCCCCTCCATGAGTTGGCCCTTAGTGGGTGGCACCTAGAATTCATACCTAATAAGTGGGCCTAATGGTCTTTAGATTGTGTGGTAGGTATTGGAATTTGACCAACCCTTTATATGTTCTGTTTTATTATTTTTTTATGGTATGTGACTACCTTGGATACATGGAAAGTAACCATTTGAACAAGTGATACTATGATTTCCTGAGATTCTCAAGGATCACTTTTTTACATGCATGAGACCCTAGGATACCCGATATGTTTGGGATATATTCTCTTTGTAGTTTAGGTGAGGATTTTTAGAACACATATCATACGCTAATTATCTTGATGTGGGAGATTATTCATAGATATGGTACCTAGGATCTTACATCAGATAACATTTGAACTTACATATTGAAATATCTGAGATAATAGGGATTTCTTTGATATCATGATATCATTGATAATTGGATGGTTCTATGAATCAAATGGAAATACCAGTAGACCATTGTGAATGTCCATGATACCTAGGACTCAAATGGTGGTATGAGGTTCTTGGAGGGTCTATATCCCAATGATTAGATATTTTAAATCATTAAGACGTCTATTTGATCCCATCTATGGATGCCTAATATACCTTCTAGTATTGGTTTGATGAACCAATGGTTGATTAGCTATGAAACCACGAGATATTGGATGCCCAAAAGTTTGTGGATGGTATAAATGTAAGATATTCCCCATGATTTTTTAGTCACACGAAAATTAGTCAATCCTTTTCATTTAGTATTGACCATGCCCTCCGATAAAAGGAATCATATTTCATTCTAAAAGTGATGAACATACTGGTACACGAATGGGGATCATCCTAAGATCATGAGGATGTGGGATACTTGGGGACACCACTAGGTCTTCTACTCTTCCAGATAGTGTTGTGAGCATGGGATCCCAAGATAGTAGAAAGAGGTTCCCTTGAGGTGATGCTCACACTTAGAGAAAATCCTTCCCTTATCAAGGTAGGTATGGTTTATTGGGGTCTTCAATATAATAATCGATGATGGTTATCATGAATAGACCTAGTTATATAAATATATATATATGTATATCTGTGTGTGTATGTATTCCCTTGGGGGTGGCTTTGATATACTATTTGGCATTGTGATCATGACAAGCTCAAAGACTTTAGGGCATTGGGCTAAATGAGGTATTGAATTCAGTTAATTTATTTAATTCAGTTTTTTATTTATTTATTATTAGTATGTCACATGAAAATATCACTTCATTAACTGTATAATACGTGATCATGATGGTGATTCACTTCCATGTTATTTACTCACACCCTGTTTGATCTGCTATTACACTGGGGATAAAAGAACATACTCTCAATTTGATATAGTGATATGTTGGGATGAGGTCCTGATATTATGAGACCGAGTAGGAGATATCATATTGTTATGAGATTGGGATGATATATTTGTAGACACTTGATATCATGGATTTTATTTGACCATGAACTTTTGATTTTTTGAACTTCATTTCATCATATTATATATTGTTTTTAATTAATATTGTTTTCTATATAATCCATTATTTACATATTTATTTTATTATGGAACAATAAGATATTTGGGGTATAGTATCCCCATGATTTGATGAATGAACCTTGTTGCTTGTTATAAGCCTTTGGTATATGAGGAGTCTAGCCCGAGGCTGCTTGGAAGCCCAATCTGGTTATTAATAAGAGTGAACTTGGGTTGGGTGATACAATGTTGTTCAAGAGGCTCTTTTTATTATGTCATATTATTTAGAATTTTTTATCTAGGAGTTATAGGAATTTTCTAGAGCCTATGATGAAGACCAGAATAGTGCTTTATGAAAACCTTTTGTAGTTGGAAGACCAGTTTACCATGGAGAAGATTATTGTTATTGGTATTTGATTTCATGACTGATATGAATTTCAGAGTGATTTACATGGTGATTGAAATTATTATTATGATATATATTATATTTTTAGATATTTTCCCATTTGAAAGTGATAATTTATGTTTTTTAATATTTTCCTATAGAGGGAAGAGTTTTCTCATGAATCATGAGTTGGCGTGAAGTATTCAGGTGACATGTAGGGACCTACAAGTGTGATTTTTGTTGTCATTGGGGAGAGGTTTAACTTTTTAATTTTATACCAATTTCTAGTATGATGTCTTATTATATAACAACCTAGTCAGATTATACTCAATTAGACTGAAAATTATATTTATTTTCTTGTGATAGAAATCATTTGAATCTAAAGTGAGGATCTTATCGATAAAAATGATGTAATAAGATGGTGTGTGAGACTTTTTTTGACCCTAGTATGTAAGTCGGGCATATAGTTTAATATTGGGAAACCCTTTGTTGGTTTCTGTTATATGATTTATCTTATTTATAGTTCCAGTGAAAACATAAATGTAGTTTTCTTGTATATCATGTATTGACACTATACTTAACCAAACTATGTGATGGTGGATCACTAGATTCTGATTTCCATAGGCCGATGCTGATTGAAAGAAACCTTTATGAATGAATATTTAATGTTTTAGTTAAAACCTATATGTTGTTTCCAAATATTTCATGATATTCCATTATATATTATGAAGCCTTATGTGTGTGTTGATTTGGTATAGATTTTCAAAGGATGATATCAGTAGTAAGTGTGTTCCTATGTGTCTAACTTGATGATGGGTTTTCTAATTTTCTGCTAACAGTGGATATGGTGTTTTACTATAGAGCATTGAATGAAATTCTACTTATCTAATATAGTGGATATGGTTTTCTTGGGATTATATCATCCAAGATGATGATGCCATATATATGACACTGGATGAGTTTGTACTCATTAGGGGGCATTTCCTATAGTAGGAAATTCAATGAGAATTAGTACATATATAAGATTTTGTGTTGGAATAGGATACTGTAATGGATATGGGATCCATGAGTCGGAATTTTCAATATTATAAAACATATTTTTTAGAGTTCAGAATATGAAATATAACCTTTGATCTACTACCTTTGTTGATAATAGTTTATTAGGCAAGGTGGGAGTCATATAGGCCATTGGTTTTTACTCAAACCATGGTGAGGCGAAAGAAATTTTTGAGCAAGGGAAACCCACAAGCGTGTTATATAAATCTTGGGATTTCATACAAATATAAATAATCAGTATAATCTAGATTTTGTGATCAATTAATTAGAGGTACAATCAAGTGAATAAAAAAAATTCAAGGTCATGGCTAGGGTTTTTTAGAATAGAACCTTGGGTTCTAGTTCCTGGGATTTGGGTCACATAGAGCAATGCAGCATTGAAAATTTAATTTCAGAAAATCATGGGAAACAATTATAAATTATATCAATTTTATGATAGTGTGTGACTGATAGGATCATGAATTGTGTATTCATATCAAATGGTACATGGGTGTATTCCTGTTATATTTGAAAGAGATCATGCTGAGAAACACTATTCACACATGGAAGATGTTGAGTTTTATAATCTATAACAATTTATGAGCATGGATTACATGGTGAGATAGACATAGAATTATGTATGAACTTGTTGAGGAGAAAATCAAATAGTAGGGTAAGGTATTCAATATGGTTGGGAGTACAACCGAGGACAATTTATAGTGGAAATATAAAGTATCAATTGTAGTTTTAAGGTTAAAAATAATGACATTCCCCAGATTTGGGTAGGGGTAGAGTTTTCATTTAATATTAGTGCTTAGAAATTATTATTTTTTCCATACATACTCATTAATTTCTTCAATGAATGGAGTGTGTGTTGTGATGGTTGAGAGTTAAAATTAAAAAAGTGATTAAAATGGAACCTTTATGGTGGGGACCATGACATTGATCATGGGTGACGTGACTACCTTGTAGGTGGGGTCATTGTTTGTAAATTAGACTGGTTGTTAGATGACCGTGTTGGAATTTTGGAGGCTAGTGATCTATGAGACCGAATTCAACTGGATTCCTGGATGAATTTCCAAGGTGAATCAGGTTGTGTTGTGAAATGGAGTTTGGGTATTGTCTTTATTATTTCGATAATTTTGGCGGTGTCAAAACATGATAGGAATTGGAACTCATTAGTGGTCATGTTTGGAATAAGATAAATCTATTGGTTAGTTGAGGAATCAGTGGTATAATCACACAATAGGTATATTAAGAAATTTTATTGGAATACTTGAATAGTCATAGGACACCTCTTGAGATAGATTCATCAGGATTGGGTGTTTTGGAAACACAACATAGGCTAGGGCCAATCATTCTTGAGATTGGTTAGTCCAAGAATTTCTGACCAGTGAAATTGTGTGTAATTGGATATGTTGGGACATGAATCACATTGAGTGTGTCATTTTATATAATATGAGAATTATTTTTGAATGGGATGATATTTCTCAAGGAAATTTCTGCATGCTTAGGCTATTCGTGGATGGTGGAGGCATGCCTATTATAAAATGGCACATGGAAATGAGAACATATAACAATGTTAATAAGGCATTATTTTTTATTTTCAGTATTGGAATTTATATATCTATTTCATGTTGGTTTTTGGATTGTTGAAAACATACTTCTATAGGCTGTACCAGTGGTAGGGAGTGCTAAGGAACAAGAATTGGCCTTGGTATGTCGGATAATACAATGGGGAGCATCTTAGATTGAATGGTCAATGGGAAAAATGGTGTCCTCTTTGAGAAGAATGGTTTTAGGGAGAGATATATTGATGTTTTAGTAATATTTTTGGGAATTGTCTTATGTTTCAATTATTTGATCACCTTGAGACAAATGATGCTATTATGAAGAAAATTTGGAATTTAAGGGAATGATGTGACATTTGGTTATGAAATTGATTCTTGAGTATGTCATAAATAATGATAGAATTTTCAGAAATCCTTAACAGGGATGAGAAGTGTTATAGTGGGGAGTTTTAAGGCCTCGTAGTTTAAACAGGATATTGAAGATGAGAAAGAACATAAATATTCAATTATTTTATATGCTGGATTTTGAGCCAAGGATCATAATGGTATTTCAAGAGATAGAACGCCTCAATTGGTTTTAATTAGTTAAGGAATGGATCTTCAAATATATGACAAGAGGTTGAGGGATTATTGAGTGAAGGTCGAGGTTATTATTCTATTTGGTCGTTGCAACCTAGAACCGTTAACTAGTTGTAGTTTGAGTCAGTTGGCAGGCTAATGGATGTGCTTATTGTATAAGTTCACCTAATAGTTTTTGGAAAATTTCTGATGAGTAGGTAGACATTAAAGGGTAAATATTACTCTATCCCCAATATAGTTTTCTATGAAGAATCCCTTATTCCCTATTTTTTCTCATGTGCATCCATGGGTTCTTCCACCTTAGTTCTCCTCCTATAATCCCTCAAATATGTAGTTTTTGATAGTGTTTTTTTTGAGAATTTTAGGTATATATTTGATTCCATCCACCACTATTGATCTCATCCATCCTTTATTCTAATTTTATTCTACCTTAGTTATGATTTCTTATCTGAATCAACTATATCATGGGGGAATCTATCGATTATGATGGGGATTATTCTCAACCCTTGTAGAGGATATCTCAAGATATTTGTGCATGTCACCTCTCATTGATTCGACAGTGGTAAGTTACCCCATGAATTTTACTTTGATTTTACATTAAAATTTGAACTTAAGGGTTTATGGAAATGGAGAAGATTATAAGGGATTTTTTCTAGGAAGATATTAGGGGTCCACTACAGAACTCTCTTGGGACATGATTATTGTTTCTAGTATGAAGATAATTTCTGATGATATTTCAAAATTTATTAAAAAATTAAATAAATTGGGGATTTAATTTAATATTTTTTGATTTAATTATAATTTATAAATAACAAATTTATTGAGGATTTTTGGATGCGAGTTATAAGCTCATTATGGTTGAAAGATCTTGGATGAGGATAGATGAAACATTATAGATGATGATATCCTTTAGACGTATAAATATAAAGTATAAAATAATAGAAGGTGGTATCCCATGCTTGAAATTTTATATATACGTATTTGACATGATTTTTTGGATATGATAATAACCTACATGATGAGTTACCAAAACATATTTTTTTGATTAAATATAATTCATAGAATTGGAAGAATGTGTTGAGGGACCCTTTGTAACCTCGTTAAATAGATTTTTTGGTTCATCCCCCAAATGATGATTCCTCTGTGATATATGTATATTAGTGGCCCCATTTTTGGTGGCCTAATATACCTATGGTTATTGGGAAGATATGGAATATAATTCCTTTCATTTTTGGACCACAATTTTTTGGTGAGATGCCATAGAACCTTAAGATATGTGGGATGAAAAAGGGGTGAACACTCCTCTCTCAGTAAGATGTGATTTATGGGGATGTGGAAGGAAAAGATACTGTAAATTTAGGTTGGGTGTGGTGATTGACCTAGTGGTATTGGAGAAATTGAGATGGGATTAAAATCCATCAGTATAGTAATGCAAGAGTGGATTGATCCATGAGAACCATGAGGTTAAATGATGATTTATATGATTTTGTGGGATGAGTTTTCCTCTACGTGTTTTGAATTGAACTAAGATACTAGTTACGATTGAGGATCCTGAGTAAGATTCCTCCACTATAGTGATAACCTAAGGGTCCCCCATGTCTTTCCCTCTATAATATGTCATCGAGTAGGTCTGTGTGTCTATGGGTATAGATCCTAGTGGGTTTTACATAGAACCTATACCTAATGTGTAAGACCAATGGGATATGGAATATGTTGTGGGCATTGGAATCTAACCATTCCTTGACATGTTTTATAATTGTATAATTTTATGGTATTTCATTTCCTAGGATGACTAGTAACTGATCATTGATCCTATAAATACTTTGTATTCATAGGATGTCTAGGAATTAGATGTTGACATGGATGAGACAATGAGATACCCAATATGTTTTGGACATGGTCTCAATGTTTATAATGGACGATGCCTAGATAAGATATAATTTATTTATTTATTTGATGATGGATTGGATTCTTTGAGGTGGTGCATAGGATCCAACATCAGAGCATGTGTGACGATGAAAATTAGAAATCCTAGTATGACAATGATTCATATGATATTGTTATGCCATTACGAATTCTTGGGTGTTAGGATTCAATTTTTGATAATAGTATACCATTATAAATTTCAATTATTCTATATATTTTAATATAGTAATGAGGTTATTGGTTGGAAGATATACTCAAGCCAATATTTTGGAAATCCGTAGGGATACTATCATATCCCCATGATTAATTCCTTGGTTACCCCTTGGGATGATGTGGATTCACCAATGATGGTTTAGTTGAGGATTCATGAGATACAAGACTCCCAAAAGATTGAACATGGTTTCAAGGGATGATATTCTATTTTATTTCATTTATATCCCAAGAATCATCCATTTATGGACATATAAGATTATGTAAGGTCTATAGTGAATTATAGTTAGATATCCTTCAGATAGTGTTGAACACCTAGGAATTACTATGGGGTTCATCTTGAAGACTTTTGGATCGGTGATATATAGTGATATATATGGGTCTATAAGTCATAATGATATATTCATGATTATGTAATACCTAGTGATTGGAAAAGGGATCCCTTGATGTGATTCTCATACTTAGAGACACTTTCACACTGGCCATGTTAGATATAATCGATCAGGGTCTTGGACATGAGGATTGATGATGAATATAAAACATGACCATATTTAATATATAAATATATAGGGTGGTTTTGTTGTGATGGTCAACATATCCCCCCTGACGTTCTCATATAAATTCCATCATTATTGCAGAACATGTATGGATGTTTTTTATATATCTTTTTCTATGGGTTATTTAATTATTCTAATCATGTGAAATGAATATATAACTACATTGTTAGTTTCTTGTTGAACTGAGTTTATGTGAGCTACTAATTTATGTACTCAAACAATACTTTGGTAACCATTTTTGTAATATCCCAGTTAAATAAAGAATAATACATTTTCATACTTGTTAATATTTATGAATTAAATATTAATTTTATTTTAATGGGGTTTCTATGTTCGATAGCGTACCTGATATGAAACAAATAGTTTCTTTGAAATCTTATGTTGTACACTAGTAATAAAATAATATTATTTTAAATGGTAGTTAACACATAGCCGTTGTATTGGCGGGAATGAATAGAAACAACTAAAATATGATTATATATGTTTGTTAAATGTTTTTTCATTTATCTAATAAAGGATAAAGTTTTAAAATACGAAAAGAATTCAATTTTAGGAATATATACTCTAATATTCACTAAAAGGTCGAACTATACCCTTTTGATGGAGGACCCTCTTTAAATATAGTTTTGGTCACTATTATACATTCTTTTGGACCAAATATAATTCTTCTTTAGAATTGGGACATCAAAATTTATTTTGTGTAAAATTCTGGTATTTTTCCGATAAAGTTTATTTTTTAAATGAATAGTGAAAAATGTTGTATTTTAATTCAAAACCTTTTTTTAATCTCATTTATTTATATGATTAGATTACATTTTGAATTTGGTTTAAAGTTAAATTAGAATATTTTTTTACCATTTAATCCAATAGTGGTCATTGGAATTATTTTCACATTGAAATTAGACTTAAACTAGTGTCAATCTTTTGATATATATTATTTCATAAAAACATGCTTTTTGTTCTGACAACATGAATTAATTATTAAATTAATTAATGTAACTTATATGTTTTTAATTTTGAAAATATACATCAATTTTTAATTCAGAATATCAAATATGTCTTAGGGTGATGTTTTGGTATTTTTCTGAAAAACATCAATTTTTTATGAATAGTGAAACCACTATGTGATACTTAAAAAAACTGATTTTTCATTTAAATGAAATTTTACCACCTCTGTGTTTTGAATTTCAAAAATCCGACATTCATTGTTGTCATTAGGAAGTAAAATTTGGTTCAATGGGATTAAAATAATTTTTGGTGAATAGTAACTTTTAAGTTTTTAATCGCGATTAGAGGTAATTAGTGTAATTTAAGGTAAAATATTTTTTTAATATTATGAAATGTCCTTGAAACATTTCCTACCCTTATTGGATGTGTCATGGAAGACCAAGAAAATCCATGGGTCATCTTGGGGAGCCCATGGAGCCACTTTGGTAGAAAAATTTCAATAATAACTTTTTATTTAATGTTAAAAAAAATGTCACATACACGTGTTGTTTTACTAAAACAATTTTTAAATGGGGATATACAAGTAATATGTTTGACTATAAATATTCATTAGAAATATAAAAAGCTTTAATACATCATGATAATTTTTTTATAATTTTTAGACATTAAATCAATTAAATTATTTATGAAACCATGATGATGCAGTGATTACCTCATTATTTAACGATTTACATAAAATGAAAAGATAATGTAAAATCTAAGACCTAAACTTTTCAAAAACCTATTGGATGGGTGGATTTAGAACTATTATCACCTTATCCTCTAAATATATAATCTTGGGACCTTTAAAATTCGAAAGGTATTTTATAATAAAGTAACCTTTTATAATATTCCAAGAGTGCCCCTCCTTTCCTCTTATAAAAGGCCCCCACCTTACCACCTTACCCACACCTCTCAAGCCTGTGTATTGATCAAAACCTAACCATTTTGTCTCTCCCCATCCTTCTATTACTCCTAGAGGCCTCAATTTGGGAAGAAGTCTTTCCAAGGAAGCCTTTGAGCTCAAATCAAAAAGAGTTACCCGTTTTAAAGGTAGTGTCTTCTCTTGTGTTCTTATGTTTTATTTTTCTTCTCTAACCCCCTAAACTATTTTTATTCCTTTATTTTGTAACAACACTAGTATATTCAATATATTAGTATGTTTTTAGGATAAGTATTAGAGCTACAATTAATCAAACCTTCATCAAATTGTAAATGATTATACTATTTCCGTGGATGGCGAATTTTTTCCTCACAGAACGATGATTGTTTGATATTTTTCTAACACCTTAAAAGGTGGCCATTAAGATGAAACTATATTTATATATGATATATAATATGTTTATGTTTTCCTTAAGTTTATGTATTTTTCATTTATGGAATACCTTTATGGTTTCCATTATGGGTATACGTGATATCTTCATTTTAGGAAGTGCGGACTACCGCCCCCTCAAAGTGATTTGATTCGTTAATGCAATATGAGGGATGAATAAAAGATGGAGTTAATGATATTATATATGACATTATACTGGAATTATAATATACCTTTATGTCATTATGATTTCATTCCATAAAATATGAAATACAAATGAAAGTAGCGTTCATGCGTACATACGGCTTACCGTCTCCATGAACGGTGCATTTCATTTCTTACCTCTAAATGTTATGTAATATTATAAATGCATGTATATACTGGATATATATGATATATATTAGATCTAAATAATTAATATAACTCTTTATATAATGGATACATGAATAAATTGTAATTATAATGTGTTTATTTTTTACTCAAGTTCCAATGATCGTTAAAACGACCGTTATTAACTTAAATAATTACATAGTGTTAATGACATGGTAATAAGTGATATAAAAGGAATAATAAACTTGGAAAAGGTTCTTAAGAAATTAGAAATTAACTTTATTTTATTATTCAGGATATTAAAGATCAATAGAGTCACGTCAGACATGAGGTAAGGGAACTTCTTAACCCAATTTCCATTCTTTGGGTTAATCTCCTACTTTCAAATTATGTCACGATATTATTATGTCTTATCTTGTATTTATACTTTCATTATCTGTAATTATAGTGAATAGACGTAATAGATATATTTTATATAAAAAATGATCTTTGTAAGGGACTTTGTCTCAATCTCCTTTCATTGAGTCATATTTTGTTATAATATAAAGCTTTCTTTTATACGGTGTATAAAACCCTTTGAATTTTAATTTTATACAAAAGAAATATTTGTCCACGAAGCGTTTTACAAAACAACAAAAAGGAATGTTTCTTTTAACGTACGTGGTGACAATGACCTTTTTTGCCACCACGAGTATTATTTGGTCTTTTCCTTCCTCCACAAGCCGTAATGTTTTTAAAATGAAATAAATAAAATATACTCTTTTATATATTTTGGTATTGAAAATGGTTTTTATGATGAATTTGTTATGTAAATATATTTAAGTGATATATTGTTATTGAAATGTGGAAATGTTTTCTTTACATTATATTTATTTTATGTCTTATGATTTTATAATGGTACTCGGACATTTGACAGGTGGTTACGTGATAAACCATATGACGGGTGGTGCCGTGAATACTAGGATGGGTGGTTACATTATAACCTCCAATACATTGAGTATGGAAATCAGTCGTATGGCCATTCCATTAAGTGATATGTGTAGACGTCGACCATTTGTTTATTCCATTTAAGTATGTTTATGTCCCAAGATACCTTTATATGTTATGTGTTCTTTATATGGGGTTTATTGTAATCATTTGGTTACAAAAGGGTAAGTAATGATATTTTATTCATTGAAGAGTATTTACTACTCTATAAAGGTGAAAAGTATTACTTTGATAAAGTATTCATGGTTTACTTATTGTTTTGAAAAACTAACAATTTTCTTTCTTTGTGTATCCCATGGTGAGCAATTTATGCTCACCCCATGTTTTTTTTGAAATGTTTTTCACATGACTTAATGTGAAATAGGGTCAAGGATGGGATCAAGGAAAAGTGATGCTATCGAAAAAATGGAACTAGACATGTTTGTTTTTAAGAGTTTTTATTTTATGGAAACTTAGTAGAAGTGTCTACTTTGTAATATTTTGAGATGTAATAGTTATGTCCTAATTCTCTAAAACTATAAACCTGAAAAGATCCTCAATGTGAATTATTCATTTAATTCAATATTAAGTAAGGTTTAAGGTCGGGGCCTTATAATTTCACTGAGGTACCTAAGACGAATCTCACTTTAATGTAGTCATACGTTTGGATCAGGACCATATAATTTGATATTGATAAGGGTGGAAAAGATATTTAGGATAGTGAGATGAGGTATTTATAGGGCCTCATTTTCTTTATGTTTATACGGTCAAGATCATTCATGTTATTGTACTACATATCACCTTATTTAATCATATTCTTGATTACAACCATTTTTTGGATTCTCTATTATTTATTAATTTCTTTTCTGAATTTTCCCTCTGATATAGAGGGTATAGTCTCCCCACAAGACCTTTATAGACCCCACAACTAGTTGGTGGCCTCTGGCGTATATGGAGACCTTCTAAAGGTCACATGCCAGTCCAATCTAGTTACTATTCATATTTAACCCATGTGGGGAATTATAATGAATAATGGCCTAATCCATAAAGAGTAACCTACATCAGAAAGGATTAATCCACTAATATTTGAATCCATTATGAATTAATTAAAACCTGTTTTTAATAGAAAATATGATCCATTGATCATAGAATAATGGATAAATATTGTAGAAATGTTATTTTATATACTCTCTTTTTATAATAAAGATAAATTTATATCAGTAGTACTTATATTAGAGGGAGATGCAGATTAATGGTAAATATGGATTAAGATTAGAAATCCAAAGGATGATGTAGAAGCAATATTTCCAAAAAAATATTTTTTAACAAGTATTTTTCTTATATCATTTGAACATTAATTGAATGTTAATTCAGTGAATTAATGAAAATGAAAAATACATAGAGGGGAGCTATGAGATGAAGTTTAAATATCCTACGTGCAATTAAATATCATTCCTTCTTTTTTGTGGGATGGCCAATCAATTATTTAGTGGGATAAGACCTCATCTATGAAATTATCTTGCAATCTGAGACATTGGGAGTTATTTGAAGGTAGTATGAAGTGTTATAGAAGTTTTAATGTATTTTGGAGATGCATATGGATCTAGTAAAATTAATTACAACAAGAGTATAATTGATCAAAATTTGGGAATTATTTTTAACCATGAAATAGAATGAAAGAAACATAAACTACCCTTGTAAAAAAAGTATGGTAAGAAGAATTTGTGGAATTTTTTATATTGAAGCAGAAAGTGTTATTTTTTTAAAAGAGGTGGATCTATAGATCAGAAATATCACATATATGTAAATACTAAATATTTTAATATGAATGTAAAATGGAATATGGTGCATTCACAACAACAAATAAAAAACATCAATTATAGGGGGAGAAAAGACATTTCAATTATCAATGTTTTAATTAGAAGATATTGGATGAATACATCTATAAATCCTAGTAGAGGAAATGTTAGAAATTCCATGATTTTTCTACCACAAAAACTCTAATTGAGGTTTCAAATGAAGTTATTGTAAGTAAAATCATCATAAACTCAATGATAGAACATGCATTATTTCATTCCAATTCTATAAATTCTTTAATTTCAATCATGGTTTCAATGAACATCAAATTATACCCCAAAATACTAGTGGTATAAATATCAATTAAAAATAATTGGGGAACTATTATAGTATTAAATATATATTGATATTCCCTGATTAAACATAGTGATATGTATGCCTCCTCAAACCTAGATGTCATCCCAATGGTGGAGTTTGACATAATATTACTGAGGGATTGGCTTATAATGTATACTTACATCGCCAAAAATATAAGTAATGAAATTTAATTTTCATTAAGGAATAAAAAGAAATTATCTTCAAAGGAGAGATACCCCATCCTATGTCTTTTCATGAATCACATATTATGACCTTTTTAATGGAAAATTTATAAAATAAGACAAATAAATTAAATGTATAAATACACAATATATAATAATTGTTTTGGAATAAATTAATGTATTTAAAAAATAATTACCGAGACATACCCCACTAAGATAGGTAGATTACCCCATTAAACTCACAATAGGATGAAATATAATATTAAATAACCTATATAGAATGTAATATGAAGAGTTGTAGTAATTGAAGAAGAATCATCAAGATGTTTTGGAGAATGATATTATTTGACTGAGTTTCTATCCTTTGAGAGAACCTATTCTATTTGAAAATAATAAGGATGCATTAACGTGGCTATTAATTGTTTTTATAAAACATAATTAGAAAAAAATTATAAGAATAAATACCCTCTTATATGGATTATTGATTTTTTATTCCATCTTTATGGGGATCAATCCATTTCCATGATTGACTTCTGATTAGGTTTTCATAAGATAAGGTTAATGAAATATGTTATCCTAAAGTCCTAAGTTTTCAATGATATATTGAAACTATGAGTTTTTCTTTCTAAACCATGGTTTCAATTTGTTTTTTTACATATTTTTTATTTCTGGAATAAAGTCTATAGGTATTAAAAAAATTTATTCTTGTGGTATTTATTGAATTTATTTGATATTTTAAAAAAATAATAATTTGAATCAGGATAATATAATGGGTATATTAAAAAACATGAGGGAAAATAATATTTTCTCTATATTCAATAAATTTAAATTCTAGAGACACTAATTTTTATTCTTGTAAAATATTATGACCAGTGAAGGAATCCCTATTTATCATGCAATGAAAAATTCATTAGAGGAGGGGACTTATATTACATAAGTAACTGGAATTCATTTTTTTCTTGGCCTATTAAGATAAAATATATGGTTTTTGAAAATATTAATATGTAATTACAATAAAATATCAAATTTTACAAGAATGTGAGTCATGCGTTTCTTGAGAATAGAGTTTGAAGAATGTTTCCAAGGATAGAAAAATAGGTTTATTAGTTATCCCATTCTAACATTACCCTATGATGTGGAATTATTTTTCATCTATATAAATTTATAATTTAAAGGAATTATATGTGTAATCATACAAAAATAAATAGTGATTTCCTAAACATCTCGATAGTTAAACCCATATGAAAAAATTTTCTCTCCCAAGATTTGGTGTTTGCCTTTTGTTGTATTTTCATTGAAGATATATAAAGACTATCTTTAGGGGAATAATTTTGATATATATATTAACTACCAGGGTTTAGAGTATATATTCACATAAATTTGGTTTAACATAATACAAATGAGATAGTTGGATCTTATTATGGTATAATATTATTCTATAAATTACTACCATTGAAAAATCAACAATATCATCAATGTGTTGAGTATAAGAGAATTTTTTTTATTATAATGTTGAAAGTAGAATGAAATTTGTTATTAAAGGACATGGTATAAATAGTAATTGAAGTTATAATGGAAGGAAAATCTTCAATTATATCGCAAATTATTTTCTAAACATCATTACTTGAGAAGAGAATGAAATAAAAAAGAGACGACTCTAGGTTGAAAAGAAGATAAAAGCTACAAAAATTGTAAAAATTATAAGTAAAATATTTATCAAGAGGGAGTAAAAAAGTTTAGTTAAAGGTTTCATATCCTATCAAATATAGAGTTAATTATATATCTAATTAATAAATATCAAAACTATTTATTCTCAAAACATCTTGGAACCATAAAAATATATTGAGTTCTTTGAGATCATTATTGGTGGGATAAAATTAAAAAGGGGTTTATGCATTTTATTGTATGATTTTGGGTATTCCATCATGTGTGTATGGATGAATAACTGTATAACATAGTGATAAAACAACAAACCATAATATATTTAAGTAGAACTACATCACTCTGGACTTTGTTACTCGCTAATCTAAGAAATCAAAGTGAAAAAATTTCATTTTTCATATTTTTGGTAGATTAACAATTTCTATGCATTTTATCACTATAAAAGAGGATTTATCCATTAATAACCTCACTCATATATATATTAATGAATTGGTGAGACTTCTTGGCTTAACACTATCAATTGAATTTGACTCAGATCGATGATTTACATTTTATGTTCTGAAGGGTCCTACAAAAGGGTTTAAACACTTATGTAAACCGAAGAACAACCTAATATACATAAACTAGTTGTAAATACAAGAGTAATATTAATATGATATATGAAATGTTATGTTATATATTTCTTTATTTTCAAGGGATTTAGGTAACCATCATCCAATTTTAGAAATATTTTATAATAATAGTTTTAACCAGAGTTTTCAAATAGATCCTTATGAATCAGTCTATGGGAATATTTATTGATATAAACATTTTTGGATAATATTGGATAAGGAAAACTATTTGTATATGTAATTTTAAAAGAAAATATAGTGAATATAAATGTTATCCATAAATATAAAGGATTATCCATGTCAATCTTATTGAAAGAATTAAAACAGAAGGAAGGACTTAAAATTACACATTAGGGATATTTTATTTAAGAAACTATCACCATGTAAAGGGGTCATGAGACTTGGAAAGAAAGTAAAATAGAGTCTATAAGACACTAAAAATTTGAGATTCTATAGTGTGTAGGAGAAGATTATTTCTATTAAGTGCTACCTCAAAATATTTACAATTCCCATGTCATATTCTACATGTCCCCATTAAAAATGTTTGCGTCATCCCCATAATATATACCCAAATAAAAAGGTATATAAATAGAATTTAACCTACCATATGAATAGTATCCTATCAAAATTTCTGATGAGAGGGAAGAACTGTTTAGGATCAAGATAACCCATGTTGTTAAAGTGTTGTGGAGAAATAAAATTTTTTTAAATGAAACATCAAATCCTAAATAATTTATGAATGATAAAAAGCTTTTTTATTGATACGTGAAAAGAAATTGTGGATGAAATTTCTTAAGTGGGGAGAATGTATTGGCCTAAAGTTCTTTTATATTATTAATAGAATAAATATTTTTTTATAGTCATTGTCTTATTGTTATAAATTAAAAAAGATATTAAATTTCATAATAACGTTAAAAATAATAAAATAATTTTGACTATAACAGATATGAATATTATAGGGAGATAAATTTAAAAGAATAATGAAAAAAGTAATGTATACTCTATAATATCAAATTCTCTTAATAATATCACTCAAACTTGGAGGAATGTAAAATAATGGAGAAACATTTGGATAGTGATATTCATTATCATGGTTGGTGTATAAACTTTGTAATATTTTGAATTATGAGTCATGAGAATATGAGAGTTTATATACTGTGTAAAGGGAAGTGTAACCATTATGATGTGACTTTTACTTAGCGATTAATTTACCATTATAATGCGACCAATAAAATAGTAAAAATACATTCTTAGGATTACTATAATTATATTTTAAGTATGTTATTATATGTTCACATACCCTTTATGCTTAAATACGTATGATATTATAAAATTCATAAATCATTCAAAGTAATAAATTATGATTTTATATTTGAAAATTTTATTTTACAAAAAAATACATTACATTTTTTTATAGAGTTAATTATCATACATAAGAATTTATTTTATATAAAATTTTCATTATTTTTAAAATAATCCCGTCAAAATTAGGTTATGGGGAAATTATGAGACTTTTTTCAATGAATTAATTTTTTAGAGAATAGTAAAATATTGTTTTGTGTTTTTTTGTAGGTTTTATGAATTCATAAAAATGTAATAATTATTGGGTAATTAAAAAAACATAGTTCTTAAAATAATAATATATTTTAATCAAATAATATATTATAAGTAATTAAAATTAATTTCTAAATGTATAAATAATATTCTAATGACTAAAATGTTAATTATGATTCTAAAAAAATTATTTTGTGGCAAAATTACTTTTCCCTAAAAAATTGTGTAAAAAATTATGTCCATTTATCAATATAAATATATCAAAAACTACCTTATTTAGGATAGAAAACATGATGAAAACTCATTTGTGGACCTTGGAAATGGTATTTTTCAAAGCCTTTGATTCTATGAAATATATTTGTAAAAATAATAACCAATTCTCCTCACATTAATATAAATACCAACCCCATGTCATCTTTTTCAATATAAATCTTCTTCACATATCCCAACCTCTCTTATTATATGAATGTGACGTTTTATGATTCTTTTAGGATCTTATAAAATCATTATTATTTGTTTTGGATGTGATACATAAGGTATGTGATTCTCTTCCACTCCCTTTTTTCTGAAGTATTTCATTTATAGATAGCTTTATAATATCAACATTACTATATTCTATTAAATATATGATAATTGAAATAATATATATATATATATATATCATTTTATCAATGAGATAATTCCATTTTCCCTCATTAATATCATTCCATAAACCAATTTGTATACACATTATGATACCAAAATCATCCTTTTATTTTCCGTAAATCCCTATTTAATGTTATGAAAACAAAACCCTGTTATTATTTTTGGGTATTAATATATAAATATATATGTAATTATATTTCTATTATTTTTTATAACCATGTATGATACCCAAATTCTCTGGTAATATGTTAATAATATTATAATATTCATGTCCATAAAAATTTGTGTACTTCATGATTTTATATGATACCCTTTAACTAATCTCAATAATTTATTTATGAAATTATTTATTATGATATATGATCTATGTGTCACACATGAATTAATAATTATAACAGGTGTAATTTAATAGTACAGAAATTAATTGGGTAATGAATAAATCTATTGAGATGGCGTTTTCATGATGACTTTGTGAATAAACATGGTGATATGTTTTATGAAACCTTGGTGATTCACTTGGTGATATGGTCATGAATGATTAACTTTAATGATTGAAAAAATTTTCAATTTTATTTAAAATAAAAATTTTATTTTACTCATATTTTATGCCTTATGTATTATCCATGGTGAAAAAACTTGTTTCATTCCCTTTATTTATCCTTTACTAAGATTTATACTCACCCATTTTTGTTGATGCATGTCCCTAGGAAATCACTTATATTGAGGTGACCCAGGATGAGACAACAAAAAAGTGTTTCAATAAGTATATATAAATGTTATGCTTTTATGATATTCATTCTTATTTCATTATGGACTTATTTTACAAAACACTAAAACTATAAAGGAATTTCAAAGTTACTAATTTAATATTTTTAAGTTATTAGGTTAATAAATTGTATTAAAAAGTTTGGTCTCCATATTGTACATAAATAAATGATATTGAATCATAAAATTTCATCATATTGGAAACTTTTGAATCATAATCCCCTTGAACGAAATTACCTAAAACGAAAAATTTTAATGCCATTAATATTACATGATTAATGATATATCACATCTAATGGGAAATATAGACACAATATCAACACAAATATTTATACAACCTGAAACATGTCTCAATGAAACAATTTTAAAATGAAGAACCCTTAACTCAATTACTAGAATTAATTGTTCATACTATTAACCTTCGGAATAGTAAATTTTAATTTGTTATAAATCTATATCAGAAAAATATTATTACTTATAATACTACATATTATTCAATTATAAAATCTAATCACCTATTTATTAGTATTACTTTAGTAAAATCATTATTCATGGAGATAGTTATTCCATTTTTCATAAATGTTTTTTGTCTGATAGTTCTAGTAATTGCACATTGTTTATTGTTTCATATACTATAGAATCTTAATCATTTAATTTTTATGAAATTAATTACATATACTCACTTTTATAACCATTCAAACAAACTAGTGATGAAAAATGAATGACATAACATTGTGGTTATGGTCGTCTGTACGTATGTATGGGAGATTTTTTTTTTCAATTTCTAAAAAATCGAAATAAAGAATTGAAAAAAGAAAATAAAACATTATAAAATAATAAAAATACCATAAATACCATAAATAATCCATAAATATATCATTATTTCAATCCATGTTATGTGTAACTGAAAAAAAAATCATTTTGTTTCATGGAGGTGGTAGTCCACACTTAGGAATGAGTGTTGTTATAATTTTACATTAATGGGATCATAAAATGGTATAAAATGATATATAGTTATATAATAATAATTATGTTATAAAAATTATATATATCCATTAAATATAGATGCATAACTATCCATGAGATAATGTTATGAAAATAGAATTAAATCACATTACGGAGATGATAGTCAGTATGTACGTAGGAGCGAAAACTCATTTTTCATTAGGATAATATGTGGTAAATAATTGTTTATATATTTATTGATAGAATATCAATATATTCATGATATTTAATACAAAATTATATGATGTATAAAAAATATTTGAAGGATTTAAAAAAATAAATTAATTTAAAAATAATTTGTTATGTCTTATACATCATTGTTTGATATCCCCCTTTCACATGAGATTAAGACCTTGGGAGGAGAGGTTTATGGTTACTTATGGGGATTTAAAATGTGGTAAGAGATTCGTAATATATAATTTTTTAGAGTTTTGGGAGCAAAATTAACTCACATGTTACATGGTTAAGAATGTATTGACTCTATTTTTAAAAGTAAAAATCAATGGAATTTTAGCCAATTTTCCATTTTCAACATTTATGAATGTAATTTTCTAAATTTAAATATTCAAATACGTGAAATATAAATTATATCAAAGAAAACATCTAATACACATAATTAATTATAGTATTATTATTATTTATAATGTTCTAAAAATTATATAAAACATTAAATACCATTTAAGTTCAATTTTAGGATGAATCAAAAATTTGGATTTGATCATATTAAGAAACCAGTGGAATTTATATTAAACAAAAATTATTAATTATAATTAAAAATTATCTATTAAATTTAATTAAAATCATAATTAATCTGAATATTATCACCATTCATGTCTATAAAAATCATTTAAATTATTTTTCTCTTTTATTTATAAATGATAAGTTAACACAACATAAAAGTTTCATAAAATCTAACTATTTTAAAAAGAATAATTTATATTATAAACAAGAATATAATTTATTAAAAATAATTAAAATCATATTTTCTATTAATAATATATATTTAATCTTATCTTAAAATTTATAATATATTATAGATATTAAATGAGGGAAAGTGTCATTTTTGTAAATATAATTTTATTAATATAAAAATTGTAGTTATAATAATTTAAAGATAATCCAAATATGATCAAAATTTATGATAGATAAGGTATTGTTCCATCATAAATCATCCCCCCATATTTAGATAATATTATTTTTTCCTTTTGAATAATTTTAACCTAAATTTACTGGTTTTTCTGTTTACAATGGCAACAACTTTTACTGATGTAAATTTGTTTTTTGAAAAAAAATAAAATGGTAATATTTAATTAATTTGAGAATTATGATTCCAAATTATATATATATTTTATATGATTGAATTATAGAAACAGTAACAACTAATTTTAATATGAATGAGAAAAATTCTCGGGAAAATATTTTTAAGAAAAATATCATTTTTAATCATAAAAATGTATTTATAAAAAATAAAAAATAAAATTGATTCTCTATGAATTAGTTGGATTACTTTTCCTAAAATGCGATATATTTTAATTTAAAACCATATACAAAATAGGATATTTTTTTTATTAACATGATTTAAATAAAATAAATTGTAGGTTTAGAAAAATATTTGTATATTTATTATTCACTCAGAAATAAATATTTACTAAAAATTCAAAAACATCAATCATTAATTATTTGTAAATGATAACTTCAAAATTTATATTCATTCATTAGTTAAAATGTCTAATGTTTTCAGAAAATAAGTATAATGTTGGTATGTAAAATGAAATAAAAAATATTTTTTAACAAAATGTATTTATGATGCATAAAATAACTTTATTCCTATTCATTTACATGTAACCACATTTAAATAAATTATAATTAATTTTATTGGATATAAAATATACCAATTTAATTTATTTGTGGTTTTTAATGAAATATGTTATGGTAAATATAAATTGCTCACATGAATAAATTATCGTCAACTAAAAATGATTTAATTTTAATTTTTACTCAATTGGTTACAAATAAATTCATATGTATACATCTATAAAAAATAATTTAATATATAGTTTGTAATATGAATTAATTTATATATGATAAAATAATGATCATAATTAAAACATTGGAAAAAAATTTATATGATCAATTATATTTCCTAAGTGATATTTACAACTGTTTTCATCTTTTTTTTAATACTATATAATGTAATTAATTTTATAATGTACAATAATTATTTAAAACATATTAGTTTTTCTTTATTTACATGTTATCATCAAAATAAAATTTGTTTTAAAAAAAATCTAAATTATCAAGGTCTTACATTCTTACCCATTAAATAAATCACAACCTTTCTATTTTAATTTTTTTTACAAAAAATAAATGTTTATTTTCATAATATTTTCTATAAAATTAATTAATAAATTGATTTCCTAGAAAAATATAAGGAAACTAATCCAATTTAAAATAAATATTTCAAAAAACATGGTTTTGTGGGACTCTTATTGTAAATGAGTTTCCAAAAATGCAATTTGATTATTGACTGATACATTCCATATAATACTTGAGAGTTTCATCATCATAATTCATGAGTTTTTTAAATTAATTGTTTCATTAAGAAAAATAATATGATAAAATATAATTACTTTATTTTTTCCAATTAAAAAAAAATTAATTTTAAATTTTTTTCATGAATTTTTATTATTGTATACCAATGATTTATTTTAATAATGAATTAATAAGAAATATTTTTCAAGAATTATATACTAAAATAAAAATATCATAGACCAAGAAAACTAATAAATGATGATTAATTATTAAAATTATTTTTATCTAATTACTGAACCCATATTTTATCAGAAATATGAATAATCCATTATATGTAGAGATTATAACTGAGTCTCTAACATCTAAACACTATAAAAATAACTTATAAATCTTTAAATTATACATGAACAAATTTTAAACCCATAATTTTGAAAATTTTATCATATTCCTTCCAAAAACAACATAATTGTTTTTCCAAATAAGATTAATCACTCGTATAGTCACACAACGAAACAAGTATATAGAAAAATCCTAAAATATAAAAAATATACATTTCCCAAAAAATCTAAAATCAACATGACAATATACAAAAAAATTATATATGATTTAAAATAAAATTATACCATTGTATCTTAAATAATAAAATCATAAATTAGACAATAAAAACCAAGAATTTTAAAAATATAATATACTTAAAAAACAATATTACTCAATTTATAATCAAACCAGTAATAAATTATAAGGGCATCAATATATAAAACGTATTTTCTCAATATCAATAAAATAATTATCCAAAAAAACCATCATTTCTTCTACTCTAAACACATATTAACCATAAGGGTTATCTGTCCATAAATTATATATCTGTAAATAAATATCTCTCAAAAACACCCTTATGAACAAATTATTTTCCCATGTTATTGATACCATTCATTACAAGTTAAAAAATTCCTAATGAAAAACTACACTATAAAAATAATTAGATGTTTCATTACCCAAAATATAATATATTAAATCATAATCCTTGGAACATAATATATAAACACTTCAAAAATATAAATTACTTCATTTACCACTAAACATGGTTTTTCATTTATACACTAATACTTCCATTATATAATGTTCAATATAAATCCTAAACTAAGATTCAATAATAAATATTTAATCATGCTTCAGACTATTAGAATAAAAAATCATGTTAAATTAATTAATACCTTTAATATTTAATTTGATGTTTATTAAATTCCATATTTAAAATCATCATTTGAATGAACTCACTAACCCTCCGCTCGAGCATTACCCCTAGGAAAATAATATTCCATTCTATTGCATTGGAAGAAATTTTCATTTACATGAAAATTTATAACTCTATTCTCCACTTTTCCACACATAAAACATATTCTAGTTCATTTGATATATTCCCTTGGGTGCTTCATAAAAAATATAGAAATAATGAAAATTGAATCTTCATTATTCGATGGAATTTATTATCCTAACTTTATTGAAACAAATATTTTTTCATATTAGGTGTGTTAGGAAACACACCTAAGATTAGCTTGTTAATCGTAAATTGATATAGATGGTTTGGAATAAAAAATTATTTTTTACAGTAGTTTTCATCCGGATTGAATTTTCATTCTAGTGACCAATATAATTTCATACAAACACATTATAATCTTGGTTACCCTATTTTTTTCCATTTACTAAAACCAAAAATCTCACATTGAGGGTCAAAAGGTAACAATCAATGAAATTTGTCATATAATCATGAAAATATTCATAATCTATCCGATGTTATTATACCGTATTATAAATCTATTTAAATTCAGGTCCATGTTAACCAACATTCAAATTATCAGCGGTTGTTTATGATTCTATGCATATATTCTTCACAACCTAATCTTAAAAAATATCAAAAACCTATTTTGAAACAGATTGAGGTGACTTAAACATAACATACATAAAATTTTTATCATTTTAGAAGAATATTCAATATTTCCCAAAATAATACACTCTCGAGAACTATAATGGTTTTTTGTCTTCTTAGACTAGAAACAAAATAAAAATATTTCATTAAATACCATAAAAACCCTTAATAATTTCTTATTCTATAGTTGTGACACCCTAACATCATAGTATATGGTTACCTTAAAATAATTCAATGTGTTGTATATCTTGATCCAAAAACAACACTGAGCTTAAATGAAACATTGATATATTTAAAATCAATAAAAATGCATGATTAATAGTATATTTTATAACATAAGTAATATTTTATCAAATTTTTAATAAATTATAATTTTTTATTTTAAAATTCACATTCATTACTTTTATTAATTGAATAAAATTTCAAATATTAAAAATATATAATAATATATTCCAAATTATCTAATGTAGACCACTATATTTTTTGTATAAAGAATAAGTTACTTTTTATGTGAAAACACGTTACTTAGGTAAATACTAAAATTGTAAAATTAGACAATCATGTAGTAAATGGATTGAAACATGATAAAAAATGTCTATAATTAAGTGAATGTTGTTTTTATAGATATAATCTATTGAAAACTCTATTATTTCTCAATTTTTAATCCACTGGTCATGTGTATCATGTTCACCCATTATATTAACTTGATATATTTATAGATATTTCTTTCGCATCACATATAAAAGGGTCATATCACTTTAACCTTCAAGGAAATAATAAAATTATATTACCTCTATAAATATAATTATTTTTCCTTCCCATATAATACTCACTCACCCTCTTGAGATTTTTCGCACAATAGTTTTTTATATTCCATACATTTCAATAGGATATTCCAAGGAAATCTCAAAGTTATTTGTATGAGTAATCATTTTAGCATAACTAGTTTATTTTATATTTTTATTTTCCTATTAAAATTTTAAAAAAAAATTATAAGAATTTTTTTATATAAAATGGGACAAATCATTTATTAGTTTTTTTATTTTCTATTAAGAAAATTGAAATCATCATTCGTGTGTTAGATGAATTATCGCCTCCACAACTAATTGTGTTTCATTTTATTTGACCACTAAAAAAGGATGGTCGAAAAGGGTTACTTAATAGATAATTTTTATATTTAAATATTTTTAATTTTTCAAAAACAATAAAAAATATTACTCATTTCTTGTATTCTGTGGAAAAGGTAATCATTAACCATGCATACATGGGGACTATCACATCTATGAGATGATTGATTTCCAGTTTTATTTTCACCACATGCTTACATGGATATTCATGAGTGTAGTTTGAAATAATAATATAATTTTTATAATATAATTATGGTTCTGATATTAAAAATATTATAACATATTAATGATATGATCAACAAATGATTATTTTTAATTTAATAATTTAATACAACAAAACTAAGAGGATAATGATATTTTATTTCTTAGTAATAAATTTACCTAAATTATATTCTATTTAAAATAAAATAAATTTATGATATATAAAAATAATAAAAACAAAATAATATAAATATTCATATCTTATAATGATATTATTTCCAAACCACCCCATAATAATCTATTAATAATGGAATGTTCATGTTTAGTTCCTTTTAATCACCTAGTTGAACAATATTATGATATTATATCGTGAATGAATATGAGGAATTATTTAATGGTATGATATTATATAAATATATAAATAATTATTTTATAGGTTTGGTAACGTTTTATGAACATTTAAGTAATTAATAAATAAAACTCTTTTCATTCATTAAGAAACACAAGGACCTGGTCATCACTAATTTCATCTTAATGGTTTATAACCAAAACTACAATAGAAATAGTTATAAAATTTATAAACATAAAAAAATTATATTTAATTATATTTAATTATTATTTAATTATAAAATTTTGGGTAATAATTAATAAGAACACCATTTTTGTGAAACTAGTTCAAAGCGATAAAGATTTATATACTACTAGTGTTGAAGACATGTAATAAGTAAATAATATTTATATGTATAAAATGAATATAAATGAAGAGTATAAATATTTATATAAAAAATAAGGTTCATAGAGAATATTTTTAATTAAATGCATTTAATTATTTTGGATTTTTTTCTCAACTAAAGATCAAATTAATACAAAGGTAAGGGTTTTCATCTTAAATAATGTGTTTTGAGGCATGTATGGTATTAAGAACAAAAATTAATTTATTTGGTATATATAATTCTTATTGGATATGTCATATAATGAATTAAATGTTATTCATGGAATTGTAAGGTCAATTTTATGACCTCTCTTTCAAGGGGATTTTATTAATGTGTTACTCAAGATGTAAGGGTTCTCTTTATCTCAATTATGATTATTTGTGACATGATACATGTTATAATTTTTTTTCCCTTAATTAGTTTTATATTGGATTATTATACCATTAATTTTCTATACATTATTTACTTTTAATCCATGGGATTAAATAATCCAAATCATGTCCTTTTTTAATGTCATTTGACAAAAACTCTAACGTAGTCATAAGAGTTTTTGGTTACACAATTTATATTCATTGAGTTAAGATCATTCATATAATCCTATTACATATAAGTTAGTAAAATTAAAAATTTCATCACATTATGTGGTATTATATAATTCAATTAATTTTTACCACAAAAAATCCTTTATAAATGTTTCATTTTCCTGGTGTAAGTTTCTCATATGGGTTATTGAAAACTCAAATCTCTTTTCATTGAGTTATAATGTTTCACTTTGACCTATTTTTTTCCAATATTAGGTTCTACCAACAAGAAATTTTAATATATGGTATATTATGATCATATTAATTTTAAATTATGTTTTAATTCAAATTAATGTTTTTAATCTACTTACATTGTGAGTTTAAAAAAAGGTAATTTTAAAATAGTACAAATGTTTTTTTGCTTTCACTAATACATGTTTTTTATTCCATTACTAATTCATCCAATATAAAAATTATATATTATCTAGGATCTTTTATGATATATTATAATTGAAATTAAAATTTTTAAATGATTTCACATGACATTTTAATAATTTACATTTAATAGTGACATGTAACATATCTGTTAAATATATTTTCTAAATGAGTTTTTATGTTTTATCTTCCACTTTCCTTATCATTTTTCTATATTTTTTGCCACAAGGTGGATCATGTACATGATTTATCCTCTTATATATATATATATAAATATATAATTCTTTGGAGGATGTAACTTGTGGTATCAAACAATTGGATTATTGATCCATTCTTTTGTGATGTCATTGAGAGCATAATTTATGTGATGATTTTTCTTATTCTTGTAAAAGTATTATATATATATATACTCTATTTAACTATTAATATGATCTATTTCAACCATCCATTTTTTATTTATGAATGGATAATGATATTTTTATTCGATAATTTACATAAGTTTATACCCTTTACCAAATATCATGTGAACATCTCATTTTACAAATTCAGATTAGATTACGTCCACCTTGAAAGAAAATTTATATATTAACATGGGGAATTGTATTGGAATTACATATATTATTATTTCAATATGGATGATTACTTAAAATCATACAATATATTATTTTACCATCCACATTATTTCATTATATAGGTTATGATCATGTTATCCCTTTTGTTGAAATGGGATGCAATACTGATGTTATGGAAGATTATTGACTGCCAAAATAGCTTGAATATGTAATGACATTCCATATATTTATTTATATAGATATAAATGTTTTATTAATTTTGAGGTTCTATAGGGAATGCGATAAAAATGTATGTTGTGTATTATTATGATTTCAATGTAATTAATATTGTGATGGGTGGGGACTACAATTATATGGCCCCTTAATGAAATGGAAGTTCCCATGTGACAAAATAGGGTGGGTTTTGCAGTACACTTATTCCCATAACTGTATAGTGTCTTGAAACAAGGGATTGAAAATGGGTTTTTGATGTCAAATATATCGCAACTGATAATTTTTTTTAATATATATCACATTTTAAAGGATGAATTTTCATTTTATAATATAATGACCCACACCAGTAATGATAAAGAAGGGTGATATCAATGATCATATAACCATAAAATGAGAAAAAGTGTAAGAAAATAGGAATATAAAATTTTAAAAACATAAACATGGATATCATAGGATGTAACATTGAGTCATAAAATAAAACTCATAATTTTTATAAGAAAATAATCATAAAGGAATAAAAAAAACGATCCATGAGAGGAGAACATTATTATAAGACAAGGAATTATGGGATACTCATTAGTGTAGAAAATTATTTTCTTTGTTTTAAAGGATCTATTCCAATATAATAATTATTGAATGGGATTACTCGACAAACCATCATAGAATTCTAGGTTCATTACAAATACTATCATAGTATTAAAACCCACATTTTTTAATTGGGTTCACTCACAATTCCAAAGTTGTTTAACTAATGAGATATCAGTTTTAACCCATTTAATTAGAAAGAGATATAGATCTAACCATTACGTAATTAAAATCATATATAAGTGTCATAAAAGATCATAAAGAATAAATGACACCATAAAAGATTAATTTGTTTTTCAAAAAATACTACAACCTGATATTTTTTTAAAAAGGAATCATTTCTCGATATCATAAAACAAATGCAAAACTGAGCTTAAACAAACCATGAAATAATATTACTTTAAATATTACCATTATAAAATAGGATTTGAATTGGTGTGTAAAATATTATAAACTAAATTATCTATTATAAATAATATTTTTTTTAATAAATATAAATATAGCAAAAAATTATTAATAATTAAAAAACTAATATATAGTGAAGAAACTTATACTTAAAAAATATTTTCTTAAAAAATTATTTTTAGTTGTTAAACTGAAAAAATAATATAATTGTTTTCATGGAATTTTATAAAATGTACTTTTTAAAATGAAATTAATTTTTGAAATCATTCTATCAAAATTGAAATTGGGAAAATTATGGTGATTTTTCAATGAATATTGATTTTTCAATTATTAATGAGAAATACAAATGTATGAATAAAATACATTTCTTTTCAATAAATTATCTAATTTAAAATCCCAAATATATTTCCAATATCACTTTAATTAAAAAAATTATTATTTATTTTTTTTAATACAATTAATAACTTTTAGATCATATTTATTTTGGCTTCTTGTGTATGTTTATTTATGGGTTTAAAAATAGGGTTTTCTAAAACTATTTTTAAGTTTATAATGTTTCTCCATTTTAATTAATTAAAATAACCCCTAATGAATAATATTTTTTAAAAAAATTACATATGATATATTTAATAATTTTAATTTTAATTTTATAATTATAACTACTTGTCATAGAGTTAACATAAAACTACCCTTATTTTTGGAAAATATACTTTTTGAAAACCTGCTTTTTCGTCACGCCTGTAGGTTTAATTTTGAATTCAATTCTACCATTTTTGTGAATTGAATTTGGAAAGATGGATTCAAAATTTTTAGGAAGCATAATTTATATTTTATAATAAAATAAATTTAATATTTTTTCATAATTAATAATGGAAAAACTAAAAATCTCCAACTATAATTAAATGTATATACGAATTTACTAATGAGATTAAATAAAATGATAATAGTTAAAATGACCAAAATATTTTTATACTTCCTATTTTAAGGTCATATAAAATCTATCATTTATATTATTTTTATAATTTTAAATTTTGGAGAATTTTAGGATGTGAATAATGTAAGTACACTTTTTCTTTTTTCAATATTACATATTTTCCACTTACTTGACTTATAAAATGCTACAACCTCTCCTCTCCTCTTCACAACTTCAAAGTAATTTTTATCACAGAAACCAAACCTAATATTTTTATTAAATTAATATCCACATTATATAAGACCTTTTTCAATCATAATTCTATCCCGAGAAGGAATTTGGTGCTATCCTAAGGACATTTTCAATAGAATGGGTATCATGATTAATCAAGTATTTTTATTTTATTTCTTCTTCCTCATACTTAAAAATATTCATGAATTATTATGATATATTAAAAAAATTATCTCCCATATAATTATATGTTATTATGCTAATTTCATAACCTAAATCCATCTCATTTTACATTAATTGGGAAACAAAATCATCATTCGTGTGTAAGACAAACTACCACATTGTGATCTTATATCATTCATTTTTAATCATCACCACATAAATTTTATTATAATGATATATTTATTGTATATAAATATGATATTTATAACTAAATTACAGTTTTATAATTAATATGTCATTTATATCTTTTTAACCACACTCTATATGGGATACAATAATTTTTATCATGCATACAGTGGGCTACAACCTCACGGAGTTACGTTAATCATTTTTCACTAAAACTTTTCATTGAAAGAAATACGAAAATTTTAATGGATATATGTGATAAATATTAAATAATTGTGATAATAATAAAATATTTATCACCCATAATATATAATATAAATTTTACATTCATACAATTTCATTCACTAAAAAATGATAATGTCGTTCGTGCATACATATAGAATTACTCCTCCCCTAATGGGTGTGAATAATTTTTAATCTCCTAATCAAATAAATGATATATATAAATATATTTAATTATAAAAATTATATATATTATAATATGGTAATTCTTGGAATATTAAATTATACTTTAATTATTTCCCAAATGATTGTTGAAAGATAGAAATGTTACACATGCATACAGATGACCAGTCGTCTCTATCACGAACTAGCCCGAGTCTACCCTGAACCAGTCACTTATGACACTCTATCAAAAGTCTCAAATGTAATTACTGGTCTTCCTAGGATGTATAGAATCACTTAGGGAATCAATAAATTATACTATGAAACAATTCATTCCAAATATAAACTATATGGAAAATATCCGAATGAATGGACAACCTAATACACATTTATATAAAATTGAACCGAAATCAATTATATGAAAAAAAATGAAAATAAAACTGAATGATAAAACCAAACTAACCAAAACTGATGACCAAATAACGGCATTTGGCCTCGTTGGCCACTATCAAACACAACGATCCCATGTCAGTCAAGGAAACCAAACTCAAGTTTAAACCTAAACAAAATCTTGCATGTTTTATACACAAGAATGGTGTAATATTTTCCAAATATATGCTACTACAAAATGAAAGTAATTTTCATGAGGGATAATTGAAATAATGTATAATTATAAGTAAAACAAACATGCCACTAAATTTCCCATCCAAATACGCCACATGACGTTGTAGAATACCATTTATTCAATGAGCACTAGTCATGAGAACACCCCTAGGAACTAGTTCGTTATGAGCCACATGTACCCCATATCTAGGTGTAAAAGTAACCTTAACAATATATACTATCTTGTAAAATACACTATTAAAGAACATAACCATAACCTAGTGGTCCCCAATCATCTCCATTATAGGTTTGATAGTGTTTTCAATGTTAAACATGCGAAGTGAAACAAGGAAAAAAGCACTCCGGATCACTAACATATTATTACATGTCCGCCCAACTAGATACCCAGTTTTCCCTCTATGTGAACAAAAAAGTTACACTTGTTATCAATGAAAATTTTACTTGAAAATAAAATTCCTAAATCATACACTCACAGAATATCCTGTAATCATGTTTCAAATTTCATTTTCCGATCAATAAACCACTTATGATTTTCATAAAGAAATTTCAAGAAATATAATTAGGCTTTTCCCATAAAAACCATTCAAAAATTCCATTTTTAGACCAAAAAACCAATGATATTGTATCAAAATATATTGTTAAACCCCAACATCTTTTAGTAAAACTATTTCATGAATCATGAAGTTCCCCCAAATGATACAACTAGAAATATAGAAGAGAACCATATTTATAAGAAAAATACAAATGAGCCTTTAATAAATATTCAAAAAACAAAAAATTTCAAAAGGACCAATTAAACCATTCATAAATAGGTGTAAAAAATATGGTATAAAAAATATATTTACATAAACCACTTTAAAATTCTAGTTACACATTAAAAACCCACACATTTCTATAAAGAATCCAAACATGTCATCCATTGGCAACACATACCAAAGAACCATAAAATTCCATACTCATTTCATTATAAAACCCTACAAAATATTTTAAACCACATAAGGAACAGAAAAATCATTGATTCATATAATTGAAACATTTTTCATAATCCAAATAAATAATTTTATAACACCATGAAAACATAAGAGCCAACCGGGAACCGTCATAAAAATGAGGAATGCAACATTTTATAAAAAACTATATTTAACATTAAAAACGGTATGTAATTTTTTCATGAAAAACCCTTATAAATGTAGTTAATTTTTTTTATAAACATCACAAATCATATGAAATTACTTGTGGAACATTTATTTAAATAAGAGGCGTTCACTTTTATAAAAAATAACAACAATTTACCCAAAACATGGGATAATTAACCATTTTTCTCAAAACAATTAGATCATAAATTAGTTGTAATTAAATAATTTACATGTATACAAGGTGATAAAAATATAAAAAAGATGAAACATAAATAATAAAGGCATGTTCTTGCGTGAACCTGCCTAAAAAATAAGTCGAAATGGAAACACACCCCCGATAACACCTTCTGATTATTTATAAGCCCTAATCATATGAATAACAGCCCCAAATGAGAAAAAACACCATAAAAAATCAGGGGATAACATAACCATATGTCATTAATTACCATGGAGGAAGAGAGATCCAATAAATAACGGAATGAGTATAAGGGAGGAGGGAAAAGGAGAAGGAGACTCAGCTTGGAAATTATAGAGCTCTTTATCTTCCCATATATTCACACCCTTAGATGGGACTGAATGGATTGAAACAATATGTAAAGTCTAATTATGTATGGACAAGTGAGGGAAAGAAGATTTGGGGTAAACAAAAATAAAAGAATGATTTATGAAAGAAACAAATTAACTCTTCAAATCTAGAATATTTGAGAAACCTTGAGGAATTTCACCCTAATCACCGATGAAGAAGAGCTCCAGAGAAGAACAATGAAACATTAGGGTGTGTCTAGGGTTCGTGGGCGCTATTGAGAGGTGTAATGACCAAAAAATATTAAAAAATGAATAAGATATAAAGGAAACAAAATAATTTTTTAAAACATTAAATGGTCTTACAGGTAGGCCTAAAAACTAAACAAATAACACAAATCCACCATGATTATGAATTAATAAGGGGAAAAATGGTAATGGTGGTTTTAATAGGTCATCAGAGGCCAAGTGAGATGTTTAACGGGTGGAATGTTTTGAAAAAAATAAGGAGCTGTTAAATAAACAAAATTTGTTGTTATATTTGGAAATGGGCTCACAGTTTACCCCAAATTAGGATACAACCACCATTTTACCCAGAAACCCCCAAAAATATATAAGGAACACATGGTAAGATTATTAGAAATAGATGAAACATAAAAAATCAACACTCAAATAACCCCAAACCCAAGAAAATGATTGATATTTCCAATTAACTGGATCAAGACCAAGATATGAAAAACCAGGTGTGACAATTATCCCCCCCATTAATGCTTTATACCAAAGGAAAGGAACAACAATTTGCAGTTGAAAGATCAAAAATGAAGGATTTATTATCATCACGCTCTAGCATCTCAATCCAAGGAAATATCATCCAACATCAAAGGAACTTAATCTTCTTTTCCAAACAAAAAAAAACTCACAACCACCTCCTAAAAATCAATAGAAATATAATGCCACCACCTCCACAACCTAGCAAAGAGAAAAAATATTAGGCCTTAACCTAATGAACTCAATGATCACCCAATCCAATTTTCACTCCTGAAATCCCATATGCTACGGGGAGGATGGAATAAACTCCCCACAATTAAATCACTACTACCATATGAAAAATCATTAATGGAATGATATTCGAGACCCGCAGAGGGTCTCTCCACTAATTGAGGCCAACTAAAAATGAATAAAAAATAATTCAACATATACTAGAATAACGAGTCACCGACACATGCCCACCAAAACACTCCCACAATAAACTAAAAACCCTTATTAAGAGGGTGCCAACATGAACATTCAAACAACCTATTCCTTAACGAAGGGGACTTGAACTGGGCCAACACATTTAGCACTGATCAAAACCCCCACCCGTCAAGGGTGGGGAGGGAAAGGGACCCAATCATTGGGTAACTAAAAACACAATAGAAATAGAGAGACCACCAAAAACTCTCCACCTACGAATAGTTAAAACCAATACCACACCTGATTCTCATTGGCGGTTACCACATAGACATTGATTGGAAACCCACATCAGACAAGGAAAAACCATAGACACTGCATGATGGGTAAGTCCAACAAACTATTTGTGAAAAATAAAAATCACAATGATTCGAAACCAAAATGAAAGCATAGAAACTGCCTCACAATAATGGTGAAGGAAAGATCTTAGTTGACCTCCCCACACCTTTGGAAATTTTTTGACTGTGTGAAAAGATTCACTCTAAGGCTTATAGATAGAGCCATGATGTTTGAATTATCTGGTGCACCGTAGCCAGGAGCTAATGATCATAGTGCACCACAAAACTCATTTTCTCAACAACACACCATCATCTAAATAGGAACTCATAGATACATATCACCATTCTCTCTCACACTGAAGAAGGAGTAGAATGGAAAAGGAATACAACAAAACATATCAACATCACCAAACACACCTATTATATCCAAATGAATTATCACAATAAGGAAACACATTAATTCAACCCCAAACATCTCTCTATTCCATCAAATGAGTTGAGGCACCATTTTAAGAGGTGGATTTAATGTTATAAACTAATCCTTAGGCTGATCAACCAGAAGTATTTCCAATGAAGAACCATCCATGGAAACATCAAGAAATCCAACAAATTCTTAGAAACCCACTGATCATTTCTCCAAAACATAGACACCAATAATATCCCATATTAAGGAACACCAAGAGCATCAATTACAACTCATGAGGAAGCATACCAAACAAACCAAACTTCTAGAACCAGAAAAATAAACCCACATAATCACTAATTTGGAAAAAGAAAACAAATTTTCTTCTTAATTTTTTTAAAACAATCTAACATGGTGGATTTTCACATTAGACAATGGGGTTTCATCAAGTCTCACTCACATGCACTTTCTCATGCCACACCAGGCACCCAAACACTATTCCATACCAGGCATCCATCAACGTATCTATACAAAATCTTGTATGTGAGCACCGATTAAATCACCAAGGTATAAAAATCCATTTTCATTTTACAAGACAAAACATTAAAAGCATTTCAGAAATTATGTACCTTCTATAGGCACACTAACGACCAAGTTAAATTTGTTTTTTCATATTTACACACAATAGACCAATTAGCCAAGCATGAAAAAGAATCCCTGTATGTCTTCATAAAAATACTCTCCATTTATTAAAACCATTTTTAGCATCTCACCAAACCAAATTTTTTCAAGAACCATTTGATTTAGAACAAATTTAATTTATTTTAAAACAACTTCCCAAACCAGCATGAAATTCAAACACCCCTTTCCCATTTGTAGAAATTAAGAAAGGTCTATTTTCTTAATCCAATAACCAAAATGGAAAAATCCATTTTTAAGGAAACACTAACTACTCATAACCTATTCCCATAAACAATTTTTTAGAGTCAAAAACTCTTTCACATCCAAAAAAATAATATTTTAAAGGAATTTTTAGAATCGTCTTATATTAATTCATTCCTTTCCTCAATTTTATTTCAATAAAACATTAGTTTAGATTAATGAAATTTGATCCCGTTAAATCATTTCACATTCTACCAAAATAATTATCTCACAAAAAAACAAGATGCTCAAAAAAAATTATATTAAGAATTCAAAACCTACTTCTATAATTCACAGAAAAATATTTTCAAAAAAATTAGAATTTAAGAATGGTCTAAGAGACCCACAAAAGGGAACTAGTGTCAGTGGGTGACATGACCATATGGTTGGAGGCATCATGTCAAACACACCAAAAAACATAAATCCTTATTATGACCATGCTCCGCCTTTACATGGATTTCTAGGCCCTGCGAGCTCACATTGCGCATTATTCAAACTCCCATTTTCATATCCCAATCATTAAAAAATCCTTAAGAACCAATGAAACTAATAAAATCAGACTTCCCAAAGACACTCGAGGATTAGAATGATAAATAGTTTGAGACTCTCTTCCCAAACCCACATCTAATGTTCTGAAAATTCTACTACATCTACATTGACATACCACAAATAACAAGGTATTTCTAAAAAATCAGGTTCTTCTAATAGATGACCTCTTTTGAGATAGTTTTTTCATTAACTAGCCCGAGTAGACCCTAAATCGTTCACTTTGGCCACTCCATGAGAAGTCCCAAAAGGAATTTCTGATCCTCTTATGATGGTGATAAGAACAGAGGGCATCAATAGAGTATGCAAGGGAAAAAATAAACCCAAATATAAACTATAAGGCAAACATCAAATGGAATAGTCAACCAGTACAGATTTATATAAAAATTGAACCGACATTATTTATATGAAAAAACTGAATTTACAACTGAATGATAAAACTAAAATGACTAGAAATAATGACCAAATAACTCTATGTAATCTCTTTGTTCCCTCTCCAGTACAAAAATCCCATGTCACTCAAGGAAACTGAATGCAAGCTAAAACCAGCACAAGGGCTAAAAATGAATAAGACTATAAAAGTTAGTATTAATACATAGTAAGTTAGCCCAATATTTTACTCCAAATGAACATTTTTTAAAATAAAAAAACATCAATTTCATGTTTGAAATATTGTATATAAAGGATTATATCCCAAAAAATGGTTCCACACTATGGATGTTATTTGAACAAATCATTCAAATTTTATACACAATAATGATAGAACAATTTCGAAAGATATAAAATTTAAAAATGAATTTTTATTTCAAGAGGGTTACTTTAAATAAAGTTAACATTTTATAAAATTGAAATTATACTAAATTTTTCTTCCAAATACATCGTATGATGATGGTGAATACAATATATCAAATGATCACTAGTCACGAGAACACCCCTAGGAACTAGTTCATTGTGGGCCCCATGTACCTTGTATATCGGTGTGAATGTATCCATAACAATATATGTTCTCATGAAAGATCCACTAGTATTAATCATAAGAATAATATAGTGGTCCTCCATCATCACCATTATTGGTTTTTAGTGTTTTCAATGTCAAACATTCTAGGTGAAATATGGACAAGACCACTACAGATCACTTGCATACTAGTACACATCTTATCACCTAGATACCCATGTATCCATCTTTGTGATCAATGAAGTTACACTTGTTATTAATAAAAATTACAATTAAAATAACATACCTAAATCATACACACATAGAAAATCCCACAAATGTGTTTCAGATTTCTTTTGGGGATTAATAAACAACTTAAAATTTTCATAAAGTAATTTCAAGAATTATATTGAGGCTTTGCCCATAAAATCAAATTAAAATGAAATTTTTAGTAAAAAAACCAATTGATACCATATAAAACAAGATTTTCCCCCAAAAAACATTTATTAAACCAATTTTATTAGTCATAAAATCACCCCAAATGATGCAACATGAAATACTAAGGAAAGCAATCTTTATAAGAAAAATGCTAAATGGGCCTTTAAGAATTATTCACAAAAATAACATTTATAAAAGGGAACAATTAAAACATTCATAAATAGGTGTAATGCCACCATTTTAAAAAACAAAAAAATTTACTTATACCCATTACTAATTCAGGATACACATTCAAAACCCACCAATTTCTATTATGATGCCAAACATGACTTCTATTAGAAACACATATGAAATCACCCTAAAAGACAATAGACATTTCATTATAAAACACAAAACAGATTTAATCCCACATAAGGAACCCAAAAAATATTGATTCACTTGAACCCAATAACATTCATAAGACAAACTAATTATTTTATAACACCTCGAACACATAAGATCAAACTGGGAACTTTCTCAAAAAATAGGGTATGTAACATTTAATAAAACAAAATCTATTTAACATTAAAAATGATATGAAGCCCAATTTTCATGACAAAAAAATATTAAAGTAGTTAAACCATGTCATAAAATCACAAACCATATGAAAAAACTAGCATAAAATTTATTTAAACAATTGGGGTGCACGTTTATATGAAACTACTCCATTTTACACAAAATAAGGAATAAATAACCATTTTTCACACAAAATAGATCATATGAACGTGTTAATGAAATAATAAACATGTATACAAGGATATAAAAATATGAAAATTATGAAACTTAAATAATAAAGGCATGTTCTGGGGGGAACCTACCTTAAAACCGAGGCAGAAATGAAACACAAACCTGATTACACCTTCCAAGGGTTTATAAAACCTAAATCAATTATTAAAAATCCAAAATGATAGAAAACAACATATAAAACAAGGCATGACATAAAAATAGGTCATTCAAGACCATAGTTGAAGATAGAGCCAACAGATAATGGAAGAAGGAGGTGGTTGGAGGAGAAAGGCGAAGGAAACTCACCTTGAAAACTAGAGAACTCTTCATCTTCCTTTAGATCTGCAATTATAGATTGTATTGAATGGATGGGAACTCAATGGAGATTCTCCTTAGGTCTTTATAATCCCATGAAAAGTAATTTGGTTGGAAAATACTAAAAAATATTGAATTATGAATGAAACAATTTACCTCTTTAAATATGGATGATATGAGAAACCTTGAAGAAGTTCAGCATAATCCCTAATGAGGATGAGCTCAAAGAGAGAAAATGGAACATGGTTTTGAGGATAGGGTTTTTGGGATATATTTATAGGTGTAAAGAGAAAAAAGATATTAAAATATTAAAAATATATAAAATAAACAATATAATTTATTAAAATTATAAATGAGCTCACAGGAAAGCCCAATAACTGAATAAACAACACAAATACACCATGATTAGGAATTCCTAATGGGTAAAAATGGATATGGTGGTTTTAATAGTTTATGGGATGCCATGTGGGATGTTTATGGGTGAAAGTTTTTTAAAAAATAATTATTTTTAAAATAAACAATTTTTATAAATATGGTAATGTGCTCACAGTTTGGACCAATTCTTGAAGTAACCACCCATTTCACCAAAACCCCCAAAGAAAGATATGGGAAACCCATTTTATTATAATTATAAATAGATATAACTTCAATACTAAACCATCAACTCACTCAAAACTGAAGAAAAGGATCGATATTTCTAACAAAATGTATCAAAACCAATACATTAAAAACATGGTGTGAGAGTCTCCATGATAGTAAAGTAATTATTTTTTCAGAAGAATATTTAATTATGAGTTTTAAAAGAATAATTAATTTATAAGTATATCTTGATTATTATTTAGAATATGAAGTAAAAAAACTCCTTCAACCATGGTCAACACACCAAATTCATTTTGAAAGAATGAATTGAATGTCCTGAAGAAACCAGATGTGGATTTAACTGAATAAATGTTTTAATATTTTTAAAATAAATAAAATTAATAATTTAATTATAAGGTATTAAAACTATAAATTTTTTTATGAAATAAAATAATTTATATAAGATTATAATATATTATGTAAAACACATACATGGAATGTATGGACTCGTGGTAATGGACTTCATCCTATTTTTCTTTAACTGTGGAATATTTTAATGTTATGCATCAAATTTGTTTTATATGGGGTATATAATACCAATTTTACATTTATTATCATGAATAATTTATACATCATGGTATTTTATGTTTCAATTTTATTTATTTCATCCAAGTGTATTTGAATTAAAAGTTACCAAGTGATAAAGAATTTCATAAATCAATTAATTTTAATTGGGATATATTACTTCATCATTGTATTTTATATTCAATGATTATGTTCTTAATTAATATTAATTATATTTTATTTTATTTAATATTTGTTTTATAGATTTACATTTGATACACATAATTAATTCATTGATTAATTCTCACTCTAATGTTATGATCATTATAAGGGATTCTCATCTCAAATCATCTTGTTTGGGAAATATGTAATTTTATACACATAAATTTTTGGATGAGGTCTAGGTATTACCATTTATTAATATTATAACATGATACTAATTATTTATATGATATTTAAGGTATCATATTCTTTCATGAGGATTACAATTGAAATGATACAAAATTGTAAAATGATATATGTTATAATATCTTTTCTTCATGGGAATTTCTTATATTCAATGTTCTTTTAGATGAAATAATATGATCTAATTTTCTTCAAATAAATCCACTTTATTATCCTTTGGTGTAAAATGTGGTTCAATATTTAATTTCCATCTTCTCTATTATTTATTTAAGAAATATTAGTAATGATTTTCTATGGTATATATATTATCCATGTTTCTTTTAGACCGAGAATATTCTCTATTACATATCAATGTATTCCAAAATATTTTCAAAAGTGTTATTTTATAAAAATAATTTCTTTCTAAAATATATTCTTCATGAAAATGACCTTGTTTTAAAAGGGTTTAGAATGGAAATTTCTTATTGTCTTTCAAATAGTTTATTTAGTTTCCATTTACAGAATTTTCGCAATGAATGTTTGTTTATAATATTTATAACATGAATTAGTTTTACCACTACTAGGAACAATAAATTTTTTAAATTTTCCTTTTTTATTTTCAAATAATATTTAAAAATAAAATTATTTCTTTAATTTTTGATAATTTTTTATATAAAAAATAATATTTTTTCAAAATATAAAGGATATTTTTTCAAAAAATATATGATGTGATCTTTTAAAAAAATTCCATTTTAGATGGAATCTTATGATGTTACTCAAAATGAAAAGGTTATTTTACTTTAAAAAATTAATCATACTTTAATTGTATTTCGAATTATCAAAATCAACACCACTTTATTTAATTAAGCACCACTATGATTTGTTGAAATGATACCATCCTTATTCTTTCTCTTGATCAATTATGGTGTTTTATCTAAAGATTATCAAGGTACCCATTTAATTTACAAATTTTCATGAATATATGATAATAATAATGATTTTTATGAGATTTATGTTGAGAATAAATATTTGATATTTTATGATATTTTATATTTATTAAACATTAGTTGGTGAAGGGTGGATCTTTTTGAAACCAAGGATGTGTGGTTGTGTTATAAATCAATTATGGGTGGATATATTATTAACCAATAACCGGTGGTTACATTATATACTAGGGAGGGGTGAGTCTATTATATCTCTCTAATGCATTGGGTTCATCAGAGATAAATTTTTATTAAATTGGTAATTCCATTTTTAAGAGTTATTTGAAGAAAATGTTCTAAGAGACCAAAAGGTTTTCTTTGTGATTCTTATGGTTTATTAATAACTACATTGATTAATATTGAAATCACATAGTATATAAATAATAACTCTCATGACTATTTAATCTGATAAAAATTTATTCCATGTTTCATGACTGATGATATATGTATAGATAGGTATAGATATTCTCATTTTAGGATCAACAATATTGATTAATTCATTATATCATTTTGAAATTTTTATGCTCATATATGAAATTAAGTTGTTAATTATTATCTTTAAACATACATAGAACCTTAGCTCAACCTTCTTATATTTCGTCATCCCCAGGTTATCAATCAATCATGAAATTAATTATTTATATAATTGTTTCATATGGCTGAGGATAATGACCTATTATGAAATGAGAAAATATTGGTATATTGGGAGAAATACTCACATGATGTCATAGGTATTTGTTATATTAGTGTTTTTTCCAATTCTCCAAAACTCTAAACCTAAAAGGTCCATGGTTATATAAGGGTTAAATTTTTTTATTTCGATGTTTTGACTTTTGGGTAGTGAAAATTTGGTTACCTTCATTGGTTTAAAACACATAAAAAAGTTTTTATGATTTTAGTAATGGATCCTAGAGTGTAGGTTCAAGGCTATTGTAGTTGTTGTTAGAGCAGGTCTTAGATAACTTCATAGATTTTGATGTTTTCAAGAGAGGTTATCTTAAGAGATATGGATAAAATAATTATTTTATGAGAATCAGGGTGATAATAAATTCGATTTCATAGAAACTTGTTTAGAGGTTTTAAGCAATGAGATCATAAAAGGGATAATGGCTTTTTGAAAGAAGTTTTATTAGGTTAGTGTTTATATAATATTTCGATTTTAATTGAATTATTTATATAATTTTTTTGTACTTATGTTTTAATTTATTTATGAACATTATGGGTTATAAAATCATAAATATTGGGGAAATTAATGGAAAACATGTTTTATCATATAGATAACCATTTGAATGAAAGGTGATTTTTTGACCAAGTGATTAATGATATTTCTAAAGAAGATCGCTATATTTTTGGTCTTCTAAGATGAATGGTATGAGATAAACATTGATATTAAAAAAAACACTTTAACGTTGAGGTTATTATGGTTATTCAGTAAATAGGGTAAATTATTTATGTAATTATTCAGTTTAAACATTGGTCATTACTGTTAAATATTAGTGATTAATGTATTATTAAATTTTATAAAATATTATTCATTTTGGGAAAAATCATACAATATGTTAAATAATTTGGGTTTGGTTAATTTAAAAATTTAATTTGAATAAAATGAAAACCCATTTTATAGTTATTTGGTCCATTAAAAAGATTATTTTAGGGATTCATGCATTAAAAATTCATCTTTAATTCTCATTAGGTGTAGAAAAATATCCAACTATGGTGGAAATTGATCCAAAGGATAACATTATAATTATTAATTATATGTATTTACTTATTTTTTAATTTTTTTTAAGTAATTCATTAACCCTATGAAAAGTATCCAGAAAATAATTAATTTATCTTATTATATTTATATTTGATTAATCAATGGAAATTTAATTCATTAAATATTTATAGTTTTTTTGTTAACTCTCTCAAGATCATTCACATTATCCTGATCAATGATCGCTATCATTTTCTATAATTATTTGAAATTTTTTATTTTCTTATATGACAAAAATCTTTACATACCACCTATGATATCCTACTTGGAAACCTATTATGTTTTATTCCAGATGATATTCATACATCCTTTTCCTATTATCAAGTGGATGTTTTATTGATCGTTTTACATCGTGGGTTTCTAAAAAAGGTATTTCAAAATTGTTAACCATTGATTATCAAGATAAAAATAAAATTTATAGAAAAAAATATATTAATGAGGGGATAATTCAACATCACAAGATTTTTAAAAAAGTATCTTTTCTCAATAACATACAAGACCCACAACACCTAGTTTAAACGAACCCTGAAATAATATTATTTTAAATATAATCATTATAATTTAGAAGATAAATTGGTGGAAATACATATTATTAAATAATTTAGGATATATATATATATATATATATATATATATTTCATACTAAATATAAATATATTGATTAATTATTATTAAATATTATAACAATTCATTGTAAATTAATTTTATTCATCAAAAATATGTTTTGTTCAAAAAATATTTTTATTGATTTTTATGAAACAATATCAAAATTAAATTATAAAAATATAACAAAGTTTATTTTATTAAATTAATTTAATTTTATAAATCATCATATCATATCTTACAAAGGGTGAAATTTTCATGTTTTTATGAAAATATAGATTTTTATTGAATTGTAAAAAATAATGATTTTAGTAAAAATGTCAGTTATTTTTAATGAATTAATTAATTTAAAAGTTAAATTTTTATAATATTATTTAATGTTACATAATTATTCTCTTCTAATATTTAACCAAATTAATTTTACAAGTATCATATATTTTTTTGATTTTTTATTTGTTTTTTTAGGTTTAAATATATATTTTTCAAAAGACTATTTTAATGTGAATATATTTTATTCATTTGAATTATTTAAAATAATCCATATTAAATAAATATTTTAAATATTTTTATATATTATATATTTATAAATATTTATTTTAATTCAAATTTTGATTATTACTAATCACAGAGTTAGTATAAAATCACCTATGCATGAAAAATACACTGCTTAAAAACCGAATTTTTCATCATCTGTGCATGTTTAATTTTAATATAAACAATGAATATTATATAAATTGAATTATTAAATATAGAATCAATATTTTTAATCATTAAAATTTATACTTTTTATTAAGAATAAAATTATTTTTTTTCATAATGAAAATGGAATGTAGTAAAAATCTTTTACAACTGTTATGGTAAAAACAGATTTAATAGGGTGGGAGACTAAAATGATAATGGTTAAAATTACCCAATAGAAATTATAAAAATATTTTATATCAATAATTTGACCTTATCATGTTTTATTTTGAAGCAGGTTCCATTTCGGTGCATTGTAGAATAGAAAAACATGGGTAGACTGTTTCTTTCAAAATTTACAAGTCTGCCAATCACATTACTTATAAAAGGAAACCTCTCACCTATCCACTCCACAACTTCAAATACATTTTTATTGACTGATAAAAACAAAAATATCTTTATTACATCCATATCCACATCCAATAATCCATAGTTTTATCAAAAAATTTCCTAATAAGGTTGTTGGTGCTAACCTATGGAGGTTGTTTGAAGTAGAGGTATCATTTGTAACTGAGAATTTTAATATCATTTCTTCTTCCACATACATAAAATATTCCTAAATAAGGATGATATAATAACCCTAGTATCTAAAATATAATTTTATATTATTATGTTAATTTAATAACATTAATATATATCATCTTCTATAAAATGGGAAACGAAATCATCATTCTTTTGTACGGCGGGCTACTGCCTCAGGAACAGATGACATTTATTTTCATTATCACCTATATTGTCTTCTTATAAATGTGGATTTAAAGTATATATATGATATTTATAACATAATTATATTTATATAAATATGATATAATAGATATATTCTTACAGTAAATTTTTTATGGGATACAAAAACATCACTCTTGTGAATGGAGGACTCACCTCATGAGGCGTTGTGATTCGGTTTTCAATAACATTTTTCACATAATGTAATAAGAAATTATTTAATAAATTTATTTAATAAATATGAAATAATTATTATATTAATTACATAATTATAAATATTAAAATATATTATACTTTATACTTTCTTACTATTTCATTCATTGTAATATTATAATGTCATTCATGCGTATGTGTCGACTACCGCATCCATGAAGCGATGTGATTCAGATTTCTTGAAGTCATAAAATGAAAGACATATAATTATATTTATTGAAATAATATGATATTTATGATAATTTTTTCATTTTCCAATGATAATATAACACTTTAATTCTTTAAATAATGACCATTTAAAAATTGAAATGTTACTTATTTGTATGTAAAAACTACCATCTCCATGATTGTATCAAAGTTCATCTACCATAACCATATGTTTTTATTGGTTTTAAAAGAAAAATATATTAATAAATATTTTATAATTACTAATATGTATGTGATTTAAGAATGAAAATTTTGACTATGTTTAACACACATAAGTCATTTTGAAATAATAAACTGAATGTCCTCAAAATACTCAATGTAGATTTAACTAGTTAAGTATTTAAATGTGCAATTAAAATAAATAAGATAATTGATATATTTATAATTTATAAAAAAATAGGAAAGTTAACTAATAAAATAAATAATTTAAATAATATTTTTATACATGAGTTATATTATATTCACAAAATGTTTGGACTCAAGGTAAGGCACTTCATCTCAATTTTCCTCTATTGAGGAATATTTTAATATTATTCACCTTATTTAAATAACATGGTGTGTATACTACTCATTTCAGTTTTAAGATAATGATTTATTCTTACATAATTTCATTTTATGTTTCAATTTGAATTATTTAATCTAAATGTATTTGTGTTTAAAGTTACAAAGTGTTAAATAATTTCATAACACAATTTATTTTCATTGGGTTATATTATGTCAACATTGTCCTTGATTTTCTATGAATATGTTTGTAATGAGTATCTACTATATTATTATCTTGTAAAAATGAATTATGGGGATTTTAATTTGATGCACATAATAAATTCATTATCAAATTGCCACTATGTTTTTATGATCATTGTAAGGGTTTATCACCTCAAATCATTTTTGGATATATGTTATGTTATTTACCTAAATTATTTTATGAAGTGTATATACTACCCCTTTAATATGTTATATCATAAAAAATTCTTATTTATAATATATTTAATTTATCATTTTATGTTTTTATTTTTTAGGGCCTACGATTGGAAAGTTAACAATGTGGAAAAGGATTTATGTTATAATCAAATTTAATTTTGGAATTTCTCATGTTGGAGGTTAATTTAGAGGAAATAATGTAAAATAAATTTTCTAGAACATCATTTTTTTATCATCTCTTTTTCAATGTGTTTCACATTTTTAATTTTAATTTCTATTTCCTCACTAATTGATTAATGAAATATCAAGAATGGTATTTGTAATTTATACCAATATTGTATCTTTATTTTAGACAAGGAATACATTTTCTTCCATATCAATGTGTTCAATAATATTTTAAAATGTGTTCTTTTACAAAAATATTTTTTTATAAAACATGGTTTTCATGATCTTTCACTTATTTTAAATGTTTATATTAAAATTAACCATCATAAGATTTTCCAAATCGGTCAACTTGACTCCCATTACAAAATGATTAAAAATATAGATTATTTTTAACATTCATAACAGAACATGTTTTTTTATATCTAAGACCCATCAATGTTTTTTGTTTTATATGTATGTATAAAAATTTATATTCAAAAGAAATTATTTCATTAATATTTGAGTAAGTTTTAGATCATTAATAACTGTTCTGAAAATATAATGGATAGTTTTCACATGAAATTTTCTATGTGGTATTTAAAAATAATTTCCATTAAATATAACACCTTTTATGTTTACTGAAGGAGAAAAAGACTATTTTTATAAAAAAAACTGTGATATTTTTATAGTGTTACCTTGCATCATCATCAACAACCCTTGATGTTAGTTATTCAACATTGGGATATGTTTAAATGATACCATAAATATTCTTTATCTGGATGACTTATAATTGTTTTGTGATATTTTCAATGATAGTATTTCTATTCCATGAGATAATAATGTTATGAAAATGAATAATGATTTTTTTCTATGAGTTTTATGAAGAGATTCAAGATATCATTTTTTTTATTATCTTATGGTTCTTGAAAATTACTTTATTTATGGGTGGTTCCACTATATACTATTGAGTTTTGGTTCTATTATAAACCAAGGATGAGTGGTTACATTATTAACAAAGGATGGATGGTTATGTTATAAAACAAATATGTGTGGTTCAATTATATCTCTCCAAGGGATTAGGTTATATAGAGATGTAAGTCGATCATATTGGTGATTCCATTTGTAGAAATGATATAAAGATGATGTTCTATGATACCAATGTTTTTTCTTTATGCTTGACATGAGATTTTATGATTCCATTGATTATGATTGATATCACATGGATCATTATTATTTTTTCTTATAACTATTACCCTTGATACACTATTATTCCATGTTTAATGATTGATTATTCAAGTATTTATGGGAATGGACATTCTTAAATTATACTCATGCACTTTTAATATGTCATCATACCCTTATGATCATCTTATTTTCACTGATTAAATTTAGTTTGTAATCATTATTTTTATCTTTATTGAGAAGTTAAGCTAACCCATCCTATGTTTTAATTCCAAGGATATAAATAATAATGATAAATGAATTATTTATATAAGTTATTTAAATAAATGAATACAATGACAAATTTTAGAATAAGAAATAACGGATTTGGTTGAATAAATCATCACTTGAAGTGAATGGAATTGTTTATATAAGATTTTTTCTTAATTATATAAAACTATAATATTAAGAGATCCATGAGTATGTAAGTGATCTAATATTTTATTTTTATGTTGTTTTTTTTTCGATGGTGAAAATTTGTTACACTTTATTTGTATCCCATCCAAAAATATAATTTTTTATTATTTTAGAACCAGATCTAAATTGCAGGTTTTGAGATGTTATATGAACATTCCATTAGAGAATAACCCATGTTAATGAAATTAATTTTATAAAAATTTCATTATTTTATCATAGAATAACTCATGGAAAAGAAACAAGTTTAATAATTAATATTCCATCATAAACATAAAACATCCATATAAAGTATATGGATGGTATCATCCGATCATATACCTAGTAAATTACAAGTAACATGAAAGGCTATTATCATTAATGAATATAAATATGAAGAGAATATTATAAAAACATTATTGAAGAAAATAAACATTACATTTTTAAATCACATATTTAAGAACTATGAAAATATAGAGGAAAAAAATTTATTTGAAAAGATGCATATAAATATTTAAAGGAATATTAAAAGTAAAGATTATTTATTATGTTGGGAAAATAGGTTAATATTGTTAACGTTAGAAAACATGTCCTCCATACTTTTCTAAAAAAAATTAAAAAGTACCATGTTTTAAAAAAGACATGAGGATTACATTCAAACCATTTTTTAAAATTGACAAAATCATTAAAAATAATTTTCAAAAATTATAGGGTAATATTAAAAAAATATCCCTAAAACATTTCCAAAATACATTAATATAAAAAAACAGTTTTTTGACTGATAAAAGAAATAATGATGATTATTCTTAAAAACTCATTTTTAGTATATTTCCCACATAAGGTGGGGATAATGAAATAAAAACATGTATTTTAATGAAATAAAATATATTATAATGAAATTAATTAGTATATTGAGATGTATATATTGAAGTTTCATCATCGGAGGGATAACTATAATTAATCCTTAAAAGTAACATGATTATGACATAAAACCCTTACCTCAAAATCAACTTGCTTCGAATGAAATATGGTCTCTAGTATAACAAATTTAAATCAATTTTAATTCTATATTATATTTATGTTTTTACTTATAATATAATATATAATACCTTTATAATATTTTTTTTATTTTATAATAATTCTTTATTAAAATATTCATTTCTAGATTTTAACTATTTTATTTATCATGAGTATTTCAGTTCAGTAGTTTCAATAATTTCATATTTATCATAGTTATATATTATATGAAAGATTAATCATGATATAAATACTATATATATTTTTTATATTCATATTTAGAGTCATCTATAAATTTTATATATAGAAAAACGAATTACAACATTCAAGGAGATGATAGGTCTTACATACAAATGAATGCTAAATTATATTTTTGAAAGAGGGAATGAATGAATGGTAAATATTTATTTAACTCTAAAAGAAAATTTTTATGTGATATATGTCATATATATTCATATAATTCATCCTAATTACCATCTATTTAAAATATAAATGAAAAAGGAATCACATTACTTCATGGAGGTGGTACTCCACACATATACATGAGCGATTTTATCATTTCCCAAATGATTAGATGGTAAGAAATTATTAACGATATAATCATTCATGAGGTATAAAATTTTCATAAATATAGTATATAAATATCAAACCCGTGATTATAACCATCCATGAAATATGGTTATAAAAAATAAATTGTAACTCTTTGAAGGATTCATATATATATATATATATATCATCCTTGGAGTCCATTGATGCCTCATCATTTCCGATTCTATCAATAATTTCTTAGTTAAAATAGTGTCATCCATTAGTGAATTATTTTTATAGTTCTATTTTTTTATTATAGGGATTACATTAGTTCACAATTATGCGACTTCTTGATAGTTATAATATCATAGTTAGATTTTCATAAGACGATGACTTCATTCAGGCTGACTCTAGTGCCCCTCACAACTACTACGGTTTCTAGTTCATTCTATTTAGATGGACCTACTATTTCCACCTGAATAAAGATACCCCAAATACAATTATTTGGATTAGTCTTCCAGAACTCCCCCACAATTTTCAATATCATTTGATTGCTCAAATTCTATAAAATATTATTAGAGAATGTCATTATTAGAAAAATATTATAAGATCAATTAATCAGCCCATGTCTACACGAATATGCATTGAAGTCGATCTCTCAAGAATGGTAGTAGAATATATATTTATTTATATTAAGGAATAGTTTCTTTATAATAATCCTATAGTCTTAGATTGATGGATCGATTTACTCTCTTAATATAGGAAAACATGTCCTTTTTTTTCTAGGTGTAGGTGTGGGGTGAACACCTTCGAGAAAATTGAGAAAAGATGAGGGAGTAGTGGCAAGGGTTTGGTTTCTGTTTCTAGTTTAGGTCCAAATGAATAAGATGAAATTGGTGATCTTATTGATCATATGAGTTTTTTGGGAGAAGTATGTTCTGGATCTCAAGAGGGAAAGGAGATAGTTATGGTAATGCCTGCTATTTTGGGAATTGGGGAAATAAAGGAGGTCTCCATCCAAGAATCATAGATAATTTCCTCTGATATAAATGTTTCTAGCATTTTTTATATATTGAAATGTGATACGGAGTGGTAATATACTGTAGGGATTAAGGATCTAATAAATGAATCTCTGGTGGTGACCAATATAAAGGTGGTGGACACAAGAGATTGAGGATGATATAAATGAGTGTTTCAAGTGGTTGGTGAGGAATATGCAATGGCTAATGAAGGAAATGAGGGATGTATTAATGTTTCATTCAGGGGGAGGTCGAATAAGATTAATTCAATGAATAATGTTAGTAACTATTTTGAAGGTATAGAGGATGAGTTTTTGATAAAGGATCAAGGGAATATGAATAAAGATGCAATGTGAATCCAAAACAAAAATACTAGAGAAGAATATATCTACTGATAAAGGATTTTATAGGATAGATTCATATATTGATACATCTATCCCAGTTTCAGTGGATTGGTTTGATTATGTGCTCGAAAGAGGCCTACACACCCAAATAAATAATAAAGGGTGGAATGGAAGAAGGGGTTGAAAGGATTAAGGGACTTAAGGAGCTAAAATATGAAAAATGTGAATAACTCTAAAGGGTGTTGAGACTATTTTCAGTTATATAAACTGATGGAAACAAGTTTAGCCAAAATAAATAAATAGGTAATAAATAAACCCATGATTCATGACCATGTATTAAAAGTGAGTTTAAATCCTCTGAGAAAAATTCAAATGGTGAAGTGTGATGTGTTGGAGGTCATTATTAATCACAATGAAGAAATAATTGACGAGGAATTTTAGGTGAAGTCTTCACATGAGTAATTTTAAAAGAGGACCAAGAGGCTAATTCGAGTGAACTATAACAATGAACAATGTTTATGGATTAAAAAACAATATCACATCTTGATATTTGGCTTTAATGAATGGAAGGTTAGCGTAGAATAATTTATTTAAACCTAGGAAAAGGTGGCCTATAATTTTGAAGACCGCATCACAGATTATTCGGACATGATGGTTTCTTCTCTCCAATGGATTCTATATATAGGTAAGGTGTTAATAGTCTTAAACTTCATTTCAATGATTTAGTTCTTTCCTATGGTGTAGTCTGATTTCAAGTTGTATACATGGAAGGTATCCCTCTTTTCCAAAAAATTTATTTTTATAATAAAAATTTTAATTTTTAGAGATATAGATGGTACTCAAGATAGTAGTCTCAATGTGGTGTAATGAAGTGAGGGAGGAGGATCTATTTTATAATTCGAGTGAGGAGAAATTTTATATTTTCTCAAAATATTAAATTACAATAAATTCATTAACTAGAAAAATTCCTCCAAATATACTTGTATTATAATTTAAAGTTGTATAGTGTTTTCATTCCAAAATGTTATATAATTTATCCATGTTCCTATGTCATTTAAAACCATATCATATTGAATAACGATTACTAAACCAATTTTAATTTTAACTATAATGGCAAATATTTCAATATTAATGGTTTTAGTAATTTATTTACAAGGTAAAAAATTAGATCATAAATGGATAATTTATGACTTTTTTTACTATATAATATTCACAATGTCTAATTTTAATATTTTTAATATTTTTATATAATTTAATAAATTATTGTTGTGATAAAATATCATTTTTTTTTAATTTTATCATTATTCAATTTTTCGACTTTAATGACATAAATATAAAGATTTATTTCTTATATAATATTTTTAAAATCTATAATATTATATATACACCTATAAAATTCATGGGACACTATAAATTATTCAAATTAAATCCCATTTAATAATTTCAAAATCTATTATTCTATTTTTCCTTTAGCTAAAAAAATATGATCTTTGTGTTGACTATGAATTTATAGTAATTATATAATACATAATAATTTGAAATAAATTTACATAATGAATAAAATTTTATTATTAATAAATTTAATATTACTTTTTGTTTATTAATTTTATTTTCCCTTATGTAAAAACATAATTGAAATTTAATATTAAGATAATGATATTTTTTAGCATTCTTAAATTTAAATGACATAAAAATAATTTTCCTAGAAAAATATACAATAAACTAATACAATTATAGACTAAGGTGATATGGTTCAAATTAAATTAATAAAATAATATTTATTACGAAAAAATCCGACCTTATCACTTAAATTTAATCTATATTAACCTAATTTACACGTTAATATGGTCATAAAAATTTTCCACGGTTATTATTCATATTCATAAAAAATGGGGATATTTAAAAAATTTAAAAATCATGATTGTAAATATATATTTCATTTTATCTAATTCAATATCTATAAATAGTAGAAATTAATTTTAATTTTATTTTAAAAAATGTGACAAAAAATATTTTTTAGAGAATTAAAATATTCAGAATAAAAATTTATTTATTCTTATCATATACCTATATAAATATTTATTCAGTATTTACAACATTTTATCATTTATGTAATTTATAATTTCCATTAAAATATTTCACCAAGTAGTAATTAATTTAATTTATTAATATTAAAATATATTATGCACAAAAAACCGTTTTTATGAAAAAAACAATAGTTGTAATTTAAAATATTTATTTAATTATATTCATTTTATAAATAATTAATTTATTTTATAAATTTTTTCACCGTATATTTTTGAAATTCTAGTTTTTACTATTCATACATTCCAATCCAATGGCTAAGCGATAACATATGCATAGTACTGTAATAATGTTATGTGGTTTGTCTAAAAATGTTCTTCCGTGTAATACAAGATATCGAAGAAATAAAATTATTCAAAGAGAAATATTTCATGAAAACTCAATGTAACACCCCAAGATTTCATAGTACGTTGTTTATTCAAAGTAATGCAATAACTTTCACTACACGCACCACTGAGTTCTAGCGCATCACAACTTACCAAACTAGCCATTAAAAAGAGGTTATGAATTGTATTAACTTAATTTTGAACATCATATAATCATTATAATTTCAGAATCCATATTATGAGTTTCTTATACATAATGTAAGAACAAATACATTATTTATTTCAGATAAAAAAAAATATTTGTCAATAAATGCAATTTTATCGCCTTTTAAATGATAAAACGTTTTAAATCTAATATTATAAACTTTTATATATTCAATTTTAAAAAATAAATTTCATCTTTAGAATCGGGACCTAATAATTTAGTTTCAATATTTTTTTTGTTTTTCTGATAACTTTCATATTTGGTTGAATAGTGAAAAATACTATATTTTAAAAAAAAACTTTATTTATCAAATTAATTTATAGTGTTTAATTATAAATTTTATTTTTTTGGAAGTATAATTTGATTATATTTTTACTCTTTAATCAAATGTTGGTAATTGGAATTAATTTCACATTGAAAATTTTCATAAACAAATGTCAATTTTTGATAGTTTTTATTGATTAAAAACAGGCTATTTGTTTTGACAACAAGAATTAATTTTAAATTAATAAATTAATCTTCTATGTTTTTAATTTGGTAAAATAGACTTCATTTTTGGATTCAGAATATCAAAATTATCCTAGGGTGAATTTTTGGTATTTTTCTGTAAACATTCAATTTTTGATGAATAGTGAAAAAAACTAAGTTATCATTTAAAACCAAATTTTTATTTAAATGATTATTTATTTTATTTAAATTAATTTTAGGTCAAAATAGATACATAATACCTAAAAAATTTCAATGTAATTCATTGGAGTCAATTTATAATAATCTCATATATATAAAAAAATTTATAGAACTTTTCACCGTCTTTTACCCACATCTTTGGAGAATTTGCGAATTCACATAAAACTTAATTTTACCACTTTTATGAGTGGAATTTAAAAAATCTGAGAGACACGATTGATATTAGTATGTAAAATGTTGTTTAATAAGATAAAAAAAATTTCTTGAATAGTGACTTTTTACTTTTATTTACCATGGTTAAAAGTAAATAGGGTAATTAAGGGTAAAAATGATATTATTATTACCCTAACACATGTCCTAATGCAATTAGATAAGTTTAATACGACCAAAAACAACCTTAGGAATAAGATATGACCCTTTAGGTCCACTTGGATTAGATTAAGACAGTTATTATTATTTTATTTAAAAAAGAGTTAAAAGAGTTAAAATAAATGTTTAATTACTAAAACATTTTTAATATAGTGTTACACATAAGATAAATTCGACTATAAATATTACTTATAAATCTAAAATGATTTCCTATAAAATGTTATTTTATTTATAATTTTTAGAGATGAGATAATTAAATTTATTAATGACACAATGATGATGTAGTAATTACCTTATTAATGAATGAATCAAAATAATGGTATTATAAATATTAAAATAAATATAATTTAAAAATTTTTTATGACATACAAGAATTTTATAGTGTAATCTGACATTATAGGATTGATTCAATTTATTTAATTTGAAGTAATCATGTTGTTATTATTTTAACAAAAAAATCAAATAGTGTCAAAATTGACATAAAATAGTTTTTAAAACAAATATTATATTGTTAATTGATATAACGGTCCAAAAAATCTATGGTTCGGCCAAAATACTTATATAATAATATATATGACATTAATGAACCAATTGGGGTTCGATTCGCAGTATATAGTAATTTTATTAACCAAATAGTGTAAGAATATAAGAAGACACTATAATAATTAAATTATTTAACATAGAGTTAAATCTAAATTATAAGGTTAAAATGGTAACCTAAACTTGACTAAAACCTATAAGTTGAGAGGATTTTGATCCATCCCCACCATATACTCTATATAGGTCTATTTTGAGCCATTATAAACCGAATATGAATTTATACTAAAATAATATTTTATGTTTTTCAACGATTCTCTCACCACCTTATAAAAGGGAACTTCCCCTTATCTCAAATTCACACCTCCAAATCCATTTGGCTCGGCCAACCCCTATCCAAATATCCTCTCAACCATCCTAAATTAATCCTAGAGGCCTTCCTTTTGTCAAAAAGACAACCTATGGATCCATTTTGATCAAATAAAAAGGAAGAACCCGAAGAAGAGGTAATGATTTCACCACCCTCTTTCAAGTTCACTTATTCTTCAACTTAATCTTTTATTTTTTTTTTGTATTATAAAATAATAAATCCAGTATCTTATATATGATATGATGTTATTATAAATATGGAACAAGTATATTCATTATTATATCTATCTTATGAATGATAATGTCACCATGTGTGCGTACGTACGACATACCGTCTCCACGTCGGGTGTAGTTTATTATTCAAAACTACGTTATTTGGATGGATATAATGATCAGTAATATGTATATAAATATTTAAAATAACATGATAATGACTCTGTAAAATTAATATACCATCCAATTCCACACCATTAAAGAAATGATATTGTCACTTGAGCTTACATACAGATTACCATCTCCATGACGCGATGAGATTCATTTCCATGTTCACTATTCATTGATGATTATAAAAATATATTTTATTAAAAAGTATGTAATATATGACATAATAATTATAATTGAGATATATATATTTATATACTTACATATATCTTATTCAATTAGTTTTATTCAATATGATATGAAAACAAAAACAGCATTTATGCGTACGTACAGACTACCGTCTCCATAAACTATATTTCTCATTTCATAAATACGTCTATTATACATATTTATATTCTAAATAAATATGATATATAAATCATTTTCAATATTCTGTAAGTATTTAAATCTTGATCTATGTGATACAATCAAGAGTAACAAGTTAAAACATGTACAATAAAGAAAGTGATTATTAACTGAAATGTTAATTTAACATTGTAATTATTATTAAATGGTTAGCATAAAGTCATAAATGAAATAGGTATGATATCATAAATATTAATATGGTTTTGGTATAATTTAATAACATACTACGATCTCCATACAGGAGGTTAAACGTACCCTCTACTAAAGGAATGTCCAAGGTAAGGGTTAATTCCTCAATCTCATTATTATTCGAGAGTGTTTATGTCTGAGTATTTACTGGGACATTTTTATAATCCATGTCCATTTTTCATGAAAATGATTTGAAAATGAATATTTTAAGGATTTCTAAAATTTACTCATTACCAAGATCATAATTTTAAATGTTTTAAAGATTTATCTTTCTAAATCTTTTTAATTAATGTCCATGTTTTCAAAATGATTTTAAGGATTTATTTATATGGACATGAAATTTTTGAAATGATAATTATTTTCAAAATTTTTAATGTGGTATGTGAAACTTTGATTTAGAAATTTCTTTTAAATTACTTCATTTATAAATGTGTGACTTTTAAATGATTTAAAAAAATTATATTTCTCTCAAAAACTTTTACTCATCATTTTCAACAATGTCAGTATCCTTTACTAGATATTATTTTTGATTGAGGTTGACTTATTATAATAAAATCTTCCATATTGTATTAAATGAATTATGATATGTTTGACTGTTGATGTTCTATGTTTATACCATTCATGGTTTATGGTTAATGTATTGAAATTTTTTATTATACTTTTAATACAAATGTTTATGTTATGTTTCATCCTTTTTATATGAGGAATGTAGTAAACATAATACGTGATGGGTGGAGCCCAGTATAGCTCCTTGATGCAACAGTAGGTCTAATGAGACAAACTAGTGTCTTGGAACAAGGCCTTGGAAAAAAATTTATTTGTAGTCTTGGCACGAGGCCTTAACTATGTGGTAATGATGTCTGGCGTTAGGAATTCCCTCATTTTTAAATTAGTTATTACATGTGATTATTTGACTAGTAGAATATGCATGTGAATGTTTATATGGCAATGTTTGATTTTTTTTTCATATTATGATCATGTGTATGTTTAAAAAGGCTTTTTTTATCACACATCTTTCCTTAAATGTTTATAGCGTCCTCAAAATTATTTACCTTTACTGAGCATCTGAGATAACCCCTTTATTATGTTTTATTTTCCCAGGATTCCAAGAAGTGTATTATGACTGATAAGAAGGGTTAGGTTTGATGATTAATGGAATTATTAAAGGATCATTTATGCTGTGTTTTATTTTCTAATGTGTAATGTAACGTTCATGTATGTAATCTAATTTCCAAGACTACTAAACTGATTGGTACTTTGGGACTTGATTCCTTGTAATCATGCCAATGTATTAAAATAATATACCAACTCTGTGTAGCTGGGGTCGGGGCATTACAATTGGTATCATAAGAATTTTAGCAATAACCTTGGAAACTAGAGTTAGAAAAAAATTGATTAGAGAACATATACCTAAGATAAACATTGATGATTAGTATAGAAGAACATCCTATAATTTTGATAATGTAGGGATTTTGTGAGTTTTCCAAGAAAATACATCCATATCTAGATATGAGTTGGTAGAGGCAGCTTTGCCACAGATGTACCTTGGCATAAAACCCAAAAACAATGCTTTGAGCGAGACTTGAACGGGAAATGGTGCATGAAAATGGGCCTTGCGGAACTCTTGGTTACGACACTCCCAGGGGATATGCTTAGGATAATTGTCATTTTACTTACAAACGACTATGAAGGTTTTATGAGTATATACCTCCATAAAGAAAACATTTTTATGATTATGGATTATATCCATAAACTGTTCAATTTAAGTTAGGTATTTTACATGTTTGGAATTATGAATAGCGATTCATAAACTGACCTAGTTTATGCCATTGTTTAGAAATGGAACCCAGTATAAGGAATGAGAACTCAATCAACACATATGATCCAAAGAGTAATAAGGGTCATATCATTCATGGTATTAAGCCAAAATTTAGAAAGTAAATAGTCTCACATGTATTATCATCATATGAATAAATAATATCATGTGTTAATAAGATCAGTAAAGAATTATCTAAATCCTAAGGCATTAATGGGAAGTTAGAGAAGAAAAGGATGGTTGAATGAAAGTTGGATAGAGGTAATAAGGGAAAGAATGATTTTCCAATATGTGATAAATATGGAATGAATCACCTTGGTAAATTATTGAAGGGAATGTGAGTTTGTTATAAGTGTAGAGAAAAAGGACACCAAGTATATGATTGCAAGGGTAAGAAAAAGTATTCAAATGTAAAATGCTTTATCTTCAAGGAATTGATACACTACATGAATCAATATCCCATTCACAAGAGTATACCGCAAATGATGTCATTGAAAAAAAACCAAATTATTATACTACCTCAAATGAAGAAGAATGGCTAGTGTTCTTATGTTGTTATTATATAATTATTTCATTTTAGTGTTGTATCAACAGTATACTAGTTACATTAATTATGGACATAAATAAGGATTGTACTACAAGACTATTTTATTGAATATTTGAGATGATATGGTTCTAAGAAAAGTGAATTAATAGTAAGATACACTTTTTGGAAAATAAATGGTTGAAAGAAAGGTAATCCTTAATTTGGTCCTGATAATGAGGTAGTAATTTTGTAATAAGAGATGGTTGAGTTCGGTAATTCAGGATGTTGCGGTGTTGTAAAAGAATACATGATGAAGGTGTTCACATGTTATTACCTGACAAAAAGGATCCTTATTATGTTTAACTTCTTTAAAAACATTGGAATGAGAGTTTGGATATAAGTATTTTGAATAATTCTAATGGATGGAATGGATTATGTGTAAAATGGGATACTATTGTTAAGGTTATTTTTGGATTTCCATATAATGGACAACCAGGAGGTCGGGAGGCAACCTGTCACCTCCGGTAAGGCCGTGAGAGTTGAACCCACAACTGAAGGGAGGAAAGGGTGTATCACCTATTTCTGACCCACGTGATGTCCTGGACTAAATAATGAAGTTTTTTAAAGGGTCTGATATGTTAATAATAAATTCATTAATTTTGGAACCCTATACGATTAGGATAAACAATATATATATATATATATATTTGAAATCTTTTAGAGTGAAAGATGAGTTTGTGGTAGGAATTAGTTGAAGGATGAAACTCTACTAGTTAATTAAATAAATATATATATATATATATTTCCCTCTTATTTTATGGATAAATTAATTATTAAACATTATGGAATGGATCAGAAAACAAAAATATGTTATCCTAATACCTTACGTTTTGTTGAACCGATTGTATTTTAAATCATTATTGATTGGTGGCTTTGAGGCCCACAATTCTACAATTGATTGTGATTGATGAAGTCAATCACTCCCTATAAATATTTATGTTTTTCATCCAATAAAGTGTCTCTAATTTCCACCAATGTTCTCCTAATAGAGATCATAATTTGGTGGTGACTTTTTCATTCCCTTTTCCTCTTATTAAGACTAAATTTAATTAACCTAATTTCCGATGTGGGTTTTCGCACAATGGTATTTTCTATTTTCATTTTTTTATTTTCGAAGAACAATTTCAAATTGTGAGGATTCAGTTTATTGAATGAAGGAATAATGTAACACCACAAGATTTCATAGTACATTATTTCTTCAAAGTAATTCAATAACTTGCACTACACGCAACATTGAGTTCAAGCGCATCACGACTTACCAATCATGTCGTTCAAAAGCAGTTATGAATAGTATTAACTGAATTTTGAACATTATATAATACATACAAATTTAGAATCCATATTATGAGTTTCACAGATATTATTTTAGAATAAATTCATTTTTTCAGATAAAAGAATTATTTTTCAAAAAATTCAATTTTACCACCTTTTAATGGAGAACCATTTTTACATTCAATATTTGAAAATTCTATATATTCAATTTTACAAAATAAACATCTTCTTTAGACTCAGGACATAAGAATTTAGTTTCAATAAATTTTTGGCGTTTTTCCCATAACTTTCATATTTGGGTGAATAGTGAAAAATACAATATTTTAACTAAAAACAACTTTTTTAATAAAAATAATTTATAGTGTTGACTTATACATTTTAATGTTTTGGAAGTATAATTAGATTATTTTTTTACCCTTTAATCCAATGTTGGTCATTGTAATTATTTTCACATTGAAATTATACATAAACAAGTGTCAATTTTTTTGATTTTTATTATTTCCTAAAGACACGCTATTTGTTTTGACAACAAGAATTAATTTTAAATTAATAAATGTAACTTATATGTTTTTAATTTCATAAAATAGACTTAATTTTGGGATTTTCAATATAGAAATTATCCAAGGGTGAATTTCTTTTATTTTTCTAAAAACGTTCAATTTTTTATGAATAGTGAAAAAACACTGAGTTATCATTTCAAACAAAATTTTTAATTAATTAATTAATTATTTTATATAAATTTATTTTAGGTCAAAATAGATACATAATTCCAATATAATTTAATTGTAATTCAATGGAGTCAATTTATAATAATTTTAGATATATAAAAAAGTTTTATAGAACTTTTCACCGTCTTTTACCCAACTCCTAAGAGAATTTACAAATTCAAATAATTCACAATTTTACCACTTCTATGAGAGGAATTTCAAAAATCTGAGTGACACAGTTAATATCAGTAAGTAAAATGTGTTTCAATAACATAAAAATAATTTTTGGTGAATAGTAAGTTTTTACTTTTATTTACCACATTTAAAAGTAAATAGAACAATTAAGGGTAAAAATGTTATTATTATTACACTAACACATGTCCTAATTCTATTTTCTAAGTGTAATTCGACCAAAAACAACCTTAGGAATAAAATATGACCATTTAGGTCCTCTTGGATTAGATTAATACATTTATTATTATTTTATTTAAAGAAGAGTTAGAAGAGTTAAAATCAAAGTTTAATAACTAAAACATTATTAATATAGGGTTATACATAAGATAAATTCAACTATAAATATTCATTAGAAATATAAAACGATTTCATACTTAATGGTATTTTATTTACAATTTTTGGAGATTAAATATTAAAATTTATTAATGACACAATGATGATGCAGTAATTACCTTATTAATGAAAGAATCAAATAAATGGTATTATAAATATTAAAATAAATATAATTTCAATGTTTTTATGACATCCACGAATTTTCTTGTGGAATATGACATGTTAGGATTGATTAAATGTATTTTTTTTATATAATCATGCTGTTATTATTTTAACAATAAACAAATACCAAATAGTGTCAAAATAGACAAAAAATAGTTTTTTTAAAAAATTCATATTATTATTTGATATAATGGTCCTATAAATATATGGTTCGGCCAAAATAAATATATAATAATATATATGACATTAATGAACCAATTTGGGTTCTATTGGCTATTTATAATAAGCTTATTAACTATAATTTAAGAATATAAGAAGACAACGGTAAAAGTTAAATTATTTAACTTAGAGTTAAATCTAAACGATAAGGTTCAAATGGAAACCTAAACTTGTCTAAAACCTATTGGTTGAGAGGATTTCGACCCATCCCGACCATAGCCTGAAAATAAGTCACTTTTGAGACATTATAAACTGAATATGAATTTATTATAAAATAATATTTTATGTTTTTCCAAAAGGTACCTGTCACCCCTCTTATAAAAGGGAACTTCCCCTTCTCTCAAATTCACACCTCCAATGCCATTTGTCTCAGCCAAACCCTGCCCAAATATACTCCCAAATATCCTAAATTCATGTTAGAGGTCTTCTTTTGGTCATAAATCCAACCTAAGGAGCCCGTTTTATCAATTCAAAAGGATGAACCTGAATAAGAGGTAATGATTTCACCACCCTCTTTCATGTTCTCTTATTCTTCCACTTACTTTTTCATTTTTGTTTCCATTACAAAATAATAACTCCAGTATCTTATATATACTGTGATGTTATTATAAATATGTAACAACTATATTAATTATTCTATCCTTCTTATGAATGATAATGTTACCATGTGTGTGTACGTACGGATTACCGTCTCCAAGCCGTGGTGTAATTTGTTATTCAACACTATGTTATTTGTTTATGTTTAATGATGAGTAATATGAATATAAGTAAGGAAAATAACATGATAATGTCTCTATAAAATTAATATACCATCCAATTCCACACCTTTATGTAAATGATATTTTCACTCGAGCGTATGTACGGATTACCGTCTCCATGACGTGATGAGATTCATTTCCACATTCAACATTCATCGATGATTATAAAATTATATATTACTAATAATTATTTAATATATGATATAATAAATCTAATTCAGATATATATATATATATATATATGTACTTATATATATATATATTATTCACTTCGTTTTGTTCAATATGATATGAAAATAAAAAACAACGTTTATGCGTACGTACAGACTACCGTCTCCATAAACCATGTTTTTCATTTCATAAATATGACTATTATAAATATTTATATTATAAAGATATATGATATATAAATCATGTTTTATATACTGGATGTATTTAAATATTTATTTAAGTGATACAGTCAAGAGTAACAAGTTAAAACACGTATGATAAAGGAAGAGATTATTAATCAGAATGTATATTTAAAATGGAAACTGTTATTAAATAGGTAGTATAATGTCATAAATGAATCATGTATGATATCGTAAATATTAATATGGTTCTATTATAATTTAATAAAATAATAATATCTTCATACATGAGGTTAAATGTACCCTCGACTAAATGAATGTTCAAGGTAATGGTTAATTCCTCAATCTCATTGTTATTCGAGATTGTTTATATGTATGTATTTACTCGAAAATTTTTATAATCCATGTCCATTTTTCATAAAAATGATTTCAAAATGAATATTTTAAGGATTTGTGAAAAGTAATCTTTTTCATGATCTGAATTTTAGATTTTTTAAAGATTTATCTTTCTAAATCTGTTTAATTAATGTCAATGTTTCCGAAATGATTTTAAGAATTTATATATATGGATATGAATGTTTTGAAATGATAATTATTTTCAAAAGTTTCAAATTGGTATGGGACACTTTGATTAAAAAATCTCTTTTAAATTACATCCTTTATAAATGTGCGACTTTTAAATGATTTTATAAAAATGATATTTCTCTTCAAAAGTTCTACTCATCATTTTCAACTTTGTCAGCATATTTTACTGGATATTGTTTTTGATTGAGGTTGATTTATTATAATAAAATCTTCCATATTATATTGAATGAGTTATGATATGTTTTACTTTGGATGATCTATTTTTATACCATTCATGGTTTATGGTTAATGTATTGACATTTCGTATGCTAGTTTTAATATGAATGTTTATGTTATGTTTCAACTTTTTCATATGAGGAATACAGTGGACTTAGTAAGTGACGGGTGGAGCTCGCTATAGCTCCTCGATGAATCGGTAGGTCTCATGAGACAAACTAGGGTCTTGGCACAAGGACTTAACAAAAACATTGTTTGAAGTCTTGGCCCGAGGCCTTGACTATGTGGTAATGATGTCCAGCGTTAGGCATTCCATCATTATGAAATTAGTTATTACATTTGATTATTCAACTAGTAGAATATCCATGTGCATGTTTATATAGTAATTTTTGATTTCTTTTTTCATATTATGATCATGTTTATGTTTAAAAAGGATGTTGTTTTTATCACACATCTTTCCAAAAATGTTTATAGCTTCCGGTAAATTATTTACCCTTACTGAGCCTCTGAGATCACCCCTTTCTTTTGTTTTATTTTCCCAAGATTCCATGAAGTGTATTATGAATCATAAGTATGGTTGAGCTTAAGGATTAGTGCCATTCTCAAAGGATAATTTATGTTGTGTTTTATTTTCTAATGTGCAATGTAACATTCATGTATGTAATCTATTTTCTAATACAGCTAAACTGACTGATCCTTCGGGACATGATTCTTTATAATCATGACAATGTATTAAAATAATGCACTGATTCTGGATAAATGGGGTTGGGGTGTTACACTCAAGATGTTACATTCTACCCCACATAAAATTATTTTTACACTTTAAATACATTACTCTGTTATAAATTGATAAGGATAATCTTAGATCATCACATCCTTAAATTCCCCATTTCTTTCTTAAATTAGAAGTTTTTCCGCATCACATTAGATATCTGAGAACTCTTATATTGTATAACATTATATTGACGATATAGAATCATTAACATTTTTAGATCATATGAATTTTCTAACTCTAGTGGTATGACTTTTTAGTTTTGTGCATGTGAAGGATAGGGTATGTACTTACTTAGGAAAGATACATGGAAGACATCATGAACTTGAGAGACAATCAGTGAAATAACCTTTTGATATGCTACCATCTCAATATGATCCATAATTTCCAAAGGACTGATATACCAAGAGATTAACATACACTTATTTCAAAATATAATCATCCTTTTCTAGGGATATATTAATAGGAATTCCTTATACCCAACATTAAAATATATATTTTTTAGAATTATCAGTATAAATTTTATATCAACTATGAGATGCTTGGATGTGCTGTTGAATGAATCTAGCCTTCTCTTCCATTTCCTCAAAAATATTAGTTAAAAATTGGTTTAATTCTCTAAAATCATTCTAACATTTTAGGGTATTTCATTTCTTACCATATAGGGATTCATAATAATCAAATTAAATTTTTTAGTGAAAGATATTGTTGTATGAAAATTACCACAAAGGACTGTATTGATCCCAATAATCTTTTAAATCCCAAGAAAAATATCTCAACATGTCTTCTAGAGTTTGAATACATCTCAGGAAGACCTTATGTCTATGGAATATAATCAGTGTGGAAACTCAACTCTATATCAGGAGCTTGTTAAATTTGTCTTGAAAACATTGACTTAAAGCTCGAATCCGAATCAAATAAAATTGATAGTGGTACACCCTGACCTCATAACACTTTCATAATGTCTAACCAAGTTATTTGGTAAAGAAATAAATATTATCTAATGAAAATGAATTGTGGCGACTTTGTAAAATTATTGACTATAACGAAAATTGAATTATTATGTTTATATGTTTTGGGGATTCTAATGATGAAATTCCTGTTGATATTTTCACAATTATATTTAGGTATGTGTAATGGTTATAACATTCCCTTAAAATTATTTCTCTCAATTTTAATATATTGACATACCAGACACGAAGATATAAAATCTTCAATATCTACCTTTATTACATCTAAAATGAAATACTCATTCAAATATGTATACATGATTAAAATTCCACGATGAATAGAAAATGATAAAATATGAGATTTATCCATCATCTCATTGAAATTTGGCATCAATGGGAAATGTACATGGTTCTTAAACCTTATTATTCCATCATAATCAAGGTTAAACTCAAGAAAATTCTTCATCTTATTTTACAACACTATATCTTCCTTATGAAAATTTTTTATATTTTCATAGTTATATGGTTGAACATTCATTTGAGAAAGATAATATTTCTCCCCATCCATCAAGTTTTAATGGTCCATACTTTAAATTTCCACTGTTATTTATTCTCTTTTATCATCATATTAGATAATCAAGCATGAATTTTTAACTCAGAGAACCTTTCGCCTTGTTTTATTTCCCAATGTGCTAATATATTGAGAAGTAAAGATCATTTATTAGCTCCAACCATATTCTTTGGTTTATGTTCTTCTTTTTTTTGAGTGAAAACCTATTTTAATGTTTTGTGATCAGTATATGTGTCACAAATTTCTCTATATAGATAATTCTCCATTGTCATTAATAAAAAAATTATAGGAACTAGCTCAAAATACACATTTGGGTAATTTTTCCCACAGACCTTCATTTTTTATGTCAAAAAATTTATAACCATATCATTTTGTTTTAGGATGAATACTAGTCCCTTATTTGGTGCAATAATATAGATTAAAAACCATTCTCCACTATTGGGTAGTGTACGGATATGTGTGAGGACATGCCTTATCTTTAGATTCTTAAACAATTCCTCACATTAATCTTTCTAAAGGAACTTATCTCCCTTAAAAGAAAATTTTTGGGGGTGGATTAGATAGCCAAAAACAATTCTCCAAAGAGAACCGATAATATCCAGCAAAACCAAGAAAACTATGGATCTCAATCATAATGGCTGGCCAGGTCCAATGTTTAATAACTTATTTCACTGAAGGGTCTACTAGTATACTGTAACTTGATATTATATATACCATGAATGAATCTTTTGAAATCCAAAATTTAGGAATGGTAAAAAATTTATAAAATTTTTCTTCCATCACGTCTTCAAAACAACTCTTAAATAATTTTCATGCTCTTCCTTTAACATTTAATATATAAGAAAATCAACTATCAAGGCCATAACAAACTAATCAAGGTAATATTAAAATATTCAATTCAGTAAACCCATTATGATATGAGGGTATTATTAAGAAAAAATGGAATCACTATAAATTCATATTTTCCATATATTTTGTGGAGTATTATCTTAAGTATATCATACTTCTCCACCCTCAATTGATGATATCCATTTGGGTATCAATATTAGAAATGTACTGAGAACTTCATTTTTACCAAAAAATTACTCAATATGAGGTATAGAATAATTTTTCATGATATTCATATTGTTATGTTTCAATAATCAATGTAGATTCTGATTGATCCATATTTATTTTTAACAAATAGAATTGGTGAACCTTATGGTGAAAAATATGGACCAATGAATCCTCTATTTAAATTCTCCATGAATTTCTTCATAAATTTTCAAAACTCAATAGGGTAAATTCTATATGATGTATTTTAAATAGTTATAGAGACAATTATGTGTTCAATTGAAAACTAAACATTAAAATTTAGTGTAGGAAATGAAATTATTCCCAAAAGGCAATAATAAACTACCACACAATAGGAATATTTTTTATGTTTATTTTATCCCCAACCATATGAGATAGATTTTAATTTTTAATTAAGATCCTAAAGCATATTACTTGTGTAATTTATTTAAATAGTTTACATATGTCATCACACTGATAGAATTTCAAAATTTGGTTCAAAATATCAAATGTAAATTCCCTTCCTTGAAAATTGATTTGGTATTTATATAAATAAATCAAATATAACACAAAAAAACATTGTATTCTGCTTGTGAAAGAATAATTTTTTTTTGAAACTCATTCATGTAAACATCAAATAGATAATAATAATATAATTGGGATGATATTTTCAAACCATTATAGGTTTTTACTACTAAATCAACTTCTAATTTTTTATGTTTTATTGTGATACCTTTATAAAATTATTTATATATAAAAGTGTGGTTAGATCTAGAATCTAATAAGACATTGCATGTTTTATATGGGATGTTATGTGCAACATTAACCACATTATTATCATACCCTCATAAAAAATAGTTACCACAAGAGATTCCCAAGTTTATCTAGGAATAAGTGGTTGTTGATGTTAATCATTGTCAATAATATTTGGGAAATGTAATTGGTTATTATGATCCCATTATCCATCCATTTAGAAAAATGGAGTGTGGTTAGTGAATTCTATGGTTCTTTTTCTCAATTCACATCATTTCATAACTTATACCTATCACTTCAGAATTCAATTTCACAAAGAAATTATTTTATAACCTTGAATCATTTTCCAATTCCCTAATGAATATTTACACCATGTTTTATTCCACACGTACAACATAATGGAATGTCCGTCTTCTCCTCTCTATGGTTTTTAGAGTATCCATTGAATTCAATTTTTCTTTTCTTGTCAAAATCATGAGACTAATGGGTAATTCTAATATCCATACCACCTTTATAGCACATAGAATGATTTTTAATAGATAAAAATGTCTGTTATGGATAACAAACTCCGGAGACATGGTTTTAAGAGAATAAAGAATCAATCATCCTTAAATTTAGGTTAGATGATACTTCAAAAATAATAGCTCACAAGTATTTTGAAATTTTCATCAAAAGTACCAACATATTCATCATACATCTACTACATCTCCAGAAATTCCTTCTCCTTTTTCATAAAAACAATACTAGAAAAATAGTTATTGTAAAATAAGTTTTAAATGAACCCCACTCAATAAATTTAATTTCTTATTATTCTATCATGTTGTTGATATGTGTCCATCACCGATATAATTCACTTTCCAAATGAAAAATATCAATGATAAATTTACAATGTTTTGAAAATTAAATAATATAAAAATATTTTCATTGTTACTAATCCATATATTAATGACTAGTGTATCAGTGGACCCACTTCAAGTACATTGATGTTGCCTCATGAATAACTCAGTAGAACATTGTTTTCTCATTTTATAATTTGGAAGCTCAGCATGATTCATATCTTCATAATGTTGGATGAGAAAAAAAAATGTTTCATTCCATATCCTATAATATTTAGTTTATAGAGATGAAAATCATTTCATTTTTCATCATGTTCTGCATTAAAACGATTCATTTGGGTTCTACCCATTAGCTAAAACCAAATTGTTGCATGATAATCAATAATCATAGTTAGAAACACGAAATCATGAAAAATAATTTATAAGATATCTAAATTATAACTCCTTATTCTATGAAAACAAAGCTTTATCCTTATCCATTCATAATCACTACCAAAACATTATGATTTTATCTTATACATGTACTTAACCCTCATGTTATTCAAATTTCTTCACATGCTATATTCAAAAGAATAACAAAAACCTGCACTAATACAAACTTTATAAACCCATAACTTTTATATATAGACATAAAAAATTAATATAAAATCATTCATTTCATAATATAATAATCCATGCAAAAAACCATATAGATCTAGTATCATTGGAAACATAGAAATATATACAACTGATCAATAATAGTTCTAAATAATCTCCCACTAATATCTATATAACTATCACCCTTCTTAGACATATCAAATATAAAACCATTCTTCACAATAGGGGAAATTTAATATAAAATAAGCTGATCATTAATTCTTAATTTGGATAAAAATAAAATATCTATGATCACATAGTCAAAAAATAAGAAAATGGGTTTGATAATATTAGACTAATATTAAAAAACCATATTTTTCATATCATAGATCATAATCACGAGTCATGGAATAAATCTAGTTAGTTTACTAGGCTCGAATGCCAATGGATTCAATGAAAATGATCCATGAGTGTATAACAATGGCATAAGATAATGAATTTTGGCATACACATAATCCTAAAAAATAAACACCTTCGTAGTAAAGTATCATTTATAAGACTATCATAGTAGAATTGGTTCACTCCCAAAATCATAATAGTAGTCTAGTTCCCACCCATGGATAAAATTATCTGTAAAATACCATACTGAACAGGTTAAATCACAATTCCATTCCTATTTATCTCATGAGATAGCCATCTTTATACAATTAATTAGAGGAAGATATAGGTCCCACCCATCACATAATTAAAATCATAAATATGTGTTCCAAAAGATGATAAATCATTATTCATATCATAACCCATGAAATGTAATGGGTTCCATAAACATTTCATCATTTCATCGTAGTATTACCTATAGAAAAATGGATTTCATAAAAATATTTTAATCATAAAATTAAACCATCCAGGGAAGGAATAAGGATGATATACTAGTATCATATCCCCATTAAATTCTAAGAAATATCATTGTTTTTTCATTAATGAAAATAAATAACATCAAAATATCATTAAAAAAATTCTAGAGAAAAGTAACATTTCAATTATTGAAATCCATTATTTAAAAAAAATGATAAAAATGAAAATGAAAACATTTTATTTTAAAATAATAATATAAAATTTTAATTGAATATTAAAATAAAATATTATTCATGAAGGTGAAAAAATATTTTCATGATGAATAAGTTATGAAAACATTTATTCCATACTTTTGATTGAAAAGTAACGAAGTACCTCATTTGACAAATTCAAAAAATATTCATTTGAATTTTTTTAAAATATGGTTAAAATTGACTTTAAAAAATAAAAGGATAATATTAAAAACCATATTTAAATTTTTTTTATAAAACATTTAAATGTAAGAAAATTGTTTTTTGACAATCAGGTGAAATGAATCCTATTTTACTTAAAAATTATTATCAGTATCTTGGCCTAATTTGATGAGTAAAATTGAATAGAAATATGTATTTTCATGAAATTACCATAGGAAAGGAAATACTATCAGTACATCGAGAGGTATATCATAATATTTTATCATCAGATGTGTAGTAATAATCAATCCCATTTAACAATGAGAATATGACAAAAAAACCTGACCTAAATTTTTTTTTCATTGAAAGCACTATAAACTACTAGAAAATAAGTTTCAATTTTTTATAATTATATAACAGATTAATTTTCACGCTTTTAATTTCATATATGATCCATTTATGGCACTTCAACACCCGCTTTTATCAATAATTTCTTATTAAAATCATCATTTTTGGGAGTTAACTATTTTTCTTATCGTGAATATTTTAGTTCAGTAGTTCTAGACCTTTTACTTTTATCATGGATAAAAAATATCCATAATATTAATAATGATATAAATATAATATATATTTTTTATATACATATATTTATTAATCCATATATTCTAGTGATAGAGAATGAATTAGACTTTTCATGGAGATGGTAGGTTGTACATATGCATAAACACATATTTTTATTTTTCAATGGATGGATTGATATAACGGTAAATAATAATTAAAATTTAAAAAATCATTATTATATGATATATAATATATATTTTTAAAATTAATTATAATTACCATACAAGTAAAATATAAATGAAAGATGAATAACATCACTTCATGGGGGTGGTTTTCCACAAGTACACATGAGGGATGTTATCGTTTCCCAATGGATTGGATGGTAAGAAGGTATAAATGATATTATCCTAAAAATTAATATTTTTATCAGAAATATCATATATAAATATCAAACCATTTTAATTACAATCCATAAAATTTGGTGATGTATAATTAATTGTATTGGTATGCGGAGAAGGTTAGTCGTATGTATACAAAAGAGATACTTTCACTTCTATATTGATGGAAAAGGGTGTACAACAATGTTTTAATAATAATTATAAAATTTAATAATATTTTAGATAATAAATTAATTATTTAATGATTAATACTATAGAATTATAATATATAAGTAATAGTACAAAATAAAGTGATCAGTTGAGGTGGTAACATGTTATTTTAAATTGTTCTATTAGATATCCTATAAAGGGATCAAGGGATTGTCCTTTAGGAATAATAGAACCTCTAGAATATTCCTAGAGAGGTATATAATTTTAATTTGTATATTTTTTTGATCTAAAATGCTTAATGGCGTGTAATTAAATAATACAGGTTCTAATTAATAACTGAGGTGATGGTCATTTTTGTAATTTCCCAAAATATGAAATTATAATAAATTTATTATCAAGAATAATTAATCCAAAAAAACAAGGATTTGAACATACGATATGATATGGTTTTAATAAATCAAAAAAATATAATTTAGACATGTTAATATTTTATTCCAAACATTATCGTTTTGATTAACCCTTAGATAACCAAATTTTAATTTTTACTATGAAAAAAAAAATTCAATATAAATTGTTGTGATTTTTTACCTATAAGGTGCCAATTCGACCATAAATGGGAATTTTATGATATTTTATACCATATAAAAAAATAATTTTATCAATTTTTTTATGTTGTTTAAATAATTTATTTATATATTATTTTTATAAAATATAATTATTTCTTAGGTTGGGGTTTTGGAGTCCACTTTGTTAATGGGTTCTTCACTCCTTTGAAAAAATATCACCAGTTTCTCATTTTTCCACTCTTCATCATTGGTTAAATACCTATATCTTCACCTAAATATCCTCTATAGTTTATATTATTTGATCTTAGTGTGGTCATGGTGGCGATGTTGTCTGGAACACTAGTCGGTGAAGTGTGTCCAACATCCTGGTCTCATGATCCAGATATTTATAAACCCTTTTAGACATTTTTTCATATATGGATTTGAGGATTTGTGTGATGAATAGTCATAGATAAAATAGTCTTGATCTCAGGTTTTGGTGGATGTGTTCTATGTCTTGTTGTGGGGTGGCAGGATCTAGGTAGATGGTGACTCGGGTTCGTGCGGGTGTACGAGGTTGGTGTTGTTTTGATGTTTGGAAGTAAAGAATGACACCAATGAGGAGGCCATGAAATGAAAACACATTTACTTATTTTTTGGTGGATTATTCTTCTCATAATAGGATAATTTCTTTTTTCAAGTTTTTTTTGGGACTATGTTTGTAATTATGTGTAAGAAGTATTTATGATGTTTGGAGTTTTTCTTGTTAAATTTTGATAGTAGTGTAGATTTTTTCATTTATTACAGGTTAGGATGCTTTGAAAAATGGTTGTGTATGCTAATTAACATAATTAAAACATCATTTTATTGATGAATGTCCCCCGAATATTTACTATAAATAGTTTTTTCTTTCTAATTTTTACTAGCATTAGGTTCACAATGATGTGAGTTCCTCAAAATCCTTGTCAGGTGGCCTGATCAACAAGGGGGTAGGTGTGATGGATCCTATCATAGGGTACTCATTCTACATGTTTTTATATGTTATTAGTTATCTTGTACATTTTTTTGGTTTAGTATGACAGAAATATTTGGTGGGGGAACACGTCATCATTAATTAAAATAATTGTTGCATTATCTTTTAGGGGGAATGATATTTTCATTTTACTTATATAGAAATTTGATTCTATTTAGACATCAAGACCATCAATACCATTAGTTCCGATTATATTTCGGCTTCGTAATTGTAACACCCCAAGATTTCATAGTGTGTTATTTCTTCAAAATAATTCAATAACTTGCACTACACGCAACACCGAGTTCAATCACACCATGACTTACCAAAAAAAGTCCATTCAAAAGAGGTTAAGAATAGTATTAACTAAATTTTAAACTTTATATAATCCTTATAATTTTAGAATCCATATTATGAGTTTCTTAGACATAATGCAAGAACAGATTCATTTTCAGTATTGCACTTTTATCAAGTTTCAATAGTGAAACCTTTTTAAATACAATATTTTAAACGTTTTGACTAAATGAGGACATCAAAAAATTTAAAATGAAACATCCCAAGCTTCCACGGTACGCTTTCCTTTGAATAATACAGTAGCGTGTGTTGTACGCAACTTCGAGTTCTAACACACCACAACCAATCAAACTAGCCATTATTAATAGTAATACCTACCTTTTAAAATTTTAGAAATTTTATCTCTCAAAATGGACATCATTTTTGGATTCGGAGTATCGAATTTAGCCTAAGGTGAAATTTTGGTACTTTTCGGATAACTTTCATATTTTGATGAATAGTGAAAGTTACTAAATTTTAATTAAAAACAACTTTTTTAATCAAAATAATTAATAGTGATAAATTATGAATTTTAGTGGTTTTAATGTATATTTAGAATATATTTTTACCATTTAATATAATGTTGGTCATTGGACATAATTTTACAATTAAACCGAACATAAACAAGTGTCAGTCTTTTGATAGTTATTATCTTTTAAAAACACGTTTTTTGTTTTGACAGCGGGAATTAATTTGATATTAATTTCAGCCACTTCTGTGTTTTGAATTTAGAAAAATGGATTCCATATTTAGAATCAGGATGTTCAGATTGTGTAAATAGTTAACTTTTATTTTTAGACATTTTGAATAATTACTGCGGTAAATATTTTATTTATCATAGTTAAGGGTAAATCTGGTAAATAAGGGTTAAAAAATAATATTATAATAATAATAAATTACCCTAAAACGTGTTCTATCCTTATTGGTGGATAAATGTTCGACCATAGGCATCTTTGGGTCGATTTTGGGACCCCATGGTGCCACTTGTAGGTGATAGGGATACTTTATTTTAATTAAGTTAAAATGAATACAAAAATGACACAAGCATATATCTTTTAGAAAAACAATTTTTACATAGGGTTATATATTTTGGATTTTAGATTATAAATATTCATTAAAAATATAAAACAATTTCATACATAATGATATTTTATTTATAATTTTTAGACATTAAATAATTTAATTTATTTATGACACAATGATAATGAATTAATTACTATAATAGTGAAAAATTAAAATAATTGATTTTATAAATACCCAAATAAATATAATATGAGACTTTTAATGAATTAAACTAATTTTATAGGATAATATGATATATTAGGATTTATTTAATAGAATTTTTTTGAAGTAATTAATCTGTTATGAGTTTCACAAAAAGCAACTATAGAATAGTGTCAAAATTGACATAAAAGAGTTCTTAAAACAAATATTATATTATTAATTGATATTAAATTCCTAAAAATCTAAGGATCGGTCAAGAGACTTATATCATGATAGGTTCATCATTAATGGACCACTTGGGGGTCACATGGATGTATATAGTAATCTTATTAACCATATTATATAAAAATACAAAGAGACATTGTAAAAGTGAAACTAATTAACTTAGAGTTAATACTTAATGATAAGGTTAATATAAGTACCCAACCCTGTCTAAATTATATTGGTTGAGTTGTTTTATACCCATACCCACATTTAAATTTAAATAATCATATTTGGATCCATTAGAAACCGAATATGAATTTATTATAAACTAATAATTCTAGATTTTCCAAAGGTACCCCTCACCCCTCTTATAAAAGGTCACTCCTCCTCATTTATTCACACCTTGAAAACCTTTTGGATCGACAAAAATCTGCCCAAATACTCTCCCAACTTCTCTCACTACAACCTAAAGGCCTTAGTTTGATCAGAAAGCCAACCTAAGGATCCCTTTCGATCAAATCAAAAGGAAGAACCCAAAGAAGAGGTAATGATTTCACCACCCTTTTCTAAGTTCCTTTCTTCTTCCACTTATTCTTCCTTTGTTATTACCATTCTAAAATAATAACTCCAGTATCATATATATACTGTGATGTTATTATAAATATGGTACAACCATATTCAGTATTCTATCCACCCTTTGAATAACATGTCACCATACGTGCGTACGTACGACTTACCGTCTCCACGTCGTGGTGTAATTGTTATTCAATATATTATTATTTGGATGGGTATAATAATGATATGTAACTCGTGTAAATAATAAATATAACATTTTAATGATTCTGTACATATGATATAACAACCATTGATATATTATTTCAAAAGAATGATATTTTCGCTCGTGCGTACGTACGGACTACCGTCTCCACGAACGCGATGAGATTCATTCTCTATCGTATCCATTCAAGTATAATTATCATTTGATGATTTAAAAATGATGTTTAAGGACTTGATATCATTATGGATATGAATAATATACAACCTATCCATTACAAACATGTCTTACGTAACAAAACATATAAAAGAAAACAAGTAAGTTAACACCCGAAACAACGATAATACTAAGATATTATTATCAAATAAATATTAAAAGATCATATATGATATCATATTAATGTATATGATTCTTGTATAATCTAATAACAATTATTTCACCATTATACAGGAGTTTAACTTACCCCAACCAAGGAAAATTACAAGGTAAGGGGTTTTCATCTCACTCCTTATTTCTGTGAGATTCATGCCATATTTCCACCATCACCTTTTGTGTGGTGTATATACTGCCCATAATTATATTCTTTTTTAATACACTCTAATTTATGTGTATTTACATATTAATTGTATGATTCCTCTTTCATGGGTTGTATGTTTCATAAGTTACCAAATTGGTAAGGGTTATTTCACAATCTCTTCATTATCCGAGGTTGTTTATACGTAAAAATCTACTGGGATCTCTTTATCATCCACATCCACGTTTCTTAAAAATGAATTCCAAAACATTTTTACTATTTACTAGAATATGTGATAAAGTCATTTATACCCATGTTTGACTTTTTATAAGAGTTTTATAAAGTAATCATTCCGTCGTTTTCCAAACAAGGTGCTTTTTAACCTTTTTGACAAAATTAAGGTAAGAATGTTTTATTAACTTATACGGCGCGTGTGGCTATTTTCTGCCGTTATAAAATCGTCGAAGCTTCTCTTACAAGATAATAAGAATATTTTCAAAAAAAATGTTTTGTTTCACAAACATAAGAATCTTAAATGATTTCAAAATAGAAAGAGATATTTTTCTAAAATAGTCTTTATTTCATCTATGTCAACATCCATTGATGGATTTTAAGCTTATTTGATGTTGATTTATTATGATACAAAACATCCATATTTTATTGAAGGTTTTGCTATATTTTTGACTGTGGATAAGTTATTCTTATGTCACTCAAGGTTTTTTTTAGAGTATTGACATTTCATAAGTTATTTTTAATCAAAATGTTTATGTTATATTTCAACATTTCATTCAGATGAATGTGTTAGACAAGTATGTTCCGGGTTGGGGACCGGTAAAATTAAGCCCTCCGGTTTGGTCTCCGGTTATTAGAGGAACTCCGGTTTGGTCTACGGATATTAGAGGAACTCCGGGTTGGTGTCTGGTTATTAGAGGCACTCCGGGTTGGTGTCCGGTTATTAGAGGCACTCCGGGTTGGGTTCCAGTTCCAGTTCCAGTTAGCCCCTAGGTCATTGGATGAGGCCTTGACAAAGAAATTAAAGTTCAGCATTATGAATTCCATCATTATGAAATTGTTTACTGATATTACATGTGATTATTAGATTAGTAGAATATCCATGTGAATAAGTAAATGGCATTATTTTATTTTACTTTTCCCATATTATGTTGATGTTCAAGTTTAAAAAGCTTTTTTTTAGTTATACATCGCCTTAAATGTTTATTCTTATTTATGAAAGTTTCCACTATATTGTTATCCTTACTAGGCATTTGAGCTCACCCCTTTTCTATGTTTTATTTTTCCCAGGAAGTGAAGAAGTAAATTATGAATGACCTGCAGGGATATTATGTGGGGATATGAGTGTGGAATATGGAGACAATATGTTGTTGTAGTAGTTTTTCACTTTATGATGTAATGTAAGACTTATGAATATATCTAGTGTTTCCAAGGCTACTAAACCAATCGGTCTTTCGAGATTTGATCTTTCTTGTGATCATGCCCATGTTATGTAATAATACACCGACTCTGGGTAACTAGGGTCGGGGCGTTACAGTTGGTATCAGAGGAAGTTTAGTACAAACCTTGGAAGCTAGATTTAGATAAACTCTGATTAGAGCACATAGATTTAAGATGAATATTGAGGATTAGTATAGAAGTACTTCCTAGAATTTTGGTATTGTAGAGATTTTGTGAGTTTTCCAAGCAATACATCCCTGTCTGGATACGAGCAGGTAGAGGCGGCTCTGGAAAAGATATACCTAGGGGTAAAACCCGAAAACACCGCTTTGAGCTAGACTCGAACGGGAACTGGTGCATGACAACGGGCCTTGCTGCACTCTTGGTTACGACACTCCCGGGGGATATGCTTAGGATAACTCTCATTTTCTTTACAAATCATTATGAATGGTTTATGAGTATATACTTCCTCAAAGGAGACATTTTTATGATTATGGATTATATCCATAAACTATTTAATTTATGTTATGTGTTTTACAAGTTTGGGATTAGGTATTGTTATTCATAAACTAATCTAATGTATGCCATTGTTTAGAAATGGCACCCAGTAGAAGGAATGAGAACTCTAGCAATGCACATGATACAAAGAGAAAGAAGGATCATATATTTTATGGTCTTAAGCCATAATTTACAAGAGAAATAGTCTCACATGTATTATCGTCATATGAAGAAATAATATCATGTATTGATAAGATAATTAAAGAGTTTACTGTGTCCTATGGCTTTGAAGGGAAGCAATAGAAGAAAAGGATGGAAGAGAGAATGATGGATAAAGGGAAGAGGGAAAAGAAGAATTTTCCCATATGTGATAACTGTGGAAAGGAACACCCTGGAACTTGCCTGAAAGGAATGGGAGTTTGTTATAAGTGTGGAGGAAAAGGGCACAAAGTACCTGACTGAAAGGGTAAGAAAATGGTTTCAAATGTACAATGCTTCATTTTCAAGGAGTTTGGACACTACGCGAACCTTTTTCCCAGTCATCAGACTATGCCGCAAATGATGCTATTGGATAATAATCAAGTTATGTTACTACAACAGATGAAGATGAATGATTAGATTTCTTCTGTTGATTATGTCAATTGAGTGTTGTATCAACAATGTACTTGTTATAATAATTATGCAGTATATAAGGATTGTACTGCAGTACTATTTCATTAAGGACTTGAGATTGTGTGGAACAATGAAAAGTGACTCAATATCAGGATAAATTTGTGGAAAATATATGGTTGAGAGAATAATAAACCATAATATAGTTCTGATACTGAGGTAGTGATTTTGGAATAATACACGATTGTTTTGGATAAATTATATTGGATATTCTTGACTACCTTGAAACTGATTAATGATTTGTATATTCCATCATTTATGGGGTTGAAAACATTTTTGGATTGATGAAGTATATCCAGCATTCTATATGGAGTAAGGGAGCCTGAATGTAATCAATAAGGAATATGGTAATTCAGGATGTTTCAGTGTATTAAAAGAATACATGATGATGGTATTCATATGATATTACGGGGTAAAAAGGATCTACATTATGTTTACCTTCCTTATAAATGTTGGACTATGAGTTTGGACAGAAGTATTTTGGATAGTTCTTGTTTGGTTTATTTTGGATTGCCATAAAAGGACAACCCGGAGGTCGGGTGGCAACCCGTCGTGTCCGGCAAGGCTGCGAGACTTGAACCCGCAACTGAAGGGAGAAAAGGGTGTGTCACCTACCACTGGCCCACGAGATGTCCGGGATTAAATAATGTAGTTTTTTTTAAAAAGACATGGTAGATTAATTATAAATTCATTTATTTTGGAACCCTGTACGAATAGTATAAATATAATTTTTTTTACGTTCTATTATCTTTTAGAGTGAAATATGAGTTTGTGGTAGAAATTTATTAAAGGACAAAACTCTAATTATAAAGTAAGTATATCTCCTTATGATATTAGCCAATCTCATAAATAAATTCCTCAACATTAATAAAAGGAACTTAGAACAAAAATGTTGTCCTAGATGGTACCTTAAATCATCACTAATTTATGGCTTTGGGGTTGTTGGCCTTTTCATAGCCATGTTCTCTACCACTCACCATCAGATAATTGATGGTTATATTTCTCTTCCATATCTATATTTTCCTACATGGAACCCTTGTATGTGTTATTTTTTGTGATCTTCATACTTTCCACTCTTTATTTTAAATAGATGCCTCATTAATTCATTTTTCGATGTGGGATTTCAACTAAGATATTTTGAAACATCAAAAATGTGTTATCCCAATACCCTATGTTTTGTTGAACTGATAGTATTTTAAATCATCATAGATTGATGAGTTTAAGGACCTCAATTTTATACTTGTTTGTGATTGATGACCTCAATCACTACCTATAAATATTTACGTTTTTCCTCCAATTATATGTCTCTAATTCCCACCAATGTTCTCCTAATCGAGATCATAATTTGGTGGTGACCCTTTCATTTCTCTTTTCCACGTATTAAGACTAAATTTTAGTAACCCAATTTCCGATGTGGGTTTTCCCACAAATATATTTTCTATTTTCAACCTTTTATTTTCGAAGAACAATTTCAAATTGCGAGGACGCAATTTATTGAAGGAGGGGAGAATGTAACACCCCAAGATTTCATAGTGTGTTATCTCTTCAAAATAATTAAATAACTTGCACTACACGCAACACCGAGTTCAATCACACCATGACTTACCAAAAAAGCCATTAAAAAAAGGTTATGAATAGTATTAACTAAATTTTAATCTTTATATAATCCTTATAATTTTAGAATCCATATTATGAGTTTCTTAGACATAATGCAACAACAGATTCATTTTCAGTATTGCACTTTTATCAAATTTTAATAGTGAATCCTTTTTAAATACAATATTTCAAACTTTTTTACTAAATTGGGACATCAAAAAATTTAAAATTAAACATCCCAAGCTTCCACAGTACACTTTCCTTTGAATAATGCAGTAGCGTGTGTTGTACGCAACTTCGAGTTCTAACACACCACAACCAATCAAACTAGCCGTTATGAATAGTAATACCTACCTTTTAAAATTTTAGAAATTTTATCTCTCAAAATGGACTTCATTTTTGGATTCTGAGTATCGAATTTAGCCTAAGGTGAAATTTTGGTACTTTTCGAAAAACTTTCATATTTTGATGAATAGTGAAAATTACTAAATTTTAATTAAAAACAACTTTTTTAATCAAAATAATTAATAGTGATAAATTATGAATTTGAGTGGTTTTAAAGTATATTTAGAATATATTTTTACCATTTAATATAATTTTGGTAATTGGACATAATTTTACAATTAAACCGAACATAAACAAGTGTCAATCTTTTGATTTTTATTATCTCTTAAAAACACGCTTTTTGTTTTGACAGCGGGAATTAATTTTAAATTAATTTCTGTCACTTCTGTGTTTTGAATTTAGAAAAATGGATTCAATATTTAGAATCAGGATGTTCAAATTGTGTAAATAGGTAACTTTTATTTTTAGACATTTTGAGGAATTACTGCGGTAAATATTTTATTTACCATGGTTAAGGGTAAATCCGGTAAATAAGGGTTAAAAAATAATATTATAATAATACTAAATTACCCTAAAACGTGTCCTCGACTTATTGGTTGATACATGTTCGACCATAGGAATCATTGGGTAGATTTTGGGACCCCATGGTGCCACTTGTGGGTGATAGGGACACTTTATTTTAATTAAGTTAAAATGAATACAAAAATAACACAAGCATATATCTTTTAGGAACACAATTTTTACATAGGGTTATATATGTTGGATTTTAGATTATAAAGATTCATTAGAAAGATAAAAAGATTTCCTACATAATTATATTTTATTTATATTTTTTAGACATTAAATAATTTAATTTATTTAATACACAATGATGAAGTATTAATTACTATAATAGTAAAAAATTAAAATAATTGATATTATAAATACCCAAAGAAATATAATATGAAACTTTTAATGAAATAAACTAATTTTATAGGATAATATGATATATTAGTATTGATTTAATTTACTTTGTTCGAAGTAATAAATCTGTTATGAGTCTCACAAAAATCAACTATTGAATAGTGTCAAAATTGACATAAAATAGTTCTTAAAACAAATATTATATTATTAATTGATATTAAATTTCTAAAAATCTAAGGCTCGGCCAAGAGACTTATATCATGATAGTTTCATTATTAATGGACCACTTGGGGGTCGATTGGATGTATATCGTATGTTTATTAACCATATTATATAGAAATACAAAGAGACATTGAAAAAGTGAAACTAATTAACTTAGAGTTAATACTTAAAGATAAGGTTAATATAAGTACCCAAAACTGTCTAAATTCTATTTGTTAAGTTTTTTTCGACCCATACCCACCTTAAAATTTAAATAATCAACTTTGGAGCCATTAGAAAACGAATATTAATTTATTATAAACTAATATTTCTAGCTTTTCCAAAGGTTCCCCTCACCCCTCTTATAAAAGGGCACTCCACCTTCTCATTTATTCACACCATGAAAACCTTTTGGTTCAGCAAAAATCTTCCGAAATACTCTCCCAACTTCCCTCACTACAACCTAAAGGCCTTAGTTTGATCAGAAATACAACATAAGGAGCCCTTTTTATCAAATCAAAAGTAAGAACCCGAAGAAGAGGTAATGATTTCACCACCCTTTTCCAAGTTCCTTTCTTCATCCACTTCTTCTTACTTTGTTATTACTATTCTAAAATAATAACTCAAGTATCATATATATACTGTGATGTTATTATAAATATGGTACAACCATATTCAGTATTCTATCCACCCTTTGAATAACAAGTCACCATACGTGTGTACGTACGGCTTACCGTCTCCACGTCATGGTGTAATTGTTATTCAATATATTATTATTTGGATGGGAATAATAATGATATATAACTCATGTAAATAATAAATATAACATGTTAATGATTCTGTATATATGATACAACAACCATTGATATATTTTTTCAAAAGAATGATATTGTCGCTCGTGCGTACGTACGGACTACCGTCTCCACGAACGCGATGAGATTCATTCTCCATCGTATCCATTCAAGTATAATAATCATTTGATGATTTAAAAATAATGTTTAAGGACTTGATATCATTCTGGATATGAATAATATACAACCTATCCATTACAATCATGGCCAACATAACAAAACATAGAAATGAAAACAAGTAAGTTAACACCCGAAACAACGATAATACTAAGATATTATTATCAAATAAATATTAAAAGATCATATACGATATCATATTAATGTATATGATTCTTGTATAATTTAATAACAATTATTTCACCATTATACAGGAGGTTAACTTACCCCAACCAAGGAAAAGTACAAGGTAAGGGGTTTTCATCTGACTCCTTATTTCCGTGAGATTCATGCCATATTGCCACCATCACCTTTTGTGTGGTGTATGTACTGCCAATAATTATATTCTTTGTGTAATACACTCTAATTTATGTGTATTTACATATTCATTGTATGATACCTCTTTCATCGGTTGTATGTTTCATAAGTTACCAAATTGGTAAGGGTTATTTCACAATCTCTTCATTATCCGAGGTTGTTTATACGTAATAATCTACTAAGATGTCTTTATCATCCACATCCATGTTTCTTAAAAATGAATTTCAAAACATTTTTACTATTTACGAGAATATGGGTTAAAGTAATTTATACCCTTTTTTGACTTTTTATAAGAGGTTTATAATGGAATCTTTCCATCATTTTCCAAACAAGGTGCTTTTTAACCTTTTCGACAAAATTAAGGTAAGAATTTTTTTTAACTTATACGGCGGTTGTGGCTATTTTCCACCGTTATAAAATCGTCGAAGCTTCCCTTACAAGATAATAAGAATATTTTCAAATTTTTTTTTATTTCATAAATATAAGACTCTGAAATGATTTCAAAATAGAAAGAGATATTTTTCTAAAATAGACTTTATTTCATCTATGTCAATATCCTTTGATGGTTTTTAAGCTTATTTGAAGTTGATTTATTATGATACAAAACATCCATATTTTATTGAAGGTTTTGCGATATTTTTGACTGTGGATAAGTTATTCTTATGTCACTCATGGTTTTTGTTTATAGTATTGAAATTTCATAAGTTATTTGTAATCCTAATGTTTATGTTATATTTCAACCTTTCATTCAGATGAATGTGTTAGACAAGTATGTTCCGGGTTGGGGATCGGTAAAAGTAAGCCCTCCAGTTTGGTCTCCGGTTTTTAGAGGAACTCCGGTTTGGTCTCCGGGTATTAGATGAACTCCGGGATGGTGTCCGGTTATTAGAGGCACTCCGGTTTGGTGTCCGGTTATTAGAGGCACTCTGGGTTGGGTTCCGGTTACAGTTAGCCTCTAGGTCTTGGGACGAGGCCTTGACAAAGAAATTAAAGTTCAGCGCTATGAATTCTATCATTATGAAATTGTTTACTGATATTACATGTGATTATTCGATTAGTAGAATATCCATGTGAATAAGTAAATGGCATTATTTCATTTTACTTTTTCCATAGTATGTTGAAGTTCAAGTTTAAAATGCTTTTGTTTTAGTTATACATTGCCTTAAATGTTTATTCTTATTTATGAAACTTTCCTCTATATTGTTATCCTTACTAGGAATTTGAGCTCACCCTTTTTCTATGTTTTATTTTTCCCAGGAAGTGAAGAAGTAAATTATGAATGACCTGCAGGGATATTATGTGGGGATATGAGTGTGGAATATGGAGACAATACGTTGTTGTAGTAGTTTTTCACTTTATGATGTAATGTAAGACTTATGAATATATCTAGTGTTTCCAAGGCTACTAAACCAATCGGTCTTTCGAGATTTGATCTTTTTTGTGATCATGCCAATGTTATGTAATAATGCACCGACTCTGGGTAACTAGGGTCGGGGCGTTACAGTAATATTCTATTTAGTGATTCTATCATTTCCCAGTTATCAAAAGAGGTATTTGTTTCCTATTCAATAAATAGATCCTGACCCTGAACCACTAAAAACAATATATGAATCATTTTTAGGGGAAATATTACATAAAAATAATAAAATTCGATAATATAGTGATATAAGTCGAATTCCCTTCATCTAATAATAATTAAGATAAAAAATAATGGACTTATCACTAATTTTTAATCAATATTATCTTTATTTACAATTTACCAAGGTGATAAAAGTTACTGTAGTTACTATTTTTATTGAACAAAAATAAAATGGTCATATTCAAAAAATTTAATCCTCTTGATTATAAATATGTATTTAATTTTTTCTAATTTAATAACATTAAATTTAATAAATTTATTTTAAAATAAGTCTATAGTTTTTGAAAAAAACTCTTTTAAAAATAAATTTTAAGAATAAAACATGATTAATTCTTATCATTTTGTAATAAAATATTTATTGGATGTTTAAAAATATTTATCAGGTAAATAATTAAAAAATTAAATTAAAGTAATTCACAAATAGGGAGAGTTTTAATTTATTAATATAAAATTAAATTTCACAGAAAAATTATTTTTGTTGAAAAAAACTTCACATTTATTTTCAAATATTTTGTTAATTATAATAATTTGATAACCAATGAATTAATAATATGAATGTGTAGACAAAGTATTGTTTTTTATAGTTTGGTAATTACTGTCCATACTCACTAATAAAATTTCTAGGCGATAATAGGCGCATAATATTTATTAATGTTTCACGATTTTTATACAGTAATTGTTGTGTAAAACACAAGATGTTGAATAAATCAATTTATTTAAAGAGAATGATTTGATAAAAATCATGATTTGTAACAAGGAATTATTAATTTGATTGTTATTAGATAAATATTATTTATATCAATGTTTTCATTTATTATCATGGGTATAACATAGTTCTAGTTTCAAGTTGATTATGAATTCATGTTTTTTGCCTACTACTATTATAATATTTGTGTAATGTTTATTCTATAATCTCATTAGTTGTATGCTTTCCCTTACAAATAATTTTATGTAACTGATTCTTTTTTTTCCATTTCTATATTATATAAACAAAATTTTTACAAAGGAAATGTTTATAAGGATAACACCTATTGAATAATTATTGAAGATGTTTAAGACGTGTTATGGATTTTGTGGTTTCAAATATTATGAAAAAACTCACCCCATGATATAAAAAACATAAGAATTATTGGTTTATTATGAGTTATAATTATCTAAATAAATAAACCCAAAAATATCCTTGATATGTATGATATTTAATTAACCATTATTAAATTTTTTATTATGGATGGTTATAATCATACATTTAGAACTGGTATCAAAGAATGTTTGAACTGTATGTGTCTTTGAGCACTAGATTTAGAAGCATAGTCTTGGAGAATCAAATTGGGTTACAAAGAAAAAGATTATATTACTATTAATTTTATTAAGTTTCCTAAGATAATTTTAGGAAACGATATGTTATGGTCAGTTGCAATTTCAATGGTACAGATAACCCTTCAAATGATATATGATTATATTCTAGGGAAATAATGAAAATTTTATTTTTGGATTTTGATGATAGAAATTTAGTGAAAGTACTAGGAAAAACATTGTGTATAGGGGAAATAATGATAATTTGTTAAAAAAAATTTGTATGTGGGATTTCAATAAATTAAATATTCTTCTAGATTCATTCAAGTGGATGTGGTAATGATGTAGATTCATTTAGGGGTAATCACTTCAAAAGGATGATTGTTCCTAGATGTTATCTTCACTCTAGTGGATAATGAATGGGTATATTACTATACACCTAGTTAGACACACCCAATGGTTATGAATTAGTTAATAAAATTCCCTTTATAGACCATTATGATGGATTTAGTAACTATGTTGAAAAATTATGTCAGTGAACCTAATTTAAGAACGACGATGGATAACCAAGGATTGATTAATGAGAGTCGTAGGTTTTCCTTAAAGTATCATATGTTAAAAAAAATTCTTTCATAATGAAATGTATGGTTAGAATTATGTTATTATAATAAATTTGTTATATTATCATAACCATTTGGGTTTTAGTATTTAGTTGAAACAAGATCTCACAAAGGAATATGAGAAAGGTATATACCTCGAGACCACTTTTTCTTATAACAGAATAATGGAGTACACTTAAATGATTAATAATTGTAATAATTTCCTATTGTTATGGGAATAGTGAGTTTCCTTATATTAACTAAGATAGTGAGATTGATATTTTAATAGAAATTCAATATTGATACTCTTCACCAATATCATATATGAGAGATAATTATCGATGAAATTTTCATATAGTAAAAAAGTAATAATGGATTATGTAAAACATATAAGGATAATTCTTCAATAGTTTTTCATTAATGAGTTGAAATGACATACTAAATATTATAAATGACCATGAGAAAAAAATATGGAATGGTAATATTTATAGAGACTAAGATTTAAGAAAACATGTTTTTTATGAATAAATCTTAGGTATAATATATACATGATAATAATGTGATAAAGGGGTTTTTATTTTGAATAAGTATGTAAGATTGTAGTAGTAACATGGTGAATGATAATGTATTGATGATATTTTTGGATAAAATCATCAATTTTTTTGGACTATGATATAAACTGACTAGTGTGGGACCTTTCTTAATACCTTTTTATGGTTAAATTTAGAGTTAATTTCTAAAGTAATATACATCTATGTTTTAGTTTATTGAAATAGAGATTCATTATATTTGAGAAATATATTTTATTGAGAATATGTGATTATGGTATATGCATAAATGAAAATATTATTGTTGAAATTGTTACATTTTTTGAATAAATATTATTAACATTGTATACCCAAAAAGAGTATGGTAGATTTTCTTATACTGGATATAACTTGAATGATGAATATGTTAAGAATAGCTCCACCTATATTCTTCAATGATTAATAATGACAATTTTGGAGATGAAATTTATTTAATGGGAGAGAAAGTAACACCCAAATATCATAATATATGATTACCTTTAAATATTTCAATGTGTTTGATATCAAGCTCCGCAAGCAACAGTGATCCTAAATGAAACTATGATATTTTTATATAAAATAAAAATATTAAATAATAATTATTAAAACCTAGATGAAGAACTAGTATATGTGAATATGTGTAACATATTCAATAAATATTAATGTAAATAAAATAAATGGTACTTTTAATATCAATGAAAAACAATTTTTTTACTATAATGACTTATAAACCCAAATTTTTCTTATATTTGAATTTTCAATAATTATAACCTTTGAATAAAACATAAATTTAAATTTAAATAAACTTTTAAATAATGAAGATAAAATATATTGATACTATGAATAATGGATTACAAATAAATTAATTATTAATTTATAAGAAATAATAATAATTAATATTTAACATTTTTTAACGTTATTTTCCAATATGAATAGTTTTCTACTATATTATTAGGATATTATTTAAAAATTTACTTATAAAATTTTATAAATTTAATCTTAAAATATAAAAATAATTTTTAGATTAATCATAATATTTTGAGATTAGGATGAAATTTTGGTATTTTTATAAAAATAATGTTTTTAGGTGAAGAGTAAAAAATACCATTTTTATAAATACCAATACTTTTATGAAATTATTATTATATAAGTATCGATTTGAAAATCAAAAATACTTTTCATACAATAATATATGTATTTTATATTTGAATTTATATCTGAAATTTTTTTAATCTAAAAACCCATATTTGATATTTCAGAACATAATACTACTTTTTAAATAGTTAGGATTAATGAATTATACATTTTTATTTTAACATTAATTTTATCTCTTTAGTAATTTGAATCATATGATATATATTTATAATTTTAAAAAATTGGTCAAATTTATCTAATTAAATTAACTTTATTTTTAGGATAGGCATTAAGTTATGTTAGTTAAAAACTAGTTTCTACGGTAAAATATAAAAGGGTAAAAATAAAAATTCATAGTGATAATCGATTAGAAAAATATGAAAAATGTATATAATTTAGTGTATTAGATATATATAGCCTCATATAATAACTATATGATAAATCTTCAATTTTGGATCCACTTGACATGTTTAACATGTGCTCCATTAATATTAAGTTGAAATAATCACAAATATACCATTCTCACAACTTTTAAAAGGGGCCTCTCACTACTCCTCTAGTAAAATCCTAAAATAAAAATTTCATCCATAAACCCTTCTCATTTCTACAACCAAATAATACCATATCACTCTCTTTTGTTTAAGGTTAAAATATATTGTCATATTCCATCAATTTACAAGGGGTATACCAAGAGAATCACATCGTGCTCAAAGTGGGTAATAATTTTTATTAAAATTATTTCATTTATATTTATATTTTACAATAATAAATTTTCAATAAATATGTAATTAAACTATTTTATTTTTATATTGAATTTTATTATTCTATGATAATATTCATTAACCACATTTTACCTTCTCTATTAAAAAAACAAAAATTTTATCTATGCTTTGTACAAACTACCGCCTCAATGACACACCATGTTTTTCCTTAACCACATCAAAAGGGTTGTATAAAATAGAAATTTAAAATATAATTATTCTATTTATATAATTTTTATGATTCTGAATTAATAATCCATTTTACAACATTCTCTAGTTCTATGGAAAATGATATCCTCAATCGTGTATAAGTGTGGACTACCACCTCTATAGAATAATTTGTTTCCATTACTATTTTCATAAAATAATTAAATGGATGGTCATTGGAATGGGAATAATGGAAAATATTTTTTATGATATAATTGTGGTTTTTTATTACAAATTTGTGTACCTGTTAATGATTTCATCAAAAAATGATTATTTTTAATTCAACCATTTAAAATAGGGGAACAAAGAGGGTAATGATCTATTATTTCTATGTAATCAATTTATATAAATTACTTTATCTATATAATAATTTTAATTTCTAATATATAACACTAATAAATACTAAATTATATAATTATACTTATCTTATAATGATATTACCAAATAACAATGTAATAATTATCCATTAATCTTAGTATTATCTTATTTGGATTGGTTTAACCACCTACATGGACAATAATTTCATTTATATCATGAATGACTGTTAGAAAAAAATTATGGAATAATATGATATAAATATGTAAAAAATATTTTTTTGGTTGTGGTAATTATAAATTGACAGTTAACTCATTAACTAAGAAAACACCATTGTTTATTGAGAATCACCAAAACATTATCATTACTGATTTAATATTAATGGTTTGTAAAAAAAGTTCCATGTAATGAATTGTCTATTTTATAAATATAATATAATATGTATTATAGTACATTTATTTATCTATAAATGATGAACATCATAATAATAATCAATACCATCACCATTTTTTTAAACTATTTCACAGCGATAAAGAATACTCGCACCAGGTGTTGAAAATATATAAAAACTAAAAAAATTTATATGGATAAAATAAATGATAATTAACATATTAAATGGTAATATTTATTAATATGTTTATTGGTGATTGATTTAATGAACTTAATTTGTTTTGAATTTTGGTTAAAGTGCACAAAAAATCTGGGCCAATATAAAGGTTTTCATATCAAATTCCTCTCTTTGATAATCTTTGTATTATGAAGCTAATTTAAATTATATGGTATATGTAATAACTATTTGAGATTTAAGAAACTCCATTATCATTTAATCATTGAATATAAATTTCTATTACAAGACATCTCTTTCAGTGGGGTTTGACTAAAGTGTTACATATGCCGAAAGGGTTTTCTTGGTGTCAATTTTGATTCATTGATACATGAAACAAGTTATTTACCATGTTCCCTTTGTATGATTTAAATTTTATTTATTTTACCATTAATTTTGAAAAAATCTTATCCTTAAAATTTATTGTATAAAAAAACAAAAATCAATTTTTACTTTGAATATATTTTTACTCAAATGTTTACCCAGTCATATGATTTTTTGATAACATAGTTTTTGTTCATTGAGTTATGATCATTCACTAGAACATATTTCATATAAGTAATGTAATTTACTCTCGTTGATTTTGTTATGTTGTATTATTTCATTTTAGTATTTTTACCACTTATAATACATTCTAAATATTTCTTTCTTCATGGTCTATATTTCTCATAAGGGATATTGGTAACTAAAATATCAATTCTTTGAGTTATAATGTTTTATCATAAACTTTTTTTCCATTAAAGGATTAAAACACAATAAAATTTTCTTATAATTTATTTTAGTCTCGTATTTTATAAAATAATGTTTCCATATAAATAATTTTTTTACTCTTCTGAAAATGTGATTAAAAAAAGATACATTCAAAATAAAAAATACTGATTGTTTCCTTTCACATTAACACGTTTTTTCTTCCTATAATAATTATTACAACATAAAAATTATTTATTGTCAAGGATCCATTGTTATATATTATTTTTAAAATTTCTTTCTTTCAAATACTATCATATAACCTTTTAAAATGTTACCTTTCAATGTGTTATGTATATTTATATTTTATGTAATGATAAAAATATTTTCTAAAACTTATTTTATGTTTTCAATTCTGTTTAGCATAAATATTTTAATATTATTTTTCCACAATTGGGTACACATTTCATGATTTTTGATCTAATATATAGATTTATTATCATTTTGGGATTTAACTCTTTATATCAAAAAATTTGGTTCTTGATCACCATTGATATGATATCATTGGAAGCATTTTTTTGTAACAATGCTTTCATTTTTGTTAACATGCTCTAATATTTCCTTTATCTCACTTTTGGTATGTTCTCTAATCATAATTATCCTTTTCATATAGATGTATTATGATCTTGTTATTCTCTCATTGTATTAATTGTATATGCATTACCCTATAAAATGTTAATATCTCATTTTATAAATTCATATTGGAGGATGTTCATGTAGAAAGAACATTAATTTATTAACATGGGGAAAATAATATGAACTCTTTAAAGACCCAGAAATCCCATGTTATTATTTTAAATTATTTGAGATTATTTCGAGTCTGTGATTGTTTACGGAACGTGATTCTGAGGCCCTCTGTTCCCAGAATGAATTTAAGAACTTTTTTAAAGGTAAGTTTAATAAACGCATGGGTGGAATTTTCTATCTTTTGAACTGGTTCTCAGATTAAAAATCTTAGGGCACTATTGAATCCAAAATACCGGGATTCTCTTATGGGAGGCTTTACTTTAACTACTGTTGGTCAGGTGAAAATGTTAGTTTTTATGAATTTTTAATGAAGTTATGAAATAACCTAGGAATTTTTAATTTATTTATTTTTTTCCTACCACCTATTGAGCGGCGGTGGTGGGGACCATAAAGGTAGTCAGACAATAAATTTTGGATATTAAATGCCCAGTTATACTTTGGTTCCGTATCCACTAATCGTGTAATTAATGTGGCTCTTTAATTGGGTCAATTAATAAACCCCACTAATTCCTCGGTGTGTTACTCACCCTTTTCCACTTCTATTTAAATGGGGCTTAGGGTATATATTTTGGATTAACTTTATCAAGTGAGGAACCTTTAGAACATTGAAGAGACATTTTCTACCGATGGAGATGGATGCTTGAGTGGCAATGAATTTGGATCGACGAACATTGACGGCTTCATCAAACATAGAATCATCTTCCACCACCATGATGATTCCAAAGCATCTAAAGGTATGTGTTTTTATTAAATTCATGTATTTTCTTGTTTCATTTCCTTATTTTTGAAAATCATAATGAATGCGGATCATCCAAAATGATTTGAATTTTGGTTTGTATGAAATTGTGGGCGAATACTTTGGGATATTTGAACAATGTTGATTTGTTATCTTTGTGATGTATTTATATAATTATCCACCATTGATATAATGATGATGTGGAGGGCGTGTTCCAAACGAACAAGGCCCAGACCCTCTATAGCATTGTTTATTGGTGTGTTCTTGACATGAAAATTTTCAACTCGACGGAAAGCGGAAACCGGGAGGCACGCAATGACAGAGGAATCCCAGGAGGGTTGTGGACATGTCTGGAAGGACGAACAGACCACCAAAGCCCACCCAAAGGCCTGTGAAAGGTCTGTCAGTGTGGAACCTGAACGACACTGGCACGGTGGGACTAGCGACTGGTGGCGGACGGCGCTTGCAGCTGTGGATGAGGGCGATTCCCCTCAGCGCCGCCACAGTTTGACAGGAGGCCGACAACAGTCGGCCACAGAGGATGGAGGTGGCGCACCATCGTGCTCCGTAGTGAACGGGCCATAAATAAGGACAGGACCGACACCCTGTGTGTCTTGCAGGTGATGTGGCAGTGCCACCTGGTGGTACACTTTAATAAAATGAACGGCTCTTGAGATGTTTGAGAGGCGAACAATGCGACCCCCGCGCGGGTCGTGCAAGCGAGCGGCTCAGACTGGTTGGCGGGACGTCCCCAGCCTGTGGGTCGTGACGGTCCGTGGCCCAGCATGCCGAGCCACCATTGCCCCTCCCAACTGGGCAGGCTTGGGGCAAGAGAGACCCAGACCGGGTCAGGTTAGGTCGGTCCAGGCTGAGTCGGGCCGAGTCGAACCAGACCTGGACCCCTATGGGGCCCAGATACGCTTAAAAGGCCATATCATAGGAACTAGATGTCTTTTTGATGAACCATCTATGGTTCTGGGATCCTTGGAGAGATACGGTCCCTTTGAAAAACTAAACAATGGTTTTGGAGACAGTTGTAGTATGGATAGGTTGGATCGACCACGAATCCAACTGGGCCCTCATCACAAAAATGCTAATAAGTTACAGACATAGAATCCAGTTGAAGCTCCATCTGTTGCGTTGGAACCCCTATGATGTGACAGAACATTTGTTAACTTCTATGTGGGACTTAGTTCTTGTTGAAATAAAACCAATGGCTTGAGGAATGGTTTATCCCAGAGACAAGAGTACTATATGTGGGAATCCTGTGTCTGGATGAGACGAGAAGAATGAAGAATGATTTTTTTTGAATCAAAAATAAGAGATTTTGTGTAAATCTACACCTAGAGTTACTATGTGAATCAGAACCCATATATTCTATGTGAATCAGTATCCATAGATTCTGTGTGAATCAAAACCCATCGATTATGTGTGACTCAACACCCAACGATTCTGTGTGAATCAACACCCAATTATTATGTGTGAGTCAATACCTATTGATCGGGTATGGGTCTTGTAGAGGTTAGTAAATATCTATCCTCTGTGGATCAGTAGTAGTGCCTCTAAATATAGTTAGATGATCTATCCTTATGACTAATCAATTTTATTTTCTATACAGAAGTTATACCTTGTTTGATCCATGTCTTCTTGTGTGTGCTTTGCGATTGATATCATGCTTATATTATTACTATGTGGAATTCCGAGAGACCTTTGGGGGTTATGGGGTCCCTAATGAGTATTGTTATACTCACTCTTAGATGGGTTTCACGGGCACCTTGTTGTGTCTTGTGCAGAGGATGACCAACCATTACTAAGAATTAGGGAGCTAGGATCTGATAGTGGACAGAGGTGACGGTGATCGGTGACGGGTGACGTGGAGAGCTGAGGAGATGAGCTGTACCTAACCATCAGGTTGGATACTCAGTGGAAGATCTTTGGAGAAATTTTTTGTTTATGGTTTTAGTTTTATCTTTTTATTTGGGCTTGTATTCCAGCCCCCTTTACTTTTCATACACACATTTACTATTGCAGTTCTACTTTGTTGTGTGATAATTTTGTGTTCCAAGATTATGTGTTTATTAATTTTAAAATTAAATTCTTCCCATTTTAGGAATACACTTTTTTGGTGCTAGTCACCAACCGCAGGCCTATGGAGGGAGGTTTTGTGGTAGTCACGGCACGGGCCCCAGGGGACAGTTCATGACAAAGTGGTATCAAAGGAGTCAGTTATACTGAAGAACTATGACTCTAATATTTCCATTGGAGAAATAGTATTAAGTGTTTTGAGTATGATTTTTAGTTCTGGGAGTCCAGTGTTGGTGCGGCGTCTAATGTATCCATACACTAGGACCCTAAATTCTTATTTCTGACTCGGTGCACAAAAACACTAATTGTGTGTGTTTTTGAAATGTTGTTACTTGATAAATTTTTAGTCGGATCACCAGGTATAACATTTTGACTTTGGTGCACCTATTTCTTTTTAGGATGGCGCTGCATAAAAATCTATCCATGATTCCAGAGAGAGTACACGATGATGGCCCACTTAGCAAAGAGGCTTTGATATAGGGCCATCTTACTCTGTTGGCACCTTCTTGTGGTGTATGAGTAGCACCACCACTCATAGGGCATATTTTTTCACCTGCCCCACTAACAAATATTTCACGCCGACTGAGGGCATTTCAAAAGTTCCAGTGGTAGAGGCCTCTAAGGTTTTGAGGCGAGACAGATCCCTAGGCATTTGAGGACCAGATGGAGGCTGTGGCATGACTTTTCCACCTAGTTGGGACACCTGCAGAGCATTTAGTGTTCCTAGCTGATCATTTTATCATGTGGAAAATAGAAAGATAGTGGATCCTGATGCTTCTATTACATGATGAAGCAACCCTCACTTGGGCAGACATTGAGAGCCTCTTCGGGGTGGATTCTGTCTGAGACACACTATTCTCATTAAGTATCCAAGAGCAGCTGCACTTACAGTAGGGTAGCTGATCATTGTCCTAGTGCACGACGAGATTCACTAACCAATCACGCTTCTCCACTAATAAGGTACGAGACCAAATCTTCAGGGCCAAGACTTTTGGGAAGGGTATTTAGCAAGAGATCAGAGTGTTGATAATATAGATGTATATCCTGATGCAGGATGGAGTGCTCGAGCGAGCATTATTAGTGGATAGCTTCTTAGCTGAGTAGAAACCTATAGTGCGAGCCAACACCGTACGATAGGTAGCTGAGTCATCTGCAGGAGGCTGTAGAAAGATGACGCAGTGGTCCAGGTTGGATAAACCTTCTAGACGGAGACCCCAGGATGTCATGTCGAAGGTGTGGAGATTGTGAGGCAGAGGGAATCAACAAGGAAGAATAATATGCTTCACGTGTAGGAGATAATGCCACATAGCTCATGACTGCCCAACCTACCATACCGATGATTAGTAGATCTCCAAGGAACCACCGAGAAAACAGACAAAGTTCGAGTGAGGAGGTCCATAGGGTGGCAGACGTCTCAGGGGAGAAATTCATGTAGCTAGGGGTGGATGACAGTTTGAGGATCTACCACCACCACCCCAAGGTTTTCCACCCCAACCACAGAGAGAAGGTGGGTAGGGGTGAGCTCAGCTACATGAAACATAGGCCTATGACCACGATGCTCTGGAGATTATTAGCGTTATTATCTGTGGCTATTCCACCCAAACTGTAGTACTTATAAACATATGTTCCATTCACTGTTTCATTGCCACAACACTCATTCTGTGCTCATATATTATAGTAGAGATGTCGGCTAAATACTCGTGATTAGATAATCTTACAGGAGAAAATAAGATTATTAATCACTAGTGCAGGCAGTGTGAGTTCACTCTAGGAGGCAAGATATTTGGTTGGGATCTCCTAGTATCAACAGTGAGGCTTTACGACATCATCTTGGGTATGGAATGTCTATCCTCATTCCATGCTCAGATCGACTATTTTAGGTATAAATTGCGGTGTTATTGCAAGGATGGAATTAGGTTTACCTTCACTGGTGAGGAAGAAACATTTTCAACAGAGGATATACTATCTCAGAGGAAGGGGCAGCCGATTACTCACCAGTTTTCTAGCCTCACCCTCAAAGTAATAAACTTGGGGAGTCCGAGATATCCAGTAGTAGTGGACCAGTATGATGATATCTTTCTTGATGATGTTTTGGGACTACCTCCTCGCAGAGAGTTAGAATTTTACATCAAAATGTACTTCGAGATGATATCGATATCTACACCACCGTACTGAATGGGTCCTGTGGGGCTTCATGAGCTGATAGTATAGTTGCAAGAGATGCAGAAAAAGGGGTTCTTAAGGCCCAATGTTTCTCTATGGGCATCCCCAATCTTATTTTCCAAAAAGGAAGATGGGATCTTGAGGCTTTTTGGGGACTGTCGGTTCCTCAACCAGGTGACTGTGAAGAAAAAGTATCCTCTGCTGAGGATTGGTGATCTCTTCGACTAGGTAATGAGAGATCATTGGATTTCAAAGATTGACCTTAGATCAGGCTATCAACAGCTTAGGGTACGGGATGAGGATGTACCAAAGATAGACTTCGGATGTCGTTATGGCCATTATGAGTTCGTCGTGATGCCTTACGGTATGACCAATTCTCAAACAGTGTTCATGGGGATCATAAATAAGATCTTCCATCCTTATCGTGATCAATTCGTGGTGGTCTTCATTGATGACATATTTATATGCTCAGCATCATAGGAGGATCACACCAAGAACTGGTAGATAGTTCTGAATAAAATTCGAGATCACCAGCTTTTCCAAAAGCTATCAGTGTTCCAGTTCTAGAAACGGAAGGTCCACTTCCTAGGGCATGTTATCTCGAAGGATGGAGTTGCTGTGGATATGGTGATGATAGGGGGAGTTCTTTCTTGGGAGCCATCTAGGAGTGTTACTGAGGTGCATAGTTTCCTGGGATTGGCTAGTTACTACTGTATATTTATACCTGACTTCTACAGGGTAGTGAAAACCTTGCCACGCTTAATGAAGAAGGGGCATCCTTTCTTAAGGACGTAGAAGTGCTAGTAGAGTTTTCTGGTGCTGAAACAGAGATTGAAGAGTGCACCCATCATGAGGCTACCAAAAGAGGGTGTTGGGTATGTAGTGTACTATGATTCATCATGGACCAGACTAGGTCATGTCCGGATGTAGGAGGGGGAAGTGATCACCTACGACTCATGGAAGTTTAGACAACATGAGTAGAACTACACTACCCATGAACTGGAGTTAGATGAAGTGGTATTTGCACTGAATATGTGGTGGCACTACTTCTGGGGTGAAAGGTTTACTGTTTACTCTAATAAAAAGAGTCTCAGGTATATTTTCTCACAGAAGGACCAGAACCGGATACAACAACGATTGATAGATTTCCTCCAGGACTACAAATTTGTGATTGTCTACACTCATGGGAAGGGGAACAAAGCAGCAGACACACTCAATAGGAGGTCTAGCCTATAATTTCAGAGTGAGGTGACAGAGCAGCTAACCACATTGTAGATATCATTTGTGAATAGAGATGGAGCAGCTTACCTCCGGTCTATGACTATCACTACCCCACATCTTCTGCGATTTTGGGAGGCAGAACTTGGGGACGTAGAATACAAGGCACAACATGCTTAGATATTCTTAGGATATGATCCAAATGGATTATATGATGGTGTAGAGCACGTCATCCCTTTTAGAGGACGCAATATGGCACCAGTGATTCTTTGAGAGGAGATGTTTAAGGAGTTCCACATATCCCCTTTAGCGATACATCATGGAGTTGCAAAAATGTACCAGGACCTTCAGAATCAGTACTAGTGTCCAAGGATAAATAAATCAGTAGTAGGGTTTGTATCCCAATGCCTCACTTTTCATCATGTAACGACCAAACAGTAGGTACAAGCAGTCTTAGCTAATCCACTTGACGTACCAGAGTGGAAGTGAGATGTCATATCCATGGACTTTGTGATGGGGATACCACGTATGTATAGGGGATGTGATTCTATCTGGGTGATTGTTGACCAAATCAACAAGTCGGCCAACTTCCTACCCATTTGAGAGCAGGGATCGGTAGAGAGATTTGAACGTCTCTACATACAAGAGACTGTATGACTTCATTGGATTCCATCGATAATTGTCTCATATCACAATGCTTGTTTTATATCCCACTTGTGGAAGGGATTATAGGAGGTGTTCAGGACTCAACTACGCTTGGACACCTCCTTCCATCCTAAAAAAGATGGTCAGATGGAGTGGACCATACAAACACTCGACGATATGCTTCATTCTTGTGTCCTCTATTTTAACCGTAGTTGGGAGGACCACCTACTCTAGTGGAGTTCACATATAATAAATGTTTTCACTCCACCATCGGCATGGCTCTGATTGAGGCCATGTACGAACAACCATGTGGATCACCTCTTTACTAGATAGACCTAGGGGAGTCAATACTTAAGGGTCCAAATTTGGTGCATGCTACCATAGAGAAGGTATAAATCATCTAGAATTGGATAAAGACAGCACATAGATGGCAGAAGTCTTATGCTGATAAGAGACAGAGACCCTTAGAGTTCGAAGATGGGGAACATGTCTTCTTATTGGTCTCACCCCGATGAGGATTACAATGTTTTGGTTGGGGTCACAAGCTATCTCTGAGGTTCATCAGAACATTCCATATCCTCATCAGAGTAGGCGTGGTGGCGTACAATCTTGTACGTCCCCCCAGAGATTCACCAGGTGAAATATATTTTCCACGCGTTGAAGATGAGGAGTTATTTTCATGATCCATAAAACATTATTGACTAGGGAGAGATCGATATCAATGATGAGGCAATATTTGTGAAGTTCCCAGTGGATACATAGGATTGAAAAAAGTGGGTCCTTCATGGGTGGTCGATTCCTCTGGTTCAAGTTCGTTGGTAGCACCAGAATCTCTAGGAGAGCATATGGGAGAAGGTGGTTCAAATACGTGCTCAGTACCCCAATTTGTTCCCTTATATTTTTTGTTTAATTTTGGGTAGGAAAGACCTATGGTAGGGAGAATATAAAGACACTAAAATCACATGTAATATTTTGTAAAATATTTTTGATTATTACGTGTTTGTGAATGTTTGTGGTGCGTGATTATGAATCTCAGTGTGCCCAAATTTAATTTTTGATCATTTTTAAATGCATTTTTAGTAAATGTATGGTTAAAATTTTATATATTTGGAACCGGTTCTTGGATTAAAAATCTGAGGGAACCATTGAATCCATAACACTACGATTCACTTAAGGCAGGCTGAACTTTGACCATAGTTTGTCTGGTGAAAAAGTTAGTTTTACGACATTTCAAGGAAGTAATAAAATAACATAGGAATTGTTATATTATTCCTTTTGTTTCTTACCACCTATTTAGAAGTGGTGATGGGGACCACAGAGGTAGTCATACATTTAATATCGGATATTAAATGTCCGGTTAAATTTTGGTTGTGTAACCACACCATGTGTAATTAATGTGGCACATTAATTACATCAATTAAAATGCCCCAATAATTTCTCAGTACATTACTAACCCTTTCCCCCATCTATTTAAATGAGGCTTAGGGTAGAGTTTTGTTCATGAAAAGTGATGAATATCTGGAAAAGTGATGTGACACCATCCATCTATGGAGATGGAAGATCGAGCAGCAAAAAAACTGGGATCGACAAATGTCGATGGCTTCATAAAATGCATAATCCTCTCCCACCACTACAACAACTCCAAAGAATATCGAGGCAGGTTTGTTATTAAATCAAGTATTTTCTTGTGTGTTTTTCTTATTCTTCAAATGAATGACAAGCACAGATAAAAAAATGAGTTGACCCCTGATTCAGATGAAATTGCTGGTGAATGTTGTGGGGGAATTAAACAGGGTTTAATCGTTATCTTTGTGATGTATTTATTAAATTATCCCGGTTTGATAAAATGATTACACAGAGGTTGCGGGCCAAATGAACAAGGATAGGACCCTCCACCACTTTGTTTCTTGGTGCATTATTTTTGAAATGATTTTCAACTCTACAAAAAGAAGAAATCAGGAGGCACGCAACGACTGCGGAAACTTGGGAGACTTGTGGACACGTCCAGAAGGAAGACCGGACCACCAGATCTCACTCAGTGGCCCGAAAAACATCAGCTAACATGGTTAAAAAAATACTGTCCCCAACATCGAAGTCTGCGGTCAGAAAAGCCAGCCGCATAGTCGGGAGGTGGTGTGCTGTCGCACACCACAGTGAACGGGCCATGGTGAAGGCCGAGACGTTCTCCATGCGGGTCCTGCGGGTGTCCAAGCGACCCCACTGGGTGCCTCCCTTTAATAAAAAAACCTCTCTTGATCCATTTAAGAGGTGGAAAACATGAACCTTGTGTGGATGGTGCGACCCCCACGTGGGTCGCGCCAGCTAGTAGGCCAAACCAATCGGCAGGCTGGGACGGTCCGTGTCCCAGTGGGCCGAGACCACCAGGGCCTAGCCGGCCAAGCCCACTGCGGCCCAGCCCAGGTTGGGAAGGGTCAGACCCAAACCGGGTTGGGTCGACCCAAACCAGGTTGGGTCATCCCAAGATGGGCCAGGCCATGTCAGTCTGATCGGGGCAGACCGGACCTGGACCCCTCTCGAGAATACATACACTTAAAAGATCATACTTGCAAACTGGACATCTGTTTGAAAAAACCGTCTATGGTGCTTGGATTCTTGGACCAAGAAGGTCCTTTTGAAGTACTGCATGAGATTTTTGGAGACAATTAGAGTATGGCTGGGTTGGATAGACCTTGAATCCAACTGGTCCCTCGATAGTTAAATGTCAATAACTTACAGATTAGGAGCTTGGTTGACATGCCATCTGTTGCGTTGGAACCCCAATGACAGGACAGTTCATTGGGTAACGTCTAGGTGGGACTTCGTGCCAGTTGAAATATTACTGATGGATTGAGGAGTGGTTTCTCCTAGAGACAAGGTTACTTTGAGTGGGAATCCTGTGTCCGGCTGAGACGTGAAAAATGAAGAGAAATTCTGTGTGAATCAGCACTGAGAGATTCTGTGTGAATCAACACCCATCGATCTTGTTTGGTTCTGGCATGGGTTAGTACCTATTGATCCTATGTGGTTCAGTAGTAGTGCCTCTTGATAGAGTAATATGATCATTCATTACGACTGATCATTTGTACTTATCTAATTAAGTTATACCGGGTTTGAGCTGCATCTTTTTCTTTGTGTTTGGTGATTGAGTTCATGCTTGTGTTATTCCTTTGTGGAACTCTGAGAGAGAATTGGGGGTCTCGGGTCCCGAATGTATATTTTTATACTCACCCCTGCATGGGATTTTCCCATAAATTGATGTGTCCTTTGCAGACGACAGGTAGCCTTGACTAAGACTCGGGGAGCAAGGACCTGACGGTGGATAGAGGTGACGGTGAAGGGTGACAGGGAGAGATGAGGAGATGTGTTGTACACACCCTTCTGGTAGGATCCTTAGTGGACGATCTTTGGAGATATTTTATATTTTTAGATATAGTTTTATCTTTTCCGTTGGGTTGGTATTCCTGGCACCATTACTTCTAGTACACACTTTTAGTACTATAGTTCTACATCGTGGTTTCATCTTGTTGTGTTCTTGGACTATGTGTTTGTACAGGTTTAAAGGCAATTCCTTCTCGTTTTAGGGATACACCCTTCTAGTTCTAGTCACCAACCCTTGGACGCTAGATGACGATCTTTGGGTAGTCATGACACGGGCCATGGGGGACGTGTTGTGAAACATTCTTTAAATTGTTATTCTTGTAAAGATGATTATTGGTTAATAGAAACTGTTTTACGAAAAATCGCCTTTATTCTATGGATTGGTTATAAACATGTTATCCATTTTATCTTTGTAGGGAAATTTATTTATATTATTTATGATTATTGATTTCTAACATAGGTTGATTTTGTATAAACATTACAAATATGTCACTATACATATAACCATTTCCTATTTGATTAGATATTAATTTAGGAATTGTATTAAATGAATTTGTACTCTAATAGTGAATAAATTGGATTTAATTAGGTGATAAGTGAGGCCGAGAATTATATATCCCTTTGATGCATTCATTGGTATCATAAGATAAAACATGTTGAATTTTGGAGTATTTATGTACCCAGAATAAAATAGAATCCTCGCACAAGGCCTTAATAGTTTGGTTTTATTGTTTAATATTATGCATTCAATTTGTATGAGGTCAATATTATTTATATCCATGTATTAAATTATTATTATGGATATTGTATTATTCTATTTTCAAGTTTAATATGACTTGATTTTTTAGTAATTCCTTCTTATAATATTTGTATCATGATTATTCCATGACTTCTTCATTCTTTATTTCTTCCATTACTAAAAATTTTCTTTAACCCCTTATTATGTTTTTATTCCCAATTTTATGAAAAAAAATTAGTACACATGACATGTTTAGTAGGATAGAACATATATAACAATTTTTCAAAGATGATGAAGACTCAATATGGTTTATGTTGTTTCAAATATAGTATAATTTTTTACCTTGATACAAAGAACATGAGCCTTATTACTTCAAGATGTGTACTAATTCTCTTAATATCTAAAACTGATAATATCATTGTTATGTACGAGAAAACTCCAATCATTATTATTTTTTGTAATTATGGATAGTTATAAGTAAACATTTATATATTGAGTCAATTAATTCATTTAAATTATATTTCAATGAGAATAAAATTCAATACCATGGGTGTTTGGTGTCAAAATAGTACCCGTATTAAAAATAACTTAATTAATACCTTTCCTGATAACCTAAGTAAAAGGAAAAACAATAAACGAAGAGATTAGATGGTCTGTAAGGGAAAATATGGGAGATATGAATCAATGATCATAAGTGAGAATAAGATAAACATAAATGCATGAGAACATGATACTAACATATGAAATCATACCCAATATGTCATAGAATATTAATCAGGAGCCAACGTATAAGTCTTTTCCATACAAAAATACATGCATCATAATATTAAAAAATCAACAATAATCTATTACTATCTATAAGTTCATATCATAATCACAAGATATATGATTGTGGCATTAATGTTATGAATAAACATAAGCCCATAAATCAAATATCACAACACCCACCAAGAAATTTATCACAAAATATGACTAGAATACTTTTTTCACCAAATCTTATCTTAGCGATACCACTTAAAACCTTCATCACATAACATTACTGGGTTAACCATCCTTTTCTTTTTTTGGGATTGGGTTACTGAACCATGTACCCTATTAGGATTGGGGTAATACCCATATAACCTCATGGGATTGGAAAAAAATACAAGTCGAACCATAAGCTCATATGTTATAAAACATTACCCAACATAATTGAGATATACATAATACTAGGCCCAACCATCACATAATGAAATATATAATAAAGTGTTCCACAAGATCATAAAAACATTCGTCATTTCATCAAATCATAGTTAATATAGGGGGATGATATAGGTTTTATGAAATCATCCTTAAAAAATCATCAATATCAGAATTATAGAGAAATAATGTGTAAATTATCATAAGATAATATCCCTAGTGAATCATAGAAATCCTAAAAAGATTTTGACATATAAGATATATGCCTTTTATAAATTCATTTAAATTATTCTGTGAATATAAATAGAAAACATATATTTTAATATGAAAATGTTTAAAAAATAAAATTCATAGGAAAATTGGAATACGATTTTTTATTTAAAAATATTGAAACATATGATTGAATCGTCATGATGAATGAATTACATGGAAATAATAATGAAAAATTATGCTCTATATGTTAAAAGAAGATCATTTTATTCACTTATTTAAAAATTAATAATTGTTCAGTAAAAAAAATCAATTGAAAATATTATTTTTAATATTTTATAAATAATTAAGAATTTAGTAAAAATGAAAATTTTGAGAAATTTATATATATGTGGAGAAATTAATAATTATTTTAATAACATGGATATTGAAAAAAATAATTCAGAATTAAAAAAAAATTAAATAATATCAATAAAAATTATATTTTATGGATCATTTTATGTAAATATTTTTGAATGATGAAATAAAAACTTGAAAAACAATAACTATTGGATAAAGAAAATTTTGTGTTTAATTGACATGCATTTTATAGTCTACAACTATTTATTTCTAACATATATAGTCTAAAAAATAAATGATATTGTAACAAAAATTCAAACTGCTTTGGTAATGTTTTAATCATAACCCCTTAATAGAAATATCATAAAATATAAATTTAAACACCATGAATGTGATTATATTAAATATATAATACATCAAATGTAAATATTTTTACAATAAAAAAGGTGAACAACATGAAACATTAATCAATGAAAGAATATTGAGCCGAAGAACCCTTACCACATGTCTTTACATGCTTTGTTTTTTTAATCATAAATCCTATAAAATTATTTCATATCTTTTATAAATATGTTAAATTACCATTTCCATTCTTATCATAAAATATATTATTATCTTACAATATCTTATCACTCATTTATTAAAATTTCTTCATTAAAATTATTTTTTCAAGAGATATCTATTCATTTTTGCAGGTATGTTTTTGTTAATTGATTCCAATACATTCACATTGGTCATGGATTCTTCATATTAAAAAAATTAATCATCTTATTTTTGGAATATTTTTTCATTTATTATTTTTTTCTAACCATTCATATAAATTGGTGATGAAAAAATGAATTACATAACTTCTTAGAGATGGTCGTCTTTATATATTCACGAGTGACTTTTTAATTTTCCAAAATATAGAAATAAATATTGGTAAAAAATTATATATCTCTATAAAATCATAATATAATCCTATAAATTTTATATATTTGTTAAATATATCCTTATTACCCTCCACATGAGGATTAAATTGTAAATTAATCACATCTCATTGTGGAGGTGGTAGTTTTCATGTTCACGCGAGATACATTATTATTATCCAATAGATGATAGTGTTAGAAGGTAGATTATATTTTATATTTACATAATAAAAATTATGTTATAATAATTATATAAATTCTGTAAATTAATATATATAACATTCAATTAGAGATAGTGATGAAAAATGAATTACATTACTTCAAGGAGATAATATTTCATATATATGAGAAGCAATTATTTCATTTACTATTGGACGGAAATGAGGTATACAGTAGTTTTTACATCAAAATAATAACATATAATTAAATATATTACACTAAAATAATTATTTTATAATTTATATAGTATATTTAAAGGATGTAGAAGAATAAATAAACATTAAAAATAATTTAAGACATGTACATCACATTTTGGTACCCTCATTTCAATAAAACATGAGACCTTTGAAGGAGAGGTTTTTGGTCCATATAGGATCTTTGGGGTGTTGTAAATAAAATATAGAGAGGAATTTAGGAATATGGTTAATATAATACCAATATGACATATTCATTATTTAATAATATATTGAGTCCCTTTTGAAAAGAAATAATTAATGTAATTTTTTCATTTTTTAAATCATTAAGGGTTATGAAGGTACATTAGAAAAAAATTTAACGTAAATAAAACATGAATGCTTATATTTATAATAATAAAAATAATTTTTATTAAATTACAAAACCCTCAAAATATGGTATAAATTAATTTTAATATCCACACACACAAATTCCAAAAAAAATAATATTTGAAGAAATTTTTTGAAGAATAATATTAATTTAATCCCATTAAATTCATAATAACCATAGGAAAATGAAAAATACTTTATTTTTTTGATAAATAATATATATATTTTATTCATCAATTGTTATTAATTTGATATATTATTAGAAAAATATATTTCACACATGAAAATTCTATTTTTACCATTGAATTATTTTATTCTCATTTCTAACCAATTGTTAACCAATGATTTCATTTTTTAATAAATGTGAATAAAAAAATTACATATTATCCATACTATAAATTAAAATATATATGATGAAAATATTACTATGAAAACATTTGAAAATATTTTTTTATGATCAATATTATTTTCTTAAGTGAAATTGATAATTATTTTTAACAATTATATTACATATTAATACCATAGAATTTGATTTATTTGATAATGTAATAAAATCATTCACATATTTTCAATGTTTTGTGCTTCAAAATCTATTGAAAAATTGGATATATTAAAGAGGAATGAATTATAAAATATAGGGGTGTTACATGGTTAGTACCTTGGCATATCAGTTATTTTTTCCTAAAAAAACTTATCCAATGCATGTTGTATTCTATGTTTAATAGAAAACTATATGACACTGATATCCTTATCATGTGAATATCATTAATAATATCAAGCTTCAATAAGATTAATTATCAGGGGAACAAATTTTCCCACCTGTGGATCAATGTTATAAGTCTCTTATAAAAAATTCATTACCTATAGTTTGTGTATAGAGGATGAATGATAATATTTAAGAGAATATGTGAGAGAATGATATTAATATGATGGTGTATTGGTTAGATACTTTTTTTGATATAGATCAGTGATAATTAGGTGGATGCAATGTACTACGTAGGGATTTTGTGACACCATGTGTATATATATGCGTGGTTTTTATCATATTCCTACCAAACAATGGGGGTTTTTAATATATGATATTAGTTGAGTTTGGGGGACTCATGGTTAGATTCAATAAAAAATATGTGTTCTCAAACATTTGATCTTTGATAGATTCTACTGAGTACCCAGTGAATTAAAACTGGGTAGTTGGAGGAGGCAATAGTTGAAGAAGTAGCTTTAGATGGGCTATACACTGGTTTGTGACCTTAGAGTGGAAACTTGGCGAGAAAGAAAGTACACATTGAGAGATGTCTAGTTACCTTGTGTGTCCTTGATTTGTTATAATACTTAATTAAACTAATTAATTATTTTATAATTTTAGCAAAATTGGACACATCTATATTTTAGGACTATAGTGTATCAAAATCCTCTATCCCACTTATATAAACCTTCACATATAAGTATTAGATATCCATAATTTGTGTTTTAATTCAGGTCTTGTTTGTCCCAAAGCATTTCTAATGATTATCCTATTATTTTAATTCCCACAATTTTCTATTTCCATTTTTGTTCTATTTTAATTCATCTATCACTCTCAATTCTTGGAATTGTTCATATATCTTAATTTCTACCATTAAGAGGTAATAAAGATGGTTTTTCTTTGAGTTAGATTCAATTTAACATTGTTACATTGACATTAACCATTATGAATGGTGTTTTCATCATTCATAATATATGTGATATGTGGTCTCAACTCCCATGTCATATTAACCAAATATTAAATTTATCATCTTATCCTAGAACCTTATTATTTGGATAGGGATATTTAGGGTCACTATGTACCCTTTGATCCTCATGAATATAATTCACGACCATTTATGTCCATGAATATAATTATTGTGGGTTGAACATTACAGTCAAGACTCATTGGGTGTTCCCTTGAGTAATGATATAATGTGTATATTTTTATTATGTTTCCTTTATTAACATTAAATATAAGAGATGTGTGGAATTTTGAGAGTTAATATTTATGTTTTATTCTTGATGGATATTGAGACTACCCAAATCCTCTTTGGCGTGTTTCGATTCAATAAGTGTTTAGTGTTATGTTTGGATTACTTGTGTTCTAATTACTAATTATTACTGTGGGTTAAAAAAATAATTAGGTTTAGCATAGGGAACAACAAAGCTCAAACATATTTTGTCTTGGAATATTTTACGTAATTAACGTAAATTTCATATATACGGTGGATTAAAATATATTATACAGTAGTGAAATTTAGTTTATACATGAGGTATAACATTACATATGCACTATTGGAGGAATTTATTGGGATTGAATTCCCTATCATATAGTTTTACCCGAGTTGATAGACTCTATTACCAATACTCTATATGTTTATAATGATGAAATAATAAAAATTCGTATTTAATTCTCTATAAATACTTTAATGGAAGTTAAGGTCTATGTGGTCCTGGAAATTATGGTTTTAGCATGATTTTTTCAATTGTTTTATATTACCATTGAGAGTGTATTATGTAGAGACCCGAAGCATGAAGTACATGGACATTACATTACATTTGCGGAATACTTAGTACATTACAAAAACACACACACAAGGACCGTAACAGTTTAGTGTCTTTGGAAACTCAGAACGTAATATTCTAATCGTGGTGAAAGATCTTCAATATCTCCCATAAAGAACATCCCTTTTTTTTACCTAAAACATTTATTTATATCCTGGGGAAAAGAAAACATAAAAGGGTGAGCTCAAATGCTCAGTAAGGGTAAACAAAAGAAAAATAAATCACATAATATTCATAAGAACATAACTTTTCCAAATCTTAACCTGCAAAAGAGATCATAATTTCATAACCTGGGATATCTCATGGCAGTGAAATGTAACCACAATAATCATAACATAAAACATTAAAATTTTTGGCATACACACATAATCATAGAGAATCATTTATTGTTAGTCAAGACTCATTGCCAAGACTCTCTTCGTGGACAAAGTCCATTTCTGAATCGAGTGACCCTCGTTTCAGTCCTGTTTCACTGAACCGGTATAACCTACCATTCCATCCATGTCTATCTCATGAGATATAAAATCTTTACCCAATGCATTGGAGGGAGATATAGGTCCCACCCATCTTATAATGAATCCTTTCTTATGTGTGCCACATAATCATAAATCATACATCATCGCATAACACATGTAACAAAAATGGGATTCTTGAAACATCATGACATCATAAAACAAATCATATAAGGTAAATGACTTCATAAAAATAATTTCCTCAAAACATAATAAAATCAATGTAATAATAGGGATAAAAACAGAACCCTATATTATCTTATATGGAAAATAATTTTGATAAAACATTTGAACTCCTTTCTTGAGGAAAATATCCTTTCTACTTCAAAAACACTTTTCTTTTCTTAACATGTCATACAATTATAAACTAAAAGAAGTTGATAAAAAATAAACATGAAAACTTTTAAAGGAAGCTTCTTGGAAATAATGTTTTAAAAATCCATTCATGCCGTATAAGTTAAAAAAAACATTCTTTTTACTTTTGTCCGAAAAGTCAAAAAAAGTACCTCGTACGAAAAACGACAAAAGATTCCTTTCATATCATTTACTAAAAACTCACCAAAGGGTAAAATTGGATATAAACTATTGTAGAAGGATGGAAATAATATTACATATTGAGGGAACATGGATGTGGATGATAAAATACACCCCAGTAATTACCAAAGTAAAAACAATCTCGGATAAAAGTGAGATTGTGATATTTCCCTTACCTTAGGTCCGATTTGCTTCGTAAGTGTCCGAACCTCCTATATAATGATTTAAATAATGTCATTGACTTATTACAGAATCATATTCATTGTTATTATATCATATATGGTTCACTTATGACTTTATATTACCAGTTCTTTTGTAAATTCATGTTAAAGTAGCGTTTTGGGTAAAATCATCTCATTTGTCGTTCGTGTTTTAACTTGTAATTATTCATATGATTACTTAGATAATGATTACTTAATTCCAGAATATAAAACATGATTTATATATAATATATATTAATAATATATATATATATATATATAATATCAGTAAATGAAAAGAAATACACCATTCATGGAGAGGGTAGACCGTTCGTACGCATGAACGCTGTTTACGTTTCCTTATTGAGTTGAATGGAATTAAGTAGATGAAATACATATATATAAACATAAATCCAGTAGCTTTATAATGTCATATATTTCATTATTATTGCTTATATATACTTTATAATCATTCTTAAATGGTTAACATGGAGAATGAATCTCATCGCGTCGTGGAGACGGTAGTCCGTACGTACGCACGAGCGATGATATCATTTCCATAATTATTGAATTGAATTAGAGTGGATGATACAATATATCAGAATCATTATTATGTTATAATAACTATGTATAGTTATTTTTTACACCATAATACCCATCCATGTAAGGTGTTGGTGGAAAAACTGATTACACCACGGCGTGGAGACGGTATTCCGTACGTACGCACGCGCGGTGATTTCCTTTTTCCGTAGGATGGATAGAAGGTTAATTAGAGTTGTTTCGTATTTATAATAACATATCAGTATATGAGTGATACTGATGTTATAATGAAACATCCTTATAAGAATAAGTGGAAGAAGAAATAAAGGTGAAAGAATTGGTAACATAAATTACCTCTTCTTTGAAGCGTCTCTTTGAGACCTCCTCTTAGGGTACCAAAATTGGTCTTTGAGGAAGAAAAGAACCTCTAGGATGTTTCTAGGGAAGTGGAGAAGATAATTTGGCAGAGTTTGGCCGAGCATGATGGCTCAAAGTTGTGTGAGGAATAGAGGGAGGAGGTGCCCTTTTATAAGGGAGGAGAGGGGTACCTTTGGAATAACTAAAACTATTAATTTATTATAAAGTCAAATTCGGTTTTAAATAGCTCCAAATTGATTTATTTAGAAGCTAAAGTTGTGATGGGTCTAAATACTCTCATCCAACAGGATTTAGACAAGTTTAGGTTATTATTTTACCCTTATCAATTAGATTTAACTCTAAGTTAAATAATTTAACTTTTACCGTGTCATTTTGTTTTCTTACACTATATGGTTAATAAACTTACTATATCAAGCCACAATAACCCCAAGTTGTTTATTATTAATATATATAATTTTATCTATGTCATTTTTCCGAACCTTAGATTTTTAGGAATAAAATAACAATTAATAATATAATGTTTGTTTTAAAAACTATTTTATGTCAATTTTGACACTATTTGGTATATGATTTTTATGAAATTAATAACAGAATGATAAGTTCAAACCAAGTTACTTAAATTAACAATAACATGTGATATTAACCTAGATAATTAGTTTAAGTCATAAAAAGTCTCAAATTACATTTATTTGGGAATTTATAACATCAATTATGTCAATATTTCATTAATAAGATAATTACTGCATCATCTATGTGTCATACTAAATGATAATTATTTAATCCCTAAAAATTATAAATAAATTCCTATGATGTAGATAATTGTATTAGCTTTCTGGAGACTATTCATGTTCGAAGTTTCATGAAGTTTATCACTATATTAAAATTATTATACTTATAAGATTTAAGAAAGTGACATGTTGTCACATTCTTTGGTTTTAATAATAATTAAATTATTTTCATTGAAAAAATTTAATTAAATGAATATAATCCGACCCTTAGGTGATATGGGTCTACTTTTAGTCATCCAATAGGATTTTGACATTTTTTAGGGTAATTTTAAAATATTATATTTACCCTTAATTACCTGATTTACCTTTCACTATGGTAAATAAAATTTAACGTAGTTACTATTCATAATTTCAAAAAATAAAAAGTAGCCTATTAACATAATTTGGACCCAATGATTCCAAATATGGAATCCAGTTTTTAAAATTCCATACACAGAAGTTGCAGAAATTAAATTAAAATTAATCCCGTTGTCGAATAAAAACGGATTTTTGTTTAAAACATTGCAAAAGATTGAATTGATTTAACCTACGAATTCAAGGTAAAATCAATGCTAATGACATAAATTATATTAAATGGTAAAAATATATTCAATTTATACTTTAAAAACATTCAATATTATAATTTTACCACATAAGATATTATGATGAAAAAAGTTGTTTTTAATTAAAATATAGCGTGTTTTTACTATTCATTAAAATGTGAAAGTTACCAGAATAATATGAAAAATTTATCCAAAGTAAATTTTTATTTCTTGATTCCAAAGAAGAATTTTATTTTGTCAAATTGAACTTATAAACATATCAAAAATAGATTTAAAGTGGGTGCGCCATCAAAAGGCGGCAATACTGCAATTTTGGAAAAATATTTATTTTACCCGAAAAATTTATTTTGTTCTAATACCATTTTCTAGAAATGTGTAAGATGAATAATAATGTTATAAAATTCAAAATTTAGTTAATACTATTCATAACGGCTAGTTCCTGACAATATTATAATAATATAACACTGTTTATTAAAACCCGGTATTGCGTACAACACACGCTATCGAGGAAGGTCATGATTGCGTGTAATGCAAGCCAAGTCAGGGTTACATGTTGTGAAAGAATCCTTAGTTGTTTCTTATAACAGAATCCAACCATATTACATTTATACATTGAATATATATATATATATATACTCAATGTTGTGTAGAATAACTATTATCAAAATTGTGTGTAACACGATCCAAGAATAGTGTTGCATATACTGCAAGCTAATACGGTGTTGCGTATAGCGCAAGGTAATCTTGGTGTAGAATACAACACAAGATATTAATGAAATTAAAATAATATTTTTAATAAAATCTCAGGGTGTTACATTCTACCCCCCTTAAAATGAATTTCACCCTCAAAATTCGTCGGGGTTATAAATGGTTTACTATTTGAAAGTTTCTTTGATAGAAACCCACATCGTAAAAAGGAATACCAAAACTTATCTTTAAAAACTAAAGTATAAAACTTAATGGTTACCCAAGTTAACTAATCACTGGGTATCCACATAGGAGAACATAGGTGAAAATATGGACATGGAAGAGAAATCTAACCGTCATGTTCTGATGGAGAGTGGTAGAGAACATGGCTATGGAAAAGCCAACAATCACAAATCCATAAATTTGTGATGATCTAAGGTACCATCTGATTAATCAGATATAAGAGCATCGGGACCACATTTTTGGTTTTCAAGATCGTTTCCCTAAAGTTGAAGAATTTGAATTAGAATAAATACTTAATTTATTTTGGTACAATCTCACTGTTGTTCGTGCCTTGAACAATTTCCACTTCATCTCTTAAGTAAATGATGTTGAATTTGTTATTCGTGAATTGTTAGCAGATCATGTGATAGAATGACGGGTCATTCCATCTTTCTCAAACAAAAGGTTAGCAAAAGTTATTAAAAATACATAAGTCATTCTATAGTGAGATTAATCATATATGGTTCCTAAAATGAACTTATACTTCATATATCATACCGCTTAATAAAATAAAACTAGTTTCTACTAAACAGGGACTTACTATAGGCCAGTGGTAGGCGATAAAGGCTAGTTTCACTTCGGTTGTGGGTTTTATTCCCACGGCCTTATCCGACGCGATGAGCTGTCGCCCGTCCTGCATGTTGTCCTTTTTCTAAAACTACATTACTATAACATCACATAAATAATATCAAAAGTTCTATCCTTAAACAATACTAACTTATGTCCAACATAATCCATTCTAATCTTTAGGCTTATTCATAATACTGCAGTCCACTCTCATAATATAGTGAAAACGATTACCATAGATTTAATACCATCATTGATCCCCATATGTCATAAGATATGTTTTGTTGGTCACATTCCAAACATTCAAAAGCCTTAATCATGTATTCTCTTGAATACCCATTGAACCTTAGTGAAAACATGAATGCAGTTAAAAGTTAACACTTTCCATAGACCAAAATCCTCAAAATTACTTATACTCAAACCATTATATCACTTAGTCCTCATATCAATCATGAGCTCATGAATACTGTTAAAAATTTAATTTTCTCCTTTTCCCTTCATTATGCGCATATCATCTACATTCCAAAAATATCTGAATAACCTTTCATGGATAGTGGTACCATTAATCATACACTTTCAAAACTCAAGGAAAGACAACAATGTAACAATCCTTAGATGTCTCTTTATTCCATAGTACCATGAGATTTCTTATACAACATTACACATGATAAACATGTAACCATTCCACTACATTCTTAAACCATTGACCGATCATCAACAATTCTTTCATCTCACATATCATTTGTAGTCTCTTCATCATTAACAACATAAATACTACCCATACGACCATACTGATTCTCTTCATGAGACTTTCCCTTAGGTCATTGGTTTGCATAATGCCCGTACATTCCACATTTAAAACATTTAACCATTGTTGATGTCGTAGAAATACCATTATCCTCATCCCTGGTGTTAACTGAACCTTTTCCTTTTCACTTACTGGATTTGTGTCCTTCTTTTCCACACCCAAAGCATCTTCCAGTTCCTTTGAAACATTCTCCTTGATGCCTCTTCCCACATGATTTACATAGGGGAAATTGAACTTTCTTTCCTCTATGATCATCATGAAACTCCATCTTTCTTTTATTAGCCAAGTCAGGAAACTTACCAAATTTTACTTTATTGATCATATTATGAGATTGCTGATTCGGTATAATAATGATGTTTGGACCTCCAAATCCCATTTCATTTGGTTGCTCATGAAGAATATCATTCCATTGTCCATCATATCCTCCATTATCGTGAATCATCTTGTTTCCAGCCATTTTCTAAAACCCAAAAAGAATAGTGTGAGAGTCAAAAATCATAATAAAGGGGGAGTAACTTCAATATCTAACATATTTTTTTAAATTATAATATCCTTATCACAATTTTAGGACTATAACCTATACGTATTCTTATCCTTAGGGACATCCCTAGTCATACCTTAGAAATATCTCTAGGGATCTCACTAACGTTCTCACATCCTAGTTTCCAAAGGTTGACTAAACCTTTCCTTTGATACCAACTGTAGATACCCGAAGCCTGACGTACATGGACATTACATACATTTTCGGAATACTTAGTACATTACAAAAACACACACACAAGGACCGTAACAGTTTAGTGTCTTTGGAAACTCAGAACGTAATCTTCTAATCGTGGTGAAAGATCTTCAATATCTCCCATAAAGATCTTACCTTTTTTTTACCTAAAACCTTTCGTTATATCCTGGGGAAAAGAAAACATAAAAGGGTGAGCTCAAATGCTCAGTAAGGGTAAACAAAAGAAAAATAAATCACATCATATTCATAAGAACATAACTTTTGGAAATCTTAACCTGCAAAAGAGATCATAATTTCATAACCTGGGATAACTCATGGCAGTGAAATGTAATCACAATAATCATAACTTAAAACATTAAACTTTGTGGCATACACACATAATCATAGAGAATAATTTCTTGTTAGTCAAAACTCATTGCCAAGACTATCTTAGTGGAAAAAGTCCATTTCTGAATCGAGTGACCCTCGTTTCAGTCCTGTTTCACTGAACCGGTATAACCTACCATTCCATCCATGTCTATATCATGAGATATAAAATCTTTACCCAATGCATTGGAGGGAGATATAGGTCCCACCCATCTTATAATGAATCCTTTCTTATGTGTGCCACATAATCATAAATCATACATCATCGCATAACACATGTAACAAAAATGGGATTATTGAAACATCATGACATCATAAAACAAATCATATAAGGTAAATGACTTCATAAAAATAATTTCCTCAAAAAATAATAAAATCAATGTAATAATAGGGATAAAAACAGAACCCTATATTATCTTAGATGGAAAATAATTTTGATAAAACATTTGAACTTCTTTCTTGAAGAAAATATCCTTTCTACTTCAAAAACACTTTTCTTTTATTAACATGTCATACAATTATAAACTAAAAGAAGTTGATTAAAAATAAACATGAAAACTTTTAAAGGAAGCTTCTTGGAAATAATGTTTTAAAAATCCATTCATGTCGTATAAGTTAAAAAAACATTCTTCGTACTTTTGTCGGAAAAGTCAAAAAAAGTACCTCGTACGAAAAACGACAAAAGATTACTTTCATATCTTTTACTAAAAACTCACCGAAGGGTAAAATTGGATATAAACTATTGTAGAAGGATGGAAATAATATTACATATTGAGGGAACATGGATGTGGATGATAAAATACACCCTAGTAATTACCAAAGTAAAAACAATCTTGGATAAAAGTGAGATTGTGATATTTCCCTTACCTTAGGTCCGATTTGCTTCGTAAGTGTCCGAACCTCCTGTATAATGATTTAAATAATGTCATTGACTTATTAAAGAATCATATTCATTGTTATTATATCATATATGGTTCACTTATGACTTTATATTACCCTTTCTTTTGTAAATTCATGTTAAAGTAGCGTTTTGGGTAAAATCATCTCATTTGTCGTTCGTGTTTTAACTTCTAATTATTCATATGATTACTTAGATAATGATTACTTAATTCCAGAATATAAAACATGATTTATATATAATATATATTAATAATATATATATATATATAATATCATTAAATGAAAAGAAATACACCGTTCATGGAGACGGTAGACCGTTTGTACGCATGAACGCTGTTTTCGTTTCCTTATTGAGTTGAATGGAATTAATTAGATGACATACATATATATAAACATAAATCCAGTAGCTTTATAATGTCATATATTTCATTATTATTGCTTATATATACTTTATAATCATTCTTGAATGGTTAACATGGAGAATGAATCTCATCGCGTCATGGAGACGGTAGTCCGTACGTACGCACAAGCGATGATATCATTTCCATAATTATTGAATTGAATTGGAGTGGATGATACAATATATTAGAATAATTATTATGTTATAATAACTATGTATAGTTATTCTTTACACCATAATACCCATCCATGTAAGGTGTTGGTGGAAAAGCAGATTACACCACGGCGTGGAGACGGTATTCCGTACGTACGCACGCGCGATGATTTCCTTTTTCCATAGGATGGATAGAAGGTTAATTAGAGTTGTTTCATATTTATAATAAAATATCAGTATATTAGTTATACTGATGTTATAATGAAACAACCTTAGAAGAAGAAGTGGAAGAATAAATAAAGGTGAAAGAATTGGTAACGGAAATTACCTCTTCTTTGAAGCGTCTCTTTGAGACCTCCTCTTAGGGTAACAAAATTGGTCTTTGAGGAAGACCATAACTTCTAGGATGTTTCTAGGGAAGTGTAGAAGAGAATTTGGCAGAGGTTGGCTGAGCTTGAAGGCTCAAAGTTGTGTGAGGAAGAGAGGGAGGAGGTGCCCTTTTATAAGGGAGGAGAGGGGTACCTTTGGAATAACTAAAACTATTATTTTATTATAAAGTAAAATTCGGTTTTAAATAGCTTCAAATTGATTTATTTCGAAGCTAAAGTGGGGATGGGTCGAACTCCTCTCATCCAATAGGATTTAGACAAGTTTAGGTTATTATTTTACCCTTATCAATTAGATTTAACTCTAAGTTAAATAATTTAACTTTTACCGTGTCATTTTGTTTTCTTACACTATATGGTTAATAAACTTACTATATCAAGCCAAAAGAACCCCAAGTTGTTTATTATTAATATATATAATCTTATCTATGTCATTTGGACGAACCTTATATTTTTAGGAATAAAATAACAATTATTAATATAATGTTTGTTTTAAAAACTATTTTATGTCAATTTTGACACTATTTGGTATATGATTTTTATGAAATTCATAACAGAATGATAAGTTCGAACCAAGTTACTTACATTAAAAATAACATGTTATATTAACCTTTAAAATTAGTGTAAGTCATAAAAAGTCTCAAATTACATTTATTTGGGCATTTATAACATCAATTATGTCAATATTTCATTAATAAGATAATTATTGCATCATCTATGTGTCATAATAAATGATACTTATTTAATCCCTAAAAATTATAAATAAATTCCTATGATGTAGATAATTGTATTAGATTTCTGGAGACTATTCATGTTCGAAGTTTCATGAAATTTATCACTAGATTAAAATTATTATATTTATAAGATTTAAGAAAGTGACATGTTGTCACATTCTTTGGTTTTAATAATAATTAAATTATTTTCATTGAAAAAATTTAATTAAATGAATCTAATCCGACCCTTAGCTGATATGTGTCTACTTTTAGTCATACAATAGTATTTTGACATTTTTTAGGGTAATTTTAAAATATTATATTTACCCTTATTTACCTGATTTACCTTCCACTATGGTAAATAAAATCTACCGTAGTTACTATTCATAACTTCCAAAAACAAAAAGTAGCCTATTAACATAATTTGGACCCACTGATTCCAAATATGGAACCCATTTTTTAAAATTCCATACACAAAATTTGCAGAAATTAAATTAAAATTAATCCCGTTGTCGAATAAAAACGGGTTTTTGTTTAAAACATTGCAAAAGATTGAATTGATTTAACCTACGAATTCAGGGTAAAATCAATGATAATGACATATATTATATTAAATGGTAAAATTATATTCTATTTATACTTTAAAACTATTCAATATTATAATTTATCCACATAAGATATTACGATGAAAAAAGTTGTTTTTAATTAAAATATAGCGTGTTTTTACTATTTATTAAAATGTGAAAGTTACCAGAATAATATGAAGAATTTATCCAAAGTAAATTTTTATTTCTTAATTCCAAAGAGGAATTTTATTTTGTCAAATTGAACTTATAAACATGTCAAAAACTAGATTTAAAGTGGGTGCGCCATCAAAAGGCGGCAAAACTGCATTTTTTGAAAAATACTTATTTTACCCGAAAAATTTATTTTGTTCTAATACCATGTTCTAGAAATGTGTAAGATGAATAATAATGTTATAAAATTAAAACTTTAGTTAATAATATTCATAACGGCTAGTTCATGACAATATTATAATAATATAACACTGTTTATTAAAACCCGGTATTGCGTACAACACATGCTATCGAGGAAGGTCGTGATTGCGTGTAATGCAAGCCAAGTCAGGGTTGCGTGTTGTGAAAGAATCCTTCGTTGTTTCGTATAACAGAATCCAACCATATTTCATTTATACATTGAATATATATATATATATATATACTCAATGATGCATAGAATAACTATTATCAAAATTGTGTGTAACACGATCCAAGAATAGTGTTGCGTATACTGCAAGCTAATACGGTGTTGCGTATAGCGCAAGGTAATCTTGGTGTAGAATACAACACAAGACATTAATGAAATTAAAATAATATTTTTCATAAAATCTCGGGGTGTTACATATTATACCTCTCCATGTCTGATGCTTCCATGAAAGCAGGTGGGATTGTTTAGTGAGAATTGTGGTCATGAGATTGTATTATCTGTTTTAAACTATTTACCATGACTTGAGATGATATTATCTTATAGTTATTCCTATGTTTGTAGATTTTATTCCATATGGGGTTATGTTTTCAAGACCACATTCACTATATTATAATATTTATTAGGATGTTATGACCTATATTTTGATACGATTATCATGAAATAATACCAATTAATTTTTTTTACTATATTGTGATAGGATGTTATGCCATTACTTTATAATTAAGATGTGTTTCATAGTTTTCATTATTTTAATATAATTATAGAAACCTCTCCAATTGATAATGTAATTATGTTTTCAATTGAAAGATTCTATAGTATCCATGATGTTTAAAAATTTATTATTACTACATTTTTTTATTATTTTAATTTATGGAAAATTACATTTTATATGAACATGTATTTGTATGATATATATTTGAAAACAGGGGTGGTGTGATACTGATTTATACTCACACTAGTTTAAAGATACTTATTATAGAAGAAAAATCATTGGTTCATGATTCATGGAGGGGAAAGGGTCATGATACTAATTGATCAGTTATACAGCATGGTATGATCTGGGAGATGGGTATGGGCATGGACTATAGACCAGTTTCTCTATCTTCTGTTGTCTTATAATTTTTTTAGTGTATGTGGTTTCATATCTTCTAACCTGAGATCCTATTTATATCATTAAAACTATGTGAAATTTCAATTTCTAATTATGTAATAACACTGGAGATAAATTTAAATTCTAATGGTATGTAACATTATTGTTCCCTTTTTTTCTTTATATTGTGATGATATTAGAGAATTTTTTTATGAAGTGAGTTATAACTAATTTTACCCATGGGCGAATTGTATACCCACTATAAATATTGACAATAACCACTAATTGATTACTTCTGGTTTTGGGGAGGCATTCTTGAGGTTTATATAACCCTACTCAATCATAATGGAGTTGAATCGATAATGTACGAAAAAACTACATCTTTATGATTTGTAATTGTTTTCCCCCACACATTAGAGATATAATGTAATTGGTATTTAATTTAATTCTAAAAACATTATATGAGATATGTATTTCTACCATCATATTATGACCATTACATCTTATTTGAATTACCATTAATGGTTATATGTAATGTATATGTGATCAGTTTTATATTTTTTGATAAAGAAGTATTTCCATTTTTTGAGAATAATGAAAGTGAGTAATGTGTGGAAAGGTACAAACTAATCTTGAGAATTGAAATTTTTATTTATGATATTCGATGACATTGGATGATGAAAATTTACATATTTCTGATATATGCCAAAAATTTATATTTATTGTGCTATTACACTTCCTTGGTTGAGAACAATAAGTATTTTCATGCACAAATATGCAAGGGTAATTACAAGTTGTTCACCTTGTGACTACATGGTTCAACCGTTGTAAAGGATATATTATCATGGATGATAGAGACAAATTATTTACATCGATATGTAGTTTTATATAAGTATCATAATGATAATCATTTTTTCCTAACTGATGTTCGATCATGAAAATGTTTGAAATTTTTGAGTTGTATTGTATGGTTACATTTTTATTATGCCTCATTGTATCATGGAGTTTTTCATATATATGAATTTATTGCATTGTTCAGTTTCAAATTTATACATGTAAAAAATGATATAGATGTATGATAGAATATGATAAACTGTTCTAGAGGTAATTCATATAGATTTGTGAGGATTTAACATTGATAGTCACTAGCCACAAGTCTAGTGTATGCATCCACAGTGGGTTTACATATCTTTGAGTTAGGATGTGACATATTGGTATCAGAGTGATATGATATAGTATACTGTTTAAAAAATTATAGGATAGGTTTGGATAATTGAGTTTATTTATTATTGTGATATTTTGTACATGTAGTCATAATTAGTGACTATGAAAAGGTTTCGACAACCAATATATAATACTGGATGAATCTTATTGATGAAACATAACAGAGACCATAGTATAGTTACTATGATTATAAATTAGGGTACCATGAACAATGTAAATCCTAGTAATATTTTTATAATATCATTATTTATTTAATTTGTTCTATAGATAGTCCACATGAGCCAGTTTAACCCGGGATTTATCAGTATCCTCATCTCTTTCTTCGTGTTTTAGGTCAATATTTGGTCAATCAGAGAGTGGGTAAGGATTTTCAAGAGTGAGATATCACAATATACATAAGTGGATATAGTCATGATCCTAGATTATTATATAAGATGATAATTTGTGGAATAGGTATTTATAAACAATTTTTAGAGACCCAAAAGACACAAACCATAGTCTTAAAAAATAGTGATCGAAATGTTTTATAGAGTCATAGGGTGATTTTTTTGATTGTTTTTGAATATCTCGATTTTTTGTTAGAAGATTGTAAATGTTTTTAGTTCCCTCATTACAAATTAACTAAAATCAACTGAATTAAACATGATTTATTTGTATACTAGCTAGTTTTCAGTAATTAATGTGAAAATAGTGGGAATTTTTAACATGTTAGACCACTAAGACCAAAGTAGCTCGCTTGAGGCACAATTCGAGTTGGGAATTTATGAGCAGTGTTGGATTCCCTTACATAGAAATAGTTTTTTAATTAAATTTATTAAGGATTATAATCAAGATGAATTATATAAAAAGAAATAAATAATTCATATATTCACATTGTCAATATAATGGGAGACCAAACTAGAATATTCAAATACAATTCACATTTTGGATGTGATTATATGCTATTTTTTTGATTTTGTGTAATATATTGTATTACATGGATTAGTGAAAATATTTTTAGAAGGAGGATGTCATTTATTCTGATGGAATTTTATGTGTTACTATCCATTAAAAGGGGATGTGATGGAGTCTGAACTAAATCAATTGTGATAATTTTTATGTGAACATGACCATGCACACAGGATGTATTGACAAAGGTCATGATAAATTTATAATCAATTTTTTTTTTATTTTTTGGATATTTGGATACATATATGAAACACATTTCATAGTAATTTCCAATAATGAGTGATGATGTCATGACAAAAACATACTATGAGTAATAAAGAAAATCCAAAATATCCTAAGAATGTGGTGAATAAAATGTTTATAATTATAAAAAATGAGGCAATATCGAGATAATAATAATCATGATATTGTTTGACAACAAATGGGAAGTGTGGTGTTTAATTTTATCTTTTTAGTTGTAATTTAGTGATATGATCAGAACATTATTCTTTTTGGGAATATGGGTATGTGTAGAAAATAGATAAAATTTCCAGTGATGAGTGATGTAGGTACGGTATAACAATTAAATGTTTGTAGTAATTATTATTATTTTATTAGAGTGATATAATTATAATGTGATTACAATATAATCAATGGTTGGGTGATTTCCCATATATATGATCAGAAGATGATTAAATTTTTATATTATCCTAAAGGATAATCCAAGATATGTTGAATTTATAGATAATGTAAAGATGTAGTGTAAAATGGGAAAATAGGTATTTGTAGTAAATATTAAATCAGGACCCCCAATACCTGAATTTTTCAATAATTTTTTTTCATTAATCAGTTGTTTAATTTACTGATTTACTAATATATTGTTGTGATCTTATGAATTTAAAATGTATGGTTTGAATTAGCATTAAAAGGTAAAATATTTTTAGCATTTTTAGCCTATGATTCTTTTTTTCATGGGATTATGTGTCGTTATCATTAAATTTATCATTAAGAACTGGTGACCCAAAAAATTTATACCATGTCATGGGAATTAGTTAATTAGAAGGTTAGTTATGATTAAATATTTTCTAGTTGAAACCATTAGCATTTCCCTAAAGGTTTGAAGATTCATTCTTTTACTAGGAATGGGTAGTAAATTTTTTCATTATATAGAAGAATGTTATGAGAGATAATCACACATTTGAGTAATTATATCCTTATTATCATGATTTTAATTATTGAGTGGTTTTGTAAAATGAAGTTTTTAGCCGTTTTATTGAGTGTAATGAATAAAATGGTACTTATGATGAAAAACATCCTATCTTGTGAAAGATCTTCAGAAAATTATATTTATATCATGCTTATTCATCCCCCTAAATTATCGTAAAGGTAATCCTTGATATGGAAAGATTAGTGAGGTGGGATGTATTTTAACTATGAACTATCATGATTATGGAAAGTTTAATGGTTGGATTGGTTTTCTACCTTGTTTCCTACAATTTTATTTTTCATCAATTAGTAGTGTATTTCTTCATCATAGAACTAATGTTGATGAATATTTTGATCAATATATCAATGGATTTTTATTCATATATTAATTGTTTTAATGCGTCGAGGATGCAACAATATAGATTTATAACCATTTAATAATATACCAATGATTAGAATTCGATTGTTGATTTAGTCTCATTGTGTATTTTAGCTCAAATTTCAATTAAATGAAGTAATTTTATGGATTAGATTATCCCCTTGTTTTTTTATAGTGAAAATATTATTTTATTACTAAAAAAATAAAAAATATATTATCTCAAATAATACAGTAGACTATAATAAAGAATACATCATTGAGGTTGGAATGAGGTGTTTACCCAAATATTAGTGTTATGTAACTTCTTCATTTCATTATATATTTACATTATTAGTGGTTTTGATTTTTAATTAATTTTTTATGTTATTTAATAATTATTATATATCCCCTACCCTATTCATCACTAATTATAAGAATTTTTTTTAAAGGAAAAAAGTTGGTGTTATGGTTTGAATAAGTTTCATAACCATAGTAGAGGCCACCAGATGACTATAATACAAATAATTGATTGAAAATATTATAAAAATTAATTTTTATTTGGATTATATTAGATTAATTTACGTAATTATGTATATCTTAAACCTATACCTTCTGTTTATTATAAAAACTAATGAATTTTATTTTAAAATGTAAACATGATAAATCATTAATAAAAATATGTACAATAGAAAATGGTTGGTAAGGAACTAGAGAATGGATTTTGAGTAAATTTGGAGAAATATATGATTATAAAATCTAATCTCTTGAATTCAAAGGGATAAACCAAAAAATAAAATTTTAATATACACATACATTAATCTAAATCACCTAATGAATTCATTTCCATAAATTTTTTTATATTTTGTTAAATAATTTAACTAGTATTTTACTTATATAAAAAATTCATATTTTTTGATTATTTTTAGAGTTATAAATAACAATATGGAATTAGATATTAGACAACACACACCTCTATAATTTCTATGATGAATTCAATGATACTAGTTTTAGTTCGATTTGTTAATGGTTTTTGATATTCTATTAGAGATATTATTTCTAACACTCTAACTTCTCCATACATTTCAAGATCATTATTTAATTAATATCCAACTAAAAATTTATTATTAAGTTTAATTAGATGATATTATGTTATTGAAAGAGTTTTGAAAAATTCAAGGGGTTTATATCTCTAGAATTTTACTTTAGGTGATGAAATAAAATACCAATAGTGACTGGAGTAGAAAGGAATAGTGGTTAGCCACATAAACAATTGGATCATTATGAAAAAATATGAATCTAGCCACACAATCCATAAAATGTGGGATGTTCCCTCTCGAAGAAAAAATGGTTGTGTGGTGAATCTCGGTCATCCAATCATTTGATCAGATGTTTTCACACATTCTATTTCATATATGTATGACCAATAGGTGGAAAAAACATAAGGGTACATCACTGAAATCCGATCATGATGATGGGTAAGAACATACAATCATGTGTTGACGTAGAATCATCCATAACATTTAATAGTTTAGGTGACCCAGTTGTTATGATTAGAAGACATAATATATGGAACCTTAGTAGATGAATTCACCATATTATTGAGCTATAAGAAATGAAATTGAGATATAGAAAATCAATATTGTATAATTGATATCCTTCCACAATTTCTGATGTATTAATAAGCAATATATAATTCCATACTTGTACATTAATGTGTCATTGGTACCATATTTGGGTCATTTATAGAAAATTTCATAAATAGTATAATCCACATATTGTTAAATAAGTTATATCCATTATTAAAAAAAATCATAATAATATTATAATTTAAAAAAGAAAGGGGATGCATGATATTTTATTAATGGTTTGTATTTTCTATATTAGTGAGACTGATAGGCTATGTGGATTGTTAATTTTGGGAATGGTTTCCAAAATTTCATTAATTAAACATGAAAAATATTTTTATTTCTCCAAAACAATAATAATAATTGGTGAGATGATGTGTTTGAAATATAGGATCTTGATTTACAAATATAAAAGATTTACTTCACCACCAGAGGTGGTTATTGATTACCATTGATGACTTTGTGGTCATGATATGTTTTTAATGTATAAAGACCCTTTGAATCTACAATTATTCATCCAAAAAATATTTTAAAAACATATTGAAATAATAAATTCATTATGTAAAAATGAATATGGTTAATTATTGAATGGGGAAAGTTTTTTTAGAGATCGTAAACTCAAAATTTAAAGATAATATTATATTTAATGATATGAAACTAATATATTATAATAACCATGATTACTAAAGGTGGTGTATGTCCAATATGAGCCATCTTTGTAACTGGAATTGAGGCTAAGGGGAATTGGTAATTATATAAAATGGGGTTTGAAGAATAAATATATGAAAGTGATAATTAGATGATCTATATTTTGGAAAATAATTAAAGACTGGGTTGAAATACATTTGAATATATACTATGGAAAATATGATTATTTATACTGGCTCATAGTAAAATCTAATATTGAAATTCATTAAAAATGATAATTTGATGTTGTATTATATGATAAATTTTGTTTCCCCAAATCTTGAAAATTTATATAGAGAAAAAATATTACTACATAGTGGATATTGTATGATAAATGAAATGATAACATTAAATGGTGAATTAAATAATAATAACTATAGAAGTAGAATACTTCAAATACAGATACTGCTATGAATTGGGGAATGAATGGGAAATAGAATTGAATTATAGTGGCTTAAATTTTATGAAATTAACATAATCTTAAATGATGAATAAAATATCTTTTTTTAACAATAAGGTATTATGGATGATTAAATAAAGAATATTATATTTTATTGAGTTATCACTCACTTCATTTGGGATTGGTAAATGACAATCCATTTTCTATGACCTAGTTATTGGACAGTGATGTGAGAAGTCTTATTTGAAATGTAGTAGATTATTTTATGATGAATTACATTATTGTAGTATATATTAATTACCATGATATACGATGCACCTTGTGATAGATTGGAATCAATAACAATAGGATGATGTGGTGTGTCTTCTACATACTCACTATCTATCATAGTATATAGTTGGATTAAGCTTATATTAGAATTTTCACCAACTAATAATGTTATAAACTAGCAGTGAATAATACATGTATCTATATCTACTCAACAGTTGATCTTGGAAGAGACATATCAAATACAATACAAAAGATACGTGGAGATATGTAAATCTTGTAGAATACATAGAATGGAATTGATATAGAGGGATAGTTTCTCTAGAACAATAGATATTTTATTTAATTGGATGGAAATTAACTTTTTTTTATTTTCTATATCATACATATTTTAGTCACTCGGATGGATAATAATATAATAGATGTTATCACTCCACATTATCACTAATTTGAGACTTATGAGGACCATAAATATATCCCTCACCCATGAAATTTAATTTTCCAATGTAATAATTTTATAAAATTATAACATTGGGAATGTTCATATCCTTTTTTTAGGTACATGTATACTAATTTTCATTTAGATATGTGTATTTACACATGAACATTAGAGATAGTTAGAGATGTGAATTTACTTTGGTACTTCTGAGATATATGGAGACATATTTCCTCTATAATCTTAGGATTATTGTATATAGATTGAATTATCTCTTTTGATTATATAAACATGATATGTTTCGATAATTATATTATTTTTTGATATTTCATAATTATTTGGATGTTGTAATGAATGTTATACATGAGTGGAATTATTAAGTGATTATGAGAAACTACATGTAAGTTTATGATTGTAGTTTGTTAGAAATTACCCAGTATTGTTTTCATTTTGACAATTCATTTTTATGAGGTTAGTAAAATATGGGAGAGGAATATAATGATTATTTTTATTCTCTCTCCAGTAAATATAGTTAGAAAAATTTCACCTCATTTCCATTTGGATTAGTTGATGCAGAGGATAAATGATCATTGATCCAAGATTTGGTTGGTTAATATGGATAGTTGGTTCAGTGCGAAGATAATTATGAAAATTTACAATTCATAATTTGTAATCATATATTTTTATATTCATTGTGTGGGAGTTTTATCTCATATTTTAATTTTTATTCATACCTCTCATAATATTTAAAATTTATTCATTTTTACATTGTTTACGTTAATATTTCATTTTATTCATTTTTGGGTGTTTATGTAGGATTATCGGTTCTAGGTTGACTCAATAGTATGTAATCCAATGATGTGTGGATATCTTTGTGATATTAACTAACATGTATCCTTCGTCAGGTATTCTTAGATAGTTCCCTGACTGGTGAGATACTAAATGATAACATTAAGGATAGTGACTACATCTGGTGTAGTTATTCCGTTAAATATTATTCTAAATAAATAAGTTTTATGATTGGATGATTAATCATTTGAATGTGATTCAATAAATATTTCATTTCAAGGTCTCAATTTTATTTCTTTACTTTATTTTTCACAAACTTGATCACTATTTTTAATTTTTTTTGGGATAGAACATTTTAGTGTGTTTTACCTTAGTTAAGTAGGACATATGGATGTTTTATTACAGTATGTGTTTTGGGAATGTGTATATGATTTTGAGTATGTGTATAAGTTAATGTTTAAATATATTATAAAAATTTTTAATTGTAGATTTATTATGAACATCTTTGGAAGTGTTTAAACTATTTTCATATAAATTCCACAAGTATTCAAACTATTTGATTATGAATCATCTATTCATTATAGTTTACATTATTTTAAATCTTGTATTTATTACTTATTCTAGGAATTTGTGGACTGGGATAATAATATATTTTATATGATTTTATATAAATATAATTCACAATGGTGAGTTAGATAAAGAGGTTAATCCAATCTAGGTCATTACCCTCACCTATTACCCTTTCATATTGTATTATTTTCAATTTTGTGGGTGAATATTATCTTTTCTGATACTAATTGTTCTTATATGTATCAAACATATAGATTATGGAATACTATGAATATTATTTTGTTAAAAATATTTTAGTTATATATATATATTTACTAAGAGCTATATCAAGTATATTACATTATTTTTAATTTCTGGATTCATGTAATTAAAATAATATTTTTATGTTTTAAAATAAATTATATATTAATTTTTATATATTTGATTTTATATTTCATTGTTATATTATATTTTTAATGAGTTAAATTTAATGGTGTAGTGTCAATATATTTACAATTTGGACCTCAATATTATTTGGAGGACATTGGTATATGAAGAGAGATTTTAGAATCCATGGGGTGGTCCATCATTTTTATTCTCTCAATTATTCCTATATGATAATTAAGAAATAGTTTTAGAGATCAGTTTCTTTTTGTAATAAATCTACATATAAGTGGTGATATGAAATTGAGACATCAAAAGATTGTTATTTTTATAAATAGTGAAAATTAACACAGTTAAAAAATTTATCCGATTAAATTTCCTAAATTTCTTCTTTCAGATCATTGTTTGGATAAATCATAATTCTCTTTACATATTTACTTCTGTTTATAAAATGTTTTTTATTTTTATATTACATTTATTTTTAAAAATGGGATTTTGAAATTTCATCATTATGAATAATACTCATTGAAATATCATGAATAATTATCTGACTCTTTTGTAAATGAGATATGATATGGATGAGAATATAAAATAATTAGAGTAAAAATTGTTTTCCCAAAGTTCTCAGATTGTTAGGAATTTTTTAAAACCAACATCATTAAAGAGAGGATGAAAACTCACAAACCATGACATTATTGATGATAATTAATAATTTAACATGCCAAGATTTTATGATATATTTCACTATAAATAAATTTAATGCTTTAAATAACTTTTTTATCATGCAATAACTAGATTTATGCGAACTGTGATATAATATAATGCACAATTTTTTAATGGAACAATTATAACCATGCCATTAAAACCTATGAAATAAAAAAGAATATTTTTTAAAAATATGTATAATGTTTTCATATGATGTAAGTTTATTTATTAATTCATAGTAAGCAATTTCTTACTTTTCAATAATATCATTTTATCATACAAAACTACATTATCCTCAAAAATACATTTCCTTAAAAAATTATTTTTATTTCATTTTGTGAAACTATATTATAATTAATATATTCCAATTTCAAAAAAATTATTTTAAAGAATGTAAATAATTTTTGAATTAATTATATGAAATTTTTCATAGTGTAGTTTTTAGTTATTTTTCTAAAATAGTTTATTTTATGGGTAAATAGTGAAAAAAATTATTTTTCAAATATTTTCACTTTTTTATAATATTATTTTGTAAGAAAGAAAAAATATATTTTTAATCCTTTTAAATGACCAAATATATGAAAAAAGTATTCAATAAATTATTTTGAAATTTTAGTTCTAATTTTTTGAACTGAAGATTGAATTTTGTGAACAATAGTCTTATTTTATTAAAAAACAATTTTTGGGCCATTACATTTAATAGTATGGTTATAGTTTTACATTTAGTATTTGATTGATATTAAATTATACATCTATCTTTTATATATTATTTAACTAATAAAATTAATGGTAACCAACTTATTTCTTTATTTGAAGGTGAAATTATTTTTACTCTTAAATCTCATATTTTATTAAAAACTAATTATAATGTGTTTAAGGATCTAATATTAAAATGTAATTTTTTCCACAAAGAGAAATTTAGTTTTATAATTTGGGATTCTTTTTTGAATTAGTGTGTCAAAATAATTTTATAATGAACCTTTTATATCTAGATATTTAATTATATAATCTTGTTAAACATCCAATTCACTATGGGTGTTTGAAATATCAACCCACTTTTAGGACTCATGTTTTCCATTACTAAATATTACAAGATAAAATTCATCAAAAAAATTGTTAGAATATATTTTATAAGAAAAAAAATTTTGGTTGATAGAAATTCACTCCATCACATCTTTTTTATTCAAATGAAATTACTATCATTGGGAATCCTCAAGTAAATCCATATATGAAATTAATCCCTTACTTGTAAACTAACAAATGTGGGTGGTCAAGAAATTAGTTGAAAAAAATAATTCATTATATTTATCGATTTAATATATGTTGGAAAATAAAACAAGATCAGTATAACCCTTAGTGTGAATATTAGATTCCTTACATTTAATTACCATGGTGTCCCCGTGTTTTGGGGTATGGTGAAAAGACAATATGTTGGGGGCATATCCAATATAGTCTCCAATCAACTAGATACGATGAAATTGAATTATAATTAATAGGATTAATATGTTTTTTTATTCAACTCCATTAGCACCACTAAAATTGTGTAGTCATTTTCATTCTACATATAGGCGAAAATACATATCAGTGATCCTTAATTAATGAATAGGAACATCAATTGGAAAATCTCGATACATGAAAGGATGCTGATAACAATCTATTGTTAGGAATTTATCACACCTATAAAAATGGGTGGAATTGGAATCAAGGATATTAGTATCTTTGATGATGGTATTATTAATAAATCAACATGGAATATTCTATCTTCTACTGAATATTTCAGGGATTTTTTATAAAGAAGGCTCAAAATGAAGCAACTGAAGATATACATTCCCTATCTTACATCATCTATTTGGCCCTATCTCAAGAAAACAATCATAGATATTATTTATAATTCAAAATGGTTGTTTAGTAGATAGTCCACTCATAACTGTTTGGGGAATCTCTCATTGGATATCTCACTCAACACCCAAAATGATTCTTCAAGCATGCTCTAAATGACTATTACTGATAAATTATCATACAAAAACAATCTTCATAACATTACCCCCATCAATATGGAATGTAAATCTATAATTACAATATCAATGATATATACACTCTGATTTTAAGACCTATTATAAATAGATAGTTTAATATATCTCTCTAGAATGTAATGAATTCAATATTTTTATTACATTAAGTAACCCTCCATAAATAATGGTATCTATTCCATGCATATAGAAGTACATGCCACTAAAAATGTGTAGATGGGATCCATGAAAATATTATCATTGATTTAAAAATGCTTATAATGATGTCTTTTTTGGGAACCCCTATGAATCCTCTGTTTTTTAAATCTATCTAATAGAAGCATCTGATATCATCATGGATGAAGGTACATATTGATGGTGTAGCCCCTGGAATTCTAGGAACCTCTAATTGTGGAGGTGTATTATGAAACCATAGTGGATTTATTGAATGATATTTTCATCCCTTTTTTAGATTTAGAATAGTGTAAGAATATAATTTATGGGTCATGAAATATTCTATGTAGCCTATTTTCCATTAAAACTGGAATTCGATATGAATTGAATCATATTCTAAACATTCTATAACATATCAAAAAGTATGTAACAAAAATGTTACTCGGATAATCCTACATAATTGGATTGAATGTATCAACTTGGATAATCTTCTCAATTTTACTATTTAACATATATATAGAGAATCAAATCAAGTGGTAGGAAAATTATTAAAGAAAGTGATCATTTAAATGAGTACAACGTGGTCATTTATGAACCTTAATTATTACGCAGCTCATGTGGATTCAGATATGTGGGGAATGATCCAATCTAATTTATATAAATACCCTTATAATACTTGAATAATTATTTTCTAAATATCAATTTAAAAATTTATGGGATGGATCTTCCAAGATCATGGATCTTCTTGGTATGTTGTCATGTCAAAAAGTTATGTTATCACAGTTAATGCTTAAATGGGTTAAAAGTTGTTCTATAAGGATATAGTTATTTAAATGATCCAAAACACGTCTAAATGTGTTTATTTGATTCTATTTAGACCATATTACATATTATATTCATATTATGGATTCCTTGGTTCCAGTTCACATAATTATGATATATATTTTATTGATTTTTTAGTAGTTCTATGTGTTTCTATTCCCTCGGAAAAAAATGGTAACCTCCTCTCATATGTTTTCATAAATTATGAGCCCTCGTGTTCATATAATCCATACCCTATTATCATCTTAGCATCATTTTTGACATCATAGGTCTTATTATATTTTAAAAATTCCATCCATTCAAGGATTAATGTGTAAGAAAATAGATATTTCTCAATGTAGAGGAGGTTCAAAAAGGTACATAGTAATAGAAGACATGATTTAAGGGATTTATGTTACAATTTCATTTATTTGTTGGATTATCTATGAAAAATTTAGGTTCATGTAAATTAAATAGATATTATCCTTAAAACCCCTTATTTTTTCATGTCCTATAGTTATTCATGTTATTTTGATATAATAATTCCACATTCCTCTCTTTTGTTCTTAAATTGATCATGAAAATGATTCTAAGAAAAACCTACCTTATATGGTCCTCTCTTAAAAATACAATTTTTCCTTGTTTATATTTTTTCTAAAATATTACAAATAATATTTTATCTTTTATATAATGTTTTTTTAATTTAAATTTTACCAATATTTGAGTTTCGATAGGAATGTTTAAAAGAAATATTAATTTCATGTTCAAAATGTGGAAGTTTTTACCTCAGGTTTGAACAAAAAATTTATTTTAATGTATACCACATGATTGAATTTTACTACTATCATGAATACTCATTTATTATAAAATTACCTTTCATGTTAACAAGTATATTTTGAATGATAATTTTTTCCATGATATTTTGGAAATTATTTATATTTTAAATAAGCAATTTACATATAAAATGGGTACTTTCCTCATGAAATATAAAAGTGATGAGATTTTTCATCTACGATAACATTCAATAATATTATATATACCTTATTGTGGATACGATTTAATGCTACCATCTTTATTATTTCTTTGAATAGCTTATTATTATATTGATGAGATGATTATAAATTCCATTCTTTAGTACTTCTATGATGATATGATAAATGTTTTTGGTATTTTGTAAGACATATGGATGTGTTCTAATTAGGTTTTGGTTGGGTAAGTTATAACCAAAATGTTCATTGGGTAATGTTATATTTATATCTCATGAGATGATGATTGTAAATTATTGAAAATTGATTTATTCACATTTTTATGGATGATTATGATTTATTCTACCAATCCTCATAAGATTATGTGTGGACATCATTGAAAAATTATTCTTTAAAAACTAGATGTGTGAGTACGATTTCTTATATCTATGCTAATACGATTGTTCATGGAAATGATTTAAAATATATTTGATCACATTTTGATCTTCCACTGGGATTTTATCTAGATATTCCCAAATGATTATGTGTGGATATGAATGGTAATAACATTATTCACATTTTTATGAATGAGTATGGTTGCTTATAAGAATGACCCATTATTATGTGAGAACATGATTGTAAATAACAGTGTTTAAAACAAATTTATATCCTATAATTATGACTCCACAAGCCTATGTTATAACTCTAAAATGATTATTACTACTTTGGAACATCTATTAATCATAAAATGAGATATGACATGATTATGGAGTTTGTGATGTATGAGTTTTGAGGTATAAATATATTAGGTTGAGAATTTGAACTTGATTATATTATCACACTCTTATGATAAACATATGATCTAATGATTGATATCTATCATGTTGACCCTTACTAAGCATCTAATCTCACCAGTTATTAAATTTTTCATCCACATGTGTTAACAGATGGTTTTAGGTAAGATATATTTAGAACTCTAATAAAAAATATTTTTATATGAGATGTCAAAGATATTTTAAGAAATATGTTTTTATGTTTATATTCTTCAAAGACACTATACATTAACATTCATCAATCATTTAGAATTTTTATATTTATTACGTATTCATCTATAATATTATAATGTTTTTTAATGTTATTATTAGTTCACTATATTTGGTATCAGAGGATAGTTTAGCTATTTTTAGAGATTAGGATATTAATATATTATGATAACCACAAGGAAAATCCTATGCATTGGGTGAATCTATAAAATATGTTAATTACATGAGTGTCTTTTTAATACAAAATAAATCCGTGTTTAAATACTATAAAGTAGATTTTACTATGGTACATATTAAACTTACAGTAGAAAAAAATAAAAGTGACGGATTAGGTATTAAATCAATCTTCATTTGTGAATTATGATATGCGGTGAGACTGAAAACTTATGTAGAGACTCTTTATGGATATTATTTGGTAAATTTAAATTCAGTTTATAAACCATCAAGTTAAATGGGATGATAAAACCATAAAAAATGACAATCCATTATAATATTATTCTAATAGATAGTTTCATGGTTTCAAAAATGTATAATATTATAGGAAATTATATGAATGATTTTTTATATTCATATAATTACTTACATTGAATATTTATTCTTGGAATTCAAGCTATGGTTTTTTGGGATTTATCCAATTGATAGAACCAGGAGGAATAATGTGAAGAAAATTGAAATACCTATCCTCATGGTAATCCAAATGAACATAGATTTGAGATGTAATATAATATGAATATGATCACCCAAATATCTCATTAAATGAGACAAAATATGACCCATTACACGGTTTTGAATTCACCAAATAGGGAAAAATAATAAATTAATTCTTTTATGAATAAATATACATCTGTCTTCTATGGGAATTTTGATACACAAATTTCTAAATAATATATCAATGTGATGGAAAAGATATATTATGTTTTTCAGTGTTTATATCATGAGAAATTTCTATTATATGTTTATCACCTAGTTTGTGAATATTATCAATGGAAGATAGTTATCAATAACCCAATGAAATAATAATGAATAAAATTCATGGAATGAAAAAAATTTAGAGGGTATTTCAAAACAAATAATTTTTGAAAAAAATCATATTAAGATAGAAAAAAATTATAAGGGTTAAATAATAATATGACGAATCCATTTCTACCTAAGAAGAAAATTATATAAGTACCTCAAGGTACCCTTTTGGAATTATTATTGACCTATAAGGAAAACTGATCAACCCTTTAGTAGCCTAAACAGAATCATAGAATAATTTTATCTATAAGAGTCATTGGTAACATTGAAAAAATCATTCCAATATATATTATGGTAGAAATATAGAGTTAGAACACAAATTATTCTTCTGTCTTCAGTGACAAGAACAAAAAATAGAGATTTATGAAAAATATAATGGTAAATATTATGGAGGAAAGAAATTCCAACCAACGAAATGAAAAAAATGAAGGGTAAAAAAGTCAAGATAATATGTAAAAATTCAGTAAAGTAATGTTTCAACTGTGGAAGGTCTAGCCATCGAGCTAGTGAATGTGGATGGTGGACGATAATTTTGGAACAATAAACCAAGGTGAATAATGATTCAACTAATTAAGTTCATTGTTTGAGATACTAAGTGATTAGTAATTAGGGAAATTAGTGCCTTAATCTAATATCTAATAAAAATTTGTGATCTTATTATCTCTATAAGAAAGTGGATAAATAGAAGGATTTTTATATTGTAATTGATATTGGTTAGTAGAATGATATGGTGAAAGGTACACTTACCATCCACACTAAAAATACACATGTCTTATTTTATTATGGATCTAACCACTGATTTATATGTAATTTTTTTTGGTTTTCCCATAACAACCTAATTTTTTTAATGTTGGGTTATTAGTAAAAAAATTCTAGATATATGATGACGAAAACTAATTTCCATAAAAATTATTCTAAGAAACGTGTGTGGGAATGTTCTTCCAAAAAGTATTTTGATTCTCTATCAAGTTGAATTTTATATAATTTTGAGAATGGATAGGATCTCACTCTATCCAGACCCTATATCAATTTTTGAGGAAGTTATGTAATGTTTGATATTGTGGATCAACCTATAATTATATTTTTATTTTATGGTGAATTTTAAATTCTAATTGAATTTTTATCCTTTATATGAGTCTTACTACCCATTCATGAGGGATATATATCTCAAATGGTTGGGGAGAGACTCAATATAAAAGATATATTCATTATCCAAAATTATTCTACTGTATTTCTCAAACATTCCTACTATTTATTTGAATCATGAAGTTGAATTTTTAATTTAACTCATACTTGGATCTATTCCAACATCAAATAATCATTATATAATGTTCATAATTGATTTATATGGATTATAGAAGAAACTCTAAGATAATATTAATAATGGATTCATATGCATGTGTGAGTCACCATGAGATTCAATAGTTATTTTTACTATGAATAAATATGTTTCGGTAGATATTTTCATTGATTTTTGAGAATATAAATAGGTCACTATTAAGAGAATGTATTAGCTACCCTATATGGATGACTTATTTCATCAACTGTGCAGATAAAAATAGATTCAAAATATTGAACTTCATTATGGATATTGTCAATTGAGGGCCAGAAATGATGATTTACCAAAGAAACCCTTCCACACGAGGTATGTGTATTGTGAATTTGTAGTAATTCCATTTTGAAAATCCAAATCTTGGACAATATTCATGGATAAGATGAATAAAGTTCTCAGAGATTACCTTGAATAGTTGGTTTTATCCTTTAAATATGATATTGATATATATTAAAAGTGAAAGTAAGAGCATGATGACTATTTTAAAAATATGTTGAAGACCATAAGTAAGGATAATATATATGTCAATTTTACTAAGTGTGAAATTTGGATACAAATGGTTTCATTCTTGGGTCATATAATCTCACGAAATGGTATTACAACAATTTATTCAATGAGAATGGTAACTAACCATTGTAATCGACATCCAAAGTAATTTATATCCATATATTTCTAAGGTTGGATTGATATTATTGATTATTTATGAATAATTTCTCATAACTTTCAAATCCACTAACTATGATGACACCAGGGGTAGGTAAGCACCTATGTATAGATAAATGTGTGGAAAATTTCAGGGTGCTGACAAGAATGTATGTTAGTGCACATGTTCTCACATTAACCTATAGAATAGAATGGTTTTTAATTTATATTGATATATTTAATAATTTATTAAGATTCATCTTCATAAATAATTATATAGTGATAGCTTATTCCTTGAAAAAATTGAAAATTCATTGGAAAAAATTGCCCCAATCAGGATTTTGAGTTGGGAGTATTAATTTTTTCATTGAAGATATTATGGAATTTCTATTATGGTGAAAGGTGTGAACTTTATATGGATCCTATACAATTTAGGTATATATTCTCATAAAAAGAGTTGAACATATTCCAAATAATATGGTTGGAGGTGGATAATTATTATGACTTCTCAATTCATTAATACCCCATAAAGGTGAACAAGGTTTTTAATGTTCTAATTCAGAATAATCAAGATAGTTTTTCAATGATGTGGATTGAAATAGATCAAATATTTAAGAATTTTAGAAATATGGATCCTGAAATAATTATAAAGTGTTTAATATCATTTCGTTATTAGAAAAATGGTCAACCATCCATCTATGTGAGGAAGAATGAGGCACAGTTGGAGGATGTGGAACTGCATAAGAACGTGATAAATGATCCAATGTTAAACCCTAAATGTGATGGAATGATGTGGTTTAAGAATAATGTATGCATATCATTAGTAAAATACATGAAGAATGTTGTTTTTGATGAATCTAAATGATCCCAGGTCTATATTCATCTAAGAATTAAGAATAAGTATAGGTATCTAAAAGATTATTTATAGTAGGATAACATGTAAAGTAATATTTCAGAGTTTGTATTAGAATTTATGGTATGTCAAAAATTTAATTCTAAGAGAAAAAAATTGTAATATTTTAACCATTTCCCATACCATAATTTAAATGGGAAATTATTTCTAAGAATTTTTTTATCTAACTCCACAAAAAAGAAAATGGGAATTATGCTTTTTGGATTGTATTCAATCAACTTATAAAATCCATGAATTTCATTAAAATTAGATAAGATTCAAATCTTTATTATATTTAAGAGATATATATTAAGGAATTGTTAAATTTTAATGAAGTACCACATTTTAGTGTTCTTTTTGAGACCTAAGGATTACCCTATGTTTATGGATAAGTCTTCATATGAAATTGAAAATGGTTTTTATATTTAGCACTACATATCATCTTTATAAATATGGTCAATATTATAGGAAAATGAAAATTCTTGATGATATATTAATATCATATTCCATTGATTTCAAAGGTCTTTGCGATAAAAAACACTCTCTGGTCAACTTTTCTTACCAAAATATATTTTACTTGAGCATTTATATAGATCCTTATGAATCCCTATATAGAAGGAAGTATAGAACTCTAATTTGTTGGGATGAATTTAGAGAACAACAAAAATTAGGGATTGATCTAGAAATTAAATATAAGAGAATGTAAGATCTAATCTATAATATTGCACGATAGCTTAAAGGTGAAAAAAATTCTATTACGAAAATCATCAGTGTAATCCAGATTTGAAAGATACTGACAAGGTATTCTAAAGAATATCTCTATGGAATAAGTTTATGAGATAAATAATGAAATTAAAGTTGACCCCTAGATATATAAAATCCTTCTAAATTCTTGATTTTATTGAGAATTCTTATTTTTTCAAGGAGATTCCATCGAATCTCTTTCATGTTCATGATGTGTTCTATGTATCTCTCTTGAGAAAATACAAACATTATCCTTAACATGTACTTAACTAAGAGGTCATACATCCATATCATGATTTATCTTATGCGGAACTACTGGTGAAGATTTCATGAACCTGATTTTATATGTATTATTTCTAAATATAATATTGATTAGTTTTTAGACAAGGTACTGAGACGATGTGAGATTCTGAGGCCTAGTGTTCCCATAATAATTATTTGAAAATATTAAAAATATTAAATAAAACTCCTACATAGTTTTCATGAATAAGTTGAATAACTTCTAAATGGGTATCATAATTAGAAATATAAGGGCACTACTGCATTCAGAAAATCGACTTTAACCAAGGCCTAACCTAACATTTATCAGCACAAGTTGGTTGTATAATGTCTTCAAATGCGTTTTAAATGAATAAAATAAATTGAAAAAAATTTATTTTATTGTTATTTCATTGACAGAATGATGTCGTTATAAATTTATTTTAAATAAACTCTTTATAAGAGATCAAGGGTTAGGATCTTAGCCACAGAATCCTCTAGAGGCCCTAGAGGGAGAGATATAGAGAATACTCTTGGTAGGTGATTCCATAACTTCATATCATAGATCGAAGAATACCATTCTTGGTAGATCTTTCCAAAAATGATGACAAGAATACTGATAATTATTATAGATTGATCTAAAATTCTTGTAGGGTTCATCATTTTGATTCTTCTTTCCCATTCTTGAAATCCTACAAAAAATGTAGACTAATCCACAAATAGATTGGCCTGCATATCATTCAACCTTGGAGGATGGGATTATTTAGTAGGATTTATCATGAATTTTTATTCTATAAATGTTTTCTCGATTATTATATCATTCATATGAGAATGGATTGAGGTTGAAATAAATAATGGAAGAGGATTATTCTTTGGGTTTCTTCATTGTGCTTTAGTCTCCCAGGATTTGTTGCTTTCTTCGTGTGTCTTTGTTCTTCTCCTGACATTGAACAATCAATTTCTCCAAATTTCTCTCTTTGTAAAATTATCCAAAATAAGATATTAGAATTGGGAGGAATCGATAGAGTATTGTTGTTTGGTGGCCGGCAGATTAAATGATGCTGGGTGCCGATTCTGTGTCCTTTGGCTTCGACAAAGAACACCTACGATCATCTATTTTGAGAAATTTGAATGCCTGAATCCCATTGATTCTGTGTTTTAGGTACCGAATGACCATCAACCTTATGTTCCATGGTGACCTAGTCACTACAATGAGATTAAAATATTGATCAACATGAGTGGAGGAGGAACCCAGAATACATGAAAAATAAAATACAAAAGAGGTTTACTCTTAGCTATACGGTGTGTGTTCATTGATTGGTGACTCTGCATGTACATGGGAAGTACCCAAACATGGGTTTGAGATTATAGGGTTGTCTATATGGAATGAAATCCCACACACATTATGGCCTAAACATGTTACACGGACTACCCTGTGTACTAGTACACGGGTAAGGTTACATAGGTTGACACCGCGTACTGGAACATGGCCAGAGTACACAGTTGGACCCGAGATGCATAAACCCAGTGTCTAATCCCTACTACACAATGTGTAAAACTCCTATAAAAGACAAGATTTAATTACATTGGTTGTTGTAAATAGGCAGTACATGAGGTCAAAGGACACAATGTGTGACCCAACTACCTATTGTGTACCACTTTATACATAGATTTAATCTCTTTTCCTCTTTATATTGGAAAATATTCATTAGGGTTTGTTCCCATTATCATTTCCCAGAAAGTAGGTATGAATCATTTCCTAATCATAGAACTAAAACCCCTTTAGTAAGAATTTTAGGGTAGAGTTTTTGGAATCCACTGAGTGGCCCAGAGTAGGATCATCTATTCATTCTATGTGTCCTAGGTGGACTTCTCAGCATTAACGTGACCAAAAATACGTGGGATTGATCCTTAACATATAAGATTAACATGGATTGAGTTTTTGGCATTATCCCATGGTTGTGTATATGATTTTCATATATTTTATATAATATCTCCCTTTTGATGTATTAGTATATCTCTCTCATGGTGAGACCTGATGAACATTACCTCTCTAACAAACACCATCAGTTCTATCAGAGTCAGGATTGTGTCTTACTGGATAAGAGCTTCATGGAATCTTTGAGCTGAATTTATAGTGTTTTTATGCAATGGTTTTGAATTACCTCTATATTGTTTGTCTTAGATTGATTATATAAGTATTTTATTATTATATGCTCTATTGACTTATACTTGTGTACAAATGACTGTATCATTTTTTTGTATTTATTTGTGGTATTGGGCTATCTTACTGAGTATTATTATACTCATCCCATAACGAGATTTACCAAAAACTATAATATTTGTTGTAGATGTTAAAACATTGGATGGAGTACTTGGTAGGCCAGAAATAGACGGTGCTTTTGAAGATTAGGCAGGACGAGGTGTCCCTATAGCTACAAATAGAATCCTCGATACCTTTCATTATAGGTTGGACTTGGGTATACATAATCTTTTTAGTGGGATTGTATTTTGGCCTTGATTACTGTACTAATTTTTTTTTATACATAGGTTGTGTGATATAGTGGTATGCATGCATTGTTTACTTAGTGGTTTTTTACATTTCAATAGTCTAGGGGCTTAGAGATGTATTCATGCATATAGGTACATAGGAAATGCCTTCCATGTTAGTGATTTTTTGACTCAGTGCTTTTCACCATCCCCTAGCCTGTTGGAGGTGAGCTTGTTGAGTCGCGACATGTGACCCACTGGTATGGGTCATGAAAATTGGTATTAGAGTGGTTGGTTCTACTTTAAGACTGGGAATTTTTGAGATTTCTTTGCAGATACCATGTTTAGTGTTTCATGTTTGTATTTCAGGCTAGGGATTCCAATGCTAGTGTGATGGATGACATGTTCATACAACAAGACTCTCATAACTGAATTTTTTACTCGGTACATGAAAACACTAGTTACAGGAAAAATAATGGTACATGCATCATATACGAATGGGTTGTGGTTTCTATGTATTTCTTTAGTCATCTCTCTAGATAAACTCATTTATCATGGTACATGTTGTTTTATTTAAATATACTTATACGATGCATACCATATGGGATATAGCATCATGATATTGAGGATTACCCCCTCAGTGAGGATGCTTCAGTACATGGAATAGTTTCTCATATTTCACCTCCAAGTGATGCACCAGCCATACCAACACCTATAGATCAGTAGGTGGTATCCTTAGTACCAGGAGAAGAGGAGTACAGGATGATCGTGCTTCATAAGTTTCATTTGAAGTGACTCCTTAGGTTCTGAGGCAAGCCATGACTACTGGAGGCTAAGGAATAACATGAGGTGGAGACCCATGTTTTCCATCTAGTAAGGACACTGACATATCATATCGTGGTCCTAGAGGTGAACCATCTACAGGGCTCAGTAGGGTGATGGTGGAGTTTGGCTATCCAGACTAATGAAGAGGTGACTAGTGACTCTTTTCTAGACAATGTCTGATAACCTCTTTAGAGAGAAGTTATCAATAGTTATTCTGAGGGATGTGCGTATACATGAGATTATTCTGCTCCAAAAGTATATGATGGCAGTAGTTTATTATTCATCAATATTTTCCAACCTTTCTTAGTATTAAATGGATATGGTTTGAGAACAGTACTTTTGGGCACATGCCTACAACTGACGTCTTTATAGAGACATCCAAGAAAATGTTATCCCTCTACGAATTCCATATTTTTATAGGGTGCTTCATTGTGTATTAGTGTTTTAATGATTATTGATTTGGAAGATATATTTGATGATAGTTAGTAGTGGATGAGTAGTATTAGAGACCTCTAATGCAAGGATATGAAATTATTCCCAGGGACCTAGACATGGGAGTCATTTCAAGAGGATGTACCATGACATGGGATCTATAGTTCGGGCCTCAAAACATAGGTTGAGAAATCATTGGGAGAGGTAGTTGTACTCAACTAATAGTAGGTAACATATCTCTCTATATAGTCTAACACTTAGTACAACTAACAATGAGACTGTGGATAAAACACTAATGTAGAGATAGTGACAGGATCCGGAAGATCCACAGGGTGGAGGACATGGAAGAGGACCTAGGAGAGAACCATGAGGTGGTCAATGTTTCGACTAGCTACCACCACCTCCCACATGTGGTCCACCCCAGGCTTAGGGAGCTAGAGGAAGGGGGTAGGGATAACTCCATGTCATCAAGGAATATAACCTGGGGATCCATGAATGATTCATGGTATGATATGTTTCATTTCTAATATATTTTAATTAATGATAGACATAAGTTCTAGTCATTAAATTCTATATATCATGTTCGAGCCATATAGATATTAGTTGAACCATTGACTCAACACTTAGGCTTGGAGGCACCTAATAGAAGAGACTCAGTGATCACACACTTGTGCCTATAGTTTGACCTTGCCCTTAGAGGTGACAGTTTCAATTGGAAGATTTTCGTGGAAACGTTGAGGCCATAAAATATCAATCTTGGTATGGATTGGTTGTCTATATTCCAAGAACATATTGATTGTTTTAGGAAATGGTGCAGTGTGTCTGTATTGATGGAACAAGGTTTATCGTTGTTAGTGAAAAAGGACACATAGGCAGCACATGATGGAATCATGAATAGGAGGGTGCAACCAATTTCTAATTAGTTGGATAGCATAACACTCTTTGAAGGAGATATATGGAGCCTCCAGTTTCTAGTAGTGTTGGTAGATTATGATGATGTCTTTCATGAAGATTATCTAGGATTTACTCTTGGATGGGATAAATAAATTCATAATTGATTTAAACCCTAGAACGACCCCAATATCTGCACCAACATATCCGATGGATCTTGTTAAGCTTTGTATGGTGAGGGTGTAGTCGGAGGATGTTATGTTGAAGGGACTAATGAGACCCAATAATTCACCTTGGGATGCCCCATATTTTTAAAAAAAGTAATATAGGAGATTGAGGTTGTGTGTGGGCTACCGGTTCTTGAACCAAGTGACCTTGAAGAACACAAATCCATTACCAAGGATCTACAACCTCTTTGATGAGTTGAAAGGGGCATGATGGTTCTTGAAGGATGTCCTCACATCAGCCTATCACCAGCAATGAATAAGGGATGATGATATACTGAAGATGAACATTAGATGTTGTTATAGTAACTATGAGTACTTTGTGATTCCCTTTGTCATGATGAACATTCCCATCAGTGTTTATGGGACTCATGAACTGGATCTTCCTACCCTAAATAGATCAATTTGGGGTAGTCTTCATTGATGAAATTTTTAGGTACTCAGCATCTGAGGAGGATCACACGAGACACATAGGGATTTTTTGGACATACTCTAATCTCACCAGGTATAAGGGGACTCTCAATGTTCTTGTTCTAGATTTAGGTGGTCCATATTCTTGGAAAATTTATCATAGTGGATGGAGTAATAGTGGTCCAGGTCAATTTTGAGGTGGTGACAACATTGGATCCACTTAGGAACATGATGGAGGTGCAAAAAATACTTATTATAGTAGGATAATATCATATATTTATATGTGATTTCTCTAGGATAATAGAACCAATGAACTATTTGAATCAAAAGGGGAAGAATTTTTTGTGGATAAATAAGTGGCATCTGGATTTTTAGTAGCAGAGGAAGATCTTGCTGAGAACTCAAATATTTAGATTGGTGAACGTGGGTGTCAAGTATGTAGTGTTCTATGTTATATCATGAAAAGGTATTGGTTGTTTCCTCATGCAATGGTGATTGGTGATTTCCTATGGTTCAAAACAGTTGTGAATACATGAGTAGAAATACATGGCCCTTGTTATTGAGTAAGAATTGGTAGTCTTCCTATTAAATATATGACAACATTACATGATAGGAGATTAGTTTATTATCTACTATGATCACATGAGTATCTCAAGTATATCCTCTCTCAAAAGGATCTGAACTTGAGACATATGATATGGCTAGAGATCCTCTAGGACTATGAATTTGAGATTGTCTATAATCTTGGGAAGGGGAACATGGTGTAAGATGAACTCATTAGGAGATATAGTTCATAGTTGTTGAAAAATGTTTTAGACTAATTGGACTTGTTGCAGTTATCCTTTTTGGAAAGAGATGGACCAAATTACCACCAATCGATTATTGAAACCCCTCCACTCTTATAGTAATTCAGGGAGGTACATCCTAAGGCTGTGAACCATGAGACCTATGTGCACAAATTTCCACAAAGAATTATCCTTATTGATATTCAAAAAGACGGTAGAACAACATCATTTTAAGAGGACATATAGTAGTTACAATGATTTTATAGGAGGTGGTTCTGAGGGTGTTTCACACAACCCCTTTGGTGGAACATCCATATGTGGTAAATATGTTCCAAAACCACCAAAATAAATTTTGGGGGCTCGAAATGAAGAATATTGGGGGGAACACTCATTTCAAGATGACATACTTGTTTGCAATTGATGGATAGTTTCCAGCTTGTTTATCTCAATTCCGCGAGGATCCAGAATAGAAGTGGAATGGGATACCGATGTAAAATGTGATGGTCTTACCAAATACATATAGCGGACAAGATTCCATATAGTTGATCATTTACTAACTAAAAAAGTTGAACCACATCCTAACTATACAAAAGCAAAGCTTAGTAGAGAGCTTGGGATGCCTCTACGTGCAGGAGAAGGTTTGACTTCATAGAGTCCCATTGATGATTTTTTCATATCATGATGCTCATTTTATATCATGGTTGTGGAAAATATATTAAAAGGATTTTGGGACCATGTTATTCTTGATAAAATCGTTTCACCCATAACAGGATGACAAGACTAAGCATCCCAATTAGGTTTTGGAGGACATGTTCTGGGATTTCATGTAAGACTCTGGCTATAGTTGGGAGGATCACATACCACTAGTGGAGTTTACATACCAAAATATCCACCATTCCATGATTGGTATAACACCATTAGAGGCTTTGTATGGGAAACCCTGTAGGTCACCAGTTTTCTAGACATAACCATGAGTGTATGTACTCCTGGGTCTAGAGCAGGTAGAAGCTATAACTGAGAAGGTGCAAGTCATCCAAGAGTGGATGATGACTCGACAGAGCAATGAAAAGTCTTATACTGACAGGTGAAATAGGCTTTTCGATTTCATGGAAGGAGACTCTACATTCCAATGAGTTTCACCTCGACATGGATTATGATGATTTGGCCTTTGGGGAATGTTATCTCTAAGGTTTCTCTCCCCTTTTCAGATACTGTGTAGAGTTGGTGAGGTGGTTTATTTCTTTGATCTACCCCTATTATTAGACCAGTTACACACTATCTTCCACATGTCATATCTGAGGTGGTACGTGCATGACCGATCACACATCATCGTCTGGGGAGAGTGGGATATCAAGGATGGAGTGACTTTTTATATGTAACCAATGGATATCAAGGATCAGTAGGAGGGGATCCTTTGTGGCTGATCAATTCCTTTAGTGTGTGTTCAATGGTAGTATGGGAATCTCTAAGAGGGAACATGGGAGTGGGATTATCATGTTCATTCTCAGTTCTCACATCCTTTTGAGTAGCCTTTTTATTTGTTTCTAGGGATGTAACACCCCAAGGTGGGTAGAATACAACTTCTTATATATTCCATGTATTATTCTTAATAAATTTATGAATTAAATTTGAGACGTTGTGCTAAGATGGAATGTGATTCTGAGTCCCTATGTTCTCAGAAAAATGTTTTAAAAATTTTAAAAATATTAAATTGCACATTTGTAATGTTTTCTGAAAAGTGGAACATGTAACACCCCGAGATTTTATGGAAAATATATTTTTTTAATATCATTAATGCCTTGTGTTGTACGCAACACCAAAAGAAGCTTGAACAACATGCATCCTTGACTTGCCTTGAATTACACGCAATCGTGACCTTCCTCGATATCGTGTGTAGTACGCAATACCGAGTTTCACTAAACAATGATGTGCTATTAAAATATTATTAAAACTAGCCATTATGAATAGTAATAACCACTTTTTGAAATTTTTTAAATTTTATTTTCAAAATGGACTTCATTTTTGGATTCGGAATATCAAAATTAGCTTAGGGTGAAATATTGGTACTTTTTGGATAACTTTCATTTTCTGATGAATAGTGAAACCACTAAGTGGTTGTTAAAAAATGAATTTTTCATAAAACATAATTTTACTACTTCTGTGAGTGGAATTTCAAAAATCCCAGAGACACAGTTGATGTCAGTAAGTAAAATGTGGTTGAATGAGAAGAAAATAATTTTTGGTGAATATTAACTTTTTACTTTTTTCTACCACGGTTAAAAGTAAATAGGGTAATTAAGGGTAAAAATGATATTATTATTACCCTAAAACATGTCCTAATTTCATTGGATAAGTGTAATTCGACCAAAAAAACCTTAGGAATACAATATGACCATTTAGGCCCACTTGTATTAGATTAGGACATTTATTATTAATTTCTTTAAAGAAGGGTTAAAATAGTTAAAACTAGAGTTTAATAAGTAAAACATTTTTAATATAGGGTTATACATAAGATAAATTAGACTATAAATATTAATTATAAATCTGAAAATATTTACTACATAATGGTATTTTATTTTTAATTTTTAGACATTAAATAATTTAATTTATTTATGACACAAAGATGATGCAGTAATTATCTTATTAATGAAATATTGACATAATTGATGTTATAAATACCCAAATAAATGTAATGTGAGACTTTTTATGAATTAAAATAATTTTCAAGGATAATATGACATGTTAGTATTGATATAATTAACTTTTTTCGAACTAATCATTCTGTTATTATTTTCACGAAAATCAATTACTAAATAGTGTCAAAATTGACATTAAATTATTTTTAAAACAAAATTATATTTTTAATTGTTATTTTATTCCTAAAAATCTAATGTTCGGACAAATGAATTAGATATGGTTATATATATTAAACAACTTGGGTTCTTTTGGCTTCTTATAGTACGTTTATTTTCCTTATAGTGTAAGAACACAAAAAGACGCGGTAAAAGTAAAATTATCTAACTTAATGTTAAATCTAAATTATAAGGTTAAAATAGTAAACTAAAATTGTCCAAATTCTATTGGATGAGAGGATTTAGACCCATACCCACCTTATCTTCGAAATAAATCATTTTGGAGCTATTTAAAACCGAATATGGATTTATAATAAAATAATATTTTAAGTTTTTCCAAAGGTGCCCCTCTCCTCCCTTATAAAAGGGAACCTCCTCCCTCTCTTCCTCACACCACTTTGGGCCTTCAATCTCTGCCAACCACTGCCAAATTCTCTTCTACACTTATCTAGAAACATCCTAGAGGTTCTGGTCTTCCTCAAAGTCCAATTTTAGTACTCGAAAAGGAGAACTCAAAGAGGCGCTTCAAAGAAAAGGTAATGTCCGTTACCGATTCTTTCAACTTGATTTCTTCTTCCACTTCTTCTTATTAGGTTGTTTCATTATGAAGTAATAACATCAGTATCACTCATATACTGATATGTTATTATATGTATGAAGCAACCCTATTTCACCATCTACCCATCCTACAGAAAATGAAATCAACGCGCGTGCATACGTACGGAATACCATCTCCACGCCGTGGTGTAATCTATTTTCCACCACCACCTTACTTGGATGAGTATAATGGTGTAAATAATAACAATATATGATTATTGTAATTTTATATTGATTTTGAAATAGTATACATACACTCAAATACAATTCCATGATAATGATAACGATATCATCGCTCGTGCGTACGTACGGACTACCGTCTCCACGACGTGATGCGATTCATTTTCCACGTTAACCATTCATGAATGATTGTAAAGTATATATAATAAGTAATCATGAAATATATGACATAATAATGATACTATATTTATGTGTATATAAATGTATGTCATCTACTTAATTGCATTCAACTCAATAAGGAAACGAAAACAGCATTCATGCGTACGTACGACCTACCATCTCCACGAATGGTGTATTTTTTCCATTTACTGATCTATTATATATATGTATATTCTAAATATATATTATATATAAATCATGTTTTATATTCTGAAATTAAGTAATCATGATCTAAGTATTCCTATGAATAATTACAAGTCTAAACACGGATGACAAATGAAATGATTTTACCCAAACGCTCTTTAACATTGAATTTACAAAAGAACAGGTAAAATAAAGTCATAAGTGAACCATATATGATATCATAACAATGAGTATGATTCTGGAATAAGTAAATGACATTATTTAAATCATTATACAGGAGGTTCGGACACTTACGAATCAAATCAGACCTAAGGTAAGGGAAATATGACAATCTCATTTTTATCCGATATTGTTTATACTTTTGAATTTACTGGGGTGTAATTTATCATCCACATCCATGTTTCCCCAATATGTAATATTACATCCATCCACCTAAAATTGTTTAAATCCAATTTTACCCTTCGGTTAGTTTTTAGTAAAAGATATGAAAGCAATCTTTTGTTGTTTTTCATACGAGGTACTGTTTGACTTTTCTGAAAAAAGTACGAGAAGAATGTTTTATAACTTATACGACATGAATGGATTTTTAAAACATTATTTCCAAGAATCTTTCTTTAGAAGTTTTCATGTTTATTTTTAATCAACTTCGTTTAGTTTAGAATTCTATGACATATTAATAAAGGAAAAGTGTTTATGAAGTAGAAAGGATATTTTCCTCAAGAATGGAGTTCAAGTGTTTTATCAAAATTATTTTCCATCTAAGATAATAAAGGGTTTTGTTTCTACCCCTATTATTACATTGATTTTATTATGTTGTGATGGAATTATTTTTATGAATTCCTTTATCTTATATGAATTGTTTTATTATGTCACGATGTTTAAGAATCCCATTTTTATTACATGGGTTATGCTATGATGTATGGTTTATGATTTTGTGGCACACATAAGAATGGTATCATTATGAGTTGGGTGAGACCTATATCTCCCTCTAATGCATTGGGTAATGATTTATATCTCATGAGATAGACATGGCTGGAACGGAAAGTTAAACCGGTTCAGTAATAGAAGACTCGAACGAGGAGTGAACTCGATTCAGAAAGGGACTTTTTCCACTAAGATTGTCTTGGCATAAATGCCTTGATTAATATGGAAATAATATCATCTGATTAATGGTTTCCACAATTACATGTTTTATTCCCATTCTATTTTATCATGCTTAATGTTTCTTTATGATCTACGCCTTACGTACTTCCATGTTTTATGTCATTGCTCAAGCTTTTGATGTTTAAACATTATGTTCATGTTTTTAAGTTCAAATGTATATGGTATGTTTTATTTTATCCATTATTACCCTTACTGAGCATTTGAGCTCACCCTTTTCATGTTTATTTTCCCCAGGATATAAAGAAAGGTTTTAGGTTGGAAAAAAAAGGGGAAGATATTTATGGGATATGATGAGGATCTTATACCATGATTAGAATATTAAGTTCCATGTTTCCAAAGACACTAAACTATTACGGTCCTTGTGTGTCTGTTTTTGTTATGTATTAAGTATTCTGCAAAAGTAATGTAATGTCAATGTATGTTAAGCTTCGGGTCTCTACAGAAAAAATTATAAATTGGTGCCCAGATTAGAAATCTATGGGATTTATTGCAATTATATTAGTGTTTTTACCCTAGTCACAAAGCAATATTGGTCAGAACAGGTATGTTATAGAAATTTTTCATGAGAATTATTAATGAATAAAATTATTGGATAAAATTTTATTTTATTTTTATTTCATCAATGAAAAGATAATGTTTTTTTAAATAAACACTTTGGGAGAGATCCATGGTTAGGTTCATAACCCAAGAATCCTCTAGAGGCCTGCAAGAGGGAGATCTGGAGAACCCTCTCAGTAGGTGATAAAAAACATTAAATCAGAGATTGTTGAACAACGTTATTAGTATATCACACCAATGGTGACAACATGGTGACTAATATTTGTGAGTAAAATACACAATATCTAGGTATTACGAGTTATTTTTATTTTCTTTCTCATTATTGGAACCCTATGATGAATTTGGACTAATATATGAACATAGTTTCTTACATATTACTCAAAATTTCGGGATGGGATGATTTTGTAGGATTTATAAGGATTTTAATTCTAGAGATTCATTCCTGATTAATTTATCATTCTTATAGGATCATATTAAGGTCGGAATGAACAACTATTGGGGTTTTTTCTAATAGTTGGTTACTTATGCTTTTGTCTCCCTAGATTTGTTGCACTATTCAGGTATAGTCTTTATTCTTCCCCCAACATTGGACAATCAAACATTGCACATCTGATTCTGGCACAACGATCTGAAACTCGAGATCTGGAATCGAGATGACTTGATGGAGGTTCAAAATTGGGTATGGAAGTGGATATAATGACAATGGGTGTCAAATAAACATTCTTCGGCAATGATGATGAATTCTTAAAATCATGTCTTCCAAGACATTTGAAGGACTGAATCACATCGATTCATTGATAGAGGGACCAGACGTCCTTTGATCTAGTGTTTGGAGGAGAAGTGATGACCATAGTGAGATCTAGATATTGATCAATGCATGTGGCTGAAGAAATCATATTTTATGAAAAATCTGATAAAGATGGCTTGTAGTATCATCTACACTATATGTGTACATTGCTGGGTGACTTTTTGTGAAAACGGGAAGTACATGAACATTGGATGGAGTGAATGGGTTTCTTGCACAACGTGTACTTCCCCACGAGGCATGGCCGGAACTATTGACACTAAATACCCCCTGTAAGGGATAACAATAAAGGATAAATGGGTTTACACCATGTATTATCACATGGCCAGAGTACATGAGTGGATCCCAAATGTAAGGACACGACATGTACCCCTTTCGGCATGTCGTGTATCCCTCTTCTACATGACACAGTTTAATTACATGGTCCGTTGTACATGGGTAGTACCCATGTTCAAGGTACATGATGTACTACAATACTACACGCCATATACCCCTTTCTACATGGCTTGATTTTCATGGCCTCCATATCTTGTACTTGTATCATTAGGGTTGATTCCCTTTATCATTTCCCTGAAGGTACGTTCGAATCATTTCCTACTCATAGGAATATGATCCCTTCAGGAATACATCATAAATAGAGTTGTTGGAATACCTTGAATGTCCCAGAGTAGGATTTTAAATTCATTCGTCTTTCCATTGGTGGAGTTCTTGGTATAGAGGTAACCAACACTATGCAGTCGTTGATCTTATACATGGAGGGTTAACCCATATTGAGTTATTGGTATCACCCCATGACCCTGGATATGATCTTTATCTATTTTTTTGTCATATCTCTCTTCATATCTATCTGCAAATCTTCCTAATGGTGAGACTTGATGAGCAGTACCTCCTAGACAGATGACACCAGTGCAATCAAACTCAAGAATGATATCTCTTAGAGGAGTTCATTAGGGAATCTTCAAGTTGAATTTATAGTGTTGGTATGTGGGGGTTGTGTATTACCTCTAGAATGTGTGTCTTGTATTTATTATATCTAGATATTCTTGTTATATGTTCTATAGACATTAACTTGTTGAGAGAGGACTGTATATTTCCTTTGTTATATTTATCTTTGGTTTCGGGGTGTCCAACTAAGTGTGGTTATACACACCCCAACATGGGATTTTCTCCAACATGTCATCTCTTTTGAAGATGGTCAAAATTTTGACCGATTATAACGTGGACCCTGAATAGACATTGCTTTGTGAGATCAAGAAGTCCGAGGTGTTATTACGAATATAGAAAATAGTGACATTAACTTTTCTTATAGGTTGGACTTGTGTTTACATACTATTTTTTTTTGGATTGTATTCTAGATCCGTTCAATTACATTTACTTTTTTTCATACTATTTTTGTCAGTTATAGTTGTTTGCGAGAATTTTTTACTTAGTGTCTTTTACCATTTCAACATTTTTTAGTCTTGGATATATGGGTGTATAGGTACAAAGAAAATGAATCCCATTATAGTGATATGCCTACATGGTGATAGTCTCCAACCCCTAGCCTATTGGTGGTGGGAATAAGGAGTCATGTCTTAATCCCCACTAGTATGGGTCATGATAGAAGATTTTGGATAAATAAATGAAGTACTAAAAAATAATACCACATACCTTGTCAATGGTTTTGGGGTGGAACCATAAATCTGTGGATGCTATATTGGAATTAGAGGAAGTGATAAAGTAGATGTATCCTCATTTGTTTGTATTGGAGTTATGTAATATAAATGGGTAAAATTATTATAATGGATGTATAATGTAACACACAAATATTTTAAGATTTATCTTACTTTTCATAAACATTATTTTTTCAATATCTTGGTTGACATGCACCATTGATCTTTAATCAAACTATGAAATATGAGAAAAAATTTATTATTTAAACGTAATAGTTATAACTGAGGAGTTAAAATAAATAGTATAAATTGGAATAACCGCATTAAAAAAATAAATATAAAGGTTTTATTAAATTTATACATATTTATTAATTCATAACAAATAAGTACTCAATTTTCAATAATTCGTTTTATGCCCCAAAAAAAATTTCCTCAAAATTGAAGTTATTATATTTTGTGTGCAAGTGTTATAATTAATTTATAAAAATTGGGGAAAATTTATTTTAAAAAATGGATATATTTTTTAAATTAATCATGTAAAATTTATCTTTGGGTGAATTATTGATAAATTTTTATACTTGTTTTTTGGGTGAAGTGTTAATGTATCGATTTTTCAAATACTGTCACTTTTAGGAAATTATTATTTTGTATTCTTGAGTTAAACAAATATTAACAACATTTAATTGAACAAATATATATATGTTTTATTAATATGTATTTAAAAATATATATTTAATTTCAGAACCCTATATTGAATTTTGTGAACATAATTGATATTTTACTAATATTTAAATCTATCTTGGGTCCATACATTCAATAGTATTGTTGGAAGATTTCATTTATATTTAGCTTGATACAAAAGTCTAGGAAGATTATTTTTTCATTTTTTAACCCAAAAAATTCATGGAATCCAACTTATTAATTTATATCAACGTGATTTTTTTACTCTTAATTTGTCTACTTTTCTATAAACTGTTTTTCATGCATTGTTTTGTCTGAATATTAAAATGTATTTCATCAAAAAATAGAAATTTAATATTTTAAAATTTATTCAAAATTTGGAATGAAAATATCCATAATTTTTAATAAATTAGCTTTTAGTTTTTGTCACATAATTGTGTCATCATCGTAGAGAGTTAATACAATATATTTAATGTTAAAATTTGTTTAATGTGTTTTAACTTGTTTATAAGACATAAAATGTATCCAAAACATAACTAAATATGGATGTTTGAATTCATTTCGATCATATAACATATTATATTAAAATTTTGGATTCCATGGTTTCACATTACATGATTATGATAAATATTATATTTAAACATTTACAATGATTCCTTGTTTGTCTTTTTCCTCACTTATAAAAGTGAACCTCCTCTTATCCATTCTTCAAAATGTTTGTGCACTCAATATCTTCCATTATCTTCTATAATACTGAATTTTATTTCATCACTACAATCTATTGATTTTGGTCTTTCTATAATACCATATTTTCAAGGATTAATGTTTATTCAAAAGGAGTTTTAGAAATGAAGAGGAGGTTCAAACATGCATGAAATAAGAAGAGACATTCAGTAAGTGATTTGTGTTACAATATCATTTATTTCCACATCTGTATTTGATAAATTTATAATAAATTAAATTATACAGATCTTATAATTTTAAAGAAACTATATTTTCTTTTATATTTATTATTGGAATTTTAATATAATCATACGACTTCACTCCCTTTGATATTTAAAATGATCATGAAAATATTTAAAGAAAAATGAAATTATTTCCTATTATTTTGGAATTATTTTTGTTCCATTTCTATAGATTAAATATTTTTTTAATTGAATTTTCTACTATTCTACAATTATTTTTTAAATTCATTTTTACCCATAATTTACTTTCATTAATAAATATTAAAAAGAAACTTCTAATCATTTATGGAACGAGGTTATTTTTACCAAAGACTTGAGTAAAATATTTATTTTAACATATAACATATAACCATATTATCCCATAAAATTGAATACTCTTTTTTGAATAATACATTATAATTTTCATTTTATCATTTCCAAAATATGTGTTTCATAATATTTTTAATTTTTTTATCATTTAGTTATGTTTTTTTAAAAAGAAAATGGGATTTAACTCAAGAAATATTTTAGTGTATTTTTAAAAAAAATAGTTAACTGTAATAACTTATTCTGATGTAAATTATGATTTAATATTGGATATGATACAATTAAAGTATCCATATATTTTATTTTTATGGTATATTATTATGATGATGAGTTTTTTTACAAAACCTGTTTATTTTAAATTGGATAGGAAATAATGATATGATTATGGTTTTATGATATTATGGAAAAAATGTGTGTGGATTATGATTATTTGATGGTTGTGTCTGTTATATCCCTATAATTCATTGTTTAATGTGATATTTATATCCCATCATATAATAACAACAATTATATACATGATAAAAAATATATTTGTTCATTTTTTGAATCCATGATTATAATTTCTTATATCTATTCTCAAAAGATTATGTGTAGAAAAAATTATGGACAGATTTTATCACATTTAGATATATGAGTAAGAATTTATGTATCAGTTACCAATCGAATACATGTGGAAATAACTATGAATATATTTTTTCACATTTTGATGTTGAGAATTATTGATTTCATCTATGTTCACAAGATTATGCGTGAACATGATTGTGGAAAAGTTTATTCAGATTTTGAGGTACGTGTAAAATTTCTTCTACCAATAAAAACAAGATTACACATGAAGATGAATGGAAATAAATTTTTTCAAAATATTATTATTTATTAAAACTATCATGCCTCATGCCTAGGTTATGACTCTTGAATGATGATTACATATTTAATATCCTTATTTATCATGTATCTAGATATGAATTAATTTTAAATTTTTTTATATATGATTTTTTTAGTATGAATATTTTTTGGTGAGAACAAGAATATGATTATGTTATCATACCATTAAGGCTATCTTGTGATGTTTTTATTGATATGTCACATGTTTTTCCGTATTGATTATTTTAGCATTCCCTTTCGTATTTTTCCCTTCCATAGGATTTTATAAAAGGTTTAATATTAGATATTTAAATAAATTTACTAAAATAAATATATTTTTGGGATTTTTTGAAGTTATTTTAAGGAAATAATTAATTATGTATCTTGTCTCAAAAGACCCCAAGAATTATGGTCCCCGAGAATTTATAATTGTGAGATTGATTAAAAATATATCTTAAATGTGGAAATATTTATTGATGTTATTCTTTTGATGCTATACAAAAAATGATCAAAAATTCTATAATTTAGTGCACATGATTTTTTTGTTTAGTCTATTTGATCTTAGTGAGTCGATTTTAAGAGGTTGTCTTTAAAAATCACCAGGGTAATTTTGTAAATTTCTTTATTATGATCATTTTTTATCAGAAATTATTTAGGGAAAGAAACATGTTCTTTCAATCGTGTGATAAAATATGTCCAAGGGTAAATAAATATGGCAATATTATATGATATATGTTATTTTCCTTCCATTCTTCTATTCAATTAGTTTTCCTTCATGAACAAGTAACACAAAGATCATTTTTTGAACCTCCTTCCACTTTGGTTAAAAGAAAAAGTTTTATATGAATAAGAAATGTAATAATATTTCATCAATAGAGTTTTTTTATAAGTTTAAGTATTTTAATAAGAAATTACATTTTTCAAGTTAATTTTACATTTTAATTTATAATTTTCACTAGTACCATTTATTACATTAATATGAATTGAAATTATTAATTCTAAATTTTTTTCAATACATAGATTCACTATATATTCGTATTCTTCAACAAATTTAAATTTTTTTAATTTTTTAAAAAATATACTTTTATGTAACTACTTATAATGTATTGTTAATTATGAATGAAATATACATAGTCTTCTAAAATATATCTACTTAAAGGTATATTTTTTATATGATTCCGTAATCCTCATTTCACTCCCTCTTTAATAGTTTAAATTCACGGAAATAATTTGGAATCAGTGACTGTCCTAATAATTTCAATATTTAAATGTGAATAAGAGTAAATATAAAATTACGTAAGGTAATATATGAGTCATAAAATTATAGGATCTAAATCTAAATTACCATCAATTTTTTATTTGATTTCAAATAAAGAAATGACAATATGAGAAATTTTGTTTTTAATATTACATATGATTGCTATATTATGAGAGTTATAGATAACAATATTTTGAATAAATCCATTCCAAATATCACTTTATAAGAGATAATATAATATCCTTTGACCTAAAATGTCATTAATACATTTAAGTATTAAATAAAATAATATACCTAAAGTGAATTTTATTCATATTAAATAACTAATGGAATATGAAAGAAGTAAGAGGTTTCAAATTTAGTAATATCTAATTATATTGAAAATATATGATCCAGGGTTTATGTATATTAAAAATAATTCAATATCTTACCAGCGAAATCAATTTGATATATTCATTAGTAGTTTTTAACTATTGTTAATATTATTCATGTAAATATGGAGTCTAATACAAATAATAATATCATGTATTTGATGATAAATATTATACATATAAATGAATGGGACACTAAGAGATCAAAATAAAAATATAGTAAAAATAATATATATTTTATCCTTGAAAGATTTTCAAAATTTAAATAAAATATAAGAATGATTTGACATGCCATAATGATAAAAGAAAATGGATGAATGGGGTTCATTTTTATAATTCCACCATAGATACAACTTATAAATCAACTATATATCCCACATCAATATATATATCATATCTAATATCAGATGAGGGTGATATTTATTTTGGTGAGGATAAATTATCTCATTATTTTAAATAGACAGAAAGGATCATTAAGAAGATAAATTTATGAAAAAAATTAAATGATCGAAAAAGAAGAAATGAGAAATAAAGAAAGATATATATAAAGAAGGATTATAATGTTTTGATTGTTGATTAATGTTACGAATTGGTAAATATTAAGCTATATTTTTCATGGTTTTAATGGAATGATTAGGTTTCCATAGGATCTAAAAATTTAAAATAAATTAATTTTTTTTTCTCTCGATACATGGTGAAATATTAATTTTTCAAATTCTAAAAGTGTTTTATATTTTGTTGGCCTTAGGAAAATATGTAGATAACATGATATAATTTCACATAAATAAAATGTTCTATGGAAATGGATATTTTTTCCCTTTATATGGATTTTTAGAATCTAAATATTTTTTACATGATGTGGGTAAAACTATTCAATCTAGTGAAGAAATAGATGATGATGTGACTGAAATTTAGAAATTATATCAAAATTTGGTGAAGAAGAGTAATTAATGAAGGCCAAATGATATAAAATACAAGAAAGGAATATCAATAATAACTTACTAACCTAATTAAAACCCATTTTTATTTAATTTTTACCATGTTCTAAATTTTTTTTGTAAAACTAATGGAAACTTTTTATTAACCCTATAGTTTATCCTCTAATTTTAAATATAGGAGGGAAAATTTTGATAATATTTTTAAACATTTGAATCATATTAACTATTAATCGATAATTGATTATTATTCATCTAATAATTTAAGTTTTCAATCAAACTTATTAATTCATAAAATTAAATTTTTTTACTATATGTCAAATAAAAGGACATAAGTGGATAGATCATTGTCAAAAAAGAAAAAATCACATGAGACTTATAGGGATTATATTTCAATGGTACTCATTGATATTTAACACATAAGAGATGTGCAGATGAGAGTACATAATTTATTATTTATCTTTTATCTAACATTTATTACGCCAAAAATGATTTCATAAAATTATTTTAGTTTTATATTTATCAAAATAACATGATGGGTGTGAGGTAAAAACATGATACCTTTATAATAATTGACAATGAACTATAATCAGAAAAAACAACCATCTACTTGAACATTAAATAAATTAATAGTTGAAACTATACAATTGGATAAAATTAAAAATATCAAATAAATGATATATGTGATGTGTCTATCCATAGTGATTCTATAGTTTCAAATCCTCATCATTTTTTAGTCCATAAGTGAAACCACCATATCGTAGGACATCAATGTGATGAATGTTTCTATATGAACTATGGGAATAAAAAATTATCAAACATATGATTCGAATGATTAAAAATATTATCTATGAATTTGTATGATAATGTTAACACATATTAAATATATGAATTGACCAAACAGAACGTTACATAGCTTTCCAGTGTTATGAACAATCCATGGGTGCCATATAAAAAATGAATAAAGTGAAATGTTCATACCATAGATAAGCATTTTATGAAATAAAATATAAATATAAATTCTGAATTTCATATTTATTTCTTATGATGTATACACCCCTTGTCAATATGTAATGAAGCATAATTTATTATTTTTTGAAAATTGGTTAAAAATCCACATCTAAAACACTAAAATTAATACATATAGTCTTTTTCCATCATAAAAGCCACTAATAATGAAGTAAAAATATAATTATCAAGTAGTTTATTTCCAAAAAATATATATTGGTTTTCTATCTCCTACAAAAATATAAAGCGTGCATTTTATTAGAAAAAATTCCTCACTTGTTGAAATTGAAATGTCCTTTTCCCAATATCACCACATACAATGATCAAGGTATTACACTTGTTATTTTTTTTGAATCATTTTATATAAAAAAATCTAGTAAACTGATTTTTTCTAACAATGAAACTACAAAATAAATCAAATAGTGAGAGATAACTCCAAAAGAGATTAATTTTCTTATAGTGTGTTAATATTATATTTTTAGATATTTTATATAAACGACCTTAATATTTTTTTATAATAAAAAAAATATTTTTATATTTCATATTTTAAAGGGAATACCTTACAAAATGGGGAATGTGGGAAAGATAAAAATTTTATCGGTCATAGTTTCGAGATGAAATGTATTTATTTTGAGTACTTACTCTAACAATATTTTAAATTTTATATCAAATTCAATGATTTTATTCATGGTTTCTCTTCTAGGATAATGGTATATCATGTTTTATATAAATGAACACATAAAAATTATGAAATGATTCTTTCTATTTTAAATGAAAATGGTCCTTTTTCATAGCCTTTTCTAAATTTTTATATTATTGATGTGATTTAGATTATGTTTATAAACCCTATTCAATTTTAGTTTGGTTGATTAACATTATAAAACCATTTTTATTAAGTTTAAATCATGCATTCCAAAATTTAAGAATAAGGTACATTAATAAATCCTACCCATTATATAGAAACTAAATTTTGTTAAGGAATAATCACATTAGTAATTTTGTTGGAGATGGTGATAAACAAGTCAAAAACCCAGTTCTCCATATGAAATTAATGTCATCATCATGACTTTTTATCTCAACATGAACCTAAACGAGTATGTGATTCCTTTTGGGACAAAACATATATCATTTAAACATCTGATGAATTAAATAAATATAAATATAATATAGTTTCAACATTATTAAAAGATATTGGTAGTCATTTGGCTATAGAAACTAACTGGGTCTTCTAAAAACATTTTTTAAACCAAACCATAGTTTATATTAATTACATACTTCATTATAATGGATATAATTAAGAAAAATACATGTAAAATAAAAAAAATGTTTCTCTAATAATAGGATTAAAATGTGTTTTAATTCTTTTGTCCATGAAAGATAATCATTGTTTCACTATATTCAAAATCAATGTAATGCATGAATCCATTATTGAATATTTTAAGATGATGTTTATGAAACAAATATTTTTTATTGATTCAAATTTCATATAATGTAAATATAATCATTATAAGTTGAATTAAATACACAGAAATGATATAAGGACCTCCTATAATTGATTTTATAGAATTAAAATTCTAAATCATTTTTTAAATGATTTTGAAAATATAATTGTTTTTATAAATATTTTATTTAGGGAGAATTTAATAAAATAAATAAATATTGATCAATTTTTTTTATACCCACTCTAGATATACTTGTGGATAGTTCCCCAAAGCTTCTAAAGTGATATATTAATATTAGTATGATTATTGAATATAATATTTTTATTGTATTCATTATCGAAAATAAGCCAAAAGAAATTATTTTTACATAACATAATACATCTAATATTTACATTAATGATTTGGTATTAACACTACATCATTTATTATTACATTTGTATAATCCTCTTATTAACATGATATTGACTTAGTTGGTAATAGATTGAACAATAATCTTATACAATAATGAGAAGAGTTCTTTTTTTATGTATTTTAGTTGATAATATACTTTTTTTCAAGGATGGGGCCGAAGCATCATTTTATTATTAAATCAAATAAAATACATTTTTTAACTATGTAGAGGGAGACCCATTACATAATCTGAAGGCCCAGAACGAATGTAGCACATTACATGGCCTATAAGCCCAAATTTTTGTCCCATGTCCAATTATGTGAATAATAAAGCTACAATACCTACTTCTACAGTAGCACACAATGCTCGTCGTTGCTATAGTGTCTTGTGGCCACTATACTTCCATGTTGCCCCTATAGTACCTCGCTGCTAGAACACTGCTATAGTACTATTACAATATTAGCACCAACTGGGTTTTAAACCCCCATTTTTCAAGTATGATTATGGGGTTCTTACTACTAATCCAAACCCTAACTATAGTTGATAATATATTATTTAATTGTTTTATATGTTTTGAATATATGATGAATGATACCCATATAAATATATTTAATAATAACATCTATAATATAATGAGAACATAAAAATGAGGACTATTCTCCCCTTCTTGAGAAGTGTATACATAAAAAAATTATTAATATATTGAGTTCCTAGGATATAAAATACATTGAAAAAGAATATCTATAACTTTCGATATTCTTGGTTAAGGTTTAGATTCATGGTCTAGTAATAAGTAAAATTCAATATGAACCTTTAATACTTAATAATAGTATATATAATCCAGGAGTATTTGTATTATGATTTTATGGATTCACCAAAGAAACAAAAATTTTATAATGAATTTGACTAGAAAATTTAATTTTTTATAATACTTCTCATTCCTTAATCATAGAAAAAAAATCATTGAGATGAAAAACATATAGATGTAAGACATCATTTAAATTCATATGATGTGTAAAATATAATCATTCTATAGAAATTATATTAATTTATTCGAAATATAAATCATGATTTTAGGATGAATATATGATATTGATAGATATAATAGTCATTCCACTTGATGGAGAATAACAATATGTTATCATATGATCTCAAAAATTTCCAAAAAATTCATAAAATGGGAGACCATTAATAATATTTTTCGTAGTGATGCTATACCCCAAAAAATGGATACACTGCTACCATAACATAAGTTTATTTATATTTATATCTATTTTTTTCATTCCAATATAACACAAAACTATACAGTTAATGTAATATATATATATCAAATATAATATATATTAAATGATAATGTAAAATATAATTCATTTTATATTGGGTTCATTGGGTGTAGTCATTTTTGAATCAACATTATTATCTTAATTATATAATCAATGTATTTAAATACAGTTATAATAATGATGATAGAAAATTTTTGTGGAATTATTTTAAAATATCCAACAATGCTAATGTAAAATATAATTAATTAAGAATTTATTTTGAAAATTAAGTTTCAGTATGTATTTATAAAAAATGAGTTTTTATCAAAAATAGTGTCATCTCTATTTGTCCAAAGGGTATGAAAATCATCATATTTAAAAAGTGATATAAAAATAAAATCCATAGATATAGAATATTAGTGATGATGACCCAAATTTTTTTGTTATGAATAAAGAGACATGTGCTTTTTAATCCAATGTAGATAAATCTAAATTACCGATCTTTGTATATCAGGAAAATAATTTAACAGTGAATTTTGAAATTGAGATGAAATATCAGAACTAGTGTTGCACCCTCATTCCTATAAAATTGTATTTATTAATTATTGTTGTGATATATTTTATATCTTGGTGTTTCTACGATGATTTGGGGGTTCTCAAGGGGTTTTGGGAGTGAGAAAGTGTTGGATACAAAAGTTCATCATCTGAAAGGGACCTCCAGACTACGAATTATTTGAGACATAAAAACACACATTATTGGAATAGTTATTCAAAGCATTAACTATATGCCACGTTGTGAATGAGGTCCTCTAGATTTAAAATTTTAAAAAACAATTAGCATTTACCCCTATCATGATTTAATATATTTGGCATAATTTTTCTTCTAATTGACCCCCAATATCAAATAACCAACCCCTCAATTCCATATCACTTTCTTTATATGTTTTGTAAACTTATTCATTATTCTTGGACAATGTTTGAAGGTAATGCACTCTATTCATTGCATCCTCCATTTCAGACTCCATCTCATTCTTGTTTGTCATACCTTAATATTGTTCTAAATATTTTAGATCATTTTTTCTTGATTATAATTGGGAATATACTTGAATTAGGGACTGTATTTGTCTTTTGGGGTTCATCCATCTTCTTCTTTGACGATTTAGGACTTAGTTATAAAATTTTGACAGTTTTAAGTAGTAGGCTCCATGATAAATGAATTAAATATAAAAACCATAAATTCATTCCTATTTTTCATTATGTTATGATTTATTTTTATATAATGTAGGAAAATTATATTCAAATATACATTCTAAAGTGATTTAAGCATTGGAATTTGGTTTAATGGAATTTAATGTTTATGATGTTTCAAATAAATTTCCTAAGCCCCTAAAGTGTATAGTAAAAACAATTAATAGTTTTTATCAACAATATTTTTTATTCAAAAAAGGTTGTATTTTTAAAAGAAAATTTAATTTTTTTAATGTAATAACATAAGAAATTAAGTGGAATTTGAAATTAAATGGGTGTTTTCAAATGGATTTTTTAATTTTAATTAAGATTTTTGTTTCATGATTATATCTTCATGGATTAACTAATATGATATAATACATTTTATGTGTGGTGATTTTTTTAAATATTTTATTTTCATTATATGTTTTTGAATCATTATAATATTCATGTAGTGTTTTTTACTTTGGATTAACAGTAGATTTTGTAATGTAATGAGTCATATTTTTTTTAAGAGAAAAATCATGCTTTATTATTTTCAAATAGGTCTTGAAATATAGGATGAAAATTCATAAAAATATTTAATTGAATATTTTTACACCCTTATCTTTCTCCCCTAATTTTATCTTAAAAATTTCCCACTTATGGGATGAATTGTACTATTATATTTATATAGTTCATGTATGGATGTAAAAAATGGGATGTTTCAATAAGGGTGTTAGAGGTGTGTAGAGATTTACATTATTTTTATTATTAATGATATATGTGGTGATCTTATATTGTTTAATATCTCAAATACACTAAATCGTATCATGAGAACCTGAAATCTTATGAATGCAATATTAAGAAATGTACAACTAGACAACAGTATAACATCCCAAGTCTTTGTAAAATGAAACAATACTAACTAATAAATATTATTATATAGATTTCATTACAAATATAACTTTTTCTGAGGTCCTCCCAAGTGTATTGTTAATGGGAACAATTATGTATGGTTTGATCACCACGATTTTGGGGATATTAGGTCACCCAATCTATAGATTCCTAGAGACACTCTGATGATAATGATTTATTTTAATTTTATTCTATTTATAGATTTTTATGCTATTATATGTAGTTATTATCTTATTATTTAGTTATAATATCACTTATCTATTACACTATTTTCATTTAGTTTTTAGAGAACTACCATTGTTTACCCAACATCTTCTTTTTGTGTGTGTTAGATTTTGATATTTTTTCATTACTTCCATATTTACAAAGAATATTGTTAAAAAAAAGTTTCTTTATTTGGAATTGATTTATTTAAGTGTTAGATAAATTATCTAAAATGTTTTTTAATCTTGTTTTTGGTTCAAATGGGAGACTATGGTATTTAATGAAAATGGATTTCTATGTTTTCTCTATATGGTGGGATTTGATGAAGAATGGAGAAACATAATTTCAATTTTCATATTTAAACTTGATTGAAATAATTTTACATATAAGGTATATGCATTGAGTTTTGATATGGCACAAACAATGGGAATTAGTGCTCATGATGATATTAAAGGTTCTTGTATAGGATTAGGTTTACCTATTATACCCCTTGAAGAGTGAGAAATTATTTTTTAAGGGTTGCAACCATGAGGTTATGTGTGGATTTTAGTTCATATTTTCTCATTCCTTATTGTGCCTTTATTTCCATTAAGTGGTTTTATCCGGTAATCCTGCCTCTTCATCATAATATGAGCTCAATTCTAGTTTATTATTTGGAATATGAGTTAGTTGTTTAGTTTTGATATTCATTATTTGATTTTACATAAATATTAAAAATAATAATGTTTATTGTATTAATGTTCAATTTCAATATAAATTAATAAATAATTATTGTATAATTCCACTATATGGTTACTATTATTTATTGGGATAATTCATTCCCATGAGATCTTATTTAATGATGTTGTTTCTTAACAGTATCCTAAGTAGATTGGGAACACACCTAGAGTATGTGGTAGGTAGGCTTAGGTGCCCAGTCCTTGGGAAACCAAAAATGGTTTGTGAAAAAATGGTACCGAAATTGATGATTCTTTGAAGAACAAATTTTTTCACCCCTATTTTATTTGTGTAATACTAGAATATTGGTGTTGGACCATCAAATCAAGTTAGTTACAGACATATGTTGTCTATCTTGAATTTAACCATCTTCATCTTGAGGCTTCATAGGGAAGATGGTATTATTGTCATGAATGTTTTGAATTTTTTATTTTAATATTAGTATTATAAAAATTTAAATTGATTTATATGATTTGCGGAATGATAAAGGGAGTTGAATTGTAGGGTGTAATATCTTGAAGGATGGTGAAGTCTGTAGTAGGACTATCCTCTCTCGACAATGGAGATTAGGATTTCGCGTTGTTCTTGGAGATATGATACTTAATATGCATCAAAATTATTCCTCCCAGTGGATATACATTGGTGTCTCTCCCTTGTTCATCAGCATCCCCTATATTATTTTCGATGGATCACAAATCTTGGCCTCCTGTTAGAGTATGTGTCTAAAAGGATGTGGAAAATCCGATAACCACATCCTAAAATCATCTTACCCTGGACCCGTGTTTGGTAGTCAGATCATAGGTTGATCTAAAAAATAATTTTGAAGCATTGATATAAATTAAAATTACACCATATTGTGTGATCTAAAGTAGATCAAAATTTATTGTGTCATAGACCAAGGATTTTCAGTGGCGGGTCAGCTACCCAAAAAGACATCGTAGTGATGGTGAATCGAGAAGATGCTTTATGTAGACCGGGTTTATTGGATGATTGGAAGTATGATTTTCCATCTATATTTTCCATTTTTATAGATATAATAAGAGACCATATGCTGCCATAATTAATTATGGTTCTTGAGGTTAGTTAAAATCATTATCTAGGTGCTTCACTACGTAATTAAAATCTATGTTTGACTGGTTGTCGAAAATCAGGTCTAATATTGGATGGAGTTCATCTCATGGCTACATTAAAGGGTTCATGTTCTAAGAGAATACATCTAAAGGTACTAGCATCCCATGTTGAAATGAACACTAAATCACTTGTTGAGAGATTAGAAATTGTAAAAAAAAATATGATTTCACATATTTTCTGACCTAAGGGTGAGAAACCTTATAAGCTAGACAATTTGGTTCCTTATATTTCATTTTTGTGGATTTTATAACGAGATATGTGTCTCTCTTGTATATTTTTTTTCACATCCTGTTCTCTTTTACCCTGGAATATAATGATTTTTCAGGTACTTGTAATGACAATTTGAAATCCTATTTTTCTGGATAAGGAAACATAGTAACTATTGTTTGGAAAATATTCAAGGATTTGGGTATATATTGGTCTCATTTCCACCATTATTGATAAGGTAACTTATTCCCCTCCCACTGATTATAACAATATTGATGTTTAATATGAAACAACTCTTCATTTCTATAATTCTTCTATGGTTGTTGGCCACTTGCTAGAGTTATGTCAGAGGAAGGTATCCTAGGAGAAGTGTGGGATGAAGGGCCATCAAACTACCCTATGTCACAGGTAGCCAATGATAAAGGATATTTCTATTAAACATTTACATTAACCTAAGTGATATGTTCATATAAATCCATTTCCAATGAGGTTGATATATTGTTTTTTGAGAAACTAAATTCTCAGGTGTCTAATTTTAAGTGAATGTCGTTATGGATGAATGAGTATATTTCTAGAGCTATGTGTAGACCCTATAATGCCTCAGTTGACTGTGTAGGAAAGATAAAATTAAATTATGTAAATTAAGTTAATTACTTTTGTTTGGACGAAGATGGAGTTAAGGATGGTGGTCTTAAGGTGGCCACTTTTAATGGGTGTGGGGGTATTCCATCTAATATGTCTTAAGGTGTAGCTAGTCTGGTCACTAAGGATGACCCAACTGGGATTTTACCTTAAATGGTTGATACTTCCTCTACGCTGGTCAGATTGGGTGAGGCTTCATAGGTGGAGACTAGAAGTAGTCAGAAATTGGGTTGTATTTGTGCTACTTGACCTATGTATATATACTTTACGGCTACCTTTGATAGGAAAGGTTAGGTCTTAGAGCCTCAGCCTCAATTTGTTGATTTCTTAAAAGTTTTCCATGTTGCCTGAGATAATTCCAATTCGTCAAAAATTGGAAAATGGGGATACATATATGGTTATGAAAGTGGTAAAGAGTATTAGATGAATTTATTATACACCACTATACCTATTAGAAGTAATGGAGCTATTAATTTTAAGGTTGTTTTCATAAATGACAGGGGAAAACATGTGACATTGAACTTCTAAAACAAAGGACATAGAAATATTACACCACTATGATAAGGAATTTCTATATCAGATCATAATATAAATCCTTAATAACCTTTCCCAATCTCAAGAAAGATTGGTTCTAGGAAGCAATTTTATGGATTCTCAATCATGATAACTTAGAGTCGAAGTGTGAATATAAATATGACTCTAATTATGGATATAATAATAATATTTCATTTTTTTAATCTTAATCTTGTTTTATAGTCAAGGGATTGTTCATTTGTATTACCCATTCCATACTCTGGTAATAATTTTTCTTTAATTCGATTTTTGTTTTGAATATTTTTTTTCTGGATAGAACTTCAGCGTAATTTTATTTGAACCATTTTCATTTAGTGGGTTCATAGGGCCTAAGAAAATGTGGATCCTGAGTGTACGGTTTTATATAATCTCTAATGATGGTTTCACCATTACAACATGGTCCGAATAACCATGTTTTTTTGTCTTGTTTAAAAAATTATTCCATTATAGAGATGTTTTGATATTATGTGAATTTATTGACTAGGTTTTGGTTAACTTTTGGTGATAAAGTGCCAGGTTGTAATGGAAAAAATTTATTTTTTGAAAGGACATGTTTTCTTACTGGGTTTTCTTTCATTATAAATTTAGGATAAAATCCTCCTAAATTGGTTAATAAGAGATTCCGATTGGGTATTTAATGATTAGGTGTGTCATGGGGGTTTGAGGCATGATAATGAGGGATACGAGGCCGATATTGGATAAGAGCATTTTTGGTGCATGGTTAGTAGTAACCTTATTCCATAACCACACTGGTTGAAGAAGGGGGTACATAGTTAGTAAAACCATTTAGGGTATCCCAAAAGAACATGAATCATGATATACCCTTCAAAAAGTAGGGATAACATGACAACTAAAAGATTTATCAAACTATCTGGGTGCTAAGAAAATAGTGCAACTCCAGATAATGGAGGTCACAAAGTTGGCACCCTGCTTGGAGAACTGTAAAACTTAACAATGTGCCTCATTAAAAAATATTGATTTACCTTTGACCCTATCGGGCATAAATATTTTTCCCTTAATTTTATTCCTCATTATACCTAAAGATCCCACGGTATGAACCACGATACCTCCCCGCTTGCAATTATTCCATTGAATTTTTTACAGTAAATGTATTTTTACCCATGGGGTATGCAAATTTCTTGATAATGGTGAAGTGAACATGTAAACATTGAGATATGGTAATTATGAAAGTTATCATGTACGAATTGTTAATTTTTATATGGGAATTGATACAGTGATAATTGAAATTATTATATGCTAGATATTTTGAAATCATGAAGAGACTTTTGAAATGGTTTAATAATTTTTTTATATTTTGATTAGGATATGGTTCTCCCTGAAGAATAAATATTTTTTGAAAGTATGTAATGTTTTAAAAAAGTGGTTTTTCCTCAATTTTATTAAAAAGTGGTTCCTATTTGATATAAAATGAAATTTTTTATTGTACGTGTGGTTTACTTCTTGTTAAAATGTCATGGTGTATTATTCTAATTAAATTTATGGGAATGGATGGCATTTATACTTGTTTTGTTCAAAGATAATGATACTTTTTGAATCATTGTTTTAAAATATTTTAATAGAGTAAGTTATTTTGGTAAGCCTCTCAATATTTTTTAGTGGTGTTTTATGAAATTGAGGGAAATGGGTTGGGCCATTATGAGGTGTGTATGGTTTTAATGGTCTTTTTGGAGCATCATAAATGATGAATGATTATGGGTATTACATTCATAATTAAATATGTGAAAAATAAGAGAATTATTGATAATAACCATGTTTTAGGATGATTGAATGATGCTATACTCCCTTGTTTTTGGTGGGCTATATAGATTTTCTAGGCTCCTCGGTCCACCATTATTTTAGGTGGATTGAATGATGATATTAAATCCAGGGGTATGGAAATTTAATTCTTTATCAGTGTTTGGATGATCATACATAATGTTATGATTCCTAGTTTCATACTTCAACATACACTCCATGTTTTTTTTCATATGACACCAATAATTATTGGTTGGGATCGTTTTATATAAACTTCCAAATCCCAGTTGGGTACATGTATGGGTTCTCATTTTTGATGACATATGAACTCTGCATTATATCATTAAGATGACTAACATGGTATGAACTAGGTTTTATGGGTTTTTGTATCTCAATAAATTGTTAATAATTTGGGTGAATTTTATATTACTAAATAATAAAAGCTGCTTTATCTACCTTTTCTCTGTTGATTATTGTACTATTTTATGAAATGTTATTTGGATGGTTATATAATTTGATACTATTGGTGGTGTCATATAGAGTTGTACTCAAACCATGCTCAAACTGTTATAGAACATGAGTACCCAAGAAGATGCTACTTGATTCATTTATAGTTTTAGGATAGGGACATAACTCATGGTATATGTGTAGACTAATGGGTTGGGGGAATGGATTTGAAGACTGATTTTGGACATAGAAATGCATTTGTGGTTTTTATAGTTTAGTATTTTAGGTTTTACTATACGAGTGTCTGACATGTAGAGTATAGAAATTATTTTTGTATCTTGTTTCCCTTTGGTAATTATTGGCACATTAAAATTGTTATTACATCTTTATATCATAGTGGTTGTTATATATTTTGATATAATTTTTTCTGTTTTTTAATTTAGTAAATGTATATAATCTCCCCATTGTACCTCCATATACCTATGCTGCTAATTGAAAATTTCTAGAATATGGGGAGGCATGTGTAATATCATCTTGTCATCCAGCTCAAGGCACTCGTTTTAATGACACCCGAAATATTATTTTATAACGTGGTATCAAAGGTGGATTATATTTTATTATTATTTAGAAATGGTCATAATTAGACTAAGAACTTCTCTTGGAATGGAAATGATGTTGTTCTTGGGTGCCTGCATCTCCACATAGTGAGGGGAAAATGTTTACAGGGCTGCGAAGTGATGTTCAATTTTGTAATTTTACAATTGATTGATATATACACATTGATTTGTGGACATGGATGTGATTTTATTAATTTATGATGAATTTTACCTTTCCTAATACAGTATAATAGGGTGTGTGGGTTTATGCATCAACCTAGGAACATAGGTTTGATAGTTAATCCTTATGTTTCATGTGATTGACAGATAAATTACATGTTTTTAACCAAAATTCATGAATAATGATGTTGAACTAATATAATAATTATGAATTTTGGATTAATAAAATAATTTCTAATGTGAAACCATAATTATTAAATGAAAAAATTCAATTAAAAAGGGAAATGAAAATTGATGTATCCTTTTAGATATTGGAAATGAGTATATATTGTTTTGTTTATCTAGCCCTATAAATTGGTGGGTTGGGATTATGATTTCAATAGTCTTGTGACCCTTGGTTAAAGTAAGTTAAGATTTTATTTGGTTTTATGTAATGGGTAATGGAATGTAGATTTTTGATCCTTTGGTTTGGTTTTCCCTTATGTTTGTGAAACATCACCTGTTAATATGGATGTGGTGACCCTTGCGGGTTAATAACTTACATGTTTTGTTTTGGGTCAAAGAGTGGGTGTTTAGATAAAAGTTACACTTTATGTGGGAAAATTTCATTGGTTTCATACTATGAGTAAATGGTCACTTGGAGAGTTAGATAAAATATCATTCAGAATAGGTGAAATTGTGTCACCCTTGATCGTAAACTTGTTTGAGGTTAAATTTTTTTGGAATAGAGGGAGACCCACGTGTATTTTATAGAGGTGACTCCAGTTTTTGTGATTTCGTTCTATTTGAACTTCTAGGGTGAACCGTTAGAGGAGTCCTCTCTATTTCTAATGATTTTTTGTGTATAGGGAAAATGTGGATGTTTGCGGTTTTTTTCTTTTGGAATATGGATAGTGCTCCAAATGTAGGTTTGGCCTAGTGGGATATGTTGGAAAGTAAATACTTTTTTTAATTGTGGGTGAACTTGAGGTAGGTTAGCCCAGAATTTTAGGTACCATTAAATATGGTTCACATTTTGATGATACAGAGGTGGAATCAATACATGAGAGTTGCTATAAAGGTTTGTAAAATACATGAATATACATTGGATTCATTCATATGGGAAACACCTTGAGTTATTACAATTTGTATTATATATGGTTTTGAAATGGGTAAGATCATTTGGGAGCCTGACCCTCCTGTACTGAAACTGTTTTATATGGGGATAAATTTTAAATTTTATTGGTTGTTTTAATATTGAAGTGACAACTGGGGGAGGCTTAGTTATGTGGTTGGCCTTTTTTTTGTTTGGAATGATGGTTCGTTGGATAGAAAAATCCTTAAATCCTTGAATCCAATGAGGAAAATATAATTGGATAAATGGTTTATTTTCTTAGCTTTAATTTGGGCCAAGCTCACTTGATGTATGAATCATGGTATCTATATTTGGGTTAACTGAAGTATCATGAGAATACATGAGATTTTATGTTTTTAATGAGGATAAAATGGTTGGGATGAACTTGAGATGTGTGATATCATCCATGTAGGTAGAATAGTTTCTATGGGGAAATGGAATATCACATTCCATGAAATTAAAACGGCATGTGCTAGTTTGGAATGAGACTGTTTGGTTTTGGATCTATGTGATGGATCATTTTTAAAACTATGGATCACCGGGGTCGTGATGGAAGTGTAGGATCGAAATATAATATGAGATGCTCAATATACAAGAGGGGGGGTGAATTGTATACTTTAAAAATTCCTTTGGAACCTTTAAAGTTAGTTATGAATAACTAGAGTTTCCTTAAGAAAAGGAAAGAACTAAGTTTAACAAAGTTAAACTAAGTTGATTCACAACACCTCTAACACCGAACTAAACTTGGAAAGAGATTCCAAAAGTAGGTTCCGGAAATATGGTTCCGGAATTTGAAACTTAACAAAAGTTACAATATGAGATTCTACCTTAAAGCGTATAGAATCTAAACTAATCAAAGAAAGTAAGGAAGTATAAGAAAATTATACTTTCCTTAAGATACAAAATGCAGCGGAATAAAACAAGTACAAGTAGAAGAACTACTAGTAACAAGATGATAGTCTTTTAACCCAAAGAGAAGGGTATCCAACAACCTTGGATAAAGGTCCCTTGATTTATACTTTCAAGCAAGTCTGTCTTACCCACACCAGGGTAAGCCCTCGATACGAAGATCGGTGTCTCTGTCTTGCTATCCCCGCAAGCCCTCAACTTCAAGGTAGTTAGCAACCTCTGTCTTTCTCGACAAGAAAGCCCTCGATCTTTAAGGTAGTCGGCACCTCTGTCTTCCTATCCCCGGAAGCCCTCGAATGTAATCACCAACATTCGGAGTCGCACGAAGCTTTGAGAGTTAATAAGAGACTCTCTCTCTAGAAATCACTTCAACAGCATGTATGCACAAAGTTCAAATGTTCATCCATCCGTTGTGAGCTTTTTCAAATGAGCTCCTATTTATAGGTGAGGTCGGCTCCTTCTCCAACGGTCATATTTCCCTTAAAGTTCGGAGGGACCTGTACACGTGTCACTTAGACAACGGTTAGTTTATAACAAAATGGACGACATCGTTTTATAACAAAGTAAGTGTAACAGAAAGTACGACATCGTTTTAAACTCTAACATAAAGGTTCGGAATAGAAATTTCGGAGTGAAAGTTCGGAGTGAACAAATTCAGAGTGTATAAAACAATGATAATCAGATTCTGTTTAATAGGTGAATTCGGAATGAGAATTCGGAATAGGAATTCTTCATCAGAAATCGTAATGAGAATTTATCATCAGAATTCGTAATGAGATTTCATCATCAGAATTCGTAATGAGAATTCATCATCAGAATTCGTAATGAGATTTCATCATCAGAATTCGTAATGAGAATTCATCATCAGAATTCGTAATGAAAATTCATCATCAGAATTCGTAATGAGAATTCATCATCAGAATTCGTAATGAGAATTCGGAATGAGATTTCTTCATTAGAATTCGTAATGGGAATTCTTCATTGGAATTCGTAATGGGAATTCTTCTTCAGAATTCGTAATGAGAATTCTTCATTAGAATTCGTATCCTGAATCTGGAATAGAACTTAGTCATAATTCATAACCGGAATTCGGAGTGAAACTTCCTTATAGTTCTTGTCCAGAATCCGAACCCTAAAACAGAATGCTTTTTATCAGTTTTAATGATTCCGAGAAAGTGAATCCGAATCTCACTCTTAAGAAAAATATTAATGAAAATATGATAAGGATAAATTTTTCTTATAAAAGCGATTTTCCTTAAGAAAGCATTTTTCCTTATAAAAGCAATTTTCCTTACAAAAGCGATTTTCCTTAAGGATAAGGTGTTTGTGATTTTCAAAACAAGAAGGAATGGAAAAGTCATAAGGAAAACCTTATTGATTCAACAATCTCCCCCTTTTTGGAAAGCACAAACATCCTTACGAAAAAGCTATTCTATGAAGAAAGAAACAAATTAAAGCTTATCTCCCTTGGTTTAAGAAAATAGATGAATACGACTATCTCCCCCTTAGGCTTTGAATCTCTAAGGATCGTATTCATATTTCCGGAGTGATGTTCCTTTAATAAAAACTTCCCCTTAAACAAACTCTTATTAGAGTTCTTTCTCCTTGGGTATTTTCCTTTCTCCCCCTTTGAAAAACTCTTAATAGATTTCCTCTTTTTCTTAAGGATCTTTTCCTTCTCCCCCTTTGTGATTTTCAAAAAGAATTTGGAGGGAATGGAAAACAATAACAAAGTACCTGAAAGATTAGTAACAACAACAAAACAGAACAACAAGCACGATTCTCATTAAATTTGAAATGTCAGCAACAAAAACAGATTACAACAAAAAGATCGGATTGTTCATTTGGGATCTTTCTCTTTCGACATCAGCCCCTTGAGAATTGTCTTGATCTTTTTGAGGTCCTTATGATCTTCCTCTGCTTGCTTTTCTAAGGCAACTATCCTTGCTGACTGAGCTTGAATGATTTCTTCCTGAGCCTTCAACTTTTCTTCTTGAGCTTCCATTTTCTCTTCCTGAGACTTTATCCTTTCTAGAAAATTGATCCGATGATCCCTTTCAAATTTCCAACTTTGATTAACAGAGTTGAGCTTTCCATTCAGATCTCTTACTTCCTGACTCCGAATGTTCTTTTCCTCTGCCAATTTCTCATCGAATGATGCAGTCATCTCATGAAACTTCTTGTCCTCGGTTTGAAAAGCATCCTTAACATTCTCCTGAAACTCATCCAGCAACCTCATCTCTTCCACATTCTTCTTCGACCAGCTAGTCATCCTTTTGCAAGATCTTTTATGGGCTTCGTAACCAATGAAGAAATTTTTGAACTGGGATTCTATCTCAACACACTTATCCATTACCATGGATACGGAATCGGTTTTCTGATTCAGCGTATGTTGGAGCATCTGGCACCGAGAATCAATACTGGAGAAAGTCGGAATGGTTCCTACCAACTTCTTCAAGGATTGAACAACAAAATCGTGCCCCAACGAAGATGATTCCGAATCTGACATCTTGCTAGGAGAATTTTCTTCTTCAATAAGCTCCAACTTCCTCTTTGAAGAACTACCAGCTTCCTTCCTCATACTCTTTTCTGAACTCGGGGTATCAGCAATAACTTGTTTCCCCTTATCTTTTTTCGGAATAGAAACCTGTTCCGGAGATTTCTTCTCACTGTCAGAAACTTGAACAACCAAATCTTCCTCATCAACAACTTCTATATTTTCTTTCTGAGCAGCATCAAGTGAAAGATGTTCTTCTTCTCCATGATAAGAAACTTCTTCCTCTCCTTCCTTTCCTTCTATTACTGGAGTAACTAGTTTTGAAGATTCGGCTTCAGATGTTCGGAGCGACAGGTGTTCCGAAGGAGTTCCCTTGTATTCATCTACTTGTTTGAGCACATCTCCTGTCTCACCACTTCCTTCAGCAGCTTCTTCCACTTCTTCCACTAGCTCTACTTCCTCAGCATTCTTAGCAGCAGCCTCTTTCGGATCATCGAGATTTCTTCCTGGAGTCTCAGGTAGAGAGTCCAAAGAAAAAGTTCTCGGAACGGGAATGGTTGCTGAAACCATTTCATTAAACTTCAACAAGGCTTGCACAGCCTCAGCTTCTGACAACTTCTTCTTCAGCTTCTTTTCCTTAGCTTGCTTCTCGAGCTCATCAGCAGCCTTTTCTTTCAGAGCCTTAGCCTCTGCGGGATCCAATCCGAACTGCGGATCTCCTTCCTTCCTCTTTTCCTTGTCAGCTCTCCACTTCGCTGCAACCTCATCAGTATATGTCTTCTTCTTCTTAGGCTTAGGAGGTGCGGAATGGACTTCCTTAGACTTAGGTTCCTGAGCTTCACCTACCACTTCTTTCAGCTTCCTCTTCCTTACTGGCTTAGGCGATTCCGGATCAGCCACTTTCGGAGTCACTTCTTCTTGAGGAGGAAGATCAAAAAACATGCCAGACTTCTTGTCAAAAGCTATATTCATCCTTTTAAGAGTTGCATCACTGAGCAACATGATCTTGCAAACTTTCGGTTTAGAACTGCAAGCAACCTTGAAGGACTCAAGGCACCGAACTATCAGCTTCGACAATATTGCCGGGTACATTACTATCTGAGCTCTCAGATTCCCTTTCTTTAAATTCTCAAGATTAAGAAGGATATGCTTCATCAGGTTGAACTTCCTTTGATTTATCAAGAAATCTAAGATGTATATCTCACTCTTCTTCAAGCTGTCCTTGTCTCCTTTTCTCGGTACAATAAGCCCTTGCACCCATAACTCCAGAATCCGGAAGTTTGTAGATAGGGTTGCAATTTTCGAAGCCTTATCATCATCCAGTCCGAGAATTTCTAAGGCTTTCTCCTTGTTGAAACTACCCAAGGAGTCTGGCAGAACATGCGAGATAAACTCAGCTTCCCCTTCATAATTCAACCCTACCAAGCTTGCAACCTTGGTGTAAGATAGCTTATAAGTCTTGCCATACGATTTGAAGGAAAATTTTTCTCTATTGTCTTCCACAAAGAAAGCAACCGACTCATAAAACTCAACAAGCAAGTCTGGGTAAACTTCATCTTGGTTGCCGGTTTTTGATATCGCAACATCTTCCCAGCCATTGAGCTTGATATTCTTTGATATAATAGAATCATAGTTGCTGAAGAAATTCGTATGCACTAACCGCTCTCTGTAGACTAACCACTGTGAAATGGGCTTTGTTGAAGACATCTCTTGAGAAGCTAACTCTGCAGACATTCGGATTAGAAGTCTCTGAGAAGTTCGGAACTGAGAAGACTGAGGTTCGGAACTGGAAAACTGTAGTTCGGAACAGCCTTAAATCAGAGATACAGAGCTTCAGCACGCAAGAGCTTGAGATCGATGTGGGACGAGAAAATAGGGTCCCCTTTATATAGGCTTTGGGATGACGGTTCAACTTCCTCGGTTGATCTAACGGTTTAGAATGATCTGAGATCAGATCTGACGGTTGAGAGGTTGAATCCGATCTTTTTGAGGTTTTATTAAAACAGAATTCAAGAAATAAAAAAAACCGAAAACAAACTATAAGAAAATGCCAGCAAGTAAAATACGATTACGAAAAACTTCAGTAAGGAAGTCATACCTTTCGGATTAGCTTAGGAAAGTTATTCGTAATGGGTAATGTAAAGACGACTACGAAAAAAACTCAATACGAAAAACTCAATACGAAAAACTTGATACGAAAAACTTGATATGGAAGATTCAATACGAAAGTTTTTCCATTATGAAAATACCAATACGAAAATTTTCCATTCCGGAAATTTTCAATACGAATACTTTTATTCCAGAAGTATTTTGTATGGAAATATCCATTCTGGAAAATTGTAGTTCCGGAAGTTCCATTCCGGAAAGTTTCGTTCCGAAAAATTTGAAAACAAATTTTGAAAAACTTTGGTAAATAGACAAACAAATGTACTCCCCCTATGAAAAGGAGTTTATTACTGTGAGGAGATTTTTCCAACAGAAAATTAATTAAGGAAGATTACCTTACGGTTATCATTCCTAACTTCTGTTTAATATATTCAAATCTATCATAAGGTAAAGATTTTGTGAAAATATCAGCAAGTTGATCTTGCGTTCCGATAAACTGAAGAATAATATCTCCTTTAAGTGTGTGATCCCTAAGAAAGTGATGCCTAATATCTATGTGTTTTGCACGGGAGTGATGTGCAGGGTTTTTACTTAGAGCAATGGCACTTGTGTTATCACACAATATTTGAGTTTTAGTAAAACTCAAGCCATAGTCTGTGAGTGTGTGTTGCATCCACAACACTTGTGCACAACAACTTCCAGCTGCTACATATTCAGCTTCAGCAGTGGAGAGTGCAACAGAATGTTGCTTCTTGCATGACCAAGAAACTAATGAATCTCCTAAGAAATGACAAGTTCCGGATGTACTTTTTCTATCCATTCTACAACCACCAAAGTCAGCATCAGAAAAGCTTTTTAGAACAAAATCATTTCCAGAAGTATAAAATAATCCTAGATCCATGGTTCCCTTAAGGTAGCGAAAAATTCTTTTAACTGCCTTTAAGTGAGATTCCTTAGGATTGGATTGATATCTTGCACATAAGCATACTGAAAACATTAAGTCTGGTCGACTAGCAGTTAAGTAAAGTAGACTTCCAATCATACCTCTAAAAGATGTTTGATCTACTGGTTTTCCAGCTTCATCAAGATCTAAAGAGTTTGAGGTACCAATAGGAGTACTTATACTCTTCGTGTTGTCATAACCATACTTTTTAAGAAGATCTTTAATATACTTATGTTGAGATATGTAGGTTCCTTCTGGTTTTTGAGAAATTTGAAAACCAAGAAAAAATGTTAACTCACCCATCATACTCATTTCAAACTCAGATTTCATTAGACTAGCAAAAGAATCAGTCAAAGATTGCTGAGTTGAACCAAATATAATGTCATCAACATAAATTTGAACAATCAAAACATTTTTCTTATCTTTCTTTATAAAAAGGGTTGGATCTGCATTTCCCTTAACATAGTTATTTTGAAGCAAAAATCCAGTGAGTCTATCATACCATGCTCTTGGGGCTTGTTTAAGGCCATACAAAGCTTTGGTAAGTCTAAAAACATGATCAGGATGTTTTGTATCTTCAAAGCCAGGAGGTTGTTCAACAAAAACTTCCTCTTGAACATAACCGTTAAGAAAAGCACATTTCACATCCATTTGAAATAGTTTGAAATTAAAGAATGCTGCAAAGGCAAGTAGAATACGGATAGATTCAAGTCTAGCTACTGGAGCATAGGTTTCTTCATAGTCTATTCCTTCTTGCTGATTATAGCCTTTAGCAACAAGTCTAGCTTTATTTCTAACAATGACTCCATTTTCATCACATTTGTTTCTGAAGACCCATTTTACTCCAATAACAGAAGTTTCCTTAGGTCTTTCAACCAAGGTCCAGACTTTATTCCTTTCGAATTCATTTAGCTCATCTTGCATTGCTTTGATCCAATCATCATCACCTAAAGCTTCATCAGTGCTTTTAGGTTCTAGTTGGGAAAGAAATGCTAGATGTTCTACTTCATTTCTTAAGGAACTTCTAGTCCTTACAGGTTGATTTACATCACCAATGATACTATCACTGGGATGATTCTTAAGAAACATCTGATTTGGGTTTTGTAAAACCTGTTCATCAACATAAGGTAGAAAGTCTTCTGGGGTAAATGTTTCAGAAGTATCTTCTAGAACAATTTCCTTATCAGAAGGTTCTTCTAACAAAGGTTGACAATCAGTTTTTGAAAACACATCCGAAGATGTAAGTTGGGAAGTTTTAAAAACAAAAGGATCTGACTCATCAAATTTCACATGTACTGTTTCCTCAACAGTACAAGTATTTTTATTAAAAACTCTATAAGCCTTAGAGGTTGTGGAATATCCTAAGAAAATTCCTTCGTCTGATTTTGGTGCGAATTTATGTAAGTTATCTTTAGTATTCAAAATGAATACTTTGCAACCAAAAACCTTGAAGTAGGAAAGCCTTGGTTTTCTACCATTCCATAACTCATAAGGAGTTTTATTAAGAAAAGGTCTAATCAAAACTCGATTTATAGTATAACAAGCAGTACTTACAGCTTCAGCCCAGAAATGTCTAGCAATAGAATATTCACTCAACATGGTTCTAGTTATTTCTTGAAGAATTCGATTTCTTCTTTCAACTACACCATTCTGTTGAGGAGTTCTAGGTGCTGAAAAGTTGTGAGTAATACCTTTCTTACTACAAAAAGTTTCAAAATCAGAATTTTGAAATTCTCCTCCATGATCACTATGAATAGTTTTCAATGGAAGGTTTTTCTCATTTTTAACTTGAGCTCTAAAACTTTTGAAATAAGAAAAAGCTTCAGATTTCCTTGCTAGAAAATAGACCCAAGTAAATCTAGTGTAATCATCAACTAGAACAAACACATAGTATTTGCCTCCAATGCTTCCAGTTTGTGTAGGACCAAAAAGATCCATGTGCACCAACTGTAATGCATCGGTTGTTGAGACTTCACCGATTGACTTAAAACTAGATTTATGTTGCTTGCCATATTGACAAGGATCACAAACTTTAGAAGAATCAAATCTAAGATCCGGTAGATCCTTAACTAGTTTCTTCTTAGAGAGTTTACATAGGTTTCTAAGATTACAGTGTCCTAGTCTTCTATGCCATAACCAAGAATGATCTTCCATTGCACTTAGGCAAGGTAAATCTTGGCTTTTTAGGTCTTCTAAGTTTAAGGTGTAAACATTCTCTTGCCTGTTGGCTGAGAGAATAAATTCTTCCTTGGAATTGTGAACTAAGCATTTATCATTCCTAAAATTCACAAGGTAACCTTCATCACATAACTGACTTATGCTAATGAGGTTGTGCTTAAGACCTTTAACAAAAAGAACATTTGAAATCAAAGTTTTACCTAAAAGAACAATATTACCAATACCAACAATCTCTCCCTTAGCATTGTCTCCGAAAGTTACCTTTCCTCCTTTCGTCTTGATAATTTTTTCAAAGAAGCTTTTGTTACCAGTCATGTGCCGGGAACATCCACTATCCATGTACCAAACATTGTTGCTGGAACTTTCTTTATTTTCCTGAAATTAAGAACAAAGTTAGACTTTCGGAATCCAAACTTGCTTGGATCCGAGATTTCCAGACAATAAAATCTTAGGTACCCACATTTTCTTGGAAAAATAAGCTTTATGAAAACCTAAGGATTGGGTTTTGTTTAAGGAACAATTTCTTGCCCAGTGACCACCACATTGACACTTGGTACAAAATGGGGCACTTTGAGGAACAAAATAATTGTTGCTGAAAACAGGTTTTGCATGGGTATAACCAAATCCGGATTTATTTCTTAAAGGTCGTATTTGAGAATACATCTTATCAAAATTTTCCTTACCATGGGTAAAGTTTGATAAGCACTTCATTAAGGAAAAAATTTCGGACTTGAGTTTTACAACCAAGTTTTTATCTTCAAAATCATTAGTTTTGGAACTAGAGTTAGGCTCGAAAACATTTTTATTAGAAATTAATTTTTCTAACTCTTTAGAAAGTTTATTCTTCTCAGAACTTACTTCCTCAAGATTTTTTGAAATACTTTCAAAATCAGCATTTTTCTTATCAAGATCTTTAGAAAGATCTGATATCTCTTTAGTAAGAATAGAATTCCTAGAATTTGCCTTATCAAGTTTCTTGTTGAGTTTGGAATTCTCAATCTCAAGAAGTTCAGCAAATCTAGAGACTTCTTCAAAAGTAGGTAAAGTATTTTCCTCATCAGAAGATGATTCTTCATCAGAAGAGTTATAATACTTACTATCATTAGGATTTAAAGAAACATTGGTCAATGATTCAGCATTTCGTACCTTAGCCATAAGACAATGATTATCAATAGGTAATCTGGCTATAAGACCAAGATTCTTCTGTCCTGAAGATTCATATTCAGAAGATTCATCTGAAGAGTCACCACCACTGGCACTCCAGGTGTCATTAGCTTTCAAAACTTTCTTAGCTTTAGCTTTGTAATATTTCTTCCTGTTCCTGTCTGAATGCCTTTCCTTTCTTTCTTTCTTTCTGAGCATAGGGCAATCTGGTCTAATATGTCCTGCTCTCTTACATTCATAACAAGTAACTTCTCCATCTTTCTTATCTTTCTTATCCTTCTTCTTATACTTGGATTGAAAGTTTCTTTGTCCAGCTATCTTGTTCATCCTTCGAGCAAGATTGGCTAATTCATTTTCTGAAACTTCACTTTCACTAGATTCGGATTGGAAAATGACTTTCTTCGATTTGGATCTGGTTACTCTCTCAGGAGTCTTAGCTTTCATCTGATTCGAAGTTGTAGTAAAAGCAACAGTACCATTTCCATTCTTCTTCTTGATGTTGTCAGCATCTCTCTTCATTCTGGTCTCATGTTGTAGAAGAGTTCCAAATAATTCATCAAGAGTTATTTGAGTAACCTTCCTGTTCTCATCTATAGCTGTTCTCTTGGATTCCCACTCATTGGGCATAATGTCAATTATCTTGTCCACAAGAGCTTCATCATCTAAACCTTTCTCTCCCATAGACTGTAGACTATTGACGATTGTCATAAATCTTTGTTGTACTTTACAGATAGGTTCTCCATAAGGAAAATTAAAGCCATGATATTCAGCTCTAAGCATAGCTCTCCTTGTCTCAATCACTTTAGAAGTCCCAAAATGAGTAACCTCTAACTTCTTCCATATACAATTAGCTGCTTCACAAGAAGAAATTTGGCTATATATATTTCTAGTCATTGAACATAATAAAGTGTTGTGTACCTTGTAGTTGAGTTGATATTCTTGCTTCTCCTGGTTAGTAAAGGTTCTGACTTCCTTGTCAGGAATTTTGTAATCACCAGTAAGCATGACAAAGTTATCTACTCCAGTATTGATAACAAACGTCTTCATACGATCTCTCCAGTATTCATAATCATTACCATCAAATATTGGTGGCCTTGTAGGATTCAAATTGTCTATCGAACCAACATTCATTCCTGCCATACTTGAAAATAACTTGGAAACAAACTTGTTAATAACAAAAATTCGGAATTAAAAAGTTCGGAATAGGAAAAGTTCAGAATGGATAATCCGGAATGAAAAAGTTCGGAATTGAAAAGTGAGCAAGAAAAACTTGAACGTGAGTACAAGTATTTCAGTAACCTTGGCTCTGATACCAAATGTAAGAATGGTATAGAGTAAGAGGTTTCCAACCTCTGATACCAATTGTAGGATCGAAATATAATATGAGATGCTCAATATACAAGAGGGGGGGTGAATTGTATACTTTAAAAATTCCTTTGGAACCTTTAAAGTTAGTTATGAATAACTAGAGTTTCCTTAAGAAAAGGAAAGAACTAAGTTTAACAAAGTTAAACTAAGTTGATTCACAACACCTCTAACACCGAACTAAACATGGAAAGAGATTCCAAAAGTAGGTTCCGGAAATATGGTTCCGGAATTTGAAACTTAACAAAAGTTACAATATGAGATTCTACCTTAAAGCGTATAGAATCTAAACTAATCAAAGTAAGTAAGGAAGTATAAGAAAATTATACTTTCCTTAAGATACAAAATGCAGCGGAATAAAACAAGTACAAGTAGAAGAACTACTAGTAACAAGATGATAGTCTTTTAACCCAAAGAGAAGGGTATCCAACAACCTTGGATAAAGGTCCCTTGATTTATACTTTCAAGCAAGTCTGTCTTACCCACACCAGGGTAAGCCCTCGATACGAAGATCGGTGTCTCTGTCTTGCTATCCCCGCAAGCCCTCAACTTCAAGGTAGTTAGCAACCTCTGTCTTTCTCGACAAGAAAGCCCTCGATCTTTAAGGTAGTCGGCACCTCTGTCTTCCTATCCCCGGAAGCCCTCGAATGTAATCACCAACATTCGGAGTCGCACGAAGCTTTGAGAGTTAATAAGAGACTCTCTCTCTAGAAATCACTTCAACAGCATGTATGCACAAAGTTCAAATGTTCATCCATCCGTTGTGAGCTTTTTCAAATGAGCTCCTATTTATAGGTGAGGTCGGCTCCTTCTCCAACGGTCATATTTCCCTTAAAGTTCGGAGGGACCTGTACACGTGTCACTTAGACAACGGTTAGTTTATAACAAAATGGAAGACATCGTTTTATAACAAAGTAAGTGTAACAGAAAGTACGACATCGTTTTAAACTCTAACATAAAGGTTCGGAATAGAAATTTCGGAGTGAAAGTTCGGAGTGAACAAATTCAGAGTGTATAAAACAATGATAATCAGATTCTGTTTAATAGGTGAATTCGGAATGAGAATTCGGAATAGGAATTCTTCATCAGAAATCGTAATGAGAATTTATCATCAGAATTCGTAATGAGATTTCATCATCAGAATTCGTAATGAGAATTCATCATCAGAATTCGTAATGAGATTTCATCATCAGAATTCGTAATGAGAATTCATCATCAGAATTCGTAATGAAAATTCATCATCAGAATTCGTAATGAGAATTCATCATCAGAATTCGTAATGAGAATTCGGAATGAGATTTCTTCATTAGAATTCGTAATGGGAATTCTTCATTGGAATTCGTAATGGGAATTCTTCTTCAGAATTCGTAATGAGAATTCTTCATTAGAATTCGTATCCTCAATCTGGAATAGAACTTAGTCAGAATTCATAACCGGAATTCGGAGTGAAACTTCCTTATAGTTCTTGTCCAGAATCCGAACCCTAAAACAGAATTCTTTTTATCAGTTTTAATGATTCCGAGAAAGTGAATCCGAATCTCACTCTTAAGAAAAATATTAATGAAAATATGATAAGGATAAATTTTTCTTATAAAAGCGATTTTCCTTAAGAAAGCATTTTTCCTTATAAAAGCAATTTTCCTTACAAAAGCGATTTTCCTTAAGGATAAGGTGTTTGTGATTTTCAAAACAAGAAGGAATGGAAAAGTCATAAGGAAAACCTTATTGATTCAACAGGAAGAGCTGGAGTGGTGTGGTTGCAATAGTTCCATAGGGAATGTTGGGTCACATATTCTTAGTAAAGAGTCGTGATGTAGCTTCATGTTTTGGTTGAAAATACCTCTTTATTTTGACAAAATAGTATTGATTAAAAATTTGTGTGAGAGGAAGACTAGGGTATAAAATTGGTTTAAGGTGTCCATATAGTGAGAGGTGAAATCAAGAATGAATTAATTGTGGTGGTATTCATTGACAATTCCCTAGTGTACTCCATTCTTAATGACAATAATTCCCCATATCTTGACATCATCCCAAGTACACAAGGAGATAATTGGTTATATTCCAATATACATAATGGTTTTCATCAGGTCAACTAAAGATCCAACTTGGAGGTTCTACCCTTGGAGTAAGGAATGTGATTCCATATGATGTGAGGTGCACCACATGAAATTTTCTAGTGATGTTAGTGTGGTGGTTTTAAATTCATGGAATTCTATTAGTTACATTATTGGGATCTAGAAATGTATATAATATAACTTTGTTTTAGATACTCAGGGGATGGAAAGATGCCCACACCAAATTTATATGTTTGGAAGTGGATGGAGATTGAGCCATTGTGGTTTGGTGTTCTTAAGGAAAGTGTTGAAAACCAGAATCTTAATGTGGGGATTGACATGTTATTCATGGGGGTACCATCCTCATGCGAATAGGTTTGCAGGTGTGTGGATTTTACCGTGGGCTGGTCAAGGTGGCACATAGGATCTAAAGAAAGATCATATAGGCATGTGTTTTAGTTACGTGGAAGGTACAATTGGGGATTATTAAGGTGGTGGTAGATTGAGTTGAGCATTGTCACTACGATCAGGGTTGTTGATAAACTTATCTAATGTTGTTGTGTTAGAGGCATTGATGGGTGCAGGGAGGAAGGACAATAATTCATGACCAATATTGTTTTGGTGATTCAATATCACTAAGATTCATGTATGTAATCAAATATTTTCATGGATTATTGGGGGACTATTTTAAGTTTGATGGTATCATGAAAATGTTATTTGGAAATTTTACAATATTGGGAGTTGGGGCTGTTGAGGTGACACAACAGGGGATGGTCCATCATGATATGGTAAATGGAATGGATCTGGTAACATGGAATCCATGTTTACTTGATGTTTGGACTGATAAGTACATTTTGTTAATGAAAGAAATATTTAAGGAAAATCCATGCTTACCAATGTTTGTTTTGGGATGGTGGATGTGAATCGATTTTGGGTGGTTCTGATGGTAAGGATGGATATCGATGTTGGTTGGATCTCATGTAGATTCTTGGTCATGGTCAGTTGGGAAACACTCCAAGTATATCATGGAATCTATAGTTTGAGTTCTTAGGGGTCCTTTATAATCTAGGAAGTTCCAAACACTAGAAGAATTGGGTTTTAAGGTATATCCTATAATGGGGAGAAACATTGAACTGATTATTTTTCAGTTGGTGATGTGATCTATGTTTCAGGTTAAATTAATTTTCATAATCACCATATTAGTGTCTAGTTTTTGGAAACTAGCATAAGCATAGGTTTTAACCAGCTGGTTTTCTTCAGATTAAGGTTTTAATTTTTCTTTGTTTTAGGTTTTTGGATATGGAATGAGGTTGTTAGGCCACATGTTTTTGATTGATGTAGATCGAGGGATATATCCGGAATATTTTATGTTCCTTCGGGTGACACTAGGAGTGCTATGTTATTTGAAATTGTGGGAATACTAGAACATTATGTGTACCAAATGGATCTCTTAGGGTGTTTTAGTATCTAGATCAATTATGTCATTATGGAGTAGTTATAGTAGTATTATGCATTCTTTTTCTCATTTGATTGATGCTAGTAATGATGTACTTGAGGCTGATTCATCCCTTGAGAAGCATACAACTTGTGTTGTGAATCACAATGAGATGGTTTATCTATTAATAAAATTATTTTGATCTTAATGTGATGATTACATGGATATTTTCAATATTAAACTTGGGATATGGAATCTAGTATACCAGTCTAGTGGCATAACACTTTCTCCTCATGTTTTTAGAGAATTTTGAATGTGTAGTTGAAGGTTGATCTGTTATATGATAGAAGGTTTTAAGGTCCTGTTTTTTTATTGGTTTTGTTTTCAAATTAAATTTTTTCTAAAATAATCCTAAATGAATTAATGGATCATTTCCTGTGATTAGGGTAGTTTTTAGGGTTTTATTAGTGGTTCGGGGCATAAAAAATAGGTATAAAGGATAATAGGCATCGAGAGCACAGTTAGCATCGAGTTAGTAGTAATCATTAATCACAATCATGTGGCCTATATAATGAGGTACATGGTTAGTAAAATTATATGGGGTATACTAGAAAACGATGTGTCTTGAGATCCCCTTTAATTTTGGTGAGAGTACAACCACCTCATTGTTTGTCAAACCATTAGGGTGGCTAGAATATTATGCAAATATGAAGAGTATAGGTCTCATTGTTAGAGCATATTTAGGAACACTATGTAGCCTAACAATTCACCTCATTAAAATAGTTTTATTTACTATTTTCACTCTTGGCCATAAGTATTTCTCCCCTTATTTTCATCCTCGTTTGACCCCAATAGCCTAGGTTGAAAACCATGGGCATTCTCTGTAACACCCTGAGTTTTTGACATTTTTTGGAAGAAAATGTTTTTTTTATGTTGGGTATTTTACACTAAACTATGTTAAAATTTCATTATATGCTATTCCAAGATAATATTTCACTTCATGCAACACCAAATGGGCTTGTGTTACGTGCTACATCGAGCTTCTATAAAACATCATTTTATATTTACAATTATTTGAATGAGATAATTATAACCTATAAATTAAACATATTAAAATGAAATGAATAAAAAAAATTTAAATATTATTTATAATTTTATTATATAAATAAAACAAGTTGGTATTAAAACATGTAAGAATGGTAATGTATTTATATGTTTGAAAAATTCTATTTTCTCAAATGAACTAATTTTTATGTCTTTCCATGAAGAACAATAAAATTAATATTATAAAATATTATAAATTTAATTGGATAAAATAAAATTTATTTTTCAATTCATAATATCAAAATTATCTTAGGGTAATGTTTTTTGATTTTTCTATGAAATATCATTTTTGGGTGAATAGTAAAAAAATCCGAATTTTAATTCAGAAGTACTTTTTATTATAATTTATCTATATAGTAAAATTATATTTTGTGTTGGTTATTAATTCAAAATAGATTAATTATAAATTTAATAATCCAATATAGGTCTTTTAAATCATTTTAATATTTAATTTAGATATAAAATCCTAATGAACATTGGAACATTCTCTCATTAAAATCATGATTTCTCCCCAGGTCTATGGGATTAGTATTAAATTTAATTTTTCCAATTTAGTGAATTTATTTTTTAATAATTGGAGTAAATTATTTTCATAAGTAAAATATTTATATTCTAATAATATCAATTGTATTTTAACCAAAAATATTAATGAACGAGATTAAAATTAATTTTAGTAAATAAGTACAAATTAATCTTAATAAGGGACTAAACCATAAAGTTAAGGGATAAAATGACCTATCAACATGTAAAAGACATATTATAATGCCTTATTTCTCCTATATACCTTCTATTTTTAATTTTTTTAATGATTTTATTTTCTATAAAAGTGGGTACAGCTAACTTGTTTTAAAAAATTCCAATTGTGTCTCGTCCATCCCTTATAAAAGACCACCATATATTCCCATTTTCGACACCTCTAAAACAACTTAGGACTAGTCAAAAACAACCTAATTAACTTCCCGACATCCCTAACTTCCATATTGATGCCTTCATATGGATGAAAATAAACCCAATGAATCCTGTTGCAGCAAAAAAATGAGATTCCCAAAGAAGAGGTAACATCCTTCCTCAATACCCTTTCCATTAATTAACTTAAAAAAACATCTATTTTTATTATTCTATGAATAAATAATAACCTCATTATCTGTAATATACAATGATTTTTTGTGTTGTCTGTTATACATGCTGTTACACACACTTACATCTAATGGTTAATGAATTTATTGTTCTTCTATACCAAAAACTACCACCTCAAGAAAAAATGTTGTTCGATTTTTCCATTAACACCTATCATGGTTAGAAATTATGATAATAATTATATTTATATATTATATAATATATATATATATATATTATGTATTTATTGTTTTTTAATTATTATATTACTTATACCATCATGTTTTCCATTTCTTATTAATATGATAACTTTTATTGGGGAAATGTGGTCTACCGCCTCTTCAAATTGATGTAATTCATTCACACTCTACATGGAATGTATAAAGGATGGGTTAAATAAATGTAAATGATATATATGAAATTATAATTCTAATATAATTAATATATATACATATATAAATATATTTCATTTTCATTCTTTCATTGAATATGATAATTTAATTGAATCAACATTCATGCGTACATACGGATGGCCATCACCATGAATGGTTTATTCCATTTCATATTTTAATAATTATTATATTATTATAATTAATTATATACTGAATATATATGAATTTTATATCATGTTTTAAATTCTCAAAATCATGATATAAGTATGGGGACCAAAAATATAATGAATTAGGTCACATTTGGAAAAAAAGAGGATAGTAACAGAATCTTAACCCTAATGTGGAAGTGTAAATAAAAAGTTAAAATAAATACATATATTGTATTAGATAGAAGAACATGGTTCATTGTTATATTTTAAATAAAATTAGATTTATTATATAAGAGGTTTTAATGAATACTATGAGAATCAATACATAGGGTACATTGATTTCTAGTCTCACTTTTATATATGAGATATTATTTCCTTACTCACCAGTCGTTTCTTTTGTGTGGTGTATATAATGACCATAAATAAATTCTATTATTATTCATAAATATATTGATATTTAAAAATCCATTATATTATATCACACTCATAAGGATTATGTTTCAAATGTTACTAAATTGGTTATGTATTTTTGTCCCAATTTACATTCTTCGAGACACATGCCATGAATTATAAGAAAATAGTGTTTTTGAAAATGTTTTTTAAGATGATGTTTTAATATTACTTTCAAGGCACAAGAATTTATATTTTTTAAGGTTTTCAGATAATCCTATGTGGTATTTCGATGTGTTTTCAAATAAATGATTTTAAAAACGTTTTCATGATTTCCTTATAACTATTGATGCTTATTTTAAAAGGAAAATGTTTTAAAAATGTTTTATGTTTTAAAATAAATTTTAAATGAATAAAGGATATTTTCCACAAGATTTTTTTTTGAAAATAAATTTCCAAATTATTTTCCGTCAAACATTACATCTATTAGTGTTACTCGTGTATTTCTGGGAAAATTATCCAAATATTCCATTCATATTGTTTCTCAGGCTGGATTATCATTTGATGTCATGATATTTATGAAAATGCCTTCCAGGATAGTGATTTTCTGACTGAGTGCTTTTCACCATCCCCTAGCCTATTGGAGGTGAGCTTGTTGAGTCGCGACATGTGACCCACTGGTATGGGTCATGAAAATTGTTATTAGAGTGGTTGGTTCTACTTTAAGACTGAGAATTTTTGAGATTGGTTTGCAGATACCGTTTTCAGTGTTTCATGTTTGTATTTTAGGCCAGGGATTCCAATGCTAGTGTGATGGATGAAATGTCCATACACCAAGACTCTCATAACCTAATTTTTTACTCGGTACATGAAAACACTAGTTATAGGAAAAATAATGGTACATGCATCATATACGAATGGGTTGTGGTTTCCATTTATTTCTTGAGTCATATCTCTAGATAAACTCATTTATCATGGTACATATTGTTTTATTTCAATATACCTCTACGATTCATACCATATGGGATTTAGAATCATGATATTGAGGATTACCCCCTCAGCGAGGAGGCTTCAGTACATGGACTAGTTTCTCAAATTTCACCTCCAGGTGATGCACCAGCCATACCAACACCTATAGATCAGTAGGTGGTATCCTTAGTACTAAGAGAAGAGGAGTACATGATGATCGTGCTTCATAAGTTTCATTTGAAGTGACTCCTTAGGTTCTAGGGCAAGCTAGGACTACTGGAGGCTAAGGAATAACTTGAGGTGGTGACCCATGTTTTCCATCTAGTAAGGACACTGACAGATTAGATCGTGGTCCTAGAGGTGAACCATCTACAGGGCTCAGTAGGGTGATGATGGAGTTTGGCTATCCAAACTAATGATGAGGTGACTAGTGACTCTTTTCTAGACAAAGTCTGACCACCTCTATAGAGAGGAGATGTCAATAGTTATTCTGAGGGATGTGCTTATATAGGAGATTCTTCTGCTCCAAAATTATAGGATGGCAGTAGTTGATTATTCATTAATATTTTCCAACCATTCTTAGTATTAAATGGATATGGTTTGAGATCAGTACATCTCGGCTCAAACCTACAACCTATGTATTTATAGTGAAATCCAAGAAAATGTTATCCCTCTACGAATTCCATCATTTTATAGGGTGCTTGAGTGTGTATTAGTGAGAGGATCTGAAAGATCCATAGGGTGGAGGACGTGGAAGAGGACCTAGGAGAGAACCATGAGGTGGTCAATGTTTCGACTAGCTACCACCACCACCAACATGTGGTCCACCCCAGGCTTAGGAAGCTAGAGGAAGGGGGTAGGGATAACTCCATGTCATCAAGGAATATAACATGGGGATCCATGAATGATTCAAGGTATGATATGTTTCTTTTATAATATATTATAATTAATGATAGACATAGGTTCTAGTCATTCATTTCTATATATCTTGTTCGAGCCATATAGATTTTAGTTGAACCATTGAATCAACCCTTATGCTTGGAGGCACCTACTGGAAGAGACTCAATGATCACACACTTGTGCCTATAGTGTGAAATTTCCCTCAGAGGTGAGAGTTTCAATTGGAAGATTTTGGTGGAAGCGTTGAGGCCATACAAAATAAATCTTGGTATGGATTGGTTGTCTATATTCCAAGAACATATTGATTGTTTTAGGAAAAGGTGCAGTGTGTCTGTATGGATGAAACGAGGTTTATCGTTGTCAGTGAAAAAGGAAACATAGGCAGCACATGATGGAATCATGAATAGGAGGGTGCAACCAATTTCTAATTAGTTGGATAGCCTAACACTCTTTGAAGGAGATATATTGAGCCTCCAGTTTCTAGTAGTGGTGGAAGTGTATGATGATGTCTTTCCTAAAGATTATCTAGGATTTCCTCTTGGATGGGATTTAAAATTCTTAATTGATTTAAACTCTAGAACGACACCAATATCTGCACCAACATATCTGATGGCTCTTGTTGAGCTTTGTATGGTGAGGGTGTAGTCAGAGGATGTTAAGTGGAAGTGATTAATGAGACCCAATAATTCACCTTGGGATGCCCCATTTTTTTCCAAAATGTAATATAGGAGATTGAGGTTGTGTGTGGGATACAGGTGCTTGAACCAGGTGACCTTGAAGAATACAAATCCATTACCAAGGATCTACAACCTTTTTGATGAGTTGAAAGGGGCATGATGGTTCTTGAAGGATGTCCTCACATCAGCCTATCACCAGCTATGAGTAAGAAATGATGATATACTGAAGTTGAACATTAGATGTTGTTATAGTAACTATGAGTACTTTGTGATTCCCTTTGGCATGATGAACATTCCCATCAGTGTTTATGGGACTCATGAACTAGATCTTCCTACCCTAAATAGAACAATTTGTGGTAGTCTTCATTGATGACATTTTTAGGTACTCAGTATCCGAGGAGGATCACATGAGACACATAGGGATTGTTTGGACATACTCTAAGCTCACCAGGTATAAGGGGACTCTCAATGTTCCAGTTCTAGATTTAGGTGGTCCATATTCTTCGAATGTTTTTCATAGTGGATGGAGTAATAGTGGGCCAGGTCAATTTTGAGGTGGTGACAGCATTGGATCCACTTAGGAACATGATGGAGGTGCAAAAAATACTTATTATAGTAGGATAATATCATATATTTATACGTGATTTCTCCAGGAAAATAGAACCAATGAACTCTTTGAATCAAAAGGGGAATAATTTTGTGTGGATAAAGAAGTGGCTTCTGGATTTTTAGTAGCAGAGGATGATCATGATGAGAACTCAAATATTGAGATTGTTGAACGAGGGTGTCAAGTATGTTGTGTTCTATGATCTATCATGAAAATTTATTGGTTGTGTCCTCATGAAAATGTGATTGGTGTTTTCCTATGGTTCAAAACAGTTGTGAATACATGAGTAGAAATACACGACCCTTGATATTGAGTAAGCAGTGGTAGTCTTCCTATTAAATATATGACAACATTACATGATGGGAGAGTAGTTTATTATCTACTATGATCACATGAGGCTCTCAAGTATGTCCTCTCTCAGAAGGATCTGAACATGAGACATATGATATGGCTAGAGATCCTATAGGACTATGAATTTGAGATTGGCTATAATCATGGGAAGGGGAACATGGTGTAAGATTCACTCATTAGGGGATATAGTTCATAGTTGTTGAAAAAGGTTTTAGACTAATTGGACTTTTTGTAGTTATCCTTTTTGGAATGAGATGGACCAAATTACCACCAATCGATTATTGAAACTCCTCCACTCTTACAGCAAGTCAGGGCGGTACATCCTAGGGCTGTGAACCGTGAGACCTATGTGCACAAATTTACACAAATAATTATCCTTATTGATATTCAAAAATAGGGTAGAACAACATTATTTTAAGATGACATATAGTAGTTCTAATGATTTTATAGGAGGTGGTTCTGAGGGTGTTTCACACAACCCCTTTGGTGGCACATCTATATGTGGTAAATATGTTCCAAAACCACCAACATTAATTTTCGGGACCCAGAATGGTGATGATTGGGGAAACACTTGTTTCAAGATGACTTACTTGTCAGCAATTGATGGACAGTTTCCAGCTTGTTTATCTCAATTCCGCGAGGTTCCAGAATGGAAGTGGAATGGGATACCGATGTACAATGTGATGGTCTTACCAAATACATATACGGGACATGATTCCATATAGGTGATCATTTAATAACTAAAACTATTGAACCACATCCTAACTATACAAAATCAGAGCTTAGTAGAGAGCTTGGGATGCCTCTACGTGCAGTAGAAATTTTGACTTCATAGAGTCCCATTGATGATTTTTCCATATCATGATGCTCATTTTATATCATGGTTGTGGAAAGTATTTTAAAAGGATTTTGGGACCATGTTATTCTTGATAAAATTGTTTCACCCATAATAGGATGACAAGACTAAACAGCACATTCAGGTTTTGGAGGACATGTTCTGGGCTTTCATGTAAGACTTTGGGTGTAGTTGGGAGGATCACATAGCACTAGTGGAGTTTGCATACCAAAATATCCACCATTCCACGATTGTTATAACACCATTAGAGGCTTTTTATGGGAAACCCTATAGGTCACCAGTTTTCTAGACATAACCATGAGTGTATGTACTTCTGGGGCTAGAGCAGGTACAAGCTATAACTGTGAAGGTGCAAGTCAACCAAGAGTGGATGATGACTCAACATATACATCAAAAGTCTTATACTGACTGGTGAAATATGCTTTTCGATTTCATGGAAGGAGACTCTACATTCCAATGAGTTTCACCTCGACATGGATTATGATGATTTGGCCTTTGAGGAATGTTATCTCTACGGTTTATCTCCCCTTTTCAGATACTGCGTAGAGTTGGTGAGGTGGTTTATTTCATAGATCTACCCCCATTATTAGACCAATTACACACTATCGTCCACATGTCATATCTGCGGTGGTACGTGCATGACCAATCACACATCATCGTCTGGGGAGAGTGGGATATCAAGGATGGAGTGACTTTTGATATGTAACCAATGGATATCAAGGATTAGTAGGAGGGGATACTTTGTGGGTGATCGATTCCTTTATTGCGTGTTCAGTGGTAGTATGGGAATCTCTAGGAGGGAACATGGGAGTGGGATTATCATTTTCATTCTCAGTTCTCACATCATTTTGAGTAGCATATTTATTTGTTTTTAGGGATGTAACACCCCAAGGTGAGTAGAATACAACTTCTTATATATTCCATGTATTATTATTAATAAATTTATGAATTAAATTTGAGACGTTGTGCTGAGAAGGAATGTGATTCTGAGTCCCGATGTTCTCAGAAAAATGTTTTGAAAATGTTAAAAATATTAAATTGAACATTTGTAATGTTTTCTGAAAAGTGGAACAAATTATAAATTTGTGCCCACATTAGAAATCTAAGGGATTTATTGCAATTATATTAGTGTTTTTACCCTAGTAACAAAGTGATATTGGTCAACACAGGTATGTTATAGAAATTTTTCATGAGAATTATTAATGAATAAAATGATTGGATAAAAGTTTATTTTATTTTTATTTCATCAATGCAATGATAATGTTTTTTAAATAAAAACTTTGGGAGAGAACCATGGTTAGGCTCATAACCCAAGAATCCACTAGAGGCCCGGAAGAGGGAGGTCTGGAGAACCCTCTCAGTAGGTGATAAAAAACATTAGATCAGAGATTGTCGAACAATGTTCTTAGTAGATCACACCAATGGTGACAACATGGTGACTGATATTTGTTAGTAAAATACACAATATCTAGGTATTATGAGTTATTTTTATTTTCTTTCTCATTATTGGAACCCTATGATGAATTTAGACAAATATATGAACATATTTTCTTACATATTACTCATACTTTTGGGATGGGATTATTTTTTATGATTTATAAGGATTTTAATTCTAGAGATTTGTTCTTGATTATTTTATCATTCTTATAGGATCATATTGAGGTCTAAATGAACAACTATTGGGGTTTTTTCTAATAGTTGGTTACTTATGATTTTGTCTCCCTAGATTTCTTTCACTATTCAGGTATAGTCTTTATTCTTCCCCCAAAATTGGACAATCGAACATTGCACATTTGATTCTGGCACAACGATCTGAAACTTGAGATCTGGAATCGAGATGGCTTGAGGGAGATGCGAAATTGGGTATGGAAGTGGATATAATGACAATGGGTGTCAAATCAACATTCTTCGGCAATGATGATGAATTCATAAAATCATGTCTTCCAATCCATTTTAAGGACTGAATCCCATCGATTCATTGATAGAGGGACCATACGACCTTTGATCTAGTGTTTGGAGGAGAACTGAGCACCATAGTGAGATCTAGAGATCGATCAATGCATGTGGCTGATGAAATCATATTTCATAAAAAATTTGATAAACATGGATTGTAGTATCATCTAGACGATATGTGTACATTGCTGGGTGAATTTTTGTGTAAATGGGAAGTACATGAACATTGAATGGAGTGAATGGGTTTCATGCACAACGTGTACTTCCCCACAATGCATGGCCGAAACTAGTGACACTAAATACCCCATGTAAGGGATAACAATAAATGATACACGGGTTTACACCATGTACTATCACATGGCCAGAGTACATGAGTGGATCCCAAATGTAAGGACATGACATGTACCCCTTTCGGCACGTCGTGTACTCCTCTTCTACATTACACAGTTTAATTACATGGTCCATTGTACATGGGTAGTACCCATGGTCAAGGTACATGACGTACGACAATACTACACGCCATGTACCCCTTTCCACATGGCTTGATTTTCTTGTTCTCCTTATCTTGGACTTGTATCATGAGGGTTGATTCCCTTTATCATTTCCCTGAAGGTATGTTCGAATCATTTCCTACTCATAGGAATATGATCCCTCTAGGAATACATCCTAAATAGAGTTGTTGGAATTCCTTGAATGTCCCAGAGTAGGATTTTAAATTAATTCGTCTTTCCATTGGTGGAGTTCTTGGTATAGAGGTGACCAACACTATGCGGTCGTTGATCTTATACATGGAGGGTTAATCCATATTGAGTTATTGGTATCACCACATGACCTTGGATATGATCTTTATCTATTTTATGTCATATCTCTCTTCATATCTATCTGCAAATCTTGCTCATGGTGAGACTTGATGAGCAGTACCTCCTAGACAGATGACACCAGTGCAATCAAACTCAAGTATGATATCTCTTAGAGGAGTTCATTAGGAATCTTCAAGTTGAATTTCTAGTGTTGGTATGTTGGGGTTGGGTATTACCTCTAGAATGTGTGTCTTGGATTTAGTATATCTAGATATTCTTGTTATATGTTCTATAGACATTAACATGTTTAGAGATGAATGTATATTTCCTTTGTTATATTTATCTTTGGTTTTGGGGTGTCCAACTAAGTGTGGTTATACACACCCCAGCATGGGATTTTCTCCAACATGTCATCTCTTTTGAAGATGGTCAAAATTTTGATAGATTATAACGTGGACCCTGACTAGACATTGCTTTGTGAGATCAGGACGTCCGAGGTGTTATTACGAATATTGAAAATAGTGAAATTAACTTTTATTATAGGTTGGACTTGTGTTTACATACTGTTTTTGGTTGGATTGTATTTTAGATCTGTTGAATTACATTTACTTTTTTTTCATACTCTTGTTTTTAGTTATAGTGGTTTGCAAGAATTTTTTACTTAGTGGTTTTTACCATTTCAACATTTTGTGGTCTTGGATATATGGGTGTATGGGTACAAAGAAAATGAATCCCATTATAGTGATATTCCTACATGGTGATAGTCTCCAACCCCTAGCCTATTGGAGGTGGGAATAAGGATTCATGTCTTAATCCCCACTAGTATGGGTCAAGATAGAAGATTTTGGATAAATAAATGTAGTACTAAAAAATAATACCACATAGATTGTCAATGTTTTTGGGGTGAAACCATAAATCTGTGGATGCTATATTGGAATTAGAGGAAGTGATAAAGTAGATGTATCCTCATTTGTTTGTATTGGAGTTATGGAATATCAAGGGTTATATTATTATAATGGGTGTATAATGTAACACACAAATATTTGAAGATTTATCTTACTTTTCATAAACATTATTTTTTCAATAGCTTGGTTGACAAACACCATTGATATTTAATCAAACTATGAAATATAAGAAAAAATTTATTATTTAAATGTAATAGTTATAACTGAGGAGTTAAAATAAGTAGTATAAATTGGAATATACACATTATAAAAAATACATATAAAGGTTTTATAAAATTCATACATATTTATTAATTCATAACAAATAAGTACTCAATTTTCAATATGTCGTTTTATGCTTCAAAAACAAATTCCTCAAAATTGAAGTTATTATATTTTGTGTGCAAGTGTTATAATTAATTTATAAAAATTTTGGAAAATTTCTTTTAAAAAATAGATATATTTTTTAAGTTAATCATGTAAAATTTATCTTTGGGTGAATTATTGAGATATTTTTATACTTGTTTTTTGGGTGAAGAGTCAATGTATCGATTTTTCAAATACTGTCAATTTTAGGAAATTATTATTTTTTATTCTTGAATTAAACAAATATTAACAACATTTAATTGAACAAATATATATATATATATGTTTTACTAATATGTATTTGAAAAAATATATTTAATTTCAGAACCCTAGATTGAATTTTGTGAACATAATTGATATTTTACTAATATTTAAATCTATCTTGGGTCCATATATTCAATAGTATGGTTGGAAGATTTCATTTATATTTATCTTGATACAATAGTCTCGGAATATTATTTTTTTATTTTTTAACCCAAAAAATTCATGGATGCCAACTTATTAATTTATATCAATGTGATTTTTTTACTCTTAATTTGTCTACTTTTTTATAAACTGTTTTTATGGATTTTTTTGTCTGAATATTAAAAATTATTTCATCAAACAATAGAAATTTAATATTTTAAAATTTATTCAAAAATTGGAATCAAAATATCCATAATTTTTAATAAATTACCTTTTAGTTTTTGTCATATAATTGTGTTATCATTGTATAGAGTTAATACAATATGGTTAATGTTAAAATTTGTTTAATGTGTTTTAACATGTTTATAAGGAATAAAATGTATCCAAAACATATATAAATGTGGATGTTTGAATTCATTTCGATCATATAACATATTATATTAAAATTTTGGTTTCCATGGTTTCACTTTACATGATTATGATAAATATTATATTTAAATATTTACAGTGATTCCATGTTTGTCTTTTTCCTCACTTATAAATGTGAACCTCCTCTTATCCATTCTTCACAATGTTTGAGCACTCAATATCTTCCATTATCTTCTACAATACTACATTTTATTTCATCCCTACATTCTATTGATTTTGGTCTTTCTATAATACCATATTTTTAAGGATTAATGTTTATTCAAAAGGAATTTTAGCAATGAAGAGGAGGTCCAAACATGCATGAAATAAGATGAGACATTCAGTAAGTGATTTATGTTACAATATCATTTATTTCCATGCCTGTATTTGAAAAATTTATAATAAATTAAATTATACAGATCTTATAATTTTAAAGAAAATATATTATATTTTATAGTTATTATTGTAATTTTAATATAATCATACCACTTCACTCCCTTTGATATTTAAAATGATCATGAAAATATTTAAAGAAAAATGAAATTATTTCCTATTATTTTTGAATTATTTTTATTCCATTTCTATATATTAAATATTTTTTAATTGAATTTTCTAATATTCTTCAATTATTTATTAAATTCATTTTTAACCAAAATTTACTTTCATTAATAAATATTAAAAAGAAAATTCTTATTATTTATGGAATAGGGTTATTTTTACCAAAGATTTGAATAAAATTTTTATTTTAACATATAACATATAACCAGATTATCCCATAAAATTGAATACTCTTTTTTGAATAATACATTATAATATTTATTTTATCATTTCCAAAATATGTGTTTCATAATATTTTTAATTTTTTTATCATTTAATTATGTTGTTTTAAAAAGTAAATGGGATTTTCCTCAAGAAATATTTTAGTGTATTTCTTAAAAAATATTTAACTATAATAACTTATTCTGATGTAAATTATGATTTAACAGTGGATATGATACAATTAGAGTATCCATATATTTTATTTTTATGGTATATTATTATGATGATGAGTTTTTTACAAAACCTGTTTATTTTAAATTGGATAGGAAATAATGATATGATTATGGTTTTATGATATTATGGAAAACATGTGTGTGGATTATGATTATTTGATGGTTGTGTCTGTTATATCCCTATAATTAATTGATTAATGTGATATTTATATCCCATCATATAATCACGACAATGATATACATGATAAAAAATATATTTGTTCATTTTTTGAATGCATGATTATAATTTCTTATATCTATTCTCAAAAGATTATGTGTAGAAAAAATTATGGACAGATTTTATTACATTTAGATTTATGAGTAAGAATTTATGTATCAGTTACCAATAGAATATATGTGGAAATAACTATGAATATCTTTTTTCACATTTTGATGATGAGAATTATTTCGTTCAACTATGTTCACAAGATTATGTGTGAACATGATTGTGAATAAGTTTATTCAGATTTTGAGGTACGTGTAAAATTTCTTATAGCAATAAAAACATGTTTACCCATGAACATGAATAGAAATAAATTTTTTCAAAATTTTATTATTTATTAAAACTATTATGCCTCATGCCTAGGTTATGACTCTTGAATGATGATTACATCTTTAAGATCCTTATTTATCATGTATCTAGATATGAATTAATTTTAAATTTTTTTATATATGATTCTTTTAGTATGAATATTTTTTGGTGATAACATGAATATGATTATGTTATCATACCATTAAGGCTATCTTGTGATGTTATTATTGATATGTCACATGTTTTTCCGTATTGATTATTTAAGCTATCCCTGTCGTATTTTTTCCTTCCATATGATTTTATAGAAGGTTCAATATTAGATATTTAAATAAATTTACTAAAATAAATATATTTTTGGGATATGTTGAAGTTATTTTAAGGAAATAATTAATTATGTATCTTGTCTCCAAAGACCCCAAGAATTATGGTCCCCGAGAATTTATAATTGTGAGATTTATTATAAATTTATCTTAAATGTGGAAATATTTATTGATGTTATTCTTATGATGCTATACAAAAAATGGTCAGGAATTCTATAATTTAGTGCACATTATTTTTTTTGTTTAGTCTATTTGATCTTAGTGTGTCCATTTTAAGAGGTTTTATTTAAAAATCACCAGGTTAATTTTATAAAATTCTTTATTATGATCAGTTTTTTATCAGAAATGATTTAGGGAAAGAAACATGTTCTTTCAATCGTGTGATAAAATATGTCCAAGTGTAAATAAATACAGCAATATTATATGAGATATGTTATTTTCCTTCCATTATTCTATTCAATTAGTTTTCCTTCATGAACATGTAACACAAAGATCATTTTTTGAACCTCCTACCACTTTGGTTAAAAGAAAAAGTTTTATATGAATAAGAAATGTATTATTATTTCATCAATAGAGTTTTTTATAACTTTAAGTATTTTAATAAGAAAATACGTTGTTCATGTTAATTTTACATTTTAATGTATAATTTTCACTAGTACCATTTATTAAATAAATATTAATTGAAATTATTAATTATTAATTTTTTCAATACTTTATTTCACTATATATTCGTATTCTTCATAAAAATTATTAAATTTTAATTTTTTAAAATATATAGTTTTATGTAACTACTTATAATGTATTTTTAATTATGAATGAAATATACATAGTCTTCTAAAATATATCTACTTAAAGGTATATTTTTTATATGATTCTGTAATCCTCATTTCACTCCCTCTTTAATATCTTAAATTCATGGAAAAAAATTGGAACCAGTGATTGTCCTAAGAATTTCAATATTTAAATGTGTATAAGAGTAAAGATAAAATTACGTAAGGTAATATATGAGTCATAAAATTAGAGGATATATATCTAAATTACCATCAATTTTTTATTTTATTTCAAATACAGAAATGACAATATGAGAAATTTTATTTTTAATATTACATATGATAGATATATTATGATAATTATAGATAAAAATATTTTGGATAAATCCATTCCAAATCTCACTTGAAATGAGATAATATAATATCCTTTGACCTAAAATGTCATTAATAAATTTATGTATTAAATAAAATAATATACCTAAAGTGAATTTTATTCATATTAAATAACTAATGGAATATTAAAGAAGTAAGATGTTAAAAATTTAGTAATATCTAATTATATTGAAAATATATGATTCGGGGTTTATGTATATTAAAAATAATTCAATATCTTACCTGCGAAATCAAGTTGATATATTCATTAGTATTTTTTAACTATTGTTAATATTATTCATGTAATTATGGAGTCTAATACAACTAATAATATCATTTATTTGATGATAATTATTATACATATAAATGAATGGGACACTAAGAGATCAAAATAAAAATATAGTAAAAATAATATATATTTCATCCTTGAAATATTATGAAAATTTAAATAAAATATAAGAATAATTTGACATGGCATAATGATAAAAGAAAATGGATGAATAGGGTTCATTTTTATAATTACACCATAGATACAACTTATAAATCAACTATACATCCCACATAAAAATATATATCATATCTAATATCAGATGAAGGTGATATTTATTTTTGTGAGGATAAATTATCTCTTTATTATAAATAGACAGAAAGGATCATTAATAAGATAAATTTATGAAAAAAAATTAAATGGTCGAAAAAGAAGATTTGAGAAATAAAGAAAGATATATATAAAGAAGGATTCTAATGTTTTGATTGTTGATTCATGTTACTAATCACTAAATATTAAGCTATATTTTTCATGGTTGTAATGGAATGATTTGGTTTCCATAGGATCTAAAAATTTAAAATAAATTAATTTTTTTTATTTCTCTCGATATAAGGTGAAATATTAATTATTCCAATTCTAAAAGTGTTTTATATTTTGTTTGCCTTAGGAAAATATGTATATTACATGATAGAATTTCACATAAATAAAATGTTCTATGTAAAAGGATAATTGTTCTCTTTATATGGATTTTTAGATTCTAAATATTGTTTACATGATGTGGATAAAACTATTCAATCTATTGAAGAAATAGATGATGATATGACTGAAATTGAGAAATTATATCAAAATTTGGTGAAGAACAGTAATTAATGAAGGCCAAATTATATAAAATACAAGAAAGGAATATCAATAAAAACTTACTAACATAATTAAAACCCATTTTTATTTAATTTTTACCATGTTCTAATTTTTTTTTAAACTAATGGAAAATTTTTATTATCCCTATAGTTTATCCTCTAATTTTAAATATAGGAGGGAGAATTTTGATAATATTTAAAATCATTTGAATCATATTAACTATTAATCTATAATTGATTATTATTCATCTAATAATTTAAATTTTCAATCGAACTTATTAATTCATAAAATTTAATTTTTTTACTATATGTCAAATAAAAGGACATAAGTGGATAGATCATTGTCAAACAAGAGAAAATCATATGAAACTTCAAGGGATTATATTTCAATGGTACACATTGATATTTAACACATAAGAGATGGGCAGATGAGATTACATAATTTACTATTTATTTTTTATCTAACTTTTATTATGCCAAAAAAGATTGCATAAAATTATTTTAGTTTTATACTTATCAAAATAACATGATGGGTGCGAGGTAAAAACATGATACCTTTATAATAATTGACATTGAAATATAATCAGAAAAAATCCATCTACTTGATCATTAAATAAATTAATAGTGGAAACTATACAATTGGATAAAATTAAAAATAGCAAATAAATGATATATGTGATGTGTCTATCCATAGTGATTCTATAGTTTCAAATGCTCATCATTTTTTAGTCGATAAGTGAAACCACCGTATCGTAGGACATCAATGTGATGAATGTTTCTATATGAACTATGGGAATAAAAAATTATCAAACATATAATTCGAATGAGTGAAAATATTATCTATCAATTTGAATGACAGTGTTAACACACATTAAATATATGAATTGACCAAACCGAAAGTTACATACCTTTCCAATGTTATGAACAATCCATGGATGCCATATATAAAATTAATAAAGTGAAATGTTCATACCATAGACAAACATTTTATGAAATAAAATATAAATATATATTTTGAATTACATATTTATTTCTTATGAAGTATACACCACTTATAAATATGTAATGAAGCATAATTTTTTACTTTTTACAAATTAGTTAAAAATCCACATCTAAATCACTAAAATTAATACATATAGTATTTTCCATCATAAAATCCACTAATATTGAAGTAAAAATATAATTTATCAAGTAGTTTATTTCCAAAAAATATATATTTGTTTTCTATCTCCTACAAAAATATAAAGCGTGCATTTTATTAGAAAAAATTCATCACTTGTTGAAATTGAAATGTCCTTTTCCCAATATCACCACATACAATGATCAAGGTATTACGCTTGATATTTGTTTTGAATCATTTTATAGAGAAAAATCTAGTAAACCGATCTTTACTAATAATGAAACTACAAAAGAAATCAAATAGTGAGAGATAACTCGAAAAGAGATTATTTTTCTTACAGTGTGTTAATATTATATTTTTTGATATTTTATATTAATGACCTTAATATTTTTTTATAATAAAAAAATATTTTTATATTTCATGTTTTAAGGGAATACCTTACAAAATGGGGAATGTGGGAAAGATAAAATTTTTATCGATCATAGTTTCGAGATGAAAAGTATTTATTTTGAGTACTTACTGTAATAATATTTTAAATTTTATATCAAATTCAATGATTTTTTTCATGGTTTCTCTTCTAGGATTATGGTATATCATGTTTTATATAAACTAACACATAACAATTATGAAATTATTCTTTCTATTTTAAATGAAAATGGTCCTTTTTCATAGCCTTTTTCTAAATTTTTATATTATTGATGTGATTTAGATTATGTTTATAAACCCTATTCAATTTTAGTTTGGTTGATTAACCTTATACAACCATTTTAATTAAGTTTAAATCAAGCATTCCAAAATTTAAGAATAAGGTACATTAATAAATCCTACCCATTATATAGAAACTAAATTTTGTTAAGGAATAATCACATTAGTAATTTTGTTGGAGATGGTAATCAAAAAGTCAAAAACCCTGTTCTCCATATGAAATTAATGTCATCATCATGACTTTTTATCTCAACGTGAACCTAAAGGAGTATATGATTCCTTTTGGGATAAAAAATATATCATTTAAACATCTGATGAATTAAATAAATATAAATATAATATAGTTTCAAAATTAGTAAAAGATATTGGTAGTCATATGGTTATAGAAACTATGTGGGTCTTCTAAAAAACATTTTGTAAACCAAACCATAGTTTATATTAATTACATACTTCATTATAATAGATATAATTACGAAAAATACATGTAAAATAAAAAAATGTTCCTCTAATAATAGGATTAAAATGTGTTTTAATTCTTTTATCCATGAAAGATAATCATAGTTTCACTCTATTCCAAATCAATGTAATGCATGAATCCATTATTGAATTTTTTAAGATGATGTTTATGAAACATATATTTTTTATTGATTCAAATTTCTTATAATGTATATATAATCATAATAAGTTGAATTAAATACACGGAAATGATATAAGGACGTCCTATAATTTATTTTATAGAATTAAAATTCTAAATCATTTTTTAAATGATTTTGAAAATATAATTGTTTTTATAAATATTTTATTTAGGGAGAATTTAATAAAACAAATATATATTGATCAATTTTATTATACCCACTCTAGAATTACTTGTGGAATGTTCCCCAAAACATCTAAAATGATAGATTAAAATTGTTATGATTGTTGAATATAATATTTTTATTGTATCCATTATCGAAAATAAGCCAAAAGAAAATATTTTTACATAACATAATACATCTAATATTTACATTAATGATTTGGTATTGACACTACATCATTTATTATTACATTTGTATAATCCTCTTATTAACATGGTATTGACTTAGTTGGTAATAGATAGAACAATAATCTTATACAAGAATGAGAAGAGGTCTTTTTTATATGTATTTTAGTTGATAATATACTTTTTTTCAAGGATGGGGCCGAAGCATCATTTTATTATTAAAGCCAAGAAAATTAATTTTTTAACTATGTAGAGGGAGACCAATTACATAGTATGAAGGCCCAGAACGAATGTACCACATTACATGGCCTATAAGCCCAAATTTTGTTCCCAAGTCTGATTATGTGAATAATACAGCTACAATACCTGCTTCTACAGTAGCACACAATGTCCGTCGTTGCTATAGTGTCTTGTGGCCACTATACTTCCATGTCACCCCTACAATACCTCGCTGCTACAACACTGCTATAGTACTATTACAATATTAGCACAAACTGGGTTTTAAACCCCCATTTTTTAAGTATGATTATGGGGTGCTTACTGCTAATCCAAACCCCAACTATAGTTTATAATATATTATGTAATTGTTTTATATGTTTTGAATATATGATGAATGATACCAATCTAAATATATTTAATAACAACTTCTATAATATAATGAGAACATAAAAATGAGGACTATTCTATCCTTCTTGAAAAGTGTATACATAAAAAATTTATTATTATATTTAGATCCTAGGATATAAAATACATTGAAAAAGAACATCTATAACTTTCCATATTCTTGGTTAAGGTTTAGATTAGTGTTCTAGTAATAAGTAAAATTCAATATGAACCTTTAATACTTAATAATAGTATATATAAGCCCGGAGTTTTTGCATTATGATTTTATGGATTCACCAAAGAAACATAAATTTTATAATGAATTTCACCAGAAAATTTAATTTTTTTTATAATACTTCTCATTCCTTAATCATAGAAAAAAAATCACTCACATGAAAAACATATAGATGTAAGACATCATTTAAATTCATATGATGTGTAAAATATAATCATTCTATGGAAATTATATTAATTTATTCAAAATATAAATCATGATTTCAGAATGAATATATAATATTTATAGATATAATAGTCATTCCACTTGAGGGAGAATAACAATTTTTATCATATGATCTCAAAAATTTCCAAAAAATTCATAAAATGGGAGACCATTAATAATATTTTTTGTAGTGATTCTACACCTCAAAATGTAGATACACCGCTACCATAACATAAGTTTATTTCTATTTATATCTATTTTTTCCATTACAATATAACACAAAACTATACAGTGAATGTAATATATATATATCAAATATAATACATATTAAATGATAATGTAAAATATAATTCATTTTATATTGGGTTCATTAGGTGTAGTCATTTTTGAATCAACATTATTATCTTAATTATATAATCAATGGATTTAAATACGGTTATAATAATGATGATAGAAAATTTTTGTGGAATTATTTTCAAATATCCAACAATGCTAATGTAAAATATAATTAATTAATAATTGATTTTGAAAATTAAGTTTCAGTATGTCTTTATAAAAAATGAGTTTTTTATCAAAAAATAGTGCCATCTCTATTTGTCCAAAGGGTATAAAAATCATCATATTTAAAAAGTGATATAAAAATAAAATCCATAGACATAGAAAAGTAGTGATGATGACCCAAATTTGTTTGTTTTGAATAAACATACATGTGCTTTTGAATCCCATGTAGATAAATCTAAATTACCGATCTTTGTATATTAGGAAAAAAATTTAACATTGAATTTTGAAATTGAGATGAAATAATCAGAACTAGTGTCGTACCCTCATTCCTATAAAATTGTATTTATTAATTATTGTTGTGAAATATTATTTATCTTGGTGTTTTTACGATGATTTGGGGGTTCTCAAGGGGTTTTGGGAGTGAGAAAGTGTTGGATACAAAAGTTCATCATCTGAAAGGGACCTCCAGACTACGAATTATTTGAGACATAAAAACACACATTATTGGAATAGTTATTCAAAGCATTAACTATATGCCACGTTGTGAATGGGGTCCTCTAGATTTAAAATATTCAAAAACAATTAGCATTTACCCCTATTGTGATTTAATATATTTGGCATAATATTTCTTCTAATTGACCCCAAATATCAAATAACCCACCCCTCAATTCCATATCACTTCCTTTATATGTTTTGTAAACATATTCATTATTCTTGGACAATGTTTGAAGGTAATGCTCTCTATTCATTGCATCCTCCATTTCAGACTCCATCTCATTCTTCTTTTTCATACCTTAATATTGGTCTAAATATTTTAGATCATTTTTCTTGATTATAATTGGGAATATACTTGAATTTGGGACTGTATTTGTCTTTTGGGGTTCATCAGTCTTCTTTTTGGACAATTTATGACTTAGTTATACAATTTTGACAGTTTTAAGTAGGTGGCTCCATAACAAATGAATTAAATATAAAAACCATAAATTCATTCCTATTTTTAATTATGATATGACTTTAATTTTATATAATGTAGGAAAATTATATTCAAATATACATTCTAAAGTTCTTTAAGCATTGGAATTTGGTTTAATGGAATTTAATGTACATGATGCTTCAAATAAATTTCCTAAGCCCCTAAAGTGTATAGTAAAAAAAATTAATGGTTTTTATCAAAAATATTTTTTTTCAAAATAGGTTGTATTTTTAAAAGAAAATTTATTTTTTCAAATGTAATAACATAAGAAATTAAGTGGAATTTCAAATTAAATGGGTGATTTCAAATGGATTTTTTAATTTTATTTAAGATTATTGTTTCATGATTATATCATCATGGATTAAATAATATGATATAATACATATTAAGTGTGGTTATTTTTTAAATATTTGATTTATATTATATGATTTTAAATCATTATAATATTCATGTAGTGTTTTTTTTACTTTGGTTTAACAGTAGATTTTGTAATGTAATGAGTCCTATTTGTTTTTAAGAGAAAAATCATGCTTTATTATTTTCAAAGAGGTCTTGAAAGATAGGATGAAAACTCATTAAAGTATTTAATTGATTATTTTTACACCCATATCTTTCTCCTCTAATTTTATCTTAAAAATTTCCCACTTATGGGATGAATTGTACTATTATATTTATATAGTTCATGTATGGATGTAAAAAGGGGATGTTTCAATAATGGTGTTAGAGGTGTGTAGATATTTACATTATTTTTATTATTAATGATATATGTGGTGAGCTTGTATTGTTTAATATATCGAATACACTAAATCATATCATGAGAACCTGAGACCTTATGAATGCAATATTAAGAAATGTACAACTAGACAACAATATAACATCCCAAGTCTTTGTAAAATGAAACAATACTAACTAATAAATATTATTATATAGATTTCATTACAATTACAACTTTTTCTGAGGTCTTCCCAAGTGTATTGTTAAACGGAACGATTATGTATGGTTTGATCACCACGATTTTTGGAATATTAGGTCACCCAATCCATAGATTCCTAGAGACACTCTTAGGATAATGATTTATTTTAATTTTATTATATTTATAGATTATTATGCAATTATATGTAGTTATTATCTTATTATTTAGTTATAATATAACTTATCTATTACACTATTTTCATTTAGTTTTTAGAGAACTACTATTTTTTACCCAACATCTTCTTTTTTTGTGTGTTAGATTTTGATATTTTTTCATTACTTCCATATTTACAAAGAATATTATTAAAAAAAGTTTCTTTATTTGGAATTGATTTATTTAAGTGTTAGAGAAATTATCTAAAATGTTTTTGAATCTTGTTTTTGTTTCAAATGGGAGACTATGGTATTTAACGAAAATGGATTTCTATGCTTTCTCTATATGGTTGGATTTGATTTAGAATGGAGATACATAATATCAATTTTCATATTTAAGCATGATTGAAACGATTTTACATATAAGATATATGCATTGGGTTTTGATATGGCACAAACAATAGGAATTAGTGCTCATGCTGATATTAAAGGATCCTGTATAGGATTAGGTTTACTTATTATACCCCTTGAAGAGTGAGAAATTATTTTTTAAGGGTTGCGACCATGAGGTTATGTGTGGATTTTAGTTCATATTTTCTCATTCCTTATTGTTCCTTTATTTCCATTAAGTGGTTTGATTAGGTAATCATGCCTCTTCATCATAATATGATCTCAATTCTAGTTTATTATTTGGAATATATGTTAGTTGTTTAGTTTTGATATTCATTTTTTGATTTTACATAAATATTGAAAATAATAATGTTTATTGTATTAATGTTCAATTTCAATATAAATTAATCAATAATTATTGTATAATTCCACTATATGGTTACTCTTATTTATTGGGATAATTCATTCCCATGAGCTCTTATTTAATGATGTTATTTCTTATCAGTATACTAAGTAGATTGGGAACACACCTAGAGTATGTGGTAAGTAGGCTTAGGTGCTCAGTCCTTGTGAAACCAAGAATGGTTTGTGAAAAAATGGTACCGAAACTGATGATTTTTAAAGAAATTTTTTTTCACCCCTATTTTATTTGTGTAATACTATAATATTGGTGTTGGACCATCAAATCAAGTTAGTTACCGACATATGTTGTCTATCTTGAATTTACCCATCTTCATCTTGAGGCTTCATAGGGAAGATGGTATTATTGTCATGAATTTTTTGAATTTTTCATTTTAATATTGGTATTATAGAAAGTTAAATTGATTTATATGATTTGGGGAATGATAAAGGGAGTTGAATGGTAGGGTGTATGATCTTGAAGGATGGTGATGTCTGTAGTAGGACTATCCTTTCTCGGCAATGGAGATTAGGATTTCGCGTTGTTCTTGGAGATATGATACTTAATATGCATCAAAATTATTCCTCCCAGTGGATATACATTGGTGTCTCTCCCTTGTTCATCAGCATCCCTTACATTATTTTCGATGGATCAGTAATCTTGGCCTTCTAATAGTGTATGTGTCTAAAAGGATGTGGAAAATCTGATAACCACATACTGAAATCATCTTACCCTGGACCCGTGTTTGGTAGTCAGATCATAGGTTGATCTAAAAAATAATTTCGAAGCATTAATATAAATGAAAATTACACCCATTGTGTGATCTAAATTAGATCCAAATTTATTGTGTCATAGACCAAGGATTTTCAGTGGCGAGTCAGCTACCCAAAAAGATGTCGTAGTGATGGTGAATCGAGAATATGCTTTATGTAGATCGGGTTTATTGGATGATTGGAAGTATGATTTTCCATCTATATTTTCCTTTTTTATAGATATAATAAGAGATCATATTCCTCCATAATTAATTATGGTTCTTGAGGTTAGTTAAAATCATTATCTAGGTGCTTCACTACGGAATTAAAATCTATGTTTGACTGGTTGTCCAAAATCAGGTCTAATAATAGATGGAGTTGATCTCATTGCTTCATTAAAGGATTCATGTTCTACAAGAATACTTCTAAAGGTACTAGGATCCCATGATGAAATGAACACTGAATCACTTGCTGAGAGATTAGAAACTGTAAAAAAAATATGATTTCACATCTTTTCTAACCTAAGGGTGAGAAAACATATAAGCTAGATGATTTGGTTCCTTAGATTTCATTTTTGTGGATTTTCTAACGAGAGATGTGTCTCTCTTGTATATTGTTTTTTTCACATCCTGTGCTCATTTCCCCTAGAATCTAATGATTTTTCATGAACTTGAAATGGCAATTTGAAATCCTATTTTTCGGGATAAGGAAACATAGTAACTATTGTTTGGAAAATATTCAAGGATTTGGGTATATATTGATCTCATTTCCACCATTATTGATAAGGTAACTTATTCCCATCCCACTGATTATAACAATATTGATGTTGAATATGAAATAACTCTTCATTTCTATAATTCTCCTATGGTTGTTGGCCACTTTCTAGAGTTATTTCAGAGGAAGGGCTCCTAAGAGAAGTGCGGGATGAAGGGCCATCAAACTACCCTGTGTCAAAGGTAGCCAATGATAAAGGATATTTCTATGAAACATTTACATTAACCTGTGGGATATGTTCATATAAATCCATTTCCAATGAGGTTGATATATTGTTTTTTGAGAAACTAAATTCTCAAGTGTCTAATTTGAAGTGAAAGTGGTTATGGATGAATGAGTATATTTCTAGAGCTATGTGTAGACCATATAATGCCTCAGTTGACTCTGTAGGAAAGATAAAATTAAATTATGTAAATTAAGTTAATTATTTTTGTTTGGACGAAGATGGAGTTAAGGATGGTGGTCTTAAGGTGGCCACTTCTAATGGGTGTGGGGGTATTCCATCTAATATGTCTTAAGGTGTAGCTAGTCTTGTCACTAAGGATGACCCAACTGGGATTTTACCTTAAATGGTTGATACTTCCTCTACGCTGGTCAGATTGGGTGAGGCTTCATAGGTGGAGACTAGAAGCAGTCAGAAATTGGGTTGTATTTGTGCTACTTGACCTATGTATATATACTTTACGGCTACCTTGGATAGGCAAGGTTAGGTCTTAGAGCCTCAGCCTCAAGTTGTTGATTTCTTAAAAGTTTTCCATGTTGCCTGAGATAATTCCAATTCGTCAAAAATTGTAAAATGGGGATACATATATGGTTATGAAAGTGGTAAAGAGTATTAGATGAATTTATTATACACAACTAGACCTATTAGAAGTAATGGAGCTATTAATTTTAAGGTTGTTTTCATAAATGACAGGGGAAAACATGTGACATTGAACTTCTAAAACAAAGGACATAGAAATATTACACCACTATGATAAGGAATTTCTATATCAGATCATAATATAAATCCTTAATAACCTCTCCCAATCTCAAGAAAGATTGGTTCTAGGAAGCAATGTTATGGATTCTCAATCATGATAACTTAGAGTCGAATTGTGAATATAAATATGACTCTAATTATGGATATAATAATAATCTTTCATTTTTTTAATCTTAATCTAGTTTTATAGTCAATGGATTGTTCATTTGTATTACCCCTTCCATACTCTGGTAATAATTTTTCTTTAATTCGATTTTTGTTTTGAATATTTTTTTTCTGGATAGAACTTCAGCGTAATTTTATTTGAACCATTCTCATCTAGTGAGTTCATAGGGCCTAAAAAATGTGGATCCTGAGTGTACGGTTTTACATAATCTCTAATGATGGTTTCACCATTACAACATGGTCCGAATAACCATGTTTTTTTGTCTTGTTTAAAAAATTATTCCATTATAGAGATGTTTTGATATTATGTGAATTTATTGACTAGGTTTTGGTTAACTTTTAGTGATAAAGTGCCAGGTTGTAATGGAAAAAATTTATTTTTTGAAAGGACATGGTTTTTTACTGGGTTTTATTTCATTATAAATTTAGGATAAAATCCTCCTAAATTGGTTAATAAGAGATTCTGATTGGGTATTTAATGATTAGGTGTGTCATGGGGGTTTGAGGCATGATAATGAGGGATACGAGGCCGATATTGGATAAGAGCATTTTTGGTGCATGGTTAGTAGTAACCTTATTCCATAACCACACTGCTTGAAGAAGGGGGTACATAGTTAGTAAAACCATTTAGGGTATCCCAAAAGAACATGAAGCATGATATACCCTTCAGAAAGTAGGGATAACATGACAACTAAATGATTTATCAAACTATGTGGGTGCTAAGAAAATAGTGCAACTCCAGATAATGGAGGTCACATAGTTGGCACCCTGCTTGGAGAACTGTAAAACATAACAATGTGCCTCATTAAAAAAGATTGATTTACCTTTGACCCTATCGGGCATAAATATTTTTCCCTTAATTTTATTCCTCATTAGACCTAAATATCCCAAGGTATGAACCACGATCCCTCCCCTCTTGGAATTATTCCATTGAATTTTTTCCAGTAAACGTATTTTTACCCATGGGGTATGCAAATTTCTTGATAATGGTGAAGTGAACTGGTAAACATTGAGATATGGTAATTATGAAAGTTATCATGTAAGAATTGTTAATTTTTATATGGGAATGGATACAGTGAGAATTGAAATTATTATATGCTAGATTTTTTGAAATCATGAAGAGAATTTTGAAATGGTGTAATAATTTTTTTTATATTTTGATTATGATATGGTTCTCAATGAAGAAAAATTACTTTTTGAAAGTATGTAATGTTTTAAAAAAGTGGGTTTTCCTCAATTTTATTATAAAGTTGTTCCTATGTGATATAAAATGAATTTTTTTACTGTAAGTGTGGTTTACTTCTTGTTAAAATGTCATGGTGTATTATTCTAATTGAAATTATTGGAATGGATGGCCTTTATACTTTATTTGTTCAAAGATAATGATGCTTTTTGAATTATTGTTTTAAAATATTTTAATGGGGTAAGTTATTTTGGTAAGCCTCTCAATATTTTTTAGTGGTGTTTTATGAAATTGTGGGAAATGGGTTGGGCCATTATGAGGTGTGTATGGTTTTAATGGTCATTTTGGAGCTTCATAAATGATGAATGATTATGGGTATTACATTCATAATTAAATATGTGATAAATAAGATAATTATTGATAATAACCATGTTTTAGGATGATTTAATGATACTATACTCCTTAGTTTTTGTTGGGATGTACATATTTTCTAGGATCCTCGGTCCACCATTATTTTAGGTGGATTTAATAATGATATTAAATCCAGGGGTATGGAAATTTAATTCTTTATCAGTGTTTGGATGATCATACATAATGTTATGATTCCTAGTTTCATACTTCAACACACACTCCATGTTTTTTTTCATATGACACCAATAATTATTTGTTGGGATCGTTGTATATAAATATCCAAATCCTAGTTGGGTACATGTATGGGTTCTCATTTTTTTATGACATATGAACTCTGCATTATATCATTAATATGACTAACATGGTATGAACTAGGTTTTATGGGTTTGAAGATCTCAAGAAATTGTCAATAATTTGGGTGAATTTTATATTACTAAGTAATAAAAGATGCTTTATCTACCTTTTCTATGTTTATTATTGTACCATTTTATGAAATGTTATTTGGATGGTTATTTAATTTGATACTATTGGTGGTGTCATATAGAGGTATACTAAAACTATGCTCAAATTGTTATAGAATGCGAGTACCCAAGAAGATGGTACTTGATTCATTTATAGTTTTAGGATAAGGACATAACTCCTAGTTTATGTGTGGACTAATGGGTTGGGGAAATGGATTTGAAGATTGATTTTGGTCATAGAAATGCATTTGTGTTTTTTATAGTTTAGTATTTTAGGTTTCACTATATGAGTGTCTAACATGTAGAGTATACAAATTATTTTTGTATCTTGTATCCCTTTTGTAATTATTAGCACATTAAAATTGTTATTCCATCTTTATATCATAGTGGTTGTTATATATTTTGATATAATTTATTCTATTATTTAATTTAGTAAATGTGCATAATCTCCCCATTGTACCTCCATATACATATGCTGCTAATTGAAAATTTCTAGAATATGGTGAGGCTTGTGTAATATCATCTGGTCTTCCAGCTCAAGGCACTCGTTTTAATGACACCTGAAATATTATTTTATAACATGGTATCAAAGGTGGATTATATTTTATTATTATTTGGCAATGGTCATAAGTAGACTAAGATCATCTCTAGTAATGGAAATGATGTTGTTCTTGGGTGGCTTCATCCCCACATAGTGAGGGGAAAATGTTTACAGGGCTGGGAAGTGATGTTCTATTTTGTAATTTTACCATTGATTGATATATCCACATTGATTTGTGGACATGGAAGTGATTTTATTAATTTATGAGTAATTTTACCTTTCCTAATACAGTATAATAGGGTGTGTGGGTGTATGCATCAACCTAGGAACATAGGTTTGATAGTTAAACCTTATGTTTCTTGTGATTGACAGATAAATTACATGTTTTAACCAAAATTTATGAATAATGATGTTTAACTAATATAATAATTATGAATTGTGGATTAATAAAATAATTTCTAATATGAAACCGTAATTATTAAATGGAAAATTTCAATTAAAAAGGGAAATGAAAATTGATGTATCCTTTTAGATATTGGAAATGAGTATATATTGTTTTGTTTATCTGGCCCAACAAATTGGTGGTTTGTGATTATGATTTCAATAATCTTGAGACCCTTGGTTAATGTAAGTTACGATTTTATTTGGTTTTATGTAATGGGTAATGGAATGTAGATTTTTGATCCTTTGGTTTGGTTTTCCCTTATGTTTGTGAACCATCACCTATTAATATGGATGCGGTGACCCTTGCGGGTTAATAACTTACATTTTTTTTTGATCAAAGAGTGGGTGTTTAGATCAAAGTTACACTTTATGTGGGAAAATATCATTGGTTTCATACTATTTGTAAATGGTCACATGGAGAGTTAGATAAAATATCATTCATAATAGGTGAAAGAGTGTCACCCTTGATCATACACTTGTTTGAGGTTAAATTGTTATGTAATTGAGGGAGACCCATGTGTATTTTATAGAAGTGACTCTAATTTTTGTGAGTTCATTCTATTTGAACTTCTTGGGTGACCTGTTAGAGGATTCGTCTCTATTTCTAATGATTTTTTGTGTGTAGGGAAAATGTGGATGTTTGGGGTTTTTTTCTTTTGGAATATGGATAGTGCTCCAAGTGTAGTTTTGACCTAGTAGGATATGTTGGAATGTAAATACTTTTTGAAATTGCGGGTGAACTTGAGGGTGGTTAGCCCAGAATTACAGGTACCATTAAATATGGTTCACTTGTTGATGATTCAGAGGTGGAATCAATACATGAGAGGTGCAATAAAGGTTTGTAAAATACATGAATATACATTGGATTCATTAATATGGGAAACACCTTGAGTTATTGCAGTTTATATTATGTATGGTTTTGAAATGGGTAAGATCATTTGGGAGCCTTAACCTCTTGTACTGAAACTATTCTATATGGGGATAAGTTTTAAATTTTAATGGTTGTTTTAATATGTAAGTGACAACTGGGGGAGGCTTAGTTATGTGGTTGGCCTTTTTTGTTTGAAATAATGGTTCGTTGGATAAAAATTTCCTTAATGCCTTGAATCCAATGAGGAAAATATAATTGGATAAATGGTTGATTTTCTTAGCTTTAATTTGGGACAAGCTCACTTGATGTATGAATCATGGTATCTATATTTGGGTTAAGTGAAGTATTATGATAATACATGAGATTTTAGGTTTTTAATGAGGTTAAAATGGTTGGGATGAACTTGAGATGTGTGATATCATCCAGGTAGGTAGAAAAGTTTCTATGGGGAAATGGAATATCACATTCCATGAAATTAAGGCGGCATGTGCTAGTTTGGAATGAGACTGTTTGGTTTTGGATCTATGTGATGGATCATTTTTCAAACTATGGATCACCGGGGTCGTGGTGGAAGAGTTGGAGCAGTGTGGTTGCAATAGTTCCAAAGGGAATATTGGGTCACGTATTCTTAGTAAAGAGTCATGATGTAGCTTTGAGTTTTGGTTGCAAATACCTCTTTATTGTGACAAAATAGTATTGATTAATAATTTGTGTGAGAGGAATACTAGGGTATAAAATTGGTTTAAGGTGTCCATATAGTGAGAGGTGAAATCAAGAATGAATTGATTGTGGTGGTATTCATTGACAATGTCCTAGTGTACTCCATTCTTAATAACAATAATTCCCCATATCATGATGTTATCCCACGTACACGAGGAGATAATTGGATATATTCTAATATACGTAATGGTTTTCATCAGGTTAACTAAAGATCCAATTTGGAGGTTCTACCCTTGGAGTAAGGAATATGATTCCCTGTGATGTGAGGTGCACCACATGAAATTTTCTAGTGATGTTAGTGTGTTGGTTTTAAATTCAGGGAATGCTATTAGTTCCATTATTGGGATCTAGAAATGTATATAATATAACTTTGTTTTAGATACTCAGGTGATGGAAAGATTCCCACACCAAATTTATATGTTTTGAATTGGATGGTTTTTGATCCATTGTGGTTTGGGGTTCTTAAGGAAACTGTTGAAAACCAGACTCTTAATGTGGGGTTTGACTTGTTATTCATGGGGGTACCACCCTCATGCGAATAGGTTTGTAGGTGTGTGGATTTGACCGTGGGCTGGTCAAGGTGGCGCAGAGGATCTAAAGAAGGATCATATAGGCATGTGTTTTAGTTATGTGGATATTACAATTGGGGATTATTAAGGTGGTGGTATATTGAGTTGAGCATTGTCACTAAGATCAAGGTGGTTGATAAACTATTCTAATGTTGTTGTGTTAGAGGCATTGATGGGTGCAGGGAGGAAGGACAATAATTCATGACCAATATTGTTTTGGTGATCCAATATCACTGAGATTCATGTATGTAATCGAATATTTTCTTGGATTATTGGGGGACTATTTTAATCTTGATGGTATCATGAAAATGTTATTTGGAAATTTTAAAATATTGGGAGTTTGGTCATTTGAGGTGACACAACAGGGGATGGTCCATCATGATATGGTAAATGGAATGGATCTAGTAAGATGGAATCCATGTTTACTTGATGTTTGGACTGATAAGTTCATTTTGTGAATGAAAGCAATATTTAAGGAAAATCCATGCTTACCGATTTTTGTTTTGGGATGGTGGATGTGAATAGATTTTGGGTGGTTCTGATGTTAAGGATGGATATCGATGTTGGTTGGATCTCTTGTAGATGCTTGGTCATGGTCAGTTGGGAAACACTCCAAGTATATCATGGAATCTATAGTTTTAGTTTTTAGGGGTCCTTTATAATCGAGGAAGTTCCAAACACTAGAAGAATTGGGTTTTAAGGTATATCCTATAAAGGGGAGAAACATTGACCTGATTATTTGTTAGGTTGTGATGTGATCTATGTTTCAGGATAAATTAGTTTTTATAATCACCATATTAGTGTCTAATTTTTGGAAACTAGCATTAGCATAGGTTTTAACCAGCTGGTTGTCTTCAGATTAAGGTTTTAATTTTTCTTTTTTTTAGGTTTTTGGATATGGAATGAGGTTATTAGGCCACATGTTTTGGATTGATGTAGATCGAGGGATGTATCAGGAATATTTTATGTTCCTTCGGGTGACACTAGGTGTTGTATGTTATTTGAAATTGTGGGAATACTAGAACCATAGGTCTACCAAATGGATCTCTAAGGGTGTTTTAGTATCTAGATAAATGATGTCATTATGGATTAGTTATAGTAGTATTATTCATTCTTTTTCTCATTTGATTGATGCTAGTAATGATGTACTTGAGGCTGATTCATCCCTTGAGAAGCATACAACTTCTGTTGTGAATCACAATGAGATGTTTTATCTGTTAATAAAATTATTTTGATCTTAATGTGATGATTACATGGATATTTTCAATATTAAACATGGGATATGGAATCTAGTATACCAGTCTAGTGGCCTAACACTTTCTCCTCAAGTTTTAAGAGAAGTTTGATGTGTAGTTGAAGGTTGATCTGTTATATGATAGAAGGTTTTAAGGTCCGATTTTTTGATTGGTTTTGTTTTCAAATTAATTTTTTTCTAAAACCATCCAAAATGAATTAATGGATCATTTCCTGTGAGTAGGGTAGTTTTTATGGTTTTATCAGTGGTTTGGGGCATAAAAAATAGGTATAAAGGATAATAGGCATTGAGAGCACAGTTAGTATCAAGTTAGTAGTAATCATTAATCACAATCATGTGGCCTATATAATGAGGTACATGGTTAGTAAAATTATGTGGGGTATTCTAGGAAACGATGTGTTTTGAGATCTCCTTTAAATTTGGTGAGAGCACAACCAACTCATTGTTTTTCAAAACATTTGGGTGGCTAGAATATTATGAAAATATGAAGTGTATAGGTCTCATAGTTAGAGAATATTTAAGAACACTATGTATCCTAACAATTCACCTCATTAAAATAGGTTTATTTACTATTTTCACTCTTGTCCATAAGTATTTCTCCCCTTATTTTCATCCTCGTTTGACCCCAATATCCTAGGTTGAAAACCATGAGCATTCTCTGTAGCGCCCTGAGTTTTTGACATTTTTTGGAAGAAAATATTTTTCTTTGATGTTTGGTGTTTTACACTAAACTATGTAAAAATTTCATTATATTATATTCCAAGATAATATTTCACTTCATGAAACACCAACTGGGCTAGTGTTACGTGCTACATCGAGCTTCTATAAAACATCATTTTATATTTACAATTATTTGAATGAGAAAATCATAACCTATATATTAAATATATTAAAATGAAATGAATAACAAATTTTAAAATATTATTTATAATTTTATTATATAAATAAAACAAGTTGGTATTAAAACATGTAAGAATGGTAATGTATTTATATGTTTGAAAAATACTATTTTCTCAAATGAACTAATATTTATGTCTTTCCATAAAAAACAATAAAATTTATATTAGAAACTATTATAAATTTAATTGGATAAAATAAAATTTATTTTTCAATTCATAATATCAAAATTATCTTAGGGTAATTTTTTTTGATTTTTCTATGAAATATCATTTTTGGGTGAATAGTAAAAAATTCTGAATTTTAATTCAGAATTACTTTTTAATATAATTTAAATATATAGTAAATTTATATTTTGTGTTGGTTAGTAATTCAAAATAGATTAATTATATGTTTAATAATCCAATACAAGTCTTTTAAATCATTTTTATATTTAATTTAGATATAAAATCCTAATAAACATTGAAACATTCTCACATTCAAATCATGCTTTCTCCCCACGTCTATGGGATTAGTATTAAATTTAATTTTTTCCAATTTAGTGAATTGAATTTTTAATAATCAGAGTAAATTGTTTTCATAAGTAAAATATTTATATTCTAATAATATAAATTGTATTTTAGCAAAAAATATTAATGAACGAGATTAAAATTAATTTTAGTAAATAAGTAAAAATTAATCTTAATAAGGGACTAAACCATAAAGTTATGGGATAAAATGACCTATCAACATGTAAAAGACCTATTATAATGACTTATTTCTCCAATATACCTTCTATTTTTAATTTTTTTAATGATTTAATTTTCTATAAAAGTTGGTACAACTAACTTGTTTTAAAATATTCCAATTGTGTCTCCTCCATCCCTTATAAAAGACCACCATATATTCCCATTTTCAACACCTCTAAAACAACTTAGGACTAGTCAAAAACAACCTAATTAACATCCCAACATCCCTATCATCTATATTGATTCCTTCATATGGTTGAAAATAAGCCCAATGAATCCTGTTGTAGAAAAAAAAAGGAGATTCCCAAAGAAGAGGTAACATCCTTCCTCAATACCCTTTCCATTAATTAACTTCAACAAAACATCTATTTTTATTATTATATGCATAAATAATAACCTAATTATCTGTAATATACAATTATTTTTTGTGTTGTGTGGTCTACATGCTATTACACACACTTACATCTAATGGTTAATAAATTTATTGTTCTTCTATACCATAAACTATCACCTCAAGAAAAAATGTTGTTCGATATTTCCATTAACACCTATCATGGATAGACATTATGATAATAATTATATTTATATATTATATAATATATATATATATATATTATGTATTTATTGTTTTTTAATTATTATATTACTTATACCATCATGTTTCCCATTTCTTATTAATATGATAACATTCATTGGGGAAATGTGGAAAACCGCCTCTTCAAATTGATGTAATTCATTCACACTCTACATGGAATGTATAAAGGACGGGTTAAATAAATGAAAATGATATATATGAAATTATAATTCTAATATAATTGTTATATATAAATATATAAATATATTTCATTTTCATTCTTTCGTTAAATATGATAATTTAATTGAATCAACATTCATGCGTACATACGGATGGCCATCACCATGAATGGTGTATTCCATTTCATATTTTAGTAATTAATATATTATTATAAATAATTATATACTGAATATATATGAATTTTATATCATGTTTTAAATTCTCGAAATCATGATATAAGTATGGGGACCAAAAATATAAGGAATTAGGTCACATTTGGAAAACAAAGAGGATATTAACAGAATCCTAACCCTAACATGGAAGTGTGAATAAAAAGTTAAAATAAATCCATATATGTTATTAGATATAAGAACATGGTTTGGTGTTATACTTTAAATAAAATTAGATTTATTATTTAAGAGGTTTTAATGATTACTATGAGAGTCAATACATAGGGTACATTGATTTCTTGTCTCACTTTTATATATGAGATATATTTTCCTTACTCATCACTCGTTTCTTTTGTGTGGTGTATATAATGACCATAAATAAATTCTATTATTATTCATAAATATATTTATATTTAAATATCCATTATATTATATCACACTCATAAGTATTATGTTTCAAATGTTACTAAATTGGTAATGTATTTTTGCCCCAATTTACATTCTTCGAGACAGATGCCCTGAATTATAAGAAAATAGTGTTTTTGAAAATGTTTTTTAAGATGATGATTTAATATTACTTTCATGGAACATGATTTTAAATTTTTTAAGGTTTTCAGATAATCCTATATTGTATTTCGATGTGTTTTCAAATAAATTATTTTAAAAACGTTTTCATGATTTCATTATAACTTTTGATGTTTATTTTTAAAGGAAAATGTTTTAAAAAGGTTTTATGTTTTAAAAGAAATTTTAAAAGAAGAAAGGATATTTTCCACAAGAATATTTTTGAAAATAAATTCCCAAATTATTTTCTGTCAAACATTAAATCTATTAGTGTTACGCGTGTATTTCTGGGGAAATTATCCAAATATTCCATTCATATTGTTTCTTAGGCTGGATTATCATTTGATGTCATGATATTTATGAAAATTCCTTCCATGTTAGTGATTTTCCGACTCAGTTCTTTTCACCATCCCCTAGCCTATTGTAGGTGAGATTGTTGAGTGACGATATGCGAACCACTGGTATGGGTCATGAAAATTGGTATTAGAGTGGTGGGTTCTACTTTAAGACTAGGAATTTTTTAGATTAGTTTGCAGATACCGTGTTCAGTGTTTCATGTTTGGATTTCAGGCTAGGGATTCCAATTCTAGTGTGATGGATGACATGTCCATATAACAAGACTCTCATAACCTAATTTTTTACTCGGTACATGAAAACACTAGTTACAGGAAAAATAATGGTACATGTATCATATACGAATGGGTTGTGGTTTCCATTTATTTCTTGAGTAATCTCTCTAGATAAACTCATTTATCATGGTACATATTGTTTTATTTCAATATACCTCAACGATTCATACCATATGGGATTTAGCATCATGATATTGAGGATTACCCCCTCAGTGAGGAGGCTTCAGTACATGGTCTAGTTTCTCATATTTCACCTCCAGGTGATGCACCAGCCATACCAACACCTATAGATCAGTAGGTGGTATCCTTAGTACTAGGAGAAGAGGAGTACATGATGATCATGCTTCATAAGTTTCATTTGAAGTGACTCCTTAGGTTCTGAGGCATGTCATTACTACTAGAGGCTAATGAATAACTTGAGGTGGTGACCCATGTTTTCCATCTAGTAAGGACACTGATAGATCAGATCATGGTCCTAGAGGTGAACCATCTACAATGCTCAGTAGGGTGATGGTGGAGTTTGGATATCCAGACTAATGAAGAGGTGACTAGTGACTCTTTTCTAGACAAAGTCTAATCACCTCTATAGAGAGGAGTTGTCAATAGTTATTCTGATGGATGTGTGTATACATGAGATTCTTTTGTTCCAAAAGTATAGGATGGCAATAGTTGATTATTCATTAATATTTTCCAACCATTCTTAGTATTAAATGGATATGGTTTGAGATCAGTACTTCTGGGCTCAGACCTACAACCGACGTCTTTATAGAGACATCCGGGAAAATGTTATCCCTCTATGATTTCCATCTTTTTATAGGGTTCTTGAGTGTGTATTAGTGACAGGATCTGGAAGATACACAGGGTGGAGGGCATGGAAGAGGACCTAGGAGAGAACCATGAGGTGGCCAATGTTTCGACTAGCTACCACAACCACCCACATGTCGTCCACCCCAGGCTTAGGAAGCCAGTGGAATGGGGTAAGGATAACTCCATGTCATCAAGTTATATAACCTATGGATGGATGATTGATTAAAGTTATGATATGTTTTCTTTCTAATATATTTTAATTAATGATAGACATAGGTTCTAATCATTCATTTCTATATATCATGTTCGAGCCATATAGATTTTAGTTGAACCATTAAATCAACCCTTATGCTTGGGGGCACCTACTAGAAGAGACTAAGTGATCACACACTTGTGCCTATAGTGTGACCTTTCCCTTAGAGGTGACAGTTTCAATTAGAAGATTTTGGTGGATGCGTTGAGGCCATAAAAAATAAATCTTGGTATGGATTGGTTGTCTATATTCCAAGAACATATTTATTGTTTTAGGAAAAGGTGCAGTGTGTCTGTATTGATGGAACAAGGTTTATTGTTGTCAGTGAAAAAGGAAACATATGCATCACATGATGGAATCATGAATAGGAGGGTGCAACCAATATCTAATTAGTTGGATAGCCTAAAAATCTTTGAAGGAGATATATTGAGCCTCTAGTTTCTAGTAGTGGTGGTAGAGTATGATGATGTCTTTCATAAAGATTATCTAGGATTTCCTCTTGGATGGGATTTAAAATTCTTAATTGATTTAAACCCTAGAACGACACCAATATCTGCACCAACATATATGATGGCTCTTGTTGAGCTTTGTATGGTGAGGGTGTAGTCGGAGGATGTTAAGTGGAAGGGACTAATGAGACCCAATAATTCACCTTTGGATGCCCCATTTTTTCCCAAAAAGTAATATAGGAGATTGATGTTGTGTGTGGGATACCGGTGCTTGAACCAGGTGACCTTGAAGAACACAAATCCATTACCAAGGATCTACAACCTCTTTGATGAGTTTAAAGGGTCATGATAGTTCTTGAAGGATGTCCTCACATCAGCCTATCACCAGCTATGAGTAAGGGATGATTATATACTGAAGATGAACATTAGATGTTGTTATAGTAACTAAAAGTACATTGTGATTCCCTTTGGCATGATGAACATTCCCATCAGTGTTTATGGGACTCATGAACTGGATCTTCCTACCCTAAATAGAACAATTTGGGGTAGTCTTCATTGATGACATTTTTAGGTACTCAGCATCCGAGGAGGATCACACGAGACACACAGGGGTTGTTTGGACATACTCTAAGCTCACCAGGTATTAGGGGCCTCTCAATGTTCTAGTTCAAGATTTAGGTGGTCCATATTCTTGGAAAATTTATCATCGTGGATGGAGTAATAGTGGGCCATGTCAATTTTGAGGTGGTGACAGCATTGGATCCACTTTGGAACATGATGGAGGTGAAAAAAATACTTATTATAGTAGGATAATATCATATATTTATTCATGATTTCTCCAGGATAATAGAACCAATGAACTCTTTGAATCAAAAGGGTAATAATTTTGTGTGGATAAAGAAGTGGAATCTGGATTTTTAGTAGCAGAGGAAGATCTTGATGAGAACTCAAATACTGAGATTGTTGAACGAGGGTGTCAAGTATGTAGTGTTCTATGATCTATCCTGAAAAGGTATTGGTTGTGTCCTCATGCAAAGGTGATTGGTGATTGCCTATGGTTCAAAATAGTTGTGAATACATGAGTAGAAGTACATGACCCTTGATATTGAGTAAGAAGTGGTAGTCTTCCTATTAAATATATGACAACCTTACATGATAGGAGAGTAGTTTATTATCTACTATGATCACATGAATCTCTCAATTATATCCTCTCTCAGAAGGATCTAAAATTGAGACATATGATATGGCTAGAGATCCTCTAGGACTATGAATTTGAGATTGTCTATAATCTTGGGAAGGGGAACATGGTGTAAGATGCACTCATTAGGAGATATAGTTCATAGTTGTTGAAAAGGGTTTTAGACTAGTTGGACTTGTTGCAGTTATCCTTTTTGGAAAGAGATAGACCAAATTACCACCAATCGATTGTTGAAACCCCTCCACTCTTACAGCAAGTCAGGGAGGTACATCCTAGGGATGTGAACCATGAGACCTATGTGCACAAATTTCCACAAAGAATTATCCTTATTGATATTCAAAAAGAGGGCAGAACAACATTATTTTAAGAGGACATATAGTAGTTCCAATGATTTTATAGGAGGTGGTTCTGAGGGTGTTTCACACAATCCCTTTGGTGGAACATCTATATGTGGTAAATATGTTCCAAAACTACCAACATTAATTTTGGGGACCCTGAAGGAAGATGATTGGGGAAAAACTTGTTTCAAGATGACTTACTTGTCCGCAATTGATGGACAGTTTCTAGCTTGTTTATCTCAATTCCGCGAGGTTCCAGAATGGAAGTGGAATGGGATACTGATGTACAATTTGATGGGATTACAAAATACATATGGGGGACAAGATTCCATATAGGTGATCATTGACTAACTAAAAAAGTTGAACCACATTCTAACTATACAAAAGCAGAGCTTAGTAAGGATCTTGGGATGCCACTACGTGCAGGAGAAATTTTGACTTCATAGAGTCCAATTGATGATTTTTTCATATCATGATGCTCATTTTATATCATGGTTGTGGAATGTATTTTAAAAGGATTTTGGGAACATGTTATTCTTGATAAAATTGATTCACCCATAATAGGATGACAAGACTAAGTAGCACATTCATGTTTTGGAGGACATGTTCTGGGCTGTCATGTAATACTTTGGCTGTAGTTGGGAGGATCACATACCACTAGTGGAGTTTGCGTTCCAAAATATCCACCATTCAACGATTGGTATAACACTATTAGAGGCTTTGTATGGGAAAACCTATAGGTCACTAGTTTTCTAGAGATAACCATGAGTGTATGTACTCCTGGGGCTAGAGCAGGTACAAGCTATAAATGTGAAGGTTCAAGTCATCCAAGAGTGCATTATAACTCAACAGAGCCATCAAAAGTCTTATACTGACTGGTGAAATAGGCTTTTCGATTTCATGGAAGGAGTCTCTACATTCCAATGAGTTTCACCTCGACATGGATTATGATGATTTGGCCTTTGAGGAATGTTATCTCTATGGTTTATCTCCCCTTTTCAGATACTGTGTAGAGTTGGCGAGGTGGTTTATTTCTTTGATCTACCCCCATTATTAGACCAGTTACACACTATCGTCCACATGTCATATCTGAGGTGGTATGTGCATGACCGATCACACATCATCGTCTGGGGAGAGTGGGATATCAAGGATGGAGTGACTTTTGATATGTAACCAATGGATATCAAGGATCAGTAGGAGTGGATCCTTTGTGGGTGATAAATTCCTTTATTGCATGTTCAGTGGTAGTATGTGAATCTCTAGGGGGGAACATGGGAGTGGGATTATCATGTTCATTCTCAGTTCTCACATTATTTGGAGTAGCCTTTTTATTTGTTTTTAGGGATGTTACACCCCAAGGTGGGTATAATACAACTTCTTTTATATTCCATGTATTATTCTTAATAAATTTATGAATTAAATATGAGACGTTTTGCTGAGAGGGAATGTGATTCTGAGTCCCGATGTTCTCAGAAAAATGTTTTGAAAATGTTAAAAATATTAAATTGAACATTTGTAATGTTTTCTAAAAAGTGGAAGAAATTATAAATTTGTGCCCATATTAGAAATCTAATGGATTTATTGCAATTATATTACTGTTTTTACCCTAGTCACAAAGTAATATTGGTCAGCATAGGTATGTTATAGGAATTTTTCATGAGAATTATTAATGAATAAAATGATTGGATAAAAGATTATTTTATTTTTATTTCATCAATGCAACGATAACGTTTTATAAATAAACACTTTGGGATAGATCCATGGTTAGGATCATAACCCAAGAATCCTCTAGAGGCCTGGAAGAGGGAGATCTGGAGAACCCTCTCAGTAGGTGATAAAAAAACATTAGATCAGAGATTGTCGAACAACTTTCTTATTAGATCACACCAATGGTGACAACATGGTGACTGATATTTGTTAGTAAAATACAAAATATCTAGGTATTATGAGATATTTTTATTTTCTTTCTCATTATTGGAACCGTAAGATGAATTTAGACTAATATATGAACATATTTTCTTACATATTACTCATACTTTTGGGATGGGATGATTTTTTATGATTTATAAGGATTTGAATTCTAGAGATTTGTTCCTGATTATTTTATCATTCTTATAGGATCATATTGAGGTCGGAATGAACAACTATTGGGGTTTTTTCTAATATTTGGTTACTTATGTTTTTGTCTCCCTATATTTCTTGCACTGTTCAGGTATAGTCTTTATTCTTCCCCCAAAATTGGACAATCGAACATTGCCCATTTGATTCTGGCACAACGATCTGAAACTCGAGATCTGGAATCTAGATGACTTGATGGAGGTGCGAAATTGGGTATTGAAGTGGATATAATGAAAATGGGTGTCAAATCATCATTCTTCGGCAATGATGATGAATTCTTAAAATCATGTCTTCCAAGCCATTTGAAGGACTGAATCCCATCGATTCATTGATAGAGGGACCAGGCGACCTTTGATCTAGTGTTTGGAGGAGAACTAAGCACTATAGTGAGATCTATAGATTGATCAATTCATGTGGCTGAAGAAATCATATTTCTTAAAAAATATGATAAACATGGCTTGTAGTATCATCTACATGATATGTGTACATTACTGGGTGACTTTCTGTGTAAACGGGAAGTACATGAACATTGGATGGAGTGAATGGGTTTCATGCACAGTGTGTACTTCCCAACAAGGCATGGTCGGAACTAGTGACACTGAATACACCATGTAAGGGATAACAATAAAGGATACATGGGTTTACACCATGTACTATCACATGGCCAGAGTACATGAGTGGATCCCAAATTTAAGGACACGACATGTACCCCTTTCGGCATGTCGTGTACCCCTCTTCTACATGACACAGTTTAATTACATGGTCCATTGTACATGGGTAGTACCCATGGGAAAGGTACATGACGTACGACAATACTACACGCCATGTACCCCTTTCTACATGGCTTGATTTTCGTGTCCTCCATATCTTGGACTTGTATCATCAGGGTTGATTCCCTTTATCATTTCCCTGAAGGTATGTTCGAATCATTTCCTACTCATAGGAATATGACCCCTTCAAGAATTCATCCTAAATAGAGTTTTTGGAATACCTTGAATTCCCCAGAGTAGGATTTTAAATTAATTCGTTTTTCCATTGGTGGAGTTCTTGGTATAGAGGTGACCAACACTATGTGGTCGTTGATCTTATACATGGAGGGTTAATCCATATTGAGTTATTGGTATCACCCCATGACCCTGGATATGATCTTTATCTATTTTATGTCATATCACTTTTCATATCTATCCGCAAATCTCGCTCATGGTGAGACCTGATGAGCAGTACCTCCTAGACAGATGACACCAGTGCAATCAAACTCAAGAATGATATCTCTCAGAGGAGTTCATTAGGGAATATTCAAGTTGAATTTCTAGTGTTGGTATGTGGTGGTTGTGTATTACCTCTAGAATGCGTGTCTTGGATTTAGTATATATTTATTTTATTGTTATATATTCTATAGACATTAACTTGTTTAGAGATGACTTTATATTTCTTTTGTAATATTTCTCTTTGGTTTCGGGGTGTCCAACAAAGTGTGGTTATACACACCCCAACATGGGCTTTTCCCCAACATGTCATCTCTTTTAAAGATGGTAAAAATTTTGACCGATTATAACGTGGATCCTGACTAGACATTGCTTTGTGAGATCAGGAAGTCCAAGGTGTTATTAAGAATATAGAAAACCGTGACATTAACTTTTCTTATAGGTTGGACTTGTGTTTACATACTATTTTTGGTTGGATTGTATTCTATATCTTTTCAATTACATTTACATTTTGTCATACTCTTGTTGTCAGTTATAGTGGTTTTCAAGAATTTTTTTACTTAGTGGTTTTAACCATTTCAACATTTTGTGGTCTTTGATATTTGGGTGTATAGGTACAAAGAAAATGAATCCCATTATAGTGATATGCCTACATGGTGATAGTCTCCAACCCCTAGCCTATTGGAGGTGGGAATAAGTAGTCATGTCTTAAGCCCCACTAGTATGGGTCATGATAGATGATTTTGGATAAATAAATGATGTATTAAAAAATAATACCACATAGCTTGTCAATGTTTTTGGGGTGAAACCATAAATCTGTGGATGCTATATTGGAATTAGAGGAAGTTATAAAGTATATTTATCCTCATTTGTTTGTATTGGAGGTATGGAATATCAAGGGATAAATTATTATAATGGTTGTATAATGTAACACACAAATATTTTAAGATTTATCTTACTTTTCATAAACATTATTTTTTCAATAGCTTGGATGACATGCACCATTGATCTTTAATCAAACTATGAAATATGAGAAAAAATTTATTATTTAAATGTAATAGTTATAACTGAGGAATTAAAATAAATAGTATAAATTGGAATAAACACATTATAAAAAATACATAAAAAGGTTTTATAAAATTCTTACATATTTATTAATTCATAACAAATAAGTACTCAATTTTCAATAAGTCGTTTTATGCTTCAAAAACAATTCCTCAAAATTGATGTTATTATATTTTGTGTGCAAGTGTTATAATTAATTTATAAAAATTTTGGAAAATTTATTTTAAAAAATGGATATATTTTTTAAATTAATCATGTAAAATTTATCTTTGGGTGAATTATTTAAAAAAATTTATACTTGTTTTTTGGTTGAAGAGTCAATGTATTGATTTTTCAAATACTATCACTTTTAGGAAATTATTATTTTGTATTCTTGAATTAATCAAATATTAACAACATTTAATTGAACAAATATATATATGTTTTATTAATATGTATTTAAAAAATATATTTAATTTCAGAACCCTAGATTGAATTTTGTGAACATAATTGATATTTTACTAATATTTAAATCTATCTTGGGTCCATACATTCAATAGTATAGTTGGAACATTTAATTTATATATAACTTGATACAAAAGTATAGGAAGATTATTTTTTCATTTTTTAACCCAAAAAATTCATGGAAGCCAACTTATTAATTTATATCAATGCGATTTTTTTACTCTTAATTTGTCTACTTTTCAATAAACTGTTTTTCATGCATTTGTTTGGCTGAATATTAAAATGTATTTCATCAAACAATAAAAATTTAATATTTTAAAATTTATTCAAAATTTGGAATCAAAATATCCAGAATTATTAATACATTACCTTTTAGTTTTTGTCATATAATTGTGTTATCATCGTAAAGAGTTAATATAACATGGTTAATGTTAAAAAAACTTTAATGTGTTTTAACTTGTTTATAAGCCATAAAATGTATCCAAAACATATCTAAATGTGGATGTTTGAATTAATTTAGATCATATAACATATTATATTTAAATTTTGGTTTCCATGGTTTCACATTACATGATTATCATAAATATTATATTTAAATATTTACAGTGATTCCATGTTTGTCTTTTTCCTCACTTATAAAAGTGAACCTCCTCTTATCCATTCCACACAATGTTTGAGCACTCAATATCTTCCATTAACTTCTATAATACTACATTGTATTTCTTCCCTACATTCTATTGCTTTTGGTCTTTCTATAATACCATATTTTCAAGGATTAATGTTTATTTGAAAGGAGTTTTAGCAACGAAGAGGAGGTTCAAACATGCATGAAATAAAATGAGACATTCAGTAAGTGATTTATGTTACAATATCATTTATTTCCACGCCTGTATTTGATAAATTTATAATAAATTAAATTATACAGATCTTATAATTATAAAAAAACTATATTTTATTTTATAGTTATTATTGGAATTTTAATATAATCATACCACTTCACTCCCATTGATATTTAAAATGAACATGAAAATATTTAAAGAAAAATGAAATTATTTCCTATTATTTTGGAATTATTTTTGTTTCATTTCTATATATTAAATATTTGTTTAATTTATTTTTCTACTATTCTACAATTATTTATGAAATTCATCTTTACCAAAAATTTACTTGCATTAATAAATATTAAAAAGAAAATTCTTATCATTTATGGAACGAGGTTATTTTTACCAATGATTTGAATAAAATATTTTTTTAACATATAACATATGACTAGATTATCCCATAAAATTGAATACTCTGTTTTGATTAATATATTATAATTTTCATTTTATCATTTCCAAAATATGTGTTTCATAATATTTTTAATTTTTTTATCATTTAATTATGTTGTTTTAAAAACTAAATGGGATTTTCCTCAAGAAATATTTTAGTGTTATTTTTAAAAAAATATTTAACTATAACAACTTATTCTGATGTAAATTATGATTTAATAGTGGATATGATACAATTAGAGTATCCATATATTTTATTTTTATGATATATTATTATGATGATGAGTTTTTTACAAAACCTGTTTATTTTAAATTGGATAGGAAATAATGATATGATTATGGTTTTATGATATTATGGAAAATATGTGTGTGGATTATGATTATTTGATGGTTTTGTCTGTTATATCCCTATAATTCATTGTTTAATGTGATATTTATATCCCATCATATAATGACGACAATTATATACATGATGAAAAATATATTTGTTCATTTTTTGAATGCATGATTATAATTTCTTATATCTATTCTCAAAAGATTATGTGTAGAAAACATTATGGACAGATTTTATCACATTTAGATATATGAGTAAGAATTTATGTATCAGTTACCAATAGAATATATGTGGAAATAACTATGAATATCTTTTTTCACATTTTTATGTTGAGAATTATTTCTTTCATCTATTTTCCCAAGATTATGTGTGAACATGATTATGAATAAGTTTATTCAGATTTTGAGGTACGTGTAAAATTTCATCTAGCAATAAAAACTAGTTTACACATGAACATGAATGGAAATAAATTTTTTCAATATATTATTATTTATTAAAACTATTATGCCTCGTAACTAGGTTATGACTCTTGAATGATGATTACATCTTTAATATCCTTATTTATCATGTATCTAGATATGAATTAATTTTAAATTTTTTTATATATGATTTTTTTAATATGAATATTTTTTGGTGAGAACATGAATATGATTATGTTATAATACCATTAAGGCTATCTTGTGATGTTTTTATTGATATGTCACATGTTTTTCGGTATTGATTATTTTAGCTATCCCTTTCGTATTTTTCCCTTCCATAGGATTTTATAGAAGGTTCAATATTAGATATTTAAATAAATTTACTAAAATAAATATATTTTTGGGATATGTTGAAGTTATTTTAAGGAAATAATTAATTATATATCTTCTCTACAAAGACCCGAAGAATTATGGTCCTTGAGAATTTATAATTGTGAGATTTATTAAAAATTTATCTGAAATGTGGAAATATTTATTGATGTTATTCTTATGTTGCTATAAAAAAATGGTTAAAAATTATATAATTTAGTGCACATGTTTTTTTGTTTAGTCTATTTGATCTTAGTGAGTCCATTTTAAGAGGTTTTATTTAAAAATCACCAGGTTAATTTTGTAAAATTCATTATTATGATCATTTTTTATCAGAAATGATTAAGGAAAGAAACATGTTCTTTCAATCGTGTGATAAAAAATGTCCAAGTGTAAATAAATATGGAAATATTATATGAGATACGTTATTTTACTTCTATTCTCCTAGGGAATTATTTTTCCTTTATGAACATGTAACGCAAAGATCATTTTTTGAACCTCCTTCCACTTTGGTTAAAAGAAAACGTTTTATATGAATAAGAAATGTAATATGATTTCATCAATAGAGTTTTTTATAAGTTTAAGTATTTTAATAATAAATTACATTGTTCAAGTTAATTTTACATTTTAATTTATAATTTTCACAAGTACTATTTATTACATTAATATGAATTGAAATTATTAATTATTAATTTTTTCAATAATTAGTTTCACTATATATTCTTATTCTTCCACAAATTTATAAAATTTTAATTTTTTAAAATATATACTTTTATGTAACTACTTATAATGTATTGTTAATTATGAATGAAATATACACAGTCTTCTAAAATATATCTACATCAAGGTATATTTTTTATATGATTCTGTAATCCTCATTTCACTCCCTCTTTAATAGTTTAAATTCATGGAAATAATTTGGAATCAGTGATTGTCCTAATAATTTCAATATTTAAATGTGTATAAGAGTAAAGATAAAATTATGTAAGGTAATATATGAGTCATAAAATTAGAGGATCTAAATCTAAATTGCCATCATTTTTTTATTTGATTTCAAATATAGAAATGACAATATGAGAAATTTTGTTTTTAATATTACATATGATAGATATATTATGATAGTTATAGTTAACAATATGTTAGATAAATCCATTACAAATATCACTTGAAATGAGATAATATAGTATCCTTTGACCTAAAATGTCATTAATACATTTATGTATTAAATAAAATAATATACCTAAAGTGAATTTTATTCATATTAAATAACTAATGGAATATGAAATAAGTAAGAGGTTACAAATTTAGTAATATCTAATTATATTGAAAATATATGATCCAGGGTTTATGTATATTAAAAATAATTCAATATTTTCCCTGCGAAATCAACTTGATATATTCATTAGTAGTTTTTAACTATTGTTAATATTATTCATGTAATTATGGAGTCTAATACAACTAATAATATCATGTATTTGATGATAATTATTATACATATAAATGAATGGGACACTAAGAGATCAAAATAGAAAGATAGTAAAAATAATATATATTTGATCCTTGAAAGATTATCAAAATTTAAATAAAATATAAGAATAATTTGACATGGCATAATGATAAAAGAAAATGGATGAATGGGGTTCATTTTTATAATTCCACCACAGATACAACTAATAAATAAACTATATATCCCATATCAAAATATATATCATATCTAGTATCAGATGAAGGTGATATTTATTTTAGTGAGGATAAATTATATCATAATTTTAAATAGACAGAATGGATCATAAGAAGATAAATTTATGAAGAAAATTAAATGATCGAAAAAGAAGATATGATAAATAAAGAAAGATATATAAAAATAAGGATTCTAATGTTTTGATTGTTGATTAATGTTACTAATTGGTAAATATAAAGCTATATTTTTCAGGGTTGTAATGGAATGATTAGGTTTCCATAGTATCTAAAAAATTAAAATAAAATAATGTTTTTATTTCTCTCAATACAAGGTGAAATATTAATTATTGAAATTCTAAAAGTGTTTTATATTTTGTTGGACTTAGGAAAATATGTATATAACATGATAGAATTTCACATAAATAAAATGTTCTATGGAAAAGGATAGTTGGTCCCTTTATATGGATTTTTAGATTCTAAATAATTTTTAGATGATGTGGATAAAACTATTCAATCTAGTGAAGAAATAGATAATTATGTGACTGAAATTGAGAAATTATATCAAAATTTGGTGAATAAGAGTAATTAATGAAGGCAAAATCGTATAAGATACAAGAAAGGAATATCAATAATAACTTACTAACATAATTTAAACCCATTTTTATTTAATTTTTACCATGTTCTAAATTTTTTTTGTAAAACTAATGGAAAAATTTTATTATCCCTATAGTTTATCCTCTAATTTAAAATATAGTAGGGAGAATTTTGATAATATTTTAAAACATTTGAATCATATTAACTATTAATCTATAATTGATTATTATTCATATAATAATTTAAATTTTCAATCGAACTTATTAATTCATAAAATTTAATTTTTTTACTATATGTCAAATAAAAGGACATAAGTGGATAGATCATTGTCAAATAAGATAAAATCATATGAAACTTCTAGGGATTATATTTCAATGGTACTCATTTATATTTAACACATAAGAGATGGGCAGATGAGAGTACATAATTTATTATTTATTTTTTATCATAACATTTATTACCCCAAAAATGATTGCATAAAATTATTTTAGTTTTATATTTATCAAAATAACATGATGGGTGTGAGGGAAAAACTTGATACCTTTATAATAATTGACATTGAACTACAATCAGAAAAAAATCCATCTACTTTAACATTAAATAAATTAATAGTGGAAACTATTCAATTGGATAAAATTAAAAATATCAAATAAATGATATATGTGATGTGTCTATCCATAGAGATTCTATAGTTTCAAATGCTCATCATTTTTTAGTCCATAAGTGAAACCACCGTATCATAGGACATCAATGTGATGAATGTTTCTATATTAACTATGTGAATAAAAAATTATCAAACATACGATTCGAATGAGTGAAAATATTATCTATCAATTTGAATGATAATGTTAACACATATTAAATATATGAATTGACCAAACCGAATGTTACATACCTTTCCAATGTTATGAACAATCCATGGATGCCATATAGAAAATGAATAAGGTAAAATGTTCATACCATAGATAAACATTTTATGAAATAAAATATAAATATAAATTATGAATTTCATATTTATTTCTTATGAAGTATACATCCCTTATCAATATGCAATGTAGCATAATTTTTTATTTTTTACAAATTGGTTAAAAATCCACATCTAAATCACTAAAATTAATACATATAGTCTTTTTCCATCATAAAATCCACTAATATTGAAGTAAAAATATAATTTATCAAGTAGTTTATTTCCAAAGAATATATATTGGTTTTCTATCTCCTACAAAAATATAAAGTGTGCATTTTATTTGAAAAAAATTCCTCACTTGTTCAAAATAAACTGCCCTTTTCCAAATATCACCACATACAGTGATCAAGGTATTACGCTTGTTATTTTTTTGAATCATTTTATAGATAAAAATCTAGTAAACCGATCCTTACTGACAATAATACTACAAAATAAATCAAATAGTGAGATATAACTCCAAAAGAGATTATTTTTCTTAAAGTGTGTTAATATTATATTTCTAGATATTTTATATTAATGACCTTAATATTTTTTTGATAATAAAAAAAATATTTGTATATTTCATGTTTTAAAGGGAATACCTTAAAAAATGGGGAATGTGGGAAACATAAAATTTTTATCGGTCATAGTTTCGAGATGAAAAGTATTTATTTTGAGTACTTACTATAATAATATTTTAAATTTTATATCAAATTCAATGATTTTTTTCATGGTTTCTCTTCTAAGATTATGATATATCATGTTTTATATAAATGAACACATAGTAATTATGAAATGATTCTTTCTATTTTAAATGAAAATGGTCCTTTTTCATATCCTTTTTCTAAATTTTTATATTATTGATGTGATTTAGATTATCTTTATAAACCCTGTTCAATTTTAGTTTGGTTGATTAACCTCATACATCCATTTTTATTAAGTTTGAACCAAGCATTGCAAAATTTAAGAATAAGGTGCATTAATAAATCCTACCCATTATATAGAAATGAAATTTCGTTAAGGAATAATCACATTAGTAATTTTGTTAGAGATGGTGATCAACAAGTCAAAAACCCAGTTCTCCATATGAAATTAATGTCATCATCATGAATTTTTATCTCAACATGAACCTAAACAATTATATAATTCCTTTTGGGATAAAACATTTATCATTTAAACATCTGATGAATTAAATAAATAAAAATATAATATAGTTTCAAAATTAGTAAAAAATATTGGTAGTCATTTGGTTATAGAAACTAACTGGGTCTTCTAAAAACATTTTTTAAACCAAAACATAGTTTATATTAATTACATAATTAATTATAATGGATATAATTAATAAAAATTCATGTAAAATAAAAACATGTTTATCTAATAATAGGATTAAAATATGTTTTAATTCTTTTATCCATGAAAGATAATAATAGTTTCACTATATTCAAAATCATTTTAATGCAGGAATCCATTATGGAATTTTTTAAGATGATGGTTATGAAACAAATATTTTTTATTGATTCAAATTTCTTATAATGTAAATATAATCATAATAAGTTTAATTAAATACACATAAATGATATATGGACCTCCTATAATTGATTTTATAGAATTAAAATTCTAAATCAATTTTTAAATGATTTTGAAAATATAATTGTTTTTATAAATATTTTATTTAGGGAGAATTTAATAAAATAAATAAATATTGATCAATTTTTTTATACCCACTCTAGAATTACTTGTGGATAGTTCCCCAAAACATCTAAAATGATATATTAATATTTGGATGATTTTTGAATATAATATTTTTATTGTATTCATTATAAAAAATAAGCCAAAAGAAATTATTTTTACATAACATAACACATCTAATATTTAAATTAATGATTCGGTATTGACACTACATCATTTATTATTACTTTTGTATATTCCTCTTATTAAAATGATATTGACTTAGTTCGTAATAGATTGAACAATAATCTTATACAAGAATGAGAAGAGGTTTTTTTATATGTATTTTAGTTGATAATATACTTTTTTTCATGGATGGGGCCAAAGTATCATTTTATTATTAAAGCAAAGAAAATACATTTTTTAACTATGTAGAGGGAGACCCATTAAATAGTATGAAGGCCCAGAACGAATGTAGCACATTACATGGCCTATAAGCCAAAATTTGTTTCCCAAGTCCGGTTATGTGAATAATACTGCTACAATATCTGCTTCTACTATAGCACACAATTCCCAGCGTTGCTACAGTGTCTTGTGGCCACTATAGTTCGATGTCGCCCCTACAGTACCTCGCTGCTACAACACTGTTATAGTACTGTTACAATATCATCACCAACTGGGTTTTAAACCTCCATTTTTCAAGTATTATTATGGGTTTCTTACCACTAATCCAAACCCCAACTATAGTTGATAATATATTATGTAATTGTTTTATATGTTTTGAATATATGATGAATGATACCCATCTAAATATATTTAATAATAACTTCTATAATATAATGAGAACATAAAAATGAGGACTATTATCTCCTTCTTGAAAAGAGTATACATAAACAATTTATTAATATATTGAGAACCTAGGATATAAAATACATTGAAAATGAACATCTAGAACATTCCATATTCTTGGTTAAGGTTTAGATTCAAGGTCTAGTAATTAGTAAAATTCACTATGATCCTTTAATACTTAATAATAGTATATATAATCTAGGAGTTTTGGCATTATGATTTTATGGATTCACCAAAGAAACATAAATTTTATAATGAATTTGAATAGAAAAATTTAGTTTTTTTATAATACTTTTCTTTCCTTAATCATAAAAGAAAAATCACTCCCATGAAAAACATATAGATGTAAGATATCATTTAAATTCATATGATGTGTAAAATATAATCATTCTATGGTAATTATATTAATTTATTCAAAATATAAATCATGATTTCAGGATGAATATATGATATTGATATATATAATAGTCATTCCAATTGAGGGAGAAAAACAATATTTTATCATATGATCTCAAAAATTTCCAAAAAATTCATAAAATGGGAGAGCATTATTAATATTTTTCGTAGTGATGCTACACCTCAAAATATAGATACACTGCTACAATAACATAAGTTTATTTCTCTTTATATCTATTTTCTCCATTCCAATATAACACAAAACTATACAGTGAATGTAATATATATATATATATCAAATATAATATATATTAAATGATAGTGTAAAATATAATTCATTTTATATTGGGTTCATTGGGTGTAGTCATTTTTGAATCAACATTATTATCTTAATTATATAATCAATGAATTTAAATATGGTTATAATAATGATGATAGAAAATTTTTGTGGAATTTTTTTCAAATATCCAACAATGCTAATGTAAAATATAATTAATTAAGAATTGATTTTGAAAATTAAGTTTCAGTATGTCTTTATAAAAGATGGGTTTTTATCAAAAAATTGTGTCATCTCTATTTGTCCAAAGGGTATGAAAATCATCATATTTAAAAAGTGATATAAAAATAAAATCCATAGATACAAAAGAGTAGTGATGATGACCCAATTTTTTTTGTCATGAATAAACATACATGTTCTTTTGAATCCTATGTAGATAAATCAAAATTACCGATCATTGTATATTAGGAAAAAATTTATCTTTGAATTTTGAAATTGAGAAGAAATAATCAGAACTAGTGTTGCACCCTCATTCCTATAAAATTGTATTTATTAATTATTGTTGTGATATATTTTATATATTTGTGTTTCTACGATGATTTGGGGGTGCTCAAGGGGTCTTGGGACTGAGAAAGTGTTGGATACAAAAGTTCATCATCTGAAAGGGACTTCCAGACTACGAATTATTTGAGACATAAAAACACACATTATTGGAATAGTTAATCAAAGCATTAACTATATGCCACGTTGTGAATGGGGTCCTCTAGATTCAGAATTTTCAAAAACAATAAGCATTTACCCCTATCATGATTTAATATATTTGGCATAATTTTTCTTCTAATTGACCCCCAATATCAAATTTCCCACCCCTAAATTCCATATCACTTCTTTTATATGTTTTGTAAACTTATTCATTATTCTTGGACAATGTTTGAAGGTAATCCACTCTAGTCATTGCATCCTCCATTTCAGACACCATCTCATTATTCTTTCTCATACCTTAATATTGTTCTAAATATTTTAGATTATTTTTTCTTGATTATAATTGGGAATATACTTGAATTAAGGACTGTATTTGTCTTTTGGGGTTCTTCAGTCTTCTTTTTGGACAATTTAGGACTTAGTTATAGAATTTTGACAGTTTTAAGTAGGTCGCTCGATAATAAATGAATTAAATATAAAAACCATAAATTCATTCCTATTTTTAATTATGTTATTATTTTAATTTTATATAATGTAGGAAAATTATATTCAAATATACATTCTAAAGTGCTTTAAGCATTGGAATTTGGTTTAATGGAATTTATTGTACATGATGTTTCAAATAAATTTCCTAAGCCCCTAAAGTGTATAGTAAGAAAAATTAATGGTTTTTATCAAAAATAATTTTTATTCAAAATAGGTTGTATTTTTAAAAGAAAATTTAATTTTTTTAAATGTAATAACATAAGAAATTAAGTGGAATTTCAAATTAAATGGGTGTTTTCAAATGGATTTTTTAATTCTATTTAAGATTATTGTTTCATTGATTATATCTTCATGGATTAAATAATATGATATAATAAATATTAAGTGTGGTGATTTTTTAAATATTTGATTTATATTATATGTTTTTAAATCATTATAATATTCATGTAGTGTTTTTTACTTTGGTTTAATAGTAGATTTTGTAATGTAATGAGTCATATTTGTTTTTAAGAGAAAAATAATGTTTATTATTTTCAAAGAGGTCTTGAAAGATAGGATGAAAATTCATAAAAGGATTTAATTGATTATGTTTACACCCTTATCTTTCTCCCCTAATTTTATCTTAAAAATTTCCCACTTATGGGATGAATTGTACTAGTATATTTATATAGTTCATGTATGGATGTAAAAAATTGGATGCTTCAATAACGGTGTTAGAGGTGTGTAGAGATTTACATTATTTTTATTATTAATGATATATGTGGTGCACTTGTATTGTTTAATATCTCAAATACACTAAATCATATCATGAGAACCTGAGATCTTATTAATGTAATATTAATAAATATACCACTAGACAACAGTATAACATCCCAAGACTTTTTAAAATGAAACAATACTAACTAATAAATATTATTATATAGATTTCCTTACAAATATAACTTTTTATGAGGTCCTCCCAAGTGTATTGTTAATGGGAAGGATTATGTATGGTTTGATCACCACAATTTTGGGGATATTAGGTCACCCAATCCATATATTCCTAAGGAAACTCTGAGGATAATGATTTATTTTAATTTTATTCTATTTATATATTTTTATGCTATTCTATGTAGTTATTATCTTATTATTCAGTTATAATATCACTTATCTATTACACTATTTTCATTTAGTTTTTAGAGAACTACTATTGTTTACCCAAAAACTTTTTTTTGTGTGTTATATTTTTAAATTTTTTCATTACTTCCATATTTACAAAGAATATTGATAAAAAAATTTCTTTATTTGGAATTGATTTATTTAAGTGTTAGAGAAATCATCTAAAATATTTTTGAATCTTGTTATTGTTTCAAATGGGAGACTATGGTATTTAAAGAAAATGGATTTCTATGTTTTCTATATATGGTGGGATTTGAAGTAGAATGGAGAAACATAATTTCAATTTTCATATTTAAACTTGATGGACATGATTTTACATATAAGGTATATGCATTGAGTTTTGATATGGCTCAAACAATAGGAATTAGTGCTCATACTAATATTAAAGGTTTTTGTATAGGATTAGGTTTACCTAATATACCCCTTGAAGAGTGAGAAACTATTTTTTAATGGTTGCGACCATGAGGTTATGTGTGGATTTTAGTGTATATTTTCTCATTCCTTATTGTGCCTTTATTTCCATTAAGTTGTTTTATCATGTAATCCTGCCTCTTCATCATAATATGAGCTCAATTATAGTTTATTATTTGAAATATAAGCTAGTTGTTTAGTTTTTATATTCATTATTTAATTTTACATTGATATTTAAAATAATAATGTTTTTGTATTAATGTTCAATTTCAATATAAATTAATCAATAATTAATGTATAATTCCACTATATGGTTACTCTTATTTATTGGGATAATTCGTTCCCATGATCTCTTATTTAATGATGTTGTTTCTTATCTGTATCCTAAGTAGATTGGGAACACACCTAGAGTATGTGGAAGGTAGGCTTAGGTTATTAGTCCTTGGGAAACCAATAATGGTTTGTGAAAAAATGGTACTGAAACTGATGATTTTTTGAAGAACAAAATTTTTCACCACTATTTTATTTGTGTAATACTAGAATATTGGTGTTGGGCCATCAAATCAAATTAGTCACAGATATATGTTGTCTATATTGAATTTACACATCTTTATCTTGAGGCTTCATAGGGAATATGGTATAATTTTCATGAATTTTTTTAATTTGTTATTTTAATATTAGTATTATAGAATGTTAAATTGATTTATATGATTTGGGTAATGATAAAGGGAGTTGAATGGAAGGGTGTATGATCTTGAAGGATGGTGATGTTTGTAGTAGTATTATCCTCTCTCGGCAATGGAGATTAGGATTTCGCGTTGTTCTTGGAGATATGATACTTAATATGCATCAACATTATTCCTCCTAGTGGTTATACATTGGTGTATCTCTCTTGTTAATCAGCATACCTTACATTATTTTTAATGGATCATTAATCTTGGTCTCCTGATAGGGTATGTGTCTAAAAGGATGTGGAAAATCCGATAACCACATCTTGAAATCATCTTACCCTAAACCCGTGTTTGGTATTCAGATCATAGGTTGATCTAAAAAATAATTTTGAAGCATTGATATAAATGAAAATTACACCCCATTGTGTGATCTAAAGTAGATCCAAATTTATTGTGTCATAGACCAAGGATTTTCAGTGGCGACTCAGCTACCCAAAAAGATGTCATAGTGATGGTGAATCGAGAAGATGCTTTATGTAGACCTTGTTTATAGGATGATTGGAAGTATGATTTTACATCTATATTTTCCATTTTTATAGATCTAATAAGAGACCATATGATTCCATAATTAATTATGGTTCTTAGGTTAGGTGAAATGATTTTCTTGGTGCTTCACTGCGGAATTAAAATCTATGTTTGACTGGTTGTCCAAAATCAGGTCTAATATTGGATGGAGTTCATCTCATGGCTTCATTAAAGGATTTATGTTCTAGAAGAATACATATAAGGGTAGTAGCATCCCAAGTTGAAATGAACACTGAATCACTTGCTGAGAGATTAAAAATTTTTAAAAATTTTATGATTTCAAATCTTTTCTAACCTAAGGGTGAGAAACCTTATAAGCTAGACGATTTGGTTCCTTGGATTTCATTTTTGTGGATTTTCTAACGAGAGATGTGTCTCTCTTGTATATTGTTTTTTTCACATCCTGTTCTCTCTTCCACTGGAATCTAATGATTTTTCATGAACTTGTAATGACAATGGGAAATCCTATTTTTCTGGATAAGGAAACATAGTAACTATTGTTTGGAAAATATTCAAGGATTTGGGTATATATTGATCTCATTTACACCATTATTGATAAGTTAACTTATTCACATCCCACTGATTATAACAATATTGACGTTTAATATGATATAACTCTTCATTTCTATAAATCTTGTATGGTTGTTGGCCACTTTCTAGAGTTATGTCAGAGGAAGGGCTCCTAGGAGAAGTGTGGGATGAAGGGCCATCAAACTACCCTATGTCACATGTAGCCAATGATAAAGGATATTTCTATGAAAAATTTACATTAACCAAAGGTATATGTTCATAGAAATCCATTTCCAATGAGGTTGATATATTGGTTTTTGAGAAACTAAATTATCAGGTGTGTAATTTGAAGTGAAAGTGGTTATGGCTGAATGAGTATATTTCTAGAGCTATGTGTAGACCCTATAATGCCTCAGTTGACTATGTAGGAATGATAAAATCAAATTATGTAAATTAAGTTAATTATTTTTGTTTGGATGAATATGGAGTTAAGGATGGTGGTCTTAAGGTGACCACTTCTCATGGGTATGGGGGTATTTCATCTAATATGTCTTAAGGTGTATCTAGTCTTGTCACTAAGGACGACCCAACGTGGATTTTACAAGATATGGTTGATACTTCCTCTACACTGGTCAGATTGGGTGAGGATTCATAGGTGGAGACTAGAAGCAGTCAGAAATTGGGTTGTATTTGTGCTACTTTACCTATGTATAGATACTTTACGACTACCTTGGATAGGCAAGGTCAGGTCTTAGAGCCTCAGCCTCAAGTTGTGGATTTCTTCAAAGTTATCCATGTTTCCTGAGATAATTCCAATTCATCAAAAATTGGAAAATGGGGATACATATATGATTATGAAAGTGGTAAAGAGTATTAGATGAATTTATTATACACCACTAGACCTATTAAAAGTAATGGAGCTATTTAATTTAAGGTTTTTTTCATAAATTACCGGGAAACATGTGACATTGAACCTCTAAAACTATGGACATAGAAATATTACTCCTCTATGATAAGGAATTTCTATATCAGATCATACTATAAATCCTTAATAACCTTTCCCAATCTCAAGAAATAATGGTTCTAGGAAGAAATGTTATGGATTCTCAATCATGATAACTCAGAGTAGATGTGTGAATATAAATATGAATCTAATTTTAAATATAATAATAATAATTCATTTTTTTAATCTCAATCCAGTTTTATAGTCAAGGGATTGTTCCTTTGTATTACCCCTTCCATTCTCTGGTAATAATTTTTCTTTAATTCGATATTTGTATTGATTTTTTTTTCTGGATAGTACTTTAGCATAATTTTATTTGAACCATTTTCATATAGTAAGTTCACATGGCCTAAAAAAATGTGGATCCTGAGTTTAAGGTTTTACATAAGCACTAATGATGGTTTCACCATTACAACATGGTCCGAATAACCATGTTTCTTTTTCTTGTTAAAAAAATTATTCCATTATAGAGATGTTTTGATCTTATGTGAATTTATTGACTAGGTTTTGGTTATCTTTTGGTTATAACGTGGTAGGCTGTAATGGAAAAAACTTATATTTGGAAAAGACATGGTTTTTTACTGGGTTTGTTTTCATTATAAATTTAGGATAAAATCCTCCTAAATTGGTTAATAGATGATTTTGATTGGGTTTTTAAGGATTAGGTGTGTCATGGGGGTTTGTGGCATGATAATGAGGGATATGAGGCCAATATTGGATAATAGAATTTTTGATGCATGGTAAGTAGTAACCTTATTCCATAACCACAGTACTTGAAGAAGGGGGTACATAGTTTGTAAAACCATTTAGGGTATCCCAGAAGAACATGAAGCATGATATACCCATTGTAATGTAGGGATAACATGACCACTAAATGATTTATCAAACTATGTGGGTGCTAAGAAAATAGTGCAACTCTAGATAATGGAGGCCACATAGTTAGCACCCTGCTAGGAGAACTATAAAACATAACAATGTGCCTCATTAAAAAAGATTGATTTACCTTTGACCCTATCATGCATATATATTTTTCCCTTAATTTTATTCCTCATTAGACCTAAAGATCCCAAGGTATGATCCACGACCCCTCCCCTCTTTCAATTATTCCATTTATTTTTTACAGTAAACATATTTTTACCCATGGGGTATGCAAATTTCTTGATAATGGTGAAGTGAATTTGTAAACATTGAGATATGGTAATTATAAAATTTATCATGTATGAATTGTTAATTTTTATATGGGAATGGATACAGTGATAATTGAAATTATTATATGCTAGATTTTTTGAAATCATGAAGAGAATTTTGAAATGGTTTAATAATTTTTTTTAAATTTTGATTAGGATATGGTTCTCAATGAAGAAAAATTATTTTTTCAAAGTGTGTAATGTTTTAAAAAAGTGGTTTTACCTCAATGTTATTATAAAGTGGTTCCTATTTGATATAAAATGAAATTTTTTACTGTAAGTGTGGTTTAATTCTTGATAAAATTTCATAGTGTATTATTCTATTTAAATTTATGGGAATGGATGGCCTTTATACTTGTCTTGTTCAAAGATAATGATACTTGTTGAATCATTGTTTTAAAATATTTTAATGTAGTAAGTTATTTTGGTAAGCCTCTAAATTTTTTAGTGGTGTGTTATGAAATTGTGGGAAATGGGTTGGGCCATTATGAGGTGTGTATGGTTTTAATGGTATTTTTGGAGCTTCATAAATGATGAATGATTAAGGGTATTACATTCATAATTTAATATGTGATAAATAAGAGAATTATTGATAATAACCATGTTTTAGGATGATTTAATAATGCAATACTCCCTAGTTTTTGGTGGGCTGTAAAGATTTTCCAGGATCCTCAGTCCACCATTATTTTAGGTGGATTGAATGATGATATTAAATCCAGGGGTATGAAAATTTAATTCTTTATCAGTGTTTGGATGATCATACATTATGTTCTGATTCTTAGTTTCATACTTCAACATACACTCCATGTTTTTTTCATATTACACCAATAATTATTGGTTGGGATCGTTGTATATAAATTTCCAAATCCCAGGTGGGTACATGTATGGGTTCTCATTTTATGATGACATATGAAATATGCATTATATCATTAAGATGACTAACATGGTATGAACTAGGTTTTATGGGTTTTTGGATCTCAATAAATTGTCAATAATTTGTGTGAATTTTATATTACTAAATAATAAAAGCTTCTTTATCTACCTTTTCTTTGTTGGTTATTGTACCATTTTATGAAATGATATATGGATGGTTATTTAATTTGACACTATTGGTGGTGTCATATAGAGTTGTACACAAACCATTCTCAAACTATTATAGAATATGAGTACCCAAGAAGATGCTACTTGATTCATTTATAGTTTTAGGATAAGGACATAGCTCCTGGTTTATGTGTGGACTAATGGGTTGGGGAAATGGATTTGAAGACTGATTTTGGACATATAAATGCATTTGTGGTTTTTATAGTTTAGTATTTTAGGTTTTACTATATGAGTGTTTCACATGTATAGTATACAAATTATTTTTGTATCTTGTTTCCCTTTGGTAATTATTAGCACATTAAAATTGTTATTCCATCTTTATATCATAATGGTTGTTATATATTTTGATAAAATTTCTTCTATTATATAATTTAGTAAATGTGTATAATCTCCCCATTGTACCTCCATATACCTATGCTTCTAATTGAAAATTTCAAGAATATGGGGAGGCATGTGTAATATCATCTGGTCGTCCAACTCAAGGCACTAGTTTTAATGACACCCGAAATATTATTATATAACGTGGTATCAAAGGTGGATTATATTTTATTATTATTTTGAAATGGTCATAAGTAGACTAATATCTTCTCTAGGAATGGAAATTATGTTGTTCTTGAGTGCCTGCATCCCCACATAGTGAGGGGAAAATGTTTACAGGGATGGGAAGTGATGTTCTATTTTGTAATTTTACCATTGATTGATATATCCACATTGATTTGTGGACATGGATGTGATTTTATTAATTTATGATGAATTTTACCTTTCCTAATACAGTATAATACGGTGTGTGGGTTTATGAATCAAGCTTGGAACATAGGTTTGATAGTTAATCCTTATGTTTCTTGTGATTGACAGATAAATTACATGTTTTTAACCAAAATTCATGAATAATGATGTTGAACTAATATAATAATAATGAATTTTGGATTAATAAAATAATTTCTAATGTGAAACCATAATTATTAAATTGAAAATTTCAACTAAAAAGGGAAAAAATGATGTATCCTTTTAGATATTGGAAATGAGTATATATTGTTTTGTTTATCTGGCCCTATAAATTGGTGGTTTGGGATTGTTATTTCAATAGTCTTGAGACCCTTGGTTAATGGAATTTAAGATTTTATTTGGTTTTATGTAATACGTAATGGAATGTAGATTTTTTATCATTTGGTTTGGTTTTTCCCTTATGTTTGTGAAACATCACCTGTTAATATGGATGTAGTGACCCTTGCGGGTTAATAACTAACATGTTTTTTTTTGATCAAAGAGTTGGTGTTTAGATCAAAGTTACACTTTATGTGGGAAAATATCACTAGTTTCATACTATGTGTAAATGGTCACATGGAGAGTTAGATAATATATCATTCAGAATAGGTGAAAAAGTGTCACCCTTGATCGTAAACATGTTTGAGGTTAAATTGTTATGGAATATAGGGAGACCCACGTGTATTTTATAGACGTGACTCCAGTTTTTGTGTGTTCGTTCTATTTGAACTTCTAGGGTGACCCTTTAGAGGAGTCGTCTCTATTTCTAATGATTATTTTTGTGTAGGGTAAATGTGGATGTTTGTGGTTCTTTTCTTTTGGAATATGGATAGTGCTCTAAGTGTAGGTTTGGATTAGTGGGATATGTTGGAAGTCAATACTTTTTGAAATTGCGGGTGAACTTGAGGGAGGTTTGCCCTGTATTGCAGGTACCATTAAATATGGTTCACATGTTGATGATTCAGAGGTGGAATCAATACATGGGAGGTGCTATAAAGGTTTTTAAAATACATGAATATACAATGGATTCATTCATATGGGAAACACCTTGACTTATTGAAGTTTATATTATGTATGGTTTTGAAATGGGTAGGATCATTTGGGAGCCTGACCCTCCTGTACTGAAACTATTTTATATGGGGATAAATTTTAAATTTTAATGGTTGTTTTAATATGGAAGTGACAACTGGGGGAGGCTTGGTTATGTGGTTGGCCTTTTTTGTTTGGAATGATGGGTCGTTGGATAGAAATTTCCATAATTACTTGAATCCAATGAGGAAAATATAATTGGATAAATAGTTGATTTTCTTAGATTTAATTTGGGCCAAGCTCACTTGATGTATGAATCATGGTATCTATATTTGGGTTAAGTGAAGTATCATGAGAATACATGAGATTTTAGGTTTTTAATGAGGTTAAAATGGTTGGGATGAACTTGAGATGTGTGATATCATCCAGGTAGGTAGAAATGTTTCTATGGGGAAAGGGAATATCACATTCCATGAAATTTAGGCGGCATGTGCTAGTTTGGAATGAGGCAGTTTGGTTCTGGATCTATGTGATGGATCATTTTTCAAACTATGGATCACCGGGGTCATGATGGAAGAGTTGGAGTGGTTTGGATGCAATAGTTCCAGAGGGAATGTAGGGTCACATATTTTTATTAAAGAGTCGTGATATAGCTTTGAGTTTTGGTTGCAAATACCTCTTTATTGTGACAAAAGAGTATTGATTAAAAATTTGTGTGAGAGGAAGAGTAGGGTATAAAATTGGTTTAAGGTGTCCATATAGTGAGAGGTGAAATCAAGAATGAATTGATTGTGGTGGTATTCATTGTCAATGTCCTAGTGTACACCATTCTTAATGACAATAATTCTCCATATCATGACGTCCTCCCAAGTACACGAGGAGATAATTGGCTATATTCCAATATACATAATGGTTTTCATCAGGTTAACTAAAGATCCAACTTGGAGGTTCTACCCTTGGAGTAAGGAATGTGATGCCCTGTGATGTGAGGTGCACCACATGAAATTTTCTAGTGATGTTAGTGTGGTGGTTTTAAATTCATGGAATGCTATTAGTTCCATTATTGGGATCTATAGATGTATATAATATAACTTTGTTTCAGATACTCAGGAGATGGAAAGATGCCCACACACAATTTCTATGTTTGGAAGTGGATGGAGTTTGTGCCATTGTGGTTTGGGGTTCTTAAAGAAAGTGTTGAAAACCAGACTCTTAATGTGGGGATTGACATATTATTCATGGGGGTACCACTCTCATGTGAATAGGTTTGAAGGTGTGTGGATTTGACCGTGGGCTGGTCAAGGTGGCTCATAGGATCTAAAGAAGGATAATATAGGCATGTGTTTGAGTTATGTGGAAAGTACAACTGGGGATTATTAAGGTGGTGGTAGATTGAGTTGAGAATTGTCACTAAGATCAAGGTGGTTGATAAACTAATCTAATGTTCTTGTGTTAGAGGCATTGATGGGTGCAGGGAGGAAGGAAAACAATTCATGACCAATATTGTTTTGGTGATCCAATATCACAAAGATTCATGTATGTAATCGAATATTTTCTTGGATTATTGGGGGACTATTTTAAGCTTGATGGTATCATGAAAATGTTATTTGGAAAATTTACAATATTGGGAGATGGGGATTTTGAGGTGACACAACAGGGGATGGTCCATCATGATATGGTAAATGGAATGGATCTGGTAAAATGGAATCCATGTTTACTTGATGTTTGGACTGATAAGTTCATTTTGTGAATGAAAGAAATATTTAAGGAAAATCCATGCTTACCGACGTTTGTTTTGGGATACTAGATGTGAATCAATTTTGGGTGGTTCTGATGGTAAGGATGGATATCGATGTTTGTTGGATCTCTTGTAGATGCTTGGTCATGGTCAGTTGGGAAACACTCCAAGTATATCATGGAATCTATAGTTCTAGTTTTTAAGGGTCCTTTATAATCGAGGAAGTTCGAAACACTAGAAGATTTGGGTTTTAAGGTATATCCTATAATTGGGAGAAACATTAAACTGATTATTTGTCAGTTGGTGATGTGATCTATGTTTCAGGTTAAATTAATTTTCATAATCACCATCCTAGTGTCTAGTTTTTGGAAACTAGCATTAGAATAGGTTTTAACCAACTGGTTGTCTTCAGATTAAGGTTTTAATTTTTCTTTGTTTTAGGTATTTGGATATGGAATGACGTTATTAGGCCACATGTTTTGGATTGATGTAGATCGAGGGATGTATCAGGAATATTTTATGTTTCTTCAGGTGACACTAGGTGTGCTATGTAATTTGAAATTGTGGGAATAGTAGAACCATAGGTGTACCAAATGGATCTCTTAGGGTGTTTTAGTATCTAGATCAATGATGTCATTATGGAGTAGTTATAGTAGTATTATGCATTCTTTTTCTCATTTGATTGATGCTAGTAATGATGTAATTGAGGCTGATTCATCCCTTGAGAAGCATACAACTTGTGTTGTGAATCACAATGAGATGGTTTATCTGTTAATACAATTATTTTGATCTTAATGTGATGATTACATGGATATTTTCAAAATTAAACATTGGATATGGAATCTAGTATACTAGTCTAGTGGCCTAACACTTTCTCCTCATGTTTTTAGAGATGTTTGAATGTGTAGTTGAGGGTTGATCTGTTATATGATAGAAGGTTTTAAGGTCCTGTTTTTTGATTGGTTTTTTTTCACATTAATTTTTTGCTAAAACCATCCAAAATGAATTAATGGATCATTTCCTGTGTGTAGGGTAGTTTTTAGGGTTTTATCAGTGGTTTGGGGCATAAAAAATAGGTATAAAGGATAATAGGCACGAAGAGCACAGTTAGCATCGAGTTAGTAGTAATCATGAATCCCAATCATGTGGCCTATATAATGAGGTACATGGTTAGTAAAATTATGTGGGGTATACTAGGAGACGATGTGTCTTGAGAGCCCCTTTAATTTTGGTGAGAGAACAACCACCTCATTGTTTGTCAAACCATTTGGGTGGCTAGAATATTGTGCAAATATGAACAGTATAGGTCCCATTGTTAGAGCATATTTAGGAACACCATGTAGCCTAACAATTCACCTCATTAAAATAGTCTTATTTACTATTTTCACTCTTGGCCATAAGTATTTCTCCCCTTATTTTCATCCTCGTTTGACCCCAACAGCCTAGGTTGAAAACCATGAGCATTCTCTGTAACGCATTGAGTTTTTGAGATTTTTTGGAACAAAATATTTTTCTTTGATGTTGGGTATTTTACAATAAGAAATGTTAAAATTTCATTATATGTTATTCCTAGATAATATTTAACTTCATGCAACAACAACTGGGCTTGTGTTACATGCTACATCAAGCATCTATAAAACATAATTTTATATTTACAATTATTTGAATGAGATAGTTATAATCTATAAATTAAACATATTAAAATGAAATGAATAACAAATTTTTAAATATTATTTATAATTTTATTATATAAATAAAACAAGTTTTTATTAAATCATGTAAGAATGGTAATGTATTTATATGTTTGAAAAATACTATTTTCTCAAATGATCTAATTTTTATGTCTTTCCATGAAAAACAATAAAATTAATATTAGAAACTATTATAAATTGAATTGGATAAAAAAAAATTATTTTTCAATTCATAATAGAAAAATTATCTTAGGGTAAGTTTTTTGATTTTTCTATGAATTATCATTTTTGGGTGAATAGTAAAAAATTCTGAATTTTAATTCAGAAGTACTTTTTAGTATAATTTAGCTACATAGTAAAATTATATTTTGTGTTGGTTATTAATTCAAAATAGATCAATTATAAATTTAATAATCCAATATAGGTCTTTTAAATCATTTTTATATTTCATTTTGATATAAAATCCTAATGAACATTGGAACATTCTCACATTTAAAACCTGCTTTCTCGCCACATCTGTGGGATTAGTATTAAATTAAAATTTTCCAATTTAGTGAATTGAATTTTTAATAATCGGAGTAAATTGTTTTCATAAGTAAAATATTTATATTCTAATAATATCAATTGTATTTTAACCACAAATATTAATGAATGAGATTAAAATTAATTTTAGTAAATAAGTAAAAAATTAATCTTAATAAGGGACTAAACCATAATTCTAAGGGATAAAATGACCTATCCACATGGAAAATACCTATTATAATTCCTTATTTCTCCAATATACCTTCTATTTTTAATTTTTTTATTGATTTTATTTTCTATAAAAGTGGGTACAACTAACTTGATTTAAAAAATTCCCATTGTGTATCATTCATCCCTTATAAAAGACCACCATATATTCCCATTTTCAACACCTCTAAAACAACATAGGACTAGTAAAAAACAACCTAATTAACTTCCCAACATCCCTAACATCCATATTGATGCCTTCATATAGATGAAAATAAACCCAATTAATCCAGTTGCAGCAAAAAAAAGAGATTCCCAAAGAAGAGGTAACATCCTTCCTCAATACACTTTCCATTAATTAACTTCAACAAAACATCTATTTTTATTATTATATGCATGAATAATAACCTCATTATCTGTAATATACAATTATTTTTTGTGTTGTGTGTTCTACATTCTATTACACACACTTACATCTAATGGTTAATGAATTTATTGTTCTTATATACCCAAAACTACCACCTCCAGAAAAAATGTTGTTCGATTTTTCCATTAACACCTATCATGGTTAGAAATTATGATAATAATTATATTTATATATTATATAATATATATATATATATTATGTATTTATTCCTTTTTAATTAATATATTACTTATACCATCATGTTTTCCATTTCTTATTAATATGATAACTTTCATTGGGGAAATGTCGACCACCGCCTCTTCAAATTGATGTAATTCCTTCACACTCTACATGGAATGTATAATGGATGGGTTAAATAAATGTAAATGATGTATATGAAATTATAATTTTAATATAATTATTATATATACATATATAAATATATTTCATTTTCATTCTTTCATTAAATATCATAATTTAATTGAATCAACATTCATGCGTACATACGGATGGCCATCACCATGAATGGTGTATTCCATTTCATATTTTAATAATTAATATATTATTATAAATAAATATATACTGAATATATATTAATTTTATATCATGTTTTAAATTATCAAAATCATGATATAAGTATGGGGACCAAAAATATAATGAATTAGGTCACATTTGGAAAACAAAGAGGATATTAATAGAAACCTATCCCTAACTTGGATTTGTAAATAAAAAGTTAAAATAAATCCATATATTGTATTAGATATAAGATCATGGTTTGGTGTAATATTTAAAATAAAATTAGATTTATTATATAAGGGGTTTTAATGATTACTATGAGAGTCAATACATAGGGTACATTGATTTCTAGTCTCACTTTTATATATGAGATATTTTTTCTGTACTCACCACTCGTTTCTTTTGTGTGGTGTATATAATGACTATAAAAAAATTCTATTATTATTCTTAAATATATTGAAATTTAAATATCCATTATATTATATCACACTCATAAGAATTATTTTTCAAATGTTACTAAATTGGTAATGTATTTTTGTCCCAATTTTCATTCTTCGAGACAGATGCCATGAATTATAAGAAAATAGTGTTTTTGAAAAACTTTTTAAAGATGATGTTTTAATATTACTTTCAAGGAACATGATTTTATATTTTTTTAAGGTTTTCAGATAATCCTATATGGTATTTTGATGTGTTTTCAAATAAATTATTTTAAAAACGTTTTCATGATTTCCTTATAACTTTTGATATTTATTTTTAAAGGAAAATTTTTTAAAAAGGTTTTATGTTTTAAAATAAAATTTAAAAGAAGAAAGGATATTTTCCACAAGAATTTTTTTTGAAAATAAATTCCCAAATTATTTTCCGTCAAACATTACATCTATTAGTGTTACTTGTGTATTTCTGGGGAAATTATCCAAATATTCCATTCATATTGTTTCTCAGGCTGGATTATCATTTGATGTCATGATATTTATGAAACACGTATCTTTTTCATGGGTTATATGATTATGAAACCCACTAATTTTAATGGGTTATTAATTAAATAAAATATTCATGATTCCTATATATTTCTTATATGTTAAGATGTGATTACATGTTTATGAATCCCATTTCATTTCATGGGTTATGATATGACTGTTTATGATATTGTGGTAAATGTATTATTTATTAAATTTTGATATGGGTGGGATCTATATATTTCCCCATGAATTTGATAATACTAAATGGTACATGATATCAAAGGGTACATAGGTAGTAGCCCAATCCCAAAAACAAAAAGGTCACGGGTTGCCACCAAAGCCTGAAAACAAGTAGGTACATGGGCTGTATCCCAAGCATGAAAATAAGGAGGTATATGGGTTGTATCCCAAATAAGAAAGTAATATGGTACGTGGGATGTATCCGAATAATGAAAATAAGTAGGTAAATTGGTTGTTATCTCAATACTAATGCATTTACATGGGTGATTATCCCAAGAATAACATGTTATGCATGCCTTGGTAGATAGCCCTAAAATAAGATATTATAGAAATATGTGTATGACAGAACTTCCATGAATTTATCATATTTTATAAATTGATGGAGTATTATACTATTTCACATATGATTCATGTCTGATTAGATTCTAATATATTTCCCATGATTCATGTTTATAATATTTTTTATTAAGGGTGTGATCCTTTACTGTCAGGATCACGTTCACCTAAACTTATTCTCATATCTATGCTTGCATATCTCCCTTGTTTAAATTTATTGTATATCTAATATCACCCGTTTTTATGCTTCCATTCCCTAGGTTATGAAGAAATGGATTATATATGTTGAGTATAAGAAGGGGCCTAGTCATAAAATCACATAGTTGAATATAATGTAGTAATCTTATGTACCAGGGTTTATTATTACATGTTTCCAATGGAACTAGACTAATACGGTATTTGGGAATCAATTTTTATAATGTTTTATGTATTCTAGAAAATGATGTAATTTTAATGTATGAAAATTTAGTGTCTTTATAGTTGGTATCATTGAAAAAGTTGAACATACCTCTTGAAACGAGGATGAGAAAACCATAGTGGGAACTCAAAGGACTTGTCTAAGGATTAATATAAGATAAGTAAAAGTATAAGAAAATCTCCTAGAAATTTGGTAAATTATAGCAGAAGATTTTTTATAGAAATACATTGCAATCTAGATAATAAAATTTAAAATGGTTAAAGAACATATGTACCGAGGATTAGAAAATTAGACCAGTTACATTGGGCCTAACATGCGAAAAACATGGCACATGAGAATGAGCCTTATTTCACACTAGGTTTGACACTCTTGGGGTATATGCCTTGAGAATTAAAAAACCATTCATGAATTATATTGAATGATTCAGAAATAAGTTGGCTATGAATAATATAAGATAATACTATGGATTCATAGATTAAATAATTTTTATTAATATAGACATCATGTATGTTTTTTTTCATAATTATGTGGTTCCTCGCTATGATAATTTTTTATTACTATATAATTTTTAGTGTTAGCCAATTGCTGGAACCCAAATGAACTATGTTAATGGTGGCACTGATAGAAAATAAAATTAATTTTCTCTTTATTTTCTGATTTATATGGGATTTCTAATGTAAAACCAATTTCTATACATGCACAAAATTATCAAGATATGAATCATGCTGAGCTTCAGAATGAGAAAACTTGGGAAAAACGTTTTGTTGAGTTCTTTATGAGGAAATAGAAAACATCTTTCAGCAATTCTTCGAATACACTTCTTTCTAAACACTAGATTTGTACCTCTAAATTGATATTCTTTACCATCTAGTGTTTAGATTATTATAAATTCATTATAGTCATTCATTTTATTAAAGTTGAAGCAGACTAGTGGTGTAATATAATCAGGAATATGAGTGAGAAAGATAAAATTGAAACCATGGATTGGAACGAGTTCAAGAACATATTCTTCAATTAGTACATTCTTGGTGTTATTTGTATGATGAAGTAAATAAGTTCATTTAGTTGAAGAAATATAATAATGAATCCATTTGTACCTACATTTTTAATTTCACAATACATGAAAGGTAATCTTATGGAATTATCATCCAACCCAAAGGTAATGTTGATAGGCTCTTCAGTGCCTTAAATCCATGTCTTAGAAAGGAATTGGCCATAATAGTCTTTAGTAGCTATAAATTTATTGTCTATTGAGTAATAAATATTGAAATGGATGTTGTATTTATATATCAATCTTATTGTATTGATGAGAAAAGTAAGATGGAGTTATTAAAAAATATATAAAAAAATGAATAGAATAAAATGATCCTTCCATTATGATATAGTTATGGAATGAAGCATGGAGTAAATTTACTTTTTGGGATGAATATGTTTACTAGGTGCCAAAGGTAAGTACATTCCACAAGTCATTCGATACATATTAGAATAAGTTTTCTAGTGATACAAATAGTAAAAATCTATAAAAAATGAACCTCCCACACTCTAGTGCATTACGTTTAAGGACGATGAGAATTATAATACTGAGTGACCAAACCCAAGGAATGTTGATGATTATCGACATCAATAACCTCTTCAAAAAAGGTACAAGGTAAAATCTCATGAGACCATTATATATAACAAGCTGTGTGATAAGGATGTATTAAAATGTACACTTACCATCCTCTCAAGATCGTTTAATTATTTATTAGATTATATTTCTACCCAGTATTTCACATCTAATGATTTTTTCATAGGAATTATGATTCCACCCAAATGATTAGATGTGGAATTAGCAGTACAAACCCCTAATGGTATGTTGATTTCACCTCAATTATATGTTTCATCTATAGTGGCAATTTATGAGAATATACTTCCTGTAAATCATTCTATTCTTCCCCATGTTGAATTTAGTGTCATCTTAGGCATGAATTTGATTTCTATAGATAAATTACACATTAATTATCGAGGTAAGGAAGTGATGTTTGATACTTAAAACCAAAAAATGATCTTTAATAAATGTGATGATGAGTAGGAACATCCAATGTAGATTATATCTACTTTATGGGTATCAATTCCCATTCAGGAGAAATTTTTATATCGATTGGTTGGCGGGAAATCATCATCGATGATATAAATATTTTTATGGAATTTTTTGATGTTTTCCAAAAATATTTTCATAGTATTCCCCTAAAAAATGAATTAGAGTTCTAAATAGATCTCAAACCCCATTCTATATAGATTTCAATCACTCCTTATAGAATGAGCCCAATTGAGTTGTATTAATTGATGAAGAAACTCTAAGAAAAACATGAAAAGTAATTTATTTGGAAAACTATATCACATAGGGTGAACATTTTATTTTAATTAAAATGAAATAAGGATCAATGAAAATCTATATTGACTATAGATATTTGATCAAGATAACAATCTATAACATGTATCCTCTTCCCCACATTGAGGAAATGTTTTATCCACTTCAAGGAGATCAATATTTTCACAAGATTTACCTTCATTCTAGATATCATTAACTGAGGGTCAAGATAGAGGATATAACCAAGATGAAATTCTATACATGTTATGTAGACTATGAGTATAGTAATTAATTTTCAGTCTTACGAATTCCCCTACCATCTTCATGGATTTGATGGAATATATTCATTTGAGATTACCTTGATTAGTTTTTGGTAGTCATTGTAGATGATAGCCTTATCTATTAAAAGAGAAATTATTAACATGAATACCACTTTAGAATATTACTAAACACCCTAATGATAGAGAATAGGTTTGAAAAATTTAAAATGTATTATTTATTAGGTACAATTTTTTTCAATTTTTGGTCAAATAATCCCATGTGATTGAATAGTAGTATATCCATAATGGAAGGAGTCTATTGAATATTTCTATATACCAACCACAATGATTGAGATTCTTAGTTTTATTGGTTTAAATAGTTATTATCAAAAATGTGTGGAGTATTCTTCACAACACTCTAATACTCTGATGAAGTTAACTCGAACGAGTTCCATGTTACATTCGATAGATGGATGTGAGGAAAATTTCTAGTAAATGAAGAGAATGTCAGTCATCAGACCTATACTTAAGTAACCCTATAGTGAATGATGATTTTTAATCTATATATATTAATCAAAAAGGGATTGGGATGTGTTCTTAAGAAGAATAACATGTTATAGTCTATGCCTCATTAAAATTTACCATTCAAAAGAAAAATTTCTCAACACGGGATTAGATGATAGTAGTAGAAATTTTTTCATTAAAGATATAGAGACATTATATTTATGTAGAATGATGTGTATATATACCGATCATAAATGTTTGGAATATATATTAAAAAAAATTAGTTGAACATGAAACCAAGAAGATGGTAAGAGATGATTAATGATTATGATTTCCAAATAAATTACAACCCTATGAAATAGAATGAGGTGCACAAGGGTTTGATTTTAAGGGATCATGATAGCTTATCCATGATGAGGATATCAAAAGACATAATATTTTTGGACTTACAAAGAATGGATATGGAAATATAGATGGAAGAGGGAAATATTATCTTTCTCAATTGAATGTTCGCAACACTATCCAAGTGAAGATCAAAGAGGCACAAAAGGATGATCTATAGATACAAAATAAGGTTAGAGATGTTATAAAGTTTGACCTTGATCAGGATTTAATAATAATTTTCAGGAACTATGTATGTGTTCCATAAATATCAGATTTGATGGTTCTTTTAGAGGAATCTCAAAGTTATTCATTCTTTATTCATACTAGAAGAAAAAATATATATAAATACCTGAAATAATAATTTTGTTGGGAAGGAATAAAGAGGGAAACGGTTTATTTTGTGTCTCAATGATTGGTATGTTAGAAAGTTATGGTTTAAAGACAAATGTCTAAGGTGATTTTGCCTCAATTACCCACACCTAACTGGATATGGGAGAATATCACTATTGATTTATTTGATGAACTCCCAAAAAACATTAATGGGTTTAACGATATATTTTTGGTATTCAATCACCTTACTATTTCATCACACTTTATTGCTATAAGAGATTACTTTTCTCTTTATTATATTTGATGGATATAAATTAAAGAAGTGGTAAGGTTGCTCCATGTATGACATTCTATTATATCCGATCAAGATCCAAGGTTTACCTAAATTTTATCGAGAAGTTACTAGCCATAACATGAACCAACATTGTGTTACATCAATACTTATCATCTTCATATGGAATTATATTTTGAAAGAAAAATTCAAAACCACGAGGTTATGTTGAGGTATTAACCGTTGGTTTTGAATGGTTGTTGGGATCAAAACCATCCCCTAGTTGAGTTTTCTTAAAAAATATCATTCAACAATTCATTCATATGGATCCTTATAAACCCCCATATGGGAATAAATTTGTATCTTTAATGTTCTGGAATGAAGTTGGAGAAAGAAATCTATTGGTTCCTAAGATATCTAATGAAATGAATGAGAAGGTTAGAACCATTCAATAGCATATCAATTTAGAAAAAATGTCGGAAAAATATATGATGATAAATGTCTATAGCACCTATAATTTGAGGTTTCTGAGATGGTTTTTTTACTAATTTATCGATGTATTTGGGTTATATAGTTTGATATAAAAGGTAAAATAATCCATAATTATATCAGTCCATTTGAGATTTTTGATCGTATTAAAATGGTAGCCTATTGCTTGGAACATCCTCCAAATCTCTCTCAAGAACACAATATGTTCCTTGTATCAATCCTTTGGATATATATACATGGACTATCAAATTTACTAAAAAAGTTCATACCCATAGAGTATGATCTCTCATATGAGGAATAACGAGATTAAATTCTAGCTTGCACATAGAAAGTTCTACAAAACAAGGCCACTCACCTGGTAAATTGTTTGGGGTTAAATCAATAATTAGATGATGTAACAAGGGAAATTAAGGATACAATACGATATAATTATCCTTATTCTTTTTTATCCAAATAATGAATTTCATGTGAGAAAATAATTTTATTGGGGGAGGGGGGTTTAAATTTAACAACCGAATTATTAACATTTTTTATAATAATTTTATTTAATGTCATGCATTACATGATTCAATAACTAAGAGAATAATTATATTCAACACCAATATAATATTTAAATACATGAAACTATAACTTTTATTGCATTAGTTGCAACAATAAGTTTCTACAAAACATCAATTTGTTGCTATAATTATTTTATCAATAAAGATTAACATAGCCATTAAAATTATTAATATGAATATAAATAAATAATTTTTAAATATTATTTATAATGTATTTATATAAATAAAAGTATTTCATAATAAAACATTTTATATTGATAAATCCTTTATATATTTAAAAATAGTATTTTCTAAAAATAATTACTATTTATATCCTTATGTGAAAAATAATTAATTTATTTTTAGACACTATTATAAATTAGTTTTATAAAATAACCATTATTTATGAATTATTATTTTCAAAATTATATTTTGTTGAATTTTTGTTTTTTTTGAGAAATGTCCTTATTGGGGGAATAGTAAAAAATAATAATTTTAATTCAAAATTGATTTTTTGTCTAATTTATTTATATAGTAAAATTATATTTCAAGTTGGTTTTAAATTCGAAATATTAAATTATATACTTATTAATCCAATTTACTTCTTTAGAATAATTTTTATATTGAAATTAGATATAAAAGCTTCATGATCCTGTGAACACCCCCACTTTAAAAAACAACTTTCTCACCACATGTTTAGGATTATCATTAGAAAAAATTAGACTTATGTGCATTAAATTTTAAATAATGGACATAAAACGTTTTAATATGTATAATATTTATGTTCTAGAAATATCAATTGAATTTTTTATATAAAATATTAGTGAATGACATTATAATTAATTACAGTGGTTATGGATAAATTAAGCATAATAAGGGACTAAGCATTAAATTTAAGGGCCAAAACGACCCATCCAATTATCTAAAACACATTATATGAAACTATCTCGTCCATAAAACATCAATTATTGAGTTTTATTTCAATTTTAGTACATATTTTAGGTAAAATATGAGGTAAATCATGCTTGTTTTAGAAAATTCCAAGTGTGTCCCCACCGTCTCATATAAATGGCCACCACATCGCCATCTTCTCCACAAATATCAAACCCCATATTTTTGTAAAATATATTCCAAAATAACTTACCAAAATTAATTACTTACTCCTTTAATCCTCACTGTGGGCATAATTCCAACTAGGGAATCTCTTCATTGTAAACCAAAAGGAGTTACCTAAAGAAGATGTAACATCCTTCCTCAAGCTCCTATCATTTTTTTTAAAAACTACATAAATTATTATTATTACATTAATAAATAATATACTAGGTATAAAAAATATACTGATGTGTTTTTATGATACAGTTTCTATATACACTTAGACACCCTTCTACCTAATGGGTAATGAACTTATTGTTCATGTGTTTGACGAACTACCACCTCTTGAAAAGTTGTAGTTCATTTGTTTACTTTACCACCAATAATTGTTATGAATTATGATGGAAAATAAATTTTTATATGACATATATGATATATTTATGCTTCTAAAATTATTATATAACAAATACATTTATGGATTCTATTTTTTGTAAATATGATACATTGTTTGATGAAGTGTTGAGTACCGCCTCCTCAACGAATTGTGATTCGTTCAAACTATACATGGAATGTATTAATGATGTGTTCAGTAAAACTATATGATATATAAGACATAAAAATTATACCTTAACTGTTTTATATTTTCATTTAAAAATATTTCATCAATATTCTTTTTTTCAATACAATTTTTAAATGGAAACAATGCTATTGCTTACGTTCGGCTTATTGCCTCCATGAATGGTGTATTCTATTTATTATTTAGATATTTTATAGATTATTTTAAATAAATATATACTAAATATAAATTATATATATCACATTTTTTACATTATTAAATCATTATATCAGTATGAGGAAAAAAAATAATTTAAAAAATAGGACACATGTGAAAAACAATGCAGCTATTACCCAAAACGTAACCTTAACTTTGATATGTTAACCGATTTCATATCCTTATTCACCACTATTTTTATTTTTGTAGAATATATTTTTAACATAAATATATTATATTATTATTATCCTTAAATCAATTTTTATTTACAAATTCATTTTATGATCTCTCTTTCATGGGGTTCATGTTTCAAAAGCTACCATATCGATAATGTAGTTTTGTCTTAATTTTCCTTCTTTGTTACACATGACATGAATTGAAAATAAAATAATTTTTCATATAAGTTTTTAAAGATGTCATTTTATTATTAATTTCATGGAAAATTATATTAAAATTTTTTTTTTTTCAAATAATCCATTATAATATTTAAATTTGTTTTCAAAGAAATGGTCTTAATTTTTTTTAAAGACTTCTTTATATGATTTCATGTTTATTTTTAATGGAAATGGTTTTCAAGAGGTTTTATGTTTTAAAATAAATATTCAACGAAGAAAGAGATTTTTCCTCAAAAAAGTTTTAAAATATGTTTAAAATATGTTTCTATATAAATTAAATCCATTTGTGTTACCCATTCATTTCCAGGGAAATGATCATAACGTTACATTCAAATTATTTCTTTGACTAGTTTATGTTTTCAGGGAATTATTTTTATAGAACTCATATCATTATCACAGGTTATATGATTATGAATCCAGATTATTTTTAGGGTAATGATTTTGATGAAGTCATTATGAAACCTATACCTTTTTTATAGATGAAGATATGATTACTTGTTTATGACACCCAATTCATTTATGGGTTTTGATATGAATATTTGTGGTCTTGAGGAAAATGTATATAAAGTTGAATTATTTGATGGGTTGGACCTGTATCTCCCTCGAATACATTGGGTAATGATAAATGGTATATGAGATCAAAGGGTAAATGGGTTGTATCCCAATATAGAAAACAAAAAGGTACACAGGTTCTAGACCATGCATGAGAATAATTAGGTTCACAGGTTGTAGCCCATGCTTAAAAATAAGCATATACAAGGGTTGAATCCCAATCCTGAAAGTAAAAGGGTACAAAGGTTGTATCCCAACCTAGAAAATAATAGGTAAGATGGGTTGTTATCCCAAGACTAATGTAGGTCCATTGGTTATTATTCCAAGAATAATATGGTATGAAGGTATTGGTAGATATCCTTGAGATAATATTTTCTAGGTTATGTGTATGGAAAATATTCCATGTCTTACTCCTCTGTTAGGCAATAATGTCTTGTTCTTTTGTCCCTCATATGACTGAGGTCTTACAAACATATAATATTTAATACATAATTCATTTTTATGATTTTGGATATGTAGGGTATGATCATATAATGTCAGGATCATGTTCTCATACCCTTATACTCATTTCTGTGATTACATATTTATATTTTTTAACTTTTCTGAGCATCTGAGATCACCCCTTTTTTACATTTCCATTCCCCTAGTTAGGATGATTTGTATTATGTATGATCTCTTTATGAATATGGATAGTCCTGAAGAACATAGTGGGAGATAAATTATCTCATTTATAAACTAGTGATTATGTTTCCTTTTTTCCAAAGGAATTACACTAATACAGTCATTGGGAGTCCCATTGTGTAATGTTTTAATTACTCCAAAAAAATTATGAAACGTAAATTCATGAAAAAGAGGGTTTCTATACTCTCCTCTTACATGGTAGTTTCACCCTTCATTTATCTGTGTTTGTATTGATGTTGGTTGTGAATAAAATATCATGGCAATTCATTAATTTTGTTTCCAGCCATTTTCTAGAAGAGGCTTTATTGGTTATCTCCAATCATTCAAAATCTCATGAACTGTATTTTTAAGATTTTCTTCAACTTGGTCTTTTAGGATATCTTATTTCAAATCAATTTGTGAGGATGGATGAGTGATATTATACAAGCATGAGGTAGGTATTTTAGAATAGTGTTTCCATAGTCTTCATATTTCGCATTTATATGAGGTTGTTACCTTGATTTTTCATAGTGATTTATAATTTTATTAAATTTGGAAAATAAATTGGGTGTGTTGTTGAAGTGGGAGACTCATAATTGACCTTCTTGTGTCAATTGATGATTTTACACCAGATATAAGGCTACCCATTAGTCATAAAAAACCCCTTTAAATTGGAAAAATAAATCTTTAAATTTTGTGATAGGATAATTAATTATTTGAATGGGTTGTTATTTTTAATTTTTATTTAGTAATGGTAAAAGGGGAAATGGAAATGTTTATATGTGAGAGTTTGTGAAACTTCTTGAAAATATTTAAATGGTTTAAAATATGTGCACTGGTTTTTGATCTAGTTACAGTTATCAATGATGTAAAATGATTTCCTTGAAGTGGGTAATGTTTTTAAAAGGAGTGTTTGATGAAAATTTTGTTATAAATGGTTTTTATTAGATTTAAATCATAGTTTGAATTTTATGAATGGTTTACGCCTTATGAAAATATCATGGTTGATTCATCCAAAATAATTAAAGTAAATGGACTACCTTTGTCTAGGTTTGAATTTTCAATGATAATGTGCATTTTTGAAGGGTAGTTTTCAAATTTTTTAATGATGTGAGTGGTATTTTTATGCTTTTAAAAATGTATTAAGTGGTGTTTTTTGAAATTTTTTGAAAGGTTTTGGGCCTAAATGAGACATATTTGGTTTTAATGGTTGTATTTGGAAAATCGTAAATGATGAATGTTTATGGGTACTATAATTTTCTCTAAATGATGTGATAAATATTGAAATCATTGATAATTGGATTGTTTTTTGATGTTGAATTGACTCTCTATTCACAAGAATTGGGAAGGATGAACTAATGCTCTATGTTCCCCAAAGCACTATGGTTTTTGGAAGATGAATTGATTCTCCTAACCCTAATGGTATGGTCATAATGTACAATATCATGGTTAGGATGTTCAGAAATGAAATTCTGAATTCTAATTAAATACATTCACTTATTCTCTTTGTTTACCAACTTGTGAATCCTATAAAAAATTGTTGGGATGGTCAAACAAGATGTTCTGAATCCTGATTGGATACTTGTATTAATGATCTTTATTTTTTTACCATTTACCTATGTAATATAGAGTTAATATGACCATCATGAGCCAAAAAGGTCTGATGGGTTTGGGAATCACTAGAAACCGAGAGTATTTTCATTGAATTTAAATATTTTTAAATAATAAAATCTAGTTCATCTAATATTTTCGTACTTATTTTTTTTATGTCTTCAATCAAAGTTATTAGGTTGGTAATTTATTTAGAAACCATTGGCGGTGGCATATTTAGTAGAACTCAAACATTTCTTAGGCTTCCATGACACATAGTTACCCAAGAAGATGCAACTTGTTTTTAGATCCATGTTCATTAAAGGGGCCTAAATAATTGTTCATGCATGGGATAATGGGATGAATAATGAGATGACATGACTTATGTTAGACTCAAAACCGCATTTTTTTCATAGTTTGGTATTCAAGGAGTTACTTTTAAACTATTTGACATACAAAGTATACATATCATTATTACATACAGTTTCCCATGGGTTATTATCAGCATTTTCTATTTGTTATTAAATTTTCTATTCATAATGGGAGTTGTAGTTATTTATATTATTTATAGTATTTTTTATCTTTGATAAGTTGGTATATAATCCCCATTATACCTCCATCGACTCATGCTACTTTTTAGTAGCCTCGAGTTAATGGGGAGGTACAATTGACTTCATATGGTAGTCTACCTTGGGACACAAGTATTAGTGGCACCCAGTCCATTATGTTGTGTTTTCATATATGTAAATTTTATATAGGGGATTTATGTGAATAATATAATTTTTAAAATGATACATGATATATAAATATTTTAAAACGCATGAATTTAACAAAAGTGTTGAATGTAGAGCTTTCAAATATGGTTTTGTGTTATGGTATTCATGGATAGTGTGGTGAGTTTATTTTATGTGAATAAAATATTGTTTGAAAGAATTATAGGGGATTTTTAAATATATTATAATGAAATATATTTTTATGTATTTGTAAATTTTCTCAATAAATATAATTATTGATATAATTTTTTTTCATGTAATGATATATGATTTTAGAATATAATTTTGTGATTCTAAAAATAGTAAATATTGATGCTTTTAATTTTATCAATAATTTATATTTTAGTGATTGGTGATTAGGATTAACTCCATTGAGTTTTTATAATTCATTGGATGTGATTTTAGATAAGGTTTATTTGTTTTTTGAATGATATTGATCAGGTCCTATGTTTTTCCTAATATTTAATTTTTTCCTCATGGAATGGTCTTGAGGGTTGTGAGGTCAAAGAAGTTATCCCTAATGAGGTTTTTTTCTATTGGGTATTACAAGGATTCTATTTGGTATTACATTATTATGTATCTTCCAAGTATATTCTTATAGGGTTTTATACATTAAAGTTTTATTTGTTCTTCATTGGACTATATAGGTATTTTTGAGGTTTTTTGTTTCATTAGTTGTTGTGGAGCTTGATTTTTTTTTGGATACACAGAGGAGAGTCTATTGGTGTTCTTTGTATGTCACTAATACATACATTTAAAAATATCATAATTCTCATTATCTATTGTTGGTTTCATTGTGGATGGGTCACCTTGAGTTTTTCCTTGGTTATATATTTCTAGGATATCCTCCTTTGTTATTTTACCAAAATACATTACTCATGTTGGTTATATAGGTCATCCTCATGGTGGGTTTCTTATAATTTAATTCCTAGCCTGAGTGTGTTAGTGAGGGTCTTGGTATCTTGTGTCATGTGATTTTTGGAGTGATCTAAAGTTCATGTTCATTTTGTAATTCTAGATATATTTACATCATTTTGAATGTATATACTAAAATTTTAGGGATTTTTTTGGTAATTACAAATTAGTGGTGACCATGTTTTGATACTTTTTATATTTATTTTTTATTCTATTTTTTCATTAGGTCCTCATGTTTTGTTGGAGGGTTTTGGAAGAATATGTTTTTGTACTAATATTAAATATTAGGGAGACCCGTAATGGGCCTCTGTTTTATGGTCTTCTCATTGGGGTGTTTAGGTGTGTCTTAGGGAATAAAAAGATATATCTAAATTTGGTGATATTTAATGGATGTTAATTTTGAGTGGATTAGTGATTTCATCACCTATCATTCATCCATTTAAAATAAAATTTCTTGATAGTTTATTCAATTTGAGCTCTAAAAATTTATGGGGATATATTTTTTAATGTGATCATTTTCTCACCCCTATTCCACTAATATCATGTGTATTTATGGTTCTTGTGTCATGTTTTGTTTCAATGGGATTCCTAGATGTTGTGGGGTGGTTTTCGCAATCCCAGGATAATGAACTAGGACGACATGCAAATAATATTTTTTATTTATTGTTAATCAATGACTTTAGCTAAGGAACATGATTATCTAGTGTCCAAAAGCACATCTAGTGATGAAGAAACATATTATTCATGAAGATTATTTCTGATTAATTGGTGGTTCCAATATAAAATATCCCATTGATGAATAGTGGTAAAAGTATATATAACACCTCTTACTCAAGAAGATCAACCAGTTGCTGAAAAAACATTATGGTCCAGAAATAGGAAATTGTAAATATTGAAATTTATTATGATTATATAATCTATGAAGTAAGGACATGTTGATCACAATTAGGACTAAGTCATAGTACTATACCTTGTAAAAATAAATCTGTTCAGATTTCACTTTATTATATGTATTGCATGTGTATTTAAGTAGACAATAGATTTATTCCTCCTAATGGAAAATGTGGATAGAAAGTAAGTGGGATTGATTGAAAAGAATTTAAAATCTAGTAAAAATTTGGATAAACTAATTCACCCCCTCTTAATATCCATATATGATCCATCCGAACCCTTCTATTCATATCATATTCAAAGGAAATTTCATAATGAAGGAATTTTGGAAATGATCATAAGGCAGGTAGTACAACCTCTAATGAAGGGAGAATGAAGTAATTATATTTCAAAAAGAAACATATATATAATTTTGTATCAATAAAACAAATAAATGATTTTTTCATTGATTAAAATACATTAGAAAAATTCTTAGGTAAAATTACCTTTTCACTTTGTGTAACATGAAAAGAATCAATATTTTATGGAAGATGATTTTAGAAAGTCACACTGAAAATTTCATAGGGAAAATATCCTTTTAATAAGACAAATATTTAAAATATAAAACATTAGTAATCATAAATGTATTTTATATAACCATTGAAACCTAAAATGGAATGATATAAACAATGAGTGGTTATGATAGAGGGAGAGTTTCATTATTGAAAAATATATAACATAAATATTCCAATAATTTTTTTGTAATAATAGAAAAAACACCATTTTTTAAAAAATCGTAGGAAGAAACATTTTAAAAACATATTAATATATACAATTCAATGAAAAAAATAATTTAAAAAAACATATTAATTTATTTTCAATTCATATATTAAAAACATGGATTTAGAAGAAGAAATATTTTCATTAGAAGAGATAAATGAAGATAGATTTTATTTATTAAATTCTATTAATCATTTTAAATAACAAAGAGAGGAAAATGGTATATTTATATGAAAAAATCATGAAAAACAAAAGTAGAATAAAAATAATCAATTTTATATAAAATGGTCAAATAATTAATTTTAATAGAGATTCATACATAAACAATGAGGATTAAAATGTGATTGGAAATGAAATCCTTACCACTTTAGTATGTTTTTAATCATAACATAATAGGAATAAAACAAAATAATTTTAATATAAAATATCATGATGTAGAAAGGATTAATGATATTTATGTAGAGGGGATGTATATATACCATTCAATATAAATTTGGTCTATAAAAGATCATGTGGATCTAATAATGAAGATTGAGATGAAACCCTAACAATGTTTGAATCATCATGGTGAGTGTTAATAAATGAGACAATTATGAGTAAACAAATTTACCTAAAAAAATAAAAGTTTAAATGCAATATAACTAAATCAAAATTCATTTCATATATTAATTTGGCATTATATAATCAATAATGTTTTCGTATAACCCAATAATTTATAATCACTACTATAATTTGAGGTATTTTTAATGGTATATTTGTGAAGGGATCCCATCACAAATGATATTTTGCGATGAAGTCCTGTCTCAAATAGTCTGTTGCTAAAAATGGCATCTCGAATAGTAATTCATATGATGAGCCCAACACAAAAAATAATATTTTCAATTGAAAATAGTCTCATTGAAAAATGATCCCTGATTATATACATTATATATATATATATAAACATATTATGATAGGACCATCGTAAATAATTTTTATGGCAGTCCCATTGTCCCGTCGCAAATAGTTCTCCATTTATATATGTTATATATAACTAAAATTTTTTCGACGTGCCCATCACAACAATGTATTTGTGATAGGTCCTTTTACCTTCAAAAATACATTTTTAAGGAATATATATATATAAACTATTGGAGACGGGACCCCATCACAAAAGTTCCCATCATAAACACTGAATAAAAAAATATTTAATAAAATTCTGATTAATAAGAAAAATAACATTAGTATTATTAAAACTCTGAGTTAGATGATACATGTACTCCATCTGATCATGCTAATGCTACTGTCATCAATTCATCTCCTCCTCGTTCTGCTGCTGCTACTACTACCATCGACACATATTCTCCACGTACTGATACAGAGGATGATGCTGCTGACGCATCTCTTCCTGTTGCTTCTGCAAACTCTTTATATGCTCAATCTAAGCTCCCAAATTCTCCTAATATTATGAGCTAAAAGATGACGCTTCTCCACAATCTCCTCTCATGCTAGATTCCGACATCGCAAATGTACAATAAAAATTCCAAGGATACAAATGAGAGTTGATACCAACTACTTGGAACTTCTCAAAGGCATAATGGGTCCCCTAAATCCATGCCACCTCATCATAATGGTGCGCACTAGTCTGATCATCCATCTCGGCTTAACTCTAAGCCTGTGTCTGATGGGTCACAGCCTCATATGACTCATTTATTTAAAATTGAAATTAAAATAGTGAAAATATAATATTCATATAATTTTAAAACATAGAAAGAAATAATACATACCACAATCTGGTTCTGGTGATCACCTCTAATCTCTCCAGTGGCTGGATCATTTTACATCCCTCAATAAAAATTATACTCTGTAATATTGGGCTGCTTGACTACCTATATTAATATAAATTAAATGGTTTATATTAAATATTATATAAAATATTTAAACATTATATTTTCCAGATGCTCTTATACACATTGAATGTTTGACTACCTGCTCTATCTGTCACCTCCTGTCTCCCCAGTTCTGCTGACCCAATAAAGATCTCCTCTGAAATCTGCCACTCAACCTGGGATAGAAAAATTCATCCCAAACATGAGATGAAATGTACTCTGTTTGGTGGGATCTACATGACTCATCAGATACTATTACTCCTGCAATTTTTAATGTTTGTCCTTCTAAAATTGTGAAAAAACCGACAGAAAAAGTCACGCTTAGATACCTCACATTGCTTCATGGAGAGCATCACTCATGCTATCATTTATGGAATACCTTAAACCGTAAAAATAGTTAATAATATAATGTTATTAATCAAATAAATTTCAAAATAAATATAATTTATTTATGTACTAGACATTGATTGAACATGCTGAGATACACATCTATAAGAATCTTTTCCCATGTGACCCACTGATGAGACAAATAACGGTGCAAGATAGCACTCCTTTATCCAACAGCTCTATGCACAAAATGGTGAAAAAATAATAAACAACACAACAATTAGTATATAAATAAATTAATGAGTGCTAACTAAAATACATAGGTTACCATACCTCCACGTGCATGGATCAAACCCAAGACGTGGACATCGATTAGGGATATGGTCAGGAATCATCATTCAAACAAGACCGCGCCCCATCTGCTTACCCCTGGAACAGCCTGTAGGCTGAGGGTAGATAATCCCTAATCCTCCTCATCCAATGGTAGCTTATCCTTCTACATCACATGAAGTAGATCAGGGTCCATCTGAAACACAAAATAATTAGTATTAGCATATAGTTGAAAATAACTTTTACATATAAGTGTATATTATATATGATTATAACTAGGATTTAACAATGTCAATGTTCACATTCTTCATCAACTTCATATCTGACGATTTCAATATCTTCATATTCATCCTCAACCTCATCAATATCCATATGAGTTTCATTTTCGTCATATCGTGCCATTTCAAATTCATTTATAACATTATTATTATCATCATGACCATGGACTCTTAATTATGGGTTGTAATCATTGATATTCATGTTTCATTGTGGAAAAGATGGATTTTGAGAATACACTTGAAAAATATCAATTACATGCACTTCAGCAAAACCACATGTTGTTTGAGTAAATTTATTTTTTGAGATTTCAATTTTATTATGCTCCACCAATCAATCAGATCAATTGAAGAAGAAAAGATCAATTTGTAATATTTTTGATGTTCCAATCGAGACAGTAAATTTTTTTTATTTACTATAAGAGGATTTTCATATTTAATATTAGAAATTCCATGAATCGGATGAACACACAATCCTCTCTCAGTATCTAGCCACTGACATTTAAACATCATTGTGTAATTTTTCCCTAGATAACACAGTTCAATAATTTCATCCATAATGTTGTAAAAGTAAACTTTAGTATTTCTATAATGCAGTCCTCTAAATAAAACTCCAAAACTAATTGTTTTTTTGATACCACATATGCACCATTATGTAATCAAAAACCATTCACCACATATGCTTTATATGATTTAACTATTTTGGATGGTGGGTTACTCAATATACACAGTCACTTATCAATTTTATAATCATATTAATACAAATGAAAATGTGTAAAAAAATTATAAATATAATAAATATTAAAGTGAATTGATATGTTAAACCATCAAATAATTAATGTTACCAGTTATTGAAACCATTGAATTTTTTGTCTCGAAGTACTTCTAGAGTAAATGCTATAATTTATAGAAGATTATTCTTGATATGATTATAATATAACCTAAAAATAAAATAAGTTTACATAATGTAACAAAAATTATAGAATAATTTATAGAATCACTCACAATAAAAATGATGTCATTTATTCATAGTTGAGGAGAACATATGTATGAGATCTGTGATGTTCATCATCTAAAATCCATCATTAATGAACTCCAATGAAGTCAATCTCTGGATAATTAAAAACTGATAATTGATTGTTCATTTCATCATCAAAATTATCCTCGTTCTGTCCAATGTGGTTGTGTTTTGAGGTATATTCAGATTCAAAATAATGAGAGTAAAAAAGGCAATTTTCTCTTGCAAATAAGCTTCAGCAATTGAGCCTTTAAATGATGATTTTTTATGTACTTTTTTATTTAATATCTGCATGAATATCTTAAATGGGTACATCTATTGAAACCATACCATAACTCTACCTTTAGAATTAGGTGTAAAATGTAATATCATATATTCTATTCAACCAAAGAATGCTGGTGGGAATATTTTTCCAAGCTTACATATAGTTACAACAACATCTTCACCCAGTTTTCATAGTGCACTGTACTCAATGTTTTCCACACAAAAGTCTCAAAAAATATGATATCTATGTTATTGAATCCCAAATCATAGAATTCAACAAACTTATGAATCCAATCGTCATACTTATTTCCTTTATAACATGAAAATCATGTATTTTTAATCCATAAATATTAACATTCATAACAAGTATACCCAAATTAGAAGCATATCCATCTAGAAGACTCAAATCTATAATCCACTGAACAAATAATAAGAATATATCTTTGGATAATGTATAAGAAACTTTTGGCTTCATTAACCTCTTTGATCTAACATTTTGAAATAATTCATGTTCTGATCACTTATAAATTTAGGCAAGATCTAATCAGAAATTTACATTCTCTATGGTCTGACCTAGTGTATCAGAAACTGTATGAAATAAATTATCAAAACAGTTCTTCTCAATATGAATTCGATATAAATGTGTCAGACCAACAAATCATACCAACATAGATGATCCCAGAATTGATCCATTTAATCCAATTTTGTTCTTTACCAAAGTCGTGAATATTATATTGGTTTATGGTTGGAAAAAATGTGATGGGAGGTCATGAAAATACAAATGATTTTAACTCTATACATGAGATCATTTTTTGAGGTTCATCCCATTCAATTGTGCCTTTTCTGATATGAGATTTCTTCCTCTGAAAAGGATGATCGTTTGGATGAAATCTAAGATGAAAATTGAAACAACACAATTTTTTTCCATTGATGAGAATAAATTCTTTGCTATATTTTATACAGCGAGGACATGATTTTAGACCATCTTTAGTCTCACCAGATAACATGCCATATGACAACAAGTCACTAATTGTCCACATAAATGCTGTTTTTAATATAAAATTTTGATTTGCAGCAAAACATATGTACTAACACCAATACTGCACAATGAATTTAACTCATCAATCAATAGTTTCAAATAAACATCATTTTTTGGATGTTTTAGGATTAATAAGGTCAAAAAGTTAAAGGGATCCTTCATCAACATCCTTGGAGGTAAATAGTACAGTGTTAAAAAGATAGTCCAACATGAATACTAACTACCATAAGAACAAAATGGATAGAAATATTCAGTAGAAAGACCCAATCACATGTTCTGGAATTCTAAAGAAAAAAACGGATGCAGTCGGTAAAAATGTTTCCATGAATCACTATCAGGTGGATGATTCAAGATTTTACCATTTTATATCTTGGTTTTGTGCCATTCCATCATTGACGCTATTTTTAAGTAATAAATAAAGGCTGCAACATGGATTTAAGTAGAAAATATCTCAACTGTTTTACAGGAATCAATCCAAACTTCCAAGTTTAGCTTTTTTATACCTCAGCTATACACATGTTTGACAAATATCCAATGACTCATTTTCACCATAATATAAGATGTAATCATTTTCACATGTAAGAATATTCAGATAGCTATGGACCATATTATGAAATAACCTCTTCCTCTAATATAATTTGTAAGAAATACATTTATTTCAGGTAATAGTATTTTAACAAAATAAAATATCTGATCCACATAGTTGTTCGATATTGCATTATCTGATTGAACAGACATAAATTTTCCTATAGCTTTTAATTTTCTTATCTTGAAAACAGGATATAATGCATCCTCACCAGACCTCAACAACACATAAAATTTGGATGGTACGAACTGAGGAGTTAAATCAATATCATCCTAAGTTCCTATTTGTTGAAAACATGGACCTTTAACATCATGAACTAAATTTTGAAACCATGATGGTTCCAAAATCAAGTTATTATTATCTTCTATGGAAATGTGTTCACTGAGTTAATACCAAAAAACATAATCTGGTTGAAAACCAAAACACAAGATATATCCCTCAACCTTCTCATATGTGTCAAACGTTCCTAGAGCACATTTTTTACAAGGAAACTAAATTGTGTCTTCTGAAACAATTTCTTATTTTGATGATGCAAATGATAAGAAATATTCAACACCATGAATGTATATAAGATTTAAATAAGAACAGTCTAGATTTATATGATAATTTATCCAAGAACGATCATCTAATAAGGACTATGTCAACTTCCTTGTTCCATATCTTTATACCAAATATAAAATCATTACTGTTTTTGAATAATTTGAAGTTAGAAAAACACAATAAAAAAAGAATAAAAATAATTACCACTACCCTTTAACAATTACAATTAATTATTGGCGACACAATTTCTAGTGGATTAACAGCTGCTCTTTTGTCCAATGACACATTGACATGCAAATTTCTCACACTAACATCAAAATGAAGAATCTACTCGGTGGTATGCATATCCACTCTCATATATACAAGAATGTATAAGTGTACCTCTGAACAGATTCTTCATTGTGATTTCAGTGTGATAAAGAAGAAAGTAAATAAACCGTCAGACAAAAGAGCCCCATCTTTGTTGATGAATCATCTTCTTGCAACTTTCACTACCAAAAAACATTATAACAAAAATGTGTTCCTACAAATTCATATCAAAACACGTGCATATAAGATTGGATATTCATGCGTAGAAGCATATTATTCAACAAAAATTCAGTTGGTGAGATTTGAAAGGAAGAGAGTCATAAGAAAATGGAGTGACACCAATCCAATGGAAATTGTGCCAAGTTATTAAAAAATTTACAATTAATTTTATTTATAATTATTCAAAATTATTCGTAATTATTCCAAATTTTTATTAATTATTACTATTCATTCCTAATTATTTTTAATTATTACTTATTATTACTAATTATTACTAATTATTACTAATTATTGCTATTTATTAATAATTATTACTAATTATTACTAATTATTATAATTATTACTATTAATTACACATTATTACTAATTATTAAAAATTATTACCAATTATTACCAATTATTACTAATTATTACAATTTATATCAATTTATTACTATTTATTACTAATTATTACTAATTATTATTAATTATTACTAATTATTTCTAATTATTAGTAATTATTACTAATTATTACTATTTATTAATATTTATTAATAATTATTACTATTTATTACTAATTATTACTATTTGTTACAACGTATAACTATTTTTTACTAATTATTACTAATTATTAATTTTTATTACTACTTATTCCTATTTATTGTTATTTACTACTATTTATTAATATTTATTACTATTTATTACTATTTATTACTATTTGTTAGTATTTGTTAGTATTTATTACTATTTATTTCTATTTATTACAATTTATTACAATTTATTAATATGTATTACAATTTATTACTAACTATTACTAAATATTACTAAGTATTACTAATTATTACTAATTATTACTATTTAGTACTATTTATTACTATTTATTATGATATATTACTATTTATTACGATATATTACCATTTATTACCATTCATTACCATTTATTATCATTTGTACCATTTTTTTCATTAATTTCTTTTTATTACCATATATTACCATATATTACCATTCAATGCTATTCATTACCATTTATTTCCATTTATTGCCATTTATTACAATTTATTATAATTTATTACAATTTATTATTATTTATTACAATCTATTTCTAATTATTACGAATTATTAATATTTGTTACAAATTATTACTTATTATTACTTATTATTACTATTTTTTACTATTTATTACTAATTATTACTAATTATTACCATTTATTACAAATTATTAATAATTATTAGTAATTGTTACTAGTTTTAACTATTTATTAATATTTATTACTAATTAATAATAATTTATTATTATTTATTATTATTTATTACTATTTGTTACTATTTATTACTATTTATTAAAAATTATTACTAATTATTACTAATTATTACTATTTGTTACTATTTATTACTAATTTTTTATATTTATTACTAATTATTAGTATTTATAACTATTTATTACTAATTATTTGTGTTTATTACTAATTATTAGTATTTGTTACTAAATATTAGTATTTATTACTAGTTGTAATTATTTTTTACTATTTTTCCCTAATTATTACTATTTAGTATTTATTAATATTAAGTACTGCAAATTATAATTACTAATTACTAATTACCACAAATTATTTACATACATTAATAATTATCATTAAGAATTATTAATTATTAATGATTACTAAGAATTAGTACTAATAATTTCAATTTATTGTTACAAATAAATATTGATCACAAAACAATTTAAATCTAATTTAATTACAACTAATCAATGATAATTAAAATTACTAAAAAAACGAATTAAATACAAAATTGAATAAAACATAAATATCATTAAACATGATATCTTATAATTGTATAAGGCTTCACAACATTTTCTTAAAAATAACTTACCCAAAAAAAATTCACTCTAAAATTAGAGTTTAGAGGGATAGCGAATGTAGAAATTGAGGGGAAGGATAAAAAATATGGATGTATATATAGGTTAGACTAGTTGTGAAGAGAATATTTGGGATGTGTATCCCATCACAAATACTTCTGGCCGCATTAACTACTATTGGTGGTTAAAAAAGTTAATTACGACGGGTCCCATCGAAAAAAGTGACTTTCTGACACATTTTTTGTGACGGGACAACATCCCGTCACAAATAATATTAATTGCTATCTGGTATGTGTGACGGGGGAATTCCCTAATCGCAAATAGTATTTACCGCCTCCCGGTATTTGCAACAGGAGGTGGCTCCTCGTCGCAAATTACCCTTTTTCTCAGTTTTCTGACCAAACCACGCATAACTTTTTGTGACTAGTTGATTCTCCCGTCGTAAATAACCTCTTCGATGGACTATTTGCAATGAGATTTATTTCCGTCACAAATAACCTGTCGAAAAAATTATGTTTTTTCCGTAGTGAATTGATTTATGTAACCCCATTCCTCATGATTCTATTTAGTTGAGAACTATTTTAAATCCTATATAGTGTATTTAAACCTGATATTAACTTATAATAGGATCATATTATTTTTATTAATTTCATATATTATCCTTTTATAACATCTTATTACCCATTCATTTATAACTATTCATTATTTCTATTTTGCAGTTAGTAATTTAAAAGTTTTACCATACTCATTTCTTCATTAAAGATATGGATCCTGCACATAGATTTCCATTCCATCATCTGAAAAATAATATTTTTTCCATAAATAACATTTTTATTAGATATATATTTATAATCATTATTTCATATTTATCATAGAGAATGAATCACATTTCATTTTAGAGACGGTAGGCCATATGTATGCATGAGAAAAGGAATAATTTTATTAATGGGTTAAATGGTAAGGAATTGTATTTTATATTAATTTTCAAGAATAAATACCTTGACATATATATCAACTATATTCGTTAAATTTATTCTTTTTACCTTCCACGTAAAGTGATATTGAAAAATGAATCGCATCGCTTCACTAGGCAGTAGTTCACCATACACATGAACGATGTAATCACATTATCAATGAGATGAATAATAAGTAAGTATATATGATATTATAATTCCAAATGTATAATTATATCAAAAAAAATTATATACATCATTATATCATGCTTTTAGAAGTTGTTATGTAAACCAAATTTAATTGGTTCAAGAGGTGGTAGGAAGCCATACACATGATCAACTGTTTTATTTCCCATTTATGGAGGATGTGATAGTTTTAAGCCCTTAAATTTAAATAAAAACATATCTGTATATGTAGGATACTTAGGTTATTATAATATCATGGTGTAATAATATTTGAAGTAGGTAGAAGAATAAATAAATTAAAATGGCCAGTTAAGGACGTTGCTTCTTCTTTAGATAACATCATTTGGCTTGAACCAAAATCATTCCTATGTAAGATTTATGACTAAAAAAGTGATATAAATTTTTTTTAGGTAATTAAGGAAGTAATTTTGTAGGTATTTCCTGAACAAATAGGTTTTTTAAGTGTGTAAATGAGTGGAGAGGGGTGACCTTTTATTAGTGAGGGAGAGGACCCACTTGAAATTTTTTAGAGGAAATAATTACACCCACAAGTTTCTCATTTCACAAGGATAAAAAATAAACCATTTGTGAAAATAATAATAGTAAATTTCTAATAATGATTATAAAATAATAATATTACATGTTTTTTGTCGTTATTGATCTTTTTTCTTTTTGTTTAACACTAAGTAAATATGTTTTTACCATAACTGCAAAAGATAATTTTTAATATATTCACTACTAATTATGTTCAACAATTAAGATGAACATATTATACAATAACAATTATTCTAATTCAAAATATGGAATCAATTTTTACCCAATCAACTCTTTGAAGTTGTATAAATTAATTTAAAATAAAACCCATAGAAGTGTTGAAAAACAGGTTTTCCAAAAAAATCATTCAAATGATTTAAATGTTTTTATAATATAATTCAAATGAAATTGATAATAATTACCTAACATACATAAATTGTAATACAATAGAACTAATTTTACACTAATATTAATTTAAAAAATAATTTAACTTCATAAATAACGTGAATAGATTTTTTTTCAATAAAAATTAGTATTTTTCACTATAAATAAAAAAATAAATATTTTCTGAAAATTATCAAAAACTCCCCCAAAGATTATATATATATTTTAAACATTATATTTTCAATGTTAATTTTAAAAAAATAATTTAAATTTTAAATTTCTTGTGAAAAGAGTGAATAACCCACCTATAATAAAAATAAAAATTTACATTTACATTTCTTTCTCATTCAACCGGTTCTTATTATATTTAAATTCAATAGGTAACCAATGATGTTATTTTATTAATGTGTAAAATATAATCTATGTAATTTATTTATAAATATTCATACCCTCAAAATTATTGTGTAATTTATAATGGTTATGTTCAAATAATAATATTTTAATATAGTGTTTTGTTTTGTTTAAAACTGATGCTTCGTGCATCACAAGAAAAAAATGAGATTAAATTAACATAAAAATAAATATATCATGAATATATATGTTTTTATATTGTCTTCTATGTTTGGTGTTCCATGTCATATATTCAATGGAACATTATGTCCCTCTTTTAAATTCTTTGGGTATTACATTCTATCCCTATTAAATAAATTGCATTGTTATAATTTCATATTTATATTAGAAATCAAGGGATTGAATATTTCATTGTGAAAAAAAAAATCATAAAAAGGGTTAACAAAAAATATATGTTCAATTAGGTAAGTGGTATTATGATGGTTATCTAGAGTAACTCATAACTAGGGTTTGAAGTTGGAGAACATTTGTGGGATGTGAAAATATAGACATGGAAGAAAATCATAAATAATTATTGAGTATGGTAGAGACGATGGATCAAAAGAATGTGAATGATCTTGATAAATTTTGAAACCAAAAATAAATAAATATGTGATTAATAATGTAATTCCTCAACCTAGAAACCTGGAGTTAGTGAATTATTTCATTAAATTATTTTTATTAAATGGAATCAAATCCTGAAGGACATATCCGTTAACAGTTTGGGAATGCTACATAACATACCTGATACCCATAATACAATGGGAAATAAGAAATTAAAAATCACACATAATAAAAATAAATAAACAACATCCGTGAATATTTATTCAAATATTTATTCTTCAAAACACTAGGGATGAAAATATATTAAGTGTCAGCTCAAATACCTAGTAAGGGTAAGTAAGGTGGAAGAAATATTGAATCAATAAGAATGAATTTACATGGAAAGAAAAATAAATGATACCACATTACATAAAAATAACTAGATATGGAAATTTCAATACGGAAAGGTATGAAACTAAATCTCATTCTACATATATCAATAAAATCAAAATAAAATGTATCTATAGATATATCGATGAAAAATATCATGTATAAACTAAAAATGAATCAAAATGGGGGAAATGAAAAATTATTGGATGCCATATTTCCTAGGTTCATGGTTCCTTTACCATTAAGACGTTTAACAAGAACATTTAAAACATATAAGGTAAAAGAACATCTAATATGGCCAAATGATTCGTCTCATGAGGCTAACAATGCATCAAGGGGATATGTATAACTAGGCCCAACCCATTTCATACCCGTCGAAATAATTCTTCATATATAAAATAAATATTGTGACAAGGTAAATAACCATATGGAATAAATAATACATATTTATCTATAATACCTCAGATGATGATAAGTAATAATAAGGGTTGTTAACACAAAAACATTCTTGAGTAGAATAATCTTTAAACATTCTATAGGGTCCCACATTAATTTGAAACATTAAAATCATAATCTCTATAATTTATGACATTAAATAAAACATAGAATATAATGTGAAAAATGGGATTGATGACATAATAAAAAAAAGGTTTTATATACACAAAATAAAAGTGAATTTGTTTATAATAAAAAATAAGTCTCAATGGAATGTAAATTGAGATGAGATTCCCATACCATAACCTTACATTTCTAGTGTTTTCATTATAATCCAATGTAGGGGTATTAAATATTTTAATAACTATTATCAGAACTATTATAATGATAATAATATTATATATTAAATTCTTACAGTATATTATTACCCATTTTTAACACTTTAATTATTTTAACAATTTTGGGTTTTAATTTCCTAGTTTTATTATATAGGTTTTGACTTGTTACTTTTTGTTCCTATTTCATTGATCAAGATTTCCTATTTCAATATAATTTATACTGTGACTAAATTATCTTATATTTTCATTACATATGTATGTTGATTAGTCAGTAACATTTGATGATAAGAAATGATGTGCTCCATTCATGGAGACGATATGGTGTACATATGCATAAAAACTACTTTCATTTCATTGTCATATTAAAAAATAAAAAATAAATGAAAAATAAATGATAAATATTTATATTATAATTCTAGTATCATATCTATGTTATATGTGTTACATATGATTATTAATATAATTCTTAATACATTCCATGTATAGCGTGATTGAATCACATCGATTCGAGGGGTTGTAGTCCACACTTCCTTAAAAAATGATATCGTATTAATGAAAAATGGTAATTATTAAAGGTATGTGTTATAAAAAGATTAAATAAGTATAAATACATTATAAATATCATATAAAAGATATATAAATATAGTTTACCACATAATGTTCACCATGATAGGTGCTAATGGAAAAATGAACAATCATCATTTCGTGAGGTAGTATTTCTCCATACAAAGAAACAATATATTCGTTATCTATTATATGGGGTGTCTGTATGTGTATATATAAATCATAAAATAAATAAAGCATATAATATATAGGATTTCATTTGTGTTATGTATGCATGGAATAAACATATGTCAGGGGTGGATAATGGAATTGAAACTAGAGAGCTTGAGAGAATACGTTACCTCTTAATCGGGTAACTCCTTTTGATTTGTACCAAAATGATTCTTGGATTACTTCCTGCACAAATGGAGACTTTAATTTATAAATGATGGATTTTGGGAGACTATTTGGGTACAGTTATAAAGATCCAATAGGCCTTGAGATGTATTAGGAATGGGTAAGTGCTTTTCATTTTATAGTGGAAGTGGAGTGACACTCTTGTAAATACCAAAAGGTATTAATTAATGTTGGTATACATTTCCTAAAGTACCTAAAATCGAAAAAATTCTTGATTAAATATAATTAATGGTTTATTCAAACATACACTAAGAAAAAATAGGTTCAATTTAGTAACTTGGTTCCTTACCGTGTATAATCCCCCAATTTTATCATATGGTTTTTATTAAAGAATCTAGTATTCAAATAAAATTTATATAGACATTAATAATAAAATTGTAATATTTATTAGAAAATATAAATCCATGTAGTTATTTATATGATATCTAATTTATAAAATAAAAATACCATTTTTTTGATATTATTTTTAGAACAAGTGTGTGTGACTTTCAAATACACTACTTAATTTCGGACCATGTTAACAATGGTTTTATATATAAGGGTCAATATTCTAATTTTAAAAAGATTAATTGTTCCATTAATTGGACATATTTTATATTTTTTAAAACTTAAATATATGTAATCATAATATATTGTTATTATTAATTTTAAATCATTTAATAAAATATCATTTATTGTAAAATTACATTACGGTCTATTTTGATATTATTTATTTAATTTCAATTTTAAAATAAAAAATATTAGATTTTAAATATATTAAGTTTATAGATGTGGAAAATTATATACTCTACTAAATAATATTTAATGAAAACATTTAAATCAATATACTTAAATTTTAATGTTTATAGTATCTTTTATTTTAGTTAATAATTAACTAAATAATCACTACATTGGAATTTCATCATCATTTTATGTAACTAAAAAATGTCTAAATATTATTGAAAATTATTATGATAAAAATAACCTATTCATTATTAAAAATTCTCTCCATAACTAGAAATATAATATTTTTTTCATATCCCAAAGTTTAATATATGATAATGTTAAGGAAAAATCCATTTTTGTCTTTTTTCATTACTTATCCATGTATATAGGGTACTTACATTTACTAATATCCCAATAAACCATAAAATTAGAAGAAATAGGGTATATGGTTAAACTATTGGAATCCAATTCCTATAGGACAATTGTAAAATTCATTTCTTCCTTATGATTATGGTTTAGCTCCCTATTAAGCTTAATTTTATCTTAATCACCATAATTAATTATAATCACTTTGACAAATATTTTTGGTCAAAAAATTAAGTAGATATTATTATAAAAAAAATATTATACTAATTAAAATAGTGTATGACTATAAAATTAAAAATCACAGAACTGTGAAAATTAATATTAATGCTAATGTCACAGATTTATAAAGAATGTGTGTCTTTAATATAATAACATTCAAAATATAAATAAGTTTGTATAAATAATTTAAATAACAAATAATTCAATATATCTAAATTAGAATAATATATTAATAATTGATCTATTTTTACTTCAAAAACAAATTTACAATATAATTTAACACTAATAAATATTTAAACAAAATTAGTATTTTAACTAAATTGCATTAATCATCACTATTAATCAAAAAATAAGGCTTCTTAGAAAAATCTCAAATAATCACCCTAAGACAATTTCAAAATTATGAATTCAACAATGATGTTTATTTTTATAATGATAATTAATAAAATTGTAAAATTTTATTTTTAAAATAGGTTCACAATAAAAGGTTGTAAAACTCATTCTTGTTTGTAACACAATAAAATTCATTGTTTTGTGTATAGTATGTTTAACTTTTTTATAAATCATGATGATAAAAAATTATTGAAAAAATATATTTTAATGTCATTGGGTGTTACATTCTCCCACATTAATTAAAATTCATCCGGACAATTTAAAATTTCCCTCAGTAATCAAGGGATTGATATATGAAAATAAAATATTGTTGATAAAACCACATCGTAAATTGGGTTAATATAAAATATTCATAAAAATAGATAAAGAATTTAAAATGATCCTGAAACATGGTTCCCTAGTAGGACAACATAAATGGGAAATTCAATTAATGATGTAGAAGAAAAATCTAGCAATAATGTTCACATGGAAAGTGCTGTAGAACATGGTTAAAAGAATGTTAAAAATCAAAATCCCTAAATCCCTGATGATCTAATGGGACATTTTATTTTTTCAAAACAAAGGTACTAGGACAATCATTTTGATTTCAAGATCATTTTTCCTATAGTTGAACAATTCCTTCATGCTATTAGAATATAAGTAAATATACAGACAATGGTACATTTCTATAAGAAAAATCTTATTCATTGGTCATGCATTGAACTATATCAACTTCATATCTTAGAAAAATATTAATTCTATAGTGATATAAAATATAAATCTCTAAAACTATAGTCAAATTTCAACTTAGACCATTTCATAAATGGTTAAACATTAAAAGTATTTTGATTCTCCACTTTATAAAGATGTTCACCTGATTTATAAAATGAACTTATCATTAACCTTTAATCAAAAAAATGAATCTCTAAATTTTCATATTCTAAACACGTGAATAACTAAATCTTGTATCCTCTTGAAATATATTAATAAATTTAACCACTAATTTATTTTGGACACATGAATTCTTCATTATGACTTATATAAGACACATGTTATTGAATATGTTCTATAAATCCCAACGTATTTTAAACTCAAATGATATCATTGACCAATTATTGAAAAGACCTTAATCAGTTCCACGGTAGTCAGTAATTTTACAAATCAATCATTTCTTCACCATTATCACATGATATGGAACATATTAAGGGTTTTCTTTCCCTCAATAATTTTTTTTCATAATATTTTACTCTACACTGAATAACATGTCTTGGAATATTTCAGTATATGATATCATATAATTATTGAAAAAGTAATTGTATACAATCCTTATATATTTGAAACTTTATATGAAAATAATATTATCAATGAAATATTTTTATAAAATATTTCATATATCCAAATAAGGAATAAAATTAATCATTATATTTCATTCATTCCAATATTATATGAATGACCTTGATCCCTAATCTTCATCAGATGTATATTATCTTGTTGTTTGGGGCATTGTTTTGTGTAGATACATGTCCCCTTGCACTGGTAACATTGAATATTAGTGTTTTCCTCCTTCCATATTAATTCCTTTTCCACATGGCCATTTTTTCAACAGATGTGATAATCTACTAATACTTTCAACCATTTACCATAGTGATTATTTTCATATTTTTCATCGGTTAGAAAATACATCTTTCCCTTCACCTTCATTGACTCATTCCCTATTTCATGGTGTTCAGAAGATATATTCTTCAATTTGTTTCCCTTGAATTCCAAGGATCATGATAATTTATTATCTATTTTTATGGTATATAAAACAATATCTTCCTATAATGAGAAATTCATAGAAACAAATGCCCTTTGAAAATTTATATTTAGACCTTCAAATAAATGGTCGATCTTGAACTTTGTGTTGTGTATATAATTTGTATCATACTAGGATAACATTGTAAGGGTAGATTATTAATCCAAAACACTTTCTTTTTTACTTAAACTTTAAAATAAGAAACTTTCTATTAATATCTAATTTTTTATCATTAGGAAAGTATTTATTTGAGAATTTATACTTAAAAGTTATCTATTCCATCATTTCAATTTCTTATTCCTCCCTTGTATTCTGGATGAAAGACTACCACTCGGTTGCGTCACCTTGGAGACAATAGACTTCTAGTGAAACCTTTTCCATTTTGGGGCATTCCAAGGTAGTAAAAATCTTATATATAGACATAATCCATTGCTTAAGTACAATTGGATTAGTAGTAACCCAAAACGATGGGTGCTTCTTCCACATAAGATGATACAACATTAAAAATTATCTCCATGGAATAAGATTATCCACTTAGGAATGGTTATTTTTCATATCTTGACTAAACATCCCAAATATATCCATAACCTACTCATTACTAATACCAGTTACATTGACTTCCTCAAAAGGGAAATCTACACATTGTCTTTCAGTATTGATACAATTTTTCCTTCATTGTTCCATTTATAATTAAAAGAATATAATTAATTAGATCATTGAATTATGAACATTATACAACTCTAAATATGGTATAAAATAAAACATAATTATATGAATTGTAAAATATAGAAATGTAATAATTGGTTACTCTAGGATAATCATTAATTTAAAATCCTTCATAAAGGTAGGTTTGGAAAATGTGAACTATCATATGTGAATCCCCTAGGGTGTCAAAAAGGATTGTAGTAACGGCCATTTTCATATACTAGGTTACCCCATGCTAGGCCCGAAACACCTTGTCAGAGTTTATACCCCTACACATATCTTTTCCAGAACCACATCCACTTATAGTATCTATACATGGATGTATTGTTAGGAATACTCATATATTCACTAAATTACCAAAATTATTGGATGTTCGTATATACTTATCTTCAATGATGTTCTTATGGTTGGTCTAATATAATTATTCTAAATATAGTTTCTAGGGTTTATTATTAACTTCCTAAGATACCAACTATAATGCCCCAACTCAGAAACCAAGAACTGATGCATTATTTTATTATATTGGCATGATTACAATGAATCAAATCGTAAAGGACCAATCTGTTTTGCAGTTTTATAAATCCAGATTACATTCATGATACCCTTAATAAATTTCTAAATAGTAAATACAAACATGATACATAACAAAAATAAATAAAAATATTCCTTTAAAACTTATTCAATTATTTCTTCATCATATCCTAGGGAAATTAAACATAATAAGTGTGAGATAAAATGCTCAGTAATGGTAAGTAATATAGATGAAATAATGAATTAATATGAATAAATTAACCTGAAAAGGTCAATAACTAATAACACCTGTGAATTGAAATAACTAGATAAGGAAATATAAATATGAAAATGTGAGAAACTAAAACCCATTCCATCTAAATTATTAAACTAATAATGATATGTATCCATAGATATTTCAATGAAAAAGCTCATGGATAAATATTAAAAGAATCTAAATGAAAGAAATTATGAATTATTGGATTCTATATTTCCTAGGTACATGGTTCCTTTTCCATCAAAATCATTCAAAAGATGGTTTAAAACATACCATGTAAATACCCATCTTCTTTTTCCCTATTATTTGTCTCACGAGACTACCGATGCATCAAGGGGCTATCCATAACAGGGCCCCACCAGCATCGTAGCTATCCAAAGCATTCGTCATATGTAAAATAAATAATGTTCCTTATGAAATACCCATTTTTAATAATGAATAATATTTTTTCAACAACACCTCATTGGATAATATGTAACAACAAGGGATTTTGACATTGAAATCTTCCTAAGGAGAATAATTTTATAACATTCCAGAGTGTCCCATAATAATTTAAACATTTGAATAATAATCTATATAATTTATGAAATTAAATAGAACTTATAATTTTATGATAATAATTGGATTCATTATATAACAAGAAAAAGGTAGTATATACACCAAATACAAGTTAATTGATGCATAATAACAAATATTTCTCAATGGAATTTATATTATGACAAAATTACATTTCCTTAGCATTCCATTTGTTGTGTGGTATTTATCCACATATTTATTGGTATAAAATATGTTAAAAACAAATATAATTTATATAATAATGTCTATAATATCACATATTAACTTCATTCAATATTTTATTACCTATTTGTTAAAATACATTCAATATTTTCACTATTTTGGGTGTTAATTTTCAAGTTTTATCAAGTATGTTTTCACTTGTTACTTATTATTAGTATTTACTATACAATGATTTAATCATATATAGAATTTAAACCATGACTAAATTTTCAAATAAATTCAGTACAGATGTATTTATAACAGTGCATAATATTTGGAGAGAAGAAATGAAGTGCACCATTCATGGAGACAGTTGGCCATATATACACATGAATACTGCATTCATTTCCTTATCATATTAAAAGAATGAAAAATATATAATAAAAATGATTATTATAATTATAGGATCATATATATGTTATATATGTTTCATTTTATTATTAAAATCATATTTAATATGTTCCATGTATAGTTTTAATGAATTACATCTTTTCGTGTGGGTGATAATCCACACATTCTAAAAAAATGTTATAGTATTAAGGAAAAATGAGAAGTATTAAAGGTTTGTGTTATAATAAGATTAAATAAGTGTACAATCATAATAAATTTCATATATATCCTATATAAATATAGTTTCCATCATAATGGCCAACAAGTTATGTGGTAAGGGAAAAATGAACAATCATCATTTCGTGATATAGTAGTTCACTTTTCAAAAAAATAGTATATTTGTTACCCATTTTATGGAGGTGTGTGTATGTATAGGTATAAATCCTAATATAAAAATGACCAAGAAAATTTAGGATTCTGGTGGTTTTTATAAATAATGGAATAAATATATTTGAGATGGTGGATAATGGAAATGAAACTTGAGAGTTTGAGAGAAGACGTTACCTCTTAATCGGGTAAATTTTTTTGGTTTGAAAAACAAGGCTTAATGGATTTCTTCCAGTAAATAGGGATGAATATAGGTATTGTTTAGTTATGTTGTAAGACTATTTTCTATGTGTTTGGATGATCTAATGTGGATCGAGAGGTGTGAGGAAGGGGCAGAGTGCCAGTTTTTTTAGTTTAGTGGGAGTTACACTCTTGTAAATACGATAAGGTATTCATTTATAAGAGGTCTACATAACATAAGGAGCCTAAAAAATTTAAAAATAATATATTAAATGGAAATCATGGTCTATTATAACTTCTACCAAACAAAAATATAGAATTTCATAATTTTGATCTTTTACTTCTATGATTTCCTAATTTTATCATTTTGGTTTTTAATAAATAATCTTGTATTCAAATATATTTAATTTAACCATTAAGATTGAAATGAATTGATATTTATTATAAAATATATATCCACTAATTTATTAATTTATATATAATTTATAAAATAAAAATCGCATTTTTTTGAAAATTAATTTTAAAACAAGCGCACATGACATGTTAAAACACTACTTAAACCCAAACCGTGTTTTCACAGTTTTTATTGTATATTGGTCAATTTTTTAATTTAAAAAGATCAATTGGTACATTAATAGAGATATTTAATATTTAATAACATTAAAAATCAGTTTTATGAATATATCATTTTTATTAATTATAAAAAATTTATAAAATATATTTTATTGTAACATAATATTAATGTCAATTTCGAAATTATTTATGTAAATTATATATTAAAAAAAATATTCAATGAAAATATATTCAGTTCATAAATATTTTACATGCTAAATTTATCTAAAAAATAATTAATGACAAGAATTCAATCAATATACTTCAATTTAAAAATTTATAGTATCATTTATTTTAGTTAATTATTTAGTAAATAATCACTACATAAGCATTTCAGAAGAATTTTATGTAACCAAATCATCTATAAAAAATTGATAATTTATTATGATAAAAAATAATCAATTTACAATCAGAATGGTTATGTATATCCGAAGATATGATGTATTTTACATATTTAAACGTTTTATAAATTCTAATGTTAATGAAAGTTCCATTTTTGTCCTTTTCCTTACTGAAAATTTTATATAGAAAATTTACATTTATTATTATCCCAATTATGAATAAAATTATAATTGAGAGGTTATATGGTCTAATTAATGGCATTTAATGGATTTTGGACAAGTTTCCATGTCTTTTGGGTCTTTATGAATAAGGTTTAGTCCTTTATTAAACTTAATATTACCTTAATCCCTATAATTATTTTAAATCATATTCATTAGTATTTTTGGTCAAAATATTATTTGATCTTATTAGAAAAAAATATTATACTGATTTCAACCATGTATGTACATTTTTCAAAATTCAAATCATAGAAGAGGAAAAATTATGATTGAAGAAAATCCTGCAGACATGGCAAGAATGAAGGTTTTAAAGTAATAATATTCAAAAGTCCAATATGTTTGTTTTATCTAATGTAAATATGAATATGATTTCACTGACCTACACCAGATTAATAAATTCACATTTGAATTATTTTTTCTTTAAAAATGAAAGAAAATATAATTTAACACTAATCATTATTTGACCAAAAAATGATGTTTTAAATAAATTGCATTAATTTTTACTATTGATCAACAAATTAAATTTCTCTTAAAAATAACAAAAAATCACCCTAATTTAATTTCCACATACTTAATTCAAATATTATGTTTATATTTAAATATAAATTCCTTACATTGTAAAAATTTAGTTTTAAAATATTTTTTCCATTAAAAGGTAGTAAAACTCAGTTTTGGTTTAACTCAAGATAAATTAGGGTTGTGTGTATAATAAGTTTAAATTTGAGTATAAATAATTCTAACAAAAATATAGTTTATTATAAAAGAAAAATAATGTACCTTATTAGGGAGTTTCAATTGAAAAAAGAACTTATTAATCAGATTTGAATATAATAAGATGAAATTTGTGTTTCATGTTTCTTTCCCTTAAGTTGATGTATTATTTTACAAATAAGATTGAGAAAATAAGTGAATAAACATACATGATGACTTTTTAAAAAATAACAAATATGTCCTTTCATTGTGATTTGACCAATTTCCACATCATCTCATACTTTAAGGAAGGAATATCCAATATGATTTTTTATATATGAAGCACTAAAATAAACATTTATCAAATCCTAAGATATGTCAAAGAAAAATGAGTTATTACACCTATCTATATTAAAACCAAAATGGTTTTCACAAGTTAAGGTAAAAACCAAAATTAATATGAAACTATTAATCTCCCAAATTCAGCAATGAAACCAATGATTTATCATAGATCATTCCTTAAATAAATAACCCCACATCCCTATAAACATTAATGATATGAACGTAAATTATGGTTTCAACATATTTGGTTATATTGTACCCCTTTAACATACTTATCCAAAAATATAACATAAATATTAAAAAAACATTTTTGTTAATCATAATACATATATATAATTCAAATTAAAAACACATATCTCAAAACATCATTATTCACCCCAAATAAAATAACATTATCCTATAATATATTTCACAAGATAAACATAATATTTAAAAGTTAAACAATATAAGTAAATACATTGTTATACTGACCATTATGGAACATAGGCTAGTAGTAGGTTCAAAACCAATATTTCCCTTTATGGGTTCAAGACCTGCTGCCTTGCCATATGTGATGGGTTGTCACATGAAATATAGAATGTAAATTTTAAAAAGTATGTGAAGAAATTATTAGACAATAATTTTCATAATTTAACATTATCCTTCAATTTTACCATAAATATGATGATCATCACAAAAAAATAACAACAATCATCCAATCACTTTTTTAGAAACTAAGGTTTTATATATAGCTCACTCTTATCCATGAAATCATCTAATTAACTCAACATCATGTATATCGTTATGTATATATTATCCCCCATTATTTATTTTTCTATTGAAAATCACCATCACAATAAATCACATTTCTAGGTATTTCATTGTATATTTATAAATATTTAATGAAAATATTATATATTAAAATACTTATATATATAAATCATTCTTTATATAATTTTTAAATTCCAGTACATAATCATTTCAATCATTCCACTTCATTCTTAAACCATTAACAATAACTAAAGATATTATTTCTTAATTAATCCATACATTAAATTTCATTTCAAGTATCATAAACATCAAAAGAAAATCTTTTAACCATAGATCCTTTTTGACTGTATTCTTTATATTTCCCATTAGGCCATCTATTTTCACAATTACCATTATTTCCACATTTTAAACCTTAAACGATTGAGAATACCTAAGGGAAATCAGTATTCTAATCCATTTTGTGAATAAAAATATTCATTTTTTGTCCATTTTTTAATAACATTATTCCATTATGATTAAAACATATAACATCTTCATGTTCAATTGAGACATTCCCTTGAGTGCTTCTTCCCACATTATCAATACATTGGAAACTGACTCATCATTCCTCCATGGTCCCCACTACCTCAACGCAGAGTGAACCTTATCACAATCTTCTTCATTCAGTTCGAGATATGCTTATGGTCTAAATTGATAATCATATATCATAATATATTTTTAAGAATAACCACAATATCCTTGACTAAATTCACTATTATATTTAGTTTCTCATCAATATATGATCTATCACACTCAATGTTACCCTATTTTATTCATGTTCCCTCCATAACCTAAAACAAAAATGCATACTATGGAAAACAATATTAATAGTGGGAAATATCATTATCATTTAAATTTATTTATAATATATAAAAATCATGACTCCTTTATATCAAAATTAGAAACCTTAGATTTATTCTCGCTCATCTATGGTCGTAATTAATTCAAATCATTCATGATATTTAATATTTTGTTTTTGAATATCCAAATAATATACCTAAAGATTGTAAAACTAGGTGTACAGTAAGGCACATTATCTTGTACTAGGTAATACTCTGGTTAATCCAAAAAATCCTTTTTCATAGTTATTACAATGAGGTATATTTGTTTAATGAATAACATCCACTTGTATTATCTAATAAATAATTCAATTATGGGGAAATAATTCGTTGTATAATTTACCAAGAATGAAAGATATTTTTATATTCATAGTCTTATCCTTATACTCTTCCATGGGGGTCCCACTAATTACTTATCATCCTAATTCTAATGGGTAACTAAACCTTTCCTCTAGTTCCCAATTTTTTGAATTATTCATTTTAAAAAAATTATTACATGATTATTAAACATAATATCATTAATTTAAAATAATATTTTAAAGTCAATTTTATATGGATGGATAGGTTCTTAAAACATAAAATATGGAATTTATATTTCCTTAATGAGATCTTAAAATAACATCATGCACATAAATATGTATGGGACAACCGAAGTATTATATAATGAAATGATCGCGCTAAAAATAACAATATTGTAATAAACCTATTAAGGAAACATTACATTTGAGTCAAATGTATTACATGATATCATAAAATAAAAGGATCATGAGTACTTTCATGGAATCTTATCATAAATAACATTAAAATTTAAGATCATGGAATCATATATAATTTTGTCAAAATGTGACATGTGACATAATATTATGTTATTCCTTTGTTTCATGACATCATCACATGATTGAAAGAGTTCAAGAATAGATTTGGTTTACTCCCTAATCTAATACATGACATCTCATGAGACTAAAGAGTTACCCAATGCATTAGTTCACTATATGGTTGCATCCATTATAACATGTTCATGATCTATGAGTTATATATTAGAAAAATCAATCATAATCCATTACATTAGATTTTACAATAGAAAGAAAATTGGATTCATAATATTGTTTACTCAAAAAAATTCAAAATGAATAAATTTGAGAAATTATTATAGGGATATTTCATCAAAATTTTTTTCTTCTAAAAATCCAAAAGGTTTAGAATTATATTAAGTAATCATTGTAATTTATTTTTCAAAACATTTTTATAAAACAAGAATTTAGAAGATGAGTCAATTTATGGTGGATTTTATTAAAATTAATTTTTAAATATTTTTAAGTAAGAATGGTTGGGAAATGGTAATATTAAAAAAATATAATGAATAACTATATTAAATAAAAATTAATTTTTTCTATTAGACAATTATAAAATTATTTCCATTAATGTAAATTCTAACACAAGCAATCTCGATTAAAATGTTTTTGAAACATAAATCCTTAATAATTTTGTAATATTTGAAGAATAAAATCCCATGAATAAATTATATGAATTGTATGTTAAAATATAATTATGTGTGAAGGTTTAATTATATTGTATGTAAATGGGTAGTATATAGACCATTGAATAAAATTAGGTGCATTAGATAACATGTGTGTTAGTGATGGTACTTTGAGATGAAACCCTTACAAAGTTCCTATCATAAAAGTGAGCACTAGTAAATGGGATAATTTTATGTATAAATGAATATACAAAAATTAATAGCTTAAATATAAACTAAATCAATAAAATATAATTTTATAAATATTTTTTTCTTAGTATAATTTGTCATGTGAAGTAATAGTATAACCCAATGAGTGGAAATTGAGTTTAAAAAACCATACCTCAAGCTTCCCTTTAGTTGATTATTATTTAACATCACATTAGTGGTTTTAAAAATAATATTAACATAAAATTGAATCATATTATTATTTATAATAACATATATGGTCATTTGTAACATGTTATTACCCATTCGTTAATAACTATTCATTATCACTATTGTTTCACGTGTTATTTCCTTGTTTTCTTATGCTCGTTTCATCCTAAATGCTAAAAATCTTGAACATGGGATATATTTAAATTATCTCTATATTTATAGGATTTTTATAAATATAATTTTTTTCATTTGATAAATATTTATAATCTTTATTTAATTTTGAACATAGATAATGAATCACATCATTTCGTGGAGTTGGTAGGTCGTACATACCCACAAGAGACATTTTAATTTATTTAATGGGTGAAAGGGTAATGTAGTGTATTATATATTAATTTTACAAAATAAATATCTTATAATATATAATATATATGTTAATTAATTTTATCCTTTTTACCTTCTTTGTAAATCATTATTGAAAAACAAATTACATCGCTTTGTCAGTCAGAAATCCACCGTACACAGGAACACCATTATCAAAATCACTACAGAATAGAAAGTAAGAATTTATATATGATTTTATAATTTTAAAAGTATAATAATATCATAAAAATTATATATAAACATTATATACATCATTATTTCCATTCTTTAGAAGTGGCGATGGATAATGATTTATCTGGGTTCACGAGGCCGTTGTCCTCCATACACACGATCAATGGTTTTAAAAACCATTTGACAGAGGATGAAGTGGTTGTGGATAATGAAAATAAGATAAAAAAATATCATTATATGGATGATAAATAGGTTATTATTTAATCATGCTTTATTAATATTTCATGGAGGTGGAAGAAGAAATAAAATAAAATTCTTGGTTAAATATGTTAACTCTTCTTCTGATGACACATTATGGTTTGCAACAAAATAATCTATATGTTAGATTTATAAAAAAAATGGATTATTTGATTAGGGGAAGAAATTATTTATTTTATTTGGGTATTTATGGGCCTATCCAATGGGTATTGGAAGTGTGAAATGGAGAGGATAGGGGTGGCCTTTTATAATTGGGGGAGAGGACACCCTTGAAACTTTGAAAAGATAGAATTACAACCTCATGTTTCTCTTGATAAAGGGCTCCCAAATAGAAAAAATTATAACGTTATAAGATATAAATTTTAAATATGACCAAAAAATAATAATTATACATGTTTTCTTTCATTTTTAAACCTTATCTTTTTCATTTAATTCATAGAAAAATCGTTTTAAAATTAACCACATTAAATAAAATTTAATATGTTCGTTATTAATTATTGTGAAAACATATATAAAAATTATTAGATAAAATAAATTATGATGATTAAAAATATTTATTCCATTTTACATATTATAATCTCATATGAGTAAGTTTATAATTATAGATTAAACAAATATATTTGTGGGAAAAAAATTTCTAAAGAAAAACATAAACGCGGTTAAAAAAATTATTATATAATTGAAGATGAAATTTATTAAAAATAAATAAATTGGTTAAATTATAAAATTATTGAACTTTTTTTACTTTATAACCAAATTGAAATATAATTTACCTTTTCAAATAATTTAAATGAAAGTGTATTTTCAATAAAAATTAGTATTTAACATTATTAATAAAAAATTAACCGTTTTTAAATTGTAAAAAATTTACTGAAAGATAGTTTTAACATTTATATTTCTTAATTAAGGTTTTTATTTGAAAAATAAAATTTATAAATGTGATAAAAATTGATTTTATACTATGTGTACAAGGAATGGATAATCCTTATTTGAGAAAAATATATTTTTTTCAGAAAACATTTCATTCTATTTCAAATATTTATTATTTTATTTCAAATAAATTGACAACTAATGAATTACATTCTTACATGTGTCAAAATTATGTTTCATAATTTAGTTATTCCCGTTAATACATTGTAATTTAATGTCTAGGTTATGATGTTCATGTTGAAATAATAGTATTTTAATAGATTATTGTATTTCATTTAAACTCTGTGTTCTTTCATTTCAAGATATCTAAGAGTTTAAATTTATTTAATGTCAAATATATTAAAATTTATTAGGGTTTTAAATTTTCATCAAATATTTTTTGTTTCATTTCATTTACATTGTGGAATATAATCGTCTTCTTTTAAAATATCCTAGTGTTACCAAATTCATATATATTCCAAAGAGTAAGTAGGAGCATGGAGATCACTTTATGTATGTATTGAATACCATAAAAACGGAGAATATATATGTAAAATTCAATGATTGTGATATATGGATATAAAAAGATTAATTCTTTGGTCAAATAATATCTTGCAAGGGTATATCTTTAGATTTAATAGAGAAGAATGTTATGGACCAATGAACCAGTCCAACCATATAGGTCAAGATCCATAGTATTCTGGGATTTACTAGATATTATAAATGATTTTTAATGATTTTATCATAGTTATATAATCTACTATCCAACATTAAATTTAATGGAGAGAAGTTCCTATAGACAAATTAATGAGCGGAAAATTAGAAAGAGTTGAAAATATGGTTGGTCAGAACACCTATACTAACACAACCCTAAAGCGGAGAAAGATTTGTAATCTATAGTGATTTATCATTGCGTTTAATGATATTATTACTCATTTATAATGATATTATTATAGATTGTGCCTCAATACAATAATTTTTTTATAAAAAACATTACACTTAATTTTGGATTGAAATGGTAATTTTTTCTTCGAAAATATGGAGACATTATATTTATGGTGAAAAATGTGATATATATATTGATCATAATATTTATACATATAAATACATATATATATATATATATATATATCCACATATAAACATTTTAATATAAACCAATGGTGGAGGTTTTATTTTTTTAATGATTTTTACTACTCAATATAGGACCACTTGAGAATGCCGAATAAAGTGACTTGTTCTTTATGTTAGAAAGATCATGATAATTTTTCAATGACGAATAATTAAATGGATATAATAATTATGTAATTTTAGAATATATAACTTTAAATAATGAGTAAATGGGTTATATAACTTATTTCTCAAATGAACAATCAACCATCCATCCGTGTGAGGATTAATGAGATGCAGAAGAAGGATATGAGAAGATGGTGAAAAATGTTCCTAAGTTAAAAAAATGATTATAATGGAAGGAACAGGATTATAAATCATGTATTTATCCCATTTATAAATAACATAACTATTGACTAGTTTTATGAATATCATAGTTCATCACTCTATATTTACCCGGGATGTACAATGATGCATAGAGATATGAAAGTGAATTTCTGGTGGGATAACATGAAAAGGGATATAATAGGGATTTTATCTTGATTCCTATTATTTCTATAAGTTATGGATGAGAGAAATAATATTATGGTGATGTTATATCCATTACGTTGGTGTGAATGGAAATGGGAATACATTACCATGGATTTTTTCATTGGGATACAAAATATTTCTAATTAAAATAATGATATTTTCATTGTAATTGATCTCTTTATAAGTTTATTATATTTAATTTAAATATAAGAGGATTTATATATTGAATATTTTTATAGGATATAAATAGAGAAACTGGATATATTACATGTGGTACCACATCATATATTTTGTTATGAGTATATGAAGATTACATTGTTGTTCTTGATAACAATTCAGCCGGAATGTACTAAAGAGCTAAAATTCAACATTTAATACCATCATTAGAAATACTGTTTTTATTATAGAACTATTAAAAACCTAGATTATTTATTGATATATTATTATATTTATTTTAATGGTGGTTGGTATAAATAACTTCCATTGGTGGAAATTTATTTCAACTATTTCTTTCACTTGAGAATTCAGAGGGATCCTTATAAATCCCTATATAGAAGGAAGATTAAAACACCAATGTGGTAGGATAATGATTAAGAATAAATCTATTGGGAGTTGCAACAAATGATAAAATGTTAGATAAGTTTAGATCTATTCATAAGTTCATCGGAGTGGCTAATAGTAGATAGAAAAGATATGTTGGTAGTATTTTAAATGATATAGAGTTAAATATTAGTGAAAACGTATTCATATAAATATTTAATTGAAATATTCTTATGAAATTTTGAATCATAGGAAAATATATTCCAAGATATATATTTCTATATCAAGATATTGAACATATCAGGACTATTTATGATAACTTATATATTCCAATGAATTTCTCTCATGTTCATATTGTCTTCCATTTATCTCTCACGATGAAGAACATACATATCCCTTCAAATATACTAAACTGAATTTTGGAACCACTAGAACATTATATTTCTTATTATTATAAACTAGTATAAATATTAGATAATGGAGATAAAGTGTTGGATACTATGACTACACACCCGATTAAAGAACATTGGGAGAATCATAAATTTGAGGATACAACACGGGAACTTGAGGTTGTGATAAGGAAAATTCATCCTAAACTATTTGTATCAGATTAACGGAATTTTTAGAGAAAAATTATTATATTTTTTTAAAATATAAAAACAGGATATTTTTTCATATACTACTCAATAAATAAATTTTGTTTCTTTGATTTCCATCTTTCCATGTAACACCATGTGTAAATGACACATGATATACTATTTAATTATTATTATTCAATTGGATAGTTATCACCTAACAAATAAATTAGATGGTTATAAATATTAATATATAAATGATAATGAATTATTGTTTAGATGGGTTTAAAATGAATTTTTTAACATTCAATTAGAAATTAAAATAAAACAACTTAAAGTTAAAAGAGTCACTTACAATGAAACTTATTATTTTTATATATGTGATGTGTTCTTATAATAAAAAATTAAATAATTAGTATTTATTAATGTTTTTAAATTAATTTAATGATTATATATTTAATAAAATAATTTTGAATATATTTAATTATGATTATTACTAAGATAATTGGAATAATTTCATTTTAATCTTTAAAAATATATTTGTTCAAAAATATAGTTATTTCATTTCACGTGTGGATATTATAATTAATTTAAAAAAATTAAGAAAATATATTATATTAAAATGATATATATTTTTATAATATCATACAAAATTATCTCATGGTGAAATTTTGGGATTTTTTAAAATGATTAATTTTTAGTAAATAGTGATAAAATATTCATTTTATATAAAACCATCTTTTTGATTCAAGTATTTACCAAGTTTCATTTTTTTATTAATTTTTATTCAAATTAAAATCATTTATTTTAATTATAAAATCCAATTAATTTCATTTCAATAAGTAATATGATTAATTTTTGAATAAGAATATTTATATAATTAGAAACTCAATATTCTCCTAAACCATTTTTCGTCATTTCTTATAGGTTTATCATAAAATGAATTTATTACAATTATAAAAATATAATTTAATAAAATAGATTCAGTTTTTTATTTATGATAATTAAAAATATATAATATGGTAGAATTGATTTTTTCTCATTATTAATTATAATGGAAGTAAAAAAATTCATTAATACAGTAAATGTTAAATTAAGTCAATAATGAATTAAACTAAATATATAAGGGTTAAAATGACATAATTTCTATTTAATAAATAGTATTTTACGGTAATATTTACACCCTATAATGTATAATATAATTTTTGGAGTCATTTGGGATCTATTTTTCTTGAGTAATACATTAATAGATTTTAATATTTTAAAAAATTACAAGTGTGTCATCTCATTCCCTTATAAAAGGACACAAACTATCCATTCATCATCAAACATAAATATTCTTTTTCCTAATATAATAACAACCCAAAAATGTTGTTAACAACCCTATACACATCCTTACAATCCTAAATTTATCATTATACCATCGTTTTGAGGACTATGGTGTAACATAAATAATGTTTTTCAACGAAGAGGTGTAACACTTAACTAAGTGCTTTCAATTATATTTATTCTTCAACATTTAAATACTATTTGAATCCATAATAACATGATAAATATAGTATCAATTATATAATTATATTTTATTATGGTTATTACATAAACGTTATTCACCTCTGTCTCCATTAAATGGGAAACAAAAACTTCATTCAGGCGTGTGTGAAAACTTCGACACCACAAAGTGTTGTATTTATTTTTTCATCAAGATCATTCATGGTCAGATATTATGATATATAATATATATATATTAAATAATTATGGTAATATAACTAAATAATCTTATCTATATTATAATCTTTTCATTAGTTTGGAAATGAAAACATCACTCATGTGTGATTGTGCACTACCTCCTAAATGATGCGATGCATTTTTCTTCATTTCTGATTTATATATATGGAAATATAGATAAATTTAATTAATATATTATATATTTAAAATATAATAATGACTATATAAATTTGAATTATTATTCACCTTTATTTCATTCCACCCATTTAAAATTTTAAATAACACTTGCAGATATGTACAAATTATATTCTCTACAATGTGATGTAATACATTATTAATCATTGATTTAGATGAATTCTAATAATAGTTTATATGATGAATAAATAATACTATTATTTCATTATTACAAATATTTTATATACTAAACCATTACCATTGTGTTATTACCAATTTAATCGAAACAAAACATACATGGAAGACAAAGTTGTTTTAACCTTCATGTCAAATTTAAGGAACAATTTAAAATAAAATGATGAATATAATTTATAAGGGAATAATAGATATTAATTTATGAATGATTATGGTTTAATAATATATTAATAATAAACATATATTTAGTTAATTGGATTATTTAATTAATATGAAGCAATAAGAGACTTCAGTTAATAGATTTATGTTACAATCTCACTTCTTTTCAGGATTGTATATGCTAAATTATATTTTAGATAAATAATATAGATCTTTTCCTTTAAACCCAATATATATCAATATACTCAATTAATTATTGTAATTTTTATGTAATATTAATATTTTCATCTATTTGATACTTAAAATTATCAATAAAATGTTATTTTCGAAAACTCAACATTATTTTATCATTGGTCATGAAAATTTTTCTTTTAAATCTAATTTTTAGTAAAAATATTTTTAATAATGTTTGTAATATTCACCAATTATTGACTATAGTAATTTTTACCCATTATGAATTTATATTAATAAGTTTTTAAAATAATATTCCTATTTTTTTGGAATGATGTACTTTTTTTGAAATTTGTGAATATAATCATTGTTTTAATGTATACCTTAGTGATTTATTTTCCCACATTAATTACAACTCTTTTATTTCAATATTAGTTAACAATTTTCCGAGATTTTTTTAGGTGTGTTATTCCTAATATTCTGAATAATTATAGAAATCAAAGAAATTATTTCTAAATGATAAGGGTATATTCCTTAAGAAAATTTTCATTTATCTTTTATAAATGATTTAAACTATGAAAAAAATCCTTTGATGTTTTTTATTCTTCACCGAGGACTTGATGTAATGAAAACATTATTATTATTTTTCTGAATGGTTATTGATATTGATGATGAAATACTGATGAAATCCATATTCTTCTCAATTGGTTAAGCTAAGATGAAAGGATAAATGATTTTAGAAGCTTATGTACAACATATTATTTGATTAGGATTATGTGATAGTTAGGTCAGTTATATCCCTCCATTAAATTTTTTAATGTGATATAGATATCTAATGAGATGATGATAAGTATATATATATATTTGTATAACAATGTTCATGTTTTATGTGTGGGTCTTATTACTTCCATCAATGCCAAAATTATTATTCCTGAAAATTATTTTAAATGAATAGTATCACAATTTGACATGTGATAATGATTGATTCTATCTATTATTAGAAGGAAATGCATGGAAATTATTTAAAATAGTAATGTTTATATGATTATGATTTATTGTGATTATGATACCACATTAATATGTAATGTACCTTGAATGAATATTAGTAACTTATCACGCTTATTAATCAAGCTTCTAGATGTGACTAATTATGGAGATTCTGATTTATGATTTATTGGATTGTAAATTTTATGTTGAGAAATTCACATTATTATGTCATCAAATGGTTATGATCATTTTAAAGCCTTAGGATTGATATCTCTTTTTTATTCCCATACTGAGCATCATAACTCATAAATTATTATGTTTTCTTTCACTAAGTTTGACGGAGGGTGCATATATGCCTAAAATGGAAATAATGTGAACATATTTATGAGGGATTTGGAAGATCTTCAATGAAATTATCTGATTATGTATCTAGTCTCCAAAGTCATTAAGACTTTATGTCTATTGAGCATGTATAATTATATCATATACTGAATAATAATTTATCATTATATTTTATTTGTGCGTGTTATTATTTGTTCAGATTATTTTACGTGACATATATATATTTTTATGGGGAATATTTTTAGAATTTTTTTTAAACTATCAATAATATTTTTTATGGTAGTTCTAATTTTTTAAAACAATGTGTTTAGTTTAATAACAATTATGAAAAATATAGATGAGAGTGAATTTAGCACCAAACCATTAGAAAGAAATTATTAATTCAGGGTTGTGTATGTAGAAGGTAATTGTAGGGAAGATCCATATGGTAATTTTTCAAATAAAATTTTTATTATAGTTATATGTGAAATGATTGACCTATGTATATAAGTTTCTTATATAGAGAAATGTGTTCCATGATTGTTAATAGATTCATTATAACCCAAAAAACAAATATCTGATTCTTGACTTATTATTTTATACATATGATTAACATGATCATGTGTTTTATTTTAGAATTAATTTTTATAGTGAATTGAATTTTTGGTGTCGACATTGTAACACACCTTTTTTGGGAATAATTTAAGTGAGTTATTTAATATAACCACAATAGTGAATTTGAAGTGAAATTTTTCTTCATTGATTCGGTTTTTCTAATTTAAACTTTCATGGAGGTAGGGGTGTTATTAAATTAACAACTAAAAAGATTTTAGTTTTTGTGTTTTTAGGGATATGCAAAAAACACTAAATGCATATATTTTGTTATTTAATAATTTCAATCATTTTTGGATGTTCATTTTAAAAATTGATTTCCCCCTTTGAAATTATCCTCCCCATTAACTCCCCCATTTCACATATTTTTTATATATTTTCACATAATACAAGGTACCATATTGTTTCATTACACTATATTATTCATTTTTAATTTATAATTTGATTATCGCTTCATCATTATTCTTCCTATTCATCCATGTTCTTGATTTTCATTTGGATGATCTAATAATTTATCATTTTATTGTGAGGGATATAAAAAAATATTGCAATAATGATTCCATAAAATCAATAAAAAAAATTTCATTTCTATAAAGGTTTCCAACAAATATTTTTTATATAATGGACTAACAGTGTTTATTATAAATTCTATTTAGTTTCCATTGCTTTAAGACAATTTTAAACATTTTTTTAAAATTAAATTTTGAAATTTTCCCATATGTATTATTATATGGGTTTTCTATTACTCAGGTTAAGTAGTGATGTTATTATAAATATGACTATGATTGGTGGACTATATTTGACATTATTTTTTTGATATATCATGATGAAATACAACTCAGAGTTAGTTATAAAATGTAATATAATGTTATTATTCTTAATATCAAGAATTATGAAAGTTAATGATAGATATTTACTCTTATTTCATCATATTAGTATATATGAAATACAAAGAAAACCAATCTATCAAAATAACCCATATATTACCATATATTTAAGTTCAGATTGTTCATTTGATGACATGGAAGTTTATTGGGAATTGTTGGTCCCCATTATGGTTTGGTGTGGCATTATAATTTTTTCAATGGTATAGTTATATGTATATGTTGGTTTAATAATATAAATTAATTAATATTTTTATCATTAATTTATTTATAGTTTCCACTATATATCATGGTTTTAATTTGTTTTACATTTTGTATTTATTTTATTATAATATTACTCATTTACTAATTGGAATTAAAATTATTTATTATTGAATAAAAAAGGATTCTACATAATTATAATAAAAATTTTCTTATAATTTTAAAAATCTAATATTATATTTTCCTTCATAAAATATTATATGAATATTAAATTTTTTATAATGGTAAATGAAATTTCATTTTAATATAAGTTATTATTGGTTGACCTTGGGTTTTAATTTACATTTTATATATTGTCTGGTTTCCTTTACAAGGTTATATTGAGGTTTTTTGATGTAATTATCAATTCATGACATGTGGGTTTGATGATTTTTTAATACTATTTATCAAAGAATGATTATAAATTTGTTTATATGGCCTATTTATTAACATATTAAATGAGGTATTTAACAGATTAGGCTAATCATAAGAATGGAAATCATCTGCTAAGGTTTGGTGGAAAATTATTAATTTTTTCTAAATTTTGGTTTTATTTTTATTTTGGTACCATATGTTTTAGGATGTTTGTTAAATGAGTTTCTTCACTAAATTTTGAAAACTACTGCTTTTATGAGTATTATAAACATATTACAAGATAGATTACATATTAGAAAACTATTCCCCATAGAGTTATTAAGGACATATTTTGAGTACATGAATAACTGCTGCTAACTGGTGATCATGGATAGAGTAGTTCTTATCATGAATATGTAATTGGTGAGAGTTGTAGGCCACTAATCATTTAACCTACAACAAAACACACCCTAAATGCATTCCATATGCAAAAAATAACATCATAACGTGATCTTAGTTTCAGATTAATCAATTATAGAAATGAAGTCCACCCCTCTTCAGTTCCTCAGTAGATCCTTGAATATTGTTATTCCACTCAAAATTTACACCCTTATGGCTTAAATCCATCATTATAGAAGTGATTTTGAAGAAATCCTAAAAAATCCACTTATAACGAACAACATACCCCAAAAAACATCAAATATAAATAACATTTTTTGGATGCTCCTAGTACATAACCACCTATATGTTTTTAGGTACCATTAATATGCCTCTCTCAGATATATTATTCCCTAGAAATTTTAATTCCTAAAGACAAAATTCATATTCAGATAGAATACCATATATAATATGTTCCCTCAAGGTTCTAATTGTGACATCCAAATTGTCCATAAGCTCCTACTCCTATAGGGTGTAAACCAAAATATTATATATTAACACAAGAACAAAAGAGTCCAAGAACCAATGAAATAACGTGTTCATAAAAACTATAAATATCATAGGATAATAAATCAAACTACAAGGAAAAACTAGAGTCCCAAAATAGACATACTATCTTTTAAATACTATATTATGTATATCCTCTTAATAGGAACTCAACTAGTGGTACCTTGAATGAAGGAAAATATTTGAAATCCAATGAGCACCTCTATAATGATCAATGAGATAATTAATCTTGGAAAATTGATATTTGTTCTTGTCTATCACATGATTTAGCTTTTGATAACCCAGATAAAGTATAAGGTACCCATACTAATTATTATAAAATAGGATAGGTGAATTACATAGTGACATTCAAGGATAAATAAATCCCTTATCCTTTAGGTCCTCAAGATAAACCTTAATTTCTACAAACTCAACTAGTTCTCTATGATTAGATGGAATAGAAATGGTAATAGTACCAGTTTGAAGGTCAGAGAGAACATGACCGCTCATTGTGGTGGTAAACTAAAACAATCATCTGAAAATACCATAGCGTTTTCACACACTGCATAAGAAGTGGAATACTCAACCAAGGATCAATAGCATCTAAGAGAATATTCGATAACTGATATGATATCCCCATAACTAATGGAATATCACGAACTTCTCTCCCAATACTAGGATCCCACATGAAATAATGTCCATGAGTGACTCTATAGGGAGATAAAAACTGAACTCAGTGATGATAAGAATTTGTCTAGGAATTAAAAGTAGTCACCCAATCCATGAAAACAATTTGGTCCATGGTATCAAAATCAAGAATAAAGAAATCTCACTCTGATTCAAGGTTGGATATCATCACTCAATAGGATGGACACATGAATATTTTTTAAGACCAATTTTAAAATGGTCTAGAAATATAATATACTAATGGAATAAGCATTGAATATAATTCTAACATGTTAACTAAATTTTAATATTTAAATGAATAATTTTCACCTATATCCATAGATGGTAGCACTATAATATATTAAATAAACAAAATAACTCTAACAGTTTTTTGACATAGATCATATTCCTATGGTGAGTAGTAAACTACATAAATAAAACTAATATCAACTTCTCCAGAAGATATTTAGCCATATAAACATTACCCTTAGACTGAGGATATGACCCACCACTACTGAATGCTATAGAATGAACCGATGAAAACTTTGATAGTGTAGATCTTACCTTACTTGGGAAATCATTTAAAAAAATTTCCATTGATGGACATATTGTCCATAGTTATTAAAATAAGTTGGAACATGTATATAATTAGGATTGGTATAAATAGTCCTTTCAAAATAATAGAAAAAAACATTCTACTATATGGAAGAATCCAATAAACCTAATCCTAAATAAAAGTATATTCCTTCTCACTTCCTTTTATGGAAAGAAGATATAACCTGGCTGATAACTGTAATGGACCAGACCTCTTTAGCCCATTCCTTTGTTAAAAAGTGGGTCATGAATTGTTCTGGAGGGTAAAATGGAATTTTCCCACACTTTTTAGAATTTTATAAGTACACTCCATGTAGTGGGAGTACACGCCATGTACCCCCTCTCTGGGTATACCCCGTATTGAAGGTTGTGTCCTTGACATGGGAAATAAATGGGTGCACTCCATGTATCACATACTACACGTCGTGTAGTCCCTCCCCGCGTACGCGTTACCTTCAAACCTTTTGTTGACTAGTCAACGACCATGTGTCGTGTTGAAGTTGTGTCCTTGCGGTGTGAAATAAATGAGTACATGCCGTGTAGTTAATAGTACACGCTGTGTAGTGTCTCCCCGCGTATGAGTTACCTTCAAACAGTGTGTTAACTAGTCAACGGCCGCGTTCCGCATTGAAGGCCGTGTTGGAAGCCGCGTGGTGACCGTGTGAAATGGCCGAGTACACACCATGTACCATAAAGTACACACTGTTTACTTTTGTTTTTCTCACATATAAAAGGAGGTGTCCCCTACTCCTTTTCAACTCAATCCTCTCCTCCCCTTTCACTCGAGTAGAGCTCTCCCAGGAGACTCGATGGCTCCTTTCATCCATAACTACTTTCTCTGTGCTCTGATTTACGATCAGTTAGCGGCCACAGGATTGTAACGATGAGGCGGAACTTCTGATCTTGGATCTGTTGTCTTCCCACTAGCCTTTCCTTCCTAGCTTCCACCTGAGTAGATTTTACTGGGTTTTTCCAGAAGCGACAGAGCCCAACGGACGTCTTCTAAAGTTGATCCAGGGGAGCATTGTGATCAGCACCTGTTGAGGTAGGGGTCTTACCATCGTCTCTCTAAATTGTGCATCATGCGGGGTGGGTGCACTCTTGTTTACGTGAAACACATTTTAACCTGTTTAATAAAGATAATAAATAGCTTATATAATGGGGATGGGAAGTTTGTGAATGATGTTACATTATTTTATATCCTATGATATTATGTTGTGAATTGAATAGGCTTATGCCGACTAAAAATCACGGTCGCTGGGGGCCTCTGGTTTCGCAATTAAATGTTGCCAAATCTTTCTAGACCATTTAAGGATTGAAACATCATGGAATGTGTAAATTGGTTAATCAAATAAAGTTGGCATATTAAATGAAAATCCGGAACCCTTGTGTGATCACCCAAGTTGAAATAAATTAAATAATAATCATGTGGGTGTTGTTGGGGTTAATTTATGTGAAGGGGGTGTTTTGTGGGTTGTTGTGGATTGGGTGAGCAGAGGGGCTGCATTTGGCTTGGTTGTGGGTTTGTGTAAATGCTATGTTAGTGATGGGCAGTTGGGCTGCGATAAACGGTATTAAGGGATGATGATATATGGTGTGGTTGTGGTTATGGTGGTTGGCAACGGGGCTGCAGGGATGGGTTTGAATGTGACCGAACTATGGGTTGTGATTTATAAATAAAAGTGGAAGAGTTAATCGATGATGGGGCATGATAGTGGAATGGGAATAATAATTAATGGGGATGGTTGGTTAATAAGAAGGACTTGGGTGTGTTTTCTTAACTTGATTTGTGGGTGGCAGGGATATGTTTTACGAATGATCGATGTGGTTGGTTGTGGATAGTTTCTCAGTAGTAAAAGAACTAATAAAATGATTCTGTTGAAAAATAAAAACCTAAATGGAGTTGGTGTTGTTTTTTGTATGCGTGCTTCGTAGTATCAGTGCCAAGGCACGTGCTCAGTTCCTTGAATAGAAGCCATAGGTTGGGTTGAGTGTTTGGTATATATATATATATATATATATCATTGTGTTTTATCGCACCCCACCCATGTTGAGCAGTTAGTGCCGAACACTCCCATTTCATGGGAGATGGTGTTTTCCCCTTAGTTACTAGATCCTTCCTGCTCCTTCTTCCCCAGGCTGTGATGGCTTGAGGTGACCTTACACCCAAGACTCTCCAGGTAGTTTTCGATTGGGGTGGTTTAGCCCAAGACTCTTCGGGAAGGTTTTACTATATCTCAAGAACCTTCGGGATGAGGCCCAGGTGTGTGCGGGTGGGATACGTGGTTGTGAGGCCTAGGTGTGTGCGGGCAGGATACGTGGTTGTGAAGCCCAGGTGTGTGCGTGCGGGATACGTGGATGTGAGTCCCAAGTGTGTGTGGGCGAGATACCTGCTTGTGGGGCCCAGGTGGGTGCGGGCGGGAAGAGTGTGGTGGGGTTAGGACGTTCGCCGTTAGGAAGAGCAGCTAACTAGTGGGGGAAAATGGTGAGGGGTACCCAATACTCTTGATCATATATACTACTACTAGCTATTGTTTGTGTTTCTGGTGAGCGTTGCTGGTGAGGATGGGTGGTTATAATTCCGTGTTAGGTTTTGGTTTCTTCTATTGTTCTCACGGGACATTAAGATGTATCCCCACTTGTGCATGAGAGCATTAGGTTTCCCTACTGAGTATACTTGTATGCTCACCCAACGTTTACGTTCAGGTTTCCAGGAGTACTACCAGGGCTGTGCGGGACCCTACTAACTGGGACAGTTGGAGTTGTTGCAGTTGTTTTACTCTTGTTTGTTTTGGTATTGTACTTTTTGAGCTTTCTTGTACTTTTACCATGATTCAGAACTTTTTAAACATACATTTGGGATTGTTTTGGATTTATTTCTATACACTTATTCTTTTCCTTTTTGGTGGTTGACTTGTAATATCTCCCGATCTTTAATAATAAAAAGGGTAATGCCTCCAATATTTGTGAAGACTCATACACTTGGTGCTAGTCGCCACCCCGGGGCCTACTGGAGGCGGGACTCGGGGGGGCATTATCTCCCTTTCACCATTGCCACCCCTAGAGGGGCATCTTTGGTGGAAGGGGGTCATAACAGAATGGTATCAGAGTGAGGTTGAGAGATATGATGGAGTCTAGAGTTAGTCACTGTGAGGATTGCATGGGATGGTCGGGAAACAGTTTTGGTTAATCTTGGTGGGTGACATAGTCCAGGGAAGACCAACTAGGACACGGGATTATAGGTCCCCCCATGATCCGATGCAAGGACTCTGAGCCGACCGAACAACCAGGTGAGACTACATTTATTACAGTGTAGAGACCCTAGGGAAGGTATATGCATCATCTTGATTGTGTTTTACATGATTTGGTTGTTCTAGGAAAGAAATTGAAATAATGTGATAAAATAAAACCTTGAGATATTTCCTTACTACTTGGGCTTAGGTGATACCTGTTTACCGTACAGCTATGGCACCTAGACGTTGTCCCCAGCTGACTCAGACGGCCGAGGCCTAGTAGATTCAGGCAGTCAATCAGTTGAGGATTGACCGAGATGAGGAAGATAGCCAGTGGTAGAAGACACTCCATTCTTTCAAATAGTAAACCCTCAAGAAGTACGAGGGTAGTACTTCAGATATGGAGACAGAGGGGTGGATTGAAGAGGTAGGGATCGTTTTTACCTTGATATATGCTCTGAGGGAGTACTGGGTTCCTCTAGCAGTCAGTCAGCTAAGAGGTGTGGCGTGATAGTGGTGGATGTTCTACCTCGGAGAAAGGATATAGGCAGAGGTTTCGTTGGCTGACTTTAAGAAGGAATTCCAAGAGGAATTCCTTTCTTCCATGATCAAGGTGGAGAATCGGCAGGAGTTACTATCCCTCCAGTAGGGGAGTAAGTCAGTACGAGAGTTGAGGATCATGTTCAAGGATATCCTACGCTTTTCTCCAGATCTCTTTCCAGACGAGGAGTCTCGGGCGAGACGTTTGGAGGAGGCGCTTCGTCCTTCGCTCTAGTATGCTGTCACCCCCTTCACCCTTCCGACGTACTTGGAAGTTCATAAGAAGGTAGAGGTTGTAGAGAGGATGCACTCACAGGGAGGTGCACCATGTGAGGGGTTTCATCCAGGTTCGTCGAAAGGGAAGGCATTCAGCAGCAGGTCTCCTGCAATGGGACCTTCCAGGTTCAGGCCAGTGGGGAGCAGGCCCCATCAGTTACAGTTCAGATTTTATGGTCCTCGTCCTTTTTGAACGATCCCAATACTGATGTGTTTCTCTTGTGGAGGTTTTGGGCACATTCAAAGTCAGTTCCCAACCGGAGCTCAGTACGGTGGAGGTGGGCAGGTTCAGCGCCCACCTCAGCAGCACCAGTTGTCAGCGAGGCCCTTCTAGAAGCAGCAGAACCATGCTCCTCTGAGGGAAGACTTTGCGGGAGGAGGCCGAACTCAGGATGCTCCTCAGGGACCTCGACTAGGGCTTGGTTGGAGAGGTGGACGACATCAGAGAGGTAGAGGAGCTGGGTGTGAACAGTTCTACGCCGCAAAGTTGGCAGCTCCAGTAGGACCAGAGGTGGTGCGAGGTACGATTTGTTTGTTTATCACTCTCATTTCTGCCTTGTTTGATTCCGGAGCTTCACACTACTTTGTTACACCATGTCTATCCCATGCTTTGGGTCTAGAAGTGGAGATACATTCCATACCACTGGTGCTGAGTACACCAGTTGGAGGCCAAACTAGCGTATCGTGTGTTTTCCGGGGATGTGGGCCGATGTTGGGATCACATCGATCTAGTAGAGATCTTCTTTTTCTATAGATGCACACGTACGATGTCATCCTAGGCATCGACTGGTTGTTTTCTGTTAGTGCCATTATCGACTGCTTCTGAAGAAGAGTAGTGTTATCTGATGTGGATGGGAAGTGTGTATCTTTTATTGGCGAGACGATCTATCATGTAGGAAGTCGGCATGTGAAGCCTCTCTTCTCCTTGTTAGGAAGCTTATCTGTGGTTTCAGCTGATACAGAGATGATTGATGTCCCATAGTCTGTTGGAGAGTTCCTCGATGTTTTTCCCAATGAGGTTGTGACTCCACCCCCCCCCCCCCCCCGACGTGATGTTGAGTTCGGGATAGACTTACAGCCTGGTGCCCGTCCGATTTCGATGGCCCCTTATCAGATGACACCTTCGGAACTGCAGGATTTTCAGACTCAGATTGACGATCTGATGGAGAAGGGTTTTGTTCGACCCAGCATGTCGCCTTGGGGTGCTCCAGTTTTGTTCGTAAAGAAGGTAGATGGTGGTCTCAGGCTATGCATAGACTACAAGAAGGTTTAACCAAGAACCATTACCCACTTCCAATGATAGATGATCTCTTCGACCAGCTGAGGGGAGTAGGTTGGTTTTCTAATATTGATCTACGATCGGGATATCGTCATCTAAGGTTGAAGGACCGTTACATCTCGAAGACGACTTTCAGGTGCAGGTATGGGTACTTCGAGTTTGTAGTGATGCCTTTTGATGTTACGAATACACCATCTATGTTAATGGGACTTATGAACTTTGTTTTCCGAGAGTTTCTGGACCAGTTCATCATTGTGTTTATCGATGATATCCTGATCTACTCAAGAACAGAGGAGGATCACATTGAGAATCTTAGGGCAGTCTTGGAAGTCCTTCGACACCAATAGAATTATGGTAAATTGTCGAAATGTAATTTTTTGACACAAGAAGTACACGTCCTTGGGCACGTGGTGTCTCTGCATGGAGTGTAAATGGACCCATCGAAGGTGGAGGCAGTTGTTTCTTTGGCAGCACCCAAGAGCGTGGTAGAAGTTTGTAGTTTCCTGGGGTTAGCAAGTTACTATCGGAGGTCCGTTTCAGACTTCTCTTGAGTTGCTGCTCCATTGAAAACATTGACTAGGAAGAACCAGGTCTTCCAATAGAGCGAGTAGTGATAGAAATCTTTCTACTACCTAAAGGAGAATCTTTCCAGTGCTCCCGTACTTAGGTTTCCAGATGAAGGGTTCTTGTATGAGGTGCTTTGTGATGCTTCTGGCCTTTTTTTGGGGTGCGTACTGATGCAGAATAAGGGCGTGATTTGTTATGAGTCTAGGCAGTTGTACCCTCATGAGTGTAACTATGCCACCCATGACCTGGAGATTGCAGCAGTATTGTTCGCACTGAAGTTGTGGTGAAATTACCTCTTTGGGGAGCGCTTTGTGGTCTTCCCAGATCATAAGAGATTATGTTATATCTTCTCCAAACGTGACCTGAACTTGCAGCAGCGGGGATGGGTCGAGTTTCTCCAAGACTATGACTTCGAGATCTCTTACACTGATGGTAAGGGAAACATTGTGGCTGATGCCCTGAGCAGGATGTCACATAAGGATGTGGTTCAGGAATCCACTGATGCTTGTAAAGCGATGGGAGAGTTGGCTGCCTTGAACATGGATGCAAGGGTAGAGGGTGTTAGAAGCTATTTGTTTCAGATTATGGTGAAGTCCTCCTTGTCACAGCTGGTGGAATAGTCTCAGTGGGGGGAATCCGAAGCGGAAGTGATGCGGGATTGTGTCGATCAGTGAAATTCTCTAGAAGGATGGTCAGAGGACAGCTAAAATCAGATGCTTTTCCATGGAAGGTTGTTCTGGGGGCGATGCATGAGGTAGTTCTCCGTGAGTTCCATAGCTCAGCCTTGGAGGTACATCCGGGAGTTTCCAAAATGTACCGAGGCCTGAGGGAACAGTTTTTGTGGCCTGGGGTGAAACAGGTAGTGGCAGAGTTTGAGGCTAAATGCCTAGTGTGTCAGCAATTGAAGGATGAACACTCTGTTCCCAGTCGTTTGTTGCATCCTTTAGATGTCCCCAAGTGGAAGTGGGATGACATATCAGTGGAATTCGTCACAAGAATACCCAGAACTCATGGTGGTTATGATTCTATCTAGGTATTGGTGGATCAACTGAAAAAATCATCTCACTTCATAGCAATTAAGGAGTCGGGCCCGGTGAGTACCTTAGAAAAGAGGTACATATACGAGGTGGTGCGGTTTCCTGGTGTTTCGAAGACTATCGTCTCAGACTGGGATACTCGGTTTACCTCATGAGTCTGGAGGGGGTTACAGCATGCCTTTGGCACCCAGCTATGCCTTAGCACTAATTTCCTCCCCCAGATCGACAGGCAGACAGAGTGGACTATCCAGACATTGGAGGACATGCTGCTTGCATGCGTTCTGGATTTCAGAGGACCATGGGTATGACAGTCGCCTTTAGTATAGTTTTCCTACAATAACAACTTCCACTCAACTATTGGCATGGCACTATTTGAGGATTTGTATGGAAGACCATGTCGTTCACCCATTTGCTGGGCAGAGGTTGGTGAGATAGGTGCTCTTGGGCCAGAGGTAGTGAAGAGCACCACAGAGAAATTCCAACTTGTATGTGAGAGGATGAAGGTGGCTCAAGACCGACAGAAGTCATATGTTGATCTTCAGAGGAGGCCCTCGGAGTTCGAGGTGGGAGATCATGTGTTTTTGAAGGTTTCCCCTCGACGGGGTAGAGGAGGTTTGGGAGGGGGAGTAAGATCTCCCCTGGGTTCATCGGACCTCTCAAGGTGCTGAGGCGAGTCAGCGAGGTGGCATATCAGCTGGCCCTACCACCTCATTTGGATAAGTTTCATGATGTCTTCCACATCTCCCAGCTTCATTGGTACTTACACGATGACTCTCACGTTATTGTATGGGGAGAGTTAGATAAGGACAATGACGCGACCTTCGAGGAATGACCAGTCAGAATCGAAGATCGTAAAGAGAAGGTCCTCTGTGGATGAACCATCGCCTTGGTTCGTGTGTTGTGGAGGCATGGAGGCCTCGAGGAGAGCACTTGGGAGCAGGAGACCCAGATACATGTTCAGTACCCGAAGCTGTTTTGACTTGTTTTTTCTTTGTTCTTCTGAGCTTTGTTTTTGATGTTATACTCTGTACCTTTGATATATGGAATGATTGTCTTGTTGGTTATGAGACCTTTTTTTGTTTCCTTGTTCTCTGGAAGTGTGTAGCATGTCCAGATGTGTGGGAAAAAGGGAAAAACATGACCCTTAATCGAGACGCATTAATGCAGATGCGATTGAACCCATGCGGGCGAGTCAGTGCCGCCTAAAGTGGATAATATCTCGAGATAGGAGAAGGAATTCCCCCAAACCACATGTTTGGGTAGTGTGTTGGTTGTGTAGTGATGGGGGTAGTTCAAGTTGAAAAATACTAGTGTATGATAGAGGGAAGACCCAATTCATAATCGATACCCATTAAGGATGATGTGATTAAACCCGTGCAGGAAAGTCAGTGCCGCCTAAAGTGGATAATATCTCGACATAGGAGAAGGAATTACTAACACCTATATTTAGTTTTGATGGTTGGGTTCCTGTTATAACAAAGGCCCTATGTGGTATTTTGTTGGGTTCCTCTAGGTTGGATTTTGAATTCTTGGGGATGAGAATGTTTTACGAGGTATCTGATGTAATGGCTCGGACCTCTCCTACCCATTCCTTTGTCAAAAGAGGGTCAAGAAGTGTTCCAGAGGGTAAAATGGACATTTCACACACTTTTTAGAATTTTGTGAGTACACGATGTGTAGTGTGAGTACATGCCGTGTACCCCCTCGCAGGGTATACCCCATGTTGAAGTCAGTGTCCTTGCCGTGTGAAATAAATGGGTACACTCTATGTATCCCATACTACACGCCGTGTAGTCCCTCCCTACATACGCGTTACCTTCAAACTGTGTGTTGACCAGTCAACGACCATGTGCCATGTTGAATTCATGTCCTTGCCGTGTGAAATAAATGAGTACACGCTGTGTAGTCAATACTATATGCCGTGTAGTGTCTCCCTGCATATGTGTTACCTTCAAACTGTGTGTTGACCAGTAAATGGCCGCGTACCGTGTTGAAGGTTGTGTTGGAAGCCGCATAGTGACCGTGTGAAATGGCTGTGTACACGCTGTGTACCATAAAGTAAATTGCGTGTAATTTTTTTCTCACCTATAAAAGGAGGGATCCCCTCCTCCTTTTCAGCTCACTCATCTTATCCCCTTTCCCTCGAGCAGAGCTCTCCCAAGAGACTCGAAGGCTCCATTCAACCATAACTTCTTCGTCTAAACTCCGATTTACGATCTATCAGCGGCCATGGGATTGAAACGACGAGGTAGAACTTCTGAGATTGGATATGTTGTCTTCCCATCGGCCTTTCCTTCCAAGCTTCCACCCGAGTAGCATTTGATGGGTTTTCCCAGAAGCAACGGACACTGACGGACGTCTTCTAAAGTTTATCCGAGGGAGAATTGTGATGAAAACCTATTGAGGTAGGGGTCTTACCTTCGTCTCTCTAAATTGTGCATCATGTGGGGTGGGTGGCCTCTTGTTTATGTGAAACACATTTGAACCAGTTTAATGAAGACAATAAATGGCTTATATAACAGGGATGAGATGTTTTTGAATGCTGTTACATTATTTTATATCCTGTGATATTATGTTGTGAATTGAATAGGCTTATACCTACTGAAAATAACGGTCATTGGGGGCCCCTGCTTGAGCAATTAAATGCTTCCATATCTTTCTATATCATTTATGGATGGAAACGTCATGGAATGTGGAAATTGGGTAAACACGTAATGTTGGTTGATTAAATGAAAATATGGAACCCTTTTGTGATCACCCCGGTTGAACTAAATTGAAATAATAAACATGTGGGTGATGTTGGTGTTAATTTATGTGAAGGGGGTCTTTTTTAGGTTTTTGTGGATCAGGTGAGCAGCGGGGCTGTGGTTGGCTTGGTTGTGGGTTGGTGTGAATGCTATGTTAGTGATGGGTAGCGGGACTGCGATAAATGATATCATGGGATGATGATGTATGGTGTGGTTTTGGTTATAGTGGTTGGCAGCAGGGCTGCATGGATGGGTTTGAATGTGAACGAGCTATGGGTTGTGATTTATAAATAAAAGTGGAAGTGTTAATGAATGAAAGGGAATTATAGTGGAATGGGAATAATAATTAATGGGGTTGGTTGGTTAATAAGAAGGAATTGGTTTTGTTTTCCTAACATGATTTGTGGATAGCAGGGATATGTTTTACGAATAATCGATGTGGTTGGTTGTGGATAGTTGCACAGTAGTTAAGGAACTAATAAAATGATTCTATTGAAACAAGAAAACCTAAATGGGGTTGGGTTTGTTTGTTGTATGCATGATTTGTAGTAATAGTGCCAAGGAACGTGATCAGTTCTCTGATTAGACGCCATAGGTTGGGCTGTAGTAATAGTGTAGAGGAACATGATCGGTTCTCTGATTAGAAGCCATAGGATGGGCTGTGTGTTTGGTATATATATATATATGTATCTTTTTGTTTTATCACACCCCAACCATGTTGATCACTTAGTGCCAAACACTCCCATTTCATGGGAGAGGGTGTTTTCCCCTTAGTTACTAGCTCCTTGCTGCTCCTTCTTCCCTAGGTTGTGATGGCTTCAGGCGACCTTACACCCAAGACTCCTTGGGTAGGTTTCGATTGGGGTGGTTTATCCCAAGACTCTTCGAGCAGGTTTAAATATTTCCCAAGAACCTTTGGGATGAGGCCCTGGTGTGTGCGGGCGGGATACGTGGTTGTGAGGCCCCGGTGTCTGTGGGCGGGATACCTGGTTTTGAGGCCCAGGTGTGTGCGGGCGGGAAGAGTGTGGTAGCTTCCAGACGTTCACCGTTAGGAAGAGCAGCTAACTAGTGGGGGGAAATGGTGTGGGTTACCCAATACTCTTGATCTTATATACTACTACTACCTTTTATTTGTGTTTCTGGTGAGCATGGCTTGTGAGGTTGGGTGGATAGAATTCTTTGTTAGGTTTTTGTTTCTTCTGTTGTTCTCACAGGACATTATGATGTCTCCCTACTTGTGCATGAGAGCATTAGGTTTCCCTATTGAATATACTTGTATGCTCAACCTACGTTTACTTTCTGGTTTCCACGAGTACTACCAGGGCCGTGCGTGGCCCTACTAGTCGGGACAGTTTGAGTTGTTGTAGTTGATGTACTCTTGTTTTTGTTGGTATTGTACTTTTTGAGCTTTCTTGTAATTGTACCTTGTTTCAGAACTATTTAAACATGCATGTGGGATTGTTTTGGGTTTATTTCTATACACATGTTCTTTTCCTTTTGGGTGGTTGACTTGTCCTATCTCCCACTCCTAAATAATTAAAAGGGTAATGCCTCCTATATTTGTGAAGACTCATACCCTGGGTTCTAGTCACCACCCCGGGGCCTACTGGAGGAGGGACTCAGGGGTCATTATCTCCCTTTCACCAATGCCAACCCAAGAGGGTCATCTTTGGTGGAAGGGGGTCGTGACAATAAACATAACTATTTTTGATCTCCCAAAACCACTTTTCCCAATTATGTGAAATTATTTCAAAAAACCATATAAAATACTTCTAAAATGATTCAAAGGCATATGATAATGATCACTGACTGAATATTATCCCCCAATCAAACTAAAACCTCTGAGCCTTAAGATAATAATTGGTTTTCTGCTTTAGTGTCAAATGACCAAACCTAGAAAACCTGTGGAATACTCTAGCATCATACACTCCCCTTAATCTAAGGTCAAAAACTCCTAGGATATTTCCCCATATAAATTATTAGGATAAAAATGATGGTTTCAAATATTAATGAATATCTACTCGGTATGATCCACATGAAACATATCTAGAACAATATAGTCCTACCATATCTTTCCTAACCCTTCAAGAAAATATAGTAAAAAACATGCCAGAAAGTCTATATAAGTCTTTATAAATATTAATATCCTCTCAATCACCATAATAATCTATTCTAATTATAGTGATATTTTGAATCATTAAAAGATTGTATGATTTTCTATGTAAACTCTGAGCCATTTTCCCCCAATCATCCTAGGTTCCTAACACATGTTTTAACTAGATTTTGAATAGTGCAGATTATAAATTCTTTAAAATAAGTTTCCAATAAAAGATTATCGTACTAAACCAAAATTTTAGATTCCCCAATATGATTTACAAGAGATATTATAGGAGGAATTTTCTAATAATCACAAGGAAAAACCCAATTAGTTATGAGCAGATTCCAAAATCCTAAGACTAAATTAACAGATCCTTTAAAATGAATTTATATGATAAGAATTTAATATAGTTATGGATTTAAAAGTAAATGAACCAAAATATATAACAAGTCATTTTAAATAACCTTCATATCTTGTTCATTCAAATAATCTCAACCACTATGTCCCTTGATTAGGAAAAACCCCAAACCACCCATGGAAACACAAATTTAGTAATAATAGTTAGCTATATTATCCTCATTTAGGAACTTACTATCCAAATTCTGATGATCCTTACTCTATTATATGATGACACTAAATTAATCATAGGTTGTGTCAAAATATTTTTGGCTGGGTAGTGTCTCAGATACCAATTCACAATGAAACAACCTTGAGAAACTATGTATGTCACAAAAGGCTCCCCATCACATGCTGTAAAATAACAAAGAGGGAGTAATGTTTTTCATGATAACCCTTAAAAAGAAAAATAAACATGGTAAAATTAAAAATAAAGACAACATATTGAAGTGTAATTCTAGGTAATGATAAAAAATACAAACCATAAAGACAAAACCAAAAGAGATGAACATGTCCCTATGAAACCATCTCTCACTACCATGATATCTTTATATAAAGATGATAGTAATAATAGAAACCGTCTTTGTACAAAATGACCTTCCCTTTACCTTATCCATGGAAAACAACATCTAAAACCACCGAATTTAAAAATTATGGTGTGAGAAAAAATACTTGTAGGATACCACCAATGAGTATATATAGGTAATAATATCATGAATTCATCACATTGAGATTAAAAAAAATATAGTGTACAAAAAGTTCTGTAATGTAAAACCATTTTATAAAAAATTCATTTGGTTTTCATAAAATCATACCATATTTACCAAATAAATGAATACATCATGTTTAAAAAATAAGTAATAAGTAATGGTCACACCAAAATATAAAATTATGAGAAAATAAAAAATTAAATATACCATCATGTGATGAACTAAAAATAAATGTTAAAACATTCTATTTGGGATCAAACAAATGGGTATACATGATATACCTGAAGAAAAATACACAATACATGCCTAATTTAGAACCAAAAAAATATAACATTTATTGGAATTATAGTCACAAACATAACATCAAACATCTCATGGAATTACCCACACAAAGAGTAACAAGTCTAACTTCTGACACATCCAAGGTTACACAATGTTCTATGTTATTCAATGAAAAATATTTAAAAATTTTTAACATTTAATAAACAATTTTCACATTTATTCATTTCTGCATTGTTGACCAAAGTCATGTTTCATAATAAAAAACTCCTATTAAAGCATTAAATCCAATAATTTGTGTGTGTGGATCCTTTTTTTGGAGAAAACCCATTTAAAAACATGAATAAAATTAGAAAATTCAATTCTACTTTATACTCATACATTTTGATTGTGTAAATGAGATGAATTGTTAAGTAAATAAAATAATTCCTAAATTATTCTCTATTATAAAGACACTTGCCTCAAGAGTGGAGGAAACATAATCTAATTTAAATATAATGATTGTAAATAAAAAAATTAGCCATAAAAATATATGGAATAATTAAAAACTACAAAGTTTAAATAGATATCAAATCTTGGTTATTAGAATTTAGAAAAACAAACATAGAAAGCAGTAAGACCAAAATGATATTCACAAGAAAAATACGGGGAAAGAAGATCATATGTACCCAAAGAAAGGAAAACCTCCACCCTAGTGATTAACCACTCCATGTAAAGAGATCTAGTGGAGAGAGAAAGGCCAAAAAACACATTAGAGAATCTAATGATAGAGGGATACAAATGAACCGTGAAAATAGAAGGGAGTTATGAAATAATTGAATAAAACCCAATGGGAAAGAGGATTTTTTAATTAAATATAAGTCTTATTAATTAAACGTACCATAACTCATATCGAAAAAAATGATCCATAATGGTTTATATACCCTAGGAACTGATTTTACATCATAAGAATGAGTTTTAGTGTGTAAAACTATTTAATATCTTAAAAGGTCTTAGGGTCTAAAGCATTTTCTCAGCTTATGCTCATTGGTAAAATTAGACTTTAATCCAAAAATTCAAAGTGTAAACATTTCCTAGAGGAATTAATAAATATGGACCCATTTAACAAATTCCTATAAACATCCTAATTTCATAAAAATCATTTAACACATTGATAACTAGACTCCATCAATATAATCCAAAATGAATCCTCAAACATTAGGCCGTTTCCCCCAAAAACACTATCCATCAATTAATGCTTCAAAAAATACCATAAAATTTCTAAAAATATTAAATAATTATATTATAAAAGCTAATATGATGTTATATTTTTATTAACCAATTATTAATACTTTATGAACACAAATAATATTTTATTATTAAATCTGGTTGTAGATATATATTATTTTTTTTAAATTTAAAAATAAATTTAATCTTATTTATAAATTGAATTAAAATAAATAGAATCCAATTATAGATTTATCAAATTGAATAATGGTTTGAAGGGTCCCCATATATTTTTGGAAGTAAATTAATTAACATGATTAGTATATTACTATGATTAATTAGTGTTTAATTGGTTAATCTAATGTGGAATGAATTTTCCTATGTTTACATTAACTATATACCATATAGAATTCAACTTTTGGTTGTAAATTCTTACCAATTTTTTCTACAAACCATTATTTTCCCACCTCAACTAACATTCAATACATTCCATTCATTCCCTTTACATTACATTATTTTAAATGGAATGTTCCATTTTATTCAATTATAAAATAGATAAGTAACACCTCTTTAATGTGAAAACATTCTACTAATCCCACAAAAAAATATTCCCATTTACTCCCCAAAGTACACTATCCCATGAAAATAATCCTTTGGAATTATTTATTTATCACATTCACTACAATTCCAAGGATTATTGGATGGAAAATTAATCTTCCTTAAGTGAGTTGATACACTTACACACAAGTATCATTTTTATAAATAAGATAACAATTTGTAATGGGTTTTAGAAAAAATTATAATGTACATAAGTCCATAACATACCTTTAATAGAGGAATTTGTACATAATATAATGGATTAATAATATAAATCATGAATGAGGAGTTTATTACGTAAATTGGAGGCGTTTGGACCCTTTTTTTAAGGTTAATGGTTAATACAAAGTCACAATAATTGTGAAAAATATCCTAGGAAACCCTGAAAATCTTGGATCCTCAAGATAGACATGGTAAAATTATCAATATAGATTTAAAAAAGCCATATATAACCACCACTAAACCATGTGGGTGATTTTTAGAGGAGGCAGTTGTGAATTTCACACTATTCACATGGTTAAAAAACCATGTTGACCGTCCCTTATGTCATGAATGATGGAATCAGAGGAGATAGAACCATGAACTTGGTATGCACATGGCGAACTAAATAATGTGGATATGCCAAAGACCATGCACCTGAAATATATAATAAAATATTAAAGACCATGGTTGGATCACAGTTAATCTATCCATGTGCCTTAACCATGAACTATTGAACAAACAGCCACCAACCTTCCATATAGACTCTTAACCACCCATTTATTTGGTATTATAACCCCTAGACACTATTAGAATATATATGAAAGTTATTTAATGGTCCTCTGACCATTTTGCATGTGGATAATAATCAAGTAGGCATTCATCCTAGCCAGAGAAGATCTAGAAACTCATTTAAATAAATTTTTTGAGATCTATATTTTGATGGATGGGGTTTTGTCCTTTTATTTACTATAGTAAAAACCAGATCTTAGAAGACAATTTTTTCATTTATTAAATGAATATATAATCTATCAAATGTGTTGGGGATATGTATAAATAAGAATAATGAGTAATTTAATTAACATTACTGTGTTTGGGTTGTATCTTCTATCTCTCATAATTCTCTGGAGTTTTCATACATTCAATCACTAGTCACTCTATATTGGATCAATAATGGTGTCAACATATATCATTATGGAAATTTTGATGAATAATCCCTTGACCATTGGTTGCATTCATCCTCTCCAAAGGGGTTTTTTAATATTGTTTTTTAGAATTATTTATTAGAATAAGAAATTTATTTTTTCTAACAATAGAAAAACTTTCCAGACCAAGGAAGATTTATCAAATTTTAATCCAAAAGATAGGATTTATTATGAAAACCACAATATAATATGAAAAATAATTTCTAAAAATCATCCTAAAAATCTATATCCCAAAACATTGCTTTTATTTAGTGTTGAAAATAAAATTTGAATGACTTTTTTAATTATAAAAATCATCTTAAGGGTTTTGGATGTGAAATGACCAAGGATCTCAAAAGATTCATACAACCATCAGACAATTATTTTAAATTTTTCTAATATTCTATTAATTGACCATGAAATCAAGTAAATACAAACACTGAGATTCCCTATTGATCGCCCCCATACTTACACTATACTCATTATTGAGATGGTAAATATTCAATTTGGATGAAAAATGTAACTTATCTAATTTAATGACACCAAATTATGGTGCATTATTGGGAATATTTTAAAAGGTTTTACATCAGTTGGTTTTGGGTTAATTTTGTGGAAAAAATAATATATTCAAACAAAATATATTCATCCAATTTTAATATTTGTTATATTTCAATTTTCTCTATTATTTGTGGTATGTTGTTTTGTGTTTCGTAGTACCATATGTGCATGAGCGGCCACATAACTTGTTCCATGTTCTTGGAGGGAACAAAAATAATTTCATTTTCCCCTAAAATATGATTAATGATATTAAAAATATGTTGAAAACTTATGGATGTGAACAATAACAATTTTCTAATGGAAAATGTGGAAGTGGAAGAACTGGGTATTTTCAATAGAGTTGGGAAATAGTTTATGGTTTAATGGAAACAAAACCAATAGCTTGTAGATGATGGAGAACAAATCACTCATCACTGGCCAATTTTATTAGGTATATTCAATATAATCATCAGAAACCACTAGCTAATTTTTTTCTAGGATATTAGAAATAAAATCAATAACAATATATTCCAAAAGAGATAAAACCGAACAAATATCCCAATAAATTTAATTATTTTCATTAGGAGCATCAAATTATTGTAGAATCTCCACAAAAATAGCTACCACTTTGTTATAATACTATAAATTGTAGATTTACTTCATTTCATTGAGTTGATACATTCATGGTTAAACACTAGTGAGATAACACTAGTTTGTAATCATGCCTTCCATTATAGAGCTTATACAAAATATATTCTGGTTTAGGTGGATTCCATGTGAAGATACCAACAATAATAAATATAACATTCCAAAATATTTTGACACATTTTGTTACCATGGAGTTTCATAGGATAATATTATGCTCTCCTTATTTCCCTTTTCATTGGTGGACAAAGAAGAAGCCTGGATAAAGGGTATTCCCATAATTACCTCCTCACGTGGAATGATTTAGATCATGACTTTTTTGAAAAATATGTTTCCACTAAAAAATAGATAAATTTAGGAACAAATCTAAAAAATTAAATCATATTGAGCCTGAGTCATTGTATGAATCATACAAATTTATATGGAAATGAAATGAAAATTTTATCACCATAGACTCTAGTTGTGGATGGAATTTTATACATTTAATGGGGGGTCACAAAAAAATACTATGTTTGTGGTGGATGCGGCCACTAGAGTCACTCTCATTTGTAAATCATAGGATATATTGTTTGATAATTTTGAGGATACGATAGCTAATAGTTTCCAATGAAAATATGAGCCGGAACTCAGAAAGGGGGATTCATAATGTTGATTTCATCATGATTCGAGCTTCCCAATTATAGATAATGTTAAATATGATTGATGAGATTAATTTAAACACATGTTAAAATGTTTAAGTGATTAAACATAAAACATTCAATAGTTGTGGATACATCCACATCATCAGTGATGTCTAAGGACATGTGTCATCCACTCAATAAGATAATTTTTTTATGTCACTCAAAATCAAGGACTGAATTTATTTCCAATATATCATAACAATACATAAAAAAACAATTCATGTTGGGAAAATTAGAAATAGAAACCTCAACCAATACCTAAAAAAGGAACCTTGGTATGGCCAATCGCAATATCAGAAATCATACCAAAGGAAATAAGAAAAGAAAATATATACTCGTAGGGTTCATATAAAAAATAAGGGTATAGAAATCCTCATCCTACACAACTACCCTAATAACAATTTTATAAGCCAATAGATCCATAATAACTATAATAGGACTAACATTTAAAATTATAAGAGAAGATGTCTAATATTTTCACAATCTTAGAATGTTGTTTTAAAATTTTTAGGCGACCATCCAAAGGCTTGAAAAATATATTGGGATGTCAAAAAAACACACTCCGTGAGGAAACCTAGAAAACTAATATTTAACAATAAAAAGATTACTTGAGAGGATTCTAAAGTAGTAACTCTATGGAGTGGGATAGATCAACCTCAACAAGTTCCAACAAAGGATAATATTGTGGAAGCTATAAAACCTAACACACCATCCTAATCGGTTTAAAAAAACGGATGAAGGAATCTCTCCAAAAAAATGACTCATCAAAAGTGAAGGAAATTTGGAATGATAGGGAAAAAGAGGTGATAAAAGACTATGTAGAATCCTATTTTATCATAGAGAGAGTTATTTAATGGAATATGGATCAAATATTTTGAAAATTCATAGATATGTTTTGGAAACAACAAGTTAACATCCCTTTTTCTTGGGAATTCACTCAAATTACAGTTTATATGATATTTGTGATATAAATTATCTTGATAAAAATAATTATGGAGCATTTGTGAACCATTCCTCTTAACAAGGAGTGCTCTGCAATGGTCCGAAAATCAATCTAACCCAAGATTCAAGTACAGGATGTTTTTTTATCCCATGAAAATTGGCTCTTTTGTGTTTGGTAAGGTCCTTTATTACATGTGAACTAGATTAAACCGAATGAATTTTTTAGTATTCATGACATTGGGGCATAATAAATTAAGTACATTAAGTAAAAAAATTAAACTATATGGATATTCCACAAAATATCCCATGGGGATACATGAATACGTGATGACGAGTTTTGGTATTTTTTTTACTATACAAAATTATTTATAATTGATGTGGAAGAGGATGAAGAGGTGCCACTAATTTTTTGGAATAACCTTCTTAGATATCGTAATGTTTCTGATTGAAGTTCATCATGGAGAATTGATCATTATATAAGGGGAAAGAATGATATCTTAAAACATCCTAAATGACATCAAGAAAAATCACTTGAGGAACATGAGTACTAAATCACATTAACCACATTTGGTAATTATATGGACAAGAAAGAACCTGATTAGAGATGATACCTATTAGCTGAAAAACCTAATAACACAAACTCCAACCTAAACACTTGAAAAAATTCAGTATGATACTAGTCAGCGTAATCGTTATTTGGAGTTATATATTGTTCCACGTACTCTAGAATAAGAAATTCTGGACCCCTTGGTTTCATCAGTCATAAAGTAACCTCATCTAGAGGTGAAAACCTCTCCCATTATCTATAAAATGTGGATATTTAGGAATGATAAAAACACTTCCCATAATTCATAATTCATCCCTCACTGAGGATCATGAATATTCACTTTCAAAGTTTCGCACATGAAGGAGGTAGGATATTGGGTTGATAGTGTCTGATCTAAAAGGAATCATTCCAACCATTTGTTCCCACAAGGCGCTTCTATAAGAAGGGGGAAACCCATCTAGACAATTGTAGTGAATTATCAAACCTACGATCACATAAGACATGGATAAAGATATAAACAAGTAGTTGGATGATGGAATCATCTATCCAATTTAAAATTGTCCATGGGTCAGTCTTTTGAATGTGTTACTGAATAAGGGAGGTATTAATATGATGTACAATGATAATAATGATAAGATTCCATCATAAATTGTTATGGGATGGAGAGTGAGTGATGATAATAATATGATAAATTATTCCACTTGAAAAGACAACATTACAAATGAAAAAACCACTTTCCACTTCCATTCATTGATCAAATGTTGGAATGATTAGAGGGGAATTAGTTCTATTTCATTCTAGAAGGTTATTTCATATATAAAAATATTTCTTCAACCAATAAGATTATGGTAAAATCACATTAAAATTCTCATATGGAACATTATCTTATGACCTCATGACTTTTGGGATGTGTAACACTCCCTCCACTTTCCAATGATCTATCATGGGTTTTTACACAACCTAGTGGAGCATATTATGTATGATTTCATCGATGTATTTTTATTCTACGATAAATTTTTTTACAAGTTTTTGTAGAATTTAATAATCTTTATAGACATGTGTGAGGAGACCAACATGGTTTTCAACTAAAAAATTGGGACATTATGGTTCAATATGGTATTTTTTTGGCCACCAAATTTCAAGAAAATGGATTGAAGTTGATATAACCAAAATGTAGTCAATTCTAAACATCCCAATTAAAAAAATCCAATAAATCTCTATATTTTTGGGACACATGGTATTTTACCACCATATCATCAGTTACTTTTCAAGTATTACTCAACCAATAACCAATCTATTCGAAAAGGATTACTTTTTGTGTTTGGTTAACTAAGCCTAAAAAAATTATTTGTTGAAGAAAAAGGTATTGGAGGCCACAATCATGAACATTCTAGACTAGAACGAATTACTTGAGATAATGTTTTATTTGAGTGATTAGTAAATGGGAGACGTTTTGGGACTACATTTTGGTCATTTTTTATAACCCATTTACTATTCCAACCACCCATTTAATGCAGATCAACATAATTATAAAACAATATAAAAGGATATGTTTGGTTCCTATATTGATTCGAATATTTTCAATCATATTTGGTGATTTGAAAAGTTATTTCATACAAATATCACTCAACACTCAAGTATCTACTAAACAAGAAAGATGCTAAAATTATATTTATTTGATGGGTACTTATACCGCATAAATTTATTTTAATAATTCGTGACATGAAGGGGAGTTATAATTTTATTACTGATCTTCACTCTAAATGAAGTTGCCTCACCTTTAGAAATAAAAAGATAGAGAGACCATGGAAGACATCCAAAATAGAAATTTTTTTCTATGATTGCATCACCTCGATCATGGGTCATAGATATTTCTAATTACCTGTCCACATGAGTGCTCTATCCAATTCCCTATTACAAAAAATAGGTGATTCTTGACAGAGGTGAGTAAATATTTCTTAGAGGATATACTTTTTTTAAAATCCTGAAATGATTTTCTGATATATCATTTCATACTCAAAGTTGATGTAAATGGAATTTTCCATTTTTTAACTCTCCCCCACCAGAGGAAATCATTGGCCAAATCTTAAAATTTCTAAAATCCTGCAATTTTTATTTTATGGTAGGACTATGAATAATTATTCAAAACTTTGTGCCACGACATGATTGATTCCAAAAAACGAGTAATAAAGGGCACAGAGCTGGAATTCAGAAACAACCCATACTTGAAGTTGAAGTCTTTGACATGTGGGGAATTAATATCATCTCATTGTTTTCACTATGATATAGAAAAACATAAACTCATTTAGGACTTCAATATTTTTCAAAATGGGAGAAATATAATGCCAAATTTAAAAACACTATAAATTCCATGATTTACTTCATTAAAAAGTATACATTAAGTAGGTTTGGTGTAACATGGGTACTCATTAGTGACAAAGGAATATAGTTTTATAATTCAATTATGAGGAATTTTGTGATGAAGTGTGGAGTCAAATATAATTTTGGGGCACAACACTATCAGAAATTTAGTGGACATGAGGAAGTATCCCATTGTGTGTTGAGTAAAATTTTAGATAAAATAGTGGGAGAATATAGAAAAATTATGTCTAGAATACATTATAATGATTTATGGGCCTTCAAAATTGAATTTATAACTCTCTTGGGCATGATTCTGTTTCATTTGGTTTACCGCAAGGAATTTCAATTACTCATTGATCTTGATCAAAAGATATAGGGGGTTTAATGACATTGAAAACTGATCTTAATTCGCCTAAGGATATTTGAAAAATACAATTATTTGAGTTAGAATATATTCTATGGGATGAATATGAAAAATCTAATATCAATATAGAGAATAGAAAGGTTATTCAAGACCACATAATCTCATAAAAATATGCTCAGCCAAGAGAGTAGGTACTACTATTGAACTCATAATATAGTTTGTTACCAAAGTAAATTAAAGTCCTAATGGTCAATTTCATTCAATGTAATCATTGAATTTTCCAATGGAGCAGTGGATGTTTTTGGAGAAGAAAATAATAAATTCAGACTAATGGAAAAATATCATAAGACATATTATCAAATGGAAGTCAAGTTGTGAATGGTCTCCACCATGAAATCTGGGTGAGCAAATGGATTTGGTATTTTGAACCTGAGACATTAAAAAATGCACTAAGTAGGAGGTAACGGGGTATTTCAAAAATTCATAAAAATAAGTGTGACTATATGTGTTTCATAGGGGATCATACATAGTGTGTTTTTCATTATGTGTGTTTTAATTTTTGGATTAATACAAAGTTATTGATTTATAATTTAATTTATATTATGTTAATCTCTATGTGCTCTATGTAATCCTAGAATAACATATTAAAATAGTTGGGGTACATTTCTTAAAATTTTATAGAATGTAATTGATTTTAAAAAATGTAAACCACAATTTTTCAAAGACTAACTCACTTGCATAGTTTACGGATTTTTTTACAACTTGTGAACATCATGCAAGATGGATCTTAATTCTATCATGGATCACATATTTATTGCATGGACAACCAAAATTTTCATATTAAACATGCATCAATTTTAAAAGCCCCAAACTATTAAATACAAATACTATAATCCCCTACTTTAAAACACAAAATAATGTGACACCTCTACTTCCACCCCATGTGTACCCCTTCTACCTTCCCTTTACTTCAGTTTCATCCTTTCTTGTTTACTCTTATTCCTTTATTTCAATATCCAATATATCATTCTTCTTCTTATTCCTCTATTCATCATCATCATAATCTTCTTCAACTAACATTCTATTTTGTTTCATCTTGTTCCCATGGGTTTGGGAAGACATGTGATTTATTACATCACCTTATTATATATATATTTTAGTTTAATTTTAGGTTTCCTTCACTTCTTCAGACCAATTCATTCATGAATTTCATAACAAACCATTTCCCAAAATATTTTTTTTCCAGAAAAAAAATTTTTTATTGTCGATTTGAAATAATTTATAGGATTCCATAAGATTACATTAGGTATCACATAATATAAATTCAATTTTAGGACATCAATGTTGTAATTTTTCTACCATATTGTGTATTGTTATAAATCCTATTGAAATCCACCCAAACCTCTCCATAGCCTCTTCTAAATTCCCCCCATATATCAGTTTTAGAGAAACTCATAGGTCCAAACCAAAAATTTTCTATACAGAAGTAGGTTAATTGATATTGAGTTCTAGTAACTCTAGAATTCATCCCACACCACTGTTTTGAACCTGACCACATTGAGGAACTATGATAATTAGAATAACTTAATGTATTTTTTAACCATGGACACCTCACAAAGGATATTCACTTGTATAAAATGACATTTAAGGAACACGTGATTGAGATTTCTACCAACTATTAGGGATAGGATAGGTATACCACTGATAATAAGGAATATTTAGTAATGGTTATAGGAATTACCACATTTCACATTTAGAAGAATTGATATAGTTTATTGCTCAGTGAGTTAATAACATAGCTCAGCATATATGATGTGAATTTTGTAAGTAACAAATATTATGCTAGGAATGCTTGATATTGGAATCCAAAAAACTCCAAATAATTTTGGGCCCCTATTTTATAACTGGCCCCATCTTATGCACTCCAAAGGGATAATTCCTCCAAGATACTTAATCCCACCCATCATGTGCTTTATTGTATCCATACCAAATGTTTGACCCCTGGTATGAAGGTGAAGGCAATATCAGCCTCTATAATTTATATCTTCTCCATTACATGATTATAGGGAACCCATAAAGCATGATTATGTATCCACCAATTACATCCTACACATTTTCCCCAAATCGAAGGGAGAAATTTTGGGTGGCCCCTATTTCACCATCTTACTGTAGCATATTGGAATTTAGTTTCATAAAGAGGAATTCACTGAGTTTTTCCTACCTCACCAAATTGACAACTAAATGGTATGATTTATGTATATGAATGAATTTTATGGCTACAATAGCTTATTTAGATGACAATAACAGGTCATCTGAGATGAGCCCCCTCCATACCCCAATCCCACCCACTGCTTCTCACCACTCCTTTCCACCTATAAAAGAGTATCACCCAACCAGTCTAACAACATACATGCCTCCACATACTTAATAATTGTAAACCACCCACCCTATAACCAGAAATTATATAGATCCTAATATTTAATAGATGATGGATTGTGAATTCATTAATTTGGTTGACTCGCAGGTTAAGAATGCTCGCCATCAAATTAAGGGCATCAACTTATAGGACATACCACCTGAAACTATCAACCGAACCCTTCCATACCATCCCCTTGATATTATATTAATGGTCATGAATCCTCTCATCCAAACCCTTCATGGAATTCCTCTTCAGAACCTACACAACCATCGACTGATTTTTACTCTGTTAGTGGAATTTCACTATAAAATTTAATAGTTATAGACACTGAGCAACATGTGGGGGATCAAATAATAGAAACATATAATCATGAGGAACTTCTAGACACATTTGACATAATCCCTACTATGAGTTTGAACTGTTATTTTTAAAATATGTTCTCTCGATTCTATACATTCCTTTTTACCATGTTTATAATTGAATGTTTTTATTAAATTATGTTGTATTTTTCATAAATGGTGTGATTGTGTGCACCCATTTATTCCCCCTACTACTAATATACATTAATTGATTCATCTTTTCTTATTTAGTTTTCTAGGATAGTGAGTGGATAACTAATTTGGAATAGGGACACTCTTCCACCCGATAGGATCTCACCCAAAAATATCAACAATTATCTAACCTTAATCAATGGGAGTTTTATATCTTATCATTTTCTTTTTCCTTTTATAGTTTTATTTCTCCCACCATAACAAGTATTTTCGTACCCACCCTTGTCCATGTAAAAATGTTCATGGGGGATCGTGCTCTATTTTAATTTTAGGGGAGGTATCTTTCTTTTGGAATCCCATTTTTTTATTTCTTTGACATTTCCAAGGCTTAAATTTGTTTCCAAGAATATATATAAAGGTATTCCATAGGTATAAGAATTTTATATCACCTAAATAAAAATGGATATGAAGAAATATTTTTAATATTCTTTATATTTTTGGATTGATAAGTTTATTTTTTAAGTGAATAAGCATTGGATCACTCAAAGAAAACACATTATATATTCATTCTTAAAATAATGTGTATAATTATGAACATTGGGACTAAGTAGTTTAAATTAATGAACCCCTTAAAATTGATGTTTATTTATGCATAAGGGGATGTGAATCATTGATTTTATTGATACTATACATGTGTTTATTATGTGATCTTAATTTAATTATCCCTCGAAACTAGTTCAAAATTCATTATGATAAGATTGGATAAAATATGAGAAAATAAATTTCAATACTAGTATTTCATTCTTCTAAAAATATGTTGAGATATGAAAAAACAAGACCCTAATGAAGGATAACCTTCATCATTTATCAAATATGAATCTCAATGAGATTGTGTACCCTTTAAATGTGATATCGCATAAATTTGTGTCAATGAAATCTTTGTCTAACCAGCTAATATGTGCATTGGGATATAATTTCAGGGGGAAAATTATTTTTAAAATAATAATTAAATTTTCAATTTTAAAGAAACCACGATTTAAGAATGAATATCTTGAATTTTTGAATTGGGCCTAATTGTTTTACTAACTTCCATAATTAGTGAGTCATGAAGAATTTATGAAGGAATTTTAATAAATATTTATTCAAAATTAACATTTATTACGGTAATATTAAAGGTGATATTTCTACATTCTACATTTATAGTCCCTATAATATGTGTAAGAACCTAGTTTTTTGAATGAGGTACAGATCTCATTACATTAGGGTTAATTGATAATTATGTCTAAATGTGAATAACCATTGAGGTCATTACTGTATCCGAGGTGTTAGATGCCTATTTGGAGCCCAGAGGACAACTTCCTTGAAGAAATTGAAAGGCCAAATGTTTACAAGAAAATGATGTAGGGGAAGGTCACATGATTACTACTAACAATGTGAGGTTGGATAGTTAGGTCTTACATGCTGCACTATTTGAGGAATCTATGTGGATAGAGAAACATGTTCATGTGGGGAACCTAAATTTTTTAAAAGATCATAATTTCATGGTTTTATTGTGGTTAGTCAAACTATGACTAGTTCCCATCTGAGGTTCCCCTCCTTATATCGGTGGGGGCATGGTTTGACATATAATGTGGCCAAACCATGAGACTAATTATTTTTGATAAAATTAAAATATTTCATTTAACTAATCTAATAAAACAATCCTAATTTGTACTATTTATTAACGATTAGAAGTTGTGGGGTTTGATATCTCATTTGACACTGAATCTAGGATTTGGGAGATCATTTTCATCCAAACTCATAATCAAGATCTATTCATCTCATTGTATCTAAATCGGTGAGTAATAAATTCCTCTTGTGAAATTTATAGTTTTTCTGTTATCATCTATAATATTTATGTGAAATATATTTTTCCTAATTTCTCTATTCATTGTTCCTTGTCCATTTTTCTTTTAATATGAGTTATATCAAGAGGTTATATTGGATGATTTCTATTTTTCAGACCTATGGTAGTTGTTTTATTCTTTTCCTGATTTGTTTGGTGCTTTTCTAATCTATTTGTCACACATTTTCCTACCATACATTCTTATACATCCCTAAAAATGAATTGATTAATTGAATAAAATGATATAAAACCAATTAGGGATTCTATTTAGTTTCCTTGAGATTATTTTTAGGTTTTTCCCCACCCATGGTTCCACATGGGGTTTGACTTTGATTTTTTAATTTCTAATACCACCAATAGGGTGTTTTTTTATAATTCATACTTAATTGGAGCCCATTAATAATTTATTTGATCTTGATTGGTCAAATAGGATATGGATGACCTCCTCTTCATGATGATTCATCCAATCAAATAGTTTATATGGATTTTCTAGATGAGTGGGTAAATTCTCGGATTGGAATTGGATGTGAATTGTGATATATGTGGGTGTACTAATAGATTTTGAATGTGTATTGTTGAATGGTTTAATAAGATTCCATGTGTGTGCTACTCCAAGGATAATGGAAATGATAGAGAATTTTTTGGACTTATATTCCCCATGGATTCTGATTCCGTGTGATTACTTGGGTCTTACTACCCCATTTATATTTTTTTCTTGACCTAATAATGGATATGGTCGATAGAAATTCTCTTTGGACCCCAACTCCAGCCTAACCGAGTTTCCATTGAGATGCTCATGCGACTCGAAGAAGATGAATTGGTCCACTATACCTTGGATATTTCCTAGTGGGGTCTGAAACTAATATTAAATGGAAGAACCATTGGATATATGAATTTCTTGGTTATAAATCGTGGATGCGGTTGTCCTAACACTTCTGGTCATATGGACTAGTCGTGGTTATTTTATTTATAGAATATATGGAAATGACATGCTTGACATGATATGTATGGATTTATGGAGAGTTTTTTTTTGTTTTTTCTACTTTTTATGTAGATTCATTGATATATGGGAATGAAATATGTTTTCTAGAGAGACTTGTTGGGATATATAGGGTCACCTGTTTTCTAGTATATATTCTATGGGAATAGTAATTTTCTTTACTTATTTCCTGTGATATATATATATATGTCTGAATAGATTGTATTGAACAAATAGGACTGGTTATACACATTTAAGTGATTTGATTCTTGTGTTTTATCGCAAAACATATTTGAGACACAATTGGGTACCCAAATGGAATATTTTTATTCTAGTAGGGACCAAGGAAAAGACCAAAATTTTGATGGTTGACATTGTTTCATTCAAAGCAACATGGGATCATGGGACTGAGTTGAGGCTCGTGATGTTATCAAGAGATAGTACATTTTTTTCTTTTTTATATTTTATACATATACTATAATAACTTCTATATATATGTTTTTATGCTTTTTAGACACATGACATTCCCATATTTTGTGTATGATATTCAGTATGATAAAGTTTATACATTCCATCCCTATTTACGTTTCTTATATCTAATTGTTATATATTCTTCTTATATTGACTATTATTTTTTGTTCCAATAATTTAAGCTTAGTTAAGAGTGAAGAAAAATCCCAATTAAACATCCTAGGGAATTGAAAATAGTTGGCATATGCTGGTGTTTGATAAAATGTGTGTGAGGACATGTAGCCAATTAGGCTATGGGCACTATTCAGTGGAAATTGTGTCAAAGATTTTATAAAGTGGTATCAATGGATTTTATTTTTCGTATATTTTAATTGGTGATAATAGGTAGGGATATAGAGATATATAAATTTGGAAATGAGTTGTGCTAAGTAATTTCAAACCAATCTACCAAAAAGCTCCAAATTTCCTTGAATGTATTTTGATGGTTTTTGGGATTTTGACAATAATAATTGATTTGATTCCACCATTTATTGATATTCTTGAATTACGATTTTATTATTGATTCAATTTTGGGTTCTATATTTTTATAACCATATGATATGAGGATACTCTATCTCATGCCTCATTTTTCGAGTTTTTAGAAATCTCAGGCCATGCATAATTATACGCCATATAGGATGCATTAATTATTTGTACGATATTTTGAAATGTTACATGATAGATATAACTAATACTGTGATGGATGTTTTTTCAATGAATTGAGAAAGAAGGTTGGTACTAAAATTTCCTTCCATAACCAAAGTGGTGTTTTTTAATTAGGATACAATAGATACCCTTAGTAGATAATTGTGGCATGTTGATTCATGGACCATGAGTTGAATGGACTGGAACATGAGATGTTGTGGATTAGGTGGATTCCATATTTATGTTCATGAAAATTATGGGCCCTTATAGATCAGAAATGGTGAACCAGTTGGTTTATCCATTAAAATTTAAATGTTCAACGAATATAAAAATTAAATAGGAATTTAAATTTGGAAACATAGACTTGACCTAAACCATGATTTTGAGTGGGAATGAGGTAGTGTCTCCAATAATGTTTGGTATAATTTTTCATTATATAGTATGGTCATTAAGAGTATGTGTTGTGGCATGACATGGTTATTGGATATTCTTGACTTAACATACAAATTTAAATCTGAAATTTTCTATTATTATTTTATAAGGCATGTATTTGGAATTGTACATCATGCCACTATGATGAACTACTGTCATATTCCAAGAGGTAGTTACCGACCATGCTCCATAGGTGGTCGGACATGGGATACTAGTGGATCATCCTATATTATGAGATGTGCACCAACTATTTCACTATACATAGGTGGTGAGGCACAATTTTGTGAGGGGTTTTACCACTTCATGCAGTGTTTACTTGGATCACTACAGCCTTCCATATCCATGGGTGAGATGACTATTATGTTTCAACAGTTTAATATTTCCTTGTTTTCGAGGGATAGAGGTCTATAAGAATTTGATCAATGAATTTTTACTACAATTTAGATCTTTTAACATCTATATTCACCTACTAAAAGAGAGTGGATTTCATAATTCATATTATTTGAGGATCAGAAAAGTGTTGGTGGGATGTTCTGAACTAGGATTACTAGAAGTGAGACAGGGTTTGGGATGATTTCCAAACTAGGTTCCATGACTACCTTTACCCTGAGACTCTGAGGGAAGATAGTTCTGGTGTGTTCATTCATTTGGAGTAGAGATATATTATAGTTATTGAGTACTTGAAATTATTTAACAAGATGCAGAGTTATGCACTAATGTACTAGGATGATGTGTTATCGCGGGGGAAAATCTTTGGGGAATATCTCTGAATTACTAATAAATTTCAGGTCAATGTGTTCTAGTTTACAATGATTAATGAAGTTGTGAATTAAGAGGTAATTGTAGATTGAAATATGAGGGAAGCTGGGGGAAGATAGTATAGAATTATAATCTCCTGAAAAAGTAGTTTGACTTACTATTGTATGAAGAAATTATTAGAGGTTTCTAGTGAGATGATTATCAGTCATGTCTCTTGTGCTAGTAGTGGAGTTTCCTTTCATCAATTTTGATTATGGGGAAATGTAAGGAATTAGTGCAATCACAACACATTTTTTTCTTGAGCTATAAATAAGATGGTAAAAAAAATAGTTTTTCAATACCATTACCATTATAATTAAGTGGTTGGGGTCATCTTAGACACTATGTTCAGGAGAAGGTTTCTCAGTTCCACGTCAGGTATGGATCTGGAGCAATACTAGTCAATTAGGCTGAGGTGTTGGTAGTTGTGGTTGAGGAATCTTGGAAATAGTTTTATAGAGACAATAGAGAGAGAATACTCTATGTAGTGAGTTTGTTTGAAACATCCATTGTTTAGGGTAGATATATTCTACAAATCCTACCTCAAAGCAATATAGCACCGTACCTTATATGGTGAGTGGTGCAATCATAGTTTCTTTAACTCTTTTAGCTTCTCATTTGGACATAGGTGCATCACATGGTATTATATTTATACCTATTGTGGAGATCATTGGGAATGTTTATCTATTTTATAAGGGACTAATGAAGCTATAAAATACATTGAGAATTATACTGGAGGATGTACATCAGTGAAGTGTGTTCCCCATTAATAATGGTGGGTATTACTTCATCTGGGATTTTTTTATCATCTAGATGGCTGGGTTTGATATCATACAAAGGATGGATTGGCTAGTATATTTTCATGCCTACATTTTTTGGTAATTCTATATGGTATATATCACCACACCAGAGGTTTCAGTTTATGCATAAAAGGGTGAATGTGTTGTCTAGGTGAGATGAGCCACACAAGAGCATCTTGGGCTGGGTAGGATGAAAACCCAAATTACTACTTTGTATATTTATGGTCATAGGGTGTGTCTAGAAGAATTTATTAAAATGGTTGATAATTTCATGTAAATTTAACTTGGTTTCATTCTTTATTTACCTCCTTAGAGAGAGGTTGAGTGCTATATCAAGTTAGTGAAAAGTGTTTCACCAGTCTCCATTCCTCCCAAAAGGATCGCTAGGATGAAGAAGTAGGAACTCCATAGGTAGGTAGAGGATTAAGAGAAAATGGGGTTTATATGACCCATTACATATTCATGGGGTTTGTTACTCCTTTTTTGAAAAAAGAGTATGGTACCTTTAGGCTATGTGTGGAATATTGAAAATTGAACCGACTGATAGTTGAGAACTTATAACCATTTCCATGGATAGATGATTTGTTTGATCAGCTTTAAATAGATCAGGTGTTCAAAAAAAAATTGATTTGAGATCTAGATTTCACTAGGTGTTTGTTTTATCAACATAAACACCTTGTACACATTTTTATAGATGGTATGTTCTATATGAGTATATGGTTATATTTTTTACCCTCACAAGCATTGCAGCAGTCTTCATGGAGATGAGAAACCATGTTTTATATCCATTTATAGTTTTTGGGTTGTTTTAATGGATGATATCTTGGTGTGTTCTCATAATCGACACAACCATTCCAAATATCCTAAAATCGGTCTGGATACACTAAGTGGTAATAATTAATATTCCATTTTCACAAAGATCCACTTATGGATAAAAAATTCAATTCCTAGGTCATATTATATCATAGAAAAGAGTATCAGTAGACCTAGATAAGGTGAGAGACATATTCTCCTAGGAAAAACCCCACAACTCCTTTAACATTCAATGTTTCTTTCTAATATAAGAATATTATAGGGTTTTAATATAAGACATATCGTAATTTTTAGCATCGTTGATGGTATTGACTAAGAAGGGTGTGAGGATTGTACAGTCAGATTCAAGAGAAATAACCATTTAGCAACTAGAAGGGAGAATGGCTTTAGCGCCAATCCTAATTTCACCATAGTCAGGAATAAGATACACTATGTATTGTGACACATAAATTATTATGATGTGATTAGTGCTAATATAGGGATATATATTAATTTCATATGGGTATTAGTATTTGAGGCCACATGAGATGAATGACCTAACACAAGATCTTGAGTTAGCCACAGTTGTTCATACATTGTGCTTTTAGAGACACCACTTACTCAGAGAGTCTTTATTGGTGTACATGGACCAAAAAATCATCAAGTATATTTTTAAAAATGTTGACCTGAATCCTATGTAGAGAATATGTGTTGAGTAGTAACATTATTTTGATTTAGAGCTTGCCTACATGCCTGGAAAAGGAAATTAATTGGTTCATGCACCTAGCTGTTGGACATAGATAAAGACATTTTTGAAGGCCAGTAGCGACTGGATGGTTATGGATTTTTCATCTTAGAAGCATATAGAGGTGTAGAATTGTTAAAGGTGGATTTTTCATTCATTACTAGTTGTGATCTCATCCATACTAGATAGAACTTGGATAATGAAGCTATCAGATTCAGAGGTCCTTGTTCCATGGGAGAGTGTGGTAGGTGTGGACCAACCTCATGGTTAGACCATATGCTAGGATGAGATAATGTGTATCCATGGTCATATTTGGGTTCCTATAGACAGACATGAGGAGTTGATCTGGGATTTTTTCCCCTCCGTTTGGATAGTGCACCATTGTGTTACCAAGATGTATCATGAATTATGCTATCACTACAGGTGACCGAGTATGAAATGACAGGTAGTTGGTTATTTCATGATGGGTTCCACCTATCAATAGGTAAAGAGAAAATATTAGTGACCATATAGACATTTTAATTAGTTACCTATTCATGAATGTAAATGGTATGATATTGTGATGGATTTATTGATAGGTTTTCCACAGTCCCCTCTATCCAATGATTCTAGGTGGTTTGTTGTTAACAATATCACAATGGCTTCTCATTTCCTACCAATCAAGGAAACCCTTAGTTTTGATGAGATAGTAAGGTTATATATCTATCAGATAGTATGAATTCAGGAGGTCCTATGAACTACCATTTTAGATAGGGACACCCAGTTTACACTTATTTTATGATAGAGTTTGTAGGTGGAAATCGGTATAAAGGCACTTCGGAGAACGATATATAACCATCCAAATGATGGCTAGTTAATGAACATGATACATGTGATTATGGTAATGATAAAAGCATGTATCTGGTATTTTGTGGTATCTTGAGAGAGTCATATACCCATGATTGAGTTCTCCAACAATAATAGATACCCGGTTAATATACAAAAGGAAACATATATGGATTTTTGCGGTAGTGCTGGCTGATCACCATTGTTATAGTTATAGGCATGTTAGGAAACATTACATGGACCTTGTATCATGCAGGAGAATTACGAGTAGGTACAATTGATCAGAAAATAGATGGATATTACACATACTCTACCCAATTCTTATGTTGATCAGTTAAGATGAACTCTAGATTTCAATGTCAGGGATCAAGTTTTTTATGTGTTTCAATGAAGCTAGGACATGTACAAATTTAGAGACTGGATAATATTTCACAATGATATTTCCTAGCATTCAGGATTCAAGGAAGAGTTAGGATGGTAGCCTATAGGGTTTAGTTTCCAAATATTTACGAATCCATACTTGAAATATTATACGTATCTCTGGTAAACCATAATCATTCAGTCATGTCTCATTGATTTTAATCACAAGGATGCAGAGTTAGTGGAACATGTGTCCTTTTAAGAGAATATGATTCATATAATTGAAAATAGAACAAGGTTCTCTATTTCTGGTATGTTCCTCTAGTAAGGGAGCTGTTAAATCATGATCGTTTACAGGACCAAACATGGGACTGGGAGACCCACGTACGTTATCAGTGGATATCATTATTCTTAGTAGAATCTCGACCACACATGAGAGGGAAATTTTCCATCCAATTACATTTATATGGGTTATTATAGGAACCAAGGATTATAAATTAGGTGATAATCTATTTACTTTTGTGCTAAATGTATAGTCATGGACAAATGATAATAAACTATGAGGTCATGGGTGTATTAGGAGTGTATGTGGCATGTTTGATGCTCTAAGCCTAGGTTTTCAGATGAAAATTTTAATCTGCACAGTTAGTAGAAACTGTGCATGGAAAGTTTCATGTTTACTTATAAAAGTGTGAGGATATATAGTGGGGTCCTAGTGGCCAAAAAATTTACAAAAACTGTGCAGATACAGGTACAAACCCATGTAGGCCACTTGAAATTTTAAACAGATCCAAATTGCAGAGTTTTTACACAATTAGTCAAATTGTGCACAATGACCGTATGAGGTACAACATCTTAATATATTTGGAGAATGGTTGTGGAATCAAATGATGAATAAAGAGGAAAAATTCTGTCACCCAATGTTTCAAGGAAAATTAAAAAGTTTCCCTTAATAATTATTTTTACTCAGACAAATTTTTCCCTATTCCTTCCTCTATTGGAAGTCGTGGCTTTGAGAGCTCCTTCGATGCCTACATAATGATTTAGGAGATTTTCACCACCCAGACATGTAACTTAGATCCATTTATCTTGTTGGATTTGTATCGCTACGTACTCAATTACTTTGGATCCATTCTTCATTTTTCTTGTTATCATCTATGCTATTTAGGTGAATTTGAATTTTCCCTATTTCTAGGTTTTTTTTCTGTTCATTTTTTTCTTTTGATTCGTGTCGAATCAGGTGTTGATAATGTATTTTAAATCTTATATGGACAAACTATAGGTTTTCTACACAGTTCCTGAGTGGTTTGTTGATTTTTATGCTAGTTTATATTATTCCTTCCTCCAGAAATTCTGGTGTGGCCAAGAAAATAATCAATCAAATAATTAATTAAATTAAATGAAACTTGTTAGGGAAGACCTTTAATTACCATATGGTCTGTTATAGGTTTTTACAAAACCAAGGTCATACATGGGGTAGGAATTTTATTATTTTCTTTGTTATATCACCTATGATGTGTATATTTGAGCTTCCACAGTTATAGGAAGTCAATTTATAATTGATTTGAACTAAATTGGTTAAATAGGATATGGTTTTCCTCCTTCTCAAGTCTAAACATTTGTTTAAATTTTTTATATGTATTTTTTATATTAGTTGTTAAACTCATGGATTGGAATTAAATGTGAATTGTGATATGAGTGGTTATACTAAGAGTACAAGAATGTGAATTGATGAATATTTTAATAAAATGTTATGTGTGTGATATGCCATGGGTCATGGAAATGTTATAGAATGCATTAGACCTATATTTTCCCTGGATTCTGATTTTTTGGGATTCCTTGGGCCTTCCTACCCTTTGGATCTTGTTTTTCCTGGGTTAAAAGTGGAAATTCTTGGTAGAAATTCTCCTTGGACCCCAACTCCATCCTAAATGAGTATACATCAAGATGCTAATTGGATTCGATGAGGAGGACTTGGTCCAGTATACCTTGGCTCTAATAAGTGGTCTAAAAATATGTTAATATGGCACAACTACGGCAAATGATAGATGATTGATTAAAAAACTTGACCATGGTTGCTTTGAAACTTCTAGTTATATAGTGTGGTCCTGGTTGTTTTATATATAGATGATACTAAAAGGCCTTGGTTTACAATATATGTATGGATTTATTTAAAGGCCTTGGTTGACAAGACATGTGATCCTTAATTTTATTAACTGCATCCCTATGAAATAAATTTCACTTTTTTTAGCATATACCGAAGACCCATGACTAGTTATAGGTATTTCGTTGGTTACCAACTGGGATTGTATCTCAAAAATAATTCTGGTCATCATAGGGTACCTGGACAGACAATTTGGACACATGTAGGAACTAAGGAAAGCACCCACAGTTTGATGGTTGACTTTGTTCCATGTTGAGGAGAAAGGGAACACGAGACCGATTTGAGGCTCATAATGCTATTTGGAGATAATGATTTATGGTATTTTTGGTATTTTGATACATGAGTTCTACAAAATTATTTGTACATATTTTGGATTCTTTGTAGACATATGACATAATCATATTTTTATATATGATATTTATTTGTGATATTTTATATATTAATATTTTATTTACTTATCTTCTATCAAATTTGTATATCTTCTTCCACAATTTACTATTGTTTCAATATTTCAATTTTACAATCTAATAATGAAGAAATAGTCTTACCATGGATACAGTATAGCCCATCACTGCTAGTTAGTAGCCTCTCAAAATTTCGAAGAAACCCTTGAGGCCATGTATCTAACCAGGATCACTGAACTGTTGAGGGGAATCATAGTTCAAGATGTTACAAGATTATTTTCTAGGTATTTTTTGAGGAAACAAATTATCATGTGTGGTGGAGTTTTATGTAATAATGTACATGTGTAATTTTCTATACGAACAAGTACATTGAAAATGGTTTTTTGGATAAATTTTCACGTACATACAGTCTTAACATGCCTCAATCATAGGTATTCAGTCATCTAATGTAGGATTAGTAAGAATTATAATGAACTGGGATTTTCATATGGAAATGAGGGGTGTTTGGACGATTTTTAATGGGTTTGTGGTAACTAATAAGTCACCCAAACATTGAATCCCAACCCATGAAACACTAAAAATCTTAGTGCCTCATGATAGACTCTACCACATACCGTCCACTAGGGTAAAATTACTACATGGATTGACCACTAAACCAAGTGGGTGAGATTTTAAGGTGGAAGTGGAGAATTTATCTCTTTCTATATGGTTAGAAATACTATACAGACTGTACCATTGGTCATCCAATCTGGAACTAGAAGATACATAACCATGTGCATAGTCTATGCCTGGTAAACTTTATCATTAAGCTCATCTAGAAAACCAGACACCTGAAATCCATATGGAAAGATTAGAGAAAAACATTGGTGTATGATTAAACAAAACATGTGTATTAACCATGCATCATTCAACAGATAGCCACCCACCTCCCATCTACCTCCATGACAACACTTTGGTTAAATATTATGACACCTAACCACTCCTATAAAATAGGGGTTGAACATTTAATGATTAGCTTAACATTTTTTAGGGGAAGTATCATATGTGATTCTTTCATCCTTTAGGGATGAGAGATTGAAACTCATTCAAAATCATTTTATGATATCCCTCTTTTGATTGATTGTATTTTATTCTTTTCATTGTTTTAATGAACATCATAGTTAAAAATATATTGTTTTTAATCATATATTCAATGAATATATAATCAAATAAATGTGTAAGCGATGTGGATAATGAATAACCAAGTGTAATTGGTTTAACCTTATTATGTTTGTGATCTATCTTTTATTTCTCATAATCCCAATGAGTTTTTATTTCGTTTTCTCACTAGTTACACTGTATTAGATCAATAAAATTGTATCTAGAAAACACAAGAGGAATTACGGTGAAAAATCCCATGACCATGGAGTTCCTTCATCATCCCCATAGGGGTTTTTTCAAAATGTTTTTTAATTATTAATTTTTGGAAGAAGAAAAAGTTCATTCCAAACTTAAATGAAACTTACAAGCCCAAGGATGATCATTAAATTTAAATCCTATAGATGGAATTCATTATAACCAAAAAAACATAATAATAATATGTATTTGTGAAATTCTTGATATAAATACAGAAAACTGATGTATTTATGTTATTGAGTGTTGAAAAAGGTTTTTTGGGTGTTGTTATAAGTATAAAAAACATCTAAAGAGTTTACTATGCGAACCGACTAAAGATCTTGAACCATTCTGACAACCATAAAAAACCTAAATTATATAAATCTAAAATTAATTAAAATTAAAATCTGGTTATAATTCTTAATCCTAAATCTTGATCATCCCCATACTTATACAATTATCAATGTAGATATGGTAAATTTTCCATTTGGGGTGCCAAAAGTAACACTTCCTCTAGAACGACACCATGAGAATCACTAAAATATTAGTCTCTCTTTTTGTTTCTATATTCCTAATATTCACTTAATATGATAATTTAGTCAATTAATTGTAATATACATTCCTATATTTTATTATATTAATTTGACATCAATTATTCATTCATTTTGGAGCATCGTCCAATATGAAAAAACGCATTAATAGTGCATACAGGTAGAATACTACCAACATGACATGACACATTATTCTATAACCACCTAGTATGAATGAAATAAAGGCAGAGTTATATGAAAAATTATGTTTCTATGGTACTTATAAAATTCTAAAATGATCCCCTTTTTATTGACCTTAATTATACCCATTTAATAAGAAATAAGATCGCTATTTATGTGTCTGTTCAGTCTACTGTCTCCATAAAAAATTTCAACTATTTATCTTAAAAATATATCATGAAAGGACATAAATGTGTAATTTTTAATATAATATTAATTTTTATATTATTACTATTATTATGTGATCGATATTCATATATAGTTGGTTCATCCATTCATTGAAAAATAGGTTTGTTAATTATATGTATATCCGAACTACGACCTCCATAAATGAAAAATTTCATTATTAATCACCAAACATCATAAATGGTCATAATAAAATATATTTTAGAGATATATGATATATATTACATATATGGAAATATATAAATTTTATATTAACATTATGAATTTTTATTTTCTTACTTATTCATTCATGTGGACACCCATTGGTTTTGGTCTGTTTAATACCTACTTGTGTGATGTTGTAATTTTTATATACTAAATGAATATTGACTAATATATTATAGTTAAAACATTTAATAATTTCTTATTCAGTATTATCTAAGAGTTCGGGTGTTATAGTGTAATATATTTTCATGTTAAGAATATATCATCTCATTCCATTAAAACACACCAAAATAAGTTTTTATAGAGATTTATCACCATGAGTCATAATTAATTCTATCGAAGGATAAAAGTGAATCATTATAAATAATCATAGTATATTTATTAAATAAACATAGTTAATATTGGATTAATGAACATGCAATTAAAGAGGAATGATCAATATTAACAATAGAAATCATATGCATGAAAATTGAATGTGTTAAAAGATGACGTTAAAAATAATCTATAATGGACTACTATACTAATAGTAAATAATAATAAATGAAGTATGTTAAAGGATTTTAAGTATTTATAATTTTCATAAAAATATAATTAATATAGTTATATTTTATAAAAAAGATGATGGAGTGTCTTCATCTATACAAGGAAATAAGTTATGATACTTTTTCCCAAAAATGCGTTTATTGAGAAAAAATTTATTTTACCCAAAAATTTTATATTTATGTTGTATATGGTGGTAAATTATTATATTATAATTTAATAACTCTTATTCACAGTATTTAATGTTCATTTTATTGATCATTATCTTTCAGGTGCTTTGGGTGAATTTTTCCCACGTATTGACTAGAGTTTTTTCTCAATGTGTATTTAATTTTCTTCATGACATTAAAATTAAAAACTATGTTTTCAAAAAATTACTTTTTAAAATTTATTTTATCTCCATTCCATTTGAGGAAATTAACCTCTTTAATTAAAATATATCTATTTGGGTGATCATGTTCTCTTTTAAAATGAATCATTGAAAGGAGTGATTCCCAACCAAAGGTGAATACTATTTTTACCATATCCATGTTTTACCAAGTTAAATTATTTTCTATAGTTTTTCTCAAGAAATTTAAATTTTCATTCTCATCTTATAAATGAATTGTTTTATCATTATTTTTCTGATATGGTTTTCACTAAAAGATATTAATGGTCTGTAAATGTATTCCACATGATTAGTTTTGAAAAAATGCTTTCTTTTCATGTAATTCATGAATATATTTCAAAGTTCCTACTTTCCAAATTATTTTAAGGTTATTTTAAACAACATTTACATTATTTAAAATTATTTTAAAATAAAATAATTTTATCATTTTCTACATGGGATTATTTTTATTGAAGGGATATGTTTTACATGTTTCTATGTGAACTTATCTTTCGTCCACTTTTATAATTTTCAAAGATATTTTCTATCCATGATTTCATGTCTAAAAAAGGAAATCATTATTCTCATTATTTAATGGAATCATATTTTTGATTGATTTTAAAATAAAATGGATATTTTTATTTTCAATGTAATTTAACTAATAACTATAATATTTTTAAACATCAATTTTTATACATGATTAAGGGTATACATCAAATGACACCATCCAACTTCTTATTATATAGGTCTTATGATATTATATTTTACTTATATGGTATAATTGATCATTTATTTTTATTTCTAAATTATTCAATTATATAGGAATGAATTTCTTCAATTAACTTTATAATTGAATGCCCAATGTTAAATTAAATTATTGATGGGTTTTTACCAAGATTCACATTAAATCGTGTGATTTGGGAAATTATTTTTATAAAAAATATATCCATTTCATATATTGTGTAAATACTATAATTGCAGTCATCATTAGAGAGTTATTTTTACCTTTAATAATATCTAATTTAATTTTATAACCATTTATCTTCTATGTGTTTGTCATATAGTTATTATTGATAAAATCATGAATTCTTCTTCGGTAACAACTTGAGAAGAATATATAACAAAACTTTTCATTTTATTTTTATGATATACTGATTGAAACAAAGTGGTACACATAAATATGATTTTAATTATGTGATAGATTGGAATTGAATTATATATAATTCTAATGCCTTGGTAAATGTGTCCATCTCACGAGATATCATGGTGTATGGGTAGTGATCATAGATAACTATGGTGTGCGGGTAGTTAGACTAGAAAACTATTATATTAATATTGAAGGAAGCCTTGACATATACTTATGATGTCATGTTTATGTTGTCTCGGCAATCATATAATTCCTTACTCATATTTTATGGTCTTATTATAACCTCTGAACATATTATATCATCACTTTATTTTATTCTTCCAGGCATATTATTATCCTCAATATGATATCATTACATACATCAGGTATCTTAGTTTATGAATTAATATTATGTTTACTCTTATAGAGATATTTAGTTCATTGAATACTTCTGTTTATATTTCCTTATGTTATTTATGAAATAATTTTTTATACTAAGAATAGAAGGGTATTTTGTGTGAAGAATTTATTTTCGATTTTTAATACAAATTTGGTTTAATTAGATTATTATATAGTGGTTAATGTTGATTTGTTGAGAGGACATGAGATTTTATATTATATAACTTTTTCTAAATTTATTAAACTCTTAAAAAAGTACCTTGTGTTATAAATTTGTGAAGGATATTATAATAACATCTGTGTATTAAGGATAGAGTTGAAATTTATCTTTTTTCGATACTCGATCTAGGAGGGTTGGTCTAAGGGTATTATAAAATGGATCAAATTAGTGTTTATATAATATTAGATGATAATATTTTTGTATCATTAGTGATTAGAAATATGAATAGGGGTTAATTGTGTTGATAAAAATTTAAAGAGAAACAACCCAGAGTTTAAAAAATTTAGATTTACTCTTCGTAGTGTTCATAGAATTATTTATAATGGAAATAAAAAGCTAGAACACCACGATTTATAATTGATTATATCAAAAATATCTTATTCCACTCGTCAACCTTCTATACTCCTAGAGGATATTGGTACCCACTAAGAACCTCACTTTTAAAGGCATGAGATCCTTGTTAGAGACAATTATTTTTATACAACATTGAGTAACAAACCAATCAGTTAAATGAGAATTACCCATATATGTTTACTTGAATTTTGATTAGGATTCATAACCTTAACATCATTTTTTATGGGGGAATAACTAGGGAACTGATTATTTTAATTTTATAGGGAAAAGAATAAACTAGAAACAAAAAAATAAAAAAAGAAAGGAAACAATAAATGTGTAATGTCCCGGATCCAGGTGCCTCCCAATGGTGCCCCCTACCAAGTTGTCCACATGGCCTCAAGCACATTTCCACAAATTCTAGAGGCTGCCAACATACACTGTGGGACTACGGTGGGATAATAGGGAAACTGTTCCCTCATTGGAAGAGTAACATAATAAAATATAGATAGTAAGAATTGTGGAAATAGTAATACCATTCTACAACAGTAAACAGTGGAAGGATGATAGTAATAAAAAAACATGATAATATATATATATATATATATATATATATATATTATTCATGTCACATATGTCTAGGAATGAAGACAAAGAAGTCACAATCCTAAAAATATAATATAGAAACCAATGTATAGAAAACCACGTAAACTCCAACAGCATCACAAGCCTCAACTTGGTCCCATCCTCTTAAGCTCTATAGCAATCATGTACCTATGAAAGAAAGGCACTTGACCTTATATACACCTGCAACCATATAATCTATTTGGGTATAAAAGCATGGCCCAAATAGGGTGAGGATTAATCCTAGTAGGAAACCACCATGAGATTTGTGCCTAATTATCATTGAATATATATAGCAGGTAATATGAAGAAATGAAGCAATAAACTAGTACGTACTCAAAAGTAAAAAATCCAACATTTTTAAATTACATTCATTTACACATATTATTTAATATATCAAATCATGTAAACTATGAGACCTAGCCTAATCTCTGAATCCCCTATTTAATATTAACAAAACATATGTCTTAGAAGACCATCTAACAAACAAGTAATACTGAGTCCAAGCTGATGATTTGGTTAGGAAGACTCATCACAATCATTCAATTATTCAATAACGACCATTTGGTGAAGTTCCCACAGTCTAATTCACCTGGAATAACATAAAAAAATTATTTAATAATGACCCTTTGGGTATCTCTCATGATCTAACTCCTATTTTATAACATATCACTAATCATATAGAAATGACCAACTAGTAATATCACATGTTTAATACCCCTTGGTCGACATAGCATCAATAAATTACCAATGACCACATGAGATGCTCTCACAATCTATACCCCTGGGTCGATGTCCATTTGTAGCTCTTACAGTTAATGCCCCCTTTTTTCAACATAACAATATAACATAAATAAGTGACCCTACATCTAGATGCTCTTATAATCAAATTCTCCTTGGTTAAATAGTCAAAATTTATATCATATAAATCTCATATAATCATTAACTACATCCTAACAAAAAAAGGCATGGAAAACAAGGTATGTCTAACAGGAATTCTAGACCAAATGACCATAACAATCAATCAAAGGAAACACCCCCATATGGTGTCCCAACAATTACCCTTTTTCAATCAACCAATGCATAACAGGTAATAAACAGGGTTTAATTCCAAAACACACAATACCCCCACAAGGGTATATGGAACTTTTTGCTCATATATTCAAATTTTGAACAAAGAAAGGCATAACCCATCAACAATGATGTCTCACAATCGATATCCTTTAATGTTGGCCCTTGAATCATACTAAATTGGTACTGATCTATATAAAGGTGAAAAATGTTAAACCTAAAATAACTCTTGAGAGATGATGAATCGGGAAGAAAGGCTCTATAGGTTTTGAGAACTCAACGGTGGGATTTCAATGCACATGGAGGCTTCTCAATCAGCTGTTAGATAGATAATCGTGAGTGGTTTTATGTTTGTCGGCCCTTCCATCACTCTCCTCTAAGAACAACGATAAGAAGAACAGATTTTCACACATGAGACGCGAAACCACTATGATTTAAGAAATAAAAAAATTAAACGATGTTTTCATTAACAATACACACCATGTATTAGCCTCAATGGGCCCCTTCCCTAAGTAGTCTCCCAGGTCACTACCAGACCATGTACTCAGCCATTACATGGACAGTACGTGGAAACCACGTACACGGTGTGTACTCAGAAGTACATAGTGTGTACTTAGAAAAACCCCATTTCATCATTTCCCTCAAAACAACCCAAAATCAATATCTATAACTTAAATGTTTATTCAAGTTCATAAAAACTTCCCCCTAAATGAAATTCATCCTTGAATTTTCCTTAGAAGGGTGGTGAAGAAGAAATTTAAAACAACTCTTTCCATTGTGACCTACGTCGGCTTCCCTCTCCTAAGTTTCATCCAGTACTCGATCGTTCTGCCATAGAACCCATAACATAGGAATAGACCAGACATGGATAACTTTCATTCTAAAATTCACAATCCAAATAATTTCCTCCTTAAAGGATGTATCCACCTCCAACACAACATCCTTGGGTTAAAAAACATGAGACATGTCTGAAAATTAATGCCATAATCGAGAAACATGGAATACCACTTGCATAGTTTGGTACCTCTTGGGTAACTACAACCGTTTATCAACTAGAACGAATCTCTCCAAATCATGAAAAGGCCTGACATTCTTTGTGGAAACAATCCCCTATCTCCTAATCCTCTTGTGTCCAACCCATTGTGTGACATGTGTAAAAATTTTATTTTAAACCTTGAACTCTAGAGGTCTACTCCATCAATCCTCATAATATTCCTAGTGAGATTGTGTGGTATCCATCCGCTTCCAGATTAACTCCACCTACTAAGTAGTATCATGGAAAAGACGAGGACCAAACATATCTACCCTCATGCCTCTAGTCAACATAGGGGTGATCACCATGTCCTACAGTACAAATTCTCACAAGGTTCCATCTGAATTGTTTCTTGAAATAAATTATTCTAGAAAAAATACATCGTGGGTATGTGTCTCTCCCAAGAGCTCATGAAATCCAGAATGCATGCTCAAATAATTTCCTTTTAGGCATGAATCACGCACTCAGATTGTCCATCTGTTTTAGGATGGAAAGTTGTACTCAGAAGTACCTATGTACCTAAATCCCTCTATAGTCCCTACCAGACATGAGAAGTAAAATAGAAATCCCTGTCTGAAATGATAGAGTGTGGAACCGTATGAAAACATACTATCTCTCATATTTGAAATGTTATATTATCATCAAAACTGAAGGTTTTTTGAATCATAAAGAAATGTGAAACCTTCGTGAGTTTTTCAACAACAATGTATACAAAATTATTTTTTCTATGTGACCTTTGTAAACCTGTCGAAAAATTAGTCATGACATCATTCCGCATCCACTAAAGAATGGTTAACTACTGAAAAATCAATGCTAGTCACTGATGCTCAATCTTCACATGATGACAAGTGGAATATCTCATATCAAAACTAGCAGCATCACTCTTCATTCTTGGCCACCAATAATGATGATGTAGATCTCGATACATCTTGGTGACACTAGGATGAACATCCCAAACTGAGGTATGAAAATCTCACATCAAACCCGCACATATGTCTGCTGACACCCATACGCATCCCTGGAAATTAATTACCTCATCGTCTTCTATGGTCCATTATGGAGTATGGTCCTCTCCTAGCGCACTCTCCCATAGGGCTAGGCCTTCAGAATCTAATAGCTTCGTTATTCTCACTCGATCTAGTAGAGCAGAGGACACAATTATGGAAGAATGAAAGGTCGTCCCTTGCCGATCATGCACAACAAAAATGCATCTTAGATAACAGATCTGTAAGTTGCCACTGACTGCTGGCCACCAAAACTTCCTGTATATAATTCCTCCATCCCAATGCATCATCCACTTCGCTTCCATTCCTAGGAGTATAGGAAATCACAATGTCAATATACTAAATGTAACACCCGAGACTTTTATGAGAAATATTTTATTTTTATCATCAAATGAATCTTTCACTAAACACACACTAGCTTGGTTTGCATTACACGCAATCACGACCTTCCTCGATAGCTTGTGTCGTACGCAATACCGAGTTTCACTAAACAACGATATGCTATTAAAATATTATTAAAACTAGCCATTATGAATAGTAATACCCAATTTTTTGAATCTTTTAAATTTCATCTTTCAAAATGGACTTCATTTTTGGATTCGGAATATCGAAATTAGCCTAGGGTGAAATTTTGTTATTTTTCTGAAAACATTAAATTTTGGATGAATAGTGAAAACAATAGGTTACTATTTAAAAACTGACTTTTTATTTAAATAATTATTTATTTTATTTAAATATATTTTATGTCAAAATTGATACATAATACCTATATAAGTTCAATGCAATTCATTGGAGTCATTTTATAATAATTTTAGATATATAAAAATTTTATTGAACTTTTCACCGTCTTTTACCCACCTCCTTGGAGAATTTGAAAATTTACATAAAACTTAATTTTACCACTTTTGTGAATGGAATTTCAAAAATACGAGAGACACGGTTGATGTCAGTAAGTAAAATGTGGTTCGATGAGATGAAACTAATTTTTGGTGAATAGTAACTTTTTTTTATTTACCACGGTTAAAAGTAAATAGGGTAATTAAGGGTAAAAATGATATTATTATTACCCTAACACATGTAATAATTCTATTAGACAACTGTAATTCGACCAAAAACAACCTTAGGAATAAAATATGACCATTTAGGCCCACCTCGATTAGATTATGACTTATAATATTAATTTATTTAAGGAAGGTTTAAAATAGTAAAAATCAATGTTTAACAAGTAAATAATTTTTAATATAGAGTTATAAATTTGATAAATTAGACTATAAATATTCATTAGAAAGATAAAAATATTTCTTACATAATGATATTTTATTTGTTATTTTTAGACTTTAAATAATTTAATTTATTTATGACACAGTGATGATGCAGTAAATATATTATTAATGAAATATTGACATAATTGATGTTATAAATACCCAAATAAATGTAATTTGAGACTTTTTATGAGTTAAAATAACTTTCTATGACAATATGACATGTTAGTATTGATATAAGTAACTTTTTGCGAACTAAACTTCCTGTTATAATATTCACAAAAATCAATTACCAAATAGTATTAAAATTGACATAAAATGGTTTTTAAAACAAATATTATATTATTAAATGTTATTTTATTCCTAATAATCCAAGGTTCGGCCATATGATTTAGATTAGGTTATATATATTAATAATAAACAACTTGGGGTTTTTTTGTCTTGTTATGGTTAGTTTATTAACCTTATAGTCTAAGAAAACAAAAAGACACGGTAAAAGTAAAATTATATAACTTAAAGTTAAATCCAAATGATAAGGTTAAAATAGAACCCTAAACTTGCTTAAATTATATTGTATGAGATTATTTCTACCCATCCCCACATTAGCTTATAAATAAATAAATTTTGTGCTATTAAAAACCGAATATTTCTTTATAATAAAATAATATTTTTAGTTTTTCCTAAGGTGCCCCTCTCCTCCCTTATAAAAGGGTACCTCCTCTCTCTCTTCCTCATACCACTTTGAGCCTTCACGCTCTGCCATAACCTGAAAAATTCTCTTCTCCACATCCCTAGAAACATCCTAGATGTCCTGGTCTTCTTCAAAGTCCAATTTTAGTACCCTAAGAGTAGGTCTCAAAGAGGCGCTTCAAAAAAGAGGTAATGTCTGTTACAGATTCTTTCAAATTTATTTCTTCTTCCACTTCTTATTATTTAGTTGATTCATTATGAAGTAATAACATCAGTATAAATCATATACTTATATGTTATTATAAGTATGAAACAACCCTATTTCACCATCTATCCATCCTACGGAAAACAAAATCACCGCGTGTGCGTACGTACAGAATACTGTCTCCACACCGTGGTGTAATATATTTTCCACCACCACCTTACTTAGATCGGTATAATGGTGTAAATAATGACTATATATGATTATTGTAAATTTATATTGATTATGAAATAGTATACATACACTCCAATACAATTCCATGATCATGGGAACGATATCATCGCTCGTGCGTACGTACGGAATACCGTCTCCATGATGTGATGTGACTCGTTCAACATGATCTTCATTTCATAATGATTATATAAATGAATTGAATTAATTATTATGATATATATTACACTAATGAAATTATGTAAATGAGGTATCTATAACCTAAAAGGAATAATAAGAATTTATTCGACAAAACACGCATAAGAACAAAAAGAAATAAACACCTGAATAACAAGTGAAAATGAATTATTACTAATAAGAAGATAAGAATATGACCATACATGATATAATTCTGTAATAATTCAATGACATTATTTAAATAATAATACCGGAGGTTCAGACACTTATGAAGAAAATCAGACCTAAGGTAAGGGAAAATCTCGCAATCTCATTTTTTATCCGAGATTGTTTATACTTCAGAATTTACTGGGGAATATTTATCATCCACATCCATGTTTCCTCAATATGTAATATTTATATCCTTCTACAATTTTTTAAATCCAATTTTTCCCTTCGGTGAGTTTTTAGTAAAAGATATGAAAGGAATCTTTTGCCGTTATTCGTAAGAGGTGGTTTTTGACTTTTCTGACATAAGTATGAGAAGAATGTTTTTTTAAATTATACGGCATGAATGGATTTTTAAAACATTATTTCCAATAAGCTTCCTTTACAAGTTTTCTAGTTTATTTTTAATCCTCTTATTTTAGTTTAAAATTGTATGACATGTTAAGAAATTAAAAGTATTTCTGAATTAGAAAGGATATTTTCCTCAAGAATGGAGTTCAAGTGTTTTATAAAATTATTTTCCATCTAAGATAATACAGGGTTCAGTTTATATCCCTATTATTAGATTGATTTGATTATGTTGTGATGGAATTATTTTTATAAATTCCTTTATCTTATATGAATTGTTTTATGATGTCACGATGTTTAAGAATCCCATTTTTATTACATGGGTTATGAAATGATGTATGATTTTTGATTTTGTTGCACACATAAGAATGGTTTCATTATGAGATGGGTGGGACCTATATCTACCTCAAATGCATTGGTAAAAGATTTATATCACGTGAGATAGACATGGCTGGAACGGCAAGTTAAATCCAGTTTAGTGAAACATGACTGAAATGAGGAGTGAAATCGGTTGAGAAATGGACTTTGTCCGCTAAGATAGTCTTGGAAATGAGTCTTGACTACTAAGGAATGATTATCTATGATTATGTGTGTATGCCACAAAGTTTCATGTTTTATGTTATGATTATTGGGATTACATTTCACTACTATGATTTATCCCATGTTATTAAATTATGATATCTTTTGCAGGTTATGATTTCCAAAATGTTATGTTCTTATGATTGTGATGTGATTGATAATTCTTTTGTTTACCCTTACTGAGCATTTGATCTCACCCTTTTGTATGTTTTCATTCCCCAGGCCAGGAAGAAGGTTATTAAGTAGAATATTCCAAAAGGTACTCTAGATATGATTAAATAAATGGGAGACAATATAGATGCTTTATGAACCAGTTGTTTATGTTTCCCAGTTTCTAAAGACACTATACCTATACGGTCATTTCCTAGTTTTGTTATATGTTGTAATAAGTGTGCTTCAATTCTGAAGTACTAACAATGTATGTAAAGTATGGGTGTGTATAGTTGGTATCAGAGGAATGGTATTGTCACCCTTTGGAAACTAGGAAGTGAAAGCCTTAGTAAGAACCCTAAGGATAAGTCTAATCATAGAACACAATCTTAGTTTTTTTAGAAATGGCCATGAAAATCCTATGATATGACCTTAAGTGTGAAATTTTATTCTTGATTATGAGGTTTTCCTATTATAATTAGTGTTGCTCACACTATTCTTCTTGGTTTTCGTCAATGGCTGGAACCTGAAGGAACCGTGTTAATGCGGAATGCGATGGGAAATGAAATGATTGTCCCCATGAGCAACCAAACGATATGGGAGCTGGAATGAAAAATATTCTATCCATGATCACACAACTTTCTTAAGCTATGAATCATCCAGGACTTCCAAATGAGCAAAGGAAGGAGAAACATTCTGTTGAATCCTTCATGAGGCAGCGTCCACCTTCATTCAGCGGGTCTACTGATCCATTAGTTGCTGAACAATGGATCAGTACTACTGAAAATATATTTTCAGTTCTTCAATGTTCTGAACATTATAAAGTAATCTTAGCAGTGTATCATTTGGAAGGATATGCTGATCAATGGTTGAATTTTATCAAGAATACGAGGCCAGGAGATGAAATTGACTCCATAGAATGGGACGAGTTCAAGATCTTATTTTTCAATAAGTACATCCCTCGTATTCTTCGAACAAAGATGGAGAAGGAGTTTCTTGAACTAAAGAAAAAGGATGTTGAATCTGTTTGTACTTATGAAGGTAATTTTACAAGAATTTCAAGGTACGCTTCTGGTATTATTATCCAACCTGAGAGTAAGATCGATCAATTCTTTAGTGTCTTAAAACCAAGTCTTCGAAGGTCATTATCCATAAGATACTCCGTTATCTACGTCGAAATCGTTCGATGTGCTCTCAAAGATGAGATGGAGATTGGAGTAACCCATCAGTCATATGGGTTTGATAAGAATAGGAAAATGGAATTCAAAGGAAAATCTAAAGAGCCCACTGAAAAGAAGACGAGTTTTATCTTATGCTCAATGTGTGGAAAGAAACATGGAGGGAGTTCTCTTAAAGTGAAAAGTAAATGTTTAAAATGTGTAAAGGAAGGTCATCGGGAATTTGAATGCCGCAATGATGGGAATAATATGTCTAGTGATGCAAACAAAGAAAAGGTTGTACAGAGTGCACATCTTACACTTTAATGTTACAAGTGCAAGGAAATGGGGCATTATGCCAATCAATGCCCTAATCCAAGGGTTGTTGATGATGATCGACGGTAACAAACTCTTAAGGCTAAAGACAAAGGAAAGTCTCATGCAATATCTATCTACGATGTGGAGTATGATAAAGAAGTTCTGAAAGGTACAATTACCATCCACTGTAAAGTTGAAAATGTTTTATTTGATTCTGGATCCACCCACTCTTTTATTTCTAAAGAATTTTTTAAGGGTATCACCGTATTACCTCAACAATTAGATGTTGAGTTAGCTGTGACAACCCCTAATGTGACAATAGTTGCATCAAAAGTTTATAATTCTTCTCTGATTGATGTTTGTGGGAAAGTGCTTCCTGCAAATCATTTGATCCTTCCTATAGTGGAGTTTTATGTGATACTTGTCATGGATTGGCTTTCTCTATATGGAGCTCATATCAATTTCCAAATAAGGGAAGTCACATTTCATATTCCAGATCAATCTAGGATCATCAATCGATGCAAGGATGAACATAACCTTCCAGTGGAAATTTCATCCATCTTATGGGTCTTGATTCCACTAAAATAGGGTTATTTATTTCAAATGGTTAGAGAGAAACTCACAATTAAGAATATCCCCATTGTACCGGAGTCTGATGATGTATTTATGGAGGAATTTTAGGGTCTTCCACCAAACTATGAAGTTGAGTTTTCAATAGAACATGTACCAGGTGCTTTACCTATTTCAAAGACACCTTATAGAATGACCCCAATTGAGTTGCAGGAATTGAAGAAGCAACTCCAAGAGAATCTTGATAAAGGATTCATACGCCCTAGTGCGTCACCTTGGGGAGAACCTGTACTGTTTGTTAAGAAAAAAGATGGATCAATGAGACTCTGCATTGATTATTGAGAACTTAACAAGATCACTATCAAGAAAAAATATCCTCTCCCGTGCATTGATGACTTATTTGACCGACTACGTGGAGCTCAATACTTTTCCAAGATTGATCTTCGTTCAGGGTATCATTAATTAAGGGTCAAAAGGGAGGATATACCAAATATGACTTTCTGTACAAGGTATGGACACTATGAATTTATAGTGATGCCATTTGGTCTTACTAATGTCCCTGCTATCTTCATGGATCTAATGAATAGAGTCTTTAGAGACTATCTTGATCATTTTGTGGTATTCTTTATAGACGATATTCATGTCTATTCAAAGGGCAAGGAAGAACATGAAGATCACATGAGAATTATATTGAAGACCCTGAGAAAGGAGAATCTTTATGCCAAATTTACCAACTGTGAATTTTGGCTTCAAAAGATGCATTTTTGGGTCACATAATCTCAAAAGAGGGGATATCTATGGATCCAGCAAAAACAGAGGTTATCGAAAGATGGTCGACACCAACAACAGTAACTGAGATCCAATGTTTTCTTGGTTTAGCTAGATATTATCGACATTTTGTGAAATATTTTTCACGATTATCTAATCCACTCACCATGTTGACTTGAAAAGGTTTTAAGTTCGTATGGATGGAGGAATGTGAAGAAAATTTCAAGTAGTTGAAGAAAAGTTTATCCAGTGCATGTGTGCTCACACTTCCTTGTAATGGAGAATGTTTTTTTATCTACAGTGATGCATCCAAGAAAGGATTAGGATGTGTTCTCATGCAAAACGATATGGTGATAGCTTATGCCTCATGACTGTTGAAAATCCATGAGAAAAATGACCCAACTCATGATTTGGAGTTAGCTGCGGTAATCTTTGCATTATAGATTTAGAGGCATTATCTTTATGGAGAAAGGTGTGATATTTATACTGATCATAAAAGTTTAAAGTATATTTTCACAAAAATGTGCTGAATATGCGCCAAAGAAGATGGTTGGAGCTGATTAAGGATTACGACTGCTCAATTCATTACCACCCTGGGAAAGAAAACTAGGTGGCAAATGCATTAAGCCGACAAGACCATGCTGGCTTATCCATGATGAGGATCACAAAAGATCCAATATTAATGTATTTTCAAAGGATGGATATTGTAATTATAATGGAAGGGGAAAAATCGTATCTTTCTCAAATGAATGTTCAACCATATCTACATTTGAAGATTATAGAGGCACAGAAAGAAGATGTAGAGTTACAAAAGAAGGTGAGAAATGTTCCTGAATTCAACCTTGATTGTGATGGGATAATAAAGTTTAGAAATCGGGGCTGTGTTCCTCCCATCCCCGAATTAAAGAAGGAGCTGCTAGAAGAGGCTCATAGTTCTTCATTCTCTATTAATCCTGGAAGCATGAAGATGTATAGGGACCTAAAAAGTACTTATGGTGGGATGACATGAAAAGTGATGTTACTAAATATGTCTCTCGATGCTTGGTTTGTCGGAAAGTTAAAGATGGGAGACAAAAGTCTAAGGGGATGTTTCAACCATTACCCATACCTGAATGGAAATGGGAAAATATCACTATGGACTTTGTCACTAGACTTCCTAAAACATTCAAAGTCAATAATTCTATCTGGGTCATAGTTGATCATATTACAAAGTCTGCACAATTCATTGCTATTAGAGAGGATTTCTCTCTGCATAAGCTTGCCAGGATATATGTAAAGAAAGTGGTAAGATTGCATGGAGTACCACTTTCCATTATATTTGATCAGGATCTGAGATTTACCACAATGTTCTGGCAATGTCTTCAGCATACTCTGGATATAGAGTTGAGTTTCAGCACTGCTTATCATCGTCAGAGAGACGGTCAGTCTAAGAGGAGAATTCAAACTCTAGAAGATATGTTGAGAGCTTGATCTATGGATTTCACAGGTGGTTGGGATCAACACCTAGCTATGGGGGAATTTTCTTATAATAATAGATTTCACTCTAGTATTCAGATTGCTCCTTATGAATCTCTCTATGGAACGAAATGCAAGACTCCAACTTGTTGGGATGATGTTGGGAATTGAAAGCTATTAGGACCTGATCTTGTTGATGAGATGGCAGAAAAGGTTAGATCTATTCAACAACACATAAGAGCAACTTAGAGTCAAAAAAAAGTTATTTCGAAAACCAAAGAAAATACTTAGAGTTTGAAGTGGGTGATAAAGTGTTCTTATGAATATCTCCCTGGGAGAGGGTCATGAGATTTGGAAAGAAGGGAAAGTTGAGCCCTAGATATATCAGTCATTTTGAAATTCTGGATCGTGCTGGGTAGGTAGATTAACGATTGGTGCTTCCACCGAATCTCTCTCAATTTCACGATGTGTTCCATGTATCTCTCCTGAGAAAGTACATACCTGATCCTTCACATGTACTCACCTCAGAAGTTGTACCACTGGAACAAGATCTTTCTTATGAAGAACAGCCGATAGAGATTCTCGATCGTAGTGAAAAATTCCTACAGAAGAAGACCACTCCCTTGGTGAAAGTTTTATGGAGGAACCACCAATTAGAAAAGCTACATGGGAAATTGAGGATATGATGTGGGAGAGGTATCCTCATCTGTTTGTTACAAAGTGACGAATTTCAAGGAAGAAATTCATTTAAAGGGGGGTAGAATGTAACACCTGAGACTTTTATGAGAAATATTTTATTTTTATCATCAATGTAATATTTCACTACACACAACACTATCTTGGATTTCTTTACACGCAATCTCAACCTTCCTCGATTGCTTGTATCATACGCAATACCGAGTTTCACTAAACAACGATATGCTATTAACATATTATTAAAAATTGCCGTTATGAATAGTAATACCCACTTTTTGGAATTTTTTAAATTTCATATTTCAAAATGGACTTCATTTTTGGATTCGGAATATTGAAATTAGCCTAGGGTAAAATTTTGTATTTTTCTGAAAACTTTTAATTTGGGATGAATAGTGAAAACACTAGGTTACTATTTAAAAACTGACTTTTTATTTAAATAATTATTTATTTTGGTTAAATTTATTTTAGGTCAAAATTGTTACATAATACCTATATATGTTTAATGAAATTCATTGGAGTCATTTTATAAAAATTTTAGATATATAAAAATTTTATTAAACATTTCACCGTCTTTTACCCACCTCCTAGGAGAATTTGCAAATTTACATAAAACTTAATTTTACTACTTTTGTGAAAGGAATTTCACAAATCCGAGAGACATGGTTGATGTCAGTAAGTAAAATGTGGTTCAATGAGATTAAAATAATTTTTGGTGAATAGTAACTTTTTACTTTTATTTACCACGGTTAAAAGTAAATAGGGCAATTAAGGTCAAAAATTATATTATTATTACCCTAAGACATGCCCTAATTCTATTGGATAAGTGTAATTCGACCAAAAACAACCTTAGGAATAAAATATGGCCATTTAGTCCCACTTGGATTAGATTAGGACATTTATTATTAATTTATTTAAAGAAGGGTTAAAATAGTTAAAATCAATGTTTAATAATTAAATCATTCATATTATAGAGTTATAAATAAGATAAATTCGACTATAAATATTCATTAGAAATATAAAAATATTTCCTACAAAATTTTATTTTATTTTTAATTTTTAGAATTTAAATAATTTAATTTATTTATGACACAATGATGATGCAGTAAATACATTATTAATGAAATATTGACATAATTGATGTTAAAAATACCCAAATAAATGTAATTTGAGACTTTTTATGAATTACAATAATTTTTTATGTAAATATGACAATTTAATCTTTATTTACTTAAATTTTTTCAAACTAATTGTCCTGTTATAATTTTCATAAAAATCAATTACCAAAAAGGTCAAAATTGACATAAAATAGTTTTTAAAACTAATATTACATTATTAATTGTTTTTTTATTCCAAAAAAATCTAAGGATCTTCCAAATGACTTAGATAACGTTATATATATTAATAATAAAAAACTTGGGGTTCTTTTGGCTTGTTATAGTAAGTTTATTAACCTTATAGTGTAAGAAAAAAAAGACACGGTAAAAGTAAAATTATTTAACTTAATGATAAATCTAAATGATAAGGTTAAAATAGAACCCTAAACTTGTCTAAACTCTATTGGATGAGATGATTTCGACCCATACCCACCTTAGCTTCTAAATAAATCAATTTGGAGCTATTAAAAACTTAATATGACTTTATAATAAAATAATATTTTTAGTTTTTCCTAAGGTTCCCCTCTCCTCCCTTATAAAAGGGAAGCTCCTCCCTCTTTTCCTCACACCACTTTAAGCCTTAAAGCTCGGCCAACCCCTTCCAAATTCTCTTCTCAACTTACCTATAAACATCCTAGAGGTACCGGTATTCTTCAATGACCAAATATAGTACCCTAAGAGGAGGTCTCAAAGAGGCGCTTCAAAGAAGAGGTAATGTCATTTACCGATTCTTTCAACTTAATTTCTTATTCCACTTCTTCTTCTATAGTTGTTTCATTATGATGTAATAAAATCAGTATCACTCATATACATATATGTTATTATAATTATAAAACAACCCTCTTTCACCATCTATCAATCCTACGGATAATGAAATCACCGCGCGTGCGTACATATGGAATACCGTCTCCATGCCGTGGTGTAATATATTTTCTCTCACCCCCTTACTTGGATGGATATATTGGTGTAAAAAATGACTATATAAGATTATTGTAAATTTATATTGATTATTAAATAGTATACATACACTCCAATACAATTCCACGATCATGGGAATGATATCATCGCTCGTGCGTACGTACAGAATACCGTCTCCACGATGTGATGTGACTCGTTCTACATGATCTTCATTGAATAACGATTATATAAATGATTTGAATGAATGAATATGATATATATTACCCTAATAACATTTTTTAAATGAGGTATCTATAACCTAAAAATAAGAATAAGAATTTATTCGACAAAACACGAATAAGAACAAAAAGCAATAAACACCCGAATAACAAGTAACAATAAAATATTACTAATAAGAGGGTAAGAATATGACCATATATGATATCATTCTGGAATAAGTCAATGACATTATTTAAATCATTAAACAGGAGTTTCAGACACTTACGAAGCAAATCAGACCTATGGTAAGGGAAAACCTCGCAATCTCATTTTTTATCTGAGATTGTTTATACTTCAGAATTTACTGGGGAATATTTAGCATCCACATCCATGTTTCATAAATATGTAATATTTATATCCTTTTAAAAAATTTTAAATCCAATTTTAAACTTTGGGGAGTTTTTAGTTAAATATATGAAATGAATATTTTGTCGTTATTCATATGACGTACTTTTTTGACTTTTCCGACATAAGTACGAGAAGAATGTTTTTTAACATATACGAAATTAATGGATTTTTAAAACATAATTTCCAAGAAGCTTCCTTTAAATGTTTTCGAGTATATTGTTAATCAAATTCATTTAGTTTAAAATAGTATGACATGTTAAGAAAGGAAAAGTGTTTTTGATGTAGAAAGGATATTTTCCTCAAGAATGGAGTTCATGTGTTTTATCAAAATTATTTTCCATCTAAGAAAATATATGGTACTGTTTAAATCCCTATTATTACATTGATTTGATTATGTTGTGATGGAATTTTTTTTTGAATTCCTTTATCTTATATGAATTGTTTTATGGTTTCACGATGTTTAAGAATCCCATTTTTATTACATGGGTTATGAAATGATGTATGATTTTTGATTTTGTGGCACACATAAGAATGGTATCATTATGAGATGGGTGGGACCTATATCTCACTCCAATACATTGGTTAAAGATTTATATCTCATGAGATATACATGGCTGGAATGGTAGGTTAAATCCGGTTCAGTGAAATAAGACTGAAACGAGGAGTGAACTCGGTTCAGAAATGGACTTTGTTTGCTAAGATAGTCTTGGAAATGAGTCTTCACTACTAAGAAATGATTTTCTATGATTATGTTTGTATGCCAAAAAGTTTCATGTTTTATGTTATGATTATTAGGATTACATTTCACTACTATGATTTATCCCATGTTATGAAATTATGATCTCTTTTATAGGTTATGATTTCCAAAATGTTATGTCCTTATGAATATGATGTGATTGATATTTCATTTGTTTACCCTTACTGAGCATTTGAGCTCACCCTTTTATATGTTTTCTTTCCCCAGGTCCGGAAGAAGGTTATTAAGTAGTATATTCCAAAAGGGGCTATATATATGATGAAATAAATGGGAGACAATGTAGATGCTTTATGAACTAGTTGTTTATGTTTCCCAGTTTCTAAAGACACTATACCTATACGGTCCTTTCCTGGTTTTGTTATATATTTTAATAAGTGTGCTTCAATTCTGAAGTACAAACAATGTAAGTAAAGTATGGGTCTTTATACTAAAGGTACTCAACCCTCCTTTTCAGACTAAAATCCATATACCACTGAGTAAAGATACACTTGAGACATTTGTGGTTAGTTTATACCAAAAAATGATCTTCTACGAGACAATGTATTCAACTACGTAAATGATAAACACTAATAGATAACTAGATATCATGCATTGTGTAATTCCTATCATGTGGATTGAACATCCAAGACCTATTTTCAACAACTCCTTCCCCATGAATAATCACTACTCTCATCCCAATACCTAATGCATCATAGTAAATTGTTTAACTCTTTCCCAGATCTAGAAAAATCTAGATCAGTGGTGAATTCAATATCCTCTTCAGCTCCTGAAAGACTGAATTGCTTGAATCTATCACCAAGTACTTCACACACATCTTAGTCAGGTCTTTCATTGGAACTGATAAGCATAAAATTTCAGGAATAATGTACATGTGGTAACCATCCATCCCCAAAAAACTCAGTACCTCAATAACGTTATTCTTTTCCTCCCAAGAAACTACCACCCTTTACATATCTACATCTACAGATACTCATTTATCTGAGATGACATTACACAAGAAGTGGATATGGTCCATCCAAATGTGGAACATTGAGTGATTATCATATAACTGATACTCTCTCAATGTACTCAACACGGTCTTGAGATGGAAGGTATGGTCATGTCAAGTGTGAGAGTACACCAAGACATTATCCACAAATACTACCACAAAATAATACACGTAAGGATGTAACACTTAGTTTATCAGTTCCATGAAAACTGCCAGTGCGTTCATGATACCGAATAACATAAATAAACACTCAAACTGAACATAACTTCTCTAAAAGCTGTAAGAGGTATATCTGATGATCTAATGTGCAACTTATGATAACCAGATATCAAGTCAATCTAAAAGAATACCTAGGTTCCTCGAATTTGATCAAATAGATTAACAATCCTTGGTAAGGGATGTTTGTTATTGACCAACAACTGGTTCAGCTTCCAATAATCCACACATTTTATGAGTGTATCATCCACCTTCTTCACAAAAGGATATGTGAACCTAATGGAGAAGTACTTGTTCAGAAGAATCCTTTTTCCATAAACTCCTTTGAAAGTTTATGGAGATCATTTAACTCTAGTGTAGCCATCCTATATGGGAGAATATACAACAGTGCCAATCATGGCGTAGTCTCAATAGATAAATCCACATATCTATCTAGAGGTAAGCATGAAAAATCAATTGGAAAGGCATCTCTAAAAGGATACACCACAAGAGGAAATTCCATCTATATATTCCCCTTGAAATATATATATAAACTATAAATATGGGCAATAATTACTCCCAACCCATGATGCTCAGGTCTATCTCTAATTTCTGGACATCCCATTTGCCCTTATGTAGAAAATACATTCCCTCTGGTGATGTGAAACCCACCCTATAACAATATCATTCAGAAAATATCTGAAAGGAGAAAAATAAGTCCATTTTGAGAATGAAATAGAAGCATGTCATCTCTAATACATAGAGGTCCCATAAAAAGTGACACCCACTAACCACGAGATGGAACTCCTTGAATTAACGTACACTAGTCGTCTTAACCCCCAACAAAGTGTCCAACATCATATCATCATCATAGGTAAATATACAATGCCCAAGGATATCAACAATGATAACAGATATAAAACAATGGGAATCCCATATATAAAAAATATCATAATATAAAACTAAGGAAACTAGAATCATACCTCCAATCGTAGAGGGTCCAGGATCCTTCTCTTAATGGATCTAATCCATCGTAAATGTCTGACCTGTATCATGGCCCAATGACCCTTCTTGACTACCCTTAGCTAATCCACCCGTATTTCTTTGAAAACCTGTCATTTGGATATCATGGCCACAACCAACTCCTCAGCATGAATGGTCTGAAGAACTCCAGTTTACTGAAAAATGAGAATCTAGTGGTTTGTTCTCTTAAACATGGAGTCATAATAGAACCCCTCTCACTCACATTTGGTGAGAACATCTGAAAAAATTGTGGAAGATCACCCATCTTTTAGCAGGAACATCACTCAACTAGGTCCTTTAGGCAATTCGGCCTCTTATGCCCACTCTTTCCTCACAGAAATAACACCACTCGACTACTTGAAGGAACATCACATGAATTCTCCAGCAACACTTCCTACTATCAATAAAAGGATTACCATCCCTATATGTTGAACCTCCTTAGATCACTGCTCTAAAATACCTTAGATTGTTCTCAGTAATCAGCTCTGGATTTACTACATAAATCACCGAAGATATCATGAAAGCATTCACCTATGATAGGATGTCATAATTGAGACCATCCTCGAACAACTTAGCCAATAAGAAGTTTTCACCTCCCAAAATAGGTGTGATACATTGAATTTCTCTAAATTGAGAAGAATAATCCATCACTAAATGATTTACTTAATCCATGTGCATGAACTCCTAGGATTAGTCGGCCCTCAATGTCTCGGGGTATAAGTAATCATAGAATTTCCTCTAAAACTCTTCCCAAGACATATCCCTATGACTTACCACCTATGAGATAACATCCCACCATCTTTTGGTGGAATCACATAGCATGTTCATCCCGAGATACACCCTCCTCTATGGTGGCATCCATAGATGCTCAAAGATAGAAAGAATGTCCTTTAAGCATGACTATGTATCATGTGGTCCTCCATCCCCTGAAAAAGTGGGAAGATTCAACTATTGTAAGACCCTTGTCATCTATACCATAGATAGGACAGGATGTGTTTCCCTTTAAAAATTAGGCATCATCCTTATAAATCCTTCACAAAACTGTGTAATAACAGATTTTTCTGGTATAATAGTTGTTTCCATGACAGGCCCAACCATATGATTTTTTGGTAGTCCCTAATCTACCATTTTAGGGGTCTAATCATCTCCCTATACCTGGTTTTCAATTAGAGGATTTCCTGGTGGCCGAACTCATCAATGTGAATAGAACACCATAGTTCAAGATTATCATGAATTGCAACTTAGAAGTGAAAAGGGGAAAAATATAAAGAAGCATTCATGTTTTCCAAAAGAAGGTTACACGGTATGTAGAACCACTACCTGACATGTTACCTTAATCCTTAACATGGGCGTGTACCCCTACCAACTTAGTCATGTAGCAACCAATACACACGACATGTTCCTCCTGATAGAGGATGTGTACTCTAAATTTAACTCTTTCCCAGGTACTTCTACATGGCTAGAACTACATGGTTTTCTTGGTGTGACACTACATGGCATGTTCCCCTAGATACGACAAGTACCACGACTATTTCATCCACCCATGTCATTAGTCACATGGCCGGATACATCGTTGATTACTACCCGACGTATAAGTGATAGACATGGCATGAACTACCCATGTCTTATCCACTCATGTCGGTCATCACATGGTTGAACACATGGTCTTTTAAAGCATGATGTGTACTCCCACTACACGGCATGTTCTTCTAGATGTTTATCAACCCTATGTTCCTACTCACACATTCAGTCACTTAGTCAACAACAACATGGAATGTACATACAATATATGACATGTATTTAAGAAATGTTAGTTCTTCTAGAATAAATAAACACATGGTGTGTGATCATAACATCACATCCCATGATGTCTAGGTTTTCAGATTGTAAGCCTTTGAATCTTCTACGAAACACACAAAATCATAAAATTATGGCCAATTCATGCCATGTTCTAATATGTGAGATCCCATACTTCCCATGAATAAAATATTGACACCCATATTCATGAAATATATTACAAAAATTGAATTAATGTTCAAACATGATCCACCAAATTTCAATCCAAAAGGGCCCATAACACCTCAGTGACCGTGGTATGGTGTACATAAAAATGAAACATTACATATACCAATACCCTATCCATATAGTAGGTATTGTATCATAACATCTATCATAACAACTATCATATCATGTACAACATCTATCACAACAACACATAATAAGTAATGCACCCTAAATGGCATGAAAAGAATGCATGACATGTGATCTCTAGAAAGTCCCTATATGATGTATTAGATGGAATAACCTCATACCATTAGGTTTCCATATAAATAGAAAAAATATTATATAAATCATAACATTAAAAACTAAGTAAATCGCCCATGGTGAAATAAAATCAACTGTAACAATTGGAAAACTAGAAAAGTTGCAATATTCAAGGTAACTTGGATTTTCATTATACACGAGTTAGATACTCTCGAGCACAACATATTACACACTACCTATTTGTTACTATACAAATATATTATCTTCATATAGTAATGAAATAAAAAAACCCACTAATACCACTTTGTAACATCCTAGATATCATTTCCTCCAAAAGGTTCCCCATAGTCAGTTGACCACAAGGCCTTATGTTTGTTTTCCCAAAGGCCAAAGGAAACTGACTAACAGCGAGAACCTAGGGAGTGATAGTGGGAAAAATATTCCCTCACTAGCTAGGTTAAATAATAGAGTAAAGATAGTAACAATAGCAGAAGAAGTAATACAATGAAACAATAGTAAATAGTGAAATAATGATAGAAATAAAATAACTAGAGCATTTATATATATAAATGATGCATGTCACATGTGTCTAGGAACCATCCAAGAAAGTAACAATGCTAGAAATAATATATTGAAGCCAAAATAAAAAAAAGAATGTAAACTCCAATAGCATCTCATGCATCAGCTTGGTCCCATGCTCTCAAGCTCCACAAAAATCATGTACCAGATGAAGAAGGGTACTTTCCATTATAAACACCTGCAACCATATAATCAGTTTGGGTAAAAAACATTATCCAAACAAGGTGTGAGACAAATCCTAGTAGACAACCACAAAAAGATATGTGCCTAAATGACATTGAATGTATATAAAAGTTAATATGCATAAATGATTCAATAAACTAGGAAGTACTCAGAAGTAAATAATCCTACATTTTCCAATTACGTTCATTCACATTTGTTATTAAAACAATTGAATTATGTAAACCTTGGGATCAAGCCTATGATAATAATTCCCTTTGTAATAATAAAAAATTAAATGTCTCAGAATGCCATCTAAAAATCATGTAAGAACGAGCCCAAGATTATGTTTTGTCGTGGTATACTCATCACAGTCATTCAATTATTCAATAACGTCCAATTGTGAATGTTCTCATAGTATTATCCTCTATTCTAACATAACCACAATTCATTTAATAATTACCATATGGGAATCTCTCACGGTCTAACCCCTTTGGTCTGTTATAGCACTATACATTTACAAATTAAATCCTATGAAGATCGCACAATCAATACCCCTTGGTCAACATAAAATCAATAAATTATAAATGACCACGTGAGCATCTCGTAGATTCTAAACCCATGGGTCGATTACCACTAGGAAGGTCTCATATTAAATACCCCCCTGGTTAACATAACAATAAACCATACTTAAGTGACCCTAACATGGGAAGCTGTCATAGTCAAATTCCCCGTTTTCAACTATCACAATTTGTATCATTGGCATCTCAAATAATCAGTAACTCCAGCATAACAAAAAATTCACGAAAAAAAGGTATACCAAATAATAATTCTAAACCAAATGTATATAAAACTCAATCAAGGGAAACACACCCACCGGGTGTCCCGTAAATAACGAATCTAAACTTATGAAAATGCAATTACCCTTTATTAATCATCTAATGCATAAAATGTAATAGAAAATGTTTAATTCCAAAAACATAGTACTCCAATGTGGTTATGTGGAACTTTTAGCACACATAATTCAATGGAACAAAATGAAGGCAAAAACCACCTACCTTGATGTCTCGTGATCAATATTATTGAATTTCAACACTTGAATCAGCCTATATCAGCATATATCTACAAAAAAGATGAAAAGGATTGACCTTGAATAACTCATGTGAGATGTAGAATCATGAAGAAAGGCTCTAGGGTTTTTGAGAAGTCACCGGTGGGATTCCAGAGCACCTTGTGGTGTCTCAATCAGTGGTTGGATGGTGAATCTATAAGGTTTTGAATTTTATCGCTTCTTATGTTTCTCTCCTATATGAACCATGGGAAGAAGAAGAGAGTTATAAACCTGAGATGAGAACCCACTATGATTTATCACATAAAAAGGTACCCAAAGTGTTCATTAATAGTACACAAATGTATTAGCCTCAATTGACCCCCGCCATAAGCAGTCTTTGAAGTCAACATAGGGCCATGTACTCGTCCATTACAAAACCTATATATGGCCTGTACCTGGAAACTAGGTACATAGTGTGTACTCAGAAGTAAAAAACATATTCAAAGAAAAACCCCGTTCCGTCTATTTTCTTAAAAAGAACCCAAAATCTAGATCCATACCTAAAATAATGATCCAATTTCGTAGAAAATTAATGAAAACTTATATAAAGAAATTATCAAATGATCAGAGTTATTAATGAAGTTAATGATTGATGATCATTGATAATGTAGAAGGAACAAATGTTGATGTTAAAGTCCTTCTAGGATTACATCTAGATTGAGAAAATCAGATATGTTCATGACCAATTCAGAGCAACAAAAATGCGTCGAAGATGTATCATAAGTAATTATAGAATGAACTACACTAGGTTTTGTTTTTTTTATTTTGAATAAATAACACGGATAATTAAACCAAGTATATTCTAAGACTATATCTATGTCCAATATATAAATTAAACATGCTATAAAATAATAATTAAATAATATGATAGTAACCTTTGTTTGCTAAATCCATGAAGAATAACATTGAATAAATAAGAATTATTATTTCGTCATGAAAAATTAATATAAATAATTAATATGTTATGTATATAGATTTTAAACAATTCAAAATTATAAAACAATTGAAATAAAAAATTTAGAGTTATAGATTATACAAACAACAAAATGTTGTAATAAAGGAGTATTACATGACTTTTTAACTACAAGCATAAGTATATATAAAATAATAATATATGTAATTTTTATATATATTTACAATTTTATATCGATAAAAAATAGTAAATCAATAATAAAATTAATTTATTTTAAAAACATTGAATAAAATAATTAATACAATGTTATAATTTTTTTAACTAACGATAGATAAAAGAGCTACAGATGAAATAGAGAAAGGTGTATTTTCTTCCTACCACAGAGAGAAAGTGAGTTGTGGATTAACATTAAACCACTATAAACATAAAGATGTGAAACATTTTTTTATATTGTTTAAAATAAAGAGGTGAGATAGTATAATTTTGAAAATATGGAGAATTTTCTGTCATAGAAAATATAATAAAAAATAATAGGTTAGAACCAAATATAAAAAAAAATCCATGATATAGAGTTTTGAAAGATTTATAAGAAGCAATAAATTTATTTTTTATCAAGAGATAAAAAATGGTGAATCATGACTCACTGTTGTAGATTTACAATAGTGACTCATGATCTACTATTAGATATTTAAAAAGTATACTCATGAAAACAATGTTGACAGAAAATTGCAATCAATAGATAAAAATAATTTGATTAAGAAAATAAAATAAATTTGAAAAGAATAAAATTATCTTCAACATATAACTAAATAATGAAGAGATAATATTGGATATTAACGATATTAATCCAAGACTATATTCATTATAATTAAATATAAAATGGTGGCTAAAAAAATTCCACCGTTGAAGTTCAATGATGACTAAAAATGAAACAATACTGATTCCCAATAGTAAATCATTACAAGCAATTAATTTATAATGGTGGTTCATGACTCAACATTTGAATATAACAGGGGTTCATGACTCACCACAATGGCTCGATGATGAAACCATCGAGAAAACCAAGGTATAATTTTTGAACGAGTGATGTAAAAAGACGTGAAGCGAGTAGAGGAAATATTGAATAAATTTACAGAGTCCAATAGTTCCCTGAAGAAGAAGAGGATGAACTAAAATAAATCTATATTATTCAAACTACTTAAAAATAAAAGAAAATAATTTTATTCTTACAAAAATATGTTTGGTTCAATCAATTTAACATTATCCCTAAGAGATATGGCATACAAGAATTCACTATTGAAGATCGATAAAATCATAAGAAATAGATGATAGTTTTTTTAAATAATAGAGGTATAGGGGGATAAAAATGATATTAGAGTAAGATAAAATACCTTATAGATTTAACTGAAATTATATGTTGATGTAGAATGTATCCAGGTTTTTATCATGGATGAATAGTGAAAAATAACAGCATCCCAAATCTATTTAGAGACACTGTGACCATATAGTATATCATGGAAGTGATACTGATCCTCATTTAAAGTTGGATACATGATATAAACATTGGTTTATATAGTACACACACATGGTCCAATGAACCAACATGTGATTTAGACCAACCAATGTGTGATCCACAAGTCTTATACGCCAGGCCACAAACATTGGGTGTACACTATGCACACCATGCTCTATCCTCCTTGTGGGATTTCTTTCTGAAGTTTTTTGCATAGGGTTGACCCAAAGGGTTCCCTAACAAGTTTAGGGATAGCCATTTTGAACTGTAATAAAGGCTAGTTATTTGTTAATAAAAATATAAAACATAATTAATTAAAATAAATAACATAAATCCCCAATTTAAAAAATTTACAGAAACTTTATAAAATCATCTAATTAAAAAATAAAAATAAAAAACATGTGAATTTAATAAAATTTAACACATGATAAAATGTCAATAGAGCTTAATTTAGTAATTTATGAAAACAAATAAAAATTTTCAAGTATTTAAATAAATTAAATACTAACAAAATCCTCCATTTTTAAAATAAAAAAGGAATATTTATTATATTTCTAACAAACACTGACCCTTTTGAAATTTATCCAAAATCATCTAAAAATTTATTATATAAAATGCACACACATTTTTAATGAAAATCAACATCTATAAAATTAAAAAAGTAAATTATTTTCATTTGAGTAAACATTAAGTTACATTATTCCATGATAATTAGATTAAAATAGAAAAATAATTTAACTATTATTTACAAACAACGTGATCAAAAAAATAATTTAATTAGAGTGAACACAATTATAAAAATATAAAAATTTCACAAAACAAAAAAATCAATATTCTTTAATGTTATGTCATACAAAAGTACACATTAAAATATTGTTACATTCAATGACCAAATAAAACTAAATTCCCCAAACTAATAAATAAAACAATACGATTCCAAAATTAATAAATTGTTTCTTTCTTTAAGAGTTTTAAAAAAACTCCCCCTTAGTTTATGCATAAAAAATATATATAAGAAAATAACAAAAAATCAAATTTTATTTTCAAAATTATATAAATTTTACAATAAATTGATTCTTTAAATAAATTTATATTTCCTATAGATTTATACTAACAATTATTAAAAACTAAATTATAAAGATCATATAATATTTGGTGGTGTGTTAAATAAATACATACATCAATTGTTGAAAATTATTTCAAATTGAGAAGGTAATTTTATGTATCCATAAGATAAAATTTTAAAAAATTATATAAAAATTACATAGAATTATATTTTTTTCAATTAAAAAAAGATTAACTCCCCCTAAACACATAAAATATATAATGATTGATAAATTAATAATATTAAAACATAATAAATTATACATATTGTGAATATATTCAGAACTAAAATTTTAACAAAGTCAACTACAACTATATTTCTATTTTTTAAAAAATGATATAAAAATTAATGCACATAAATTTAATTAGAGAAAATATTATTTTTAAAACGATATTATATATCTTGTATATATTCATATGAAATTATATTGTAGTTGGTAGTATGTATAAAAAAACTCATTTATGAATAGTGACTGTAACGACCCAAACATTTATCAATGAAAATTCCTCTTGATCTAATTAAATGTCTTATTATGAAAAATGGTTATATAAAATAACCACTTCCTTGGTTTTATGTTTTTGGGTTCTAAAATACCATTAATAATAATGATCATTTCTAATATATCTCTTAAATAGTGATCACATGATTTGTATAAATATAGGGCTTTAATAAATCTAATTTACACAGTCAAATGAAGCGATGGCCTCATCTAGAATACTTGCACCATATGAAGCCCATTTTCGAAGCATGGAAAGGAGGTGGAATCACCCGGATTCACTCTTGACCATGTTGAAGCCTAGCATCAAGACGTTAAGCTTGAGCGAAACTTTCTACGGGAGAATTAGATGTTGATAGAGATCACCACCCGAGCGATGTTATCCAAGCCACCCCAAGAGTCTATCACCAACACACACCATACCCTTCTGTCTTATGTGGGTGTTATAAGGGGTTATGTAATAAGGCCTTGGTACTATTATTTTGAGAATTATTCTTGTATATAATAAAGATACATTGTATTCAGAAATTATCTTATGAAAATATTTATTTTTCTTCAAATGATTTCTTATTTTCATTTATAATCAATTAAAAACCCATGAATTATTTATATACTTATATTAAATTTCATTGTGTATAATTACATTTTACCAATTCATATATTCCAATCCAATAACTTGAAATTTATATTTCTCTTAAATAATAATATTTTAAGAATATATCACTGTTTAGTTAAACTCGTTGTTTAATGTAACGAAAGATATTAATAATAAAAATTATTTTCAAAAAATATTTCCTTAAATACCGTGATGTTACATGATACATTAGAAGTAGTATGGATATAAGATTTTTCTAGATCCACATTGTTTAGGTACCAAAAATGTACTTTCATAATGGATGAACCTATTTTGATGGTTTGGGTAGGCACAACTTCTACTAAAACACCTTATATAATTTCGGTCACATGATGATGATAATGACCATAGTGGGATAGAGAACTCATATACTAATCATCAGTGGTTTTATTTTCAATGTTATTATATTAATAAAAATTTATGAGATATGTATGGAATGTGTTATTACAATCAAGGGATAATAATCCAAATTTATTGATTATGGACTAATTACACATTCTTCCTATCTATAACCTCTCATTGAACTGATGCCAAATGGGGATTCATAAGTTGTTAAATTATATGAACTACCTCCAATGTTAGGATGAAGCCATTGTATTCATTTTATTGGACCAGGACATTCTCTAATTAGCACTAGACATTTTGAGTTGGTATAATTTAAAATTAGGGCCTCAAATCCATGATTTCTATAGAGGATGGTAAATATGATCTGCTCATTAGCTAGAATATCAAAATAACATGAGGTATGCTTATATATATTATATAATTTGCAATTATAATCAAATACATTAGAAAATTTGGTATTTCCATATGGTTTGAAGGTATTCTCAAAAATATTTTAGGGGAAAAAGAAATCTTATCAGTATAGAATCATATATAATTGGTCATGATCAATAAATTTCAATCACATTTATATGATAAAATGGTAAGCCATCATTCTTTACATGTGAGAATTTTGAAAATGTTAAAGGATCTACATTGGGTTCATGATTTTTGTTTTATTGGAACACTCAAAACAAAATTTACCATCAAGAACTATATATTTGATCAGATTTATCTCATTAAAGGGATGACACAATTAAAAATTTCATATCAATTCACTATTTTTGTTCTGGCGGAAAACAAAGAACAAAATTGCCCAATGGGAACTATATATTTTATTCAATTTTAATGGATTAATGAATAAAATATCTAAATAATTCGAACAGAGTTCACAATTTTCTGTTTTAGTGGAACACATGGAAAAATAATCCCTAACAAGAACTATAAAATTGATCCATTTTATCCCATGAAATGGATGATATAGTTAAATAATTCATGTCAGGTTCACCATTTTTTTCCTAAAAATTTCCCATTGATCGTTATTTTAATTAGATTCTTCTTGGGTTACTATTTCATGTAACTTATAGAAACATAAAAAATCTCACATATCTATATCAGTCCATGAGTACACATTCTAAAGGTACGAGATAATTAGGGTTTTAAACCCAATGATGCTTATGAGATCACAATGGTTGAGACGATGGGTGGACGATCTCATTGAACCATATTATAGGGAATTATTACATGATTCATAACTCTTTTATAGATTTTAGATATGTTCTTTCATCATCCCTAATATAAAATATAGGACAAGTTAACCATGTACCAATGACCCAATCAATAACGTGTGTTCATTATAAAAACTTCAGGTATCACAATTACTCTATTATTCTCTTAACTATTAATCATTCCTTTTTTATATACATATTTTGAGAACATGGGGGTTTATCACTATATAGGGATGAGGTCGGTGTGTTAGAGATGATATTGGACCTTTAACAGACATCGTACGTATCCTCTGAGAATAGGAATCAAAATCCGCATAGTTTTTTTGGGACATTTTGTTAGGTCGTATGATAAGAATGCACCATGTATTTAACATCATGAGATAAAGAAGTACATGAGTGAATTTTATGTTTTTGATATAGAGAATAGTCTATAAGAAGGTGTCTAAAATATACTACTTGAAACATGAATCATAGTCCTTGTTGTTTAGTTATGGACATCTGCATTATAAAAAGTGCAACAAAAGAGGTTTTGATTTGGACTTATGCATGGAAAGTTTATATGAGTTTCCTCCTCGGGAGTTGTGAACATTGAGAAAATAAAAGATTCAATCATTATTACATCCTAATAGAGGTCCATATTTAGGGAATTCACAATATTCTTCTAGAGTAATCACCTGTAGTCTATAAAACTATATAATTCATGTTTAGTCTTAGAAACAATAGATAATCGAATATCTGACCCATGTTGGGAGAGATTATATCTTCAAGGAGTACCCACTAAGGTTTCCCTCAATTATATATGATTACTAATCATGTATATAATATGGTATGGTGATTGGGTCTTATGAAGGAATTAAACATATCATATTCCTAATAAGTATTAGTTTCTTAATTTTTTAGTTTGTTCCTTGACCATTGATGGTTGGGGAAATATAATCAATACTCAGAAGTGTTTTTCCAATAGTTTGGAGAAAATGGTATTTTTTGGTATATAGTCCAAGGTGGAGGCTCATATATAATGTCGAATCTCATCTATTGAATAATGAGGAAGGGTGATAGATTCATAAGAGATATTTGGTCTTGTGAGGTAATGTATTTTGAATACGGGGGGACTTACACCAAGGTGGATACCCAATCATGTTTTTTAATTCATTATCCTCTAAAAGATGAAGAGATATTTGTTTATTATTTATACTTTACTTGATGAATATAGAAGTTGGTCATGGAATTTCTATTAAATTTTATTGATATAAAATGGAGGCCCATTTGACAAAATATATCAAATACGGTTCATGAGTGAAAATCTTGAGCCTATTATCATTATTCCCCAAATATATTTTGTGCCTAGAAAAAGGTTCATTGTTAGGTGTTCACATGGAATATATACAAGCTTACCTTTTATAAAAGGTTAACATGTCATAAAGTGTCTTCTTGATGTGGATTACATGTTCTAGGTTGTTTAAATAAAATGGTTTATAATTCCTACGGTGTTTTCATAGAAATGATGACATGTCCGAGGATTTTTTCTTACATTTCCATGGGTTATTTCATGATCTGGTTGACATGTATAAGTGATGTTGTGTGATAAGGATGAAATGTCCAAGGGTGTCACATGATTAGGATGAAACGTCCAATGACATGACAAGTTAAATTATAAAATGTCTTAGGGATTCCACATGAAAAGGATGACACATACAAGGTTCTTAGAATGATTAATATTAAAATGTCGTAAATTGTAGATATAAAAAGGAAGACATGTTAAAGGGATACATCATGATAAGAATATCATGTCCAAGGGTCTTTATGTGATCAAGATTGTCTCTTCCCAGGGTGTCACATGACCTAATATAACATGTAGTAGGGATATCATGTGATTTGGTTGAAATATCGAGGTGGTTTCTTTGATCAATGAACTGATAATGAGAACCACAAAATGGAATCATGATATTGCTGAGGATTTTTTTGATTATGTAATTCCTTCATATGAATTATTCTATATAGATACACTTTTCAATGAATTAGGGCTGTTTTTGTAAGGGTTTATATGAATTTCTCATATCATAGGGTATTTAGGGTAATATGGTTGCATACCAACTACTTTAAATTCTTGTTAAGGCCTCATCTTAAGGATTTTTTGAATTATAAGGGTTCGTGAAATCAGATGACCTCAAGGGAGTTATGTGATGGGGTTTTCATGTAGGATCATTTTATGGGTTCTAGTGATGGATTATTGTAAGTACATGGATAAGTTATATGATAGTATTATTCCCTAAATCAATTCATTCACTCTCTATTGTCACCATAATATAACCTCTCTCAATTTCCATTTTTCTCCTTTTCTGTTGTAATATCCATTTCTATGTGGGGGTATTGGGTTATACAGTAAAAAAGGGGATAGTTATTTCCAATTATTTCTTGGTGAAGGTAACATGTGCTTTTAATATATAGTGGGAAGATTATCTTTGAGGATTTTATGATCTTGGACCTCTACATGATTATGCTATAACAAAGAAAACACGCAGTCTTAATATCAATTAACATTATAATTAGTTGGGATTCACACGATTATGTATCTTGAAAATAGAAAAATGATTGAAATACTTTTGGGGATTAATGGGATCACATATAGGGGTTCTTGTGATAACTTGGAATGTATGTGGATAAACACTTTTGAATCATCCTGGGGATCACAATATAAGAAATTTTAAATAGAAGAAGGACCCCACAATTTAATGATACACTATTTCTCTTGGAAGGTTGGGGTAATTTCATCATGGATTCAAATGATCATCACCACATGATCATGTGATCCTTATAAACTATCAAAGTGGATTTATCTAGATTGCATGATCGGCCTCATGTGAAGGCTCTATTCTTCAAAAAATACCCAGGCTTAAAAAATGTGGATTGAATGAATGGTGTCTCATTGGATATGAAATTGAGTTATTATTTATCATTCACATGATTAATGAGATTCATTGGAAACTATACATTTCCTCATAATATCCCCTTGAATGTAGGATTGAGGTTGAATGTAATGATTTAGATGGTTGATAATTTCATGATTTATTTTTTTATCACTAGAGATGGTTTCCATGGTGGACATTGAGTGATTGGGTTCTATACTACTAGATTATAGCTTTTAAATGATCATATGTATGTCTTATGATGTGAGTAGGCTATAAATGATAACCCACAATGATCAAATGGTGTATTAAATATTAATTATGATTCTAATGTGAGTTCAATATGTTTATATAGTGTAATAGTATGTGTGATGTTGTAACTATCCCACATAATAGTTTTGGTCAATATGGGACACGAATGATAATCCAAATAACTCCCAAATCTAGTTATAATTGAGTAATATGGGTCTAGTTTGGACCTTAACTAGCACTTACTAATTCCAGCCGTCACCTCTAATGCACTGATATCCTACAACAGTACACTGTTTTTCCTGAAGATGCACATGTATGTGAACCCACACCACATGCCAGATGTGCTAGCTCACCAAGATGCCTATCGATCATGGTTAATGAAACTCCCATATGTGCCTTCGTCCCGATGGCCAGCAGGCTGTCCATGAAATGCTAGTTTTGTTACTACTAGAAACCCACATACATAGAATTAAAATATATGTAAAATGGGATTGAGAAATCACAGAATACGTTCCCATATAATGAACCCCACTCCATCATCCCAAAATTCCAATTATACACCTTCTTTCATAAAAATCTTATTAGTATTTTTTGTTTTATTCACACTTCTAAAGGCACTGATAGAAATGTTCCTGGTATAAAATAATGGTTTCCAATAATTCCCACAATCATAGATTTACAATAAACATGATGACATTTATTTTTTCAATAAGTAGGAAAAAACACCCTTACACTTATCCATATTCAGGATCTATTGTATTTTTTTCAATACCCAATATAAATACAACCCTCCAATTCTATCAGCTTAGTATAAAACGTCACCAAAACTATCAACACGAACACAATTTTTATTATACTGGGTCACTGATAGAATTTCAGAACCATGTAGCTATCCCCATGGTTTAGTACACCTCCCATTCTTGTATTGAACAATTTAGATCATCAAGATGAAAAAAATTCATGTTGAGGAAAACTAATCCATGATGTGAAATAAAAACATTTCTTATGTTTCATTCACCACATAATGTTCCATGATGTGGAAATATTTTAGGAAATTTTGTTTCTCTATATGAGATTTTATAAATTCAATAACAACTAAAATTACATGAAACCACATACATTGTATCATCCCAGGTAAATGAAGAATAAGATATATTTCATATTTATTAATATTTGAGAATTAAATATTAATTTTACTTTAATGGGGTTTCTATGTTTCATAGCGTACCTCATAGGCAACAATGGGTTTTTTAAAATCTTACATTGAACACTAATAATATAATACTATTATTTTAAATGGTAGTTAACTCATAGCCATTGTATTGGTGGGAATGAACAAAACTAACTACAATATGATTATACATGTTTTTTAAATGTATTTACATTTATCTAATAAAATGTTAGAGGCTAAAAATATGAATGAATCTAATATAAAGCATAATTTAGATTAAAAGGCCAATTTATCTCCTTTTAATGGAGAACCCTCTTTATATATAGTTTTGGTCACTTTAATATATTCTATATGACCAAATTAAATAGTTATTTAGAATGGGGACATCAAAATTTACTTTGTGTAAATTTTTAGAATTTTTCCGACAAAGTTTATTTTTTAATGAATAATGAAAAATATTGTATTTTAGTTGAAAATATAATTTTAATATAATTTATTTATATTTTTAGATTATGATTTTTATTTGTTTTAAAGTGAAATTAAAATATATTTTTACCATTTAATCCAATATTGGTTATTGGAATGAATTTCACTTTGAAATTGGACATAAACAAATATCAATCTTTTGATAGTTATTGTTTCTTAAATAACACGCTATTTGTTTTAAAAATGGGAAGTACATTTAAAATTAATTAATTCCACTTCTATTTTTTTAATATGGAAAAATAGATATCAATTTTGAATTCGGATTATCAAATAATTCTTAGCCTGAATTATTGGTATTTTTTCAAAAAAACGTCAATTTTTTATGAATAGTGAAACCACTTAGTGGTAGTTAAAAAAACTAAATTTCTCATTTAAATGAAATTTTACCACTTATATGAATTGAATTTTAAAAATATGACATACATGTTTGTTATCAAGAAGTAAAATATGGTTCATTAAGATGAAAATAATTTTTGGTGAATAGTAACTTTTGACTTTTATTTACCGCGGTTAAATGTATGTAAGGTAATTGAAGGTTAGAAGAATATTATAATAATTACAAATTACCATAATACTTGTCAAAACCTTATTGGTTGAGTCATTTACGAACATGGACATCTTTGGGCCGATTTTGGGACTTCATTGAGCCACTTGGGAGTGATAATGACAATTTAGATAAATTAAATTATTGTGAAGGCAACAATGACATTTAAAACAATATTTTAGTAATTAATTTTTATATTTTGTTATATATTTTCTATTTTAGATTATAAATATTATTTGTAGAGCTAAACAGATTTCTTATATCATGGTATTTTTTTATAATTTTTAGATATCAAATTAATTAAATTATTTATGACACAATAGTGATGAAAAATTTACCTCATTAATAAATTATTTAAATAAATAAGATTATAATGAATAAAATATTATCCAAAACAAGTCCAATTGTTATTGGATGATTCTATTTCGACCATTAATCATCTTATTTTTGAATATAATGATTTTGGGACTATTAAAAACCGAATATCTTTATATTATAAAATAATATTTTCACACCTTACTAAAGAGCCCCTCCTCTCCCTTATAAAAGGAGACCACTTATATAAAATTACTCATACATCTCAAGCCATTTGGATCGTCCAAACTCTACCCAATTATGATTCACACATACCTCCCATCCTCATAGAATCCTTACCTTAGGCTAAAGGCACTTCAAGAAGTCTTTTTGGTTCAAACCAAAGAAAGTTACCTAAATTAAAGGTAACGATTTCTCTTAAATTGTTTTCTTTTATTTCACTTATGCAAACCCTAAAATCTTTTTATTCTTTTATTTTGTAAAAACACAAGTATCCTCAATATACTAGGATTTTTTTATGAGAATTATTCTAACTACAGTTACACAGACCTCCATCTAATGGGTGAATAACATAATGTTTCTGTGGATGGAAAACTAATGCCTCATGAAATGATGACGCTTCAATTACATCATACCGCCTCTCATGGTGGCCATTATGATGGAAATGTATTTATATATGATATATATTATGTTTATTATTTCCTTATGCTTCATTACTTCTAAAGTTTATCTAACCTTTATGGTTTCCATAGTGGATAAATACGATAATCTGATTTGGGGAAGTACGGACTACCGCCCCCTCAAAGTGATGTGATTCGTTAATGCCTTATGTGGGATGTATACAGGATTGAGTTAATAATAGTATATATTATATTATACTATAATTATAATATACCTATGTATAATTATGTTTTATTTCCATTAAAATAAGAAATAGAAATGAAAGTAGCGTTCATGCGTACGTACGACTTACTATCTCCATGAACAATGCATTTTATTTCTTACATCCAAATGTAATGTACTATTATTAATACATGTATATACTGGATATATATTATATATATGATATCTAAATCAGGAATATCATTTTGGATATAATGGACTATTTACCACATGGAAAACTAATAAATATAAGGTGTTCATTTTTTACTCAAGTACCAAATATCGAAAAAATGGACGTTATTAACATAAATGATTACATAATGTTTATAACATGGTAATAATTGATATAAAAGGAATAATAAACAAGAAAAATCTTCTTATGCAAGTAGAAATTATCAGTAGTTTATTATTCAAGAGAGTAATGAACGAATGAGTCATGTCGGACACGAGGTAAGGGACTTCATCTCAATCTCCTTTCATTGAGGCATATTTTGTTTTAATACACGATTTTATTTTGTACGCTGTATAATCACCTTTGATGTTTCATTTCATTAAAAGGGAATCATTTTATATGAATTATTTTACTAATCTAAAAAAAGGAATGTTTTTTTACATAAGCAGTGACAACAACCTTTCTACCGCTGCGAGTATTATTTGATATTTGGCTTCCTTAACAAGAAAGAATGTTTTTAAAAGGAATCATAAATACCATATACTCTATTTACACATTTTGGTATTGAAAATTATTTTGAGAATGTATTTATTATTTCAATATCTTGAAATGATATTTTATTATTGCAATGTGGAAATGTTATATTTCTTTTATGCTTATGTTATGTGTTATGATCATGTTATAGTTCTTGGAAGTTATTTACGTATATAGGTGGTTCTGTGATAAAAATAGGGTGGGTGAGCCCGAGATACCTCTCCAATGCATTGGGTAATGTGATGGAGGTTAATGTGAATGTTTCTCCTAAGAGATTTTAGGGAATATATTGAGATGGGTATTCCAATGTAACTCCCTCTGTAGTTGTGATTTCTAGAATGTAAGTATGATAAGGATACCACAATTTACCTTTAGGATTTATGATTTCTTTGAGTCTTTCATAAATCTTATGATTTCATGAGGTAAGTAAAAGAGTTCATGTTTTGTGTGTATTTATGAACAAATGTTTTCATTCTTTGTTTTATAACCATTACAGAGCCTTTTATGCTCATCGAGTTTTTTTAAATGTTTTCACAGGACTTAAATATGAATAAGGTCAAGGATGGGAATAAGAAAAAGTCATACTGTCTAAAACATGGAATTAGACATGACCCTTTTTTTCAAGAGTATTTATTTTATGACAAAAATGGAAACTGTGTAGATATTTCTACCTTGTAATCTTTTGATATGTAATAGTTATGTCCTAATTCTCAAAAACTCCAAACATGAAAAGATCCCCATTGTGAATAATTCATTTAATTCAATATTATGTAATGTTTATAGACGAGTCCTTATAGTTGGTATCAGTGGATGGTTTAAATAACTTTAGGAGTTAGGGTATTGTTAAATTAATATCCATAAAGTAATTTATGTTAATATTGAAATCATATAGAATTTACATATTACCATGTTGCTTTGCCTAAGATATTTCTGTGTTCAGAATGGTTTTCCGCAGAGGAAACAGGGAAGCAATTTTGGGACAAAATTAGGAGGAAGAAAACCTTCCAAATCAACAACATAAGATGGTCAGAATCGTAACTGAACAGTTTGTTATATTTATGGCACCTTTGACTCATGCTATAAATGGTGGTGGTATACATGCACGAGATCATCCCGATCAACCATAGAGTAATATGACAGAAGTGGAGCATTTCATGAGGCAATATCCCCCATCATTCAGAGGATCATCTGACCCTGTACTAGCTGAATGGTGGTTTAATGAACTGGAGAAGATTTTCGATGTCATGGGTTGTTCAGAACATCAAAATGTTTGTCTCGCTATATACCATTTTGAAGGTGAAGTTGATCAGTGGTGGTAGATGATGAAAAATATCCGTGATAATGAAGAGATTGATGCTCTTGATTGGGATGAATTCAAAGGCATGTTTCTTGAGATATATTTTCCTAAGGCGGTTTGTTTTAGGATGGAAAAAGAATTCCTCGAATTGAGGCAGGGGGATGACTCAGTGGCAGCTTATGAAAATAAATTCAGTCAACTGGCAAGGTATCCTCTAAATATTATAAGAGATCTTGATAGTAAAATCAACCATTTTTACTCATGATTAAAGCCAAAGTATCGAAGGGATTTATCTCCCCATGAGTTCGAACGTTATGAAAAACTTATTCGTTGTGTGGAGAAGGTGGAAATGGAATTTACTGATGATCAGTTATTCTTTGAGAGACAACAAAATAAGAGGTCATGGTGGCAGGTGAAAGGGATGAACTCTTCAAAAAAGTCTTATAGTAAGAAACATAAGTTTACAGTTTGTGAAAATTGTGGTAAAAAACATGCTGGGGAATGTCTATTGAATTCTGGTAAGTGCTACTGATGTTGTAAAATGGGACATAAGGCTCATAATTGCACTGAAAAAGGTCAGGGTAATGGTTGGACAAAATCTGATTTACAGTCAGTGAAAGGTTTTATGCATAATTAAATGGGTCATTATGCAAATGAGTGTCCAACAACGAACTCAACTGAAGGAAATCATCCAAAATAAAATCGGAAAGGGGTGGTGAAATCCTTTTCAACAACTTCAGTAGATGTTGGGCCATCAAATGAAATTATATCAGGTACATAGTTTGTTTGTTCATATTATGCCAATGTGTTGTTTGATTTACAGTCTACACACTCATTCATTTCTGATAATTTTTCTACTAAATTGAGAATTAAATATCATGATATGAATACATAACTTATGGTAAAAACACCTAGATAAAATGTAGAGAAAAAAAAATAAAACATAAGAACATTCATGTCCTTGTGTGTGGATAGAATCTACATGTAAACCTTATTTTTTTACCCTCTAGTAGAGTTTGATGTTATTTTGGGAATGGATTGGCATTCTGTTTATCATGCTAAGATTGACTGTAGAGAAAAAAAAGGTTTTTTTGAGAATGATTTTTAGTTTGTATACAAAAAGGAGCCCTTTCTTTTGATAACATATCAGAAAGCTGAGAAACTATTAAAAAATGGAAATGAATGTTACCTTGCACACCCTATTGAACACAAAGTAACTGTTCATATTAATGATGTGATAGTGGTAAATGAGTACCTTTACATTTTTCCTGATGAGTTTCCTGGTATTATACCTGATTTGGATGTGGAAATTACTGTTGACTTAGTTCCTGATGGTAATCAAATTTCAAAAACCCCTTATCGAATGGATCAAATTGAAATTTTAGAGTTAAATAAGCAATTGCAGGAGTTATTAGATAATGGTTTCATTTTACCTAGCACATCACCATGGGGTGCTCCTATCATGTTTGTTAAAAATAAAGATGGTTCAATGAGACTTTGCATTGATTATAGAGCATTGAATAAATCACTGGTCATAATAATTATTCTTTGCCTCATATCGATGATTTGTTTGATCAGCTCCAAGGAGCACCATATTTTTCGAATATTGACTTGAGGTCGAGGTTCCATTAGTTGATAGTAAAGGAAGCAGACATTCCGAAGAGCGTGTTTTGTACTAGATATAGCCATTATGATTTTGTAGTTATGTCTTTTGGTTTAACCATTGCACCAACAGTATTCATGGATCTTATGAATAGAATTTCATGTGAGTTCTTGGATAAGTTTGTGGATGTGTTCATTGATGATATTTTGGTTTTTTACCAATATAAGGAGGAATATGAAAGTCATTTAAGGGTTGTTCTGCAAACCTTAAAAAATAAACTTTATGGGAAATTCAGAAAGTGTGAGTTTTGGTTACAAAAAATTTCTTTCCTTGGTCACATTGTTTCAAAAAATAGAATAACTGTTGATCATAATAAAATTTGTCGAAGAATGGCCAAGACCCAAAAATATAACCGAGACTCATAGTTTTAATCATTTGGCAGGTTGCCACCAGAGATTTGTTGAAAATTCTACACGGTTATCTAGTCCAATGACTAAGTTTACTCGAAAAGGTTTTATGTTCATCTGGAGAAAAGAATATGATGATTGTTTTCAGGAATTGAAAAAAAAGATTTGTGAATGCTCCAGTTTTGGAACTGCCTTCTAGAAATGGTGAATTTGTTTTCAACAATGATGCTTTGTTGAAAGTAATGGGGTGTCTTCTAATGCAGAATGATCAGGTAATTTCTTATGCTTCAAATCAGTTGAAACCTCATGAGTTAAATTACCCTGCACATGATTTGGAATTATTTGCTGTTGTTATTTCTTTAAAAATTTAGAGGCATCATTTGTATGGAGTGAAATGTGAAATATATACTGACCACAAAAGTTTAATGTCTATATTTACTAAAAATGAATTGAACATTAGACATAGGAGATGGTTGGAAATAATCTAGGATTATGATTGCATGATTTATTACAATCCAGGAAAAGAAAATAAAGTGGTTGATTCTCTGAGTCGAAAAAGTAATGCTTCATTATCCATGCTACGTTTGAAATGAGATTCGTTGGTTTTTGATTTAATTAACTTTGGCATAGAATTTGTTGGTCTAGGAAATTCTTCTATTTTGTATTATGTGTCAGTGAGATCATCTCTATCAGACAGAAAAATGCAAGCACAGAAAGATGACTGTGAGTTGCAGAAAAAGGTTGAGTTGGTTCTGAAGGGTAAGTTGTCTGATTTTAATCTTGATAATGATTATGTATTGAGGTTTGGGAAGAGATTATGTGTACCTTGTAATTCATAGTTGAAGAATGAGTTGTTGTGTGAAGCTCATAGTTCTCCGTTTTCAGTTCATCCTGGCAGTACTAAGATGTACAAGGATCTCCGTGAGTATTACTAGTGGAATGTAATGAAAAGATATATTGCTGATTTTTCAATGAACAGTTTGACTTGTCATATGGTTAATGTCGAGTGATAGTAACCGAAAAGGATGCTTCATCCTTTACCGGTGATAGAGTGGAAATGGGAAAATATATCCATAGACTTCGTTGTGGGATTACCAAAGAAATATCTAGGTAATAATGCAATCTGGGTTATTGTTGATCGATTGACTAAATTTTGACATTTCCTACCTATTAGAAATACATTTTCTCTAGATCAACTTTCTTGGTTGTTTGTTAATGAGATAGTCAGGCTGCATGGATTTCTCCTCTCCATTGTATATGATCGTGATCCCATGATCACTTCTAACTTTTGGAAAGGCCTTCATAAGTCATTGGGTACTTAATTAAATTTTATTAGAGATTTTCATCCTCAATCAGATGGGTAGTTAGAATGAAAAATTCAGTCTTTGGAGGATATGTTACGTTCTTTCTTGATGGATTATTAGGGATGTTCAGACCAACATCTTTCTTTGGTTGAATCTTCTTATAATAACAGTTTTCATTTCAGTATACAGTTGGCTCCATTGGAGGTATTATATGGAAAGCATTGTCGAACTCTAGATTTTTGGGATGAAGTAGATGAAAGGAAGCTGATGGGACTAGAATTGGAAGAAGAGATGGCATAAAAACTTCAGTTGATTCAGAAGCACATGAGAACAACTCAGAGCAGACATAAAAGTTATGCAGATAACTGGAGGAAGGATCTTTCTTTTGAGGTAGGTGATCATGTCTTTCTAAAAGTTTCTCCAGGGAAAAGTGTGATGTGTTTTGGTAAGAAGGGAAAGTTGAGTTCGAGGCTCATTGGACCTTATGAAATTTTGGAGAATGTTGGATCAGTTGCGTATAGAGTGGCTTTACCTCTAAGTTTATCCCAGGTACACAATGTTTTTCATGTTTCGATGTTGAGAAAGTAGATGCCAGATCCAACTCATGTTTTGAGCCAAGAGGTAGTTCAGTTGGAAGAGAATCTCTTTTATGAAGAACAAACAGTTCAAATTCATGACCTTAGAGAGAAAGTGTTGCAGAATAAGGTAATTCACCAGGTAATGGTTTTTCAGAAAAATCATATGGTTGAAGAGGCAACGTGGGAATCTTAAAATGCTGTGAGGGATAAATACCCCCACTTATTTTGATAAGTGAATAAAAATTATGAGGACACAATTACCAAAAGATGGGAAGGATATAACATCCCAGGTAAATGAAGAATAATACATATTTTATATTTATTAATATTTGTGAATTAAATATTAATTTTACTTTAAAGTGGTTGCTATGTTAAATAGTGTACCTGATACGCAACAACGTGTTTCGTTGAAATCTTACATTTCACACTAATAATATAATAATATTATTTTAAATGATAGTTAACATATAGCCGTTGTATTGGCAGGAATGAAAAAAACTAACTACAATATGATTATACATGTTTGTTAAATGTATTTACATTTTTCCAATAAAAAGTTAGAGGCTTAAAATATGAATGAATCTAATTTTAAGCATAATTTACATTAAAATGACAATTTACCACCTTTTAATGGAGAAACATCTTTAAATATAGTTTTGGTCACTTTATTAAATTCTATATGAACAAATAAAATCCTTTTTTAGAATATGGAAATCAAAATTTACTTTGTGTAAATTTTTGGAATTTTTCCGACAAAGTTCATTTTTTAATGAATAGTGAAAAATATTGTATTTTATTTAAAAAGATCCGTTTAATATAATTTATTTTTATGGTTAGATTATCCTTTTAATTGGTTTTAAAGTGAAATTAAAATATATTTTTACCATTTAATCAAATTTTGGTCATTGGAATTAATTTCACTTGGAAATTGGGCATAAAAAAGTATCAATCTTTTGATAGTTAATGATTCTTAAAAAACACGCTATTTGTTTTAACAAAAGGAATTTATTTTAAAATAAATTAATGAATATTTTATGTTTTGAATTTGAAAAAATAGACATCATTTTTTAATCTGGAATATCAAATAATGCTTTGGATAAATTTTTTATATTTTCTAAAAAACATCAATTTTGATGAATAGTGAAACCACTTAGTGGTAGTTAAAAAACTACTTTTTCATTTAAAAGAACTTTTACCACTTCTGTGAATTGAATTACGAAAATATGACATAAATGGTTGTTATCAAGAACTAAAATTTTTTTCATTAAGATGAAAATAATTTTTGATGAATAGTAACTTTTGACTTTTATTTAGCACAGTTAAAGGTAAATAAGGTAATTCAAGGTTAAAAGAATATTATAATAATTAAAAATTACCATAACACTTATACAAACCTTTTTTTCAGTCATTTACGACCATGAGCATCTTTGGGTCGATTTTGGGACCCCATTGAGCCACTTGGGAGTGATAATGACAATTTATATTAATTAATTTATTGTGAAGACAAAATTGACATTAACCAAAAATCTTTTATTAATCTATTTTTATATGGTGTTATATAAATCCTACTTTCAAATATAAATATTAATTTTAAATCTAAAAATATTTCCTATATCATGGGTTTTTTTATAATTTTTAGACATCAAATAAATTAAATTATTTATAACAAATTAATGATGATGTATTTACCTAAATAATAAATGATTTAAATAAATAAGATTATAATGATTAAAATATTATCCAAAACATGTCCAATTTTGATTGGATGATTTTATTTCGACCATGACTCATCTTATATTCGACTATAATGATTTTTGGACCATTAGAATTTGAATATCATTATATTATAAAATAATATTTTCACACTTTCCTAAAGAGCCCCTCCTCTCCCTTATAATAGAAGACCACTTCTAACCAATTCCTCACACCTCTCAAGACATTTGGATCATCCAAACTCTGCTCAATTAAGTTCCCTAAATCCTTCTACTCCCCTTAGAAGCCTTAACATAGGCAGAAGGCACTTCAAGAAGTCCTTTTTGTTCAAATCAAAGGAAGTTACCTAAATTAAAGGTAATGATTTCTCTTAAATTGTTTTCTTTAATTTTACATCTCCAACCCCTAAACACTTTTTATTGCTTTTTTTGTAAGAAAATAGTATAATCAATATAATAGGATGTTTTTATGAGAAGTATTATAAATACACTAACACACACCTCCATCTATTGGGTGATGAACATGATGTTTCTTTGGATGGAAAACTAAAGCCTCACGAAATGATGACTGTTCAATTACATCTTACCACCATTCATTATAGCCATTTTGATGGAAATATATTAATATATGATAAATATTATGTTTATGATTTCCTTATTATTCTTTAATTCCAAATTTTATCAGGACTTTATGGTTTCCATAGTGGGTAAATACGATAATATCATTTGAGGAAGTGCGGTCTACCGCCCCCTCAAAGTGATGTGATTCGTTAATGCCTTATGTGGGATGTATAAGGGATGGAGTTAATGATATTATATATGATATTATACTGGAATTATAATATACTTATGTATCATTATGTTTTATTTCTATTAAAATAATAAATAGAAATGAATGCAGTGTTCCTCCGTACGTACGTCTTACCATCTCTATGAATGGTACATTTCAATTATTACCTCCAAATGTTATGTACTATTATAAATACATGTATATACAGGATATATATGATTTATATGTTATATAATTCAATAATATCTTTCTGGATATAATGGACTATTGACCACATGGAAAACTTATAAATATAAGGTGTTCATTTTTTACTCTAGTACCAAATATCGACAAAATGGACGTTATTAACATAAATGATTACATAAAGTTTATAACATTGAAATAATTGATTTAAAAGGAAGAATAATCATGAAACAGATTTTTAAACTAGTTCAAATTAACTTTAGTTTATTATTCAGGAAATTAAAGAAAGAACGAGTCATGTCAAACATGTGGTAAGGGACTTCATCTCAAACTCCTTTCATTGAGGCATATTGTCTTTTAATACACGATTTAATTTTATACTTTTTATAAAAACCTTTGACTTTTCATTTCATTCAAGGAGAATCCTTTTATATGAAGTGTATTACTGAATGACAAAAAGGAATGTTTTTTTACATAAGCGTTGACAATGACCTTTCCGCTGCTACGAGTATTATTTGATCTTTGGCTTACTTAACAAGCCAGCATGTTTTTAAAAGGAAAAATAAATACCATATACCATTTTTAAGTATTTTATTATTGAAAATGATTTTTAGAATGGATTTATTATTTCAATATCTTGAAATGATATTTTATTTTTGAAATGTGGAAATTTTATCTTTCCTTTATGCTTATGTTATGAGTTATGATCATGTTATAGTTCTTGGGCATTATTTACATATACGGGTGGCTCCATGATAAACCTAGGGTGGGTGAGCCCGAGAGAGCTCTCCAATGCATTGAGTAACGTGACATAGGTAATTTGGAATGCTTCTCCTAAGTGATATTAGGTAATATACTATGATGGGTATTCCAATGTAACTCCTTATGCAGTTATGATAGCTACAATGTAAGTATGATATGGATGACACAAGTTACCTTTATGATTTTTTATTTATATGTGTCTTTTATAAATATTATGATTTCATGAGGTAAGTCAAACCGTACATGTTTTGTGTGTATTTATGAAAAAATGTTTTCATTTTTTGTTTTATAACCCTTACTGAGCATTTTATGCTCATCCCATGTTTTGAAATGTTTTCACAGGACTTAAAAATGAATCGGGTGAAGGATGGGATCAAGGAAAAGTCATTCTATCTAAAACATGGAACTAGAACTGACTTGTTTATTTGAAAAGTTTTTATCTAATGAAAAAAAAACCGAAACTGTTTAGATATAACTACCTTGTAATCTTTTGATATGTAATAGTTATGTCCTAATTCTCTAAAACATTAAACCTGAAAATATCCTCAATGTGAATTATTCATTTAATTAAATGTTATGTAATGTTTAAGGTCGGGTCCTTATATCTAGGCTTCTCCATGTTACACAAGTTCCTTGGAATTCTACCATGGGTCCCACAAATATATAGCCCATTCAATATTTCATTTTTTTGAATCCCTTTCCCTATATGGACTATAATATATTAATTATTATCTCTTACAAACTTCTATATCTTCAATACAACCAGTGACGAGGAATCTATATTGATTGTGTTAGTCAACCTTTTTACCTATCATTTTTCAAGAATCCTTTGTTATATATTTGTACATTATCATGACCATATATTTTCCTTAAAAAAGTTATTCAAAAATTTTATTGCCACGTGATAACCCTGATTTGGGTAAAACACATTTAAAACCAAGAACATCCTCCAATCAATCATTTTTCCACTATATAGATCTTTTAAAAAATTTCAACTTTACTCCAATAAGACATCTTTTGATAAAAAATTTATTTTCCAAAAATTTATTCATCTAAAAAATATAACACAACTCATTGGGGATTCATATATATCCAAATGTTTATATTGTATACAAGATGAGAGAACCGTTATTTTTAATCATTTTTCTCATTCTTGTAAATAAAAATAAAGGGGTAAAATCAAAGTATATAATATTTCAATTTTCCCACCCAAAAGTTTTGAACATTTATCTAGTACTGCATTACAAATATTGATATTCCTTTTGAGATGAAAACACCCCTTTATATAGGTCCATGTCCATTCATTTTCAAATCGTTCTGTCATTTGATGTCTTCGAAGAATCACAAATAAGGAAAGAATCCTCATTTTTTTTTCATTATCCAAGATAAATAACTCATGAAATATAACTCCCCCTATGTTGATGAAGAGGAATTCAACATATAATATCATCATCCTCTAAAACAATGTCTTGATACAATGTCTATAACCACTTTTTTATTTGTAAAATTTATTAAAATTATATGAATATTGTTGTGTTTAGAATTCACAACTCCAAAATATATATTATGAGAACACCCATTCATGTTATATATTCTCTAGAGATACATTTAGTGAGATTACTATATATAATTTGGGCCATAAAAATTCCTTCAATCCTTTTGAACTCGGAATTAGTGCTGGAAATAAGAGTCACTCAACTTTTCCCCACAATTGACATTGTGATTCAAAAATATAAATGAAAATGCAGAATAACATTGGATTTGTTTCACATATTATAATATATTATGTGTTATAAAACATACCTTCACACCATACCATTAGTTTAAATAAATCAAAACATTTTTAATGAGGATATACACCACCTTATTATGAAATTGACAACACTTGATAAAAAATTCATCAAATAATTCCACTTTTACTCTACGCCTTCCAATTACATAAAGGCTTCATATATACTCAGATAAGTTATAGAACCATTGAATATTCCTGAAAAATCTCCCAAAGAATTTTATATCAATATATTAAAATGATTTTTCTAAAACAGTGGATTCCACTTGGAAGAAATTATCATCTTTCTCCATATCATTTGGATATCTCAATAATAATCTGATGATATAAAAAACCAAAAACTTGTTAGATAAATAATTTAATATTATTTTCATGATTGAAGTTAACATATCCTTAGTTATCCCTTCATGATTCATAAAACTAATTGATTGTTTCCTAGTGTTAATTTTTTTTGAAAGAAACCACCTTGAAATTAATATAGGATTTAACACATCTTTTTCCTTCATTCAGGAATAATTTTTATAAAACAATTACGTATATAAATTATCCATTAGCATAAACCTATATCTAGATACCAAATTATATTTATTATACACCATGAATATAATTTTAATTCATCTAAAATGATTTTATAGATATGAATTTAAATCCACTAAAAAATTTATTTATTAAAATCCCAACATGGAACATATATCCCTTTAATGACTTAAATTCTCAAATAATAGTCTGAAATAATAAGGCACATATGGAGAGGGGTCCTCAAGGGTACTATTGTATAGAAATGGATAGGTTTAGAAGGAAAAACAATTTATCCCCCATCTTTTACTTTCTATTTTCTAATTTTTAGAAATGAATTCAATAATATATTTTACTTATTCATCATTATTTATAGCTAGTCTTCTAATCCTCATTCTGAGGGATATAATTTGTGTCATTTTGATTAGACACTTTTCTTTATGGATGTTATCATTTCTATCATTAATGGAATGAAATATTCTATATTTATAGAATCAATAATTCTTGAAAAATTAGCTTCTAATTTGATTTTTACTTTGTGTCCCACCTCATGATTTATCCATCATTATATATTCCACATTTTCATTTTAGTTCATTTTATAAGACCACTTCTTAATCCACATTCATCATGTCGATGAGTACAGTATGTTATTCCTCCAAACTATATGGGTTCATATTTTATTCAGTATCTCTCCAATATTCAAGAAATCCATTATTTGTATTCAATATTTGTCTTACTTCCCCGCATTTGATTTTATGTGAGTATCTATAAAATGGTGTATAATTAACTCTTTATTTAGGATAATCTTTATTATATAAAACATTGATCCTATTTTTCGTCCAAATTTGAGTTTTCTTAGATAAGTTATTTCATCATATGTCTTAATAATGATATATCTCACTATAAAATCATTACCATTTCATGAAATATTCTAATTTTAATACATTTCCTTGTGATTGACGTTACAAAAATTATATAATTTACCACGTAAATTTTGTCTAATGTGTTTTACATTTATTGGGATATCTGAATATAAGATCTTATTCTCTCATCACAAATATTTTGAGCTTCGAAGAATGCTATCACAACATATCCAATCCGTCCATAATAAATTTTCATTTGGGACAACTTATTTGATGGATCACATATTGTGGAGTTTAAATGTATCTCAACTTTTCTTCTATATTCATGTTCTAGATTTCATCATGGTTTTGAGTCTACCCTAAGTGGAATTTTTAAATTCTCATTTCATTTGTTTATTAACACCAAGAGTTATTTTATCTTCTCTTATTTTTCATTTAACTATATAGCCCTCACCCATATACTTGAAGCAACATACATCCTAATTTTTCTTCCTTTTTCATGTTTTATAAAGAGTAGAATGACATTCTCCTTCAATTCAATTTCAATGTACATTTTCATTAATATTTCAGGGAGAATATCTTCAAAAATTTAACTTTTTTATATTATTTTTCCCATTTCTTATGTTGAAATTAACATCCACATATTCTCCCTTTTTCTCATTATTATACAATTAATGACATTCCATAATTCCATTATTAGCGTCATTCATGGATTCCCATTGTTCCACTTTATCTTGTGGAATTAGGATCTCCTCTTAGACTTACATGAACAAATCATTGAAAAACTAAATGATGTTTTTTCAATTTACTAAATTCACATGTCATTTTCATCTCTATAGTAGTGTTTGAATCATAACCCTATTTGTTTAATCCATTCTATAAAAAAGATATAACATTAGATTTATAATTTGTAACATTGGTAGTATAATTTTTTGCTATTTTTTTTCTTCTTCTTCATAGCTATGAATATGATGTACACAACATTAACTTTTCCAAGTAGTTTAGAAAATTTCATCGACAAATATATATAGAAAATTATATATAAAACCAACTTATAAAAATATTGTCTATGAGAACCCTTTAAATCCATTTTTTCTATGGAACAAATTTCAATGTTATTTTGTTGTATTGGAATGATATCTTTTTTAATGGATCACCAAAAAAATTTCTTCCATTATATGTTCTCACAAAAATCTAGGTGAATCTTAAATGTATGAAATAAGATCAATTAACTATCCTCTAAAGATATTTTTATCACAAACAAAAAAATTAATTATAGAATTACATTCTCTTCCTAAAACATCAAATCAAGATATAGTAACAAAAAATCTATGGGAAATGAAGTATCCATAGATACTAATTTTTGGTAAAAAAATGAATAAAAGAATGAGATTAACGTATGGGGTGAATCATGGATTTCCATTTTTATGCAATTGATCACTTTTTATTTTAACACTAAAATCCCTTAAATGGATCTTGAAATATCAATGTTTCGGGTCACCTTGTATTATTATTTCTTATATATTTATTTGAATTAATTTATATACTAATAATTTTAGTAAATATTATTTAATTATCTTATTACCCTCATTTGGTTTGAAATCAAAAATTAAATAGGGGGATGATAATTTACTTGTTTCATTATTACTCGGTACCCTAATGGAATGAAATCATCATTTTTTCCCAAAATTAATAAATGTTAAATTCTCATTACACTGGGTTTTGGATAGTTCACTCATTTCTTAGGATTACTGGAATAAAATTTTTAGAATCAACTCTTTATTACCCAAGGGTCACTTTGGGATCAAGGTAGTTGAGAGGATGTCCATGAAAATATTTATGGACCATCAAGTCATGTAACTATAACCACATTCCTATAATGCATCCTCAGTTATGAATACATTCCTTATTGATGTCTTGTTGGATGCCTTTTCATAATATGGCATGTCCTCCTTTTCAAAATACATTATCCATTTCAAAATGATCAATAATTCCACTTATATTTTCTATTTAACATCAATTTATTCCTATTTTACTATATTAAGAACTTATTTGGTATTTATGTCCTTCTAATTCATTCAATCCCCTCACATAGATCACTAATCTATCATATTGATATTGAATAAGATAAATTATCATGCCTCAATTTTATGCCACCTATAATTGATACTTTTTGAAATTGGGGGGGGGGGTCATGAAGATAATAATTGGACACATGTCAGCATCATTATAGGCTATTCAAATAATCCATTATTCTCTAATTACTTCTTCTATGATCTCTATAACAACATGTAATATATATAATCCATGTCTCCATGTCTCCATCATTTTTTCCAAAAATTAATTTACATTAAATTTACTTTGTGAATGAATAAAACTCTCATGGAATAATTCATTAATCATGGTAAAAAATTTAGAAAAATAATGTATGAGGTAATTAATAACTATTGATGCTTTATCTGAATCCAATCCTCCTCATTTTATACCCATGTAGAAAATATATCCACTAATTAGACATTCCTTAAAACACTATATTGTGGTAATTTTTCATTTTCATATAGAAATATGATCTGTAACTTATATCATTCATTAAAGAAGATCATCACGACCATCATAGAAAATATAATAGTTCTTCTGGTGGCTTGTATGTAGACCCTCAGAAAAACACACCCATCACCACAGAATAATACATTTCACATGGACTTATTAACCAATTAAAATATTTAAGTAATCAAAACCTCACTACCATGATTACTTAAGTATAACAAGGCACAAAAATATTTACTATATGGTACTCACCAAAACATGTGTCACCAAAAAGGAAAACCTTATTTGAATTTACTACTCCACCAGTGAATCTATAAAATCCATGACATATAAATTTTTTTTCCACCATGTTCATGCATTATTGTGTCATATAGTTATTATAGAATTTGACTATGGGGACCAGAATATAATGACCAGTTCTATGTCTCTCATTTTAGAATTTCTTACTCCACCAAAACTATAATTCATAGTGTATTCACACCCTCATTCATATTACTATTCAATATAGACATAATTGATTCAACATAATTTCTTATATTTATAAATATATTCACCTTTATTTCTACAAGTTTGAATCAATATATCTATGACAGATCTCATAACTATGTAGAATATTTTTAGAATTTATAATCACATTTGGAATATCTCTATATAACTATCCACCAAAAAACACCATCTGTAAATATGTTTTCAACAATATAACTCTTATCAAAAACTCAAACATCACTCCACCATAACTTGTTGTCTGAAAACATTAATGTCAAAAAAATTCATATTGGAAAATCCAACACAACTATTTGTGGTTTCAAAGGGTATGCACAGTAATTTAGTTTTGATATGATAATGACACAAGAACACCCTCTTATTGTGGCCTTAAATAGAGTGTCTCATCATAACACACAGACATAACAATAATCCTCCAGAAAAGATTCTATAATATACAAATCACATTTTTCGAAGCATGGATCATGCTCAATCAAAACTATCATATATACCTCTCTCACATTGGTAGGTAAATCGTGATTATGACACAATTATTATCTATGATCGGGATAACCCTTAGTGCACCAATCCACCCACCAAAGAATTCAAGGGTTTCAATAGGCCGAGTTTACATTTTTCCATCATGAACAATCCTGTTAGTCCAGACATAACAATTATAATAATAATAATTTATGATAATACTGAATAAAATATGTCACAACACAATGGTTTTTCAAAAACTGGTATTGTAGAGACCTGAAGCTTGACGTAAATTGACATTACATTACATTTGCGGAATACTTAGTACATAACAAAAACACACACACAAGGATCGTAATAGTTTAGTGTCTTTGGAAACTCGGAGTATAATCTTCTAATCCTGGTGAAAGATCTTCAACATCTCCCATAAAGATCATCCCTTTTTTTTATACCTAAAACCTTTCTTTATATCCTGGGGAAAAGTAAACAATAAAGGGTGAGCTCAAATTCTCAGTAAGTGTAATCAAAAGAAATATCAATCACATCATATTCATAAGAACATAACATTTTGGAAATCATAACCTGCAAAAGAGAGCATAATTTCATAACATGTGATAAATCATAGTAGTGAAATGAAATCCCAATAATCATAACATAAAACATGAAACATTGTGTCATACACACATAATCATAGAGATTCATTTATTGTTAGTCAAGACTCATTGCCAAGACTCTCTTAGTGGACAAAGTCCCTTTCTGAACCGAGTCACCCTCGTTTCAGTCCTGTTTCACTGAACCGGTATAACCTACCATTCCAGCCATGTCTATCTCATGAGATATAAGATCTTTACCCAATTAATTGGAGGGATATATAGGTCCCACCCATCTCATAATGATGCCATTCTTATGTGTGCCACAAAATCATAAATCATTCATCATTGCATAACCCATGTAATAAAAATGAGATTCTTAAACAACATGACATCATAAAACCATTCATATAAGATAAAGGAATTCATAAACATAATTCCATCACAACATAGTCAAATCAATGTAAAAATATGGATAGAAACAAAACCCTTTATTATCTTAGATGGAAAATAATTTTGATAAAACACTTGAAATGAATTCTTGAGGAAAATATCCTTTCTTCATCAAAATCAATTTCTTTTCACAAAACATAATGCAATTTTAAAATAAAGAGATTTTATTTAAAATAGTCATGAAATATTTTGGAGTAAGATTCATGAAAATAAGGCTTTATAAAACTGTAAAAATCCGTTCGTTCCGTTTAAGTTAAAAAAACATTCTTCTCATACTTTTGTCGGAAAAGTCAAAAAGTACCTCGTACGAAAAACGACAAAAGATTCCTTTCATATCTTTTACTATAAACTCACTAAAGGGTAAAAATGGATTTAAACAATTTTAGGTGAATGGAAATAATATTAAATATTTAGGAAACATGGATGTGGATAATAAAATACACCCCAGTAAATTTCAAAGTATAAACAATCTCGGATAAAAATGAGATTGTGATATTTCCCTTACCTTAGGTCTGATTTGCTTCGTAAGTGTCCGAACCACCTATATAATGATTTAAATAATGTCATTTACTTATTCTAGAATCATATTCATTGTTATTATATCATATATGGTTCAATTATGACTTTATTTTACCCGTTCTTTTGTAAATTCCATGTTAAAGAGTGTTTTGGGTAAAATTGATTCATTTTTCGTAGGTGTTTGGACTTGTTGTTCTTGGCATTTTTATTACTTATATCATGATTTACTTACATCCAGAATATAAAACATGATTTATATATCATATATATTCAGTATATATATATATATAATAAATATATAAATGAAATGAAACACACCGTTCATGGAGACGGTAGTCCGTACGTACGCATGAACGCTGTTTTCCTTTCCTTATTGTCTTGAATGGAAGTAAGTAGATGACATACATATATACATAAATCCATTAGCTTTATAATTCCATATATTTCATTATTATTTCTTATATATACTTTATAATCATTCTTAAATGGTTAACATGGAGAATGAATCTCATCGCGTCATGGAGATGGTAGTCCGTACGTACGCATGAGCGATGATATCGTTCCCATGGTCGTGGAATTGTGTTGAAGTGTATGTATACTATTTCAGTATCAATATCACTCTATAATAATCATATATAGTTACTCATTACACCATTATACCCATCCAATTAAGGTGGTGGCGGAAAATAGATTACACCACGACGTGGAGACGGTATTCCGTACGTACGCACGCGCGGTGATTTCCTTTTTCCGTAGGATGGATAGAAGGTTAATTAGATTTGTTTCATATTTATAATAACATATCACTATATAAGAAATACTGATGTTATTACTTTATCATGAAACAACTAAATAAGATGAAGTTGAAGAAGAAAGAAAATGAAAAAGATCGGTAATGGATATTACCTCTTTTTGACGCGCCTTTTCTTGACCTCCACTTAAAGAACTAAGGATGGTCTTTAAAGAAGACCAGGACCTCTAGGATGATACTAGGGAAGTGGAGAAGAGATTTTTTCAGGGTTTGGTCGAGATTTAATGCTCAAATTGATGTGAGGAGGAGAGGGAGGAGGTGCCCTTTTATAAGGGAGGAGAGGGGAACCTTTGGAATAACTAAAACTATTATTTTATTATAAAGTCATGTTAGGTTTTAAATAGCTCCAAATCGATTTATTTCGAGTGTAAGGTGGGGATGGGTCGAATTCCTCTCATCCAATATAATTTAGACAAGTTTGGGTTCCTATTTTAACCTTATCATTTAGATTTAACATTAAGTTAAATAATTTTACTTTTACCGTGTCTTCTTGTGTTCTTATACTATAAGGTTAATAAACTTACTATAAGAAGCCAAACGAACCCCATATTGTTTATTATTAATATATGTAACTTTATCTATGTAATATGGCCGAACCTTAGATTTTTAGGAATAAAATAACAATTTATAATATAATATTTGTTTTAAAAACTATTTTATGTCAATTTTGACACTATTTAGTAATTGATTTTTGTGAAACTCATAACAGAATGATAAGTTCAAAAAAAGTTTATTAAATCAACAATCACATGTCATATTAACCTAGAAAATTAGTTTATGTCATAAAAAGTCTCAAATTATATTTATTTGAGTATTTATAACATCAATTATGTCAATATTTCATTAATAAGATAATTACTGCATCATTGTTGTGTCATAAATAAATTAACTTATTTAATGTCTAAAAATTACAAATAAAATACCATTATGTAGTAAATCGTTTTAGAATTCTAATGAATATTTACAATAGATTTTATCTTATGTATAACTTTATAATAAAAATGTTTTAGTAAATAAATATTGATTTTAACTCTTTTAACTCTTCTATGAATTAAATAATAATAAATGTCCTAATCTAATCCAAGTGGGTCTAAATGGTAATATTTTATTCCTAAGATTGCTTTTGGCCGAATTAAACTTATCCAATAGAATTTGGACATGTGTTAGGGTATTAATAATATCATTTTTACCCTTAATTACCCTATTTACTTTTAACCGTGGTAAATAAAAGTAAACAGTTATTATTCACCAAAAATTATTTTCATCTCATTGAACCACATTTTACTTACTGACATTAACCGTGTCTCTCGGATTTCTGAAATTCCTCTCACAGAAGCGGTAAAATTATGTTTAATGAAAAATTCAGTTTTTTTTAACTACCACTTAGTGGTTTCACTATTCATCAAAAATTGAATGTTTTTAGAAAAATACCAAAAATTAGGCCTAAGATATATTTGATATTATAAACTCAAAAATGATTTCTATTTTACCAAATTCAAAACATATGAGTTGCATTAATTAATTTAAAAATTAATTCCCGTCGTCAAAACAAATAACGTGTTTTTAAGAGATAATAACTATCAAAAGATTGACACGTGTTTATAACTGGTTTAAATGTGAAATTACATCCAATGACCAACATTGTATTAAATTTTAAAAATATATTCTAAATATACATTAAAACCACTCAAATTAATAATTTATCACTATTAATTATTTCGATTGAAAAAGTAGTTTTTAATTAAAATTTAGTAATTTTCACTATTCATCAAAATATGAATGTTATCCGAAAATCACCAAAATTTCACCCTAAGCTAATTTCGATATTTCGAATCCAAAAATGAAGTCCATTTTGAAAAATAGAAATTACAAAATTTCAAAAAGTGGTTATTACTATTCATAACGTCTAGTTTTAATAATATTTTAATAGCATGTCGTTGTTTAGTGAAACATGGTGTTGCGTACAACACACGCTATCGTGGAATGTCGCAATTGCGTGTAATTCAAGCCAGGTCAGAGATGTGTGAGGTGAAAGCTCCTTTTGGTTTAGCGTATAACAAAAGACATTAATGAAATTAAAAAGAATATTTTTCATAAAATCTTGGGGTGTTACATTCTACCCCCCTTAAAATGAATTTCGCCCTCGAAATTCGTCGGGGTTATAAATGGTTTACTATTGGAAAGTTTCTTTAATAGAAACCCACATCGTAAAAAGGAATACCAAAACCAATCTTTAAAAACAAAAGTATGATACGTAACGGTTACCCAAATAAACTAATCACTGGGTTTCCACATAGGTGAAAATATGGATATGGAAGAGAAATCTAACCATCATGTTCTGATGGAGAGTGGTAGACAAAATGGATATGGAAAATCTAGCAATCACAAATCCATAAATTTGTGACGATCTAAGGTACCATCTGGTTAATCAGATATAAGAGCACCAGGACAACATTTTTTGATTTCAAGATCGCTTCCCTAAAGTTGAAGAATTTGAATTAGAATAAATACTTACTTTATTTTGGTACAATCTCACTGTTGTTCGTGCCTTGAATAATTTCCACTTTATCTCTTAAATAAATGAAGTTGAATTTGTTATTCGTGAAGTGTTAGTACGAAAGGTCATTATATCTGTCTTAAACAAAAGGTTAGCAAAAGTTATTAAATATACCTAAGTCATTCTTTAGTGAGATTAATCATATATGGTTCCTAAAATGGACTTATACTTCATATATCATACCTCTTAATAAAATAAAACTAGTTTCTACTAAACAGGGACTTCCTGTAGGCCAGTGGTAGGCGATAAAGGCCAGTCAGACTTTGGTTGTGGGTTCGATTCCCACGGCCTTGTCTGACGTAATGAGCTGTTGCCCGTCCTGCAGGATGTCCTTTTTCTAAAACTATATTACTATAACATCCCATCAATAATATCGAAAAACTTCTATCCTTAAACAATACTATCTTATGTCCAACATATTCCATTGCAATCTTTAGGCTTATCCATAATACTGCAGTCCACTCTCATAATATAGTGAAAACAATTACCAGAGATTTAATACCATCGTTGATCCCCATATATCATAAGATATGTCTTGATGGTCACATTCCAATCATGTGAATACCTTAATCATGTATTTTCTTGAAAAATGAATACCAAATAAACCTTAGTGAAAACATGATTGCTGTCAAAAGTTAACTCTTTCCACATACCAAAAATTCACAAATTCTATATACTCAAACCATGATATCACTTAGTCCTTATATCAATCATGAGCTCATGAATACTGTCAAACATTTCATTTTCTCTTTATCACTTCATTATGCGCATATCATCCACTTTCCAAAAAATATCTGAATAACCTTTCATTGTTACTCATACCATTCATCATAAACTTTCAAAACATAAGGAAAGACAACAGTGTAACAATCCTTAGATGTCTTTTTATTCTATAGTTCAACATTACACTTGATAAACATGTAGTCATTCCACTACCTTCTTAAACCATTGACCGAGCATCAACAATTCTTTCATCTCACATATCATTTGTAGTCTCTTCATCATCATCAATAAAATACTACCCATATGACCATACCGATTCTCTTCATGAGACATTCCCTTAGGGAATTGGTTTTCATAATGCCCGTACATTCCACATTTAAAACATTTAACCATTGTTGATGTCATAGCAATACTATTAACCTCATCCATGGTGTTAACAGAAACCTTTCCATTGCACTTACTGGCTTTGTGTCCTTCTTTTCCACACCCAAAGAATCTTCCAGTTCCTTTGAAACATTCTCCTTGATGCCTCTTCCCACATGATTTACATAGGGGAAATTGAACTTTCATTCCTCTATGATCATCATGAAACTCCATATTTCTCTTATTAGCCGAGTCAGGAAACTTACCAAATTTTACTTTATTGATCATATTATGAGATTGCTGATTCGGCAGAATAAAGATGTTTGGACTTCCAAATCCCATTTCATTTGATTTCTTATGAAGAATATCATTCCATTGTCCATCATATCCTCCATTATCATGAATCATCTTGTTTCCAGCCATTTTCTAAAACCCAAAAAGAATAGTGTGAGATGCAAAAATAATAATAAAGGGAGAGTAACTTCAATATCTAACAACTTAGGTTAAATTCTAAGATCGTTACCGTAGTTCTAAGACTATATCCTATATGTATACCTATCCTTAGGGACATCCCTAGACATACCTTAGAAATATCTCTAGGGATATCACTAACGTTTTCGCGTCCTAGTTTTCAAAGGTTGACTAAACCTTTCCTCTGATACCAACTATAGAGACCCGAAGCTTGACGTACATTGACATTACATTACATTTGCGGAATACTTAGTACATAACAAAAACACACACACAAGGATCTTAATAGTTTAGTGTCTTTGGAAACTCGGAGTATAATCTTCTAATCCGGGTGAAAGATCTTCAACATCTCCCATAAAGATCTTCCCTTTTTTTATACCTAAAACCTTTCTTTATATCCTGGGGAAAAGTAAACATAAAAGGGTGACCTCAAATTCTCAGTAAGTGTAATCAAAAGAAATATAAATCACATCATATTCATAAGAACATAACATTTTGGAAATCATAACCTGCAAAAGAGAGCATAATTTCATAACATGTGATAAATCATAGTAGTGAAATGAAATCCCAATAATCATAACATAAAACATGAAACATTGTGTCATACACACATAATCATAGCGATTCATTTCTTGTTAGTCAAGACTCATTGCCAAGACTCTCTTAGTGGACAAAGTCCCTTTCTGAACCGAGTCACCCTCATTTCAGTCCTGTTTCACTGAACCGGTATAACCTACCATTCCATCCATTTCTATCTCATGAGATATAATATCTTTACCCAATGCATTGGAGGAATATATATCTCCCACCCATCTCATAATGATACCATTCTTATGTGTGCCACAAAATCATAAATCATTCATCATTGCATAACCCATGTAATAAAAATGGGATTCTTAAACAACATGACATCATAAAACCATTCATATAAGATAAAGGAATTCATAAACATAATACCATCACAACATAGTCAAATCAATGTAAAAATATGGATAGAAACAAAACCCTTTATTATCTTAGATGGAAAATAATTTTGATAAAACACTTGAAATGAATTCTTGAGAAAAAATATCCTTTCTTCTTCAAAATCAATTTCTATTCACAAAACATCATGCAATTTTAAAAGAAAGAGATTTTATTTAAAATTGTCATGAAATATTTTGGAGGAAGCTTCATGAAAATAAGGCTTTATAAAACCGTAAAAATCCATTCGTGCCGTTTAAGTTAAAAAAACATTCTCCGCGTACTTTTGTCGGAAAAGTCAAAAAGTACTTCGTACGAAAAACGACAAAAGATAACTTTCATATCTTTTACTATAAACTCAAAAAAGGGTAAAAATGGATTTAAAAAATTGTAGGTGAATGGAAATAATATTAAATATTTAGGAAACATGGATGTGGATAATAAAATACACCCCAGTAAATTTCAAAGTATAAACAATCACGGATAAAAATGAGATTGTGATATTTCCCTTACCTTAGGTCCGATTTGCTTCGTAAGTGTCCGAACCTCCTGTATAATGATTTAAATAATGTCATTGACTAATTCCAGAATCATATTCACTGTTATTATATCATATATGGTTCAATTATGACTTTATTTTATCCGTTCTTTTGTAAATTCCATGTTAAAGAGTGTTTTGGGTAAAATTGATTCATTTATCGTAGGTGTTTGGACTTGTTGTTCTTGAAATTATTATTACTTATATCATGATTTACATACTTCCAGAATATAAAACACGATTTATATATCATATATATTCAGTATATATATATATATATAATAAATATATAAATCAAATGAAACACACCGTTCATGGAGACGGTAGTCCCTACGTACGCATGAACGTTGTTTTCCTTTCCTTATTGTCTTGAATGGAAGTAAGTAGATGACATACATATATACATAAATGTAGTAGCTTTATAATGTCATATATGTCATTATTATTTCTTATATATACTTTATAATCATTCTTAAATGGTTAACATGGAGAATGAATCTCATCACGTCGTGGTGACGGTAGTCCGTACGTACGCACGAGCGATGATATCGTTCCAATGGTCGTGGAATTGTGTTGAAGTGTATGTATACTATTTAAGTATCAATATCAATCTATAATAATCATATATAGATACTAATTACACCATTATACCCATCTAATTAAGGTGGTGGTGGAAAATAGATTACACCACGGCGTGGAGACGGTATTCCGTACGTACGCAGGCGCGGTGATTTCCTTTTTCTATAGGATGGATAGAAGGTTAATTAGAGTTGTTTCATATTTATAATAACATATCAGTATATAATAAATACTTATGTTATTACTTTATCATGAAACAACTAAATAAGAAGAAGTTGAAGAAGAAAGAAATTGAAAAAGATCGGTAATGGATATTACCTCTTTTTAACGCGCCTTTTCTTAACCTCCACTTAAAGAACTAAGGATGGTCTTTGAAGAAGACCAGGACCTCTAGGATGATACTAGGGAAGTGGAGAAGAGATTTTGGCAGGGTTTGGCTGAGCTTGAATGCTCAAATTGGTGTGAGGAGGAGAGGGAGGAGGTGCCCTTTTATAAGGGATGAGAGGGGCACCTTTGGAATAACTAAAAATATTATTTTATTATAAAGTCAAGTTCGTTTTTAAATAGCTCCAAATTGATTTATTTCTAGGATAAGGTGGGAATGGGTCGAAATCCTCTCATCCAATAGAATTTAGACAAGTTTAGGTTCGTATTTTAACCTTATCATTTAGATTTAACATTAAGTTAAATAATTTTACTTTTACAGTGTCTTCTTGTGTTCTTATACTATAAGGTTAATAAACATACTATAAGAAGCCAAACGAACCCCAAATTGTTTATTATTAATATATATAACCTTATCTAATTCATTTTGCCGAACCTTAGATTTTTAGGAATAAAATAACAATTAATAATATAATATTTGTTTTAAAAACTATTTTATGTCAATTTTGAAACTATTTAGTAATTGATTTTTGTGAAACTCATAAAAGAATGATAAGTTAGAAAAAAGTTAATTAAATATACAATAACATGTCATATTAACCAATAAAATTAGTTTAAGTCATAAAAATTCTCAAATTATGTTTATTTTAGTATTTATAACATCAATTATGTCAATATTTCATTAATAAGATAATTACTGCATCATCGTTGTGTCATAAATAAATTAACTTATTTAATGTCTAAAAATTACAAATAAAATACCATTATGTAGTAAATCATTTTATATTCTTAATGAATATTTACAATCGAATTTATCTTATGCATAACCCTATATTAAAAATATTTTAGTAAATAATCTTTGATTTTAACTCTTTTAACTCTTCTTTGAATTAAATAATAATAAATGTCCTAATCTAATCCAAGTGAGCCTAAATGGTCATAGTTTATTCCTAATATTGTTTTTGGTCGAATTACACTTATCCAATAGAATTTGGACATGTGTTAAGGTAATAATATATCATTTTTACCCTTAATTACCCTATTTACTTTTAACCGTGGTAAATAAAAGTAAAAAGTTACTATTCACCAAAAATTATTTTTATCTCATTGAACCACATTTTACTTACTGACATCAACCGTGTCTCTTGTATTTTTGAAATTCCTCTCACAGAAGTGGTAAAATTAAATTTTATGAAAAATTCAGTTTTTTTTAACTACCACTTAGTGGTTTCACTATTAATCAAAAATTGAAAGTTTTTAGAAAAATACCAAAAATTAGGCCTAAGCTATATTTGATATTATGAACTCAAAAATGATTTCTATTTTACCAAATTCAAAACATATCATTTTCATTAATTAATTTAAAAATTAATTCCCGTCGTCAAAACAAATTGCGTGTTTTTAAGAGATAATAACTATCAAAAGATTGACACTTGTTTATAACTGGTTTAAATGTGAAATTAAATCCAATGACAAACATTGTATTAAATTGTAAAAATATATTCTAAATATACTTTAAAACCACTCAAATTAATATTTTATCACTACTAATTATTTCGATTGAAAAAGTTGTTTTTAATTAAAATTTAGTAATTTTCACTATTCATCAAAATATGAATGTTATCTGAAAATCACCAAAATTTCACCGTAAGCTAATTTTGATATTCCGAATCCAAAAATGAAGTCCATTTTGAAAAATAGAAATTAAAAAATTTCAAAAAGTGGTTATTACTATTCATAACGTCTAGTTTTAATAATATTTTAATAGCATATCATTGTTTAGCGAAACTTGGTGTTGCGTACAACACACGCTATCGTGGAAGGTCGCGATTGCGTGTAATTCAAGCCAGGTAAGAGATGTGTGATGTGAAAGCTCTTTTTGGTGTACCGTATAACAGAAGACATTAATGAAATTAAAAAGAATAGATTTCATAAAATCTCGGGGTGTTACAGGGATGACCATATATTGGTCCCTTCAACACTTGGGATAGCCAAACACAAAATAATTAGACCTCATACCCATAGGCTCATTTTTAGGCCCATAACTAATGATGTACCCATATACACTACTCTGTCAGTTATCGAAAAAATGAAAGGGAATAAAAATAACTCTTAATCAACTCTTCAAAGTATTTATAATCAGTTTATTTCAGAATCTAATTGTTCAATTAATTATGATTACCTAAAAATTAAAAAAGATAAATGATTGTCCATATATCCTCCATCACTGAAACAATACCCTAAAAAAATTCTAGAATAACCTTAAAAAATAGGACAAGTTTATTTCAGCTCCTGTGTGTGGATCTAATTCATGCAATAGTTTTCACTTTAGGTAATGTGTGCTATAAACCACCTAATGTAACATTGAACTCTATAAAAGGAAAGATGATAATCAGAACTGGTTTTAGGGTGTCCAACCATCATTTATCGAACCATCAATAGGTCAAAAAATCCTTAAAAAATGGTGAAATAACTTCTTCGATAAGACTAAAACACACATCTAGGGAAAAAAGAAGACATTCTACTGTCTAATAGGGAAGATGAAAACTATACTATACTAGAATAAGGTCCCTATTAGCATCCATGTATTCTTAAAAAAATTAAATAATTGAAATATTATCATTTTATATTGATAAATAATATATATATAATCCTAAATATCCTCATATCATCCAATGGTGTGCTTAGGATGCTGCCTAACTGAAGTAATCCAAAGCCAAAATTAGTAGACATATATTATGATGATCCTAATATTTCATCTAAATAACACATTCAATGAAATATCCCTACATAAGGGGAGCCTCATTTACATGGGGAGGAACACCCCATATTTCCCAAGGTCTAAATACTAATATAAAATATTTCAAACCAATCACTACATATTTATTAGAGAACAATATGAAAAACTAACTACAATCAAGGGTAAAAATGGACATCACCCTTGATAAAGAGATCATAACCAAAAATTATGTGTCATATGATATATAGTAAACAAAAAATCTATGGAAAAGGAATTAAATCTATTTGAGTATCAATGATCTGGTATTGGAAGTACAAACATCCCCTATTTGTGATCTTCACCACATCACCCTATCTTGAAGGAAGGACCACACCCTAAATCTCTTGGATTGCAATGAAAATTTTGTCCCATGTAGGAACCCACCTCACAAAGGTAGTATGCAATTTAGATAGTGTATACCTAATGATAGATGAATGAGGGAATTTCAACTCTAACTATATACTGATATAGTGGATCATGTTTCCTAGGAATATGTGTACAATAAAAGGCATACATTTATAATTTCTAAGTAAATCATGATCTAACACCTTGGGTGAACATAGTGAATACTGACCTTATCCAACACATAACATCATTAGTTTTAATCTATAGGATTTAATACCATAATATTTTAGTGGAATATAGGCTCTAATGAATGGTAAGGTTACCCATTTGATATTGAATTAGTATATAATGGATCATATGCCTCGAATAGATATCAAAAATGTAAAGAACATATGATCCGTAGGTTGATGATGTAATACCTCTTTTGAATGCACATCATTTTAGGGGAATAACACTTTTACATGAAAATGGTGGTTCACGAAAACCATAAACGAATAAACCTCATCAATGGGGAGGTACATCCAGCAAATATATGATCCCATAGCTTGGTGAATGATAGGGTTATCTAACGCAATATGATGATTTTCATGATTATCATAATGTTAAGAAAACTCCTCTTAGGAATCTCTCACATCTGTATGAACTTTTTCAGGTTTTCTTAATTAATATATAGACCATTAAACACCTATATGAAAATTTTCGAATTAGTAAAATCTACACCCTCATTATATAACACTGACATTGAATGTAATATTACATTCCTTTAAATAATAATGAACAATCAACTACATGAGTCATGGATATAAAAAATATATCTAATGAATAATTATCAATTAATTTAATTTTTTTTAATAATATAATTAAATTCATTATTTATGAATGCGTTTACTTACATAAACTAGTAGGGTCTATGTTCAATTTCCAAAATCTAGGCACCTTGAGAAATATCACCACACCTTTCCCAAACTAATTTTCATAGGACCCCCAATATCCAAACTTTAACCCTAGGATGGACCCTCTTTGATACCACTTTGAGATGACATAACCTATTTGGACCTCTCTTGGGTGGAGATAGATGGAGTGTTTAAAGTACCCATAACCTGCAGTCCCCAGTTCATTAACAAACGCATAATTAAAACAATGGTTTTAATAAATAGTGTGATGTACAAAGATAAAAATAACATAATTTTATATAAATTACATAATTAGAAATTTACATCTCACAGTAACCACTCAATCAAAATAATTATTGTTTTAGTGTGTTTGAGAACTATTTAGATAAGATACTTATCTTACAACACTTTTGATCCTTTCCGTATAACTCAACCACATTGTACTCTCATATAAAATTTTCATAATATATAATAATATTTATAACCTAAGTAAAATTTATGTTATAAGGTTTTCAACTTAGATTCATATTATGGGAAACTAATCAAGAAGTCAATGGGAATAATTTGATAATAATTTCAGAAAAATTGATGCGGGAAAAAATGTCTCATAAAAAACGTGGAATAATTATAATTTTCTATAATTCAGTAAAGAAGGACATGCAATATGAAAAAATAACAAACATACATAATGATGTAATAAACATGGCCAACAGAAAAGAAATATACAAAAATAGAGATAAATTAATACATTCCTAAAACACATAAGATGACAGTGAACATTTTCACAAACAAAAGCGTAAGGAATATCATAATATGAGAATATCCAAGATGAAGAACCAATTTTTCTATGATAATATTCACGATGGATAACCCATTATATTATGACCATACCCTAGATGGTCCAAACATGAGTTTTTTATCATATATAATAATTCTCAACATAAATTTTTTAGATAATCCTAGAAGGATATGTCCTTAATTTTTGAACATATCCTTGAAGGAGTACCCTTTAATTTGTAATCATATTGAAGAAGGATCACTCAATAATTTATGAATTATACCCATTAAGTATAACTCTATTGTTTTTACCAGACCTTTAATGATCTAAAAACAAGTTTTTGAGCATATATACGATAGATAACTCAATAATTTGTGATCATATCTTAGAAACCTCCCGCTACAATTTTTGATCATATCCAAAAAAAATTCCACACTACACAATCTAACGAGATATGAAACCATTACCAATACATTGTATGGTGATATAATAACCCACCAATTGAAAACCATACATTTATGTGCCATTTTAATTTTTATATTCATCATATCATATTGATCCCATGTAAATAAATGTGTTTTATATCATTATCAAATGTTATCAAGTTATCTTCAATCAATGATTAGATCGATAGATTACAAAATACAATCACCTAAAATATATCTTATAATGAAAATTTAATTAGGTGATTTATAAAATATAACTCCAAAGGATTTAATTATTTTATAGTGGAATATGGAAATGATTCTGTGAAAAGGATACTTTAGAAAAATACATCATAATATTTTCCTAAAGAGATGGAATTATGAATTAGTTCCAACAATTTATTTTACAGAATGTTACTTGAAAAATATTTTAAATAACCGCATTATAATATTTTAAATAATGTATCATTAAAATTATATGATGGTTTTATGAATAAGATTTTTAGTGGATCATAATAATATAAACATTAAAGTAAAAACTCATTTAATATTATGAAGATCCCTTTATTGAAACTGCTATAAAAAATATTTATAAATCAATCATTTTAAAAAATTTAATTTGAAACAATATAATTTTCTAAAATACAACATATTTGGATTTATAGATAGAAACTATGAACATTAGAGGAAAGAGTGGAAATGAATATGGATCAAAAATAGATCATTCATAGAGAATTAAAATTACTCATAACATCATTAAATATTATAAAGAACAAAAAATTGTCAATGTAATTCTATATAAAATTATTATATAAATTATTATTTATTATAGAATGTAATGGAACTATTTGTGAATACATTGTTGAATAAAAATCATTTTAATTCCATAAAATAAGATTGTTCAAGAAACAAAACCCTTACGGGTAATGAAATGTTTTATAGAAACCCCTTGGAAGAAAGAGATTGAAATTGAAGAAAAAAACCCATTATTATAATATATTTATAAATATTATTTATGAAATATGTAGTATTCACTAAATTTAATCTTAAATAGGTTCATAAAATAAAACATGCCTTAATAAAAAAATCGAGATGAAATACCCTTAAAATCATCAAATTTTTTTGAGTAAGAATCATTGTATATATGTTTTAAAAGATATAACTATAAATCCATTGAAAATAATGGGTTAAATAAAACTAAAATCATTTTTAATAATTCCATAAACATTTAGTCATGAAAATAATAATGATTTATTATCCCTAAATGAAATAAAATTGAGTTATTAGAAAACCTTAGATTTTACCCCCACTTCCACGAATGCTCTTTAACCCACTATATGATAATCACAACAATATTAATTTCATATATACTAACCATTTTAATAAAAATGAATATTAATAATCATCAATTATACTAATTTATAATAAATTTTCATAATTAATTATAATTTATTCTAATAATCATATTTTTTCACTTTTGATTATACTAAGCATGACATAAAGACTTAATGTCCATATTCATACTCTCATACAAAATTATTCATTCATATATTACTGATGGTATTAGAATATAATATTTTTTATTATTTAGAATTTATTAATTCTATTCCATGTTAATTTTCATCCTGAATTATGAAGATATAATTGATATTGAGTTTGTTTTTATGAATGTTTATAGACATAAATTTTATTATAAATAATGTGTTAAATATTATTATATAATTATATAATTTCAAATAAATTTATACCATTTATGATTTAAAATAGTATTATTTCTCTTTCTATGGTCATCATGTTATAATATTTAATTATATTTTTACATGGGTGCTTAAACCGACCAAAACGACAATATGATATAATCACCAGGGTAGAAGGGGTAACAAGGTGAATAATTTAGAATAATATCATTATTAAAAAATTATAATGAAGATTTATGAAAATTATTATTGTTTTTTAATATTTTATCTTAGTTTTTACTAAATAATGAAAATTTATTTGAAAAAATATGTTCCTTCATGGAGGTGATAGTCCAAATAAATACACAATTGTCATTACCATTTTCCAAAGAATGTATAGAAGGTGGGAATTTGTTTTTATTTTATGATTCATTATAATTTGTTATATATCATATATATTCATTATATATCATGATTTAACTTTTATTTAATGTAATTTATGAAATACTAATCACATCATATATTAATGTAGTGGTCCACGCGTAACCGACATCATATTTTCAGTTTAGAAATGACTAGAAGCATTGTAGAAAATTCTTATCACAACAACATAATAGAATTCCCAAAAAAATGTTGAAAATTTATATACATAAACATTTTTATATTAGATACATATTAGGTAGAATATGAAAGATGGGAAAATAATGAAAAAACTATATTTGAGAATTTTACATTCTTTGAATATAACATTTTCATATTGTATTATGTTAATAAAAATGTAGTATTTTGTGAATAAAACCCCATAGGAATAGTATTATAGTGTTGGGAATATATATGGGTGTATTTTTCACAAAAAAATATGGCTTCGGTATTGAGTAGAAGTGGGATGGTAATGAAACCATTTATAATGGATGGTAATGTTATTTTTATAGAGATCCTAAATGTAATTTTAATATTCAACAGTAAAATTAACATAATAATGGAAAATAATTATTTGGGGGTTGGGGTAAGATTGAGAAAAAATAAAAAAAAAACTTTTTCACAAGTTATTAACACGTTCTTATATATTTTATTTATAAATGTTTTACTTTTATAATATTCGGTTTTTATATTCGTAACTCATTGTTACCAAATTAATTTAATTTATAAATCTTATAAATAAAGAGTTTTCTATATCATAATTTTGGCCTAATAATTTAAAATATTGAATTTTTATTTTTAGTTTATATTTCATCAGTTGAAAGAAAATAATTTTTACATTAGGACACACAACTCGTAATATTTTTAGATATTGTGTATTTGTATTAAAAAAACAAGATAAAGAAAAAATTATCATTGTGTTAGAATCAGAAGATATTAATTGGTTTATAATTTAAAAAATATTATTTATGTAGATTTTATTTTATAGAAAAATATAATTTTACAATATGAAAATATCATTAAAATGATGAATAAAAATGGTTAATATTTGAATAAAAGATAACTTAAGTGTCATAATTTAAAACATGGGTTTCCTAAACTCCACACAAAATTTTTAAATTTTTAATTTTTTTTGTTATAAAAAGCATTGTCATAAACGTTTTCAATTTTTATATGAAATTATTCAATCACTATAAAGTCAGAAACACTATAGTAAAAACTTTTGTTGTTCACTATTCACAAAAAAAACAATTATTTCATAAAAATCCCAAAAAAATATACAAAACTAATATTATCATTCTTAATCAAAAAAAGTTATTTTAAAAATGTTGAATATTATTTTTTTTTTAATTTTAAATGTAAATACGTGATATAATGAAAATAATTTTATAGAAAAAGGACTTTTAAAATATTAAACATTTTATATTTATTTCTTGAAAACTACATTTATGTTATTATATTATTAATATAAAATATTATATTTGTTGAAATAAAATATATTGAGATCTATTTAATGAAAAAGAAATATATTTTTAAGCATAAGGAGATCATATTAGTTTTCCAATAACACTTACTAAAATTTATGGATGACTTAAAAGAAAATATAACCATCCTCTTTTTATGTTTCATAAAATAGTAACCACTTTTAATACACACCAAATCAAAGTATTATTTGAAAAACTAATAATTTAGTTAATAAAAACTCTCATGGTTCATTTTTGGTTTGGTTTTTCATGTAAGGAATTCTATCAAAAATACTAATAAGTTATATGAATAATATCTGAAAATATCAGGATGTGACATACCCCATCGATCAAATAAATTTCATCCACAATTTTTTTATTATCATTCATTAATAAAATAATATAACTATAACCTAAGAAAATCATTATATACTTTCTACTTAGATATCACCTTAAAAATAATAGATATTAGGAGACTCATTATTTACCGTATAATTGGAATGAATTGAAAATTTCCTTGATATAACATATTTGTCCTCAACATGCTTCTTTAAATAGTTATAAGAGTTTTTTGGAAAAATATTTAATTGACTCATATTCGTGAACCCTTTTTTTTCAAATGTTTAAAAGAAAAGTTTTAAGATAATTTTCAAAATCTATAGGAATTTGAAAACCAAATGTAAATATATATTCTCTTATGAGATATTAATTTCAATATATGATACATTATATTTAATTGTCACACACTCATATCAACCTAAAAAGATTGTTGTTCAATATTTTTTTTCAAGGGTCATTTTATTATAATGTTCCTTAGCCTAGTTGAATTCATTACACAAATTTTAGTTTTATAGATAGAATGTGGTCTAAAAATGGAATATCCCCTAGGAATTTCATACAATGTCTGAAATTATTCCTATTTTATGCTCACTAAGTGAAGCTTAAGATAATACCCAACCATCCTTTTTAGGGTTATTAGATTTAGGTACATATTTTCCAGAGAATTTATCCACATAATGTGTCTTCATAAAGATTTAATTTAGAGAAAATGAATGCAATATATTATTTACTAAAATTTAGGATTGGTATCTTATAAATTGAATTATCAGTAGGGATTTCACTAATGATATCTCATTCTAATCCCCAGAAGTCACCCATATAGTCCCCAATAAAAATTATACCTCTAAATGAAACAAAATATGTAATCCTAAACAAACCCATCGTAACATTATTGATAAAAAAATAATTTACATAATAGATTTAATACTATGTTTAATGTCCCAAACCAAAAATCATTTATTTTACATCATTTGTTTATTTCAAAGATTACATCTCACAGTAGGCAAAAATCCCATGAAACAACAATTTAGGGTATTATAGATATAGAAGCATAATTAAATTTTTCTACAATACTTGTGAATATTTCACTATATCTGATACACACTATAATATTTAATGAACTTAACATAAGATACACTATTCTTCAAAAAATAGAAAACGGATATATTGAAAAGGATTGGGATTAAATTCTATATAAGGGAAAACCAATCAACAAATAGTCAAGGGCTAGATGATAGGCATATGAGGAAACATTATATTTTTTAGAATATCTTATCAAAAAGAAAAATGAACAACGATAAATGTCTATATGTCATAGTAGAAGGAAATGTAATGTAAAAATTATCAAATTTATACCATGAGATTATAAACAAGATCCATGCTATATAATTATACAATTAATGTAATAAAATGTGATTTTATATATAAATATAGAGTAATCAATAAATAGGGAAAAAACCTATGAACATGGAATCATCATATTATGAGAATATTAAACAAGGACCAAAATTTATTTTGTAAGAAAATATAGAAGAGAAACCCATTAATTTTTTATAAAATCAATGAAGTATTTCGTTTTAGTTGTGAGGATATACCAGAAGTATCACGAATTAATTTTTAAGAATATCTAATAGGGAACAACCTTCATTTTCTTGACAATTTCCATGACGTATCACCCTTTCCTCCAATGGCCTGAAGGCCTTCATTTTTATTGATTTTATGATAATCCACCTTTAAAGGGGTGAGGTGGAACCCTTACAAGGCCCATATGTGTAAGTATTACATGGATTATAGGCCTTAAAAGAATTCATTGCACATAGGCTTCATACATTACATACAACCCAGACTAACTACTTGGAATTGCTCCTCCCCAGCATCTTCATCGTGAAATCAGTTCACCACCTTCACATTACAGTTCGGCTAGGCTTTCCCGTGTGTGAACAACCTTTTCATGATGGCAGGTTCCATACCATCTCATTCTTGCAATCCATTTATCTTCTGCTATGGTGAAATCTCCTTGCTCCTCATCCTTCTAAAGTTTGTTCCTTTGTATGTTGTCTGGATTGCATCTGGACTTAAGGTGGCCTGAAGACCTTGAGGTGGCCTAAAGGCCTTATTAACCCAAAGCCCTGGGTGGCCTGAAGGCCTTAAAGGACTCGGGGACCAAATCGGTGGCCCGAAGGCCCAAACTGGGGAATATTCCCGGCTGCTATAGTGCCAAATAGTGCCTGCTATAGTACCTGCTATAGTCTGCATAGTTCTTGCTACATTTCCTGCTACAGTTCCTACTACAATACTGCTATAGTACTAGAAAATTAGCATCCACCTGGATTTCATCCCTGGTCTCTTAAATTCACTTAAGGAGTCCTCACCAACTGGGCTGAGGCTCATGTGCAAGTATCACCCTTTTATTTTTGATAATTTATAAGAAGTCTCACCCTTTAATTTTTTGATAATGTGCAAGAATTATCAACCTTTAATTTGTGAGAATATACAAGAATTTCCCCTTTTTAAATTATAGTAATATACTTTAAGGATTTCAATTAATTTTTTATCATATCTAATAATGGTCACCCCTTAAATTTATAGCTTATCTTTGAAGGAATACATTGAAATATATTATGATAGAAAACAATATTCCCCTTCCATTGGATTGTGATATAGGATCCAAATCACCAAAATCTATACAAATGTCTACCATTTGTAATCAATCCTTTATCATATCATGCAAATCCCATATAATGAAATTGGGTTTCATATAATTTCAAAATTGTATCAAACAAATTTAAATAAAGTATTATTTTAATTTTCACTAATATTAAATAATCCATTAGTATTATTTCATATGGTAATTTATATAGTGATTCATAAAAAAACTCCAAATGAGTTTGATATTTAAAAAATTATAAATAAAAAAACCATGAATAATATATTTGACGAAACCCCAGATAAACATTATTGTAAAGTGAAAATTTATGAATCATATTGAAAAATAATTTTGAAAAATGTAAAATGAAATAAATTTTAAAACAACATTTTAAAATAAATTTGAAATATAGGTTTTTTAGATTTGTATAATGGGGTTTCATAGGAAATATCCATATGAAGTTATAAATTTGTACTTCAAGGGGAACTTATTTTTCTATTTTTAAAATAAATTTTATAAAATAATTATTCTAAACGAGAGATAAATCATTATTTTTAAAATAATGAATAGAAATTTTATTATTACTTGAATAAAAAATTACATTTTTAAATAAGAATGTAAAACTATTGCAGGATATGTAAATAATGATTTGGATAAATAAGACTTTAATTGTAGAGAATTGGCAATTTTCATATCATCATAACAGTTTATAAAGAAAGAAATACATTAATAAAATTCCCCATAAATTAAGAAGGAAAGGTATAATAATATCATTGTAGAAAATAAGGAAACTATCTAGTAAAACATGTCCACTGATGAATTATTTTGAGTCTGGAAATTCAAGTCAGAAAAAAATGACATATGCATTAAGAAATATTTTTAATAAAAACCCATTGAACGAGAGTTCTTAAATGGAAACTTCAAATAACATGATTACAAATGAATTAAAATATTATACATCCAACATGTAGTATACACACTTTTAATAAATAAATAGATTCAAAAAATAAAACATGTCTCAATGAAAGGAAATTGTGGTGAAATTCCCATACAAACATCTTATATTAATTGTAATAAAACATTAAAATTTATTTTATAAGAGAGAAATGTAAATCCCAAGAGAAATGATAAAATCATAATATAATCACATATCATAATGTTTGAATTTTTTTTTTGAAGAATCATTATAAATCAATGAATGGATATTGAGTTAGGAAAATAATTTCCTTTTACTCTCACCATCAAAACAATATTTATAGTCACATGTATCCTAAAAACTATCACTAAAAATTATAAAATATCTTTATGCATAAATATTATATTTTATAATCACTATGTATACTGTTTTTATACATTTTAAATTAGTTACCATTTAATTACATCATTAGATGAAAATGACTTTGATTGAATTTTAAATTCCTTAATTTAATAATGTTATGAATTATTCATTGATACAATGATCCTCTTCCTAGACTATCTATGTTATATTAATATATTTGTTATCAACATTTACTAATCCCAAATATCAATCATAAAAAATTTAGTCTCGATTCGTGAATATAGAATGAATGGTGAGTTAGAGTTGTTATGTTTTAATGAACAAATATTGGTATGTTAATAATGAATTAAATAACAACAAAACCATTAAAAACCCATGAAAAAAATGAGTTTTTATTATTTTTATATAATAATTAAAATATTTATTTTTAAATATCCATCCATGAAATATATTTATAATGTTTTCTATATAGAGGATTTAAACTATTCAAACAAGAACACGTTATAATTGAGGGGAGAGGGTGTTCATGACATAGATTCTTAAATCAACCAATCAGGATCTATCTCACCACTTAGAGTGGGAGTAGTGAATTATATAGTGTTTATTTTTTTATTTTATTACTTAAAAAACATAAATCAAAATTTATTAAATAGATAAAAATTGTTGGAAATTAATAGAATAAACATAGCTATAATAAAACACATATTAACAAGGTTTCCAACTCAGTATGAGTTTATAGTCCTTGTAATGACTTTGATATTATCAATGACCATTTAATCCATAACAATAAATCTTTTTCATCTGTTTATAATAAGAAATTAATATCATTATACTTTTATTTCTCTATAATTAATGAACAGTTTATGATCTCCTCACACATGTAAATGTTATAGCAATTATTTTCATGACTATAAGAACCATATACAATATGATTAAATATAGTGTCACTATGTTTTTTTAGAAATCTATACGCTTTCTACTCTAGTAATTAATTCATATTAACTTTCATTACTAGAATTAGTAAAATAAATACCTTAACACTAATGAATATCTATCTAATGGTTTTGACTCGTGGGTTCATTAGGTATACTACCACTGATGTATTCATTCATATTGAGACCAATTCTGTCACAGTATCCACTTGATCACCTCAACAAACTATCAATACGATACCAGTTGATTGAAAACTTAATATTTTATCCATCAACTACTTCCACTTAAACAAATATGATTACATCATCTGTTTCCTATTCAAATTATCATTTCTATACACCATCTTTCTTATAACAATTAATGGGAAGTCTCCATATGATAATCGGTTGTCATCTGTTTCATTATATGAAAATCTATTAATAATAAAGTGTATACAAAAAACATCTAATAACATTATAAAAAATATATTATATGAAAATATTTTACTCATAAAGTTTATTAAAAATACATCTAATAACATTATAAAAATTATATTATATGATGACTTGGGTACTTTAATTTGACCATCCAATATTAGTATCACAATGAAACTACATTATTTCTCATTTGATAGTCATTATATATAAGTAGACACCATTTAAAAAAACAAATGATTCATCTAATGGAATAAAAATATTGATATTTAAAAATATTTTCGGATTATCATTAATCAATTGTTTATTAGAAAATGAGATTTATCATATTATTCCATATGTACATTAACATAATTAATCCTATCAATAAACATAAAAAATTTCAATAATTAACAGTACTCTTCCAAGTCATTGACCAATACGTTTTTTCATGTGATCTCTATAGAATTTTATAGTATGAATTTTATACATTTACATATTTTGCCTCTATTTTGACATAGATTTGAATTTTAATTCATTCAACACAAATAATTCTAGAAACCATAATAACTATAAATAATTTCATGATTCATTTCATTGAGTACTTTCTATAAGAAAAAAATAAAAAAATAATCTGAACATTCCACACAAAACATCTACAAATAACCTCAGTCCAATAACACATGAAAAATAGACATGATATGAAAAGATAAAATTTTTCAATTATATATAATAAACATTATTGAAGAACATAACAGTGTAAGGTGATTTATTTTTGGATAAAATACAATTCATTCTAAACATTCCCCATACCAAATTACAACTTCTTAAAACCACTTTGAAGAATCATGATCCTGAAAATATCCCCCTATAATTTTTTTCTTAACCAAGGAAAAAACCCTTTAAATATTTAAAATCATTCAATGTATTACATATCAAATAATTATATTCCTATGTTAGTGAACTCATTGAAAAAATCAGTAATCATTGTATAATAATATCATGTAGTCTATAAATAGTGACTTAAGAAGTTTTTTTATAAACCTATAAGAAACCATCCTTCTTCCACTTAAACAATTAATTCTAAAAAAACAAAAAAGAAAGAATAAATTTTCCTATATTCACTTGAAAAAAATATTAAAATATTACAAAAAAATTAAATCACAAATTACTTATTTTATTACATCCCCCTATGTAAAATATTTCACTCAAAATGTAAAACCCATACCAATGGATAAATTTATGTTACAACATTTTCTACCCCATTGAAATCAATATTTAAATACTGAATGAGATAAGGGATGTATTATCCACTCCATAGACATAAATAATAATATGATATACAATCATTATCAACCTCCTATTATGAAATATGTCATTTTGAAATTGTTTTGTATAAATTTCAGCAACACGCTCTACTATAAAAACAAACTAAAACATAAATTCACTAATTTACAAGTTATATTTGATGATGTGATATTTGATCTCAGTTTTCATGGATTGAGAATGTTGCATTAGATTCTTAGTTTGATTTATATAAAATTTATTATCATAACCAAAGATATTGAAAAACATCACATAATAATACAAGTCCTCCAAATATGTCTTTATCAACTTGTGATGTGTTATAGGAAAAGTATCTTCTATATAAATATATTCTATAATTTTGATAGGTCTTAAAAAATGTTTCATTTTATTAAAGATGAAAATTATTTCCCCCATGAAAAAAATCTACCAGATATAGTCTCTTTATTATACACTCTTCATCCCCAATTTGCTCTAGTTTTACAATATATTTTAGTTTTTCCTATAAATTTAATTTTCTACCAATAATAAATTGATATTTTAATAAATTTGTGAATTTTATTTACATCCCATAGATGAGATTTGTTTTCAGTAATTTAATAAGTATGACAAAAAAACATACACTATATCTATCATTGAGGTCATTAGATATAAAAATATTCCTATGAAAATTATGTACACTTTAGAACCAAGATCGATTTCTTCACCATATTTTTTAAATTATATTCACACTAAAATATGTGTGGAAACTAAATTCAACTCCTACTTGAAATTTTTTTTTATAATTTTCATAGTATTATATTGTTGAGAAAATAAAATTTATTTCTTATTTTTGAGATATTTATAAGAAATAAATGTATTTAATTTCTCATCACATCGTAATTTAAAAAACATTAATCATAAATTTAGTAAACATTTTACTTGTATCTTCATAATTTCATGTAAATAGTATTTGGTCAACCTAATAAATCATGACATGGGAAACCACATGATATTATTTTATATAGAGGTTTCTGTAAACTCATCCTTTCATCCTTTTGATTGTATTCAATTTGATATACACAGCTATTAAATATTGCTTCAACACAAAAAAACCCTTCATTAACTTTAATAGATACATATCATCATTTCTAAGTATGAATCCACTTGGTTTTCCAATATAATATTTTTCCTTGGAATCTCTATTATGAAATGATGCCTTGAAATCCGTTTGGAAAAAATTATATCTCTATTGTGTCGTGCTAGAAATAAAAATTCTAATATTTTCTAATATTTACTATGTAGTAAAGATATCATAAATATTGATTTATTCATTTTTAGAGGAAACATTAAAATACATTCATTTCATGTTTCTTATCACTTCAATATTTTTCATTAAACTTGTCTTGGAACACCCAATTTGTACCAAAAAATCATATATTTTTTGGGTAAAAGTTCTAAATTATCATTATTCCTTATTGGATCTAGATCTCCATTCATTATATCAATACTGTATTGATTCTCCAAAAAAACATCAAAATATTTTCGGTAGAACCAACGAATATAATTAATTATGTGTTAATAGGATTTATGTTCATATAGATTGAATATTCTATCATTGATCATCATTGACATTTTATATTTCATCATTATTTATCTACATAGGATGATTAAAGAATACTTTTTCTTAATCACTTATGATATATGATTTAGAATCATTATCTTTTGATGCTTTAAAATTATTTATATCATTATGAATGTGTTCATGTTTTTTTAGTATAATAAATTCATTTTAATTTCCCTCTATTTAAACAATCATCTATGAAACATTCTTATTAGAATGATCAGGAATTTCAACTCATAAGAGTAAAAAATATTTCATATTTATTTATTATCGAATATAAATCTTCTACCGTAAAAAGGGTATCCATGAAAAATTACATAAACACCTATCTGATCAAACTTTACAATGTTATTAACTTTTCTTAATAATCTATAGATTTGAAAAATTCTTATGTACTTAAATCCTGTGTTTTTATTATAACACATATCATAAAGATTCATATCAAACAATAGTATGTAGAAATAAAAATTTTAAATATGAAATTATTATCCATTACATTTACATTAAAAATATAGAGAGGTATCATAGTCAATCAACATTTTTCAATCCATCTCAACCAAACTTCAATTTCTTCTTTTAGTAATAATGTTTTTTTGTAGTGAATACAATGAACTAAACTCATAATGAATTCCATGTTTTTAAAGACAATCAATGAAATTTTCATTTTTATATTATCTATAATCCTGAAGATTAAATTTCTCATGTAATATCAACATTATTTTAATACAATTATCCTAAATTACATAAATATTTTAGAGAACACTTGATTTAGGTATAAAAAAATAATAAAAATAATAATAGTAATGTAATTAATAAAATAATTAATGTAATTCTGAAGTTTTTGTATTTTATTATCATGGGGATTAAGATTTGATAGTTTATTGACTCTAAGGGATTCGTTGAATGCTTCTTAACCTTATAATCTTTTTACATTGTAATAATCCATTTCATGAATATGAAGTAACCCCAAGGTGTTCTTATTTTCATATAAATAGTATAATGAATTCATTTTCAAATTTTTTTTCTTGATCATATTCCGCAGTTTTATATGCCTTATCCTTTTATGGAAGAAAATATTTTCTTTAATAATTTTAATGTAGCTTGAAATATGAATGTCACCAATGTAAATAATGTTCCCATGGTTTATTTTCCATTAGTATTAACATTCCCAAAATCAATTAATTTATAAATGAAGCCTCAACTACTAATAATACTATATTAGCATTATTGAAAAGTTTTGAATCACTCCAAAATTTATGTTTTAGTCTATAAAAATGTATGGGTACTTTATATAATAATTATTCTTTCCAAATAATCGAAGATCAAATGAATTTTATTTCGAGTGACACATATTTTAAAAATGTCACTATAACATCTTTATAATATTTCATATTATTTCAAAATATAAAATATTAATTCACATTTCAAGGAATGTCACTATCAAATATCCATGGGCTTTATCATTTTGTATTTTTGAGATATGATTACACAACTAAGACTTTTTAATTATCCTTTTCTACCTTCCCATCCAACTACTAAGATTTTTTCCAAATCCTTCTTGTACCACTAACAAGTAAATACACAATTTTATATGATTTCTAGGATAGTAACATATATAAAAACGTTTCCAATGGTTTGAATATATTTTCAGGCTTCAGACTGAATTTCTAAGGATTTCTTCATTGAGTGGGATGACTTCCCTAATAAAACTACCTCTAGTATCTCTGGGATTCACTGTATCATCTCTGGTTAAATTAATACAAACTTTCTATGTTAGAAAATCCTCTATAAAAACACTAGGTATAATTGAATTAAATTTTCACATTTCTACTTGCATACTTCCGGATGTTGTGATTCCACTTTTCATCAACATTCTAACCCTCAACTTCAAAAATTTATTTCTCACCAATTTTTATTATACCTATTGAAAATTTATACATATTCTAAAAAATATATATTATTGTAATAAATTTTGATTTATACTTTGAAACCATATAAAATTTATGGCTTTTTACTCCATTTGTGTTGGACACATACATTATCATCTTAAAATGATATTTATTCAACACATATACATAATTATTTATAATCCATGAGGAAATGTTTTCAATCCTATTGGGTTTTAAAATTTTTATAGCATTCACCTTATTAGATAATTTATTTTTATAATTTGTTAAATAATTTATCATATTTAAGAATTTTTTTAACAAGTTCTTACACTTTCTCATTGTCCTAAAATTTTTCTTCATGTATGTTGTTGATGTTTTAATTTTCATCAAGAAAATTACTCAGATCAAAAACTTCTTATACTAACATAAATTTCAGAAAAAGATAAAATATTTTATTTTGTGGTGAAATATTTTAATTCGTCAACTTCTTGTTCTCCTCTTAAGGTATTAAACTATTTTCATGACATTATTTTAACTCCATATTTACTATTATAACAATCCTAGATTCTTCTTTTTCTTCATCAGAGCTACAACTATCAATAGCAGTAAACATTTCATAATTCACTTTTTCAAGAAGATGATTTTTACTGCATCATAACAAGAGTTTTTTCATTTATATTATTCACTTTCACCATATTTCTCATTCTAAAACAAAAAATTTCTATTTGGTACAAAAATTTATTTTTCATTTCCCTTATAATAGAATATTGATTTTTTTTTTATTCTTTGTAAGGGTTCTTCATAAATTTACATCATTATTATCCTTATCTTCATTTTTCAGGAATCGTGTGAAATTTTTAGCCAAGTAAACTAAAAATACACAACCAACATACATCAAAGATAATATTACTTTATAAGTTTATGTAATTATTTTCACATCTTTAGAAAGAAATTCATATATTTAGAATTATTTTATTTACTTCTTATTTGGTGTTCAAACCACTAGATTTTTCCTCCAAAAAATTTGTTATAATTTATATTTTTGGATGCAGTGAAATATATTTCATAATTATTATTTTACTTATTTATGATGTAATTTTCTCTTATAATATCATAAGTGATTAGAGTTTTTTGTTAATCATACTAGTAAATAGTTTCATGAAATCAATATTTTAAGGATACTTTTTTAAATAAAATTTATTAGGAGAAATAAAAAGATCATTTAAAGTATAGTTAAATCATAAAATATCTCACCAAGACATGGTATAGTTATTACAATATCATTCATCCTGGTAAAGAATTCACTAATAGATTTATTTTCACCAATATTAATATCACAATTCTTCAATAAAATAATATATATATTTTCATTATTAACCTTATTAGTTTTATCATAAATATTTTCAATATCATTTGAGATATCATTCACCAAATTAAATTCAATTATCTATAAGAACCACACTTTTAGTGAGTAAGGAAATTTTATAATTTATTTCCCACTCATCATTCTCAAAAAATTATCATGTGTAGATATTAACGAAATACCTGCACTAGACGGTCCCAAACAATAAGTAAAAACATTAAAATACTCATAAATTATATATATTTAATTAGGAAAAATTATATCTTTCTAGATATTTTAATTACTCCCATTGAAGACATGAATAAATTTTCTATTCATAGTCTTATGAACATCAATAATAGCCCTTTTTACTATAATTTTCAATGAAGAGTAAAATAATGAAACCATCAAATTGAATGCACATGAAAAGAATAATCAGGACCTATGTGATCATTAGTTTGGGGATGCAGTGTATTGGTGACGTTTTATTATTATATTATATTTATTAAGAAACAACATCCACAAAATTTAAATGAGGTATTTTTTTTGAAAATAAGATACCAAGAAAAACCACAATAATTTGAGTAATTACAAGGTTCACTACCCATTAGAATTATCTAGTTTATATAATAGTTTATAAATAATTCAAGACTACCCAATCTACTAGGAAATAATCCATTATACATGGTCATAATAAGAATTGAATATAATTAAACTTTAATTGAACTATAATCAATTAAAAGTGAATATGATCATTACATAGGTAAATAATGTTATATATATTTTCAAAAAAATTATAAGAACCTTCAGTGGTAGTATTGTGTATGTAGTCACAATGTTGTTTGATATATCTCTTAAATCTCAATAATTGAAATTAATTATTTTGTAGGATCTTACCTAACCCCAAAAAATAGCTTCCTTGACTCTAATTTTTATACATCTAGTGGGTTAATCTGATGGGATCGTCTAGTGGGTTCATCTGATATACTTCATTTTCTTCCTTATTTGAGACTAAAAGAAATTATGTCACACTATCCATATGATCAGCTAATAATACTATAAATATGATACCACTTCAGATAAATATATATCTATTTTCCTTAAATGAATGTAACATCAAAATATATCCTAATTAAGGTTTTCCCATATTTATCATATTCTTCATACGGATCATAAATCCAATAATAATTATTGGAATGTCTCTATATGATAATTATTTTTCATTTTCTTATTCACAATATCTATATAGTCAAATTTATAACAATGTAGTACCTCACTCAACATCTCCACATTTGGAAAATATAGATAAAATATAGTAATTTAACTACCTATTTATTGGTGTGATATTACATGTAAAGTTTGAACTCCAAATTTATTATCCCACTCAATGAAAAATCCATTATTAAAACTTATTCTCAATACAAAATGATTGAACCTTCTCATATATTATAGGATATTATTGATTCATTATATAAAATTAAACATACATAATGATCAATGAACATCCTCAACCTTATATTATATATAACATATTTAAACATACCGAACTTTTAAAGATAAAAGAATTTAATTCTCAATATCACATCATCATTTTTAATATGTTTAATAGTGTTTCATAATATATTTCATACCGGTAAATATTTATAGAAGTAGTTCCGATCAATAGAACATAGAATTATTATATTAACACAAAGTCATTTTATTTTTCCCAAACTATTCTACTCAAAACATCCATTTTTTGTTATCCTACATAAACACTTGTTGACTATTTTATTTTCACATAAATCTATAATGGGGGAACATCATAAAAAAGGATCCATTTGATGAATTCATCTAAAAACATTATATTTAATGACCTGATGAATTCAATATGTTTTTCATGTATCAAGTTTACTTGATATATGCATATATTTTTATCTGATTAACATTTTAAAACTTAAACACCATTTTTCATAATAGGTACCTTATAATATGGACATAGATGAATGATATGGGAAATGATCATATAATTATATATAAATTATTTTTCATCATCTAATGATATTACTTAACATAATCCCTTTAAACATTAGTATTATTTCTCAAATCCTCAAATGTCACATTCGTTGATCCAAAACTCTACTAAGATAAAACACCATTCAATATCCACTGTCTAATGATCTTTATCAAACATCGTAATACGATTATTTTTCATAATAATGTGTTTATTTCCTCTTATAATAAGAATATATCATTTGATCTTTCAATAATCATAATATTTTAATCATCATTAACAATAATGCACATATAGGTTCTCCTTAACAAACATTATTTCTGATGAACCTTATAATTAGAATGAAATAATTATTTAACAAAAAACATCATCCAATACCATCATTACGATAACATATATTTGATGGAAATTCTATGTAAAATTTAATCCAATATTCCATACCCATTAATTTTTTATTGATCTTAGTAATGTAAGTCATTTATATTCGCAAAAATACTCAAAACTTTGTTGAAAAAATTCATAATAACAAACATTTTCTTGTAAATAAATTCTACCATCTTGGTCCAAAAATTTTCTATTAGAATAATATCATCATAACAGAAGTATAATAATATTATTTGGGTGTTTAAATGTTCATAAATTATTTTATAGGGGAGGTAGACATATAAATATGGTCTAGATGAAAAAACTAAATATTTTTTTCCATGGAGGTATATTTCAACATTTATAAAGATCTGTTTTTATTATTTTCCATGTAACATATTGAATGTAGGAATTAGTTTTTATTATAAAAATATTAACAACATTTTAAATATAATGTTTATTCATTAAATACCACCTATTACCATTGTTGTATGGTGGTTATAAAAAATGGATCAAGTTTTTTATATAGATGGTAGTCTACAAGTAATAGAAGTGACATTAAATTTTTTAAGTGGATAGGAGGAAGATAGAAAATGGTTATATGATAATTATAATAAATCATCTGTATACTAATGATTAATATTTATTTATTTCAACATTTTCAGATTTTATTTTATGGATGTAGGATAAGAAATAATAAAGAGGAATGAAAAATGAATAATTAAGTATGTTATCATATTCCATGGAATAACTCCTTTAAGAAATAATTTTTTTAAGATAATAGATTCTGATAATAATAAGACCACAAGGAAGTGTATAAGATAATTAATAATTTATGTTCATACATTTTTTGGTGAATCTATGTGGTGTATGGTGTAAATAGACTACTCGGTTTTGAAACAATTTATATACTGTAAGAGTAGAATTTTTATAAAAACATGAATAGTAATGTAACTATTAAAAATTATAGTTGAGCCAATAATAGAATATAAGACGGTGGTGGAAGGGTTAAGGTAATGAAATAATCATCTAAAAATTTTTACACATGTTTTAACATTATTTCTATTAATTAATATTTGATTTTTCTCTTTTACAATATTTGGTATTTACCATCATATGATATGTTTTACATAAGTAATTTACTTTTAATGACTATAGTTAAAAAGTGAATTATTATAAAAATTATACCGAATAATTTCAAATTGGAAATAAAATTTTCATATAAATATTTGGGCTATTAAAATTTCATCTTAAAATTTCATACGAAATTCATAGAATTTTTTTTACATAAGTTTACTTTTTTTCATGAAAAATATGAATTATGTAATTCCACATACAAAAATAAAATTAATGCATAAATATGATAGAATTTTAATTCATTGAATAAAATATTAAATATGTACTAAAACATTAAATACGTGTTTTATAAATTCAAAATAAAAATTGAATGAATAATTTTACTCTTTAAAAAATTTATGTTTATGATAAGTTTTGTAATTATTTTTATTTTATTATTATATCATTATAAACAAAAAAATTTAATTATAAGGATAAAATAATATTTTTTATTATTCACCAAAAAAGAACGAATTTCATAAAAATATAAAAAAATATCTTATTATAATATCATGGTGAAAAATATAAAGAATGTTCATTTTGAAAAATTTAAATTCTAAGATATATTATTCTTATTTTTAAATAAAATATATAAGATATAATAAAAATTTGTTTTTATAAAAAGCAAATCGTTAAATATTTACACTTTTTATCCTTATTTTATACCATTTTAATTAATATCATTATATTATTTATATAACATATATAGTTTTGTTAAATAATACAAATATAGATTAAATTAATGAAAAAATATTTTTTTAATAATAAGTTGATCTCATTTATAATTTAGCTACATGAATTTAATTTTATTTATACATTAGTTTAAAAATAGAATTCATTTTTATTTATAAATATAATGAAGTTAGCATTATTTATACCCACAATTTGAAGGGATAATACAAGGCAATTATTTTCATTTTAATAAAATATTTCAATGACAATATTTTGGTTTGGCATTTCATATGGATCGGGATATCTAACATATTATTAAATTTTAAAAAAATATATTCCAATATATCTGGGTGATATAGTGTTCCACCACATGTCTACCTATAATAGTCCATGGGTATTTGGGTAATAATAAGATTTCATATTGACATATGGGAGGACTTACATGAACCATCGTCCAATAGATATATACATAAAATACAAAAAATAATGTAAAAAAGAATAATATATTCTAGTAGAAATAAAAAATAATCTTTTAGAAAAATTTAAAAACAAAAAATAGAATGAAAATAATCAATCCATGTTTTCTATAATCCTGAATATCACATGACATAAATCCCACCAAGTTCACTAATACTCAATATTTTAATCTTTGTGTATTTGGGCACCTATTTATGAAATCATTCCAACCTATATGTATCATAATAAATGTAACATGTATAGGAACAAAGCTCATGCAAGGAATAATATAATAATTCTCAGTAGGATTACAAGGAAAAAGGGAAATAGGTTATCATGTTATCCCAAAATTAAGGCTGAAGAATACATCCACCAACATCAACAAGGGAAGAGTGAACACCCAAATGATAAACTACTACTCCACCACTCTAGAATAATGAATATGAATCCCCATAGTGGAATTTTATGTATGAGTCCAAAAAACATCATAATCCACATAATGATATATTTATAATCATTATATCACATCCCAATGAAAGACACATCTCTACTCAACCTTTTTCAATAAGAGAAAATTATAATGGTTTGTAAGTAGTAATTGTTCTCTCAAAAATAAATCATAAATATCAAACACACTAAAGGGGAGAGATCCATCCTATGATGAATACACTAGATCAAAAAAAATCCTCTAAAAATGTGTTACCAAAATCACTATAAGGATGGATACCCTGAATGTTATCATAACTTCATCATTCTTTGAACAAGGTACCCTGATGGAGAATCATAGAAAACCATTAATACATTGTTCTAAATTTTTTATATCCTATCAACAAAATGAAAACTATACTATTATCTATAACAGAAAAATTCATGATGGAAATAACCTCATCATCCAGTAAAACAATAAAGATATATGACCAAATTTATTGAAGTACTCTATGGGTGGAAGGGTTAAACTCTTGAACAATACCAATTTTATGAATCAACTCTAACTTAGGGATCACACTAAGGGGGAAAACTAAATAACACCATGATCTAAAATAATATGAGTTAAGGAACAATCCATTGAGATCAAATATTACTATCATAAAGATATAAATTCCAAAACTATAACAATGGATCAATTCCTTACCAGAATATGATAGCCAACCAAAGTCGATTATAACCCTAGAGAATGATCTATTCATATTTAAAATTGTTATTAATAATTCACTAATACCATACCTGCATTGATTTTATCTCACCATAAAAATTGTTAGAGACCATCTATAATAACTAGATATTGTGTGAAATATTTTTTTCATATTAATTTAATATTTTTGATATTCCTTATTTCACACAACATTGAATATAACATTTGTTAAATGAAAGTGAAAAGTTATTATTTCATTATATGGAACAAAATGTTCATGTTTATCTACATGAAAAACATATATTATCATGCAGTAAACACAACACCTATGTTTGGTTTTTGTGACACAAAATTCTATGTTGTTTTTATACCACAAATTACATAAAAGACCGAGTTTTAATGAACTTTAACATATTGTTATTAAAATATTATTATATATACCAAGTAGCCCTTGGAATAGAATATTCAAATAATATTAAAAAAATTAAGAAAATATAATTTAAAAATTTATGTAAAATGACTAGTTGGTTCATCAATTATATTTAAATGAATATATTAACTATTTAAAAAAGAATTTATTTTTAAAAGAAAAGTTGTTTTTTTTTGTAAAAAATCCATTTTGTCTAAATAAATTAATCAATCCACTATTGGAGAATGTTTTTAATAACGTCTATATGATTCATATTTAATAAAAATTTTACCCTAGTCCAATATATTTTATATGCATAATATATGAATTAATCCAATTTTATAAATAAAATGATATATTACCCAAAAAATATATTTTACTTCCTTTTAATGAAAACCCATTTAAAATATAATTTTTTTACTATTAAATTTATTATATGACAAAATAAAATTCTTCATTCATGTTGGGATATCAAAATTTACTTTGGATTATTTTTTGGTATTTTTCTAATAAGTTTCATGTTTGAATGAATAGTAAAAAAATACAGAATTTTAACTATAAACAACTTTTTCATTGAAATACATTATAGTTATAAATTATATATTTTATTGAAAAAAAGTATAACTAGGTAAAATTATATATCAATTAATCCATGTTTAGACACTGGAATGAATGTCACGTTTAATTTTTCTATAATAACATTTCAATCTTTGGAATGTTTACTATTTAAAAACTCAGTTTCTAATTTCATCAACGACATTAATTTTAAATAATTTTTTTAAAATTATGTATTAATAGATATCAAAAATGGATTCAAAATTTTTAATCAGAATAAAAAAATTTATTAAGTAGTCCCCTTTTATTTAGGGACAATATGAATAGTAAAATTAATAATATTTAATAGCACTTTTAACGATTAATCGGGCAATTAAGGGTAAACATAATATCATAAATGTTTGAAAACCGTCCTAAAACATGAAATTATGTGATTTTTTGAATTTAATTTGATAAATAACACATAATTTATTAAATTTATTAACTTAATAGGCAATTCTCTCGGAAAATTACTTTGATATTATTAAAATCAAAGAGAGTGTCAAATTGTCAGAATCTTACTTTTAATATAAAATATATTTTAATATGTTTTTAAATAGATGATATGATAATATATATATATGTAAAATTTAATACATCATATACATTTATTTTTAATTTTTAGTGATGAACTAATTATAATAAATATTGTCAAATTGATGAAGCAATAATAATTCAATTAGTGAAAAAATGAATTAAATTGTATTAAAAATATTAAATGAAATTACATTTTACCTGATTAATGTGATCCTGGACTTTTATTGGTCAATTATTCATATTAGGGGTGTATTAAATGATTCGGTTTGATGTTAGATTACTATATTGTTTTCCATAAATTCTATGGAATGAATAGTGCCAAAATTGAAACATATGAAATTTAATGAAAGTAGCATTTCAAAAATTTATATATAAATGAAAATATGATAAATAAGTAAAATGGGATTATATATGGTAGAATATATCATAAATTATCAATTTAGTGTCTAATTTAATATATTATTGTAAAATTGCATCTTTGTAATATTGAAAATTTTCATAACATAGTTTAAATTCTTATAGGTTAACTAAGGGTTAATCGGAATGACAAGGATTAAAAATAACCCAAAACACGAATAAAATATATTTTTTTATTATATTAATGACATAATATATATTATATTAGAATAAATTTACCTTTTTATGTATTTTGATTGATATTGATTTTATTATAAATTAATATATTGAGAAATTCAAAAATTTCCCCTCACCTCAATTATATAAGGGCCCATATTCCAGAACCAATTTGGTTATGCCAAACTCTCTCCAAATATCCTACCAAAATTCCTACCTTCATTATAGAATCTATAATATTGGTATAAATCCAACGAATGAATTCCTTCTGTGAAAATAAGAATCAGTTACCCAAGTAAGAAAATGTTTTAATGAGTTCATAATAAGTCAAGACATAAGGTAAGGGATTTTTTTTCTCACATTTATATCTATTTGAATTTTTTTATACATTACTTATTTAATATAAATAATTTATTTTTATTTCCATTTGTGTATTTTACATTCTTTATCTGCAATATTATGGTATTTATATATCCATATAATTTTCTTTCTTTCATGAGGCATATGATTCGTTGATTATAAGGTGTTAATGGATTTTTTTTCGCGATTTTATTTTCCTTGTGTTATAATCCATTTTCAACAAAAAAAATTTTTTTTCTGTCTATAGATCCGATATATGTATTCAATAATCTATATCCTTAATGTTATGAGTATTTATATATGCATTTGATGATTTTTATTTAATGTAGTTGGTGGTTCAAAAATTACCACATTAGATATGAAATTTTGTATCAATTTTATTTCATTACAACACATTATATATATGGAAATATATTATTTTTCGATGTGTATATACTACCCTTCAACATGTTTTATCATGGATCTACTTATTTTCATAATATTGTAAGATACATATAATGTTGTTGTATTTTTCAGTCGAAAACATGTGTCCATACAAAACAATTTTTTCTCATAATATTCTAAATGTGTTTTAAATGATATTTTAATAATTTTTAGTGTAAAAGGATTTAAAATATTATTAAAATAGTTTTCAAATATTCTATTATATGTTTTCAAGGTTATTTTTAGTGAAAAACCTTTTCTAAACATTTTATGATTTAAATAAAGTTTTTGAAAACTAAAAGTTTATTTTTATCGAGAATTAATTCTAAGGATATATCAGAATAAATTTATATAAAAGAAAAAATTATATGATGTTAATAAAGTTTTACTAGGGATATGACCCAAGTACAACATTAGTATTCCTTATATGAATGATATATATTTACTATGGATTGATATTTTTAATTTTTGTCTCTTTACTACGAGTTACGTTATTATTAAATTCTTATGAAGGATTAATTTTTTATTGTTCTGATATGATTTATACTCCCATGGTAATAAAGTTTATGGTTTTTATTATGTGATTGGTGGGACCTATATAATATTCAAATTAATTGGGTAAATATTTATGTCTCATGAGATAATGTAATATGCAGATTCTCTATCCACTATGGGAATATGGGGAAACCCAATCAACTATGAGAATATTGGGAAACCAAATACACTATAGGAAGATGGGGAAACGTATCCCCTTACATGGAATGGAATGTGAAGGGAAATATTGGTGTCTTCCACAAAATAGGTGTAGTCTAGATGATGTTATTATTATGTTTTGTAAATGAACCATGAATTATTGGGAAAAATATTACATGTTTATGTGTCTGCAAAAATTTATATCTTATTATTTTGTTATAATTTCTGGCAGGGTCATCTTAGTTTTCATTATGATTCAAGTATTATGAAAGTCCAATAATTATTTCATGAATCATGTATTTTATCATTTATGTATAGGGTATGATATTAATATGTGGTTTAATATGCTTTTTTCATGTTATTTTTTATGAATCTCCGATGTTAACCCATACCATGCATCTATGATCACCCAGTTCTTATGTTTATTTTCTACAAGATACAAATAATGGTATTAATATTGATATATCAAAAGGGTTCTAGTTATTAAGAAATAGGTGGGAGAATAGTTAGATATCTTATGAACTGGTTTTTTTGTTTTCATGTTTCCAAAAGAACTAAAATAATATGGTCTTTGAGGGTTTGTTTGTATAATGTATGGAATGTTATAAAAATCATATAAAATCACTGAATTAAAATCATGGGTATTTTTATTTGGTTTCATAGTAATGTTTTATCCAAACATTGGAAATGAGAATGAGATATTATTATTGATATACCTTGAGATATTTCAGAGGATATGTCTTCAGATGTATCTAAGGATTAGCTGAATGTTTCATAAAATTAAAAATAGGTTCCAGGATTTAGGGATCCTATAACTAATCTTCCATGATTATGTGTTTTTCATCTTTGTTAGTGTTTCTTACACTACACTTTCTGAACATATTAAATATTCGTTAATTTAAGGGAAAGGGGTAACATTGAATGTTTAAAAATTTTAATGTATTTTCATTATGAAAATAAATGTCCCAAGTAGAAATCTGATGAAGGGAAATGGTAAAGTGGTATGAGTATTGATTATACTACTTAGGATAAAGAGACCTCAAACAAAATGTAGAAGGTATGGGATTTCATAACATTATTATTTTAATTATGAATTAGAGACATGATTATAATGATGTTGAGGGACCTTATAACATGATTCATATTTCATATTTGAGGAATACATAAGCTGATGAATCCTGAGTAAGGGTGTAAAAATAATGATGGATGATTATATATATGTGTTCTAGAATTCAAATAATTTACATTAAAAATAATTAAGTATTAATGTATCATTAATATAATTTTTTCATTAAGGACTGACAAAAAAATGTTTAAAGGTGTTGAAGACATAGAAAAGTTATTTAATGGTAAGGAATAATTAGTGGGAAACACAAGAATAAGGAAAAAATAACCCTAAATATGTTTTTAATGATGAGATAATGATGTCTGCATGGAGATTTATGGGATGTGAAAAATGAAATTTGAGAACACTGATTACAATGGAACTTACAACTAATATTCTATAAAAGTGGAAAAATCCATCACTAATGGAACTTAGGAAATTTTAAGACTTATGGAATATATCGAATAATGTTTGGAACCAGAAGAAAAATGGATTATTTCAATAAGGTTTTATAGTAGTTACCATCTTCAAGGTAATAAATTATTAAGGTATTCACATTTTTAGAATGTAAAAAATAAGAGATACATTATAATATATGATGGATCAATGCTATGATATTTTTGATAATTTTAGTTACCTCTTTTCTAATCTTTTTTCAATTTCATCTTCATAAAGGGTTATAAGGTTAACCATTTATGGAACGATTTATGTTAAAATTCGGATTATGTTTTATATATTAATTTATTATCTTAATAGATGATGATTTATTCATATTGGATTACTTATTATGACCTTTTATTATGATAAAGGCAGAGGGAATGATCTAGCATTCTATTTATGGATCTCATGATCTGGTAAAACATAAAGAATGAGGCCTTCTCCTTAATTTCTAATAATAAAGGATGAAGTTTAAATTTTATAATGCATAGAAAAGGGTGAGGTTGTCCTGAAACCATGTATGTATATAATCTCATGAAATTATTAAATTTGATTAAAAAGGTATTGAAAAAAATGTCTTCTAATTATAATCATTTTTATGATATCAATGAAATTTTTTGAATGTTATTTGGTTTAATGATTTTTTATTATCCAAATTCTCCAAATAATATTATATATCATCATCTATTGGAACGTAATATTTATTTTTTCTCTTCTATGTATATGTTTTCACAATCCCCATATTCTATCCTATGTGGAAACCTAGTTATGTGTAACATTTTTTGTAATAGTTATGTTTCTAACATACCATTTTTAAAGAATGTTTTAGTATTAAATTTTCTGACGTATGTTTCTATGAAGAGAACATTATTTTATTAAACCTATGATAACCTAGAAGAATTTTGTATTTGAATTTAATTTTAAGGGAGTAAAATGTAACAACTAGAGATTTTGTGAAATATTTATTGAATTATTTTAATCTTTTTGATATTTTTTATTTCACATAAAACTGATTATACCTTATGTATTATAAAAGCACAAAGTTTTTATTGCTTTACACACTACAACAATTCAATTATAAGCTATAAAAAACAATTATATTAGCTTGTGATAAATAAAAAACTATGTTTAGCTTATGTTACACATAGAAGCGAGTTTTTTTATAGCATGTATTGCACACAAGACCGAGTTTTCTTGAATGGAAGTATACTATTAGTATTACTATTAAATTATTAATATATTTACCCACTTTTTTGAATATAAATTTAATACAATATTAAATTAATTATTAAAATAAAATATTGACAGGTATATAAAATGAATAATTTGGTCTTCAATTAGCTATAAATAAATTTAATAACTATTTGAAAATAAATTAATTCATTTTCTACGATTTTTATTTCTACCAACACAATTTTATCTTTTTAAATAAAAAAATAAATTGTGGATTTTTTTAATAAATTTATATATTACACATGAAATAAAAAAAATCAATCATCATCAAATATATTTGATAGACATAAGATAAGAATAAATCTAATTTTATGAACAAAAAATAACTTTTCAAAAGGGGAATCATACCGACATTCAATGGAGAACACATTTCAAATATATTTTTTGAAATAATTATAATTTTTACGAGAAAAAAATAAACATCTTAGTTGAATGAGGTATATCAAAACATATATTGGTTGACTCTTTTTTTATTTTCTGTTAATTTACATGTTTTTATGAATAGTGGGAATACAAAAATTTAATTGAAAACAAATTTTTGACTATAATAGTTTATCACGTTAAATTATATATTTTATTTTTTATAAAAATTAAATCTATTTTTTTCATTTAATCAAATATAGGTAATTGGAATCATTTTAAAATTGAATTTTGATATGAATAAATTTCAATACTTTGAATGTTTACATATTGAAATCTATTTTTTTGATCCATTAGTGGGATCAAGTTTAATTTATTTTAATGAATTTATGTGATTTAATAAAGAAAAATGTATTATATATATTTAATAATAAGGAAAATTTTATTAAATAGGTCCAATTTAATTTTTTACAATATTAATAGTATTCTTAATAATTTTTATTACAACGGTTAAGGGTAAATAAATTAATTAATGGTAAAAATCATATAATAAATATTATAATACTAACCAAACAAATGGAATAATTTTATTTCAAGAAGTTAATAAGACTATTAACATATCTGTTTTGAAATAGAAAAACTAAATGGACACTTTTCCATGAAAACTACTTGTATATTATAAAAATTTAGGAGATTGAAAAAATGGCATGCTCTTACTTTTCATACATATAATATTTTTAATATTGGTTTAAATAGAATATATAGTCAAATTTATATATATTAATCATTAATATAAAATTTTAATCTATTTCATAGAACTTTTTTAAAAATAATTAGTGAAGAAATAATTATAATAAATAATTATAGAATAATTTTTTAGTAATTATTCAATTAAAGAAACAATAAATTAATTAATATCATAAATATTAAAGTAAATATAATATATCTTACTTAAGGTAATCCACTAATTTATTATGTTAAAATGACTTGTTATTTGTGTTTTATTTTTTATAGAATTTATCTTATTTTATTTATTTTTATAATGTCAATGTAATGAATCGTGTAAAAATTTACAATAATGATATTTTATAAAAACAAAATTTCTTTAATATATTTAAAAATCATAAAAATATTAAATATGAACAAAAATATTAGATATGGTTGAAAATATATTCATGTGAAAATTCATGGTTCAATTTACTCATTTTATGTAAATCTTTCATGCTCTTATGGTTAAAATATTTGTTACCATACTTCAAATTAAAATAGTTTTACATAAGGTTAATCGAAATGATAAGGATACAAATTTCCCTGAATCTTGTATAATATATATTGGTTTATGAAATTATGACCTTATAATATCTTATCACGAAATCAACTAATCTTTGGTGGTATTTTAATTTATATTTTTTATTTTATAAATTAAAATTTTTTGAAATTACAAAAGTTCCCCTCAACTCAATTATAAATGAGATCCTCCTCGTCCATCTTCCATAAATTCAAAACCAATTTGGACCAGCCAAAATCTATCCAAATATCCTGAAAACATTCCTACATTCTTCCATGAAGACTAAATTTTTGAATAAATCCAACCAATGAATCCATTTTGAGAAAATAAAATGGAGATACCCAATGAAGATGAGGTTTCCATGGGTACCATAAGAGTTAAGACATAATGTATGTTATTTTTGTATCACTTTTATTTATGTGGGACAAATGAATTATACACTAATTATTTATTATCTATGTTTTATATAATGACCATTAATGTATTAAATGAGTCTTATCCTGAATATTAAGGTACATATATATCTATATAATTTTCATTCCTTCAGGGGATATGAGTCGACTCACTAGAAGGTGGTAATGGATTTCCATCTCACTATCATTTTCAGTGATACCCAAGGCACGTTCAGAATATATTTCGTTGATGTGGTGTATATACAACCAATTAATGTATTTTATGATCAAATGTATGAGTATTTACATATCTATTTGATAACCTCTCATTCATGGGATTTATGGTTCAAATTTTACCAAATCAGTAAGATAATTTTGTATAAATGGTTCATCATTGAAAAACACACTATGTTATGAACCTATACTCTTTTATGTGGTGTATATATGTCCCATTGACATGTTTAATGCTGAATCTATAACTTTTTAGTATACTGAAATCATAATGTAATTGTATTCTTTCGTCATTCATAAATTTGTGTTCCTACAAAACAAAGGAATCATAAAATGTTTTAAAATTGTTTTAAATGATAAATTATTAATTTTTAAGGAAAAATTATTTCATAGATGAATAATTTTTTCAATTATTATTTTATATGTTTTTAAGGTTATTTTCAATGATAATGTTTGCATAAATAGTTTATTATTTAAAAGTAATTTTTCAAAATGAAAAGGATATTTTTCTCAAGTAATATATGAAGATATCATTATAACTAATTTTACAGATAATAAAATATTATTTAATTTTACTTAGGTTCTAATAGGGATATAAAAAAGGATAAAATTAAGATTATTTATTTTAATGGATTACATTTATAAGGGATTTCTCTTCAAGACTTTTGTTTCATTTCCTTCAGTTATGTTGTGTTTAAATGTTTATAAAACCCTCTCTTTTTTTAAAGTCTCTCATATGATATATATTATTTAGGAACAAATATGTATGGATTTAATTATGTCATGGGTGTAACCTATATCTCCCACCATTGAATTTGTAAAATATCTATGTCTCATTAGATAATGGATGATGGGAAAACCCGAACCACTAGGGAAAAATGGAGAAACCTAATCCACTATACGATGATACAGAGTCCTAATCTACAATGGGAAGTTGTGTAATCTCGATCCATTACAAGGAAAAAACTATGATTGGGGATGGTGTGGATTCTTTCCTAGTAGGTGTAGATCCCATGATTTTTGATGTTACGTTTTTTAAATTTCCATTGTCTTATAGGGAATGATAATACAGTTTATGTGTCTGGAAAAATTTCTGATCTTATTATTATGTTTTTATATAATGGATTATGATCTTGATTTTCTTATGATCCATGTCTTACGAACTACTTATATTTATACCATTAATATTTTATATGATCTTCCATGTGTAGAATATGATATTCAACTGTTATTTTTGTGTTCTCATGCCCTTATTTTCATGCAATTCTTACATATATCCCTTTTTACCCATACGGAGAATTTGAGCTTGCCCATTTCTAATGTTTCTTTTCAACAGGATAAAAATTAAGGTAAAAAGTTTTATATGTCAAAATAGGTCTAGTTATGACTAAATAGAGTTGATTATTAGTAGATGTTTTATAAACTAGTTGTTAATGTTTCTAAGTTTTTAAAAGAACTATAAAAATATGGTAATTTGGTGTGTGTTTGTGTGATTTATTAAATGTTATAAAAAATTATTTAATATCTCTATATGAATAACATTAGTTTTCATAATAAATATGATAAGTATCATTACCATCCTTAAAACAAATTACCCACACTTTTAAGGAGGGATAAATTTTGGGAGATATTCAATCCTAGAGGTACCATAGACCTGTCACTTTATGATTACTATCGCTTAAATCACTATACGGGTAGACCAAACCTTTTATAATGATATATTCCAAGTAAAAATAATAAAAACTAAATCTTAGTATATGAAAAGTTAGATGTAAATTATAAATAGAATCACTATTTATATGGATGTGACCAATAGGGTGATATAAAACCATTATTCCATATTATTGGTCGGAGTGGACACTCAAGAGGGGGGGTGAATTGAGTTTCAATTAAAATTTCTGCTAAAAACAATTTCTATTAAAATCCCCCAATTTCAAAAACAAATTAAACTGTAGTGAATTTATACAGATTATAAAGGTCCAATTAGTTTCTAAAAGATTGATTAATTCTTAGTTAACTTAATCTTATGATTAAATTAACTTTTGAAACTAACATACTAGTTTATAATAAATATAAACACTTTCGAGTTTAACTATCAAAGTAGCTTTGAAGATAAATTATATTTCAATGTAATAACAACGGAATATGAAATAAATGTATATAGAATGGATATAGATTTTAACTAAAAACACAAGAGTTAACCAAGAGGTTCAGTCTCAAGCCAAGACTTAGTCCTCTCAAAATTTATATAATGTGATCCACACCCTGGATCTGGGTTAACAACAATGATCACACTGTTCAGGTCAAGAGACCTCTACACAGTTATACATGGGATAACAAACAACAGCTCAAAGCTGCCCAGGTCAAACTTGACCTCTACCACTATCCACAGTGGGATAATAAAAATGTAAAGATTGTGAGTGAGGATTTACAAATCCTCCAGTTAAGGTTCAGGAGACAGTGTGTGTGTTCAATAATTAATAGGCTACACACACTGCTCGTAATGCAAATAATAAATCACTTAGAGCAAGATATAGAGTTTAGAATGGCTCTGGTGATTACAGTGCATCTCTAGACTCCTTTGGATTTGATCAGAAATGGTTCTGAGTCCTTCTCTGGTATTTTTCTGACAAACAGAGTATCGTTTCTTCTTTCAGTGCTTCCAGGTTCAGCTTGGTTATCGGCTGAGAAAATGAAGTGTTCTTTGTAGTTCTTCTTTAGCATAGATTGCTCGATGTATGCTCTGTGTTCTGAAGTCTGGTAGTAGTAGTATTCTTGTGAGTGCAAGTTCTCCAGTTGTTCTTGGCACGTTTTGAGCTTGATCGCAAATGTGTTCCCGTGTGCTCAATCTCTTCAAGTCTCTTGTCTTAATTCACTAACTCATACACATTGTCTTGTGTGCCTTTATTATACTGAGAAGAAGGAATGATTATGATTTTTAATCGTACATGATACGGTTTCCTGAAATGGCAACATAAATCATTTAATAACATTAAATTCATGAAAAGTAACAAATGTAGCCGTTAGTGTAATAAACAAATAGGGTCTAGGATATAGGATTTGACTCAGCAGTTCATTATAGGTAGCAGTTTGTTTGTAGACGTGTATGGTTGACTCTGTGCAGGATCTTCCATTGGTAGCTCTTCAAACACTTATCGGTGGCTCTTATCGGTAGCTCTTTCCGGTATCTCTTATCGGTAGCTCGAGGAACTTACTTCCATCGGTTGCTCTTGGCTGTCGGTAGCTCTATGCATCAGTACCTCTCTGTCCATCGGTAGCTCTATGCATCAGTAGCTCTGTGCATCGGTAGCTCTGGCTATCGGTAGCTCTGTGCATCGGTATCTCTGTGCATCAGTAGCTCTCTACATCGGTAGCTCTGGCTATCGGTAGCTCTGTGCATCGGTAGCTCTGGCTATCAGTAGCTCTGGCTATCGGTAGCTATCTGTCCATCGATAGCTCTGACTATTATTCATATCAGTAGCTCTCTTCTGGTTAGTGATACTTACACTTGAATGTATTATGAAAAACACATCTAATTCACTTAGAATCATTTCAAAACTAACATAAACATGGATAATCGAGATTAACATAAATCATGAATTATTTTAACATTATTATTAACTTGATCATTGATTTGAAAGAATTAAAGTGTAGATCAATAGTAATTGTGAATATCATAATATATGAACACATAATTGGAAGTGTCAAAACATATGAATACAAGATTGGGATTATCAAAACAGGTGAGGTCAACAATCTCTCCCTTTTTTATAATCACAACTTATGATATGGCCATTTTAAAATAGTGAGAATATAGTATTAGATAGTATGACATTAATATTCAGTTTTTTCAAAGAAAACAGTATCAGAGGAAAGAGGAAATAGTAATAGAAAGATATAGATAAAAAATTATCATAGGTAGAATTAAATACAATAGTATCAGAGATAAGGTTTTGAAATAATTCGTACCAAAGAAGGAAATGTAAGAAATAGTATCAAAGGCTCCTCCTTTGATCATATTTCACCCCTTTTATATTTCTCCTTTAATATTTCTCCCCCTTTTTGATAATCAAAAAGTGGGAAAGAAAACATAGAAAACTGATAAACTGAGATAGTGGAAAAAAGGCATTTGTATTAGATCAGACAAAAATTACATAAACAGAATAGAAAAAAAACAAAATGATTCCTATAAAACATCCTTGCCACTTTAGAAATCCACATCGTCAATGTGAGATTTTACCTTGGGATCAGAAGAGAATTCAGGTGTTGAGGATACTGGGGAGGAATTTGGAATTCCAGAAATGATCAGAGGAGGCTGAGCAACTGATACAGTGTCGGTCCTGTAATGGGAAGTACTTTGAGTGATCATAGGTGTGATACTTCTTATGGCTTGAGCAGGAGTCATCTGAACTGGAGACGCAGCAGAGGCAGAGGTAGACAAAGCAGGAGGTACAATGACCGATCTGGCATCCACATGCAGGAAGGGCAGCAACAGGTTTCAAAAATCCATTATAATGCTTCCTCCTCTCTCCATTGCAGACAAAAAATCATCTCTATTTTCAATGAATTTATCCAAAGCAGGAGTAAGCTCCGTGAGCTTACTAACCATCTCTCTGAAGGCATGAGTCACTGGAGGTTACTTTAGATTCTCAAGTTGAAGTTTGAAATGGTTGGTCAGTTGTTTCTTGGTATAAACCTTTTCAAAATAAGTATCCACCTTATTCATGATTGCTTCTTGAGAAGAAGAGGCCTCTCTCATGTAGTCCTGGACGATTTTCATTATTTCTCTGGCTGAATCCCTGGTAGACAGCACAACTCGACTTAAATCTGATGAGTCCACATAGCCACTATTTGAAATAGAACCAAGCTCCTCCTTCATCAGAGCACGAAATTGATTCAGATCAATTGTAGGTTTTGGAGCTAGAGGACCAAGAGAGAAGGATACAGTTTCATTGAAGCTTGTGGTCAACCCACTAATCAGATTTTGCATTTGAGAGTCCTGATTTTTGACATGATCCTTCACAGATGTTTTGAAAGATTCAAACACAGAGAACAGCTGACTTAAAACACTCTTCACATAGGCTAAATCCTTGTCAGCTTGAGATCTTTAACTCATGAAAGAGTCTAAGGCAACAACAGATATCCGTAGAGCTTCAAGATCTGCTTCTAGCCTAGAAGTTTGAGTCTGGAACTCCTTGACTTCTTCTAGTTTCTCACCCACAAAATTTGACAGATTGCAATCAAGAGAAAGCTCAAAAGACCTTTCTAACAACTTCATTTCTTCACCAAAACAGTGATTCATTTCAGCAACAGAGGCACTGAAGGATTCCTTCAGCTCATGCTTTAGGGATTCGAGGTCAGACTTTGTAACAAAATCAGTACGAGCAATTGTATTAGATTCTCTTTTAGAAGCCAAACTGACTAAAGAGTCAACCATGACTGACTGAATCGAGGATACTAAAAAAGATTCCATTGTATTTACTTCTTCTACAAAACTGACTTTGAAATTTTCTTTCAGCACATCTAAATCATGTACTCAGACCACATCAGTAGGTAATTACTCAGAATTGATGTCATAGCTGATCTTTGGTCTATTCAAAGATACTTTATTATTCGAATCAGGATAATCCAAACCAAGGACTATAAAACCTGGGTCTTCTACCCAGTCTTCATACTCGATAGTCACTATAACATTTCCAAACTTGGTGTGATGCTACCTATCAATGGGTGCATTCCCATATATAGCAACTACATTCTCTGCTGGTCTTTCTTCATCAAAATCATCCACAAAAACTTCCATCTCTGCAGTAGCAAGATGATTTTCTGGAATAGGTACAGCTTCTACTCTTTCTCTTTCTTCATCCATAGAAGGTACAACTGAGCTTCCAATAACTGGACTTCGACTTAATTCAGCAGAATCAGATAATTCAGAGACATTCTTTTCTTCCTCTACATTCTCAGAGACCGACTGGTCTTCCTCATTAGCAAGTGTCTCCACTTCTGCTAGCACTTTCTTTTCTAAATACATAATTTCCGCAACAGGGCTAGGAGGCAAGTCGGGATCTCCTCCATCATCCATAGGAGTTTCTTCCTCTTCTTCTTTTTCTTATTCTTCTGACTCATCACTGTCCTCAGGTTCCTCTTCATCAGGTCCTAGACCTGGATCTCTTTTATCCTTTTTCCTTGAAGGATAATCCACAGGATTAAATTTATCATATACCTTTTGGTCATCATTGACCCATTCTCCTCTCCATAGATTCCAATTAATCTTCATATATTTGCAAACTGTAGTAGTGATACAAAAGTTTCTCTTCACTACAACTGTCTCATCTTGAGAGTCAGCTATCCCTTTCACTTTGATCATTACAGAAATCAGCTTAGCAAAGAATAGGGCGTTAGTCTTTGATTTCGGCCTTATCATATCTTCCATTTGATTCAGCACCAATCTGCACAAATTGACTTTGACATCATGTCTCAAAAGATGTAGGAGATAGATATCCTGATATCTCAAATTAGCAAAGTCTCCTCTCCTTGGTATCAACACATGTTGAACAAACTTGAACAGTAATCTGTTCTCTCCATCCATTTCTGCAGCAACCACATTCCTTGGAGTTCCATCACCAGTCAGTTCTTTCAACACGATCTCATGATCAAAAATGTCACTAGTATGTGGAATTGCTCTTGATACATATCCAGACACACCATCATGAGGAACTTTTAAGCAATCATCCCATTCTACTGATGAAAATGATAACACTTTACCATTTACAAACGATGATACTCGGTTCTCATTCTCTAACTTCTCGAAGCTTACGAACTCGTAAAACTGTTTTACCAACTTTGGGTAGTAGGGAACTTTTTTATTTGAAAAGAAGTCTACCCATCTCTGAGCTTCCAGAACTTCGAGCACCAAGGATTTGCTGGGCAGCAACCAGTCTACACACAGCTCTATTTTGATCACAATAGCTCTATTTTGCAGATGAGGATTTACTGGTCTCCTTCCTGACCTAGTTCTAACAGCACTACTCGCTTCTGGCTCGAACTTCCGCCTTTTTGCTTTAGGCTCAACATAGTCTTCTCGGATAATAGGAATTTTGGTTTTTTCCATCGCTGGTTCGAGGGATCTCAGGTTTGCAGAGGATTCAGGTTCTAAGGTTCAAAGGTAAAAGGTTTTGGGTTCGGTGGAGTGTGAATTGGCTTATACATAGTTTTATCATTTAGGAATCTCAAGTTAAATGAATAAAAAGAAAAAAAAGAAAAAAACGGTTCAGATTCATGATGGAAGACAAAAAGATTTAAAACAGCGCTTTATCGGTGATGATTTTTATCGGTGAGGATTTTTATCGGTGAGGATTTTTATCGGTGAGGATATTTATCGGTCAGGATTTCTATCGGTGAGGATTTCTATCGGTGAGGATTTCTATCGGTGAGGATTTCTATAGGTGAAGATTAAACATCCCCAGCTCGTGCCTAATGTAATATAACCTATCCACACTTAAGGGTTTAGTGAAAATGTCGGCCAATTGATGTTCAGTGCTGATAAATTCAAGAGAAATATCACCCTTTTGATAATGATCTCTCAAAAAATGATTCCTTACATCAATGTGTTTGGTTCTTGAGTGAGATACAGGGTTCTTCGAGATGTTTATTGCACTAGTGTTGTCACAGTTAATCGAAACATGCTTAAAATCATATTCATAGTCCAAGAGAGTGTGTTTCATCCACAGAATTTGTGCACAGCAACTACCAGCAGCTATATACTCTGCTTCGGCAGTGGATAGAGCTACAAAATTCTTCTTTTTTACTACACCAAGATTCTATGTATTTTCCTAATAAATGACTTGTTCCTGAAGTGCTTTTTCTGTCTAATTTGCAACCAGCAAAGTCTGCATCTGAATTACTTATTAACTCAAAGGATTGTCCTTTTGGATAAAATAAACCAAGGTTAACAGTATGTTTGAGATACTTAAAAATTATTTTAACAGCATGAAAATGATATTCTTTCAGGCTAGCTAGAAATCTTGCACACATACATACACTGAACATAATATCTGGTCAACTAGTAGTAAGATAAAGTAAACTACCAATCATACCCCTATAATTGGTTTGATCCACTAGTTTCCCAGTTTCATCTGTATCCAATTTATAGATTGTACTCATAAGAGTTTCACTCTCCTTAATACTATCCAAACCAATACGTTTTAAGAGATCCTTTTTATATTTACTTTGATTCAAAATAATACCATTTTCATTTTGAAATACTTGAAATCCAAGAAAGTATTTGATTTCTCCCATTAAACTCATTTCAAATTCATTTTGCATTCTTTTTGAAAAATCAGTACATAAAAAATGTTTAGAAGATCAAAAAATAATATCATCAACATAGATTTGTACAACTAAAACATCTTTATAAATTCTTTTAATAAAAAGAGTTGGATCAGGAATCCCTTTAGTAAAACCTTTTGAAATAAGAAAGTTGCTGAGTCTATCATACCAAGCTCTTGGAGCTTGTTTTAAGCCATATAATACTTTAGAAAGTTTAAAAACTTGATTTGGAAAATGGGGGTTTGTAAATCCAGGAGGTTGTTCTACAAAAACATCTTCAATTATAAAACCATTTAGAAATGCACTTTTGACATCCATTTGATATAACTTGAAATTTAGATGTGCATCATATGAAAGTAAAATCCTAATGGCTTCTAGTCTAGCTACAGGTGGAAAGGTCTCCTCATAGTCTATGCCTTCTTCTTGACTATATCCTTGTGCAACTAGCCTAGCTTTGTTTCTAACTATGTTTCCTGATTCATCAAATTTATTTCTAAAAACCCATTTAGTTCCTATTGTTAGTGTGTCCTTAAGTCTGTCAACTAATTCCCAGAACTTATTTCTTTCAAATTGATTTAACTCTTCTTGCATAGCCATTACCCAGAATTCATCAACGGTAACATCATTAATATTTTTGGGTTCTAGCTGGGAGAGAAAAGCTTGATGTTCAACATGATTTCATAGAGAGGCTCTAGTCTTTGTTCCTCTATGAAGATTACCGACAACAGCATCCAAAGGATGATTATTTAGAATTCTTGTTGATCTAGTAAAGGTAGGACTAGACACTTCAGGTGCATTAGTAGGTTCGGGTTCAACCGAAACAGATTCTGGAAAAAGTCTAGAACTTGAAGTTATTATAACAGGTTCTATGGATTTATCATTAAGGTCCAGAACAGACAAATCTTCTTCAAGATTCTCATGAGATGTTTTAGGCTCATGTGGATCAGTTTCATTGAATTTGATGTGAACAGATTCTTCCAGACATTTGGATTTATTATTAAACACTCTATAAGCTTTACTTGAAGTAGAGTATCCCATAAAAATTCCTTCATCACTTTTAGAAGCAAACTTGTCCAGATTATCCTTTTTGTTAAGAATAAAGACTTTGCAACCAAAAACTCTGAAGTAATTAACCTTAGGCTTCCTATTGTTCCACAACTCATATAGGATTTTCTTAGGAACAGGTCTGATCAAAACTCTATTGATAAGATAACAAGTTGTATTTACAGCTTTAGCCCAAAAGTAAATAGGCAGTTCATATTCATTGAGCATGGTTCTAGCTATTTCTTGAAGGGTTCGGTTTCTCCTTTCTACTACACCATTCTGCTGAGGTGTCCTAGGAGCTGAAAAGTTATGAGTGTAGCCATTGTGTAAGCAATAAGATTAAAAGTCTTGATTTTCAAACTCACGGCCATGATCACTTCTCAGGGTCTTAATTTTGAGTCCACTAAGATTTTCTGCAGACTTGGAGTATTTAACAAAGGAAGAATAAGCTTCACTTTTGTGAGCTAAGAAATATACCCAAGTATATCTAGAGAAGTCTTCTACTAGAACATAGACATATTTCTTCCAATTTAAACTATAAACTCTTGTTGGTCCAAACAAATCCATGTGAACCAACTCAAGTGGTTGAGAAGTTGAGACTTATTTCTTTGATTTAAAAGAAACATTGTGTTGTTTTCCCTTTTGACAGGGATTACACACTTTGTCATTTGGGAATTCTAATTTAGGTAAGTCTCTAACTAAGTTTTTCCTAGCCAGTTTTCTAAGTGAGTGATTGTTGCAGTGTCATAATCTTCTGTGCCATAGCCATGATTCTTTATGAAAAGAATTCAAACAAGGAATATTTTGTTTAGCTAAAGAATTTAAATCAACAGCATAAACATTTTCATTCCTTAGAGCAGAAAATACTAAAGCATTTTTGGAGTTAAAAACATCACATGAATCATTTTCAAATTGAAACCATCATCACATATTTTAGATACACTAAGCAAGTTATATTTAAGTCCATCAACGAATAAAACTTTAGAAATTAATACTGAGTCAGTGTTAACAATCTGGCCAAGGCCGATGATTTTTATTTTAGAGTTGTCACCAAAGGTGACATGACCTCCATCAACCTTTATTAAGCTCTTGAAGCAAGAATAATCTCCAGTCATGTGTCTTGAGCACCCACTGTCTAAATACCATATCTTCTTGTTACAGCTCTTCAAGAAGGTCTCCTATAAAATAAATTTAAACAGGAAATGACTTTGGTACCCAGATTTTCTTGGGTCCAGATAGGTTATCAATCAGCGCTTTAGGTACCCAGATTTGTTTTATTGGTTTCATACAATTAACAGAAGTAACATATTTTTAAAGATAAACTTTATTTGGTCTATAACCATATGAATATGCTGTTGAAGCATATGAATTTCCAAAACTGGAACTAGCAATATTTTTTTCAGACTTAGGAATAAATCGGGTTCTGGTGAACTGTCTTTGTCCAGGTTGGTATCCTAAACCAGTAGTATATCTAGGTGCAACTTTCTTTCATAGCATTTGTGTTAGAGCATCCTTTCCATTTGTGAATTTTTCTATGTCCTTTCTGTGTTTCTCATTTGACAGTTTCAGTTCTTAATTTTCCTTTAATAGTTGAGCATTCTTTTCCTTTTCTATATGAAGATCAGATTTATGCTTAACACTTAAAGCATACTGTTTCTTTAAAACATTGTATTTGTCTTTAAGCTCATTACAAGTTTCTTCTAACATATCACAGTATTCAAATAGTTCATATTTTGACATGTTTTATGAATCAGAATCATCTCCAGAATAATATGAATTTAAAACAGGAGTGGAAGATGTTACCTCAGAAGTATTTGTCATGAAACACATGTTGGCTCGATTCCTTTTAGAGTCCGAAGATTCGGTTTCACTTGTTCTATCTTCTGAAGCACTCCAGGTAGCCTTCATGGCATTCTTGTACTTATTGTATTTGTAATAATATTTCTTTTTGAATTTTAACTTTGGAAAGTCTGCTTTGATATGTCCTTTTCGCTTGCATTCGTAGTAGACAACTTCATCAGTCCTGTCAGCTTTCTTCCAATCCATTTTCCATTTTCCTTGTTGATCATACTTTCCTTTGTAATTTGTTTTCCTAAAGAGTCTATTTTTCTTGTAAAACTTCTTGAATCTCCTGGCTATCTGATCTATTTCTACATCACTGTCATACTCTGAGTTTTCACTTGTTGGACTCTCATCCTCCATTTGTATTTTTTCCTTTTCCTTACTCTTCAAAGCAGTAGACTTGAAAGCTACAGATTTTCTTTTCGGTTCATCATCTTCCTCTTTGTTTACCTTGAGCTATTCTTCATACATCATCAATTTTCCAATAATCTCTTTGAAAGGTAGAGCAGAAATGTCACATGATTCTCTGATTGAGACAGATGTGCCTCTCCATCGGTCTGGTAGACATCTTAAGATTCTCATAATTTGTTCCTTTTGTGGAACAACTTTTCTGAGTGAATTCATCGTGTTGAATATCTCATTAAACCTGAGATACATGTTAGAAATAGGTTCATCAGACTTCATTTTAAAATTATCATACTTAATAGTATAAGTGTTCAATCTCATTTCTTTAACATTATTTGTTCCTTCATGAGAAACAACCAAGGTATCCCAAATTTCAAAAGCAGTTTTGGATGTAGAAATTTTGTTGAATTCTTCATGTCCTAGAGCACAGTACAGAGCATTCATAGCTTTACAATTATTATTGTAAGCAGTCTTTGTAGGTTCATCCCAAGTAGATCTATCAGTAGTGGTAATTTTGTATTCATATTCAATAGCAGTCCAAATATCAAAACTCATGCTTTCTAGATGAATTTTCATTTTAAGTTTCCACTAAGAATAGATATTTCCATTAAAGAAAGGTGGTCGGTTAGTAGCAGCTCCCTCAAGTCTATTATCCATTATAAACAAAATTTAATGAGATAAAAATTTAGAAATAACAGAAATTTTATGAACTTTAAAATACAACTAAAATCACAGTTGAAAAGCAGAGAGTAAATAAAAAGTTTTGCAAAACACACAACCCTTTGATACCAAATGTTGGTCGGAGTGGACACTCAAGAGGGGGGTGAATTGAGTTCCAATTATTATTTCTTCTAAAACCAATTTCTATTAAAATCCCCCAATTTCAAAAAAAATTAAACTGTAGTGAATTTATACAGATTATAAAGGTTCAATTAGTTTCTAAAAGATTTATTAATTCTCAGTTAACTTAATCTTATGAATAAATTATCTTTTGAAACTAAATTACCGGTTTATAATAAATATAAACACTTGCGAGTTTAACTATCAAAGTATCTTTGAAGATAAATTATATTTCAAAGTAATAGTAGCGGAATATGAAATAAATGTATATAGTATGGATATAAATTTTAACTAAAAACACAAGAGTTAACCAAGAGGTTCAGTCTCAAGCCGAGACCTAGTCCTCTCAAAATTTATATAAAGTGATCCACACCCTGGATCTAGGTTAACAACAGTGATCACACTGTTCCGGTCAAGAGACCTCTACCACAGTTATACGTGGGATAACAAACAACAGCTCAAAGCTGTCCAGGTCACACTCGACCTCTACCACTATCCACAGTGGGATAATAAAGAATGTAAAGATTGTGAGTGAGGATTTACAAATCATCCAGTTAACGTTCAGGAGAAAGTTTGTGTGTAATAATTAACAGGCTACACACACTGCTCGTAATGCAAATACTAAATCACTTAGAGCAAGATATAGTGTTTAGAATGGCTCTGGTGATTGAAGTGCAGCTCTGGACTCCTTTGGATTTGATCAGAAATGGTTCTGAGTCCTTCTCTAGTATTTGTCTGAAAAATAGAGTGTCGTTTCTTCTTTCAGTGCTTCCAGGTTCAGCTTGGTTATCGGCTGAGAAAATGAAGTGTTCTGTGTAGTTCTTCTTTAGCATAGATAGCTCGATTTATGCTCTGTTTTCTGGAGTCTGGTAGTAGTAGTAGTCTTGTGAGTGAAAGTTCTCCAGTTGTTCATGGAACATTTTGAGCTTGATCGCAAGTGTGTTCCCGTGTTCTCAATCTCTTCAAGTCTCTTGTCTTAATTCACTAACTCATACATGTTGTCTTGTAAGCCATTATTATAATAAGAAGAAGGAATGATTATGCTTTTTAATCGTACTTGGTATGGTTTCCTGAAACGGAAGCATAAATCATTTAATAACATTAAATACATCAAAAGTAACAAATGTAGCTGTTAGTGTAATAAACAAATAGGGTCGAGGATATAGGATTGGACTCCGCAGTTCATTATAGGTAGCCGTTTGTTTGTAAACGTCTATGGTTGACTCTGTGCAGGATCTTCCATCGGTAGCACTTCAAACTCTTATCGGTGGCTCTTATCGGTAGCTCTTATCGGTAGCTCTTATCGGTAGCTCGATGAACTTAGTTCCATCGGTTGCTCTTGGCTGTCGGTTGCTCTTTGCATCGGTAGCTATATGTCCATCGGTAGCTCTATGCATCGGTTGCTCTGTGCATCGGTAGCTCTGGCTATCGGTAGATCTGTGCATCGGTAGCTCTGTGAATCAGTAGCTCTGTGCATCGGTAGCTCTGGATATCGGTAGCTCTGTGCATCGGTAGCTCTTGTTGTCAGTAGCTCTGGCTATCGGTAGCTATTTGTCCATCGGTAGCTCTGACTATTATGCATATTGGTAGCTCTCTTCAGGTCAGTGATACTTACACTTGACTGTCTTATGAAAAACACATCTAATTCACTTATAATCATTTCAAAACTAATATAAACATGGACAATCGAGATTAACATAAATCAGAAATTATTTTAACACTATTATTAACTTGATCATCGATTTGAAAGAATTAAAGTGTAGATCAATAGTAATTGTGAATATCATAATATATGAACACATAATTGGAATTGTCAAAACATATGAATACAAGATTGGGATTTTCAAAACATCTGAGGTCAACACATATCATGTGATAACAGAATTTGAAGAAACCAAAGAGCAAGAAGGTATATATTATATAAAAAATGAATTTTCTTGGATGGTGTTATAAAGAGGTAGTGAATGAAAAATTCCTCTATAAAATTGATAAAAATCCCAAATCATCATCACATAATGTATAATTAATGATAATTAAATAACAATAATGTGTTCTAAAACCTACCTTATCACCTATAGAACATGTTGGATCTATTGATGAATTATTAATACTTTTTGAAATTATAACACAAATTTCATATTATCCGATATAAAACCTCCATAGATAATAATCCCATATTTGGTACAAACCTATGAGAACATGTGATTGTCTCTAGACCCTAATATCGAGAGACTAACCAAAATGGATTTTCTATTACTATTACAACTATGGAACATCCTTGAATGTACATCATCAATCACATTGGGAAAAAATACTCTATAGTCTTGAATCATCAATTCAATCATCTCTTACTAAGTAGATAATCTCACTGTGGCGTCCTATATTAGAAGATAATCAGAGCATGTCACTTATTATTTAAAATATTGTTATAAGGTCAAAAATAATATTAAAATAAACCTTATGCAATGTATAATTTTTTGTACCTAGAATACACAATGTGACTATAAAAACATCTCTCATCATGTACCTCATACTAACTCGACACATACAACCAATTTATAAGGTGGGTTCCTTCACTATGTGGGGCATATTATGGATGGATAACTGAACTTTTATCATAACTTAGTTTGGTTCATGTATCCCAATAGGGTGTGTATAAATTCATACAATGTCACTCATATATTTTTCCTATCCATTTATATGGGAAAAACATGTTCTATGCATTATAATGTCCTATAAGATTCGTACACATGTTGTACATGTCTTATGGACTTCGTATACGACCTTATATTCTCCCAAAGGATACAAAATTTGTGTTCTATGGAATAAACACAGTCTAATCAGAAAGTCTAGAAGCAGATTAATACGAATAAGATAGTTTCTACCAAAACTAAACATATTTAATCAAAGACCAAAAAAGGATAAATATTTCAAATTTTGATTCCAAGAAAAACTTCTCATCATAAAAATGAAGAATTGAGAATAATAATAACTACCTCACCATAGATCACCATTTCTCATGGTCACAAATCCCAATATTTATATTCATTTAATGTCACACCCTGATATGTTGATCAGATCACATTAGGAATAAATTACCATGGAAACCTCTCTAGATTTTTTATAACCATATGAGAGAGGTTAGATGATATCTTTATGTGAAAGAAATATGTGGTATGTGAAATCTCTATTAATTACAACCTTAATAAAAATGTAAAACCTAATTAATGGTCCTGACATGGTGTTTCTTACCCAAAATAGTTTTCATACCTATTCTCGGTAAAACCACTGACTTATAACTCAACTAAGAAGTAGAAATTCTAAAATGAAACTCCATTTAGGATATATTAACGTTTTAACATATAGTAATGAATAATATATAATTATTTAAATATTAAATATCATGAATAATATACCATTAATATAATATATCCTTACGCTAACCTATGGGTAAAAACCACACTCCTGAAAAAAGGAACCATCATAAAAAGGTAAAGATAAATTTATTGGGTAAATTTTCCATTTTAACCATATCATGGGCTTGAGGACTTGAAGATTATAATCGAACTAAAGATATGAAATAGATAACTGATTCCACAACCAGTTCCATAAAAATTTAGAATAGTTTTTTAGTTTTACGTGTGTTGATGATGGCTCAATTTATTGATGATAATGATGTATATTTCCTTGGAAAAATGTTAGTTCAAATGTACTAATGGAATCACATTAGACTTGGGAATGTAAGGATAAGAAATATTAGTGAAACAAGTGGGATAGAAAATATTACCTATTATTTTTATTATATATTATATGTGACCCATATTGATTTATTAAAATTATAGGAATGAAAGATTACCTCGTTTATAATCATTAACCTCTATGAAGAAGTTATTATGCATATTTTGATTTTACAAAAAATATATGAAGAACCAAATTTAATAATTGACATGTAATTAATGTTAATATGGGTTCCATTTTATTTATTTCATTTTTTACATATGATAAAATTATCTCTTAAATTAAAATTTAAGATATTGAAAATGATCTTTTTTATAAAAATAACTTCTTTATCAGTAAGTGTTGTTATACATATTTAATTTTATTTAGCAAATAAATAAATATTATTATTTTTTATATTTTTTATTTTTTTTCTTGAGTCATCAAAATGTGATAAATTAAATTTATTTACCCAAAAAATACATATTAATTTCAAAGATTAAATTATTTGAAGTATTTTTTTTGGTAACTATTATAAATCATGAACATTTATTTTTATGAAAGAAAAATAAAATGTATTTATTTAATTATTATGATTAACTACCTAGAAAGTTGAAAACCCTCTTATATTCACCATTTTAATGATTATATAAATTAATTATAATATAGGAATAAAAATTGATAAAAATAATTTGACAGAAAATATTTTTTTATGCATAAAATAAATTTATTAATTTTACAATATTAGTAGTAACTATTAGGTTGATGTAAATTTTATTTGATAAGACATTTAATTAAAATCATCCATTATTAGTGACTAATGTAAAAGTTGAAAACACATAAAATAATTTCACTGAAGGACATCACATACAAAATAAATAATCATCACATAATACCATTAATGAAAATTATTTGTATTCCAAAATTAAATTGATAAATTCATTAACAATTAAATAATTATATTATTCCTATAAATTCATCATATCATTCATTAAAAATAGTAATATTTAATTATCCAAAATATATTTATAAATGAATATAGATATTAAATACTATATTTTTTTATTCATTATTATTTCTCAGTTATGTTAATTAAATTTTTTATTAATAATAAAAAAATTCATAATAACTTTTATATATATTTTTATTCTATTAATATATCTCGAATGACTATAATTACCTTAATAATGGAAGTACCACCATCATTAATTTTAATAAATTATTTTCCTTTACAACCACTTAAATCACAATTATTTTCTTGTTATTTTTTATGTTAATATTTCACAACACTCATTCTCTACAGATTTGTTTTATTCTCATTGTATGTTGAGATATCGTAATGGTTGTCATAAAGGTAAAATATATTACATGGTATTATCTAGTTGTATAGAAATTAATCCTTTATTTTTATAATCTCATTGTAATTTATACACATTTAATGGATATAATAATTCGTAGTATATACCTATTCATAGAATGTAATTATTAATGGAATCTACTATTTTTATAATTCGTGACTATTATTTAATAACATGTTGTTAGTTTGAATATTATACTATATTAAAAATTTTATACTATTGTATAATAATTAGGAAGTAATTTTAAAAAAATAATAAATAAAGGCACATAATTTAAATAAAAGAAATATTTCCTAGAACCTTATGTGTTAAAAAAACAATATACAACATAACATGCGATATAAAACTACATAATTGGTAATTCTACAATTTTTATACAACACACTATAATTTTAAAATAAACTATAATTTCACTTATAAAATTATATGAATCTTTTTTCCAAACATGTCATATATTATTTATCACGAATAATAATGAAGAAATGTAATAACAAAAACATTAATGTTATAATATTCATTAAAAAAAATATCCATATGCATTAATCATTGGATTATCCCATAACAACCCCTCTAGGTTAAACACATCTCTCATATCCCTGGATCTGAAACTTCATTATGTGATGGGAATCAACATTCATAACCAAATAACACCCTTTAAGGAACATTGGAAAAATCTGAGCATGAAAAAGTCACCCTCATCCCAAATCACTCAAGAATAAATCCCAACCTTTATCTATGTAATTTGGTATTGTAAATACTTTTATAAACAATTAAACCCATAACTACCCCTATAGGGGTTAATCAAATCAATTTGGATAGAGCTAGACACATTGTTAGAAAAAGTAAAATTTTTTTTGCATAACTATTCCCCCTAGATAAATTTTATTCACTAAAACAACATTTTATTTTTTTAATATAATGATTAGAGTATGCCACATTATTAATAGTGAACACATTCAATGTCACACCCCTCGAATAAAACTCAATCCTATGAAACCTTCAAATCATCTCCAAACCTCAAAATTAAGTATTTGAGATGTGGAAAAGAAAACAGGGAATGAATGAATTATCAAGTGCATGGATGGTGATAATCATAATGAGAGAGAACTAATTTAGTGGATTTAATTTAATATGAATAATATGAGATACATAAAGAGCATTGAAATCTATAGATGTTCTAAAATGTAATATAAAATCATGTGGGATTAGGGTAAAGGTGAGAAATCGTTAAAATTTTCTAAAAGTGATGTTCTAAGTCTACCCTCTATAAAAATACATTTTATGCTAGTCATGGGTTTTTATGTGGTCGGATTGTGAATTATCTATACTAGGGAATTATATCAATTTATTCCTCAAAGTCTTGGTGCTACACCCCCAAGGGAAATGATGTAGTGTTACCACTAGCCTGTAAAATAATATCTATCTAAAAAGATAGGGGGCTTGACATCCCACATGTCACCATCATAGTCTGACCATGATCATCATGCCACAATGGACAACCCTAAAATTGTCTTATGATGTGTCCCCTTATACTACTATGTTGTGACCCATCCTAATTTAATCACAACAGGTAGTATAACCCTCTATCATGTTATAAACCACCACATTCACCCCATCTATCACATCATTGAACCCACCACCATTTAATTACATCTATTAATTCATCACAATGTACAAAACACATATATGAATTTAACCCACTATACATGGTGAAAAAGTAATTATAATTCATTCCCATATCTTATAAACCATGTCCCTATTATACAATTCAATTCTATGTTGTGGCATCATTACGTTATCAATCCTTTACTAGATTGTTCCCCTAGGTCATGGTATGATACTCAATATTCCTCCATGAAACCCCATGAATCTAATCATCCTAGAACAAAGAAATTATTTTCAATAGTAGTTCATCCATACATTCCTAAAACTATATATACATTTATAAATATTTAAGAAAAATCCTTTTAACACTACTATAAGAACATAGAACTGTGCACTTCTAAGGACTCTTTATTATAATATAGTTACATTCCCTAGATTTGATAAACTATATTATTGGATAATGTTTTTAATTTTTTATTATATATATAATTTGAAATAAAAATATTGATGATAAAATAAACATTTATAATTAGGGTAAAAGACCAATTTTGAATGATTATTTTAGGAAAATACACACCTTTATGACTCATTGATTGGATAAAATTTACATATATAAATTTTAAAATTACCAAACTTTTATATATAATAAAATTAATTATACTTAGGGTAATATAGAACCCTTTGATAAGGAAATTTGATAACATTTATGCATTATATTTGACTAATTAATTGAATGAGAAATATAATATATTGATCATATCATGGTTTACTCAATCGATTATGATTTTCTCTCTCCACACTACCATTATTCATATTTATATGAATGGGTAAGATGTTATTATGTACCAAATCAATTCAAAAAATAATTGTTTCCATCTATGATATTTTAATATTAACAACCCTTATTTAATCATAATCTTAAATCCTCTCCCCTAAAGAAATGATCCATACATGATAGAGATATACTTTGTCAAATGTGAAGGATTTATCTAAAGTATTAATTTTGAGAAAAAACTATAATGGAGTAAAAATATGTATAATATGAAAATATATGAAAATACATTCAATAATTTTGTTAAACTTAATTATTTAATTAATTAAAATGTGGAATGGATATAGTGACATATAAAAAAATTATGGAAATAAAAACATGTTGAATATTAAAAGCACCCTTAAACATGGATAGAAATAAAATTTTAGAAAAAATATTTCAGTGATTCCATTAATAGTTTTACATAGAATGTACAATAAAAATTATTTAAATTTTAATTCCTCTATAAAACATATTGTGTCATGAACCAGACAATTTTTTTGTGTACCATTTATTTTAGTTTAAGAAAATTTAATTCCTATGATATTTATGGTCTTATATCTATATTTAATCAAATAATTTTTTTTCACTTTAATCATTTATAGAACAAACCACAACAAAATATAACTCTAACAAGAAAAAAACATTTTTTATTCACCACTAAAATTATTTTCTAATGTATTTGGTTTCACAACAATCTATCACGATAGACCCTCAGATATATCATTTTAGGTGTTATTCGTGAACTCATTTGGAGACCAAACTATATATTTTTTATTGTGTCCAAAAAATCATTACATAGTGGAAATTTAAAATATAGTATGTATACATAGATAATAGAAAAACATCATATGTTTAGTCATTAAAAAATGTTTACAATCAATCCATATGTGATAACATTTAGATAAAATTTCTCTTTTAAATTTTTTTAGAATAACTGTATGTGTCTCTACCAGAATCAGCCTTTCAATCCCTATGATGGACCTTATCATGTAAACTTTATGAGGTGATATCCTATGAAATTGTGTTTTTATATCATATATGTCAACTCAATTCATCAACCTGGTAAATTCTACAGTCTTAAAAACCTATTATCAAATGAATTACTTTACATAAGGGTTGTTGAGAGATGGGAGTCATCATGATAAAAACAATTAATGATCCTCTTCAAATAACCATAAAAACACTATACAATGTCCTTATGAACTGAGACAAAGATGGTGAAATTACCATTTAATTATTTTTATGTCATATTATGAACAAAGTATTTACGTCATAAAATAATTTTAAGAAATATGAGATGAAAATTCTGAACTCTACAAATAAAAATTAAAAAACATGTAATAATTTTTAAAATTATGATTCAATGTCATTCCAGGAGCCATGTATTTTGATTCCAATATATTTTTTCTTCAAAATATTTTCCCCTAAGAAAATCCCTTTTTTGGAAAACATCTCACATGTGGCAACCATCATTATAGGGTTCCATTTATTTTTATATGTATCCACCCAGGTTAGACCATGAAAATTCCTATTAAGACACCTAATTCTTAAATTTTACTAAAACTCCTATAAATAATAGTAACTCTTTAAATAATCAAAAATTAAAACATTCATCACAATTAAACCAAAAAAATATTTATTATGTCTAAAAAATATATAATATTGATATTAAAATTATATATATATCAAAGGTGGTTCAAATTTCCCTAAACATGAAAAATTTATTCTCATCACGATGAAAGAATATCTACAAGGATCTCAGTGGAAAAAAGCCATAAATATGGGTATAAAATACCAATTATGTCAATATAAATGACTATTAAATGAAATTTATCATTTTTAAGGAATGCATAATCCTAGGAACCTGCCATGCTTCTTTATGGATGTCTCCTTCCAAATCGCCTTTCCTTCATCCCCAATTTCACAATTATTATTTAATAATTCATTTCTAAGACAAAGACATCCTTTAATGAAAATTTTATTTCATTAATGAAGATATATAAAAGCTAGAGGTATTCTCAACCCCACGTTCACACATCTAATCCATAGGATTTCACTACATCTCATTATCCATATAAGATAAATCATCCCACACAAATCATGATGAATTTAATGATTCTATTGATGAAGTGTGTTTTTAAATATTGTAAAAAACATCAATATAGAAATGGTAACGTCTAATATTCTCATCAAATTTCATGATATAATAATAAGACTCAATGAATTTATACCCAAAATACTATGTTAATATGTATCACCTCTATAAAATTCCACATTATTTGAGATTATCATCATGTATGAAAAAAGAAATATGAACAATTTTCTTTATTTCCAACCATTTTAATTTTTTCTTTTTCATTTTGTAATTAATACATTTTCATAATAGTATAGAACTTTGAGGATATCCCAAACCCTTTACCCTACCCTTATTTAATCTCCCGAAAATGTAATTGTAATGTTTTTAATATGATAACTTGTTGATTGAGGGTGATGATTAATATTTTACGGATAAAACCCACTACTGAATTTTTTGTTTCAAAATATATGTGGAATTTAAAAAAATACAATATATATCATATTTCAATAAAAATTCCCACTTCCCAATGGAAAACTCACATATTCTCATAAATTCAATTCCCACTGAGTAGTTCCATCTATCATTATAATTCCACATAAACCTAATTAAAAATTAAATTGTATTATACAATATTATTTATGGTCAAAATAATATATTTGCAATAAATTTTTCTTTCTGTCACGATTTTCATTGTTTCTATACGAATAAAAGGAAATCATATGTATGGATAGTGAAAATGAAAAAGTGAATAAAAAATGTCCACAACCATATTACTACGGTTTCAAAAATATTATTGTTTAATGATATAAAATTGAATGATATATCATTGATATGCATTAAGAGTTCTATTAAGAATGAAAATATGGGAATGAATAGAATTTTTTTTTTCAAAATAACCAATTGAGAATGGATATTAATTTTTTTTAATCATTGAACACATGAATGAAAAGTTATAAATCAATCCATAATAACATTATAAAATTATAATCATATGTAAACTTAAATTCAATGATCATACAATATTTAATCATAAAAGAAAAAATGAAATACATTTTCAAAGACATCCTCCTAAAAGATGTACCTCAATTCTCATAGTTGTTTTAATATTTTCATGTAAAAAAAATATTTCAACTACTAATGTAACTATGATTCCATTATATATAAAAAATTATTTGGGATTAAAATAACCCCCAACATAAATTCAATTTGTTTCATCACTATTTAAGATAAATGTGAGAAGGTATCAATAATAACATATTAGTGAAATTGGAAGAAAAATGAAAAAAGAATAAGGAAAAATAAAACCACCCCTGAGGAAATCAATGTGATATAATAAAAAATTATCTATGTTGAATATAGATAAAAAATTCAATTTCAAAATGTATTTTTACACATGAATGAATATTTCATCACTTAAAATTTCGGAGTTTTGTTAATATAAGAAAAAATGATATAAAAGATTACATTTAAAAAAACAATTTCTATGAATATTCTAAAAGATTTCAAAATAGATAAACATTAAATTAAAAATAAGAAATAATACATGGTAGAAATAATAATAGAGAAGAAAATAAATAGAATTCTATATGAAATTTGTGTGAGGGAGATATTTATAAAACCCTATATCTATATCCCGATAAAGAAGAAAAACCTCCCTATGAGAAGAATATTGATACTAGTCAGTTATTTGGATTACCTCAATGCATCCCATGCATATACATGTAAAATATACGGAATTTTTGATCTACTTATCAATAATTCTCTAATATAGGGAAAAATCTATGATCATAGATAGTTAGAGGAGTCTGTGATGATGGTGAAGACATCACTAGACATTGTTCATGGGAAGTCACTATGAGTGAGAGATAAATAAACATTTTGGTTATTAGATAATTGAACCATACCGCATCCATATGTTTTGTAAATTATTCATTTCCCTTCCACTAGACTACAAATATGGCAACATTTCAGGCCTTTAGAGTAAGGATATATATATAATCTCAAAGAGGTAGAGGCTAATTGTGAAAGTGTATCTATAATTTGTTTTGGGACTGAGGAAGGATAAGGGGCTTGAGTAAATGGATTTATAGGTGGCTTACAGATTGGAAGAATCATGTAGTGAAATAGAACCCAGTAATTCAACATCAAAATGGAGGTATTCCACCAAGTAGTTATTCATATGATCCTGGTTATTATATGATGGGAATGCACCCCATTTTTCCTTATTTACCATATATAATTAATTTTAGTGGTTATTCCTCAGTTGATTGAATGTTTAGAGTGACCCTATATATAATCATATTCTCTTGAGTTGTAGTTATACTCTAGATCCCATTGGTATGTATTCCATACATTCATTATTATCCCCATTTAAATGATTATTTGTTGGTTAATCGATAACAAACCAATGAAACATGAGTTTAAAATGGATGAATCAACCACTCTAAGTTTCTTATCTAACTCTATAATTTATAATCCAATCATAAAGTTTCATAATGTATTATTCCTCATTCCCTCAAAACATAGTGAAAATTTGATGACCCTGTTAAAGACTGTATCTTTTGAAATTACAGAAAAATTAGTACCACCATCTGGATAACATATTCTATGGAGTCCCCAGTAGATAAAAATCAACGACAAAATTCGTTATGAACATGATTTGAAAAGGGATCCTAAATTTATGTCCCCTTGGTAGTCAATGGGTTGTGGCTAGTTTTTGGTTCAGCTGTAGTTATAGACAACTTCATCAATAATTAAATATTGTTAGTAATTAGTATCAAATACATATATTTTGATCCCTTTAATAAAATTATATACTATATAAACCCATCCAGACCATGAATGTTAGTGAAAGGCTCCACTAGTTCAATTTCACCTTTAAAGTAACCATTATGAATATGATCTTATTGGTAAAAAAGAACTCAAAAAATAGATCCTAATTATCCTTCTCTTTAAACAATAATATAGTATATATGTGTATTTTTCGAGGGTCATGCATGTATTTAACGATGATACTTATATAAAAAAGTTTATTTTCATCCATGGTTTTGTTTGAAATAATAACTTTCATATAGTGTGTTAGTATTTAAACATCACAATTTTAATAAATGAACCCAATTCATGGGTGGACATGGCATTGCTTTGAATCCCCCTCCCACCAAAATAGTAATATGAAGTGGAATATGATGTAGAAGATGGGCTAGTGGATTCTTCTGAAGAGGGTGTAAGTGGATTGGTTTATATGTGTCTGTATAGATTGATTTGGTATTTTCCAGGTGGTTATTTGTATTTGGAATATTTTTTGATTTCATGACTTGGGAAATGGGGAAGAAAATGATACATACAAATAATAGTAATAAGGGTTGATGTATTTATTTTATTTAAATGGTGAAAGAATGTTTTTTGATGGTTTGAGGTAACAGAATGAAATTGAAGGGTTGAGGAAGCAGTTGAAATACATCGGATTTTGTGGAAGGTGGGGGATTAAAACTAGGGAAAACTTCTTGATGAATTAAAGGATAATAAGAATAATATTAATGTGTAATTACTATTATTTGGTTTCCCATATTATTTTCAATATGAGGATATTATAAAGGGTCTATAGTCTAGATTATTTGGATAAGGATAAGGTTATGAGTGTCAAATATGATTTGGGTTATTTCCAATACTTTTAAACCAGTTGAATTGGTTGTGGAATTGTTTATGTCTGTATTCTCTTAAAAGTATATGATACATTCCTAAAATGTTACATATAAGGATATAGTAAATTTCAATACACATGACACAACCCAAATATCTTGTTGAGTCAGGTGTTTTTTGGACACATATGACAATTTATACCATGAAATTGACGAATCATGAAACACGTTTATGAATTGTGACATTATTTTGTATATTTGGATATTTTCACTAGGCAAATAAGTCATTGAATAGTTATTATATAATAATATATACCTTTATAAAGTTTATAATTCCGTTCTAACTACATGGTGTGTAGTATGTTGAAAATACATAAAAATAATTTCTCTTCTATAGATCACGACATGAAACACATCTTCATCCCATAACCTAAAAAGGCCACCCAAAATTATAATATATAATGGATTTGTGGTCTTATACTATTTGTAAAGGTATTATAATAGAATTAAAAATTACCAAACCATATAAAGACTCTTGACCAACTATAATAGAATGAAAAAAATATATGAAAACAAACCTACATTTTATTCCAACAAGAAAATAATTTGAAATGATGATATGGATATACCATTTAGTTTTTCTAGTCAATATTAAATAAATGAACTCAAATTATTGAAATTTATATAGTTATAGCTTATGATTCATTAAATTTACAGTTAATATAATGTCATTCCCCCTTTGAATGTATTTATCTTCATATGGGAAAACCATAATAACCATGAAGTGGTATGACCAATATGGATTCATCTTCCATGAAAAAATATTATATAGTATATCAAATAAGAATACCATATCTCTTGGGGAAATTTTATTCTAAAATACATCAAACCTGATAGTTTTTTGTCTTCTCCTTTTAGATTCTGGAATGTTCTTAAGAATCACTTATAAGCTCATCTATCCCATAATAAATTATTATTATATTCTCTTCCATTTTTTCTATCCATGTTCATTATCCTAAGATCCCAACAACAATTATTCTAAAAATATAGTTTTAAATATAAATGCTTACCAAAAATGATCCTGAATGGTGTAGTACGATTTAATGTTTTTCTTACGGTTTTATGTTCCCTTAATGTATCAACTAATTTTTGGATCAAATCCTTCCTATTTCAGATTACTATATACTATATATTTTATTTTACAAAATTATATCATGGTCCACCATCCCATTTTTTATGGTAATGGAATCTAGTATAATGTCTTACTCCACAAATATCATTAAATTCCCATAATTACTAGTTATTGATGTGGGATGAATAACCACAAATCAATAATCATGTCATTCTAATATAAATGAATATATCATTCATTAAAAACATCATAACCACATAGATTATGTTGAATTATGTATTATCTAATTTTGTCATTTTGGAGAGAAAATCCATACAATTAAATATGTTAGTGCTTCTGAATTAGTTCTGTAAGGGGCTCGTGAAATCAATGTCCCATAAATCAAATATCTCGACCACTATGATAGGGTTCCAAGACCCCTCATTTTTAATTAATGTTGTTCGTATCCTATTTTAATGATCAAAGCATCAACCATATTCCATATAATTCTAGTTAAGTGTGGATAAATTTAGTATACTCAACAATAATTTTTCCCATTCCTATATACCATCAATATTGACTTTTGTTCTACATGTAATAGTAGATTTCCATCTACAATGTCATTAAAAACTCGGAATTCACCTCCTAATTTCTATATATTCACATTGATTGAATAATAATGTACCATAAAAGAAATAATATTCTACACCACCTTGAAATAATTTACACAATTGATATAAATATTATGGATAATTAGTTTAGAAAGAAAATATTATATGACATATCAACAAACCATTGCTGTGCTGGTAGATCAATATGACGAGTTCATAATCTAATAATACATCGTTAAGATCATGCTCTCATTCATAGTCTATGTTTTGCTACATTATAATAGGATAGTGTTCAACCAATATATTTTATAGATTCCATATTAGCATTGATCATAATATCACAATATTAAAAAATAAGAATCCACTGGATCAATCTTGGTTTAAAATAATTCTTGTTCAACAAATACCTGATGTACTTATGGTAATAATAAAAAAAATAGAAAAATAAACATGTGATATAAACATTTTAAAATAAAATAATACATAAAAATAATCATTATTTGTAGTATTTTAGTTAATATGGGAATCATTATGTATCATTCTCTCATAATAAATTAACTGAAAATTTTAAAATACATATTGTTGGAGCATAACATTAATGAAAAATAAAACTTATTTTAAATGAGTTCAAAATAATCATTTTCGTTTATAGAGAATATATTTGGGGCATAAAAAATATTTTTCATCAAAAAAGTAAATTCATGTTTCCATGATTCCACAAAATATAAAGGAACAACATTTTCCAGTGGATGTTTGAGTGGCTAAGTTACCATGGAATTATCTTTTCTTGAAAATCAACATTGAGACCTCACATATTAAATAAATAGTCTAATCTATTTAACAATTTTTGACTACATAATCTCATTTAAAATATTTATTTTCATATATTAAAATTTTTTTCAATACCTGGATCTTTTGTGACCATGTATAATGCCTCCAGGTACAATGAAGTGGAACTCCTTCCAATTAACATATATGAAATTTTCTTCATTCCTTTTGGGAATCCACTCTAAATTTCTAAAATAAAGATCAACTATTCTCCCATATATATGAAAGTCCTATATATTAAAATCCAAGATCTATTCTACCCTCTTGTGAATAATATATGTCATTTAACTTTTTAAGGTCAATAAAAATTTTCAAATTGAAAATTATTTTCATTGATTGGAAAACATATTATAATAAAATATGAATGTGTCCTATTATATTAACATGGAATGATGGTAATTTTTTATAACTGTATTTACCATCAATGGAATAATAAAAATAATTCTTGAATAATATTTCTTGCAATTGGACTAACAATGGTAGTGGGAAATGATCATTCCTTATTTTTCCATTAAATATTTTATATTCCATAAAGACCATGTAACCTATAACTATTTTCATTTGAGTCATCTCATTATCCTAATCCTTAACAATTATTATACCCCCTTTTATAGATATCAAATGCATTTTATTGATCTATTTTCAATTTGATATAGAAAATATAATCCCTACATACAATAATTTTAACACAGCTTTCTTGACTAATTATTTCATTGTGTATTTGGTTCCTATTTAGGGTTGATTGATTTTTATTATCAATTATTCTTGAAACCCATTATATGGACAAGTATTGGGTTCAGTTCATTTGGAATTACATATTTCCCATTACATCACCAGTTTTCTAACACTCAAATACTATTAGTAGTGTTTCTTCTTATTCCTATGACAAATTATAATTAATAGTAACTATTAGCATGTCCTTGTCACCTAGAAATGTGTAAGTCAATGTAATTAGTTGCTTCACGATCTAAATAAATATTTTCATTATTATTGAATGTGTGAAGTCAATGTATGAGTCCCGTGAATTATATTTTATCTAAAAGAAAACATCAATTTTGGTGTCTTCTTTATCACTTCACTTCTATTATTTTTTCTCCACCATATCATAAATGTAATTCATCAACATCCTTGAATTTTTTTCTTGTAATATCAATTTTTAGGGTTATTGAATTCATTATTATTTAATTACAATAATTTTATAATTTTTTTAATATGTTCACTGAATTTTATTATTATGTAGATTAAAAAATTATCACTTTAATTACACTAATATTAAGTCTATCATGATTTAATTTAATCAACACTTTTCCAGGGGTATGTAATTATTATCATAAAATTATATGTATATCCCTTTATTAATCTATTTTGAAGAACATGAAATATGTGGGTAAATAAATTTCTGATCCATAATAGGGAGATCACTATAGATAAATAATTGATGTTCAATTAATTGTTTGGAAAACAGGAATGATACTCTGGTTGGTTTTGGTTCATCTAATCCCATAATCCTAAATAATGTCATTAGAATAAGGTTGACACTTTTGACCAAGACTTAAATATCTTTTTGCACTATTATATATATAATTATATAGAGGATAACAGACCATATAAATCCTATATCCTTGATTGGATCTTTATAACAGCCTGAAGACATAACAATAAAATAATTTCACAGTGTAAAGATAATATCTTATTTCTATAATTCCTATGATCTATTAATGTTATAGTTTTAAATAATTAATAAAAAACAGAAAATAAAAAAATACAATAATTTTTCCAGATAATATATATATTTTAACTTTATAAGTGACGTCTTATTCCACAAAAAACCCATCAACATCTCTAAAAAATTATACATAGAAGATACTAGTATAAATAAATAATATATATTACTTTTCATCATAACTTTTTAGATGGAAATATATAAATTCATTGAGCATTGATTCTCAGTACGAGTAAATATAAGTGATATTAACTATAAATCATAAGTGAGAATAATATGATTGTATAAGTATAAAAAAGATACAAAAGAATGTATTTATCAGTAAATAGTATTTTAAAAACAATGATTCAATGGTTAACTCCTTATGATTTTATATTATGTTTCTTCTTGAATTTAATTTCTATGTCAATATTTGTTTCACACAACACCAAGCTTAAACAAACAATGATATACAATTAAATATAATTATTTCAAAAATAATCCCAAAACATAGATTTTAAATTTGGGGGAATGAATAATTAATTAATGTTAAATATAATATATTTAATAAAATGTTTTCACATTCATTTAAATTATTTTGTATGCATAAGATAACAATAAATCCAATTTTATGCACTAAAAAGCTACATTTCGACGAGAAGCTTTTATAACCTTCTAATATATCACTTATTTTAATTGTTTTTTGGGAATGTTTTATAAATTATATTTTAAAAAATAAACTTTATTTTTGAATTCATAATATCAATATTTACATTGGTTATATTTTATGTATTTTTATGATAAAATTCATTTTTCATGAATATTTATGTGATTTTTGGAATAATAATGTGACAATTAGAACTATAAATATGAAAAATAGAATAGTAATAATACATATGAACATATAAAAAACAGAGGAATCATATAAATAGTAATATTATATTATTAAATCATAGTATAAGCAATATAATTTATTTAGAAATTATTAATTAAGTATTGATACTTTTATAAAATGTAAATGTTTAATTTAAATTTTATAAATAATAAATTTATTTAAATAAAAATGGGTTTTCATAAAATAGAATCATAAATCAGTATTTTAAGGTTTTATTACTATTATATTTTTTTATGCGATCTTACATAACTTTTCAATGTGTCAAAAACCAGTTGTAATTTTAAAATATGTAATTTTTCAATAAATTATATTTTCAATTAAAAATTAAATTTCTAATAGTTAGAAAATTATATCATAAAAATAAGTTCACATTTCAATTCTACATGTCAAAAAATGGTTAGATTTAAGTTAATATTTTTTCTAAAAAAATTTATTTTATAGTGAATGATAAAATACTATAATTTATGTTATATATAAATTATAAGTAAAATAAGATATTTCATGAGTCATGGATGATGTAATAAACATTGGTTAAAAGTACCATGCACTAATTAATATATTTACTCATAATAATAGTCACTATTCATAGTCATAATAAAAAAATTAAAAAAGGATAAAATAATCTTAAACACCCCTCTCCAAAAACTATAAATACCACCCCTCCCGACCTATTCTCGTCGCACCAAAAAATCCATGATGATTTAAAAAAATTTACCCAATAATATCCTCAAGTATCTCCCCAAATGTCTAGGAGACTTTGGTCTAAATAAAACACCAAACCCAAGTCCCTGAAAGAGGGTATCAATGAGAATAAATCAAGAGGTAAAACCCTTAATCCTTCTCTTTCAATTTCTTCCAATTTCATTTCTTTTTTATACTCTCCACATCTCCAATGTCCAAAAATAAATAATAATTATATTATATTAAATATTCTAGAGTTTTTTTATTTCAATGGAAAATCCACCATCAAGTCACTACTTCTCTTCCATTGACTCTAAAAATGATAACATCATCACTGATTAGTCGATTTACCACCACTGTGGGCAATGCATTTTAATTTTTCCTTACTTCCTTCAAGGATGATAATGAAAAAATTTTATATGGTTGAACAAGAGTATAACATTTTTATTAAATCATATTTGATGTTCTCTAATGCTTATATATAAATAATTATAATAAATAACACAAATGGAAATGAAGCCTTTACCAATGGTTCCAAACAGTTAGTAAAGGCTGGATATCCATTGGTATAATATATACCAACGGTTATCCAAACTGTAGAGAAGTAAGCCATAGGAAAAAAACATATACCGAAAGTTTCTTAAAAACCGTTGGTATATATTAGGAAATCTATATTATACCAACGGTTATGTCAAAACTGTGGTATATTTTTTCACCAACAGTTTGAAACCATTGGTAAACATACTACTCCAACAGTTTGAAAATGTTAGAATATAGTTTTGTAATGATTTTTAGCAATAGTTTACACAAACTGTTTGTATATCTGAATATTTCACATATATACCAATGGTTTTTGTACCTTTTGGGAAGTGTTTTTACCAATGGTTCTCTTAGAACTTTTGGTATAAAACACATTCACATCACTAAACCAACGGTTGTAGACCGTTGGCATAGGCTTTGCGGTGAAATTCAAGCAGCAGCCTACTGCTCACGAATTTCAATTAGCAGGATGTCCTTTCTACATTTTCAGCTTCCCCAACTCTAATTACCTGCAATAAACAACTATAAAACATACATATGAACAATTAATTCATATAGATTTAACAGACAATTCACCCTTCAACTATACACTTAAAAAATTAAAACATAATTTATATTGTAATTATAAAAATACATAATTGATTCAGAATTAAATTCAAAATTACGATGTCAATTACAAGGGAAATATGGAATTCAATTCCTAATTGAATACTGAATTTAATACATACATAATTTAATTATCAATTATCAATAAAATACATAAATAACTGAAAACATAATTATATGAATTATACAGAATTAAAAATACATACAAATTTTTATTTTTTCTAACACATACACGATTGAATTCAGAAATTAGAAGCAAATAACGCCACAAAAAGAAAATGGATAAATGTATTCAACCAAACATAAATACCATGTCCCATGGTTTGGGGTGGGTGTCTTTGAACTTATTGATAATGATAATGGGTGTGTATCAATGAGCTTGTGTGACTTAGGTAATGTAGTTATCCTTGGCATATTAAATGTCATGTGTTTCAGAATAGCGGTAGGATTTCTTTATATGAGAGGTGGATTTTGTGAGGCTGGACCATGGATCCTTGTTCTAAAGAATCAACAAAATCCGAATACATTTGGTATATTTTCCATAGGCCAGTTGTTATTACTTAAAATGATATCCATTTTTAACAAAAGATAGGCACTTCGAGTGACACCGACCATACTGTGCCTCGGATTGAGGTGGGGCTGACTAGTATACATCACATATTACCCATGGATTGTTGTCCTAAAGTATCATCCCAATATGAATATATTTTTTAGGGTTTTTTGTATTCCATTTCTTGTTTTCACTTAAAATGTTGTCCATTTAAAATAAAATTGATACACTTTGAGTGATACAGGCCACACCGTGCCTCAGATTGAGGTGGGGTTTACTCGTACACATCACAAATGACACATGGATCATTTTACTAAAGTATCAACACAATCCAAATATGTTTGGTTGCTTTTCTATGTGCTAGTTGTTTTTATATAAAATGATGTCCATTTTAAACAAAAGAGTGATACATATAGTGATACCGGCCACACCGTGCCTCAAATTGATCCAGGGTTAACTCTTACATGAAAAAAATGACTCATGGATCATGGTCCTGAAGTATCAATACAATCTAAAAGAATTTGGTAAGTTTTCCATATTCAAGTTGTAGTTTTTACTTATAATCATGTCCATTTCAAATAAAAGTTAGATATCTTGAGTGGTACCGGCCACACCATGCCTCAGATTGAGGCGGGGTTGACTCGTACACATCACAAATGGCCCATGGAACATTTTCATATTGTATCAACATAATTTGAATGTGTTTTCTCAGTTTTCAATTTGAACTTTGTTGTTTTCACTTAAAATGTTTCCCATTTCAAAAAATAGTGTGACACATTGAAGGGTACCAGCCACACCATGCCTCAAATTGATGTGGGGTGGACTAATACACGTTACAATTGACCCATGGATCCTTGTGCTAATGTATCAAAACAATACAAATATGTTTGGTAGGTTTTCCATATGCCAGTTTTTTTAATTAAATGGGTGTCCATTTTAAACAAATGAAAGACACTTTGAGTGATACCAGCCACATCATGCCTCAGATTGAGGTGGGGTTGATTCATACAAGCCACATATGACTCATGGATCATTTTTCGAATGTATCAACACAATCCAAATGTGTTTGATCAGTTTTCCATATGACAATTATTGTTTTCAATTAAAATGTTGTCCATTTCAAATAATAGTGAGACACTTTGAGTGGTACTAGCCACACCATGCCTCAGATTGAGTCTAGGTTGACTCGTTCATATCAAAAATGACCAATGGATCCTTGTGCTAATGTATCAACACAATCGGAATATGATTGATCAGTTTTCCATATGCTAGTTATTTTTACATAAAATGATGTCCATTTTAAACAAAAGATAGACACTTCGAGTGATACCGGCCACACCATGCCTCATATTGAGGCAAGGTTGACTCATACAAGTCAAAAAATTACCCATTGATCCTTATGCTAAAGTATCATCATAATATGAATACGTTTGCTTGGTTTTCTGTATTCTAGTTGTTTTTACTTAAAAAGTGTCCATTTTAAACAAAAGAAAGTTACTTTGAGTGATACATGCCACACCATGACTCATATTGAAGCGAGAATAACACATATACGTCACAAATAACCCATGAATCATTTTACTAAAGTATCAACAGGGTCCGAATTAATTTTTTTGGTTTTCCATATGTCAGTTGTTGTTTTCACTTAAAATGTTTTCCATTTCAAACATAAGTTATAAACTTTTAGTTGTATCAGCCACACAATGCCTTGGATTGAGGTAGGGATGACTCTTACAAGTCAAAAATAAACCACATATCCTTATGATAAAGTATCAACAAAATTAGAATAATTTTGGTCAGTTATCTATATGCAAGTTGTTTTTACATAAAAGGGTGTCCATTTTAAACAGAAGGGATACACTTCAATTGATATCAGCCACACCGTACCCTGGATTGAGGTGAGGTTGACTAGTATAAGTCACATATGACCCATGGATCGTTGTACTAATGTATCGACACAATAAGAATGCGTTTGTCAGTTTTTGGTATGCTAGTTGTCATTTTACCTTAAAATGTTGTCCATTTCAAATAAAGGAGAGACACTTTGAGTGGGAATGGTCACACCGTGCCTTATATTGAGATGGGGTTGACTTGTACATGACACAAAGGACCCAAGGATCATTGTGTTAATGTTTCAATACAATCAGAATACATTTGGTCTATTTTACATATGTTTGTTGTTTTTATATAAAATAGTGTCCATTTTAAACAAAATAGAGACACATGGATTGATACATGCCCCAACATTCCTCGGATTGATGTAGGGTTTACTCGTACATGTAACAAATGACCCATGGATCATTTTACTGATGTATCAATACAATCAAGAAGAAATTGGTCAGTTTGCAGTATGAATGTTTTTGTTTTCACTTAAAATCATGTACATTTCAATTAAATGTGAGTAAATTTGAATGGTACCAGCCACACCATGCCTCAAATTGAGGCAGAGTTGACTCATACATTTCACAAATGACCCGTTGTTCATTTTCCTAAAGAATCAACAGAATCCCAATGCGTCTGGCCAGTTTTCGGAATGCTAGTTGTTGTTTTCACTTAAAATGTTATCTATTTCAACTAAAAGTGAGACACTTTGAGTGGTACCGGCCAAGCCATGGCTCATATTGAGGTGGGGTTGACTCAAACACGTCTAAAATGGCCCATGGTTCCTTGTTCTAAAGTATCAAATCATTACAAAGCTCCCAAGAGCTCTTAATGGTAGATCTCCTTCGATACTTGGGAGTTTTTTTGTGATGTCAAGTGTGGATTAAAGATCCAAGTGAGTCTAATCATCTCTTTTCTTCCTCTTTTTGATTATGGTTTTAACTCTTCTCTAATATTCTTCTAAATCTCTAAACATCTCATTTCAATTGGGATTTAGGGTGAATCTTGAAGAGATCATAGATTGGGATCTGAGATGCCGAATTAAGAGTGTTATTATCTCTAGAATCAAGGTATGAGGTCCTTAGACTTTCATGAAATGTATTGATGTTTTTTATATGTCTAATCTCTGCTCTCCCAGTGTTGGGGTGTCGGTTCGAGGGGTTGTCTGTGGTCCATGGAGGTTGGTGGGTGGAGGGGCTATCTGTGGGGCTGTCCGGGGCTAGGAAGGAGGGTGGGGGATGTACAGGGTCCAGGGAGGAGGGGGGATGTCCAGGGTCCAGGAAGGAGGGGGGGCTCTCCACGGAGTTCCCAAACACACAAAAATCTACAAACATTCCCAAGATACACCTGCATAATAAATAGACACATAAAACACCATTCATAAGAAAACAAACACACAAAAACACCCTAGACTACATAATACACAGCATACACCTACATATAACACACACATAAAAAGATCACAAAAAACCGACAAACTGCAAAAAAAACTGCATAACACACCACATAATACACTTCATAGAACATCATAAAAACAAAACCAAAAACATATAAAAACATACATCAAACAACACAAAAAACACCTTCAATAGCACAAAAACAAATAAGTCCAGAGAGAAGGGAGGGGGCTGTCTGAGGTCCAGGGAGGAGGCGGACGGTCCGGGGTCCAGGTAGGAGGGTGGGGGTTTTCCAGAGTCCAATAAGGAGGGGGTCTATCTGGGGTCTAGGGAGTAGGGTGGGGGCTGTCTAGGGGGTAGTTTGAGGGGCTATTTGAGGTTCAGGAAGGAGGGTGAGGGGATCCCCATGAGGCTATCTGGGAGGCTGTCTTGGGGGCTGTCTGGGGGGCTGTCTAGGGTCAAAGGAAAAAGGGTGGGGTGGCTGTCTAGGGGCTGTCTGGGGGGTTGTTCGGGGTCCAGGGAGGAGGGTGGGGGCTGTCATGGGGGTTGTATGGGGTCCAGGGAGGAGGGTGGGGGCACTGTTTAGGTGGATGTCTGTGGGGCTGTCTCGGGGGCTGTTCGGGGGGCAGTCTGGGGTGATGTCTGGGGGGATATCTGGGGGGCTGCCTTGGGTTCATGGTATGGTATTTACATATTTTCTATGAAAATTCATTCTAGGTTAAAAATATAATTTCATTATATTAAATTCTAATAAAACCACCAATTTTCTAAATTCCAATAAAAAATTTCAATTTCATTATAATATGGAGACTTCAAAAAATCCATTCTTTAAAAAAAACATTCATAATATATAAATAATCATTTAAATAATTTATAATCTCATTACCGATCAATCAATAAATTTAAGGTTTCATTTATGGGAAAAAATAAAATAGAACGACCTATGTTATATCAATGTTCAAATAAAAACCCACAACTGGACAACCCATGAACAGAGTGTGGGTGGGGGTGGGGGGGGGGAGTCCAGGGGGTGGGCAAGCTATCCACAGTGGTGGCGGGGGTATCCAAGGAGGGGGTAGGCATTGTCCATGGAGGTGGGTTTGTCCAGCGGGTGGGGGCTGCTTAGGGGAGGGGTGAATTAGTCACAGGAAATCATCAAGTGAAGATTTATTGTTTATAGATAAAAAAATAAAGATAATTTAACCTACCAAATCACACCTGTATCCAGGCACAAAAAATAAATAAACATCAAAGGGCAGATATACCAGTAAATAATGTAACAAATCAATACGTCCTCCATCACCATCACTATCATCACCATCATCACCACCCCACCCTCATCCACATTTTCATCCAAATCATCATCCCTTCCCTCCTCCTCACCCTCGTACTTATACTCAGCCTTCTCATTGCCCTCCTCCTCTACCTCAGCCTCCTCCTCGGCCTCCCCCTTCGCATTGTCCTCCTCATCACCATCGTCCACCTTTGCCTCATCCTCCTCCTAGCAATCGTCTCGACCACCACTAGAACTACCACCGGTACACCTTATATAGAACACATCGATGGAATATATTTTTCACAAGCAGTGCTAGAATCTGGTGGATGTTTTGGACATAAAACTTCCATCATTTTCATAAATGCAGTGTTTCCCCTAGAACACTATTCTGCTATCTCTAAGGAAATTTCTTCAGCCTATTTTACCTGTGCCTTAACCTACTTAAACTTTTTGGCAATACAAATCATACCTCAGGAGGGCCAATACCTCGTCAGAATAATTCTCTTCCCAGGCCAGCAATGTACTCTACTGGGGTGCTCATCTCCCATCACCTAATGTAAGTGATTATTTGGCCCAAAATTGTCATGTTCCTAGGAATCAATGGCCTATAAAGTGGGTAAAAAGGGGGATTTTTTCGGGGGCCTCTGAGTGGCATCTTCCCAAGATCTTACGGTGGCTAGAGTTCCACCTCCTCTCATTTTCCCCTTCCCCCTCTAGCCTGGATCGACTCAGCTCCTTCAAGCCTGGGCTCGTTGTGTCGCCATATTGTGTGATGTGTCTGGGTTCTGAGGTTCACTTCTCTGGCTTCCACTCTTGGTGGATTCAGATCGGTGGTGTTCCGACCTACGACATCACGTGCTCGTGCCTTCCAACGATGATTTTTGTTTGAAGAAGTCTTTGTGGGGCTCATGTGTTCATCCCAATGCCACTTATGTCGGCGGCGTCCAGTTGAGATCTATCGGATCAGTTCCTCTAGCACCGAATGCGTTCTGTATCAATTCTTCATCCGCATCCTAGCATCGTCCTAAGTGGTTCTAGTAGGTTTCTATAGAGTGTGACATCATTATTCAGTTCTGGAGGGGGGATGATTTTTAATCATGTCGATGTGCGTTTTCTAAAGGTTTTATTCTTGATTGATTCTGGCTGTGATGTTGGTTTTTGGTTTGGATTTGGATCTAGATTTATTGTTTGCATTTGGACTATTTCAGCATTGTAGTGGCGGCATGTTCCAAAAATGGTGTAGCGATAAGGATAGTAGTATGGTTTTGTGAATTTTCTGTAGTTTTAAGGGAGGAGTTACATCTATGTTGCAGTTGGTTTTTTCCATTGAATTAGTGGAATGGTTTTTTGGAATTGTGAATCCTTGTAGCCCTGTGGTTCATAGTCTGAGAGTTGCTGCATCTATCAAATAAGGGGGTTCTCTTGATTAGCTTTACAGTATAAGGTTTTCTTTTTATCTTCGCATCAGAATTGGATGTTTGAGACGGTAAGGTTTTTCCATCGGTCCCAAGCCCATGCATTCTTTCACTGGATAGTTTTCCAACATTGATGAGTCGAAGGATTCTTATCTCATAGTTTTTATACTGGGTAGGATCTCTTCTCTGGTGTCTTGATTTCTTTCCATTTAACATTTATATCATGGTGGTTTGGTAGTTTTACATTGTGAAGACTTGTATGGTTTCTAACTTTTACCTCAAAACTGTTTGAATAATAAATATTTATTTTTTAGTAAAAAAGGGCCTCTAAAGTATCCTATTAAAAATATAAATAGATTATTAAGTTGCAAAATAGAGATTAAAATTTTAAATCTACATTGTAAAACTTACAATCTATTCTTGAGTTTGTTCATTAACCATACTTCCATCTTTCTTCTTTCTACTTGAGAAAAATAATTTTTCTCAAGGAACACATCCTTATATATTTAATCTATTCATCTACAGTTACATTGAATGTAGTAAACCATAATTAAAAATAAATTACCAAAAAACAATAATTTCATAACTAAAATTATATAACATCTTTCGCAATCCAATAAATTATGGAGGAGACAATAAAAAGTGAAAGTTGTAAAAAAATATTATAAACTGTCATACCTACTGTCTCTCATGATCTGGATTCATATTACATCCAAATGTGTGGATATATGTCTTACCATCAATGTTTTTTTATTTATTTAAGATGCATACTAAATAAAATTACATAATTAGTATTGACTAAAATCCTGAAAATTTTAATTTAAATACCTATAATTTGATTAATACTGTTAATTAGATATTTGTCCAATGAGTAATCATCTTTCGGTACTGTTCTAATGGACAATAATCCACGACATGGACCACCTATAACTCTATTCCCACTCTAGAATTCCATCCAACGTACAAATCATGCTGATAAGCTCTCCAAAGCTCGCCTAAATCCTTTAGATGTGATGGTTGTGCACAATCACCATCAGGGAAATTAAACTACAGCTGACACAAAAATATTAATGCATATAAATAAAAAATTAATATAATTCACTAATATACACCCCCGCCCCTGCCTCCTATCAGTAGATGAATCTTTTATGAATGAAAAACAAATATTTTATCAAAACATGTTATATTGAAAATTAATAATTTTTTAACAATATGTTAGGGTTGTATAAGTATACTTGTGGTATTCTGATCAATTGGCACCACTAGATTTGTAGAAACTGAAGGAACACCGTATACAGATGGAGTGGGTCAAAATTTATACTCCGCAGGGACAGACTCTGGTGGAGTAGGAGTCAAAGAATATGGAATATAAAATCTCAAAGATAACGAAGCACAAATAAAATGAGATGACAGGGATGGCTATCCAAATACAGGATGGGGAGTGGGAATCATCATCAAATATGGTACAGACGTGCGAGGAGGCTCAAATGTAATGGGTGGTGAAAATATGGGAGGCCTAAATATCCCATGTGTCCCTAATGACACTCCAGGATAAGAATGTTGGATGGATGGTATGTCAGTGGGAGGGACATCGTCTAATCGATTACGCCGAACAGATCATCTAGCTCCAATAACACCCCCCTTGTATGAACACCCCGAGTATCGGGACCACTACTAGGCTGCTTATCAAATAACTGTCATCTAATAGATGGATCCTGAAAAAATGTATAAAATGAAAATAATCACATGAAATTATAACTTATTTATATAAATATATTTAAAAAAATACTCACTACATGAACTAGTGCTGGAATGCCTAGCTTAGTCATGTGAAGAATGTTTTCCATAATATGTTTTCATCACCACTCTTCAATTGGGTTCATTTCATGCATTTGAAAATAAAGATGGAAGTAAATAGAAAAGTATAACTAATGTGTAACCCAAAAAAATGAGAGGGAATAGGGGGATTCATGGATAATTTATCTTACCATTGTTTTAGGTGAGCTTGATTAAATATATAATAAATTCAATAAATCGTACAAGATGTAATAATGAAATTTAATTTTTAGTAGGATGATTATTTACTATGTGTCTTCAGTCTATTGAAAGCATGGATCATTGATTCTACCAGATTTATATGTGGTAAAGTAGTTGTCAAAATTAATGAAAATTTTTATTTCGTTAGCTTAGGTAGATGATGAAGGTTTCAATGCATGTTTTGAAGAAGAATACAAACCATCATGTTTATTACCTGGGAAAATGTTAAAGAGAGGTCTTAGAGTTATACAAATTTTATACAAATCAATGTTGAAGAATTTAAATGTTCTATAAGATAGAAATGATAGTTTCCTAGGTTTCAATACAGTTCTACTCCAAATTAGATAATGCCATTCAAATAAAAATTCCAACCAATAAACATTGAAAATCAACATAATGGTCAAGTCAGATACAACATATTTGTAATCAACATTAAATGAATTTGAATAGTTCCAACCTTTACAACCCAACTCGTGGTAAACCAAAATAATTTTGAACATGGATGGATGATTCTATATACTTTTCACAACAATATTAGGTTCATAATCAACTCCAACAATTTAGATATTAGAGTCATCGAAAGAAATAAATGGATTGGATCCAATTTCATTAGGGAAAGTTTCAATTCCATCATCACCGTCATCAGAAATATGTCATAGAATTACTTAAACTATGACACCAAATTCAAGTCGAATGTTGTCTTTGTCATAAAAAACTTGTTTATCCATTGATTCAAATACATATGGTTCTTCGATAGAAAGAGTGTGAGTCATATTAATTAATAGAAATCCACAATCATTAATAAATGTGCCATGACTCATCATCGAATCAAAACAATGGAATTTCATCATCACCACTTTTCCATGAGAGTAATAATCCAATATTATTATTTTTTCAACGACTCCATAATAACCAAAATTTTCAAATCTCTATCTACTATCTAATGCACTGGCTTAACAATCTGTTGTTGAAGTAACCATAACACCATCAAGTTGTGTTTTCATGTTTTTTCTCGTTCAGTGACAATAAATTTTTACCCATTGATAAAAATTGATTTATAGTAATGAATCACGTTATTAGGAAAAAGAGCCAAAGCTCTTATTTCCTCAAGAACAGAGTCATCATGAAAACTCAATACCTACAATATAAATGAATATTCAACATAATCAAATATTTAATTAATTATTTTTAGTAGAATATATTTACGTTCGAGTTTAACCAAGAAGAAATCTCTTTTCTATGAAAATTCTCCCTCCTTCTCAAAGATAAAAAATGCTTATTTCTATTTATCACTATTTTATGTTCCCTGTAGATAAAAAATATGAATATTTAAACATATATATATGTATTACATACATATTATATTTAGTTACTTGATGTAGTCATCGATCAAATCACAGTAAAAAAAACTGTGCGATGTGCCATCTCTCTCTCTTCAAGGCTTAATGTCTTCATTGTATATGATCCCGGAATTCCTCCTATTTGAGGAAGTGATGGAAACCCAGGTTCAATTTTTTCATACTGTTATTCTTCATTTCTCATTGGTCTTTTAATTCTTGTAGCATGATAAGAAAAATACATTGAGCCGAAATCCAAATATTCTTAAGCCATGTAACCGTTCACAATATAACCTTTGGGATGATTCATGTTTCAGAAAATATAATTTAATGTGTACATATATCATTTATTTGGATACATCCAATGAAAATAAATAGTTCATTTGAGATATATTTTAATGGGAATATGGATAGTCATATGCAACATGCATTTGAAGAATGATGGAGGAAATATTTTCTCCAACTTACACAAAATTAAGGGGCAATCTGTCAACATTTTTTCAAGAAAGTCTTGGAAACCTTATTTTCACAAAGACGTCTAAACAAATGGCCCAACCGAATAAAAGTCACCATTACATTATTGGATAAAAGATGATAGATTTCTATTTGAATCAACTAATGAAGAATAATGTGATAATTATGAGACTTTAAAGATTTCAGCTTCAACTCTCTTATGTTGACCATTTATATATGTTTATTGAATAGCCATCAAGAACTCTAATAGTCTCTAATGATTCTAGAAATTTTTTTTCCTGAAGGTGTCATCACATAAGAAGCACATTGACCATGAAATTTATTTCCACTAATACGCAAAGAATGAAATTATGATCTGATTCCCCAATCCACCAAGTCACTCCGAGATCATAAACCTATTTTTATCTTTCCCTTAACATTTAGAAGTATTGAATGAAAAATTACACATATATTATATTCAATGTGAATTATGTCTAAACAATGAAATACCAAATTGGTTGACTAATAAGGAAAATCAAAAAAGATACTCCTCTTCCCCCATTTGTAACAGGTTTTAGTGGAAACATTATTTCACTTTCTAGATTTCATTTGACCCTTCCTAAATGAAAAAATGAAGTCTTTCAATTCATTAACCACATCAGATCCAGACATACACTGAGGTGGATCATCAGTCTCTATTGTATTATCAAATCATCAATGAATATTTATATATGGATGGTCCATTTGCAGGAATAGTCAATGTACCATAAAACATAAACTACATAAATCATTCAGTCTTCTGGATCGTGTATTATTCATAAAAATAGGAACTGACAGTTTTACCTTCGTGCTCCATCTAGAAGTCATTGGTAAGCCAAAAAATCATGGATCACCCACATAATCATAGCATGCATCAGAAATATGTCTTTCTAATATGTATCATATGTGAACACACCCACCTCCCAATGAAGCTTCAACTATTTTATTAAAGGGTGCATGTATACGTCAATATAAATGTCGGGATATGAAGGGCCAGATTTGAGTATACTCATGAATTTGAAAGGTTTTTTTATACACAACCATGGGGGAAGATTATTAATGTGTATAAAAATTTTCCATGTTCTGTGCGAAGTAAGCATCTACCCAAACAGATTAAAATCTTTGCATGGATGTCCCAGCCTCAAATTACGCACGTTAGCTACAAAATCAAGATATTGAGCATCAAATCTCTACCATGAAAATCCATCTACATGGTGAAACAAATCATTATTAGTCTTCTTTCTCTTGGTATCATTCCATCAAATTTTTATTGATATTTCATTAGACATAAAAAGATTTTGGAGTCAATAATCAATGGAAAGTTCCAAATTACACTCTATGGAATGCGGGATGGTGTTCCATTAGATTTTGACTTACACACAGGATTTTCCACATTTTATACAATCATTTCATTCAGCGATTTACAGCCAGAATAAACTAAAAGCATTCAGGCATGAAAGAATTTTATTTCTTGAAAATCCAATTTCATCAACTAACGTCCTTGCCATATAGTGGTTTGAGGAAATATCAGCATCATCTAGAAGTAAATCCTTCAAGATGGTAATAATGTAAGATATTATTTTATTTGAAATCCCATACATTTTTTTCCCATGAAAAAATCAGATTAAAAATTATAGCTTTTTCATTTTATCACATTGTCAATACACTGGAATCATGGCAGTATCATTCAATTTTTTCACCCTGACAACACCATCATTTTCATTAGGGGAATCATGTGTGCTCATATCAAAGACTTCTTGGGTAGGAATCCTTTCCTTTTCATGATAATGAATAAACTAAAACTGTTCATATAACAAATTCTCCACTCATGTCCTCTCATTTGGATCATCAACAATTTGTGATTTAATTTTCTCCCCATTTTGATAACACACATAACAATTTCCTTGAATGCCATATTAGGTTATGTGGTATCTGACTTCTTCATGAATCAACCAAGGTCTACCAACACAATTGGACCATGGGTAGTGTATTCGAAAACTATCTAAAGCAAATGTGAAATTATAAATATAAAAATATCTGAATTGTTTTTTGAAAATCTCTTAAGATCCGATTGATTTCATACATAAAACTTCTATCAATTCTGTAAAAAAATTGTTATAAGTCATTTTGTCATATGAAATTCAATAATATTGAAGTTTCATCCAAAATGTATTTAAGTAAATGTGAATTTATCACATTATAGGAATCCATAATTGAAAAACTACTCTATATTAGAATCAAAATATAAAAGTAAAAAAATACTATATTTATAACAAAATATTTTTGAAGAACTATACATGAGGGTAAAAGATCATATACCCTTGTGGAGGAAAATTATTCAAGAGTTTACTAAATTTTAGATCAAAGAAATCTTATATTTTTGTAGATAATTTGAGTGATAATGTGAATTTACCAAGGTGGAGGGGGTGTCTAGGGGGTGCATGGTGTCCAGGGGGAGGCACAGTTGTCTAGGGTGGTCAGAGGTATCCAGGGGGTGGGGGGCTGTCTAGGTGGGTGGGGGTGTCTAGTTGGGCGGACGATCCACGGGTGTGGGAAGGCTATACACAGGGATGGTTAGTCTATCAAGGTTGGAATGGGGTGTCCAGGGGATGAGGGATGTATTGGGGGTTGGGGTGTCTTGGTGGTCAGGCCATGCACGGGGGTGGTCAGGCTATCTAGGGGGTAAGGGGTGTCCAGGGGGTGGGAAGGCTGTCTAGGGGGTGAGCTGTGTGTCTAGGAGTTGGAGGGGCTGTCCAGGGGGTACAGGGTGTCCAGGGGGCGGGCGAGTTGTCCATGGTGATGGCAAGGCTGTCCATGGGGGTACGGGGTGTCCATGGGGTGGCTGGGCTTTCCAGGGGTGTTGGCGGGCGGTCTACAGGGGATTGTCGACGTGTCCACGGGGGTGGCGGGGCTGTCCCATGGGGTCGGGGTGTCAAGGAGTGGAGGGTGGGATTTGTAATGGTATAGGATTTTGGGGGGATGAGGGTTGTCCGGGGACTGGTGGGCGGTTGTCCGGGGGGGGGGCTATCCACAGGGGTGGGGGGGATGTCCAGGGGGTACGTTCTGTCCAAGGGGTGGGGAAAGATTTCCAAGGTGAAGGCGGGGATGTCAAGGGGGTCGGGGTGTCAAGGAGGGGTTTTCTAGGGGTGGCGGGGATGTCTAGGCTGTCTAGGGGGGTACGGGGTGTCCTGGGGGGTGGTCGGGCTGTCCAATGTTGGTGGATGGGCTGTCCACGGGGGTGGTGGGGTAGTCTAGTGGGGTGGGGGACTCTAGGGGGGGATTTCAAGGGGGTGGTGTGTCCAGGGGTGGGGGAGTCTGGGGGTGGTAAGTCGATGTCTTAGGGGGTGGGCGGGCTGTCCACCGGGGTGGGGGCTATCCACGGGGGGATGGGTGTCCAGTTGGGTGGGCAGGGCTGTCTAGGGGGTATGAGGTGGGTGGGCGAGCTATCCATGGCTGTGGAGGGGATTTCAAGGGGGTACATTGTGTTCATTGGGGGTGGGCAGGCTATCCACTAGGGTGGGTTTGGGCGGGGGCTTTCTAGTGGGGTACGAGGTCTCCAGGGGGCAGGCGGGCTATCTACAGGGGTTGCGGGGTTGTCCAAGGGGTCGGAGAGGGGGGGTGTCCAGGGGGTACGAGGTGTCTAGTTAGTGGGGGGGGGGGGGGTTGTCCAGGGGTGGAAGGACTGTCCAAGGGGTACGTGGTTGGTGGGAGGGCGATCCACGGGGGTGGTGGGGCTATCCAGGGGGGTACAAGGTGTCTAGGGGTAGTGGGCGGGTTCTCCACGGGGTGTTGGAGGGCTGTTCATATGTTTTTCAAGGATGTCCATAGGGGTGGCAGGGCTGTCTAGGGGTGGGGGGTTTCCTGGGGTTGGGGGCTGTCCAAGGGGTGGGGGTGTCCCCCCCCCCCCAAAAAAAAAATAGGTTCATAAAATCCAATCATTATTCAATTTTTGCATGATTTCAAGCCTACTATAGATGAAAAAGATGAATATTGGTGTAAACCATGAATATCATAAATATAAATTACAACACTCCCAATTATTAAACACACCACAAAATCTCATATGTGGATCGGATTTTATGAGTCATGTTTTTATGGGACACAACTCATAGAAGTATGAGCCCTGTTATATAATCAGGCGATATGGATTATTAAGAATGTTAAATTTTCATGAGATCAATATGGATAGTGGATAAGAACATGAGTGACAATTCTTTATAGTGATCACTTCTTCTTAGAAGGGTAAGACTTAGTGTTTTTAAAGAACTTCAAGAAAAGTGTTAATGTGTGAAACAACTATAAATTGGTTATATTTGATTCCTATTTTTTGTAGAGTGTTAGAGTGGAAAACCCACCCCCTCCCTAGACACCCCACCCCCCATACCCTTTCACCCCCTACCCCCTGCACCCCCCACCCCACATGGACACCCCCACCACACCTGAACAACCCACCCCCTCCTCCCTAGACAACCAAAACCCCCCACCTAGACAACCGACCCCAACAACCTTGGAAAACCCACCCCCTTGACTTCCCACACCACTCCCCCACCTTGATATCCCATCCACCACCACCACTGGACAACCCACCCCTTCCCGGAAAGCCCACACCTCCTCCCCTACAGCCCCTCCCCCAACCTGGACAGCCCACACCCCCACTAGACACCCCCTCCATGGACATCCCATACCCCCTCCCCCACTTGGATACCCCCCCCCCCCCGATGAGAGCGCACCCCTACCTATATATCCCACACCCACTCCCCTGCAGCCCCCACCTAGACAACACCCTCCCACTTGGAAAACACCCCCAACACATAGGAAGCCCCCCCCCTTGTACACCCCACACCCCCTCCCCCACCTCTACTCCCTACCCTGACCCCCCCTGTACAGCCCACACCTCTCATTGGGGCAGCCCATACCCCCCTCCCCCACACCCCTATTTCCCCTACCCCTGCAACCCCCTACTCCCTAGAAAACCCACCCCCCACATGGACATCCCCCACACTTGGACCCCCGCTACCCCTCCTTCAGCCCCCCTTAGGGTATTTTTATTTAAAATCATTTTATTCTTTAATAAAGCCAAACTATCATGAATTATCCAATACACTATTCAAAAAACATAAAGCCTCTCTAAACATAAAACATAAAAACCCACTAAATAACATAAAACAATCCCTTTACTCCCTGCACTAATCCAACCCCACTAAACAGACCCTTTACCATGTATGAAGTGTAGAACTAAAAAACATAAAACAAACAAAAGGGTTCGGTACTCCAACAGTAATAACACTAATTTTGCCGAAATCCAAACATTAAACATAAAAAAAGTAGAATAACACTAAAAATAAGGTAAAACTTACTAATTTGAAGTTTAGAAATAAAAATTTGTTTTATTGAAGAAGGATATTCAGTTGGAAGGTGTTTCGCGACCGATAGGACTTCGGCAGGATGTCTGGATTAGGACTGAAATTGGGATGATATGGCGTTTGGGTTCTCGTTATTTGGGAGAATACTTCCCCATTGATTTTTAAAAACCATTGGGAAATCTTATCTTTACCAACAGTTTTGATAAACCATTGGTATAACATAGAAAAAATAGTATTTTCTCAATGGTTTTGGAAAACTGTTGGGTAATCATTGTAATATATACACATTGACAACGATTTGAACAAACCGTTGGAGAATTTTTCTTCTTTTATACTATAGGAACTGTTGATTCAAACTGTTGCTATATTACTGTTGGGAAAACACTAGATTCTAGTAGTTTAAAATAGTAGTAGTTCGGGATGATATAAAAATAGTAAAATAATCCCAACAATTATCATAAATATTATTTCTAATGAATCATCACAATACCATATATAAAAATGGAATATATAAAAATTTAACATTCATTATGTTCATTAGTAACATATATTTTAAATTGTGGACAAATTTTCTCATTTAACATGATTTTTTGTTATTTAATACATGTAAACCGACCATGAAATCCAAGGAAAAAACTCTCTAGATTGATAAATTTGTATCTTATAACTCTTAAAAAATAAAGTAAATGAAATCAATATAATTAGAATAAATTAAATACAAGTAGAAATTTTATTTATTTAATTAAATAATTTATTTAATATAATTATCCATGACAATAAGATCATTTATAAAACACAATCATTATAAGGTAATAGAGTCTCTATAAAAGTCCATTTTTCATTTGGGTTACACTTTCTCTCTCTTTTACCTAATGTAATTTGTAAATTTTCATATGTAATACTCAAAATGTTTTTTATATGTTCCCAACATATAAAACTATATCAATTTATATTTCTTATATGGATAAAGACATGTTCTATACGGATTATACTTCAATTCCTCATGATAAGCATGCCCAAATAAAGGGGACTTTGCAAGTTCGTAGCCATCTTAATGTATAATCTATCATATTTTTTAATATAAATTTATTTTTATAAAATCTACTACTTTATCATTAGAAAACTAAAAAATTTTAATAACATTTTTATAAATATTTTTTTTATTTTTATATATCCTTAATATTTTCCATAAACTGCACTAAAGTGGATCATTTCTAATGTGTATGAAACATTATTTATGATTTTTTTCATAGTATTTGGACATCATTTTTGCCTATAACATAATTCATTTTTTCATTTATATTTAGTTTCTTATATATACAAGTTAAGTATTAAAATTTATGACAAATTCAAATGATTATCCCAAACAACTCTTCTTTCCAAAGTAAAAAGTGTTTTTCATGTATCATTTTTACTTCTATGGGTTCTATGCCTTGTTCACCACTAATTAATTTTGTATTGTCTATTCTCTTCCCTTGATATATAATAAAATCAGTTTTTTTATTATCATTATATTTTTAATCTTATATTAATGTTATTCCTTCATAGGTATTCTAACATATATGTTTCGTAGTGGTATGTGACACTTTGGAGCATTTAATGTTTATTGTCCTCAATATTTTCTCAATGCCATTTTTTAAAAGTATCTTTAACTATGTAAAAATACATTTGTTAATCTTATAATCAATATATATATTTTATATGTATTATTTTTCACGAATTGAATATAATTAAGAAGGATTTTTTGACTTTCAGTTGTGGGTGGAACCTGTTATATCCACTTGATGCATCAAGAGGTCTCCTAAGAACAAAGTGTTATCGATAAAATGGTAGTTTTTGTTTCTAAACATAATATAAAATGTATCTAACCATATTAATAATAAATATTTATAGTATGATGGTTCAAGATGTTGAAAACTGAAATTAAATAAATAATAATTTTCATCATTTAGCATTTAATGATTTTTATCGAGAGTAATTTAAATATGATTAAATATATAGTCACAATTACATTCAGGCTTATTAATGGTGTGTTATTTCTAGTTATTCAGAATGACATATTTAATGTGAATCATTTATTACTGATTCATGTTCCTACTATATGTATCCCTTGATGAGATATTGAGCTCACCCTTTTAATTTTTTTCTTCCCCTAGGTTATGAAGAAGAGATAATTTAATGAGTTTTCAAGGCTGAGGTTTATTAGATTTTGTTATATATTAAATTCCATTTTCATTTACCAATGTGAAATAGGTTCCATGTCTATATCATGTTTATCGAGTCTAAAAATATAATCAATCCATGGTGATGTTATCTCATATATCAATTTTATTTTAATTAAAATATCGTCAACTCTTGGCTACTGTGGTAAGATTTTTTACATTTTGTATTGGTGGAAGGTTTAGTAGAAACATCTGGAACTAAATTTATAAAACATAGTTCATGGAAAAAAACCATAATATTGACTTGAGTAATAATCGTATAATAACATCCTAAAATTTTGATAAATATTGAGTAAGTGGTTTGTCATGAAAATTCATCCTTTTACATATATGACAATAGGACGTGGTTCTGATACAATTGTACCTAGGGGCAACAACTCTGAAAAGGTATCCCTAGCCTGACTAGCGGTAACCTGGTACACAACAATGGGCCTTAGTATAAACATGGTTAATCAATCCTAGGAAATATTCATAGAATTATTCTAAATCCTGTTTACTTATCATTATAAATTATTTAATGATAAATTTTTACCCAAAGAACCCACGTTTAAGATTATGAGATTAGCTATGCATGAATTTTCAATTTATGTTATCTATTCTATGTGTTTTGGGACTATGAATTATGTTTCATTATTTTTATGATCTAATATATTTTACGTCATCATTTAGAAACGATTTCAAGTAGAAGAAATGGAAATATAATTAATTCCCATGGTCCAAATTTTATGAAGGATCATATCTATTATGTTCTTCTACCAATATTTCGAGGGAAAAAAACATCCAAATATATTCTTCATATAATGACATGATATCATGTTATAATGAGATAAATAATTAATTCCCTAAGTGTTATTATTTTTTAGGGAAGCACAAGAACACGATTACATCTATGATAAAGTTGGATAAATAATTATGAGAACGATGTATTTTACCACATGCTGTAATTATGGAAAGAAAAACGCTTGTACATGCTTGAAATGAATAGTTATTTTCTACATGTGTGTTGAGGAAGGACAATTTTATTTTGATTTAAAGGGTAATAAAAATGATTCAATCTGAATTTATTCTTCTATAAGAATGTGGAACACTATTCAACTCAATGTTATTATCATCAAGGGAATACTCACTATTATTTGATAGTTGATCATGGTCAAGCATATAATACTAAAATAGATGAAGAGAAAATATTTAGATGATTGTTTTTGTATTCAGTAATTATTTTATAAATAATGATTTTATTATAAGAATCATGAGATTTATAAGGATTGTAATGTAATAATTTTTGTTTATGGAATTGGAAGCATGTAATGAATAATAAATGTAGTTAAAATAATTGAATCTATTATAGAAATATATTTATAAAAACACATTACATAGGAATTAAAACCTTATTTATATTCATGAGGTTGAGCTAATGGGATATTATTATTGACAATGAATGTGGTTAGAAATATGATGGTTTATGTTATGCTAGAATTAATAAAATTATTCATCAACTTTATTCCATACATAGAGAAGAATTCATATTTAAAAAATTATTGAAGGAGATTAATGAATTTATATATTTGGTATATGGAAATAAGAGTATAATTATTTGGGGAAATCTTATGTTATGTTGATTTGCAAGATTTAGTTACATTCCTTCTAATGATTTGATCTTTGATTTTGGAGGGACATATTTTGGAAAATACTTATGGTTAAAAATGGATTCAATGGATTAATGATATTGTTGATTAATATTAAAGTATGCATTAGTGGATAACCTATTTTAACCATTTTGGTTTCAGTAAATATTTAACCTTCTTAGTAATTATTTGTAGATGATATTATTAATTAAATGTTTTTTAGACATGAAAAAATAAATTTTTCTTGAAATTTTATTTTTAAGTGAAAGGGATGACATAAAATAGATTGAAGCAAAACCAAAGGATTATATTTTTATTTTGATATAGCAAGTATTCAATTAAATTTATCTTCTCATATATTTATCCCAATCCCTCAAATCTTGAAAAAATATTTTGGAACAAAAAATTTATCCATTTAAATTTCTTTTTAAGAAATCAATGTTCTTTTAAATAATTAAACAATTAATGAATACATTCAAATACCATGTTTTCTATTACTCTCTATCAGAACATGAACATTATAAATATCTTCTTTGTCCATATTTTCATGAATATTCTCCATTTCCAAAATCATTGTTTTTTGGTGACATTTAAATTTCTCTTTAACTATTTTTAAGAGGAGGTTTTAAAAACCCTATTCATGATGTGGTATTTCCACAAATAAATTTTCAAGTATCAAATTTTATATTATTGATGTAAAATTTCAAATTGTGAGGATGCAATTTAATGATGTAGGGTAGACTTGAACACACCAATATTTTTTTGTATGCATATTATTGAATTTAATTTCATCAATAACATTTTTTTCACACAAATTCATGCTTAAAAAACATAGATATAAAATTAAATATCATTATTATAAAACTAACATCATAAACTAGACATTAAATTAGAGTAAATTAATGATATTAATGAAACTTATATATTTTATATTTAATAAAAAGTTTCTATAATCATCCACATTATTTTATAGGATTCATATAATAATGAATCCAATTTACTGTATTAGATATCTATATTTTTTTAAAAAAAAATTCAATGACCTTTTAATGGAACAATTCTCATAATAATAAATTTTTACACAATATCAAATATATTTGAGAAAATAAAATTTATTTTTGAATTCGTAATTTCAATATTTTCTTTGTTTATTTATCTTATTTTTCTGATAACATTCATTTTTGATGAAAACTAATCTGACAGTTGGAAATATAAAGTGACCAATAGAAATAGTAATATGGCCATTAACATAGTAACATCACATATGAAATTATAAATAAAATTAGTGTATCTTATAAATGGAAATATTATAAAATTATATAAAATTATGTGTGAATAAATTATTAAAAAGATATTAATTATGTTTTGATATTTTTTAGTAGATGGAAATTTATGTGGTCAATTTTATAATTATTATACATATTAATAGAAAACTATTATTTTCATAAAATGTAATCCTAAATTAATATTTTTATTTCTTGTCATTATAAGATAATTTTTTTGATACAATGTTAGATTTTCAATGTCTTATAAAATCAGTTCCAATGTTAAAATCATTATTTTTCAAATAAATGATTATCTTATTTAAAAGTTAAAATTATCATATTTATTAAATTATTTTCATAAAATGGATTTCATTTTGAAATTCGACATGTTGAATAATAGTTAGGTTCAATTTTTTCCTAAAATAATTGAGTTTTTAGTGAATAGTGAAATATTGAAATTTACGGTGAATATACATTATAAGTAAATTAAACTATTCCTTGAGTCATGGATGATGTATACAAGATTGGTTTGAACTAAAATTAAATAATTAATACATTTAGTCACATGAATCATCCCTGTTCGTATTCCCATTCAAAAATATTAAACAAATGAATAAAATAATCGAAAACACTCCTCTCCTCACACTTTAAATACCACCCTCACCACCTCTTCACCTCACACCACCAAACCCTTAAAGATTACCGAATTTATTCCCATTAATATTCCAATTTATATCTCCCACATCCACGAGTATTTGGTATTAATAAAATTCCAATCCTAATGCCGTTAACGAGATTATCATGTAGAATAATTTAAGAGGTAACACCGATAATCGTTCTCATTCAAATTCCTTCAATTTATTTTCATTAATACACTCCCTAAATCCTATATAAAGACATTCGTTATAAATATAGTATCTTATGAATACTTTAATGTTATAATGTCAATGGAAAATTCACTATAATATCTCTAATCAACATTATTTTATACAAAAAATGAAAACATCATCCATGATGAGTCGATTTATGACCATCTTGGATGATGCAATTTCATTTTACATTACGTTCTATAAGGATGGAAATGAAACCATTTTATATTGTCCAATTAAGATATAATATGTATCGAAACTTATTAAATGTTGTGTAACATAAATATATACACAATTGCAATTTATAAAACAAAATTGATTCATGAGGGTAAAAAAATTCCTAAATAATCTTAACGATTATCACTAATATTTTATCTATTGATTAATTCTCAAACCTTATATCCAAATGAAATATATAAAAATTTATTATTACATACATTCATTAAAAAAATATAATTTAAATTCAATAAATTTATTCTCATTTTACATGATTTTATATACATTTATACAAGTAAACTAATCTTGAAAACCAAGGAAAAAATGCTTTCAAATGATATAATTGAGTATTATAACTCATAAAAAAGACATAAATGAAGATAATAAATTTATAACAAATAAAATAAATGTATAAAATGTTTGGAATTAATTTTTTAATGTATTTAATATGATTATCCCATACATTATGATCAATTTCCTAACCCATTCGTACTTAAGGTAAGAGATTCTCCCAGAACATCCATTTTTCATTCGGGTTACACATTCTCTCTCTTTACCACAATGAAATTATTATATTTTCTTTGCTAAATCATTTATATTTTATTTATATTTTCCAAACATATGACTCTTTCCTAATTATTATTTCATTGATGGGGGAACACATTGTTTTAAATGGATTCTGTTTCAATTCCTCCCCATAATAAATACAAATTGGATGAAATTTCCTAATTTCATAAACATTTAAAAGTACCATCCATAATCATTTTTAAGATACCATTTTTTTCTAAAATAAATCATTTTACCTTGAAAAATATATCTTTTTTTATTTTTTTACAAACATTTTTTTTCATTTTAAATACTCTTTAATATTTTACTCAAACCGCACTAAAGTGGTTCATTTTTATTGTTTCTCAGACAATATTTTTAAATGATTTTACTTTAGTAGGACATAATTTATTTATAAAGTATAATTTAATTTTACTTCCCTTGTTATTTTCTGGGATATACATGTTATTACCTTTCTTATGACCTGAATCTGGAGCCACCCAACCAGGGCCCCATACCCAGTTTGCCACATGACCTCAAGCGCATCTCCCCAAATTCCAGAGGCTACCGACTTGCAGCGAGGGCCATGGAGAGTCATTGGGGAAACTATGCCCTTGTTTGGTGAGGTATACAAGGGAAAGGAAATAACAGTCATTTGTAGAAGCAGTAAACATCATACAACAACTAAAACTAAACAGTGGAAGCAATGAATATATAGTAATGATGATAATGATGTAGAAGTTATAAGTATCTATGGAAAGAATCAAGCACAATATCGTACTGAAATGTAACTGAGAATCAAAGAACTAAAAATAAATAACAACTCCAGTAGCATCACAAGCATATGCTCAGTCCTATCCTCTCTAGCTCCAACTAGCAATAATGAACCAGAAGTAGAAGGGTCATAATCCCTATCCACACCTGCAAACATATAACCTATTTGGGCCGAAAAGCAAGACCCAAATAGGGTGTGAGTCTAATCGCAGTAGGCAACCACCACAAGATCTATTCCCTACTATCAGTGAGAAATATAGAAAAAATAATGGAAATAAATGCAGCAGAGAAATAAGAGCACATTAGTGTAAACAGTCCTACCAATTTCCATATACAATTATTTATTAATTTAATTAAATAATTTAATTATCAACCAAGGAATATAGAAAACAACTCTATATTCCCAAGGCATAGAAAGTAACATAACATGTATCTCAAGAGACTACCTAAACATAAGCAGTACAAAACCCAAGCTTGTTCATTGGCTTGGTGGACTCATCACAACAAACAAAACAATATTCACACTGACTCTCTGGGTGGCTCACACTGGCAGACCCCTCTAGTCAAGTAATCCTACAAAGGAACAGACACTCTGGGAAGCCCTCGCCATCAATTCCCCTACGGTCTTGTAAAAATAGCTATAGACTCTCTAAGGATGAACTTATGTCTAATTCCCCCTATAGTCTTCATACATAAATAAAGACACACTGAGGAAGAAAAAATTCCAATTCCCATAGGTCCTGCAAATAATACTAATTTATAATTGACTCTCTAGGGAAGACCTTAATCGTCAATCCCCTCTTTAGTCTACTGAACCAGGTTCACACAGCCCTAAGCTGTCCAGTCGTGCGTAATAGACTGTCAGCATCCCTATGCATGTTCCTCAAACTACATGGCTAATAGATACAAATCATCAAAAGCATATAAATAGTAGGTTATACATGCAATCAATTATATCAAGGCCGAAAAAATGCAACAAGGTCTGCCTCACAGGCAACCTAAGACAAATGGCGATAACAACCAAAACAAGGGAAACACCCATGGGGTGACCCTCAAACATGATAACAAGAAATAATTATTCATTTAATAGCTACAAACATACATGTAGTCTAAGGAAGATAATCATACATGATCAAAACCCTAACCCGATATACACGATACATGTGTATCGAACACTTCTGCATAAAAACTCAAAGACATTCAATGTAAGGCAACAAACCACCATCATCAATCCTAGGAGATCGTTATAATTGATACTTAACCCGTTAATTGGCCTATAACGGAGTAGATCTTCAAAAACATCTAAAAATTTCAAACTTAGATAACTCTCATCAGAGAAAGAATCAGGAAACGTGTACAAGGGAGGACCAAGAACTCACCGATGTGATTCTATTGCAACCGATGACATTCGATTTGGATAACCGGTCATAGATCAGTGGCTCAGAGAATATCTTCGGTTGTACCCTCACTCTCAGTCGAAGAAGCTGTAGAAGAAGGTGTTTTTAGGTTTAAGATGCAACCCCGGTCCGTTTAACAAAAAAAGTACATGTCTTGTACTTTGGGAGTACATGGTTTGTACTACGCTTTTCTTTACTCCACATTAAGCAACCTACAACTCACCCCTACTTGGACATGTGTGTGGCCATGACATGGCCAACACACGGCCTCGACCAGCATCAAAATACATGGCGTTTACTTGTAAAGTACATGGAATGTACATTGAAAATTTCTAGATTCATCTATTTTTCCAAAAAAATGACCAAAAAAGGAAAAAAATACTTAAAAAGAAGGTCCGGGTTCTTACAAACTTCCCCCCATAATGAAAATCATCCATGAGTTTCCATAACATAGCGGCGATGAAGAATCCTTGAACAACTCTGGCCACTATGATCGTATATCGGCCTCACACTCCCAAGTCTCGTCCTGTAGATGGTCGTGCTGCCATAGCACCCGTACCAAAGGAACAGACCAGCCACAAATTACCTTTACACTACGATTAACAATCCTGATAGGATGCTCCTCGAATGATGCATCACGCTTCAGCTCAACCTCCTCGGGTTGAAAAACATGAGACGGGTCTGAGAAATAGCGTCCAAGATGAAAAACATGTAAGAAGTCATGCATATCCTGGTACCTTTGAGGTAACTGCAACCTATAAGAAACCATAACGACTATCTCTAGATCCTCAAACAACCCGACGTATCTCGGTGAATGCTTACCATATCTCCTGATCCTCTTGTGTCCCAACATCGGGGTAACACATAGGAAAACCTAATCTCCAACCATGAACTCCAAAAGTCATCTCTGCTGATCAGTTTAAGATTTATGCCGAGACTATTTAGTATCCATCCTTTTCTGAATCAACTCAACCTATTCTGTGGTCTCCTAAACAAGATGATGTCCCAGCATAGCTTCCTCTCCTGACTCCAGCCAACACAATGGTGTTCGGAACGACCTACCGTACAAATCCTCATAAGGTTACATCTGAATAGTTTCTTGAAAACTATTATTGTATGTAAACTCCACTAGAGGTATATGTCTCTCCCAAGATCCTCCAAAATCAACGATGCATGCTCGTAGCATGTCCTCTAGCACCTGAATCATGTGTTCTGACTGGCCATCTGTCTGAGGATTGTAATCTGTACTCAGAAGTACATGTGTACCCAAATCCCTCTATATCCCTTTACAGAAATGCGATGTGAAGTGGGAAACCCTATCTGAAATGATAGGACTCGGAACCCCATGCATCCGTACAATCTCACGGATGTACAACCATCCAATATCATCAACAATGAAGGACTCCTGAATCGGCAAGAAGTGAGAAACCTTCTTGACCTCCCAATTACAACCCATACTACATCATTCCATCGAGGCGATTTGGTTAATCTTGTTTCGAATTCCACCGCAACATCATTCCACTTCCATTCGGGAATGGGTAGCTGCTGTAAAATCCCTACCGGTCGCTAGTGCTCCGCCTTCACCTGCTGACAGGTGGAACACCTCATTACAAAACCAGCAACATCTATCTTCATACCTGGCCCCCAATACTAGTGGTGTAGATCACGATACCTATTTTTGATGCCTGGATGAACTGTCCAAACTGAGGAATGAAATTCCCGCATCAGCTCCTCGCATATATCTGCTGGCACCCATACGCGTCCCTAGAAACGCAAGATCTCAGCCTCTCCTACTATCCATCTGGGAAGAAATTTCATTCCTAACACGCATTCTCATAGGACTAGGCCTTCAAAATATGATGGCTACCTCATTCGAACTCGGTCAAGAAGTGTAGAGGTAATAGCTACAAAAAAAGAAAAGTCTGACCCTGTCTGTCGTGCACCTCCAAATGAATTTTAGAGAACAGAGCCATAATTTGGCACTCATTGATGGCCTCCTGAACTGCATGTAACTACGTCCTCCTACTCAGTGTGTCTGCCACATCGTTGTCTTTCCCAGGCATGTAAGGAAGCTCAAAATAAAATTAATGTAGGTACTCAACCCACCTCCACTATCTCAAATTCATGTCATTCCATGTGAAGATATACTTGAGGCTCTTGTGGTCAATATATACCACAAAATGATCTCCTAGATAAAAATTTATCCAACAACGCAATGGATGAACAACTACTACCAACTCCAGGTAGTGCGTAGGACAGTTCATCTCATGTGACCACAACTGTTGGGATCCATATGCAACATCATGATCCTCCTACATAATTACTTCTCCAAGACAACTACCATATGCATCACAAAAAACTGTATAACACTTTTCTAGCTCTGGAAAAACTAGGATCGGTGTAGAATTAAATCTCCCCTTCAGCTCCTAAAATGCTTTATAACAGTATTTTGACCAAACATACTTCACCCCCTTCTTATTCAAGCCCATCAATGACACTTATAAGCGTGATATGTCTTGTATAAACAACGTGTACTAACCCGCCAGCCCTAAAAAACTTCGTTCCTCGAAGACATTCTTCGGCTGCTCCCAGGTAACTACTGCTCCCAACTTCTCTAGGTCTACTGATACTATTGTATATGAGATGACATGACCCAGGAAGTGAATATCATATATCAAAAAGTGTCAATTTAAGAGCTTATCATACAACTGATGCTCCCTCAGTGTAATCAAAACTATCTCAAGATGGGTACATGGTATTGTCGAGTTTGAGAGTACACCAAGATATTGTCCACAAAAACAAACATGAAAGAATCTATGTATGGATGGAACAATCTGTTCATCATTTCCATGAAAACTGCAGGCACGTTCGTGAGACCAAAGGGTATAACCAAAGGGAACACAACCAGAAAGAAAGATGGTACTCTTTCTATATTGTCATGCGCCTGTTACAGTATTTTTCTGATGTATTCGCATGGAGATATTCGTAAATTCCTGGAGGTGGTGGTGATGCATCGTCTGAATATCAATGAAGATACAAAGCCAATGGAGTAACCTGATGATCATGGAGAATATTGAGAATGAAGTCCAGAAGCTGAAAGATGTAGGATTCATCCGTGAAGATGGGTATAATATAGATAGTGGATGACTGGTTGGAGAACATACTCCCAGTCACTATGAATAATAGTATCCTCCTTGTTTTTATAGTCTTTAGTAACCTAAATGATGTGTGTCCACCCATCACATAATTTTTTATAAAAAATAATCATGGATACAAGATTATAACATGTACCCTTCATTCCTTACGTGTTTACTACTAAACAGAAATTCCGTTTGGACTCAAGAAATCTGATGCGCCTTACGTGATAGTGCCAGAGGGCCATGACCATGATCTTCAAGGACATGTTGCATAAGACGGTCAAATTTTATTTGGACGACCTTGTAGTCAAGAGCCATGGTATAGAATATCACCTGTAAGACCTCCTTCAAAAGGTTACGAGAGCACAACCTGAATATGAACCCTCAACTCCAAGGCAGAGAACAAAGGACAAAGTATGTTCTAATTGATTTTCTTCTCAGTATGGAGAGGCTAATGTCAAGAAGTAGTGAGCTCCATTATGTGTGCGTCTTATTTATCCTTTGGTATATTCAATTCATTAACCCGAAATAGATTTTACAACTGACCGACACACCTCCGAATGACTCAATCACTTGACACATTCTTATTCACACCGAAGAGCTAGTGTGCAACTAGTTCCCAATGAAGACCCAAGAAATGAATTGAGAGGGAAAAAGAGAGAATCCAGGTCTATCTCTTCCTGACAAGGATTCCAGTCATATAGTAAGTCCTATTCTTTCATAGAAATATAGGTACTCTATATATATAGTTATAGAAGAGTACCAATCGAGACCTTCCACTTAGGGAACGAAAGTGGTTCAATAAGGCTACGAGTTCTAGCATACTTGACTTTAGAAAAGATGTCCTACTTCTATTTCATATTTCACCTTCACTCAATAAATCTCCCAATCATAATCCTACCACCCTTACTACAAACACAGGAAAGTTTCAAGGGCTCTCTTTTACCTAATAGATTCATGCTAGGAAGGAGTGTTTATGCAATCCTATCAGTACATGTAAGGTGATTGAGTCGAATAGCCCCACCAACCCAACTCAGTTGATATTGAATGGTTTCTCAAATTCTCTCATCACGATGCAGATCATTCTGACATATTCGGATCTCAAGTCGATCTTTGAGAACACTCTAGCTCCTCAAAGATGATAAAAAGGATCATCTATATGTGGAAACAGATATCGTTTCTTGACCATCAAATGGTTTATCTTTCGATAATCCACACAATGCCTAAGGGTACCATCTACCTTTTTCGCAAACAGGACAGGTGAACCCTAAGGATAAGTACATGTCCAGATGAATCCCTTTACCTGCAACTCATCCAAATGCTTCTTGAGCTCCTGCGACTCAGGTGTAGCCATCCTATAATAAGGAATGGATAACGGTGCTGCTCCTAGAACAAGATCAATAGAGAAGTCTACCTGTCACTGCAGAGGCAAAGCTGACAATTTCCCTAGAAAGACATCCTTGAAATGATCCACCACTGGAGGAAAGTATATCTGTGAAGTCCCCTGGTCGTCCAGATAGAGACTGAAAATCTAAGTTGTAACTCCACCTAGCCCATGATGCTCTGGTCCAGCTCCACCCACCTAGACATGCTATTCTCACTTATGAAGAAAGGATCTACCCTCCGATGATGTAAAACACACCCAGTGGCGATAACAGACAACGAATACATGAAAGGGAACAATCAAGTCAATTCCTAGAATGAAATCATACCCTGTTATCTCAAGGAAATAGAGGTCCCATAGAATTTGATACCTAGCCACCTCTGGGGGCACTCCTTGCACTGACGTACACTGGTTGTTCTAGTCCCCAATTGCGTGTCTAGTGCCAACATATACTCAGAAGTATAAATAGTAAGTCTAATGTTTTCCATAGTATGCACTGAAATAAATCTATGAGAAGCTCCCATATCGAAAAGTGCAGGGGATAAAACTGAGGCTACTAAAATCGTACCTCAAACTGTAGATGGTACAACATCCTGCTCCTGATGAATCTGCTCTACCGCAAAAGTCTGGCCAGTACCGCGGCCCTGTGTAGCATCCTGAGATCCCTGAGTTGACCCTCCATGAGCCCGCCCACTGTGTCCATGGCCTCTACCCTATCCCGAAAGACCTGAAGAACTCTATCCCCCATTATTCTACAAAACTGGTAATACTGCTCCTATACACGGAGTTGAAACCTATCCACTTTCACAAGCCACTGGCTGGAGAACCCTACAGAAACACTATAGATGACCAATTTTTCCACAATATCGGCACTCCAGTGGGTCTCTTGGGTACCAAGGCTTCTTGTTTCTACTTTTTCCACACTAATAGCACACCACTTGGTTTCTAGAAGGAATATCCCATCTACTATAAGGAATACCTCGCTTCCTCAGGTCGCCTCATGTAGACTCTTGGTGGTGCTTCCAGCTGTCTATATTAAATGAATCTTCCCTAGGAGGTGAACCGCCATGGTCTACAGCTCCAGTCTCCCTCATATTTCTCTCCATGATAAGCACATGTTTAACTATCAGAATAATAGAAGTCAACTGAAAGGCATTCACCTATGATCTGATGTCCGGCCTGAGGCCTTCCTTAAAATTCTTCTCTAAAAACAACGCTCATTCCCCAGAACGAGAGTGAAACGCCGTTAATCTATGAAACAAGATTAATACTCCATAACTATTAGAGTAAAATGCTGCAGGTTCAGGAACTCTCTTGCTCTTTTATCCCTCAGCATTAACAGGTAGAAGTAGTCATAAAATGAACGCTGAAACTCGTTCCATGTCATAACCTGTTCACGTCCAGCCTGTGAAACCATAACCCACCATCTCTTGGTGGATTCTCAAATCATATAAGTCACTAGCTTCAATAATCTCTCCAGAGGTGTCTCTAGATTCTTGAAGATAGATAACATAGCTTCTCGCCATGACTCTGCAGCCTGAGGTCCACCATTCCCCCGTGAACGTGGGAGGATGATGCTACTGAAAAACCCGTGTCAGCTCTTCCATAGATGGGGTAGGACGTGGAGCTCCCTGGAAGGTATACATTAATCTCTTGAAACTTTCTCTAAACTGAGCGCCGACTATAGTGTCGGGAATCATTGCTGGTTCCATTTCTGGAATGATAGGTAGAACTTCAAGTAGTCCCTGATCTGCCGTATCAGGCATACGGTCGCTGCCTGGTTCTGGACGATCAACGTGATGATTTCATGGTCCAATAGCTCTGAAAGGTCAAAATCACACCTCATGTTTAAGATTAACCAAGATAGAAAAACTAAAGGCATCAAAAGGTACACGGAAAATAAGGCATTCAAGTTATGCAAACCAGGACTATGTGGCATGTTCTTTCCCTACACGGTGTCTTCTATTAGGTAACTCACATGGGAGTTTAATCCTACCTAAAATGGTCGTGTAACACCCCAAATACATAGAGTGTGGTCCTAACACACGTTGTGTACTTGAATCCCCTTCCCTACCTGAGTCCTTCTACATGGTTAGACCACACGGATCTCCTAAGACAACGGTACATGGAATGTTCAAGGAAGACACGATGTGTACTATATAAGCTTCACCTGGCCCATATTGTTAGCGACACAGCCTATGTAACTAGGTCACACTACATGGCATGTTCCAGGAGGACACATCATGCAGTAAGAAGTTTTAATAGACCATGCTGGTTAGCTACAAGTCCAGCTACACAGCTAACACAACACGACATGTTTCAGGAGAACATAGAGTGTAAGAGAAAGGATGACATCGACCCGTGTTGTTTTTGACATGGCCGAGTACCTAGATTAAACTACACAGTGTGTAAAATTCAGACATGGCATGCATGTAAAAATATCACCCGACCAATGTTGTTCGTGAAACGATCGGGGTACCTATTTCATTCTACACGGTGTGCTAAATTAGTACACGGCGTGTTCCTACATGACTTTTTAGAACCCCGTGTCCTTGATTGCACGTTCATTCACACATCTATAAACTACATGGCATGTTACCATAAAGTACACGCCATGTATTCTAGGTTTTTTTCGTACAGTAGACTTAGAAACTGCTCTGGTTCCCCGAAAACACAAATAACCAGCATTAAGGTGCCACATTCTAATTCGTGAGGGCCCATACTCCCCACGAATCAAGGCTTGGAGTCATAACAATACACATAACAAGTAAACAGGTCAATGATCCACCAAATTCCGGTCAATGAGGATCCATAACACCTCTAAGACCAAAATTTGGAATCCATGATAAAGAAGCTTTAAAAAATGATACCCTATCAACATAGCAGGTATTCTATCATAGTAGCTATCACAACGACATGAATAGTCTATCACAAAATCTATCACAACATCATGAAACTTCTAATGCAATTTAGATGGCATGAAAAAATGCGTGTCATTTGATTTTCTTACAAGTGACTATATGATGGATGAGATGTCATACCCTTATCTCATCATGTTGCAACAAAATAGAACCAAAATCATATAGACTGTAACAACACAAAACCAGTGCACCACCCAATGGTGAAATCAATTAAAATGTAACAGTTGAAAAACTAAAAAATTGCAATCTTCGAGGTAACCTGGATTTTTCACTGTACACGGGTTCTAGAACTCGCGGACACTACTATTTACAATTTAGCTATTCTGTCTTATCCCTGTCTAATGTCTCTAAAAAGTATTTCAATAGAAAGAAAAGAAAAGAACCTGCCTCTGATACCACTTTGTAGCGACCCAAATCTGGAACAAACAAATTGGTACCCCATACACGGTTCGCCACATAACCTCAAGCACCTTTCCCAAAATGCCAGAGGCTACCGACTAGCAGCGAGGGCCTTGGTGAGTCATTGGGGGAACTATGCCCTCATTTGGTAAGGTATACAAGGGAATGAAATTAATAGTCAATAGCGGAAGCAGTAAATAGTATACAACAAATGAAACTAAACAGCGGAAGCAATGAATATATAGTAATGATGATAATGATGTAGCATGTAAAAGTATCTATGGAAAGCAGAAAAAACTACAATGTGCAGAGATACAACGGAGAATCATACTACTACAAATAAACAGCAACTCCAGAAGTATTGCAAGCCTAAGATCGATCCTATGCTCTCCAGCACCAACCAACAATCATGTACCTGAATTATAAGGGCCAAAATCTCTATCCACACCTGCAACCATATAATCTATTAAGGCCGAAAATCATTACCCAAAAAGGGTGTCAGACTAATCCCAGTAGGAAACCACCACATGTTCTATGCCCTACTATCATTAATCAATATAGAAAAAGTAATTAAAATAAATGCAGTAGAGAAACAAGAGCATGCTAGAGTAAACAATCCTACCAATCTCCATATACATTTATTTATTCATTTAATTCAATCATTTAATTATCAACCAAGGAATATAGAAAAGAGCTCTATATTCCCAAGGCATAGCAAGTAAGACAACAGGTATCTCAGCAGACTACCTAAACACAAGCAGTAAAAAACCCAAGCTTGTTATTTGGCTTGGTGGACTCGTCAAAACCAAACAAAAAATATTCACACTAACTCTCTAGGTGGATCACACTAGCAGAACACTCTAGTAATGTAATCATACAAAGGAATAGACACTCTAGGAAGCTCTCACCATCAATTCCCCTGTAGTCTTGTAACGATAGCTATAAACACTCTGAGGAATCACAAATGTCAAATTCCCCCTGTAGTCTCAATACGTAACTAAAGACACCCTGAGGAAGCTCAAAGTCCAATTCTCACAGGTCCTTTGAATGAAACTATTTTTTAACTGACTCTCTAGGGAAGCCCTTAATTTTCAAATCCCTCTTTAGTCTACCTCACCATGTTCACAATAAACTGAGTAGTCCAGTCGTGCGTAATATACTATCAGCAGCCCTAAGTAAGTTCCAAAAACTACTTTGAAAATATATACAAAGTATCAAAAGTATGTAAACAGTAGGAAATACATGCAATCAATTATATCAAGGTAGACAAACAATTAAACAATGTTTGCCTCACATGAAACCTAAGTCAAACGACGATAACAGCTAAAATCAGGGAAATACCCATGGGGTGATCCTCAAACATGATAACAATAAAACATTATTCATCTAATAGCCACAAGAATACAAGCTGTTTGAGGTAGATAATAATGCAGGATCAAAACCCTAACCCGAGATACCCAATACATGGGTATCCGACACCTTTGAACACAAAATAAAAGACATTCAGCATAAGGCAACAAACCACCTACCTCGATTATAGGAGATCGATATACATGATACTCAGCCCGTGAATCAGCCTAGAATGGAGTTGATCTAAAAAAACATATACAAAATTCAACCTCAGATTACTCTAATAAGAGAAAGAATCAGGAAACCTGTTCAAGGGAGAACCATGAACTCACGACTATGATTCTATTTCAACTAACATCATTCGATTCAGATAACTGGTGAAATATTGGTGGCTCAGAGAAGATCTTTGGTCATACCCTCTCTCTCATTCGATGAAGCTGGAGAAGAAGTCATTTTCGGGGTTAAGAAGAAACCCAGGGTCGTTTAACGAAAAAATGAATGTAAAGGGCATGTACATTTGGAGTATAAAGCGTGTACTATGTTTTCCGTACTCCGCATTTAACGACCTCTACCTCACCATTACATGGCCGTGTGTGTGGCCATGACACGACCAGCACACAGACTTGAGCGGCATCAATGTACACGACATGTACTTATAAAGTACATGGTGTGTACTTTAAAAATTTCCACATTCTCCTCTTTTACACAAAAATGACCAGAAAAAGAAAAAACATACCTGAAAAGAGGGTCCCGGTTCTAAAAATCTTATATTATGATAAATAAATATTATTTTAAAAAATAACTATTATTTAGGAAGTAATTTTTTTTTCTCATCCCATTTTTACTTCTATGAGGTATATGCCTACTTCACCACTTATTCTTTCTTTTATGGTGTATATACTACTGTTTATATATCATATATTATGCATTATTATTCTCATTATATTTATAAATATTTTATGTTAATTTTTAATAAGGAATAATATTTAATTTATTCAAAGTTGTATGAGACATTTTGATATGTTTTAATATTATTTTCCTCAATAAATTTTCGATGCACATATTTGAAATTATAATATCTATGTAATATATACTTTGTTTAATCATCTAATAAATACCTATATTTCAATAAGTCATATTTTTCATGAATTTAATCTCTGTATGAAGAATGATTTGGACTTTTAGTGATGGTTGGGGCCTATTATGGACCCTAAATGCATATATGTGTCTCTTAAGACAAATTTTTTTTTTCAAAAAAACACTTTGTGTTTATTTCCAAACTTAATTAAATGGCTATGTTCCCATTTATCTAAACCATATTGACAGTATAATGGTTCATGTTCTAGATACATGAGGTCTAGTAATTAATAAATTTCTTAATTTTTTATTCAGTTATAATTATCCAAAGAATTTTTACTATGACAATATCTATGGATGAATTTACTTTATTATTTTACAGATGACCTATGTTTTTTAGTTATTAACTTTTCGATATTTATTTTTCCAATTTATTATGAATTACTTTTTATTGATTCATGTCTCTGATATATGTCATCCTTACTGAGAATTTGAGCTCACCCTTTTATTTTTCCTCCTTCCCCATTATATGAATAAGAGTTAATTAAATGAGTTTTCAAAGATTCGCTTTATTATTATTTTTTTATGCATAACATTTCATTTTCATTTCCCTTTATAAAATGAGTTCCATGTTTGTATATAGTTCTTCAGTACTAAAAATCTAATCAATCCTTGTTGATATGATCTCTTGTATCTATGCCATCAAAATTAAATGACCATAAAATCTATGTTATAGGGTTTGTGGTTGATATATAATATATAAGGATTAATATAAAATAAGGCATGAATTTACATAATAATGAATCATTTGTTAATAGACATGATACATGGGATATAATCATTGTCATATGACATAAATATTTTGAAAAATAATGTAAGGATCTATAACACATACACAATAATATGAATTCATTTAAATGTGTTTTAAGAATAAATTTATTGTACCCCATTATATAGGGACTCAATAATTACATCATGTGACACATTCTGAGTCTAGAATAATAATTAGTGACATATTAATGACTCAATTATCATAACTTGTCTTCTATTATTTCCAATAGTATCATAAATCAGGACCAATTCTAAACTCAATTATGACATCTTCTATCCCATTTATCTCATGAGATATAAATCCTTAATCAATTTATTAGGGGGATATATTGGAACTGAATTATTATCCAATCATTTATGAAACATTTGAAATAAATAATTCATCATTTAATAATTAACCCATGTAATTGAAAATGTGTTTCACAACATATATATACGGTCTGAATAAAATCAACCCTATGAAAGTAAACGATTAAAATTAAAAAATCAATCCCCACAAATGGTTTTTTCATGAGAATATTAAGATGGTGGTTCATGAAAAACAACATCAAGTTAAATATATTTATAAAAATGTAAAGAGGTAATATAATCATTGTTGTAAAATTGATTTTATGGTAAAATTTTAATATCGAAATGAATGATGATGACATTAATTACTTTGAAAAGTATTTTTGAAAAAATTAATATTTATGAAATTTAAAATATGTCCTTTTCAAAATCAATATATTGACCAAAATATCCCTAATAAACCATTAAAAATATACAAGAAGTCTTAAAAAGATGATGTGTTTTTTGGGAAAATTAAACATTTTAAAAATAATATCAAAACATTGTCTCTTGAAAATATATAAATATTTCAAAATTTTGAAGTGAAGACATTCTAAAAATTATTACTTTTAAAAAATGTATTTTAAATGAAGGATCCCAATAAAGAAATAAAATTTATAAACTATTGAAGTGAAAATGGTTAAGAAAATTTATTTTTAAAAATAATCTTCACTAAGATATATTGGAAAATACATAAAGGTTATGAAAAATAAACATAGTTTATAGGATAAACAAATTTATTTTAGAAGGATGGAATATTTTATTTAGAAATTCATTTATTGAAAAAACCCATTTTAAAATTAGAAAAAACCATAATTTTAAAAATTGGGGATGGGAATAATTAATTTTAAATAAAATAAAAAAAGCTAAACTTCCAATAATAATGGAGAACATTGGACCAAATTTAAAATATGGAAAAGGGAAATCTATCATTCATGGGTATGAAAAAAACTATCAGCCATAATTTTCTTTTTTTTAGGATTAAATTCATCAATATAAAATAATTAAATTAAATATATATTCTCCATTTAGGGGAAGATAATGTTCTATGAAATAAAATCATAGAATAGATGTAAATAATCTTTCAAGAAAGAAGTTCAAGGTGAAGAATCATAACTCAACAAAGGTAATTGTGTTAACAATGACCCATACCACATTGGGAACATTTTAATAAGTAGAAACTAAAATAAATAAATATATATGTATCTCTAAAACCCATAAATTTCATGAATGTAGAAAAAATGTATTAGGTTTAAATCACACAATATTAAATATATATCTTTTCACAATAAGAAATATACCTCGATAAATATAACTTGACATAAAGATCTATATTATCTTAATTAAGAAGTTCCTCAAATGTTTATAAATTTCCTAAAATAAAACAATTGAAATATTAATAACCTATTTAATAACCTTATTAATATAACCAAAGGTTTATAAACATAATTTATAATTATTTTTGATATTTAAATTTGTTTGTTATTGCCAATTTTTTGTATCGGGTGTGAGTAATCTAGATCATTTTATATTTGTTTTGTAAAATAGTGAAGTTCTTTATTATTATAGTAAAAATTAATTGTTAATATATCATAAAAGGAAATTAAATTTCTTCTTTATAATTTTTATATTGTTATAATATTATTTTTTTGTTATGATCATTAATAATTAAATCGGTGACAAGAATCTTTTAGTTATTTTCTAACTGATAAATGTTGGTATATTAATTATTGAGTTTAATATTAATATTAATATCATAGGGAAAAATGAAATCATTATTAGATTATTTATTTCAATTTTAATTTATCACTATCATCTATGATAATTTTCTAAATAATTTTCATTTTTGTGGGTAGAATGACCCAAACATGGGAATACCATCGTTTAACGATGAGTATAATAATAAATGTGTTTTATTTTAGAATAATATAATTATTATATAATAATAATTAAATTTCATTATTTTTTTATTTTAATAAAACATATATTATGATATTTTAGAAAATAAGAAATAAATGATATGAAAAATGGGACTTGTTACTTCAATTAGGTAGCAGTATAAAAAAACAATAATGACATGTTAGGTTTTTATATTAGAAATAAGGAATAATGGTCAATAGAAATTAAATAGTTATAAAAACATTTAATAAAATATAAAAAATTTAATTTTAAAGGATTATTATCAATTAATGGGAATTGTAATTTCGTAAAAGAAAAAATGACTGGGAAAAATTAGTGCTAATGTTGACAACTTTGAGTTTTTCCCTAGAGGAATAATTTTTAATGGATGGATTATGCAATATTCTTTTTACCAGATGCTAATGGATGTGAAATTTTACTATAGGGTATGTATGTAAGTAAATGTTTTCATAGGAAACCCAAATTTTGGGAATCTTCATGAATGGCCCATTATATGAACATTTTATAAGTGGTGATAATTAAATTTTTATAAATATTTCATCATATTTTTAAGGGTGAATGTGTGTCAGTTTTCATGAAGAATGCGAGATAGCGAAAATTTGAATTTAAAATTTTCATGGCTAATCCAAAACTTAGAAACTCAATTTGACACATGATTTTAAAATGTGAGTCATTTTTCCCTATGGTCAACCCACTTTACCTGTTTGGATTTTACCATGGTTTCTCGTTTTAACCACAGAAATCTATTTTAAACAGATCCAAAATTAAAATCCCTTATTAATTAATTTCAACCTACCAATTCCAAATATGAAACATATTTTATCTAGTAAAATTATAATTTATATGTAAGATTTATGATAACATTAATGCATGTAACATGGGAGAAATCATTTTTTTAAATGATATTTTTATGTTTTACTTTCATCTATATGATATAATTAATTTTTCTTGTTCATTAGTTTATTATATAAAATAAATTTTATGTTTCTTTAAAATAAATCAAAAAAATAATTTCACAAAAATAATATTTAGTTAAATAAAAATATTATAATAATTTGTTTTATTGGATAATTATTACTTATGCTTATAAATTTTTAAACATTGTATTTATAAATTATGAATGTAATTTTAGAAATTTATTGTTTTAGTCTATAATAATATCATTGAAAAGTTAAAAGAATTTATAAACTTATAGGTCTTTCTTATATTTTAAATCCATAATTATTTTCCATTTTTGTGAAATATATTATTAATTAATTTTTATGACTGGCTAGTTCGATCTAATATTGGATGGTGATTATTGAGATTTGAGCAAATTTTTGTAACTAATTGTTGATTTATTGTAATTTTTTTTCAAATAGACAATAGAAACCCTTTTTTATGATTTTCTCATCCTGGTGTACTTCGGTGTAAATCAAGATATGTAAGATAATTTTTCATGCTGTTTTGGAGTACATGGTGAGGGAAATACTCTTGTAATGTGAGAAACACATCTTCTTGGTAAAGGTTTTTGGATAAAATAACCATGAGAAGCGTGAAAATTTCCATGTTATATTGGAAGGCATGCTGACAGTTGGGATGAATTTGAAATTTAAGAAACAATATGATTTCATCTTTGATGTTGACTAAATCAAAATGAAAATAATTTTGGATTAAATGTGGTATTTCAAATAAATTAATTAATAATTCATAACACATATTAATCAAATATCCCCCTTTGTCATATTCATTCCTTCAATCTGGATGACATTTATGAACAGCTTGGATTAACCTGGAAACCCACCTTGTGTTAAGTTTTATCCCTGAATAATATTCATTCATTATAACCCTTTATTATCTCCACTATATTATATAAAATTAGTTAGTATGAAGTTTCTAATAATTAATTCTAGTGTTTAGGAGCCTCAAATCTATGCTCGTTTCATAGTCCAAGAGCGATGAATGTTATAATTTATTTAACTAGACATTAATATTACTATTGATAGTAAATAAAATTTTATGAATTTGTTAGACCCTTAGTTTTATTCTTCATTGAGCATAATTCTAGAGGACATGTAATATTTTATTAGAATTGGTACAATAAACCCTTATTGTCTCTGCTTATTTTGGATGTGTGTGTAAATGTGGTTCTGGTGATGGATCTATTTAACAACAATGATACATATATATCAAAAACCATGAGGTAGTATATCTCGTACAATATAATCTCTTATATAGTATATTTCAAAAAAAAAATTTGGAAACTCATGCTTTCTATGTGTCTTCACATGGGTGAGTGACTGGCCCTTGAGATCCATGATTGTTATGTGATTATATTATATGTTTAGAGCCTATTGGGAACTTCTCTTGATATAACTTATTCATCATTTAAATGATACATATTTCATGTGGTATTTAATATCGTGATAAACACTACTTTAGGAATCATGATATATAGGATTTTCATTATTTGTTAGATGACCACTTGGAGGGGGTACAAGATGTTATGTAAAAGGATATATAATATGGATCATTTGAAAGTATTAGTTAGATCACAAACATGTTTACATATGTGGGAGTATATCATGCATATGAGTTGTGAATCCTTTATATACCTGACCGTATAGGGGGAAAATGTGTAGCAGTTCTGCACATATCTGTATAATTAAAATATGTTAGATGATTCATACCATCTTCTACATGTTAAGACCACGGTGGGGGTCAAGAGTATAATATTAATAGAAAAACCCAAAACCAGGTTGGGTCATTTAGTGTTTCCTTAATAGAGGAACATGGTAACATGACTAGTAGGCATAGGGTGTCAATCAATTCTAAGGGTAATCCCATGTATTGTGATTCTTAGTGATAGAAATTGATATCCTTTTAGGAATCATATTAATTATTGTGGGGATAGGGTTTGAGGTAGATTTATTAGCTCACGATGACCTAGTACATGTGTGGTTGTATTTTTTTTTTATTAATTTATTTTTAATGATATATACTATCAAATTTTCGTGTGAATGTACAATAAGGACATGTTGGTGGTTTCCAATTAGTATATACCAACACCTAACATGGGTATCTTTATGAATCTATAAGCATCAATGTTAGGGGCCTAGGTTAGGGAAATGGACTAGTGATATGGAGTGAGGAACTTGAGCAAGGTGTTTGGATTCAGTGTTAAGACGAACTATGAAGGGATTCTGTACTGTTTTATTTATCTTACTATTTTTATCTCAATCTTTTTTGGCCTACCACTTGGGATGTCCTTTTTTATTTATTTATCATTAGGGTACATGTTATTTCATTTTTATAGGATTTAATTACCATTCCTTTATGTTTATATGTGATATTATTTATTCTTATATTTTTTTATTCTAAGGTTATAGTCTCCTCAATTATATAACTTGAAGCCTCATATATAGTGGTAAACCTCTTACTTATAGGGAGGGGAATATGATATTATGTGTCACTGAATTTTGTACTCAGTGATTCAAGATAAAGTGTTAAAAAATGATATCAGAGGATATCTATTTTTTTACTTCCAATATTTTAGGCTATTATAGAAATAATATTAGGTTGTGTGTCAAATAGAAAGGGTATAAATATGAGTATTTGACAACACTTATATAGTGTCCCTATATTTCACCATTGATGGTATCACTATTATCAATTTCTATATTACAGTTAGATACTTTATGTAAGATTTAATGTGCTGAAACTATTTATGGGGTCTGGGTGTGTTCATGCATCAATAATTTGAACATATAATTTCAAGCAATATATATATATGTATTTGTATATTGTGTATTAAATTATAGTTCTCCAAATTAATGGCTATTTTTTCTATTTAATAACGGTAGACCAACATTTTATGTTGTGTGATTTTTATGTGCTAAGTTCTATTGTGATATATCTCTTTTTGATTTATTTTTTTGAACATTATAATATTATTATATTTTTTATATATATTTTATTATTAATATTATGAAGGTATGGAGAACATGTATTTAGTAATCGGTAGTGTCATGAACCAAGACACTTGGTCCTTACTAGATTGTGGAGAGCTAATCCATAAACATCCTAAGCCCACATTAATAGGTCATGGGATTGAGAAAATCATTGAATTGAATTACTAAAATGGGAGGCCTTTGCCTAATGCACTAGTATTCACACAACTGATCATATTGATCAGTAATAAAAATATGGCCTCTATCAGTAATAGAAAAGGGAATTAACAGTGCTAGAAAAGCACTATTAATTGAGTAATAGATAGGGGGTCCCTTTTATCAATGCTGTGAAAAGTACAGAAAAAACGCCCCTTTTATCAGCGCGAAAACAATCTGTCACAAAATGTGACTTTTATTAGTGAAAATAAAGCATGGATAAAAAGTTCCTTTATCAGAGCTTTTTTAGTGATGAAAAAATTCAAATAGAATTTACAAGAAGTTTAAAAGAAAATATAATGCTCAGGGATATTTTAACATCTTTTCCCCACCATTTACCTGTTCTTGGTGGACCCCCTACAATAACCCTGAACGATGCACTTACCGCACATACCCCACTTACCCACGTGACCCTACTTCCTCCCGAACATGAACCCAAGACCTCCCCCCTTATGCCCTTGCATGTTTACCACTGATCTATATTGTTTTTTCTCCATTTAATGATATATCTATTTAGTTATATATATAGTTATATTTATTCGTATATTAATATAGATTCATATTAATATAAATAAATTTAGCTATATTAATACATATATATTTATTCAGATATTAATATATATTTGTATATATAGTTATATTTATTCCTATATTAATATAGATTAAAATTAATATAAATATATTTAGTTATTTATATAGATATATATTTATTCATATATTAATATATATATCTATATATTCATTCATATATTAATATATAATTATATTTATTTATATATATAGTAGTCTTTACCAGTATATTAATTTAAGTTCATATTAATATAAATATATTTAGTTATATAAATACATATATATTTATTAATATATTAGTATATATATATTTATTAGTATATTTTTATATTTTTATTTTTATTTATATATATATATATAGTTATGATTTTTTATCGCTGTATTTATCTATATGTCAATATATATTTATAAGATTAGTTAAAAATAAATTTTTAATATCTGTTTTTATGTCTATTTATAAACAAATAAATACGTCAATACATATATATATATACAAAACACACACACACAAAAACACACACAATCGCAGACACACACACACACACACACACACACACATATATATATGAATAAATACACATATATGTGTATCTAAAAATCCAATGAATGTTCAAACGACCATAACATATAATCCCGAAGTCCATTTCAACTCTATATCTAGTAAAATTGAAGACAATTAAACAATATTCAATATCATATTTCGTACAAGCCTAGAGGACATCCTCATGAAAAATTATACCTTTTTGATGGTTAAAAAATCAAGGTATCTAAAAAAACTCGGTCTTAGAGTCATTCTAGGAAATTCTAAGCCTCTATATATTTGACTGAAGGTTTTCTCCAATCACTGACAAGTAGATATCGTCCCAAGCTTTGAGTTGATATGTTGTAGAGAACAAATGGACACCCGGATCAAAAGTTATGGCCGTTTGAAATTTCAGTAACATTTCTTTCTTATTTTTGATCTTTTAATAATTTTTTTTGATTTTTTTGCCGCTTAAAATTTCAATAAAATGATTATAAATCGATGATAATTAGAAATTTTTGGATTAATACCATTTTTTAAAATATTTTAAATCTATTTTCACTAAATTTCTTATAAATTAAATGTAATATTCTATTTTTATAAATCTAAAACAAATTTAAAAAAATATATTATATTTATATCAATATAAATATACTTCTATAACAATATATTATTTTTCATGATTTTTTTTAAATATAAAATTTAGCAGTTATAGAAAATAGCACTGATAAATCCCTTTATTAGCTCTACTAAAATAATTGTTGATAAAGGGGTCCCCTTTAACAACGCTAAAAAAGCTCTGATAAATTGTCCTTTTTCACAAAACCTTTTTTATAATAGTTAAAAGTTTCCATTATCAAATATTTTTTAGAGATGATAATGGTCCCCTTTATCAGTGTTTTTCTAGCGCTGATAAAGGGTGGCACTGTGGAAACTCGATTTTGTGGTAGTGGAGGAAGAATTGGAGAGGAATAATAATAAATGAAATTAACTTATAGGGAAAAACCCATGATTGAAACATCATATAGGTTTTAAAAATTGGATAACTGCTTAATCTAAATTGTAAAAGGTAATAATAAACACCCGTATCAGATGATTTCATAATCGGATAATAATATGAGATGATAAATACTAAGAGCTCTCATCCCCAGATCTCCAAGCTCGACCACCGATGATGTCAAATTAACACGGGTATCCTTATTATTCACTGAAATATATTCTAACCTAAATATAATCAATATATACAATGACTCATGTGAGAATGACCACAAACGGTTGAGGGTAAAAACCTAGTAGGATTTATTAAAAGATGAAAGAGGAGAAATCAGATATGTGATATAGGTTAAAAATCAACCCATAACAAGGGGGAATTGAAAACCATATATATATATATGATCATATTATAAACCAATATTATGGAGAAATGGGATCTATATCTCATTGCCCAGACAAGGGTGATGAGTCTACCATCAGTTGAAAAATTCCATCAACAAATTCAAACATCTCAAGTCTCTATCTGAAGAAGGAACCATGTTTTTCCACACCTTTCATTTGTGTTACACAATGAAGGGGAAAAATATCTAGGTAGAAGACTATTTCCCATGTAAAATTGATTGGTGAAACGTAATAGTTCGATAGAGGACCCATTCCCTAATGTTGCACAAGGATTCCACTTAGTTAGTAAAGGACTCGTGAACATACACTAAAGGTGGGATCCACTTAGTAGCTAGAGGAACCATGACTTTACTCTCTAAGAGAGTATAACCTAGTAGGGAGAGGATCCATTCCCTGAATTCATAGTATGGTTCCACTTCATTGATATTGAATCCATTATAAAACACTGTAGGCGGGTTTCAATCAATATGTAGAAGTGGAATACCCTAACTCCATAAGAGGTAACCACTTAGTATATAGATTGATGTCTCATACACTGTTACTATAAGTGGGTACCACTCTAATGGTATAGGTCCCATGAAATAAATTCAATGGTGAGTTCCAATAAATAGATAGATAAATTATCAATTCAATGAAGAGGGTGTCAATACAATGGAAGATATATGACTTATGACCTATCCCAGACGAAGGGATCCACTCCAACCACTCTGATGATCCTTCCTGACCATTGCAATAATAAATTGTAGTCTAAGGAATCAACATTCCCAAAACATATATAACCATATATAGAATTCTACTATAGAGGCTATGATAAAACTATTCCTGAAAAAGCACTCAGGATATGCTACTCATTGGGGAAAATATGAGTCCAAATGATAGAGATATGAGAGGTAGAAGTTCCCTCAAAAGAAAAATACATGATTTGTAGAGGACCCATATGTCATGTGGACTCACATTACAAACTATCTGTTCCCATTGTAGAACATGAATCACAAGTCATGTAGTACCACATGATTTGTATGTTTACAATACGGTGACACTTAGCCACTTGGGGATGAGCCATGTTCTCTTGGACATGTCCATATACACTACACAGTTGCAAGTGCAAGACACAGGTTTGGATGTGTCTATGTTAGTGTACGCATAGAGTAGACATTAGGAAACCATTACTAGTTTACATGGATTGTGGGTACCCCAAATGACAAATTATTCTCATGTCATCTGGAAACCCTAGCTTCAACAATTGGGTTTCAATATGATATTTCTTCATTTGAGTACACATAGTGTTGTTGGTATTTTAAAAAACATAGATATTCTCCATGGGATTCATGGATTTCACTTCCACATAGAACCATGCACGATCTTTTACTAAAATCAGTGGATAAAATCCTCCACTCATAGATTTTATCCCTCTAGTGGCCAGAAATCAGTATTCATTGATCCGCAGTGGTATGTCAGATGCTCGACACACCTCACATTATTGATGATCTATCCATGATATTAAATCCACGGTAATTATCATCTATATATTGAAATAAATCCCAATATATTTTTAAAACATTAATCCATTCATCAAACATGTATCCATCCTGAATATAGATGTCCAATAATTCTCGATAAGACCCAGCAATGTTGAACAATGGTCCTGTAGGAAAACAGCGAAGAACTCAACGATTTAATGGGGAAAAGAATTAGAAAAAAAAGTATAACCAACTGTTTGAAAATAATTCATTACCAATGATATAGGGTTTAGAAAATTTAGTTTTAAATAATGGGAAAAGGGATATAAACTTAACAAACAAAATGATTTCACATGGGGCTCATGTAAATGATCTAATTAAATGCATATCAATAAGTAGATTAATAATCTACGATTATATAATTTAATCGATAGGGAAAAATGATGATTCTAACCTTGATATTTTATCATTAGTTCATGAAAACATACTAACCATTGTTGGGGGAAGACCTATTTTATTTGTTTCACCATGATATAAAAGCTCATCATCGTCCGTTAACAATTTTCCAAAGATGGGTGGTAGAACAAGCTCTCAACAATCCTTTGGTTTTTGTGGTAACCATGATAATTTTCCATAAAAAGACACTTTTCAAGGGAATTGGGTACTTAAAAATTTAATTAATTATTTATATATATTTGTCACATAAATCCATTAATATAATCACCAATGGTCGCCTTATCTGAACATCCTAGGACAACCAATTTTAGGTCATGGTTACGGTAAATCCCACACTATAGAGTCAACAACGATGTCCTTTTTCAATTTTTGAGACTTAGTTAATTATATTACACAATATTTATTAAAAAAATCTATTGAAACATTATAAAACATTTTTAATATTTTTATAAAATTAATTTTGGTCACATCAAGCCTTGGAATGATGCTCTATCTCAATGCCTAAATCAGAAAACATTCAATGATCTATTTAAATATTTTACCAGGGAAATATAGTTTATAAATTATTCCATACTAAATTATTTCCATATAATAAAAGAAAAAATTAATATAAAGTTGGAGATACTAATCCTGTAAATAGCACTTTGTCTCCCATGAGCTCCTCTTTAGGGACACATAGTTCCACATCAGTTTAAAAAAGTGAATGACCCATCCATATAGTATCATGTCATACTGATTCATGATTGCAATTGGGTGCACTAAAAAGGTGGAACCATCCCTAATGTCTAAATCTCCCTGCTCAGAAACATGCATGGGATCAAAAATATATCTGCTTAGATGTGACACATGAAAGGTGTGACAAACCTTCTCAGTATAATACTAAGATTTGTTGAATTTTTTTTTGAATTAATTTATTCTTTTTGACATTTTTCATTTCAGGCTACGCTGAAAATAATCTTTAATAATAAATTACTAATATTGGATTGAATTATTTGTAAATAAGTAACCACACACATAATTAAGCATAAGTTTTAACTTGATATATATGGTACATCAATATTAACAGGCATTACATACATGACTGACATTCCATAAGGTTTTCCATAACACACAAGACCACGTTTTACCAAAAAATAATATATTATTAAAAATATTATTATTTTATAGAATAATAAATTAACTATATGTTTATATAGTGGGGTGAATATGATTAAATATCTTCTATAAATAAATGATTGACTTCATTGTATAAGAATTAATTAAAAATGAATACAAGAACAAATTTTATATAAAAGGAATGTTTTTATAAAAACTAATTTTATACACGCCAAGGAATTTTATCCTAATAAATTAAATTTATTACTTTTATTGAATTATATTAAGTAAATATATATTTTATATATTCATTAAAATATTTTTTATATTAATTTAATATATTTTATAGTCCCAAGTTACTAACAAATCTAATACTAAACATTAAAATGTATATTTATATAAAATCAATATTAACACCTTTCATTGGAGAAAATATTTTAAATAATAATTTGGGAACCTTAAAAAATATTATTTTTATAAATAAACGTTATTTTTGAAACAAAAATCTGAAAATTAGGTTAAGATGAGTATTTGGTATTTTTTGTGATGTTTCATATTTCAATGAATAGTGAAAAATACTGAATTGATATTCAAAACTGTTTTTTTCATCTAATTTATATATAATGATAAATTATATATATAATTTGCTTTAATGTCAAAATATATAAATTATACATTAATTAATCCAATTTAGGAAATTGGGATCAATATCAATTTGAAATGAGATATAAAAACATAATTTTTTTTAAAATATTTATATTAAAAACCCACATTGTTATCCAACATTCAAGATTAATATAAAATTAATTTCTTCCATATATATTATTAGAATTTAGGAAAATTAATTTCATAAATAGAATAATAATAATTCATAACTTTTAATATGTTCAACATAATTTTTGAAAAAAAAATCAGTGACTGTAATTAAAATTGAATACAATAATAAAGAGGAAAACTAACTTACCAAAGCACTCACCCTTAACCTCAATAAATAAAATGACCTATAGTCTTTTCCAAAATCCATTGGATGTTCATATTTAGACCATATACTTTATTATTTAGAAATTTTAAAATTATTAGGTCCATTTTACATTGGAAAACATGGGTTGAAATCCCCTTTCCCAAATTTTTAAGAATGTCACTCCTCCAATATAAAAAGGCACTCACCTATCCCATATATTCACACCTCTCCAAGACTTTCTCTCACCCAAACACAAATAAAATATTATCTAAAAATACTTACATTCATCCAAGAATACTTCATATTATAATAAATCAAACAACAGAATAAATTCATTTAAAACCTTTTGGAGTTACCCAAAGAAAAGGTAACATCCTTCCTCACGATCCTTTTTCCAATTTTCATTTTCCACCCTCATCTATTCTAATTAAATGTCTTTATAAATACCTAATTATTTATAATATAATGATTTATAATTATTATATGGGTTATAAATAATCTTATACTCTTCCATATAATGTGTATCAAACCTAACGTTCTTATGTACGGTGAACTACCCCCTCACAAAACGATGTTGTTCATTTTCCATTTTACGACCACTCATGGATGGTCATTATGATGGAAACTCAGTTTTTATATTATATTTATGATATTAATACAATTTATGAATTATTATATTACACATAACTTCATGAAAAACATTTATAGTAAATATGCTAATTTTGTTTGGGGAAGTGTGGACAACTGCCTTCTCAAAGCTATGTGATTCACTCTCACTCAAGAACGATTGTAATAATGATGTGTTTAATGAAATTTTTTGATATATTTGACATAATAATTATAAATTTATGTTAATATATATATATATAATTTCACTTACTTTATTTATTTGAATATGAAAATAATTCATCAAAAATATTCATGCATAGGAATAGGTTACCATCTTAATGAATAGTGTGTTGTATTTTACATTTTGATATTTTACAGATTATTATAAATTTATATATACATAAATATTATATGATATATATTTTATGTGATACATTATTTAAATAATTAAATCATGTTCTATGTTAGGGTATAAATAATAAAAAGTAAAAACATATATTAAAAACAATGCAGAGATTACCGAGAACTTAACATTAACATAGAATTATTAAAAAAAAGTAATATACTATAGTAATAAAATAATATATGGTATTATATATAATTATATGGTTCAATGATATATTTATAGTAAAATTATATTTATTATACAATATTCTTCAACGTGTATGAAGAATTTCAATACTACATGTAAGGGTTTTCTCACCAACATTTATTTTCCATGAGAAAGAATCCATGTTAAACACATTTTTTTTATATGTAGTGTATATAATTATCATGAATGCATTTTAATATCAATACAATTAAATTTATAGGTATTTAAATTTTCATTATATGATCTTTCTTTCAATGTGTTTATGGTTCAAATGTTAATAACTTGGAAAATAAATTTTCTCACAATTTTATTTAATTGAGATACCATGTTTTCCCCTAAAATTTTCTATGGGGTGTATATACATCTCATTTAAATGGTATATACTGAATATAATTATTTTAATTATATTTAAAATTTCATGTAATATTATTATTTCTTGGTAATTGCGATTCAATTTCACCAAAGTGGAAACAATTTATTTATATAATCTCATTATTATTATGATTGTTTATGATTATGTTTCTATTGATGAAATATTATGATCCATTTATCATGAAAAAAATTAATTTTATTATACACATTATATACATGATATATTCTTGTATTAGTACCTTTTTCCATTCATTATTAATTATTATAATTTAGAATATGTTTTTATGAAATTCCAACTTTGTTTCTCAAATTGGTCAAATGTATGTGTAATTTAAAAACAATGTTTTCAAAAATTATTTTTAAAATATATTATTGTTATAGTATGATTTTTAAAAGTTATTTTTACCCATGTTATAAATTTTTAAAAATTGTTTTTAATAGAATCTAATTTTAATTTTATAGTCATTTAGTTTTCTAAGCATTTATGGTGCAAAAGGAATGTTTGGTATGTACGAAATGACCATCCGTCCTGAAAATCATTTCCATAAAGCATACTTCATATGTTTAAAATGTTATTTTTAAGTAATTTTTTATAATATTCCTGAATTTTTAATTAAATATTGGTTTCAAAGGAAATGGTTTTAAAAAAAATTATGTTAAATGTTTTTTAAATGATTTTACAAGATTCTATTGTATTTTTTGAAAAGGATATTTTCAATGAAAAGTATTTCCATTATATCGAGAAAATTTTTTATGTTTTAAATAATTTATAATGAAAAATATTTGAAATTCTTTGAAGATACTTTTATATATTTACAAGGAAAATGTGTTCCAAATTTATTTTAATCCTTTTTATATGTTTCCAATGAAAATGTTTTTCAAAATTTTTTCTAGTATGTTTATGTATTTTCAATGTTATATTTAAGAATTTTTTTTCAATTTTATTTTAAATGTGTAAAATATATTTCCCTCGTGGAATGATTTATATTAAATTTTATATCATTATTTAAAATAAAAAATTTCTTATTGGTTTTATGAAAATGATTTTAAAATAAATTTAATTTTCCATAAGAAATGTTTCATGTGGTCTTTGAAAATAATTCAATATATAAAATTAAATAGATTGATATTTTTTATTCATTATAGGGGATATAATCCAACAACACTAGGCATATTATTTCTTGTATGGTTTGTGTTTCGATGGAATGATGTTTATGACACCTGTTTATCTTCTATGTGTTATATGATCTTGAAACCCCTATTATTTTCATACCGTAAGCTTTGATGAAATGAAAAAGACATCTAACTATTTTCCATGTGTAATGATATGATGAAATTTATATTATACTAATTTCATTATGTGGTTTATGTTATAATTTTATGCAACCTATTTCATTTTATGTGTCATTATATGATGCATGTTTTATTATCTTATAACCTTTTTTGTATGATTTTATTATTTTGATCCGGGGACATATATATCCCTCAAAATCATTTGGAAATGATTAATGGTATTTGAGCTCAATGGGTTCATGGGTTATAGAAAAATCCAAAAATAAGAAATTATACCAGTTTTACCCAAAGACTAAAAATAACAAGGTACATGGATTGTAGACAAATTTTGAAATACGAAGGTACACGAGTTGAAGCCCAATCCTATAATTTAGAGAGTACATGAGTTATAACCCAAGATTAAAATATAAGGGTAAAAGTGTTGTTAGCCAAATCCCAATGTAGTTACTTGAGTGATGAATCTAGAGCCTAACATGTTATGAAGGACATGGTCAGTATCCTTGGCACATTATTTTCTTTGTTTAAATTGTTTGTGAGAAATTATATGGGTAATTCATATGATATAGTCATAAGGTACATGTTCATCATTATCATATGGTTAATTTATTATGAACTATTGATCATTATTCCATGTCTCGTGTATATGATCTTTTATATGCATGATATTATCTTCAAATATTGTGCTAATGTTATCATACCATTATGTCAATGTTATGACTAACAATTTCTTTTATTTACATTTTCCAGGAATTTGAGATCATCCTTTTTTTTATTCCCTAGTTTATGAAGAATGGTTTTTACTAGGAGTAATGTTTTGGAAGATATTTAAGTGACATGTTGATGATATTTCACCAAACTAGAATAATGTGTTTCATTTTCACAATGAAAATAACATATTATGGTCCTTGGACCTGAAAATTTTTTATGTTCCAAATATTCATCTAAAATGATGTAATATCCAGGTATGTTAATACTAAAATTATATAGTCGGTATAAATGGAATGGTTTAGTCAAATATATAAAATTAAAAGAGAAAACCTCCTTGATATCCCTAGGTATATATTTCAGGATATGTCTATAAATATTTCCTAGGATATGTATAATGTTGAGTAATTTTTTAGGAAAATGTCTTCGAATTTTGGTAGAGCCTTGATTGGGTGGGTTAATAGTAATAGATACATATATAGATACTATAATTTTACTTTATTTTTGAAAATGTTAACCTAGGATTAATACATCCAACAAGGTGGGTTGTGTCAGACATGAGCGTAACATGGTATATGATAATGAGCTAAGCAACACACCTGGTTAAACACTCCAAAGGGATATTATTTTGAAATTCACAAACTATTTTTAAACCATAATGAATGATTTACATAAAATATGATTATTAATAACCTGGTATAAACTTAATGTGTCATATATTAAAGAATTATGTGTCTTGATTTATACATCCTATATGTAATTTTTCATGATTATGAGGTTTTCTACTATGATAAATGTTTCTCACCTGATGATTTCGAGTTTTAGTCAATGGAGTGAACACAAATGATAAAGTTTAACATTTACTGTGTTCAAATATTTTATGATGAGAAGTTAAATGGGATGATCATTGGAGAGGACTTTGTGATCATACCTAAATAATTTTCAAAGAAAAAGATACAAATTTGTACTTTAACCAACTCTCAGACTCACCATGGAATAGAAGGAAGGAGTTTTTTGAGAGTTTGTGTAATTTAGACCATGAAAGAATGATGATTCATTTTCTTTTGTGTCATGTATGTGGAATGTATCACATTATTTAATGCCTTATATGAACAAGAATAAGTAACGACAGTGGAAAAGAAGAATATAAAGGAAGTAACTATAGAGGAAAAATGAAGGGTTCTGTTAATGCAATGAATTATAATATTGGGATCCCTAAGTCATTTTCAATGGTAAAATGATTTAAGTGTATAATCATTGGTCATTATGAAAATCAATGTCCTAAGTGGAATGTTATTAAGGATAATCGGAATGGTGGTATGAGTAGTGGTTATATTTTTGAAGATGATGATACTACAGATGAAATGTGAATGGAAAGAGGTATTAACTATTAGGATGTTGTAGGACTCTTATATATAATGGATGTTGCGGAACAATCAATGTTTTTATTAATTTGTATTCATGAATTATTTTATATGAAACTTGAATTATATAAAGATTTGTCATTTTATGTTTTTTTCACTGAGGATTTATAAGAATATGTTTATTGGTTATGATGGTCCATAAATGTTATTTAGTGAAAAGGATATGTAAATGGATAACACATGATTATGGGAAATATAGGACATAATAATTTTCTTATGTTAAGATAACGTGTTTGGATAATAATTATCATTATATGAATAAGTAAATTTGATTATAATTTTTACCTCATAACTAATAATGGATTTGTCTGAGAATGATTTTATGCTATCATGGAAGGATTTGATGAAATTTTTAAAAAACATATCCCATAAAAATTTGAATAAGAATGCTCCCTTGTTTTCTATAAGTATTTTTGGTAATTCAGTATATTACCATGTTTCAAAATAATACAAGATGAATGTATTCTAATGTTTGGAATTGAATAATGAAAGATAATTTATGACGTATGGGGGATCAACGTTAATATTTTTTCATTGGCTTTTTACAATGGTTTATAATATCATCTTTTGAATGGTTATATGGTTAACCATTTATATAATTTTTGTTATAAATATCATAAATTGATTGTTATATTAATGTATTGTGTCACCACATGAGAAATTAAGCACATTGGATAACCTTTTCTATGAAATTTGTGTTGATGGTAACTGATGATATATGGGATGACATATCATAGATGTTAAGATCTATTGGTGCCACAGGAATGAAAAATTCATTATCTTTTTTGAAGAAATATGTGAGGTCTAAATTGATCAAGAAAAAAAATGTTTAGATTATACTAAATCATGTATGCACATCTTCTCATGGAAAATCATTATATTTAGGAAAAATGATCCTGATAGCCCAAATTTTATCATAGTAATATCATTTTCAATGAATCAAATGGGCCCTTAGATCATTATATATTTTTGGATTAATGATTATTAACATTATTCTATCAATGTTCCCTATCACTCTATATCATAACATTATAGTTATATTTATCTTGAATGTTAATACATTCACATTCCACCTATGTTGTCTTATATGGGATCCGAATTTTATTTTAATTTGGGTAACAATTATGTTTTTATCATTACCTTTTTAAATGATGTTTTAGAATTTATTTTAATGATGTGGGTTTCAATGAAATGTATTTGAAGTAACAAAACATTGATAACCCTGATGAATTTGTAGGGATAAATTCATTTTAAGGGGTTACAATGTAACAACAAGAGATTTTGTGATTTTTTTCAAATGAATCTAGTCTATTTTGATATTTTTCATTTCGCGTGATAATGAGAATAATTTTTTATTTTAAATGACTCTGTTTGGAATTAGATATATGAAACTCTATTTTGGCCATATACTACATGTGACACAACTTTTGGATTACTCTATATGAAACATAAAATATTTCTTATGTTATATGCTAGATTGACTTTCCTCGATGGTTTGCAATACATTCAAGACCTTGTTTTACCAAACAATAATATATTATTAAAAATATTATTACTTATTATAATATGATAAAACCTAGCCATTATTTTTTTGGGTTATGAATAATATTAACTAACTTATGAAAACTCTTGGTTGAATTCAATCGTCACAAATTAATTAAAAATGAATATAATTACAAATTTAATATAATGATTATGTTTTTATAAAAAATATTTTTATTCTAAATAAGGAATGTTATCCTTATAAATAAAATTAATTACTATCAGACAATTATATTAATAATAAATCTATTTTATATATTCAATCAAATATTTTTTACATTCATAAAATTTATTTTATAGATACAAGATAGAAACAATCCTTATATTATACATAATTACCTATATATTAAAAAAATGTAGTATTTACACATTTTAATAGATAACACATTATAATTATAACTTTTGAAGCATTAATAAATTATATATATAAAAATAATGATCATTTTTGAATGAGAAACATAAAAACTTTGATAGGATGCATTTTTGGTGTTATTCTGTGAATTTCAATATGTTGATGTATAGTGAGAAATGATGAATGTAAATTCAAAACTATTTTTACACAAATTTATTTATAAATTTCAATTATATTTATAATTGATTTTAATGACTAAGTATATCTATTTTGAATAAATTGTCCCAATTTAGGTCATTAGGATAAATTTCACATTGAAATTATATATAAAAATATTGCATGCTTTTAAATTTATTACATATAAACCACCATTGTTATCCCGCCTATGAGATTAATTTTAAATTAATTATTCTAACTTATATTATAGTAATTTGGAATAATAGATTCCATATTTTAAGTAATAATAATTTTTAATTTTTATTAAGTTCAATATTGATATTGATTAAAAAATAATAGTGACGGTAATTAAAATTAATTAGAAGGATTAAGGGAGAAAAATAGCCTAAACATGAGCTAAACCTTAATATGAAGGGCCCAAATGACCTAGAAAATAGCCCAAAATCCATTTTCTATTAATATTTCAATGTTATACCCCCTTTTGAAATATTTATTTATAATTATGATTGCGTCAATTTTTTAATAGATGATTGTGGTGAATTCTCATACAACATAACATGTATGGATATTTTTAACTGATATATGATCCTACATAATGTGGTATACTATTGAATCCAATGAAAATTTTATTGAATAAAATAATTAAATCATTAATTGTTTTTGTATGAAGTTAACGAAACACTATTTTAATTGTGGTAGTTGGGGTTTGGCTTAGTGGTAAGCTCCCCATAATCCAAAATGAAAAACGAGGGTTCAAACCCCTTTGGGCATAGGGTTATGTTGCATTATTATAGTGGTACTCTAGAAGAGATGACACTATAGAAACAAAGGGACTGTTTGAACATTAGGACACTATATAAGCAACATGTATTGTTTGGGTACTATAGATGCAGATACTATAGTAGTACTATTCATAGAATGGGCCTTGGGCCAAAAAATATTGTTCAACATGCAATGTAATGGGTAATATGCCCACTAGGCCTTTGGGATATGTAATGGGTCTCCCTCTACCTAGTTGAAAGGGTAATTTTCATTGATTTAATAATATAATGAGGCTTCGTCTCCAATATTTAAAAAAATATTCTTACATAGGAATAGATTACCTTAATTATGAGTTTATTGACTATTAATAAATTTTTGGGATACACACCCAACTCACATCTAGTTATATTCTATTATTGAATATTTTTTTTGAATGGAGAGACAATAAATTCTTGGAAATTCTAAGATTGATAATGAGTCATCAAATTATTTCATGAGAAAATTTTGGAATTTTTATTCTAATCTAGATTACACACACTACATTGATTGAAAAAAAGTGGAAAATTGAATTCCAAATAAAATATAGAATGGGAATTAATTCTATTGATCAGATTTAGAAATACGAGGTTGTAAATTATTTTTAGGGATACTACTAAAAATAAAAATATATTATAAGGCCTTAAGATAGTATTTGTAATGTATCATATAATGAAAATGGGATTATATATATATATATAAACCCTAAAAATGAAATAGTGAAAAAACAAAAAAGGTTCCACAAATGGAAGCTCATATTTAAAATTGATAGTGTGATAAATAATGATTTTTATGAAGTTACATATAAATATATAAATGTGGTGTCAGTGGGAATAAATAAAAAATACCACATAGATGATGATTTTATAAGGAAACATGTACAATGTAGGGCCACATGAAAATTATATAACTTGAGAGGTATGTTGTACTAGTCACTGAGGTGTGTGAGACATAATTTATTTAATATAATTAACTTATTTCCTATATGAAATTAATTTAGAAGTTATATATTTTTATTTTAATGATAAAAATAAAATTTTAAATGGAATTAGGATATTAGAACCATGATTATGTTTAAGTAGATCCTTTAGTTGATGAAATTTTTATTGGTTGTAAATAAGAATTTAAGAAGAAAATTTATATAGATGGTAAATTTAATAGCAATAAATGGTGTCTTATTAATAAATTGTTTAACGAAAATCAAGGAATTGGATATGATGAAACCCTTTCACCAATCGCTATACTGAGATCCTTTTTAATTCACCTTTCCATAGTAATGTGTAGAGACTAAGTGATTTTTCAATTCAATATAATGGCAGATTCATGTAATTGAATCTTTATGTATGATGTCTATATGAATAAAATTTATGTTTTTGTTATACTAAAATATTAAAATAATGTTTTAATGTTTTATATATACATTTAAATTTTTATTTAAGAATAAAAAATGAATATTAATTTTGATGAAGGAATAATTGAATTTTTATTCATATAGAGCCATTGTGGAACTTTTTTCTATATGTGGATTTTTTGGAATGTAGTAGTTTTCTTGGTATTATATATGTTTTTTATAGAAAATCATATATCTTATTAATGAAAAAATAATTAAATCATGACATTTATATGATACAAAATGTTTTGGCCTAAGGGAATCCCCACATTCTAAAATATTTTAATATTGAGGGAGAGATATGTTAATTTATTAGATAATTAGGGTATCATTCCTCCTTCATTTATATGATAGGATATTAGCCACAATGTTCCCATCATTCCATTTTTGATGAGTATCGTATATCTATTTCAATAAACACATGAAATATATGATATCATATTTATTGGTGTATTTTATAGAGAGGTATCGATATAATAATTTTGACAGATAGGTGGAATGTATTTCAACTACTGATTAGATAATATTATAAAGAATGTGTTGGGAGAATCTTCAATCAATCACTATTACATCAACTTTTAAAAAATTTATAAGAAAATAAATGAACTAAATACCATTATTATATATCATTATACCAATATTATTCCATATCCTCTTAGTAAATCATGACTATATGATCAATCTAAATTGATCTTCATGAGAAAACTGGGAGCTCTCGAGAAGACCCATCAACCGTTGGGAATTATACCTTATCCCTCTATTTGTTGGAAGGGTGGGTGATAAGATTTTAGATAGAAGGTGAAAACTACCATTGATTTAAAAATGAATAATTTTCATAAATTAGTTACCTCACATTCGAAATTTGGTATTTGGGATTTAATTTTCAACAATCATTCTTATTCTAAATCATGGCCTCCCAAAAAATACAAAATCCATCTCCATGGACCATACAAAGATACACAACAATAATATATTTTTATTAAGTACTATAAAAATATAAATTAATGCAATTCACCAATTAATTAACCCATATTGGAACACTGATAAATCCCCAAACATATGTTTTATGATACTCACCAATTATACTTCAAGGAGATATGTCATATTTTATCAAATTTTTATTTCTGATAAAATGATTAGTTTTTAAATTTATGAAGAACATTGAATTAAACTTTGCTATTTAGGGTAACATTATTGTTTCACATGAGAATATAAATAAACTATACACATATGGAATATATTTTTATTAGTGAAGGATAACCTATTTCTCCCTGTTATTGTTTATAAAAAATATTATAAATATGATATTCATTAAATTTTTTTTGATAGATCATTGAAATACACATGAAATTTATCCATAATTAAAATAATATTTTTGAAGATTTTATTCAATTTTTTTCATGTGATAAATTTTTACTTCTTGGATTTCCATTAAATTTTTAAAATTAATTATTATTAATTAGTATAGTGTGATATAAATGTTTTTAATAACCTTAAACTTCTTTTTAGGTATTTTTTTCTTTTTCTTGGGGTTTTTTAGAAAAGAGGATTTTCTTGAAATTTTCTATGTACACGCCATGTAATTTATGAGTACACGTCGCATACTTCCTTTTCTCTGTAGGCCATGTGTTGTCCGTTTAATAGCCACACACATGGTCGTGTGGGAGTGAATTGTAGGCCGCATAAAGTTGAGTACGGAATAGGCAAGTACATGCCATGTACATGAAAAGTGCATGTCTTGTACTTTAAATTTCTTCATTAAACGCATCGGGATCACGTCTAATCTCCAGAATGAGCTTATTTTAGGACTCGTTCATCTGAGATCACTAAGCATCTGCAGATCATGGATGAGCCCCCGAGCCTCTGTCCAACCTCTGAATTGAACACCGTTGATTGTGTTTGAATTACATCGGTGAGTTCTCTCTTCTACTAGAACCTCATATCATGATTTCTATTATTTTCCATGTTATCGTGGGTTAAACCTTATAGACGTGTTTGTAGATCTATGACATTCTAAGGATATTTAATCTTCTAGGTTCAATTATATTGATCTTCTGACCCCGAGGTAGGTGGTTTGTGCCTTTCTGTAGGAATTCATTGAGTTATATGTGCAATTTTGCCTAATACCCATGAATGGGGTATTGCGTATATTATGTTTTAGCCCTCTTGTTTCTCTGATATGCATGTATTCCTATGTAGATAATAATTGTTTTAGAATTGGGTGTTTTGTTGTTCTTTGGTTGTGTTTCCCATGCATGTTTTTCCTATTTTGACCTTTAGGTATTGTTTTACTTTAGCCCGTTATTTACTATCCATCCCTAGTATTATAGGATGGTGTGCATATTCTTTTGTTATTCTGTTATACTGTATAATACAAGCCAAGTAGTTCTTGATTTTTACATGGTATGTTAATCACTGCTACACATTCTTGACATACACATGGCTGCGAGAACTTGATGTATAGTCCATAGGGATAATTGACGTTGAGCGCTTCTCCAGAGTGTCTTTATAATTATATGATGTGATAGCATAGGGGGAATTGACATTGCGTGCTTCCCAAGAGTGTATGTAGTACGTCTACTTGGTACATAGGGATAATTGATGTTGATATCTTCCCTAGAGTGCCTTTAGAACGATACAATACCATATGGGGAATTGACGGTGAGTGATTCCCTAGAGATTCTACAATTTAGCTTAACCAGAGGGGTGAGACTGTGCATGCTGCCCAGATGGTTGCTTGTACATGATAAGTAGGACCAGAGGGGATAGGCTATGGGTACATCCCAGAGGGGTACCTATTGTGTTATCAGTATTTTTGTTACCTGCTGTGTGGTGTTTTTAATTCTAAAACTATGGATTTATTTACTACTTTGTGCTTCCTTATTTACTGATTTCTAACCTTTTACCTTCCATATACACACAGACTATTTGGAAAAGATCTTCAGGTGGTTTCTTACTCGGATTTAGTCTCAAACCATATTTGGGCCATGATTTTGGGCCCAAACTGATTATATTTCTTTAGGTATTGTCAACGGAAAGTGCCCATCGACTTCATGTACATTATTTCGTTAGAGATGGAGAGCATGGTACAAAGCCGAGGCTTTCTATGGTGTAGCTTTTCTCATCAGTTTTCCTTTTGTACTTTGTTTTAGTACTGTATTCAGCATTTTGACTTATTTGGATGCATTCCTGGACATATATGTATCATCAATCATTTATATATATTTATTATCCAGTTGTTTCTTTATCAGTCTTTTGCTGTTTACTATTATTAGATTTCTATTGATTCCATTATTGTGTGTTGTTTAATTCAACTATGTACTCTTCCAAAGATGGTATAGTTTCCCCACTATTACACCCAAGGCCCTCACTACTAGTCGGCAGCCTCTGGCATTCGGGGAAATATGCTTGAGGCCATGTGACCAACCGGGCACAGGCCTCCTCTGGGTGGCTTCCGAAACTGGGACATTACAAAGTGGTATCATAAGATTTCATTTCTCATGAATTACTATTTGGATCCTTAGCCAGGGATAGGACAGATTAGGTACTTGGTAATAAGCTATGCCAGGGAGTAGCTAAACCGTGTACAGGGAAAATACAATCTACCTCATTTACTAAAATTTTTCTAGTTTTTCAATTATTACAGTTGATCTGATTTCATCTTGAGAGATTCACATGATTTTTGCTATTGTTGTTGATATTATTAAGGTTCTATTTCTGTTTCAACCCATTTAGATGAGGGTATTCCATCTCATGCATTATTTCTCTTCCATCTAGGATGTATTCGAATTTCATGTTGTTGTGATATATTTTTTGTTGAATATGCATGATGTTGTGATAGATTCCATGATGGAAATATTAGCTATTTGATAGCTTATTTTGTGTAAGGTTTTTTGAAATGGATGCCAAACATTGGTTCTTGAACTGTTAAGGGCCCTCATAGACCAGAATTTGGTGGATCATTGCACTCTTTTCTTGTTTATAACTTGTATAGGGTGCCAAACATTGATTGTCATGGAGTATGTGCCCCAACGGATCGGAATTTGGAACCTTCAATTCATTTTTAAGTGTTTTCTGTGTTCTCGAGTATTGTGTGAGGATTATTATCGAGGAAAACCTATAATACACACTGTGTAATGTTATGTACACACCATGTGTTCTTATGTTCGGGAAGAAACTCTTTTTCATAAGTACACATTGTGTACATTACGTACACTCCATGTAGTCTATGACTGTGTCGTAGGCCGTGGGGGCAGAGACACAAGATGGGAAATGTTTGGTGGAAACACACCGTGTCCATGTTGAACACACTGTGTATTATAATCTTATGATCCCAACCGTGTATCTAACAACATGGGTCGGTGGAGCCTCTTCTTATAAATGTTATTTCCACCTTGAACGCGCCGTGTAGTTTAACCTAGGTACCTAGCCATGTCATGAACAACATGGGTCGGTGTTATCCATTCATGTACATTCTATGTCTGCCAGGTCCACACCATGTAGTTTGAAAAAATTTTCTAACCGTGTCACAAACAACACGGGCCAGTTGAAGCTTGTCCAGTACACATCGTGTCTACCTTGAACACACTATGTAGTATTGTCTTAGGAGAGTCTTGTGTCTTAACCATGTAGAATGACCCGGGTAGGAGAATAGGATTCATGTACAAGCCATGTGTTTGGATAATACGCCATGTGTTTGGGGTGTTACACAACTATTTTAGGAAAAAGTACACGCCCATATGAATGAATTTAGGGAAAAAGCCATGTTGGGAGTGCACACACCATGTAGTCATGTTTTTTAAAACATGAATGTTTTCTTCCTCTTGTTCTCTTCTTATACACCTAGTTTTCAGTCCTTGATAATTCTATTCTAAGGTGTGTGCTTGACCATGAAGTGTCATGCCACCGAGACGTCCTCTAGTTGTATTCTAGTGGCCAGGTAGTGATAAGACACCGAACATGGCTGATCAGGGACCACCTATAGACACTCTTGTTGTTCTAGTCTTGGGACCAGATGTTATGCCTATTACTGGTGCTGATGCACAGTTCTGAGAATACTTAATGAGGATGATGTAGACTTTTCAAGGAGTTCCTCCTCCTTCCCCATCATTGGATGATTTTAACAGGCTCTTCCAGTAGTATAATCCTTCCACTTTTTCAGGGGAAAGAAAACCATAGGCTACAGAATCATGGCTAGAATCCATGTTGACAGTCTTTGAGAATCTGCAGATGCCTCTATAGAGAAGAGGCAAGCTCTCTACCTATATGTTATGAGATTCTGCCAAGAGATGGTGGGATGTAATCTCACAGGTGGGTCTTCAGCAGGTTATGGATTAGGAGGATTTCCATCACATATTGTATGACTACTTCTATCTGGAGACCCTAAGGGCTAACCGAGCCCAGGAGTTTATGAACCTTGAGTGGGGTACTATATCGGTTATGGAGTACTCCTCTCTTTTCACTGAGATTTAGTGTTTCACACGCTTCCTAGGAAAATATGTGTTATTTTTGGAAAGTAAGTTTGAGGATGGCCTCATAGAGGACATCCGCTCCCAGGTGATTATATTCAGGTTGACTTCCTTCGCTCCAATAGTCAACCAGGAACTGATCAAGGAGAAGAATCTGAAAGAATCAGGAGTTGCGAGCCATGGAAGATCAACATCTACAGTTAGTGCTTCTCCAGCTAATAGTTGGAAGCGTCACAGGGAGACTACTCGAGGACATCCAAGAATTCGGTATGCATCTTCTGGTAGCCAGATGGTGTGCTACTAGTGTGGGAGAAGCTGACATACGAGGCTGTAGTGCCAGAGAAACCCGGTGGAGTGGTGATTTTTTAGAATTTTGGGACAGCTTCAACTTTTCTGTCAGGTCTTCTCACCAGAAGCCTGTGACCGAGGTTCATCTATGACACCTCGTATAAGAGCAGCTCTGCTAGTTTCTCACCAGTATGAGAAACTGGAGTTCTTCTAGCCATTCAGGCAGAGGTGGAGGTCGCGGTCATGGTGGTCAGTGACCAGGACACCAGTGACAGTATGGTGGATCAGCTCAGAGTAGTGAGACAGGGTTACGGGGCCTTGGATCTGGCCAGAATTTTGCAGTGGAGCAGACCCAACTGGAGCAGGATCCCAGTCCCTATACAGTTTGAGGTACGATCCTAGTTGCCTCCATTTTATCTTCAACTCTTTTCGATACTGTTTTTATGCATATCTTTATATATATTTCTGTTGTGTTGAGCATTGGGGTATGTATCTCTTCTTCTACCGATGTTTTGACACTAGAAACTCCATTAGGGACAAGAACATCTGCTGTACGTCAGTTCAAGGAGTGACCTCTTGAGGTTGGTGGGTGCCACTTTCTATGGGACCTCTATGTCCTAGAGATTACATTCTATGATGGAAGTATCAGGATGTACTGGCTAGTTCCCTTCCAGGTAGTCATTGACTGTTATCACCACAGGGTGAGTTTCATATCACCAGAGGGTGGATCTTTTCTTCATATGGGTGAGTGGGATGTCAAGGTGTGTAGAGCGGGTCCAAATTATCATGGTTTGGGAGGAGTTACAACCAAGATTGCTAGTATTTTTCTGGATTTCCATGGGAATTCATAGTTAGACATTCCTCTAATGGTGGATCATTTCATAGATGTCTTTCTAGAGGAATTTTAAGGTTTCCCCCCGAAGCATGAGGTAGACTTTTCTATTGAGCTTGTGCAAGGGGTGTCACCGGTGTCCATTCATCTTTATAGTATGGCTAAAACAGAGTTGGAGGAGCTCAAGAAATAGTTTGAGGAGTTACGAGCCAAGGGTTTCATCTGACCCAGTACTTCTCCTTGGGGTTCACCTATCGTACTTGCGAAGAATGTAGACAGTACCCTTATACTTTGTGTGCATTATCTAAAGTTGAACCAGTTGACGATCGAGAACTGATATCCCTTGCCTAGTTTTGAAGATCACTTTGATTAGATTCGAGGATCCCAAGTGTTCTTGAAGATTTACTTGAGGTATGAGTATCATCAGGTGCACATTATACCATCAGATATACCACTTACAACCTTTAGAAGCATGTATGGTCTATATGAGTACTTGGTTATGCCGTTCAGTCTCACGAAATCACATGTAGTTATCAGGGCACTGATGAACTGAGTGTTCCATCCATTCTTGGATTCCATTGGGGTTATTTTCTTGGATGATATCTTGATGTACTATCACACTCGACACGACCATGCTACCGATCTTGAGATCCTTTTGAGTACACTGAGGGAGAATCAGTTATACGCTAAGATCTCAAAATTTCACTTTTGGATTGATCAGATTGACTTATTAGGTCATGTTATCTTAGAGACAAGAGTGTTAGTATACCCAAGGAATGTGAGAGCAGTAGTTTACTAGGAGCATCCGAAGAACATATTTGAGGTGAAGAGTCTTCTAGGGAAGGCTAGATACTACCAATGTTTCATATATTACTTTTCATGCTTAGAAACACCACTAAATGGTCTAACCAAGAAGGGTGTGAAGTTCTTATGGTCAGATTCTAGTGAGTCATCTTTTCAGAAGCTGAAAGGGAGGTTGACTTTAACTCTGATACTAGTCATTCTAGACCAAGGCAAGATATATACCATTTACATTGATTCATCAGGTACTGGGCTAGGAGCTGTGCTTATGCTGGGAGATGGAGTCGTTGCGTAGGGGTCTAAGCAGTTGAGGCCACATGAGAGGAATTAACCGACACATGATCTGGAGTTGGCATCTGTCGTTCATGCCTTATACATATGGAAACACAAACTTCTAGGAGATAATTTTTTATTTTTCACTAACCATAAGAGTCTTAAGTACATCTTCACCCAGAATGATCTGAATTTGAGACATCACGAGTGGGTTGAATACCTGTAGTCCTTCGACATTGAGCTTTCTTATATTCTTGGTAAGGGAAATTTAGTGGATGATGTGTTGAATAGGAAAACATAGATACAGGCAGTTGGGGAGGCTAGAGGTGAGTGTCATATTATTACCATTTTCACTGGGATGCATTTGGAAGTGCACGATTGACAGCGACAGACTTTTCCATCCTCTGTAGCTGTTACATCAACCCTTCTTTATCAAGTACGAATGAGGTAGCTATCAGATTATGAAGGCCTAGTCCTATGGAAAAGCATGTCAGGAGAGGATCTATTCATGGAGAGACCATAGTCAAGGATGGGATCTTGAATTTCTAAAGATGTTTATGGGTTCCAATATATATAAATGAGGAGTTAATGTAGGACTTTTATTCCTCTGTTTGGGAAGTTAATCCAGTGTCACCAAGATGTATCGTGATCTACACCATCAGTATTGTTGTCCAGGTATGAAGAGGGACATTACTAGTTTCTTCATGTGGTGTTCCCCTTGTCATCAAGTGAAGGTATAGCATCAGAGACCAGCAGGTATTCTACAGTAGTTACACATTTCTAAGGAGAAGTAGAACAACTTTATGATGGATTTCATAATAGGGTTGCTGAGGTCTCCTCGAGGGAATGATGTAGTATGGGTTGTCATTGACAGGCTCATGATGGGATCTCACTTCCTGCTTATCAAGGAAACCAATAGTGTTGATGATCTGGGATGATCTTACATGCATGAGATTGTACATCTTTATGGAGTTCCACACTCTGTTGTTTCAGACAGGGATCCATATTTTACTTCTCAGGTTTGTTAGGGGCTTCAGAAGGCTTTCGTCACACATGTACTTTTGAGTACAGCTTACCATCCCGAGAAAAATGGCTAGTCAAAGTGTAAGATTCAGATTCTTGAGGATATGCTCCGAAAATGCATTATGGATTTTGGAGGTTCTTGGGAGAATAATATAACTCTTGTGGAGTTTTCCTACAAAAATAGTTTTCAAGTGACTATTCAGATAGAACCTTATGAAGATTTTTATTGTAGTCCATGCTGATCATCCTTATGTTGGATGGAGACAAGAGGTGATGTTTTGCTGGGACATCGTCTTGTTTAGGAGACCATAGAGCAGATAGAGTTGATTCGGAAGAGGATGGCTACTGCACAATCATGATAGAAGTCTTATGCTAATTAGTGGATATGACCTCTAGAGTTCATGGTTGGGGATCAGGTTTTCCTGCTTTTCACACCGAGGTTGGGAAACAAGAGAATTTTGAGACAAGGTAAGCTTTTACTAAGGTACGTCAGGACATTTGAGGTGTTGGAGAGAGTTGGTCTGGTTGCCTATCAGTTGTAGTTACCTTAGAGGCACCGAGCTATGAACAACGACTTGCATGTTTCTCATCTTCTACATTAGTTTTCAGACCTGTATCATGTCTTCCAACCTAAGAAGGTTGAGCATGAAGTGGATGCATCATTTGAGGAGAATCCTATCTAGATTGTGGACTGCAGTTAAAAGGTTCTTCGTGGGTGGTCTGTTCACTTGTTATGAGTGTTGTGGCCCCACGGGTATGTGTAGGACGGGACTTTGGAGAGGGAGTCTGATGTACAAGCATTGTGGCTTAAACTGTTCGGTGTTTCCTCTTGTACGCCATGCTAGAGAAATTCAGGGATGAATTTCATTATGGGGGGATATTTTTAAGTACCTGAACATTATTTTCAGGTATGTTTTTATTTTTTTGGTGTTTTTGAGAAAAGAGGAGTTTCTAAAAATTTTCTGAGTACACACTATGTACTTTATGAGTACACACCATGTACTTCCTTAACATAGAAGGTTGTGTGCTGGAAGTTTAATAGACACACACACGGCCGTGTGGGAGTGACTTGGAGGCCTCTTATAGTGGAATACAGAAATGGGAAGTACATGATGTGTATTTCCAAATTACACGTCGTGTGCTTTATTTTTATTTCATTAAATGCACCGGGGTCCTTTATAATTGCAAGAAAGATATTCTATTAGGTCCCATTCATCTGAGAGCACTGAGAAGCCATAGTTCATTGACGATCCCCTAAGCCTCTATCCATCCTCTGAATTAAACACTGTTAATTTCATTGGAATCGCATCTGTGAGTTCTCTCTTCTACTGGAAATTCGTTTAATGTTTTCTCTTATTTTCCATGTTATCATGGGTTGAACATTTTAGATGTTTTCCTAGATTTATGGCATTTTATGTAGATACAATCTTTGATGATCATGTATATTGACCTCCTAAACTTGAGGTAGGTGGTTTGTGCCTTCCTGTAAGAATTCCTTGAGTTATATGTGCAATTTTTCCCAATACCCCTGAACATGGTATTGTGTATTTACTGTTTTAGCCATATTGTTTCTCTTCTATGATGGTATTCTTGAGTAGATGATAATTGATTGTGAATAGGGTGTTTTTTTGTTCTTTGTATGTATTGACCATGCATGATTTTCCTATTTTGACCTTTGGGTATTTTGTTGTTGTAGGCACTTGTTTTCTATCCATGACTAGTATTATAGAATGGTGTGCATGTTCTTATAATATTTTTTTATGATGTAGAATTCTAGCCAAGTAGTTATTGTGGAATACTTGGGCTATTGAATGCTTCTACACTTTCATGACTTACACAGGGTTGCAAGAAACTGGTGTATATACCATAGGGAAAATTGACGTTCAGGGCTTCTCCAGAGTATCTTTATAATTATAAGATGCGATACTTCTTGGGGAATTGACGTTGAGTGCTTCCTCAAAGTGTCTGTAGTTCCTCAAAATGGGCCACAGGGGAAATTGACATTGAGTGCTTCCCCAGAGTGCCTTTAGAATGATACAAGACTATAGTGGGAATTGAAGGTGAGTCCTTCCTCAGAGAGTCTATACATTAGCTGAACCAGAGGGGTAAGACTGTGTGTGCTTCCCAGAGGGTTGCTTCTACTTTATAGGTAGGACCCGAGAGGATAAGATATAGGTACTTCTACGAGGGTTACCTATAGTGTTATCTTTTTTTCTTTTTCATGTTTTTTGATGTTTTAAATGCTTAAAATGGATTTTTTCCTGCTTAGTGCTTCCTTGTTTGATGCTTTCTGTACTTTCACCTTCCATATACTCACTGTCTATTAGGCACATATATTTGTGTAGTTTCCTACAGGTATTTAGTCTCACACCCATTTTGGGCAATGATATTGTGCCCAAATAGAGTATATTGCTTCAGGTATAGATAAGAGCAAGTGACCTTTGACTTTAGGTACTGGATTGCATTGGAGCTGGAGAGAATGGGGCCAATCCTAGGCTTGCAATGCTGAGGGGTTTCTCATCTATTTTTATTTATACTTTGGTTGAGAACTATATTCAGCATTGTGGATTTTTTGGCTGCTTTCATAGACATATATGTATCATGCATAATTTATATATATTTATTCTCTTTTTGTTTCTTTATCAGTCTTGTGATGTTTACTGTTGCTGGATATCTATTGTTTATGATATTCTGTGTTGTTTACTTCCGATGTGTAATTTTCCAATGAGGTCATAGTTTCACCATTATCACACCCAAGGCCCTCACTGCTAGTCGGCCACTTCTGTCATTTGGGGAAATGCTCTTGAGGCCATGTGACCAACTGGGTACGAGGTGCCTCTTGGTGGCTTCTGGAACTGGAATGTTACAAGGTGATTCCGAGAAATTTGTTGTATTAGATGTTGAGAAGACATCGTTAAAAAATACATAAATAATGAATATAATAGAGGTGATGTTACACATATATTCATAGAATACGATGGTACATATTACTATTACACAACATCAAAGAATAATTCACCATCCCATAAAAGAAATTTATAAATCATAAAAAAAAAATATTACCCTTAAATTAAAATCCATGAATTATTATCCTATATGAATTTCATAGGCTCCTCAACTCTTCTCAAATGAATGTATCAGTATCTAATGGCTTTTGGGTATCCATGAACATATAGCCAAGTGGTATTTACCCACATAGTATGAGGACTATATAAATCCATATACATTACATTCAATGTCTTTTAAAAGTGTGTTTGGTACATGTAGGAGTAAAATCATATTTATGGAATTAGATTATAAGACATGTTTGACATGTGTGATTATTCATCCAAAAATTGGATATTAATTTTGTATTTGTTTATTTATGATGTAATTTTGTTAATAAGTTACATAAATTGATGTATTTAAATTCAAGAATTGGATAATGGATCCATACAAAAAATTTACATACATTTTCCAATCATTCATCATTCTGCATTAAATGAAATTTTGTGCATGCATAAGATATGTAAATAATTTCGTTAGGTAGATTGATGTGTTATTATCTCCATATGTTATACTCCTATAAAATATAATTTAATCTCATAAAATAAATATTATATATATATTTCATGAAGATAGTTACATCACCAATGAATATATGCAGAACTAGAAAAATTATGACATCAATTATTTTAACATTCCTAATGGTGATAAAGTGGTTATTTTATCTTTTGAGAGAATTTGGATGGATAATGATCAAGCCTAGGGATAGTGGATCAATGTTTCAGAGTCCCATAGATAAATTTCACACTAAATGTTTCTATATGAGTGAGATGGTGAACTAATAAGACATGTAATATCAAAATAGAAGATCACAAAACCACACTAAGAAGCTAGATTAATTCATGGTCCACATAATGTGGTTCTATTAAAACTATTTATTAGGATTTTTTATTTTATTTCAATAATTACATTATAACCAGATGTATTTCATTTTATGTTTTCCATAATTACATATTCAATTAAAATCACACTTAAATGCCACTAAAATTAATGAGACCATCATTCCCATATAATATCATTTTTGGAATGAGATTTTATAGTTTTCTATTTATAATGTAGTCGAAAATCTTGTATGTAAAATTACACAACCCAAAGATCTTGGATTGAATCCAAGGGATCAAAATAATCAAATATAGAATACAAAGAATAGTTGATTCACAATAATCCCAAGGTAATTTTCCCCAGATATTAAAGTTAGGAACTGATTCAATATTATATTATTTTTAATCTATTAGGATGATTTTTAAGAGAAACCAAGGATGCCATTTGTTTTGAGGGGACCTCCCTGATCAATGATATATAATTAATAATAAAATTCTACCTCAACAAGGATACAATATAGAGGTTTATTTTCACTATCCTCTAAAATCACATTGATATTTTCTAAATTAAATTGTGTTAGGTTCATCCATCTGGTATCCTTATCTTACATATTGATCAAACAAAAAACAAAACCCTAAATGTTGGAGACTGTACGATTTCCCTCCACATTAATGTTTCTTGTATTTGGTCTATCTTCAAGGAGTGTGTTAGGAATCATAATGAACATTTCATCCTTAATATACTCTTACAGGTAATTAGTGTTATTGTTTCCGTACCTCAATTATGATTATCTAGACCACTATTTGAAATATATTTATACGTTAATATGTTTTTATGTAAATATAATTTTTTTATCAAAAGGAGAGAGAATATTTTATCATCCAAATACTCATTTAGAAGAACATAAATAAAATTCATATATATATTAATTGATTCAAGGCTTGTGAGTTTGTTGGGGTGACAGTTTTTCCAATCCAATAGACACCCATTGATCTATTTAGGACATTTTAGGGCCAAATGACATTTCCCTTCTGTAGGATTACTATATGATGTAATTAATTTATATATGAAATCATAATACTGGTTATATATATGAGAGATGAATGAAAAAGATATATATTATATAAAGCATTGAGTTTAACGAGTAGTGAAGATAGTTTAGAAAGAGTGAGATCCAAGTGAGTCACATTCAATTGAGGAACATAAGGGTGTTATTTTATATTATCCATGTTTCAAACCAGATGACACTATATCTCTTAGTATCCCTTTTTATCAATTAAAAATTAAAATTTTTATTTATTTAACGCATTTAAATTATAATAATCTATATTTTAAGGGATTATATGTCACACACTTCTTTTCAGGAATAAATAATTCCCCCTATCCTTTCAGTTTTCAAAATAATTATTTTCAAATAACCTATTAAGAGACTGGAATAGTCACATGGGGTGTTTTGATAATAGAATGTTTTAGAGAACCCCACATTATGATATATCTCATTATAAATAAATTATTGATAAGTAAATTGAAGAGGGAATATTTTTAACAGTAATAATAATTTATTATGATGAATATTCCTAGTTATCTACTATTTGAAATGACTTCTAGAATGTTTATATATTTTTATTAATGGTTTTTTCATGAATGAATTCCCTGAGAGTCATTCATGATTAAAATGAATTATAAAGACTCTATTATACATAGGATTATGGATCCCAAACATATTTTAATTTCTACTATGACGTTCATTAAGGATAATTGAACACTTGGCTTGGGATTAGAGTCCACTGAAATTATATATAATAAATGACACAATGAAAGGAAAAAATGATATATTTATACTATAGAACTATTATTCTGAAAGTAGAATCATTCAAGAATACTAATTTATACATTGGAATGGATCTTGTTAATACTCCATTATATGTCTCAATTGAGTGATCCCATGAGGCGATGAACTATAATAGTCAAGTCTTATTGAATATAATAACAAAAAATTAATATAAATCTATAAGTGTATATGGAATAAATCGTATATCCATGGGTTTACCAACTACAGAGAGATATTAATAAAGAATAATTTCAAAGGAGTCTTCCTCTAATAACCAACTATGTGAATATAAGATAAAAAATTAGAACTAACATCATCAACTATCTTTCCAAGACGAACTGTATCCAAATATTAATTAGTGTATTTGTCATACATATTAACCCTAATTAGAAATATGAATTTATTGATAATGTATTGATTCATTTGGAGGATATTTCAATTTAGATTAAAAATTAAAAAGGAAAATCAACAAATGTGAAATCATATATTTATAAAAAGAAATATCAGGTATTATGGTAACATTATTTTTAAATTTATTATAGAGTAAATGTAAAGGATAATCACTTATAATTTTATAGAATCAACTCTATCATGTTCTTCAAATATAATAAATTAAAACAACTAAAAAACCATGGGTTTAAACAATCATGTTACTTCCAATTTTTGGGAGAACCTTCAAAAATGCTTGAAATAAAATAAAATATTTTTTGTTAAAAAAGAAATGATTTTACCAAAATTCATATATTATAAATTACAATTATATGGGAGGGAAAGAATAAAATTATTTTATAAAAAATGGAGAGAGACATAAATAGTCTATTATATTTTTTGTATATCTTGACATAAAGAGGAAATAAAATGTGAAATATAATGAGAAATATAACTCTATAAAAATAAAGGAAGTGGATGTATAAAAATAATAAGTTATATTTAAAATATATTTTGAAATATTAATTGATATATATATATATATATAGTGATAGTGAAAATTAATTGAAAATGGTTAATTGTAAGAAGAAATTGGAAATGAGTGCTTAACATGAGTCTAAACATTCTTCAGATACTTTACAATCAACCTGAATAGTAAATTTTCACTCATTAATTACTTGACTTATAAATTTACTCATAATGTAATCATTATATTGAATACATTCATATCATTTTTAAATAATATATTATATTTTCATTTTCCATGTTGATTATTTCGATATTTGTATGTGCTTGGTTAAAAAACCGCATCAATTTATTGGTATAGTTTAAAGGTCATTGTCCAATTTTTATATAAGTTATGGAAGAATCCAATAATTTGTATTAGATTACTCATGAAGTTATGGATTTCTAATTACTAGTAAATTCTTACTAGTAATAGAATCTGGCCTGTTAAAATTAAATTTTTTAGTTAAAAATTACTGTAATTATTGATATTTTATTCCATTAGTACAAATAATATCATGTAATTAAAAAAACATATATATTATTTTATGGTCATATTATATAAAATTAAATCATAAAATAAAATTTCATAAAATACCTATGTAGGTTCTATGTGAAAAATAAAATATCATTATTCACATAGTGTAAAACAACAACCGGTGGAATAATGTATTTATGAGGTGTTTATAATGTGTATGTAATGTAAATGATCATAGAATTTTTTAATAAAAGAGTTTTATATTTAAGTAATCTATTTTAATATTAATTTTTTTTATTTCATGTTAAATAATGTGTAAGAGAAAAATTCGAACGAGATTCATTGGTTTTTAAACCATTTCCTTGCACATTATGTTTTCAACTTAAGATTGATCCTTTATATGTCAGTGTTGGGACTTCGGTTAGATTAGGTGTAGAGGGACATGTTTATGTGAGATTTTATTATAATTTTATTATATCAATTTCATTGGAATTGATTTTTATTATTGAGAATAAAGGTTCAGAGAAGGTGTTTTTAAATAGTCAATGTGAAATGTTTATTTTTAAATATAGTAATGCATAATTTCCCATTTCCCCAAATGACTCAAAATAGTTTTGTTTCCTATTAAATTTAGTTTTAAATTATTAAAAATGTGTTTTGTATTTAACTAAACCACTTCCAGAAATTGAATGTAATATTTGACGGAATGAAATAAATGTAAAAAAAAATAAAATTTATATTAAAATAAAATATAACTTAGGGTATTAAATTTTATCAATAAGTTTATCATTTTAAAATATAACATAAATTTACTAGTTTATTTCAAAAATAATCTTTTATTGATTAATGTGTTTACAATTTTTTGATTGTTTTTTATATCATAATGCTTTCATGAATTAAACAGAATTTGTGAAACCAATATTTTTGACTACATAACATGAAATAAACCTTTTTTGAAATATACCATATAATCAACCTAATCATATTTTTACATGATTGTTCAAGAAAAATATATATTTTATTTATTTCATATTATATATTTTATAAATCTAATTTAAAAAGAAATTCATATAATACAGATATTAATTTCATTATAATTAATAAATATGGTTTTCTTTTTTAAGTAGTAATTTCATTTATATACCATTTTATTTCAAATAAATTATTTTTTCTTCAAAAAGACTATATTTATACCCACTATGGTATATTATATGAATAAAAAAATTAATAAATATTACTGATGTATATTAATTTAATTTATATGTGCTATATTTAGTCCATGTTGTTTAAATACATTCATTATGTTTGATGAGACTAAGATATGATTAAATTAAACATTAATCTTAAAAGGTTATATATTTCTAAAGCCATTTTTTATTTTTTTTTATTGGTCAACTATTTTAAATATAATTGTTTTACAGCTTTATATGTTTTATTTGAAAAAAAAAATCAATATAAAAATAGGGTATAAAAATTATATTAATTTTAATGTTTTGTATTTTTCTAACAGTTTATATTTATTTGATTCAAAGTTAAAAATACTGAATTTCGATTAAAAACTATTTTTTCTTCTAATATATTTATACAGTTAAATTATATTTAGTTTTAAGGAAAAAAATTAATTAGTTCTTTTCTTCATCAATAAATCCAATTTATGTCAGTTTAATAATTTTCAAATTGATATAGGATATTAAAATAATTCAAACCATTAATATTTTCACTTTAAAAGACAACTTTTTCATTGTGTGGGAGAGATTAAATTTAAATCAGATTTTGGTAATGCTATAAATTTAATTTGTTAAATTTACTTCAACATTTGAAATAATAATTTCAAATTTTTTATATTTTCAATTTTATTATTATTTATAAAAAATTTATCGTGGTAACAAAAATTATTTACTCTGATCTTTGTAAAATAGTTACAATTGTTATAGTTAAATGGTAAAATATTAACAAAAATAAATATTACTGTACATAATAGTTGGTTGAGGTATTTATCAAACGTAACCAGATGCTAATATATTAATTAAGAATATAATTAATTTAAATTAATTATATATCAATGTGGTGGGATTTAATAACAAAATAATCATTATTTTAATCTCTTAAACATGCCTCTCCTCATGTAAAAAATACCACCCTTAACCACCACTTTTTATCACAAAATCCTTTAATATCCTAAAATATTCTACAAAACTTCTCTTCCTAACTATAACCATGTCAAATCTCACAAGGTCACACCAAAACCCCAAATCCGAGGTCCTCAATATTTCCTCCAAGGTGGTGATTTATATAAAGTAATTTTTTCAAAATATATCTCATAAATTTTTTCTTCTACTATATTCTAATTATCACTTTCATACATCAAGGAATAATAATTCCAAAGTCATTTAAAAATTGTAATTTTATTATTCTAATGTAATATATTATATATATATAAATATATTTACCTCCTCTTATTCAATAAAATTAAAATATTTCCCAAATTATGTTGGTTAATCAACTCTTTGAATAATGTATTTGTTATTTTTTCATAACCACATTAACTTTTGGTCATATAAATATTTTTTTGGATAAATTAGTTTTTAGCATCAATATTATATCCTATTTAATGATCTATAACTAATATAAACTAAAAATTGTAAATAAAACAAAACTATTTCATGGTCTTTGGAAAAACATCAAAAATAAAATATATTTTTTTATTAATATTTTATCAAATGAATCATATTTATAGAAGAAATAAAAATTATATAAGGAACCATTTATAATTTTGTAAATTAATTAATATTATATAATTAAAATTTTGTATTTTTAACCAATTTTTACAAGAACATCAACAATTTTACACAAATGAACCAATCATGAAACCATGAAACGAACACACCCAAAAACATAGAAATAATGAAATATTATTAATAAATAGGACATTATAAATTATAAAATCATCAAATAATTTATTAAAATAGGAATGAGGTTTACTAATTAATTAAAAACATTTTTCAACCATTTTACATTGGTATAATTAATGCTATAATAAAGGGTAGTGTAAGGTAATTGTTTTCTCATATAACATTTTTATTCTGTGAGATATATGCTTATTCACCCATAATTCTATTTGTTTTTTGTATGTAATACCTTTTTGACATATCATATTATTAATTTCATTATATTAAAGGTAATAAATGTTTTAATTTATAATTATATATTTTAATGTTAATTTGATTCGATAGATTACAAGTGGTAAGAGATTTATTAATTTATTTTTTATTCATTTGGTTCAAATTCTATTTCATAGATTATGTCATTTTAAGGATCTGTGGGAAAATAATATTTACTATATCATGTTTCATTTACACTATTTTATGTTGTTTTACTATTAAAATTTATAATCTATTCATTTTTAAGGAGATTTGTCTCTATCTCCTTTTATTGAGAAATATTTTGATGATATACACCCAAATTATTTTATTAGGTTTATACATTGGCCCTTTGAAATATCATATCATTAATCTCCTTATCATCAGGGTATTAAAAAATTTCAATGTGTTATGGGAATGTTTTATATAAAAAATCATTAATAATTGATTATTTGATATATAATAGATGATTTAAACATGATGACACATGTGGGACTCAGTAATAGATTGCCTATTGAGGCATCTGTTGTCTCAAGAGATGATAAAAGTTTCTAATATTAAATTGGATTTTTCAAAAATTTACGTAAAATTTTTTGTGAAATGTTTAGATGGTATAGGTACCATGATACCTGAGATCATGGAATCCAAATAATTAAGAGTTTCATTCATACAAAAATTCACTTTCATTAGGTGCTCACTTTGAAAAATATATGGATCCTTTTTCATTCTTAGTTAATTGATTTCATGGAATTTTCATTCAATTATTTACCTTCAAAAGATGTTTTTAAATTTATCATTGAATCCTTTATACTTAACACTTATAGAGAATTTGAGATGAAACCTTTCATATGTTTTATTGTCCTAATGATTATTAGAAGACTATTATGATTAAAAAAATGGTTATGTAAAGGTGGATAATTGTTTTATAAAATAATTGTTATTTTATATTTTATAAAATTTTATTTGAATATAAAATACGTATCTAAATTACTAATACTACGAAATTGATTAGTAACATGGTATGTGATTCCTTGTAATAATTCCAAAAAAATAAATTAAGGAACCCACTGTGAACTCTTGGGATTTGGGTCATTGCAGTTGGTATGAAAGGATGTTTATTAAAATCCTAGGGAACTATATTCAAGGAAACCCAGATTGGGGAATATAACGCAATAAATGACTTTGAAAATAATTTTGTATATAATAACTTTATGATTCTGATGATGATTGTTTAAGCATTTAAGATACTATCATGGGATAATAAGTACAATGATGACTGTAATTTGTTTCATGGACACCCCTTTTTATGGTTTATTTGACCTGATTTAGGGTAGATTAATCATATTTATTTAGAAGGAATTTCAAGGGTTAACTAACATAACATAAAAATATAAGATTGAATATGTATTATGGGGTTTCTAAGGAAATTATTTTTAAACACACCCTTATCAATACAATATCAATTAATAAATTTCATGTTTTAATGATTTTCTTTTCAAATGATTAAAAATAATTTATCATGATGAAGGGTAATGGATCTCAAAAAACAATATAATCTCAACCATATTATTTAATAATGACTATCAAAGCAAAAGATTTTTCAAATGATTTTGAATTGTTTTTGAACATCCAAATCACCTAAAAGAAACTATTTAATCTATCCAATAGATTTTCAATTATCCAAATTTTCAATGGATCAGGGAGTATTTTTTTTCTAATTTAAAAAATTGTTTTTATCAAAATCACTTGATAAGGGACATACCACAAAACCCTTGACTATTTCATTTCTGGAGATATAGACATTAGGCTGGATATTAAAGGAGACCTCAATAACATAAAGGAATACAATGATTTCTACATTTAAGGTCTGAATTATTCTATTATGATAAAATAATGAAACTTTTGGGGGTAAATAAATCATAATTATATATTTTAAATCATTGATTTATAGAGTCAAAAAATAATAATTTATGGATAATGGTTTAAGATGGACTTCGAGTGAAGGATGATTTATCATTGATATTCTGATATATCCTATATATCATGAGAAACAAGAAATGAATCTATGATATTTTATATAGGATTTGTTTAGAAACGTTTGAAACATAAATTAGATGAAATTAATACCTTTGAAAAGTAGTGTAGTAAAACGATGATAAACCATGGGACACATTTATTCGATTTTGATAATTGTTTAAGGTGCATGTAATAATTTAGTTTAACAAGTGAAACAGGTTACTTAAAGAAGAATGACATTACATTATGTGGATATAAGTTTAATAATAATTATAAAATTTATGGTTTATATGTTCTTTTATTTTAATCTATTTTGGGTGTATTATATTTACAGAATTAAAAATGAACCATATTAGATGACATTTGAGGTTAAAGAATATAATTAATACTCAATATATTGAGTTTATCTTTTTAAATCATTATCACATTTTTTTGGGAACTGTGTATAGATTATAATAAATAAGTTTTCAATAAAAGAAAACCTATAGGTCAGGTGATATCCCATCACATTTGGTATGACCATGAGGATTGAACCCACAACCAAAGGGAGAAAAGTTAGTATCTCCTACAACTTAAACAAATGATGTCTTGATAAATATGAAATTTTATTTTCAGTTAAATTATTTGATGGATAAAGGATAAGTTCATTTCAATAACCCTAATCAATTAATGTAAATATAATTTTATGGAATTTTATTTATAGAATAAAGGATGAATTTAATTTTGAGAAATATATGATTCCACTATGTATTTTTGGTGTTCCATGTTATTTATGGAAATAGTTTGCATATCATGGAGGTTATATGATTAGGAAATGAAAATATTTTAAGATAAATATTAAATTTAACTTGGGGTATTATGAAATAAAAAACTTTTGATTTTTGGGTTTCAATATTACGTAGGAATTTTTTTTTGGAATTTTGATAATACTATATTTTGTAATGTTTTAATTTGATTATTTGTTATTATTGTAGAATTTTGGGAGATTAATGTAGCATATCTACATATGGAGGATTTTTTGTAATTATTTATTCATAATAAAAATGTTTTTCATTTCATTAAATATCTATCGGATGAGTGATTTGGTTATGGATAAATGATTAATTAATTTGTATTAGGTATTATAAATTCAACTTGTATATGCATTTCTTGGTAAAATAGATATCATGAAAATAGTTCCAAGAACAACCAAATGACAATATTATTCTTATGACCTTGAAATAAATAATTTAAATATAATTTTTAATGTTATTATATGGGTAGTAAAATACCCACCTAACTCTAGTAATGGAATTTCGAATGAAAACTCTATTAATTTTAATTTTTTTATTGAGAAATAAATTTCCTTTTTAACCCATCATTGAGTTACAGTTTTAATGGTAGACAGTCTAATGAGCATGTTCTATATATCTCTTGATCAAAACGTGATAGTTTGATCCATCTTATGTGCCTTGTTTTTCTCAGGCCACAAATTTTTTCATACGTAAAAGCCTAATTTTTTGAGACCTTATCATATCCATTTTCCACCTTTTATGGGGACATTTTATTAACCATATTTACAATTTAATTTTCTTACAAATGAATTTTCAATTATAAAACATAAATTTTTAGAGTTTGATTTTCAATTGAAAGGGACAAATTTATTTAAGGAGGTTAAAATGTGACACCCAAATATTTTTTGGTATGTCTCTTTGAAATTCAAATTCATTAATAGTTTGTATTGTACATTAAAACAAGATTAAACATATGATTAAATATTACTATTTAATTCACATAGTTAACACATAAATGTTGTAATATAAGGAATGAATGTGATTATATAATTTATGAAGATATTGTTTATAAATTTTTATAAGAATAATTATTTTATTACCATTTATTTTGAAATTAAATTAAATGAAATTGAATATTAAAGAAGTGTTTTTAGAAAAAAAAATTTCTATGTCCACAATGGAATTTTAATTAATAAAAAACAATTATAACTATTATAGAGAGATATTAATGAAATTTATATTTAATGTATTCTGTATAATTTTTTAATCTCATTAAATATATATGACAAGATTAAAAATTAATAGATCCAATTTTATTCATTAAAAGAAATATATTTCTAAATCCAGTTTTCGTTCTTTCTAATGGCGTAGTTGTACTAAATAAAAAATGGACACATTTGTAAAATTATTTTGAAAAATTATACTTCAATATTAATATCAGGATATAAAAATCATATTAAGGTGAAGTTTCTATATTTTTTAAATTAGATTCATTTTTTGAAAAATGTAAAAAATACAGAATTTTGAATAAAAACTTAGTGGTTTGTATATTTAATATTTGTCGATAAATTATATTTTTAATTGGTTTTAAAGTAAAATTAATTATATTTTACCTCAAAAAGTCATAGTTAGGAAATTTTAATCAATTTCACATTGAAATTTGATATAAAAACAATTCATGCTTTGGAATTTTTCATATTAAAAAACCTATTTTTCATTGTCAATGGGAATAAATAAAATGCTATTTTTTACCAATAATTTGAATTATAGCTAGTAAAATGGATTCCATATATGTAATAATAAGGTACAAATTATGTTAAGTTGGATGGTTGAGTTGTTTTTGAACCCTAAATAGTAAAAAAAATAATTATAAATATCAATATATTAAAGAAATTACACCTCAATGTGGATGGATTTATTTATAAAATAATTATTAATTTAATCACTTAATCCTGCCACTCCACATGTATAAATACCTAACCTCACCTCCCCATTTCAACCAAAAATGATTATATGCGCCTTAATTATCATTCACATAACTCTTAATGACTCTATAGACATCAAAGTGCAGATGGTATCACAAATATTCAAAAATAAATTTCCTCAATGGGTTCTCTAAGGAGGTGATATTCATGAGGTAATTTTACCAAAAAACCAATCTTATTTAATTTTATTCTTTAACATTCTCCTCATATCCGTCCTCCATCAACTCATAATAATTATAGCAGCAAGTAAATACTAAATTTGTTTGTTACTATTGGAAAATATTATATCTATTTTTTATGACTTCCTCTAATTCAAATAAATGAAACTACATCTAAATTATTCAGGTTAACCACTTTCATGAATAATGTTTGTGTTTCTTTTAAATTATCACCATCATAGATGGGCATAAAAATGATGTTATGGTTAAATAAAATTTCAATATTTTTATTATATTCTAATTTATGTAATTTAGATAATATATAAACATAATTATAAATAAAAATACTACTTCGTGGTGTTTGAAAAAAATCACAAAAATAAACAGAACTTTTATCATGAACATTTAATAAATGAATCATCCATACACAAGAAATAAAAATGATATATAGAACTATTTATAATTGTTTAATTTAATTAATAATATTTTATTCAAATTCTGTGGTTATAATACCATTTTACAAGAACATCCATTATTTACCCAAATGAACCAATCATGAAACATTGAAAAAAAACACCTGAAACCATAAAAATAATGAAATTTTATTAATGAATATGTAATAAAAGGTTATGAAACATTACTAAAAGTATTATAAATAAGAATATAATTCTTGGAAAGAATTAAAAACATTATATAAACTTCTTTAAAAGAGGATAAAGAACACAACACTAACTGGAAGTGTGAGGTTAGGGTTTTCTCATCTAACTTTTTTAGTTTTGTGACATATATGCTTTATTACCTACTAATTTCTTATGTTTGGTGTATGTACTTCCATTTACATATATCATATCATGAATATAAATATATTCTTGTTAATAATTGTTAATTTGGACAATTATTACATCTATATGGTTTATGATTCGACTGATTACAAGTGGTAAGTGTTTTTTCCCTAATTTCCTCCATTTGGTTAAACATAGGTTTCCTGTATTATTTCATGTTATGGTTACGTGTGAAATGAATTTTCAATATTTTATCTTTAATTATCACTTGTTTTATGTGGATTTATAGTGAATACACATAATAGATTCATTTTAATGTACAATTCTAGATATTTTTTTTCATTAAGGATTTTTTTTATTTCATACACCAGCCTTTTTTATGAGGTGTATATTCATACCCTTTGATATATTGTATCACAAGTCCCATTATCTTAATGGAATCAATGTGAATCAAACTGGTATTTGAAAATTTTATTTAAAAATATATTTTTATATAGACTATTCAATATATAAATTATACTTTGTAAATGCTGATATATGTAGGGTATGATAACATATATCCCCATGATGCATCAGGGGGATAATGAGATGACAGTGTTTTCCAAATTAAATGGATTTTCTATAAATTTTCAAAACTATTGTGAATGGTATCTATTGAATATTTACCATGATTCTTGAGTTGATGATGTCCAAATATTTAAGTATTTAATTCATTCCACATCCTGTCCCATTAGATATTGACTATGATAATGTATGTGGAGGCCTTTTCATTCATAGTTTATTGATTTCATGTCATTTGCGTTCAATTATTTAACTATACATAATGAATAACCCTTATTGATTTATGATGGATTCTATTATATATAACCCTTACTGAGAATTTGAGCTCAACCCTTTTTTATGTTTTCTTACTCCCTAGGTTTCTATGAACATTATTTTGATTGATTTTTAGGGTTATACAATGGGGGATAATAGTGTTATCAAAGAAATAATTTTTTTATTTTTCTTTAAAATTTAATATAATTTTCAAATATATATCTATATTACAAAACTACAAAACTATCTGGTTCGTTAGGATGTAATTCCTTATAATCATCATAATGAAAAAATTTAAGGCATCAACTCTAGGATACTATGGTTGGGTCTATTACATTAGAAGATTTATTTTCAATATCTCAATATTTTATTGAATACAATGTTCGACAGTATAAACCACACAAAACACTTGGGATAAATGAAAAATAAACAACTAATACTTAAATATGAATAATATTACCTTGACCATAAATTTGTGAATATGAATATAGTAAAATAGATTATCATATATATATATATAGGTTCTAGTTAATACAAATTTAGAAACAAATTATTTGGAAATATAAAATCAATTTTTAATAGAACCATTTTATTATTCAAAGATATGTTTTCTTCAAAATTTGTTATTATTTTTTTCAGGATAGAATAATATATTTACTATAAAAAAATTAAATATTTTACTTTATAAAATTGATATCATTTTTGAAGTTACATTTAAAAATTATATGAAGGTAAAATTTTGAAATTTATATGAAATATAGAGTTACAAATGAATTATGAAAAATATTTATTTTTATTAAAAATATATTTCTATTTAATTTATTTAAAACTTAATATTGTATTATTTATTAGTTTTAATATTTAATATAAATATTTATCTTTTAAATAAGTAAATTAATATTTTTTAAATTATATTTAAATTTAATTTTCAATAAAAATATTCTAATACATAAATGTCATTTTTTTTAAAAAATGTCATATTTTATCGATATAATTATAAATAATATTAATGGTATTTTTTAAGAAAATTTTGAAACAAAAGTTTCTATATTTGGAATATGTAGGTAAAAATTAGAAAAATATTTCCATTTTATTTTTTAAATAGTGAATAGTAACCATAGTAAATTCATGTCATATCCATAAGGGTAATTCAAGAAATTTATGTAAAAAACAATTTGATATCTTCTAAAAAAATTACCCTAAAAGTTTCAATAATATTATTTTATGAGTATCTTTATACAATAATCATAAAAAATTCAAATATATGATTTTTTTTAAAATTCCATGACTTTGACTATTTATATAATATTATATAAAGAAATGTAAAAAACTACATTTTCTCTATTTTATTATAATTAAATTTATAAATTAAATGTAAACCTAGGATTTGTTTCATAATAAATATTAATTTATAGGCTAAATTAATTTTCTATCATATTAATTTATTTTTAATTTGAAATAAATATTTAATTTTCCTAATTTCATTGGCAATATTTACATAGTTCTTGTGGAAAGAGAAAAGAATCAATAAATTGATTTTGATAAATCTAAAAAATAATATGATTCTATGAGTTTTTTGGTAAAAATATTTTTTAGATATAGAATAATTATTAGAGTGGTTTTTATTCATTTTATTCCAATTACATTATTTTATTTTGGTTTTAAATTTAAATTTAAATGAATAGATCCAAAATTGACATTATTGCTATTTTTTTATAAAAAATATTTTATTAAATTATTTGAAATTCCTAAAAATAATTTACTTTAAAAGTTTAATGTGATATATTCTATATAATCTACCATGGGCTATTTATTTGTAATTTTTCATTTTATAGTATATATATTTACTCATTAATTACAAAATATTTTGATATCAATAAAATTGTGAAAATGGTTAATGAATGGTTAAAAAACAAACATGAGTAAAAATGTTATCCATAATTATCCAAATTTTGTTGGAAGCGAATATTTCAGAACATACTCATATTATTGAATAATACAATAAATATAAATATATTTTAAAAGAAAAAATGATGTATATTAATTTAATATTATATGAAATTCCAATAGTTCTCTTCCAATCTCTTATAAAAGAGTGCATATTCATCTCATTTCATGACATTTAAAAAAGAATTTTGGATTTCACCATCCCTAAAAAATTCATTATATCTATCTTCACATCATAGAGGAATTAGTATGATCATATATCCATCCAAAGAAGGATTTTTTTTTAAATATGATGTGAATTTCTAAAGAAATGTATAGTTCTTAACTATGTATTTTCATTTTTTATGACATAATAAAATATTATGAAACCATTTTGAAGATATAATAAATATATATCCTCTTAATTTAAATTTCATTATTTTAATTTCATAACTTATATCTATATCCTCTTCTATCAAATGATAAATAAAACAAGTGTTCATGTGTATGGTGGAGTACCTCCTCACAAATTGATGTAATACATTTTCCATCACCTCCTCTGATGGAATATTATCATAATGGATTTAATATATATGTATGATGTTAATGAGATAATTTTCATTCTATAAATATAATATTACATTTTCATTCTTATATTTCCATTCACAAAAAAAAATTATAAGGTCATTCTTGCATACGTGTGGACTGCCACCTCCAATAAGAAATGTGATTTGTTTACCATAAAAAAATAGTATGAAAATTAAATATAATTATATTAATAAAATAATATGGTATTTATGATATAATATTAATTATGTAAATAGAAAATAATATTTATTTACTTTCCATAATGATCATTGAAAATTTTAAATGTTACTCGTGCATACATATTACCAACCATCTCTATGATTGTAAAAAAGTTAATTTCTCACAACCATATTCATGATTGGTTTTAAAAGTATAATGTTTATAAAAATGATAATTATTTCCATAATATAATTTTTTTAAATTATAAAATAATGATCCATTTTTAAATGTTCAATATAAAAATCAAATTTCATGGATATTATGAATCAAACATCCAGAAAACACCTCATGCAGACCTAATTGAATAAGAATATAAATATATATTTAAGATAAATGAAATAAATGTATTCAAAATAAGGTAATAAACTGATAATATATTATTAAAGAGTAAAATAATTTTTATTAGTTTATTATAAATTTGGTAAAGGACATGTATAGTAATAATAGCCTCATTATTTGAGACTTAAAATCTATATTCCTTTATTAATAATTATTTTATTTTCTTACATATAATTTATTATATATGGAATATATATATATATATATATATCTATTTCTAAATGTTATATCCTTAATGATTCATAAATCATATTATTTTAATTTTTAATTTTTAATTACTAATTTAAATGGATTCAGCAAGAATGTTATTCAGTGATAGAATGATAATTAACTCAGTTTCTTATTTTTTGGGTTATAACACTACTTCATTGACTTTTTTATTTCATGACATTTTTTCAATTGATCTAAATTTATTTTTTCTATATTTGATTTTTTTATACAATTTTTATACCTAATCTCTCTATTTATTAATTTTCAATTCCATGATATGAACATTTCATGGGTTTTCATTTTCTCAATAACATTTTCATGAGGAATGTGTCATGTTGTACACCATGATTTTTATTTAAGGAGTTATTAACAACACATGAATTAATTCTTAAATATTAATTTTTTTTATAAATAAAATTTTTATAGCTTTATCATATTCTGACATTCAATTAATTCTGATCAACAATTTACCAAAATGGTATAGGAGTTATATATTCCTATCCTCTCTTTCATGGATTTTTTATTACGATAGTTCCACTTTAGGAACCAATGTTCTATTATTTTTATAAAAAAAATCATCTATTTTACTATATATTATAATTTCTTTCAAAATTTTAATTTTAATTTCCTACTATATTAATAATAGAAACATTACTAATGTATTTTTAAGTGATTCCAATCATATATCTTATAATAGATAAGGAAAATTTATTTTCCAAATCACTTTATTCTAAAATTATTTCTATAATATTCTTCGTTAAAAATATAAATGTTTTGAAAAAAATATTTTTCTTAGTCTTTGAACTTCTTTAAAATGTTTTTAAAAATAAAATGTCTCAAAATTTCCCAGATGGTTATCTTTTGATTCTGGTTTATTATTTTAAAAAATAGTTTTTTTCTCATTTACAACATCAAAAAAATTTCCCACCACCATGACAATTATTTTATTATAATAGTATTCTAAAATATTCTGATTTTATACTAATATAAATTTATTTTCTTAATATTTTATAATAATTTATTTTTAAAGGTGATTTTTAAAGTTAAATGGTTATTTTCCTCATGAATTTTGTTCATGATCTATTAATGCTACTTCCATTCAATAAAGTTAGAATCCCTTGAGGTCAAATACAATATAATCGAGATATTGATCTAAAATGATACGACCATTATTCATATTTTTGATGGATTATGATTTGGAAATAGAACTGGATTCTAATCCACTAATGTTACAAATATTTAAATAAAAATTATTTATATGTTATCAAAAAGTGAATGATTATAAATTTCTTATTCATGAAAGGTAATTTGAAATTATTATTGATAATAGGTGACCCTGATATAGAATATCTGAATGTTGGTGCCTCATTATAACCCATGATGATTGTTTGATTAGAATATATATTATAATATGGTTTTACCCTTATTTTAGATCATGATTAATGGGTTTTATTAATATTTTTTATACAAATTGTGGGCCCCATTATTTTTATATAATGCATCTAGTAATGTCCTATGTCAATATAGGAATAAAAATGGAGTTACTGGAGGATTTCTCCAAATTATTTAACTCGAATCCATTTCTCTCAGAGATAGGCTATTAACATAATGTTCTATGATAACCACTACTTTTTCATTATTATTTATATTTTTTATTACTAATTCATTTTATTATGATTTACATCACATGGACTATGATTATCGAATCCAATCCTTTATATGCTAAATGAATAGTCCCATAATTCATGATTAATGATCTTAGTTTTAATGGGTATGAAATCTATTATGTTTTTTCATGCATTTTGATTATTTAATAATTTACTTACAGAAATATTTCACTCACTAATGACATTAAATAGTTAATGATAATATTAACTAGTATTTAGAATCTGTAATTAAAATTAATATCATTAATTTTCCCAAGGTTTTTAATAATTCTAATAAATTATTTTAGCGCAATAATGTTTTATATTTAAAAAATTTTGTGAGAGTTTTGATATAAATTATATAGAATATGAAAAGATGGGTTTAGTTGGAAAGCAAATCTATTGAACATATTAGGGTTGTGATTACAAAGGATTTTAATAATTATTTTAAACTCTTAAAACATGGAATTTTGGTATATAGATGATCCAATATTTCTATTTTTTTTATTTTTTTTTATTGAAAAAATTGTGTCACATTTATTGATTTCAATAATAGGAATGTAATGTTTATGTTCTGAATATAGATAAAAAGAGTCTGAGTTTGGGGATGTTAAATTTTTCTAGAGTATGAAATTATTATAATTTAATGTTTCAAGAAATCACAAGGTGTCCGTAATCCTTTTATAAAAGAACCCTTCACATATCTCTTATTTACACCAATTTGTGCCACCTAGATTGTCCAAAACCTACCTAATTCAGTACTCAAATTACCTATTTATGAATTATATGTTTATTTCATCTTATTATACTAAACAAATTTTCAATAAATATGTATTTATATAAGTCATGTTGATGGGGATGTTATTATCATACAAGTCCTCTTTAAATTTATTTATTTTCTTATATCCCATATATTTTTGGTATTTATCATTAAATCACATATTCAGTATCCTAAATAAAATTACATTTTTTCTGATTATAGAGCCACAATTATTAAAAAAGTTAAATTAATGATTGAATTGAATGTATTGACCATAAGTACACGTGGATTGAATCTTCCACCTAGAGATATAATTCATTTTCCACCAATAAAATCCACTATTAGTAATTAATATTTATTTAATGTTTATATAGAAAATTAAATATATAATTATGATTTCATAATGATGTAATATTATTTAAATTTATTTAATTATTTTCATTAAAAGTACGAAATCAACATTCATGCTAACATATGACCAACGAAATCCAAAAATGTTGTAAATAAAATTTATATATCTTCCTTTAGTGGAAGTTTTTAAATATTTACATAATTATTATATATGACAGTTATATCTTGAAAATAATTATAGAGATTATGGAACGTTGATCAGCATATAAGGACCATTAATATATAAATAAAACATCCATAAAAAATGAAACATTTAAAACATAGAAATGAGGATATTAATAATTTATTATTAATAAATAGATTTTGAAATATTAAAAGTGGATAAAATAAGATATTACAATTTTTCAGGAATAATTTACTGATTTATATATAACATGCATGTTATTTCAAATTTTTATATATATTTTTTGAAGAAATCTAATCTTTAGGTATGATATTTATGTTTTAATATCATTTTAATTAGGAGTATTTATTCTTGAATTTACATTGAATTTGGTTTTATATTATTATCTAATAAACACTATAAATTTTATTCAAATAATGGTTATTCCGGGAATTATAAATTATTCATACAATTTCCCCCAATTTTGAACATTAAATGTTTAGTATTTTTTCATAATGTAAGAAAGAATATATTTTTATTGGTCATAAATTCTATTTGTCAATATACGTGTTTTATAAATTTTTTTCAAGAATTTATTTCCATATTCTAAAATTTGTTTTTTAAATGACTGCTAACTTTGTTTGAATTTCATTAAAAATGTTTCAAATGAATTTTCATTTCATTTTCTGAATGAGTTAATTGTGAAATTAAAAAAAAATGAGAAAGGAATCATTGTTTTAACATACTAACATGAACAAGATTTATATCCATAATGATCACTAAATTATTGGAATATCCCTTTATACGTATCAACATTTATTTTCAATAAAAATTCTTCCCTTACTATTTCCAAAATATTTTATTTTTAAATAATTGTTTTTGAAATAAAAAAGTTATTTACCTCAACAACATTCCAATGTAAATTTAACAGAAATTTACATCCATGAATGTGAACAATGATGTTCATTTTTATTTAAAGCGGATATGCTCCGATGATACAATCAGTTTTAGTTATTCTGTTTGTTTCATAATTATGATGATGTAATTATCTAGAGACATATTTAGTAATCATAGTTTATGTACGATGAAATGAAGAAATGTCTACTAATCAAGTTTCCATTCCTTGAGTAATAATATGTTTATATGATTAATTTTTTATGATTTCATGGAATAAATTTGAATGTATTAGGAATATCTAATGGGTGGCCATAGTATTATATATTCCTCTAATTTAATGGGTAATAATGGATGTCACATTAGATAATAAAAACCATAATGCAGACACACCTAATCTAGTTAGGGACTTTATCAACTCTGTTAGTATTTGGAGTATACATTTTCTATTAATAATATGAAATGGACATCCAAACCAATAAAATATGATAGTATTTGTATTGAGCCTTGTCTAAGGAAATCAAATTTATAAATATGTGTATATCAAAAAATTATGTATTATGTAATGTTATTATCTCATAGATCATGTTTTTTATTCTATTAGTATTCTTGTTTTATAACATTACATGATTTATTACATGAATCATGTTCTGGATATACGTTATGATATTTATGGTTTTCAAATGTTAATATAATGTTCCCATAAAATTATGATTATATAATGATTTAAGGATCATTGATATCTCACTTTATTAACCTTATTATGAGAATCTAATATCACCCATTATCATGTATCTTTTTCCATAGGATATAAATAAGGGTTTTAATTATTATATATATAATATCTTTTATATTTTTAAATAAATAAATTACTGAAGATGTAGTTATTTTATATACTTTTTATTTGTGTATATAAATTTATAAAGACACTACAAATTTTTAGATCACATATGGATCGTGTCTATAAATAATAAATATTCATCTAATAAGATAAAATATGTATGTATGAAATGTTATGGTTTCTATATTTAGTATCATATAAGGGTTAAATTATCATTACAAACTAGGATGAGGATACATTAATGATGAACCTTATCGTAATCCTATAAATTGGAGTACATCCTACATCATGGTAAAGAATGGATGGTTATATTAATAGAAAATTTAACTATATCAGGATACATGAATGTGGATAAAACTGTAGAGAATATGCACTTAGGTGTATTAACTACGAATGTAGAGGATTGATTTCTAACATGATCATCACCAGTGAATGATTAGTGGTCCTAATAATAAACAATTATATTACCACTAACAGGGGATATGCATGGGTTTATTCATATTATATTTATGAACCACTAAGGTTAACCAAAATTCTTTATAATCTCAAATGACATAGTTTAAACATATTTTTTCATGGATTGAAAAGAAGGTGTCTTTTTTTAGAAATCTTATAACTGACCTTTCTTGATTTTATAATTTCCAAATATTATTATTTTTATTCACATAATTTTTTTTTTTTATTCAATGGATGTAACCTAAAAGGAAATCTGTTAACACTAAATTTTATGGAATTTGAAATGATTTTCCTATAGAGAGAAAAAATTTCATGGCATATTGAATGAAAAATAAAATTTATATGATTTAAAAAATTACTTTTTGAATGACTCATTACGAGATCCCAAATGTGGAAAGTAAGGAACAATTTTCTTTGGATTCCTTCATAACACAATGTCCTATTTTATTTAAAGGGTTTGCTCATCTAATGGATAGATAATAACAGATTGGTACTACCTAAATGAAATGTTCCATTATCTTATATCTGGAACAAAAAAAATATATTTTAATTGTATATCATATTGAAATAGAAGAAGATTAATTTTGTAAACCTATGAAGAATTTGATGAAAAATGTATACATTAACTCTACGCATAGGAGTTAGTGTACAAGGTCATTTCTATTAATTAATTTCATAGTGTCCATTGTAATAAAATAAGGAAGTGATTCATTACACTAAAGTGGAATATTGATGGATCAATTATTACATATCAGTTAAATTTTACAATACATGAGAGTTATTATTCTATTATTATCATAAATCCAAAATTTACAATTGGTCGATTCTTTAGTGGAATAAAACCTTGTACCTATGTGAAATTATTAATAATGGATGTTAATTGAGAGGATTTTTTTTTCTATTTTTTATCATGGCAGAAAGTTAAATTGGAGTTACCCTTCAATCTCATGTTTTTTTATGAAAATAAATTTTAAATTTTATAAATTATAATGAAATTCATGTATATAATTAGATGAGATTTAATTTATGATCGAAGTGTAGAATAAAATATTGATGAAATTATTTTTTGGGGCTGGAAAAAAATTAAATTGTGGAAATGTTTTCCATCAGGGAAAAAATTTCCAATGTGATAGGAATATACTTTTCAATGAAAGACACAGTAGAATAGAAAAAGAAAATAATCCACACATTATATACTATTTAAAATAAATAGAGTTTGGGAATTTTTTTAAGCACTTCCCAAATTTGAGTGTTAATGGTGATTAATGATTTAAACATCCTATTAATCCTATTGAAAAAGGTAAACTTCAAATGATCACTATATATTATTTGGTTTATTATAATGAAGTTGTGAAAGGTAAATACACCATCCAATCTAGAAGTACTAAGGTTTTATGTTATCTATATTCAATATACGATTTTATTATTTATTAACTTTTAATGGTATTAAAATACCACATCAATGTTGTGATATTTATTTAATAGTGAAAAATACTAATGGTATGATGATTTCACATCAATTCCATAAATCTTATCATATTGATGTCTATGGAAATATACATCCAAGTGATTAATTTATTCTCTATATAATGGAAAATAATTTATTTTGGGAATGGATTGGAATCCTCAAATAAATATCATATAAATTTATAACAATGGGATGCCACATTTTATATTGAAAAAAAATCTATGAAAACAATTATTGTAATGACAAATAAAAAATTACATTGGAATTTACTCACATTTAATCAACATCGATTCTTATTGAGAATGGGAATTTATCTTTGATGGTGGCAGATAACCTCTACATCAACGATATTCCTATTTTATGGGAGTTTTTCGTTTTGATTATAGAAGTATTTCCAATTATTTGATATAATCATAATGTTGATATTTAAATTGAACTATTATTAGAATCTAAAATTATATTAGAGACTCTAAATAAAATATTCATGATGTAATAAATAATGAAACATACTATTCCATGATTCCTATCAATAGTTCTCGAAGATGGGTTTTTCATATAGCCTATATGACACCTTGTCAAACAACAGAGGCTAAAGACATGTAACGGGGTCCTAGGTTTGTCTAGGGGAAGTCTATTCCCCCATCACCAAAGTGTATAAAAATGGAATAAAAATAACATTTAAGTAGACCATATATTAATGAAAATAAAAAAATTGATAACGAGTATAAATATATAAAAATATCACATAAATATCATATACAATGATGATAATAATAAATGTAATATGTATGTACAAGAAAACAAAATATTTTAACAATATTATAATCCAATACACATATAAGAGTAAAAAATACCAAAAAAATCCTAAATAGAATTGAAATCCTCATCTTGGTCCCTTGATCACTTGATCCTAAGCAGCAATGAAGAACCTATAGTTGAAACATTTCACTTATCCATACCTGTAATCCAATATTTTATTGGGGTACCCAAAGGTGACCCAAATAGGGTGTGAGACATAATCAAAGTAGGAAACCCCCCAAGGTCAAGTTCCATTAATGAAGTGAATATATATAATTACAAGATTGCATAGTTAATAACATAATATGTAAATGAATTACTGAAAGTGAACATCCTCAAAGATCCATGATCACATTTATAAACAAATTCATCTAATGATTCAATTCCATTTAATTTATAAGTCTGATGATCAGACATGTATCTTGAAATCCCCCATGATAATAGTATCAAAGTATTACTATAAATATCATCTATAAATTATAAACAATGAACAAATAAAATCTTTTATTTTGTCTAGGAAGATGTATCATATTAACCATTCCATTCCATATTCAATTTAGAACCACATCCCATCCCTAACATTATTAATTTGGATTCTATGTATTTCTCCAGTTAGAGTGTAAATGATTAAACTACATGCCCGTATAAGATGATCCTCATGAGGGCCCATGTGTAACTCTTGGTGTGGTAGAATGTAACTTTTAGTTGAGTGTATCATTGGCATTCCAATAAGGGATCCCTAGTATCAAATAGGGAATACATGACCAAATAGCCCTTTTGTGTATGTCCATGGAAATCAACTAAAGAATCTAAGTATTATTGTATATTTAGTATTTAATCCTTCGATTACATCCATAATAGTCCTCGAGTGAGTCCATGTATAACTCAAGCATATGAAAAAGTAGGATTTAATTGAGTTTTTCTATTGAATTCATCATTGGAATCCTTATGTTTCCCATGGAGTATAATCATTACATCTCTTCAAAATCATCAACTCATTATCATTTAAATATTTCATAGTCAAAAACAAGAATAATTAATTAATATATCACATAATAAGGCTAATAATTGCATGAGATAATCTTATAACGTTCAGCCTTTAGCTCTTCTCACATGTGTATTTGAATATAACAATTATTTCATGCACAAACACTCAATAAAAATGTTTTCAGGTTCCTGGACTCCATTAATTCTTATTAATCTATTCCAATTACAATTGATATCAAAATTAAAATAAAATCCATATCACCACCATAGTTATAACTCTTAATAGTTTCAATTGAAAAATCAATATTGATATTCTAAGACAAGGGGTAAAAATAATACCTAAAAGGTATTCGAATACAAACATGTTATTAAAGATTCTTTTAATTGAACATCTCAACAAAAAGGGGTGGTTCTGATATTTTAGTCCTTATCCTATAACCACCAGTTAACGTTAATTTTTACTTACACAAGATATACATATTAGTTCAATTTAAGGATTAAATTTATTTCAAGGTGTCTTAAAATAATTGGTTTTGTAGTAAAATGACATATATAAACACATATAATTTTTATGAAAGGTATGAGACCCAATACCATAGGTCCATAGTGGATTTCCCATTCAGTATCATCTTCTAACTCGACCCAGGTTGGGGGAAAATTTATTTATGTAAGAATAACCAAACAATTGGAAAAATTAGATTGAACTTAAATATAAGATCTGATACCAAATCAAATATAGAATGACTAAAAAGGAATTGAGTACTCGCCAATGAAGATCCAACAAGATGAGTGGTTCTTTAATACATTCCAAAATTTAGAATTTATCTTGATTCCTAGAATAGATCTAAAACGTGCTCTCAAATTTTCGCAGTTTTAACACATACAAGGAATGAATAATTATTTTTAGAAAAATATTTAATTTTTGTAATATTGGTAATTTCACCCAATTTATAGGGTCCCACAGTTTTCCTACAGGGTTTCGGAAAACTATGGACTTACTGTGTATTCTTATCGGTATTGAAGGGGATATTTCATGGCATTTCCACACAGTTTATCTAACCATGTGAAATTTTTTCAAAAACCCACTCTCAAAATAACAGACATGGTTATAGGGTCGTTCTTCTAATTTCACATGGTTTTTAAATAGTGCACCCCCTCCTTATCTCTTCCCAAGTTATGCATGATTTATCTATCTATACAGCCTACATACCATGGATTTCAATAATCATTTTGAGGATTATTTGACCCAAAAATTCTGGTTATGGGCTTCAAACTGTCCACAAGCAACCCAGATATGTTGTTTACCACTATTTGAATGCATATTAATCCAAAATAAAAAAATTAAAATAAGAATTGATAGAAATTAATAGATGTGTACCTCAATAAAGAACATTTTTGTTTATAAAATCCCCCTAATATGAATTCATCCATGAATTGTATTACCAATGATCATCTAGAATGACTGAGAAACATCCAGGAAATACAATCATATATTGTCCTCTTACACCAATGTCTAATATGACACTTGGTCATGTTATAATATCACTCATACTGAATGAACTAATTGTATTTGAAAAACATTCATTACATAGATCACAATACATATGTGATTCTCTTCAAAGGACGCAATAACATGTAACTCAATATAATTAGGGTGAAATACATGATACAGGTAGGGATAATAGAAAAATAATGGATATGCATAAAAGATGTCGTGCATGGCCTGATATCTCTTTGATAACTGGAACAAATAAGATAATATCCTAAATTTCTGTGGAATCTCAAATGGACCAATATAACTTACATAAATTTTTCCCAATCTCTTAATCCTCTAGTGTCCCAACCTCAAGGAATCATGTAATAAAACATGACCGAAACCTTGAACTCTAGAGGTTATATGTGACGATCTGAATATGATCTCTGATGAGGCCAAAGAGTATTCAATATCTTATAAATAAAACGAGTCTTGTTTATGGTTTCATGAAAAAGATGAGGTAAATTCATATCTCCCTCTCCTTCCTATAACCAACACATGGGTGATTTTCATGGAATTCTATACAAATCCTCATTAGGCTCTATATGATTGATATCTTGTATTCTATTTTTGTAGAATAATTAAACCATGGGTATAAGTCTCTCCTAGGATCCCCCAAAATCTAGGACATATGCTCACTACATGTCCTCATGAACCTAAATCAGACACCTTGATTGTAAATCCTTAGAGGGGTGGTATGATATACTCAAAATAACTAGTATAACCAATGTCCGATATTGCCCTAGATTAAACCATGAAATAATCATGGATTCTCTATTTAAAATGATAGTAATTGAGACATGTGGTGTTTTAATATATCATTGATGTATAACCATCCAATCTCATCAACCCTAATGGTTTCCTTGATCTATAAAAATGTGAATTCTTCTTGGTTCTTTAAAAAACAACCCCTACACAATCGTTACATCGATTAAAAATTATTATGCATGTCATGAAATCCATCTTGATGTTAACCCATTACAAACTATGTATGGTTAACTATTATTAATGTCTGGTTGGTCGATGGTGTTATGACTTCACCTACTAATAGGTGTAACAACACATGAAAAACAAGCTACAAATGATGTTATACCCATCCTATTGTATTACTGTTATAAATCCAAATAAATAATTGTGATGCCAAGATGAACTTTCCAAGATTAAGTATGAAATTCTAGCATTACCTCCTCATGCATATCTTTGGAAACCCATAAATGACTATGTACATAGAGAATTTCATCCATTCATATGATCCAACAAAGAGGAGGGTCCCCACGTCCCACACTATACTATTAGACTAAGCCTTCTTAGTTTGAGAGAAACCTCATACTAACACTATTTATAATGTTAGAGGTAACAACTAAGGATGATAGAAAAGTATGCCCAGTATCTCGTGCAACTCCAAATGAATCTCAGTGAAAAAATCCATGAGCAGGCACTCACTACTATTCTAAGGGACTATCTTTATCTAATTCCACGTTCTCAGTTTATTGGGCACTGCATTTCCCATACCTGGTGTGTAGGTGAGCTCAAAATTGAATTACTCTTGGTATTCAACCAAACATAGCTATCTCATATTCAAATCATGTTGTGTAAATATGTACATGATGCATTTTTGGTCTGTGTACTCCACAAAACATGCTCAAAGTAAGTAATTTCTCCCATATTTAAATGATTTAACAACAAAAACTAAATGGAGATTGTGCACTAGGTAATTCCTCTTGTGTGGCCTCAACTACCAATACCCATACTCCATGAAATTTCACCCAACACACTAACTGTATCAAGCCTGATACCTATTGAATCAATGAAAATAGTGTAACTACTTCTTGAATCTAGATAAATTAGTATTGGAACTGAACTAAATATTTCTTTTAGATCTTAAAGGTCCATCTCATAGGAGTCTGACCATGTAAACATCATGACCTTCATAGTGAATCCTATTAGTCAGACTACTAAGCAAGTGAAGTCTTTTATGAAACTCTAGTAGTAATCATAGAGTCCCTAGAAACTTCATACCACAAATATCCCCTTGGTATAATCCTAGAAAACGATACCTCCCACCATATTTGGTACAACTGATACTTCGACCCCTGAGATAGTTTAACCCGAGAGGTGAATCTAATCCATCCAAAAGTGAATGTTATTGAGGTTTGAATATAATTGATTCTATCTTTATGTAATCAATAACATGTCATAATTTTTGACATTGGTGTGTAAATTTTGATAATACAGAATGATACAATACAAAAAAAAACTTCAAAATGAATCCATATATGATTGAAAAAAATGGTTCATCAGTTCCCTGAGGACCAAAAGAACATTTATGAGACTGAATGAAATAACCAAATACTAATACATATTGTACCTTCTACAAAACCATGAATGTGGTATGTCTGATGGCCTAAAAGAAACTTAATAATAACAAAATGTAATAGAAATCGATGAAAAACACCAATATCATCTGATCTGATCAAAGAGATCATTTATCCATTATAGAGGATACCATTTCTTAATCATTACCTTGTTCAATTTCTGGTAATTCTCACATATCCTAGATACAATTCCCCATAATAATATTGTATGAATCCTTGTAAATAAATAAAATTCATTTTATATTTTACATTATATTCAAAACTCATTGATATGAATCTTATAAAATCAAAAATAGAATACAACACGAAATTTATAAATGAATAATGAATGAGATAAGTGGTATTTATATATGTTATGGAACCCATACTAATGAAATAGTAACATGACCTTAAGAATTTTAATTTGACACTTATGAATAGTAAATCTCATAAATAAATAGAGTCCTTACACATAAAAGAATAAATAAATTTTAAAAATCTTATAAATGAAAGTATGGTATTATTTTATCATTGTTTAAGTAACTAAAATATTTTAAAATTTATTAATTAAGTGTTGGTATTTTGGTAAGTCCTAAAGATTTAATTATTATTTTATAATAAATTAAATGATTTAAACGAAAATTTATTTTAAATAAATGTATTCATAAATTAATATTATGGGTTTATATGATTTTAGGATAAATTTTTGTGTCTTTAGATAATTTTTAAATGTATTATAAAATGTTTATTTGTTTGAGTAAATGATGACTTTAATTAATAATTTAATTAACAAAATTTAATGTTTTTAATAAAATTGATTTCATTTTTGGATTATACTAGTAAAAAATTTGCGAGAAATAATATTTTGGATTTTTCTGAAGTACATGAATTTTTTGTTAATTATAAAATACATTAATTTATGGTATATATTCTTTAGAAGTTAAATAGACTATTCATTGAGCCATTGATGATGTAAGCAACATTGGTTCAAATTCACATATAATAGTTACTATATTTGTTCACAAGAATCATCAATATTTATTTTCTTGAGCTGAAATAATAAAATAATGAATACAATATTCACAAAACACCTCGCTCCTCCTCTATTAGTAACACCCTTCACCAACCCTTCTCCTCACAATTATCAAGATTCGGGACTTGTCAAAATTCTACCGAATACTCTTCCCACGTCTCTCCCCCACATTGAGGTGGTTTGGTTCATAACAAAATTGCATACCAATGTCCCTTAAGGAGGTACTCAAAAAGAATAATTCAATAGGTAATTGTCTTTCTTTTTCCTTTAATGACCTTTTAATTTCATTTTAATTTTTTCATATCCATACCTGTTCCATCAAAATGATCATGATAAACCCATTATCTCTTATAAACTATAACTATATCATGTTAATGTAATTTCCTTCATCAAATTATTTTCCCTCTCGATTTTATTTTGGAAATGAAATCATCATCCATGACGTGCAGATTTAAAACCTTTTTGGGTGAAAACTTTTCATTCTTCTATTTACCCATAAAGTCTAGACATGAAAATAAATTTATATTTGAAAATGATTATAAAACATATATAAAATCTTATGTAATGTTATTTAACCATTATATATACAAATTATAAAATAATTAAACAAAACTAGTGCATGATGATTGAAAAGAATGGAAATCTAATCTATAAAATTATTAATAAAATATTATCTAATAATTAATCCACATTACATATAACCAAATGATATATATAACCATTTAAACTCATTTATGATCATTAAAAATAAATAATTACAATTTTTCATAATTATACACATTTTACCTGAACATCATTACTTATAAATAAGTGAACAGATCATGGAAACAAAGAAAAAAAATTCCCCATATTAATGAAATTAAACTATATAACTCATCAAAAACACCAAAAATGAAAATAATAAAAAATAATAATACATGTATAAAAGTATCTAAACAAATTATTTAATGGATTTAGTTTTATCATCTTGTAAATATTGATCATGTTCAGAACACTTTCAAAAATAACGTATGGAGGTTTCTCATCTCACTTTTATTTCCATGAGATTTATGTTATTCGCCTATTATTTAGTATATATGGTGTGTTTATAATAATATTTGATATATAATTTCATGAGTGTCATTATATTAATGGTATTAAATGATTCTATTTAATATTTTAAAATTTTGGTCCTATGATTTGATTAATTACAATGCGGTAAGGAACATTTTCTCAAATTCTATTTCCCTGAGAATGAAATGGTATTGTGAACATAATCATTATTATGTAGTATATCTAGAACCAATTTGAGATCATTTTTATCAGAAATTATATATCTATTAAAAATTCAAATTCTTGTATCATGTATTTGATTATTGACAAAGTTATATACCATTTTACATACGGTGTTTATTTTTAATGTTGTTTTTATGAGGGAAATATTTTATGAATCAACACTCATTAATCAATAAAAATATTTTGGTAATGCATAATGTTATTGAATTAAATATATGTATGAATAATTCATTGAAATGTCAATGATGGGTCCCCACTATATCACCTCTATGCATCAACATGTCTCATGAGACAAAAAACGTGGCGATAAGCCCTTTTTGTTTGTTTCAAAAGAGAATCAGATGGTTTTTACCAAGAAACATAAACCATCCTAATGGTATAATGGTTCATGTGCCACATAAATGACATCCACTAAATAATAATCATCATCACTCGATACACTATTATTAATTTCCTTGAAATTATCACTATAGATAAATATTTGGATACATTATCATTTCTGGATTATTGTTGTGATGTGTTTTGTATATCACTTACATAGCTATAATGTATATGACATATTGACATTACTTCACTTATTATTACTTCATATAAACCTAACTCAGCATTCTATCTCACCCTTTTAATTTTATTTCTCATAGTTTATAAGTAATAAAAGTTTGGATAATAATTCAAGGATAAAGATTATTTTATTTTTTATTTATCATGTTTTTTATATCTTTCCCAATGTTTTATGAGTATCATGTATGTAATATGGCCTTCCCAAATGTCTAAAATGATCAGTCACTTGAGATTTTATTCCTTTTAATCAAGCTAATATAAAAAAAGAGTACATAGTCTCTGGTTTTCTATGGATATGGCACTATAGTTGGTATTAGAGGAAGTCTAAAAGTAACCTAGGAAACTATATTTTGAAAAACATAAATATGGAACATAACCCAATGATATTCCTGGAGGATAATCATATGAGGAAGTCCTATACATTTGGTGAAGTATATGTTATGGGGGACTACATATCAATTCATCCCTGTCTAGATAGTAATATTGGACATGGTTCTGGAACATATTTACATAGGAGTAACAATTCTGATTGGGTGTTCTATGCCTGGTTCAGAGTAACCTAGTATTTGAAATTGTTCCCTACCGAAAACATGACTTGATACTCTTTGGGTATGTTGTCGGGATAATTCATATTTTTGGTACAAAGTTGTATGGAGGTTTTAAAAGAAAAAATTTATTTATAGAAACCATGTTTTACATTATGATATTATTTATTCATAAATATTCAATTTATCTTAAGTGTTTTTCTAGTTCAAAATTATTGATTATGATTCAAAACATAATATAGTGTAATAAATTGTTTACTAATGGGACCTAATGTAAGAAAGGGAACCAATACCAGCAGGTAATGTAGTGATTATCCCACTAAAAAATTCAACAATTATTGTGTCGATGTTGATAATATTGTGACCATATTAGGAAAACATACTCAAGTTATGATGAATAACCATATTATACATATATTGTATCTTTTTTTGAACCAAGAACCCCCATATTATCAAGGGACAACTAATCTATTAGTATTTTAGTAGTGGATATTGTCCATTGAAAAGATATTTCTATAATTTGGATACAATGAAAATGAAAAGGTAGAAAGAGAAGTACATTATCTGAAGGAAGATGTACATTAATTGAGGTCACTGATCCAAAATTATAAGGATGAAAAAGAAATATAAGACATGGATTGGAGTACTTCTAATGATATAATATTTGAAAAATACTCACCTCATTAGAAACAAACTGAAATGAAGAGAAAATTCTTTATCTTAAATAAAAGGGAACAAGAGATTGTTACGGAGTATGAGGATACATTACAACACTGGATATGTTTTATATAGATTATATAAGTGATTAAAAAATACAATATTTATCATTTAATTGAATTTATTATTCCAAGAATCTAAATGAAACTGGCTTCTCAAACATTTTCTTCATATGATGAAATAGTATTATGTTCCATCAAAATGAAGAATTATTTTTCTATAAAATTCTTTTGACAGAAAATCTAGAGAATAAGGGGTCTTCTGATAATCATGGAAATTGTGATGTGCTAATGAATATGGGTTTGAATAAATTACCCTAATAAAAAATTTTGTATAGAATCATCCTAGAAAATTATTTAAATATATAGATTTTTGTTATTAGTATGGGGGAACGAGTCAATGATATAATTAATACAAGGGGAAGAGACAGATAAATAATGCCCAATTCATTGATTTTAGGATGATGGGGTAAGATGAAAAATATTTTCCTAACCGTAAAAAATAATTACTCATAAATGACTAAGAGAGAAAGGCCAAGTTTATGTGATCATAACTGTTGATGTTGAAGTTCCTAATGATGTGGTGGAAGGTACATTAATTGTTTCCTAAAACATATCCAATGATTTATTTGATTCTGGATCATCACATTATTTTATATCTTCCTACTATTCTATGGAAGTTAGACAATTACATTTAATTAAATAAATGAGTTGTTAGTGAAAACTCATATGTCAGTATCATTGGAAGAAATATGTGTTAGTAAGTCCCCTTTATGACATAAAACATACTTTATTTGTTGACCTTATCAGTATACCTATGATTAAATTTTATATAATCCTCTATATGAACTAGCATTCACACTATGATGAAAAACAATTATTTAAATAATATGGAAGATTCAAGTTTTGAGAAATGTGTAGAATCCATTATTTTTAGAGAAGAAATGTAAAAATATAATTTTTATCTAGATCAACCTCTAGTATCCCTAATAAATAAATTCATGGTGTTGGATAAGAAAATAACATATAGGGAATAGGATATTAATCCATGAATTGAGATTTACTAATTTTTCATGAATATATTAATATATTTAAAAAGGATTTACCAGGGAATCATGTAGAGTGGGAACTAAAATTATATATTATTTTCATCCTTGTGCAAGACCTATATCAAAGACTCCCTATATAATATCCAATCTAGAATTATTGGAAATAAAGAAACAACTAGTTTCATTGACTGATAAGTTATTTATTCTTCCTTGAGTTTCTCCATGGTGATCCTCTATTCAATTTTTTTAAAAAAATAATGGATCCATGAGTCTATGTATTTAATATAGAGAAATAGATGATATTACAATAATGAACAAGTATACACTGTCTGGCATTAATGATTTTTTGATCAAATTCACAGGGATGAATATTTTCCTATGATGGAACATTGATATGGATATAATCAATTGTGTGTGAGGATGGATGATATTAAAAAAACAACATTACGAACTATGTATGGACATTATGAGTTTACAATAATGCCATTTGTACTGATTAATGCACCTTTTGTTGTCATGGATCTAATGATCAAATTTTTCAAAGAATATATTGATGATTTTGTTGTGGTATTTATTAATGATATATTGATATATTCTAAAAGATATGATGACTATGAGGTCCCAATATGGTATTTTTCTAGATACAATGTGAAGAAAAGAGTTATACATAATGTTTATAATGTTTGAATTCAAGCTTCAAATAGTTTTCTTTCTGAGCCATTTTTCTCTAAATATGGAATCTCAGTTGATCCTGTGAAGAAAAAGACAATCCAAGAGACGCATATACCAACAAACATAACCGAGGTACATATTTTTCTTACTTTAGCATGTTACTATTGTCATTCTATACAGAATTTCTCCTGATTGGCTAAATAGAAAACTAATCTCACAAATAATTTTGTTATATTTCTATGGAAAAAATAATGTACAAAATGTTTTGAATAATTAAAGAGAATATTGGTTAATGATCCAATTTTGACTCTTCTATATGAAAATGATGGGTTTTTGATATAAAATGATGTATTAAAGAATGGGCTGGGTTTTATCGTTAATGAAAATTGTAATATGATTTGTTTTTCATCAATGAAGTGAAGTACACATGAAAAATGTTATCCAACACAAGATCATGAGTTAGCAGCCATAATATTTTCTATGAAAATATTGAGATATTTTCTCTATAGTGAAATATGTGTGATTTATATAGATGAAAAGAGTTTTAAATACATTTTTACATATAAATAAAACAACAAGAGGCAAATATGATGGATTTAGATGCTCGATGATTATGATTGTTCAACAAACTACCACCCATGAATGAAAAATAAGGTATAGGTTTCATTAAGTATGAATGATCATGGAATTATAACCCAATTAAGGATTAAAATAGATCTAATGTTCATATATTTAGTAAATATAGATATGGGAATTTTTAAGTAAGAGTAAGAATCATTCCTTTTTCAAATGATTTATAGACCTTCTTGACCGAAGAAGATAAAAACCACTCAATCTATTGATGAGATTTTAAAAAAGAACATTAATGTTGTTATAGATAGAGAATTGTAATTATTTGTATATAAGGATGGAATTCAGTTATTTTGCACGAAGATATGTGTTCCATCAATACGAGAGCTAAATAGGTAACTTTGGGAAGATTATCATAGATCACAATTCTCCATACACTATGTTAGTATCTATATGGATAGATATATATAGGAACATTATTAGTGTGACCATATGAAGCAATAAATTCTCCACTATGTGTTAATATGGGTAGTTTTTAAACATGTGAAAGCTAAAATAAAACACCCTAATGAAGTCATGAACCTTATTCCAACACTTATGTGGAAATATGAGGATTTTATGATGTAATTTAATATAGGATTACCAAGGACTCCAAGAAGGAATGATGAAATATGTGTTGTTTTTTATTTATTTTCCAAGTATCAACATTTACCTGAAATAAGTGAAGATTTTCTACTTGAGAAACTAAAAATATTCCATGTTAATAATATTTTAAAACATCATGGTATAACTCTATCAATTGTTTCTAATAAAGATCAATGTTTCACATTATTTTTCTCGAAGAGTCTTATGAAATCTTTTAATAATGAGCTACATCTGAGTTGTAACATCCCAAGTAAGTAATGAATAATAGATATTTTTATCTATTCCTATTAATGAATTATATAGTGTTTTAGAGGCTTAAAAGGAGAATAAATCCAATCTTAAGCATGGAATACACTAATATTTTTAGAAGAATGTTTTACTGCCTTTTGATGGAAATCCATTTTTTAAATCTATCTTTTGACAATTTTATAAGCTATTTTTGTCAAAATAAACTTATTCTTTATGATTGGGAGATCAAAATTTACTTTGTGTGAATTTTTGGTATTTTTCAAACAATGTTAATTTTTAATGAATAGTGAAAAATACTGCATTTTACATCAAAACTGCTTTTTAATCTAATTTATTTATATGATTATATTATCATTTGAATTGGTTTTAAAGTGAAATTAGAATATATTTTTACCATTTCATCCAATATTGGTCATTGGAATTAATTTCACTTTGAAATTGGACTTAAACTAGTGTCAATCTTTTGATACTTATTGTTTCATAAAAACACGCTATTTGCTCTAACAGCGGGAATTAATTATTAAATTAATTAATGCAACTTATATGTTTTGAATTTTGTAAAATAGAAAAAAAAATTGAATTCAGAATATCAAATATAGCTTAAGATGATGTTTTGGTATTTTTCCGAAAAACTACAATTTTTGATGAATAGTGAAACCACTAAGTGGTAGTTAATGAAACTGATTTTTCATTTAAATGAAACTTTTCCACTTCTATGATTTTATTTTCAAAAATCTGACATACATGGTTGTCATTAAGAAAATAAATTTGGTTCAATGAGATTAAAATAATTTTTTGGTGAATAGTTACTTATTAAGTTTTTAATCGCGATTAGATGTAATTAGTGTCGTTTAAGGTAAAAATAATGTTTTAATAATATGAGATGAGCTTGACACATGTACTAACCTCATTGGATGTGTCATGGCCGACCATGAAAATCCATGGGTAAACTTGGGGACCCCATGGAACCACTTTGGTTGGGAAATGACATAAATAACTTTTTATTTAATGTAAAAGTAAAAATGACACAAACATGAGTTTTTTTACAAAAACATTTTTTATAGGGGGTTATAAAAGTTAGATTTTTAATTATAAATATTCATTGGAAATATAATAAGATTTCCTACATCATAGAATTTTTTTTTATAATTTTTTGACATTAAATATATTAAATTATTTATGACATCATGATGATGCAGCGATTACCTCATTAATAAATGATTTAAATAAAATGGAATGATAATGAAAAATATATGACCTACACATGTCCAAAACCAATTGGATTGGAGGATTTATAACCCTTATCACCGTACCCTCAAATTATATCAATGTGGGACCTTTTTAATTCGAAACTCATTTTAAAATAATGTAACATTTCTTTACTTTCCAAGAGTGCCCCTCCTCTTTTCTTATAAAAGGCCCCCAACTCTACCTCCTTACCCACACTTCCAAAGCCTTTGGCTCGGCCAAACCCTACCCATTTCGTCTCTCCACATCCCTCTCTTACTCCTTGAAGCCTCACTTTGGGCAGAAGTCTTCCCAAGGAAGCCTTTGAGCTCAAACCAAAGGGAGTTACCCGATTTTAAGGTAATGTCTTCACTTGAGTCCTTTTGTTTTATTTTGCTTCTCCAACCCCCTAAAATCTTCTTATTCATTTTTTTGTAACAACTCCAGTATATTCAATATACTAGGATGTTTTTATAAGAAGAATTCGAAATACACTTACACACACCGACATCTAATGGTTAAAGAACATACTGTTTCTGTGGATGGCGAATTTCTGCCTCCTGAAACGATGATTGTTCAACATTATTTTAACACCTTCAAAGGTGGCCATGAAGATGACACTATATTTATATATGATATATAATGTGTTTATGTTTTCCTTAAGCTTCTGTATTTTTCATTTTGGTCATACCTTTATGGTTTCCATTATTAGTAAACGCGATATCTTCATTTAAGGAAGTGCGGACTACCGCCCCCTCAAAGTGATTTGATTCGTTAAATACCAGATGTGGGAAGTATAAAGGATGGAGTTATGATATTATATATGATATTAAACTGGAATTATAATATACCTTTATATCATTATGATTCCATTCTATAGAAATATGAAATAGAAATGAAAGTAGCGTTTATGCGTACGTACGGCTTACCGTCTCCATGAACAGTGCATTTCATTTCTTACCTCTAAATGATTATGTAATATTATAAATGCATGAATGTACTGGATATATATTATATATATGATATCTAAATAATGAATACTGTTCTGGATATAATGGATACATGAAAAACTTGTAATTATAAAGGGTTTCTTTTTTACTCAAGTACCAATGATCGTTAAAACGACCGTTATTAACTAAAATAATTACATAGTGCTCATGTCATGGAAATAAGTGATATAAAAGGAATAATGAACTTGAAAAAGGTTCTTAAACATGTATAAATTAACTCAAATTTATTATTCAGGAGATTAAATAACGACCGAGTCATGTATGAACCGAGGTATGGGACTTCGTCTCAATCTCCTATCATTGAGGCATATTTTGTTGTATACACAAATTTCTTTTATATGGTGTATAAACCCATTTGACATTTACATTTATCCAAAAGGAATTTTGTTTATACGAATCATTTTACTAAACGACAAAAGGGAATGTTTTTGTCGTACGTATGCGGCGACAACGACTTCTCCGTTGTCGTGACCATTATTTGAGTTTCAGCTTCCTCTACAAGCCATACTTTTTTTAAAAGAAAAATAAATACCATGTTTTACTTTTCTTTTATTTTGGTATTGAAAATGGTTATCATAATGTTTTTATATCAATGTGTTGTATTGATATCTTGTGATTGAATGGTGGAAATTTTATGTTTCCTTTATGCATGTTTTATGTGATACGATTATGTTGAGGTTCTTCGGAATTATTATGAAGACGGGTGGTTCCATGATAAACTAAGAGAAGGTGAGCCCGATATAGCTATTCAATACATTGGGTAACACAAAGGAGTGAAACGTTAAGGTTTCTCCGAAGAGATTTAGGTAATATACTACGTTGGATATTCCAAACGTAACCAAGAGGGTTACTCCCTACGTAAGAATGTTATGAATGCATCAAGTTACCTTTATGTCTTAAGATTTCTATGATTTATTCATGGTTTGATGAGGTATGTTAAAGTGTTTATGTTTTATGGGTAAAGTATGATTTCATTCTTATGTATATATGAACTTATGTTTCCTTTCCATATTTTTATAACCCATACTGAGCTTTTTATGCTCATCCCGTGTTTTTTTGAAATGTTTTTCACAGGTCAATGGGAAGGTACATGATATGATGATAGTGTCAAGGAAGTGTCAAGAAAGAGTCCATGTTTTATTTTAAATATGTTCTGTTTATGGGAAAAATGAATATTATCTTTATGTAACAACTTTGTTTAAATATGGAATGTAATGCATGTTTTATGATCTAATTATCTAAAACTCTAATCCAGAAAAGATCCTCAAGGTGTAATCCTGTAATAACTCAAGAATAAGTAATGTTTAAGGTCGGGGCCTTATATGAGTATTGCATATCACCCTCAAACCGAAGAACTATGGTAAAGGGTTATTCAAACATTGGAACACATGTTGTGATGTTTATCACTTAAATGTCATGGTATGTGGGGTCATTACTTACCTTTGGAATAATTTTACTACAATAATAGTTTTTATTCTTGTATTAAAATGGATCCACAAGAAGCATTATATGGAATGTGAACAAATTGTAATGGATATATGAACAAATTGTAATGAAATGTTACTTTATAAAGGGTTATTGAGGCATATTTTGTTTTATACACAACTTTATTTTATATGGTGTATAAATCCCTTTGACTTTTACATTTATCCAAAAGGAATATTTTTTATGCGAAGTGTTTTACTAAATGACAAAAGGGAATGTTTTTGTCGTACGTATGCGGCGACCACAACTTCTCCGCCGCCGTGACCATCATTTGAGTTTCGGCTTCCTCTATAAGACATACTTTTTCTAAAATGAAAAATAAATACCATGTTTTAATTTTCTTTTATTTTGGTCTTGAAAATGGATTTCATAATGTTTTTATATCAATGTGTTGTATTGATATCTTGTGATTGAAAGGTGGAAATTTTATGTTTCCTTTATGCATGTTTTATGTGATACGATTATGTTGAGGTTCTGGGGCATTATTATGAAGACGGGTTGTTCTGTGATAAACTAACGGCAGGTGAATCCGATATAGCTCTCCAATGCATTGGGTAATGCGAAGGAGTGAAACGTTAAGGTGTCTCCGAAGATATTTATGGAATATAATGTGATGGGTATTCCAAACGTAACCAAGAGGGTTACTCCCTACATAAGAATGTTATGAATGCCTCAAGTTACCTTTATGTCTTATGATTTCTATGATTAATTCATGATTTGATGAGGTATGTTATAGTGCTTATGTTTTATTGGTAAAGTATGATTTCATTCTTATGTATATATGAACTTATGTTTCCTTTCCATATTTTTATAACCCGTACTGAGCATTTTATGCTCATCCCATGTTTTTTTGAAATTTTTTTCACAGGTCAAGGGAAAGGTACATGATATGATGATAGTGTCAAGGAATTTTCTAGAAAGAATCCATGTTTTATTTTAAATTTGTTCCGTTGATGGGAAAAATGAATACTATCTTTATGTAACCACTTTGTTTAAATGTGGAATGTAATGCAAGTTTTATGATCTAATTCTCTAAAACTCTAAAACTGAAAATATCCTCAAGGTGTAATCTTATAATAACTCAAGATTAAGTAATGTTTAAGGTCGGGGCCTTATAGTTGGTATCAGAGGTCGGTTTAGATAAATTTAGGAGTTATAATTTTATTAAATGATTATCCAAAAATAATTTTTTTTGTCAAATTGAAATGATATAGCATTTGAAGATTACCATGTTGCTTCATCTAAGACATGTTTGTTCAGAATGGTTTTCTGAAGAGGAAACAGGGAAGTAGTGCTAGGAAGGCATGCAGAAGGAAATAACCTTCCAAATTAGCATCCTGAGATGGTCAGAATTTGAACTGAACAGTTTGTTGCAGTAATGGCGTAGTTGACTCAAGCGATAAATGGTGGTGGTATCCATGCACGAGATCAGCCAGATCAACCGCAGAGGAACATGTCAGTGGTGGAACATTTCATGAGGCAACATCCCCCATAATTCAGAGGATCATCTGACCCTGTGCTAGCTAAAGGGTGGATTAAAGCACTAGAGAAGATATTCGATGTAATGGGGTGTTCAGACAATCAACAGGTTAGTCTTTCTATTTACCGTTTGGAGGGTGAAGCAGATTAGTGGTGGTCGATGGTTAAAAATATTAGGGATGCTGATGAGAATGATGCTCTCGACTGGGATGAATTCAAAGGTATGTTTCTTGAAAAGTATTTTCCTAAGGCTGTTTGACATGGGATGGAAAATAAATTCGTGGAATTGAGGTAAGAGGAAGACTCAGTGGCTTCCTATGAAGAAAGGTTCACTCGATTGGAAAGGTATGCTCCAAATTTTATATGAGTCCTTGATAGTAAAATCAATCGTTTCTACTCATGATTAAAACCAAAATATTGAAGGGCATTAGATTCTCTTGAGTTTAAAAGTTATGAAAAGCTTGTTCAATGTGCTGAGAAGGGGGAAATGGAGTTTTCTGATGATCAAGTGTTCTATAACAACCAACAGAAGAAGAGACCGAGGTGGCGGGAGAAAGGGAAGAATTCTTCAAAAAGGTATGATGGTAAGAAAACTAAGTTTCTAGTTTGTGATAAATGTGGAAAAAAGCATGCTGGGGAATGTCTTCTAAATTCTGTAAATTGCTACCAATGTGGTCAGATGGGACATAATGCTCGTGATTCCACTGAAAAAGATCAAGGTGATGGTAAGTTCAAATTTGATTTATAGTTAGTGAAATGTTTTAAGTGCAATGAGATGGGTCACTATGCAAACGAGTGTCCGACAAAGAGCTCGAGTGATGGGAATCAGTTAGACTACAAGCCGAAAGGGGTGGTAAAATCTTTTGCAACTACTTTAGCAGATGTCGGGCCATCAAGTGAAGTTGTATCAGGTACTTTTTTGTTTTTTCAGATTATGCCAGTGTGTTGTTTGATTCGAGGTCTACACATTCATTCATCTCTGAAACCTTTTCTAGTAAAAAGGGAATACCATCTCAAGAAATGACTCCTGAACTTTGGGTAAAAACACCTGGGGGAAATGTTTTGAGGCAAAAAGAGTTTATAAGATTCTTCCTATCCTTATATTTGGAAAGAACCTACTTGCAAACCTTATTGTTCTACCTCTAGAAGAGTTTGATGTTATCCTGGCTATGGAATGGCTCTCTATTTACCATGCTAAGATTTACTGTAGAGCTAAAGAAGTTTCTTTTCAGAAAGAATTTCAGTTTGTGTACAAGAATGAACCCTTACTGTTGATAACATATCAAGAGGCCGAGAAACTTGTAAAATATGGAAATGAATGTTACCTTGCACATATTGTTGAAAACAAGGGAACTGTTCAGTTTAATGATGTGCCAGTTGTAAATGAGTATCCTCATGTTTTTCATGATGAGTTTCCTAGAATAATACCAGATAGGGAAGTTGAATTTACTATTGACTTAGTTCCTGATGCTAATCCAATTTCGAAACCCCCTTATCGAATGGCTCAAATTGAACTTTTAGAGTTGAAGGAGCAATTGCATGATTTTATAGAGAAAGGTTTCATTCGACCTAGAACATCACCATGGGGTGCTCCTATTTTATTTGTTAAAAATAAAGATGGTTCTATGAGACTTTGCATTGATTATAGAGCCTTGAATAACATCACTATTAAGAACAAATATCCTTTTCCACATAACAATGATTTGTTTGATCAGCTCTAGGGAGCTCAGTATTTTTCAAAGATTGACCTGAGATCGGGGTACCATCATCTGAAGGTAAAGGAAGCAGATGTTCCGAATACTGCATTTCATACAAGATATGGCCATTATGAATTTGTAGTAATGCCTTTTGGGCTAACCAATGCACCTGTTGTATTCATGGACTTAATGAATAGAATTTTCCATGAGTTCTTGGATAAGTTTGTGGTGGTTTTCATTGATGATATTTTGGTGTTTTCTAAAAGTAAAGAAGAGCATGAATGAAATTTAAGGGTTATTTTTAAAACCATGAAAAAAAACAAATTTTATGGGAAATTCAGCAAGTTTTAGTTTTGGTTGCATCAAATTTCTTTCCATGGTCATATTGTTTCTAAAGATGGGATAACTGTTGATCCTGGAAAAAAAAGTTGTGGAAGACTGGCTAAGACCCAAAAATGTAACTGAGATTCATATCTTCCTTGGTTTGGCAGGCTAGTACTGAAGATTTGTTACAAATTTTTCACGGTTATCTATTCCAATGACTAAGCTAACACGGAAGGGTGTTAAGTTTATCTGGACAAAAGAATGTGATGACTTTTTTCAGGAGTTGAAAAGAATATTGGTGAATGCTCCAGTTTTGGCACTACCTTCTAGGAATGGTGAGTTTGTTATCTACAGTGATGATTCACTGAAAGGACTTGGTTGTGTCCTTATGCAGAATGATCAGGTAATTGCTTATGCTTCACGCCAGTTGAAAATTCATGAGGTAAATTTCCCTACACATGATTTGGAATTTGCTGCTGTTGTTTTTGCTTTAAAAATATGGAGGCATCATTTGTATGGAGTAAAGTGTGAAATATATACTGATCACAAAAGTTTAAAGTATATATTCACTCAGAAATAATTGAACATGAGACAGAGGATATGGCTAGAATTAATCAAGGATTATGATTGTACAATTCATTACCATACGGGAAAAGAAAATAAAGTGGCCGATGCTTTGAGTCAAAAAAGTAATGCTTCTCTAACAATGTTGTGTTTGGAACGTGATCCTTTGGTTAAGGATGTGATGAACTTTGCCATAGAAGTTGTTGGTGCAGGATGATCTTCTGTTTTATTTCAGGTATCAGTGAAATCTTCTCTATTAGACAGAATTAATCAAGCACAGAAGTAAGACAGTGAGTTACAGAAAAAGGTAGACCTGGTTCAAGTGGGTAAGTTGACTAAATTCAACATTGATAATGATTTCATTTGGATATTTGGGAAGATATTGTGTGGGCCTTGTGATTCACAGTTGAGGAGAGAGTTGTTATGTGAAGCTCATAGTTCTCTGTTTTCAGTTCATCCTGGCAGTACTATGATATACAGAGATATGCGGGAGTATTACTGGTGGGATGGAATGAAAAGGGATATTGCTGATTTTACTGTGATGTGTTTGACTTGTCAACATGTTAAAGCAGAGCGGCAGTTACCAAAAGGGATGCTTCAGCCTTTACTAGTGCCAGAGTGGAAATGGGAGAATATATCCATGGACTTTGTTGTGGGATTCCCGAAGACATCTCGATGTAATAATGCAATCTGGGTTATTATTGATCGCTTGACTAAATCTGCTCATTTCATTGCTATACGAGATACTTTCTCTCTAGATCAACTTTTCCGTTTGTATCTTAAAGAGATAATCAGATTACATGGAGTTCCTCTCTCCATTGTATCTGATCATGATCCCAAGTTCACTTCTATCTTTTGGAAGGGACTTCAGAAGTCGTTGGGCATTGAATTAATGTTTAGTACAACATTTCATCCTCAATCAGATGGGCAGTCAGAACGAAAAATTCAGACATTGGAGGATATGCTACGTTCTTGCTCTATGTATTATCAGGGAAGTTGGGACTAACATCTTTCTTTGGTTGAATTTTCATATAATAATAGTTTTCATTCCAGTATACAGATTTCACCATTTCAGGCATTATATGGGAAGCGGTGTCGAACTACAGCTTTCTGGGATGAAGTGGGTGAAAGGAAGTTGATGGGACCAGAAAAGGGAGAAGAGGTGGCATAAAAAGTTCATCTGATTCAGAAACACAAGAGAACAACTCAGAGTAGGCAGAAGAGTTATGCGGACAACAGGAGGAAGGATCTCTCTTTTGAGGTAGGTGATCATGTTTTTCTCAAAGTATCACCATGGAAAAGTGTGATGCGATTTGGTAAGAAAGGAAAGATGAGTCCAAGGTTCATTGGACCATATGAAATTCTGGAGAGAGTTGGAACAGTTGCTTACCGAGTGTCTTTACCTCCGAGTTTATCTCAGGTACATAATGTTTTTCATGTTTTGATGCTGAGAAAGTATATTCCAGATCCATCTCATGTTTTGAGTCCAGAGTTAGTTCAGATGGAAGAGAACCTATCTTATAAGGAACAACCGGTCCATATTCTTGACCACAGGGAGCAAGTGTTACGGAATAAGGTGATTAATCAGGTAAAGGTTTTGTGGAAAAACCACATGATGAAAGAGGAAACATGGGAATCTGAAAATGCAATGAGGGATAAGTACCCCCATTTATTCGATAAGTAAATAAATTGAGGGGATGCAATTTTCTATACGGGGAAGGATGTAACATCCCAAGTAAGTAATGAATAATATAAATTTTTATCTATGCCTATTAATTAATTAGATAGTGTTTTAGAGGCTTAAATGGAGAATAAATCCAATCTTAAGCATGGAATACACTACTATTTTTAAAAGATTGTTTTACTGCCTTTTGATGGAAAACTAATTTTTAAATATATATTTTGACAATTTTATAAGCTATGTTTGTCAAAATAAACTTATTCATTATGATTGGGACATCAAAATTTACTTTGTGTGATTTTTTGGTATTTTTCTGACAATGTTCATTTTTGTAATTAATAGTGAAAAATACTGCATTTTACATCAAAACTATTTTTTAATCTAATTTATTTATATGATTAGATTATCTGTTGAATTGTTTTTAGAGTGAAATTAGAATATATGTTTACCATTTAATCTAACAGTGGTCATTGGAATTAATTTCACTTTGAAATTGGACTTAAACTAGTGTCAATCTTTTGATACTTATTGTTTCATAAAAACACGCTATTTGCTCTGACAGCAGGAATTAATTATTAAATTAATTAATGCAACTTATATGATTTGAATTTTGTAAAATAGAAAACATTTTTGAATTCAGAATATCAAATATATCTTAGGGTGATGTTTTGGTATTTTTCTGAAAAACATCAATTTTTGAAGAATAGTGAAACCACTAAGTGGTAGTTAAAGAAACATATTTTTCGTTTAAATAAAGCTTTGCCACTTCTGTGATTTGATTTTCAAAAATCCGACATACATGGTTGTCATTAAGAAGTAAAATGTGGTTCAATGAGATTAAAATAATTTTTTGGTGAATAGTAACTTATTAAGTTTTTAATCGCGATTAGATGTAATTATTGTAGTTTAAGCTAAAAATAATGTTTTAATAATATGAGATGAGTTTGAAACATGTCCTACCCTCATTGGATGTGTCATTTCCGACCAAGAAAATCCATGGGTCTACTTGGGGACCCCATGGAGCCACATTGGTTGGGAAATGACATAAATAACTTTTTATTTAATGTAAAAGTAAAAATGACACAAACATGAGTTGTTTTACAAAACAATTTTTACATGGGGTTATACAAGTCAGATTATTGATTATAAATAGTAATTGGAAATATAAATAGATTTCCTATATCATAGTAATTTTTTTATAATTTTTAGTCATTAAATATATTAAATTATTTATGACATCATGATGATGCATCGATTACCTCATTAATAAAGGATTTAAATAAAATGAAAAGATAATGTAAAATCTATGACCTACACATGTCCAAAACCTATTGGATGGGCGGATTTAGAACCCTTATCACCTTACCCACGATTTATTTCAATGTGGGACCTTTTGAATTCGAAAATCATTTTAAAATAAAGTAACATTTCTTTACTTTCCAAGAGTGCCTCTCCTCTCCTCTTATAAAATTCCCCCAACTCTACCTCCTTACCTACACTTCCAAAGCCTTTTGTTCAGAAAACCCCTGCACATTTTGTCTCTCCACATCCCTCTCTTACTCCTTGAAGCCTCACTTTGGGCAGAAGTCTTCCCAAGGAATCCATTGATCTCAAACCAAAAGAAGATACCCGATTTTAAGGTAATGTCTACACTTGAGTCCTTTTTTTATTTTGCTTCTCCAACCCACTAAAGTCTTATTATTCATTTCTTTAATAACAACTACAGTATCTTCAATATACTAGGATGTTTTTATAAGAAGTATTTGATCTAAAATTACGCACACCTACATCTAATGGTTAAAAAACACACTGTTTCTATGGATGTCGAATTTCTACCTCCTGAAACAATGATTGTTCAACATTATTTTAACACCTTCAAAGGTGGCCATTAAGATGACACTATATTTATATATGATATATAATGTGTTTATGTTTTCCTTAAGCTTCTGTATTTTTCATTTTGGGCATACCTTTATGGTTTCCATTATGGGTAAACGCGATATCTTCATTTAAGGATGTGGGGACTACCGCCCCCTCAAAGTGATTTGATTCGTTAAATACCATATGTGGGAAGTATAAAGGATGGAGTTATGATATTATATATGATATTACATTGAAATTATAATATACCTTTAACTCATTATGATTCAATTCTATAGAAATATTAAATAGAAATGAAAGTAGCGTTCATGCGTAAGTACGGCTTACCGTCTCCATGAACGGTGCATTTCATTTCTTACCTCTAAATGATTATGTAATATTATAAATGCATGCATGTACTGGATATATATGACATATATGATATCTACATCATGAATACCATTCTGGATATAATGGATATATGAACAAATTGTAATTATAAAGGGTTTATTTTTGACTCAAGTACCGATGATCGTTAAAACGACCGTTATTAACTAAAATAATTACATAGTGTTCATGACATGGAAATAAGTGATATAAAAGAAATAATGAACTTGAAAAAGGTTCTTAAACAAGTATAAATTAACTCAAGTTTATTATTTAGGAGATTAAATAACGACCGAGTCAATTATGAACCGAGGTATGAGACTTCGTCTCAATCTCCTATCATTGAGGCATATTTTGTTTTATACACAACTTTCTTTAATATGGTGTATAAACCCATTTGACTTTTACATTTATCCAAAAGGAATTTTGTTTATACGAATCATTTTACTAAATGACAAAAGGGAATGTTTTTGTCGTACGTATGCGGCGACAACGACTTCTCCGCCGTCGTGACCATTATTTGAGTTTCAGCTTCCTCTACAAGCCATACTTTTTTTAAAAGAAAAATAAATACCATGTTTTACTTTTCTTTTATTTTGGTATTGAAAATGGTTATCATAATGTTTTTATATCAATGTGTTGTATTGATATCTTGTGATTGAATGGTGTAAATTTTATGTTTCCTTTATGCATGTTTTATGTGATACGATTATGTTGAGGTTCTTCGGCATTATTATGAAGACGGGTGGTTCCATGATAAACTAAGAGAAGGTGAGCCCGATATAGCTATTCAATACATTGGGTAACACAAAGGAGTGAAACCTTAAGGTTTCTCCGAAAAGATTTAGGTAATATACTGCGATGGGTATTCCAAACATAACCAAGAGGGTTACTCCCTACGTAAGAATGTTATGAATGCATCAAGTTACCTTTATGTCTTAAGATTTCTATGATTTATTCATGGTTTGATGAGTAATGTTAAAGTGTTTATGTTTTATGGGTAAAGTATGATTTCATTCTTATGTATATATGAACTTATGTTTCCTTTCCATATTTTTATAACCCATACTGATATTTTTATGCTCATCCCGTGTTTTTTTGAAAAGTTTTTTCACGGGTCAAGGGAATGGTACATGATATGATGATAGTGTCAAGGAAGTGTCAAGAAAGAGTCCATGTTTTATTTTAAATATGTTCTGTTTATGGGAAAAATGAATACTATCTTTATGTAACAACTTTGTTTAAATATGGAATGTAATGCAAGTTTTATGATCTAATTATCTAAAACTCTAATCCAGAAAAGATCCTCAAGGTGTAATCCTGTAATAACTCAAATTTAAGTAATGTTTAAGGTCAGGGCCTTATATGAGTATTGCATATCACCCTCAAACCGAAGAACTATGTTAAAGGGTTATTCAAACATTGGAACACATGTTGTGATGTTTATCACTTAAATGTCATGGTATGTGGGGTCATTACGTACCTTTGGAATAATTTTACTACAATAATAGTTTTTATTCTTGTATTAAAATGGATCCACAAGAAGCATTATATGGAATGTGATATAGATCTCCAACATGTTGGGATGATGTTATTGAGTGAAAACATATAGTCCCATAACTTATTGAAGAGATGATGACACATGTAGCGACAATTCAGTCCCATATTAAAGCATCCCAAAGTATGAAAATGTGTTACATTGATAGTTGAAGGATGTATTTGGAATTTTAAGAAGAATAGCACATCTTTTTTAAATTATCTATAAGGAAGGGTGTCATAAAAATCAGAATGAAACCAAAACTGAGACTTAGTTACATCAAACTAGTTGAAATTCTAGAATAAATTCGAGTTGTGGCTTACTGTTTAGAAATGAAACCATGTCTCTCAAGTTTTTGTTATGTGTTCTTTATGTAATGGTTAAAGAAGTTCATTCCAGACCCATCACATGTACTAACATATAAATATATAGAACTAGAAAATTATTTCTCTTACTGTTTAGAGTTTATTGATTTTCTTGACATAATAGAGCACATATTTTAAAATCAGATGAATTGACTTGTAACAAATTCTATTAAGAAACCATATGATGGGGGATGCAATGTGGGAACCCGTGGATGTTATAAATAATATACACCCACGTATTTTTAGAATGGAATGTTCATTATAATTTCATGGATGAAATGTTTTCTATGGGGGAAGTATAAAAAACCCCATGATTTTATATTATGTATCCTCTTAAGTAAAGTCAATTAAATTGATAGTTTATATTGTACAAAAAAATTATTTAATGAAAATCATTTATAATCACATATAGAACATAATAAAAAATTTATAAATGAATAATGAATTAAATAATAGGTATTTATAGAGGTTAAGAAACATATACTGATTAAATAGTAACTTGACCATAAAAATAGTAATATGAATCTCATGACTAGTAAATTCGGGAAATGAATAGTGTCATCACCCATGAATATATAAATAAAACATAGGCATATTATAAATTAAATTAGGATATAAATATATCATAGTATAAGTGAATGAATATTGAAAATGTTATTAATTAAGCGTCAGTATTTTTATAAGTCATAAATATTTAATTAATTTTTTTAATTATTAAATTGATTTAAAATAAAATTTCTTTTCATAAAATTTATGCCTAAATTAATATTTTGTTTTTTTATTATTTTAGTATAATTTTTTGAGATCTTAGTTAATTTTTCAGACTAATATTTATTAATTTATAAATTGAAAATTTGTATTTTCCATGTAAATGATGATTTTAATTAAATATTAATTTTCTATTATTTATAAAAAAAATCATAAAAGTGAGGTCATTTTTTTATTTAACTCATTAAAAAATAGTAAGGGATATTCTTGATGACCTTTTTGAAATACTTGAATTTTTTGTGTTTTAACTTATGGTGTGTATATATATTATATTATATGTTAAATACACTATTAATTTATTAATGAAAAATTTAAGCTCTATTAGTTACAAATAAGATGCACCAATTACTGTATTTAGTAAAAAATAATCAGCATTATTTATTTTCTTGAAATAAAATAATAAAATAATGAATAAAATATTCACAAAACACCCCACTCCTCCAGTTTAAATACCACCCATCAACACCCCTTCTCCTCACAAAATCCATGATTTGAGCCTTGTGAAAATTCAACTTAATACTTTGCCGATGTATTTACAGTAAGTCATGGTGGTTTTGGTCACTACAAAAGACTAAACCATGGTTCCTTAAAGAGGTACTCAAAGAAGGGGATTCAAGAGGTAATCATCTTTCTTTTTCCATTAATTTTCGTTTAATTTCATATTATTTTATTATCCTCTACTTACCTCCTCTATCCATGTTATCATGAAAACTCTAATATCATCTATATACTATAATGATATCATGTTATTGGAATATCATTCATCAGACCCCTTTCCCTTTCTATTTTATTTTTCAAACAAAATCATCATCCAAGAGGTCCTAATTTACAACCATCTTGGGTGACAAAGTTTCGTTCTTTAATTTTTCTATCAGGGATAGTCATAAAATAAAATTATGATGAAACCAGATTATAAAATATTTTTTACATTTTATTTAATGTTATATAACCATTATATATACATATTATTAATCAATTAAACAAAACTAGTTCATGATGATTGAAAAAATGCAAAAAAAATTATCTCTAAAATTATATATAATGATTCATCCTCATTACATATAAAAAATATATATATAACCATTTTACAATTATTTATTTTTATTAATAACATTTATTTCTAATTTTAGAGAATTGTACCCATTTTACCGGATCATTATTACTTATAAATAAGCGAACTGATCATGAAATCCAAGAAAAAGAATTCTCAGGAATGATGAAATTAAATGAAAAATCCCATAAAAATGGACATAAATGAAAATAATAAAACTATAAGGAACCAAATACATGTATGATAGTTTCTGAATTAATTAATTAATATATTTAATTTTATTATCTAGATATTAAGACCAGGTTTAGAAATCATTTGGACATAAGGTAGAGGGATTTTCGTCTCACATTTATTTCTCTGAGATTTACATTATTCACCGATTATTTTATATATGTTTGATATTTATACTAAAATTTATATATATTATCATGTGTCTCATTATATTAGTGGTATAAAATTATTCATTTTACTATTATTATTTTTTTTTCATACGATTCGAATGATTGCAATTTGGTAACTGACTTTGTCTTAATTTCCATTTCATTGAGACATACATAGAGTTATGCACATAATAAATCTTATCTGGTGTAGATACTATATATTTACGATTATTATTCATTTGAAATTATATTTTTATTAAATATACATATTCTTGTATCATTTATATGACTATTTTCCTAGTCTTATTCCATTTTACAGAAGGTGTTTATTTTGACTGTTGTTTTAACGTGGTAATTATTAATGAATATATAATCATTAATCAGTAAAAATATTTTGGAAAGGAATATTTTTATTTAATTAAATCTATGTATGAAGAATGATTGTAATTACATTGATGGGAGGGACAATTATTGCCGATTTATTAATTTACAGGTCTCAGGGAAAAAAAGTTAGTGACATACCCTTCATGTTTGTCTCCATACTAAATCATATGGGTTTCTACCAAAACAATTAATCTATCATGGGGGTATAATGGTTAATGTTCTAGATAAATGAATTCTACTAGATTAGACTCATCTTCATTCGGTACTCAATTATTAATTTCTATTATATTTTCAATATGAAAAAATCTATAGAAGCATTTACATTTCCATTTTATTGATGAAATGTGTTTATCATATTATTTAAGATTCATTAATATATTTTTCTTATTCAATTTAATTCACTTATTAATAAAACCATTAATGATCATTTTCCTTCAACCTTATTTTTTTTGTTCCATAGGTAAGGAAGAAGACAATTTTGAATAATCTTTTATGGATGTAGTTTATTTCTTTTTGATATGTATCATGTTGTATTTTCTATCATTCCAAATGTAGCATGAGTATCATGTATGTAATTTGGTCATTGAAAACTTGTAATATAATTGGCCCTTCTAAATTTAATTCTTTATAATCATTCCAATGTAATAAAATAATTCATCACCTCTAGTTTTCTAGGGCAGGGGTGGTTCACCAGGGGTTCCATCTGCCATATTCACAAAAGGACTAGAGAACCCCATGGAAGAGTATTGGGTTGAATATTATCTTTTTTCTATAAATAATTTAACATCCACATGATCTCATGCATTTTAGTAATATCCATACTCTAAATAGGAATAAATACTGGTGAAGCACCACGCACTAGAATGATAGAGAACTCAACCACTATCACGAGATGTAATCCTAAAAAACAATCCAAGATGAAGTCACTAAAAAGATAATAATCTAGAGGGTAATATTATTGACATGATACCTAGTAATCTAGATATAAACTCGTAATCTATGTTTTCATCAAGCCAAACCAACTATGCTTGGATACAGATTGACTCACCTAGAAATTACATTCACCCTTGGAAAAAAGCTCTCTTCCATGGGGGGATGAAAAAGTAACTCTATAGTGATATAATTCAATGATAGAATGAAATAAGACCAACTAGTCCTTCTAATGAATGATGTAAAGGCCTATCATCTTAAGGAAAAACAGGGCCCAAATGATTTGATACCTACTAATCTCAAGGTGGAACTCCTTTCCCTGATGTACACCATCTATTATAATACCTATTCGAGTGTCAAGCATCACGAATCCATCATATGTTTAAACATTGATGCCAAGGATCCCCATGAAGGGAACCGATATAAATCCTTATGAAACCCATGCATCAAAATTTTTAGAAGCTAAATTTTATGTTACTATAATAGTACATATATTGTAGAAGGTTTGAGATTCTTCTCATAAGGTTCTATTTCAAAACATATATTTGACTTGAACCATGGCCCTAAGATACTGCTTAGCTGCTATTAGCAGATCCACCCTACTATTTCTATTAAATTATTGTCTTACTATTGTATTGACGACCACGACCATAGTTATATCACCCACATGTACACCATCTACTAGCCTAATGAGATTTTTTGAACTAACTCCTAAATGTTTATTCTATATAGAACCTCTCTCACTAGTAGCCCGAGTAAAATCTCTAAAGAAGAATATTAGATGACCCATATTGATTCTAGATCAGAACTCGACTAGTTCCCTCCAACACCATGGCCTCATATGCCTCATCCTAACTCACTTGTTGCAACCCACATGGATACATGATTATATGATATGACTACTAATATCAATGCATGGAAGCTCTAGACAATGATTCCTTCTATCAGTCTATGTAGTACCAGTTCTATATTTTGATCCACACTGGCCCAAACGTCATGCCTCTCATAGATTTTTCTCTAGGAAAAGTTCCTGAATAACTATTCTAGAATCAATTGATACCGAAAACTCATTCACCAGTAATCATATGTATTACCTGATACCATCCTTGAATTGCCTCAGTTTAGATGACTTGTAAATGATTAGAATATATGTGAACCACTATAGGTTATTAAAATCAGATGAATATTCTGTAACTTATAATGAAATCTGCTCTAAGTGAATGAAATCACAGGCTCTATCAGCCTTAAGCATCACGGGATTGATGTACTCCTTGAATGGAATATTAAAATCCATTGAATCCATGTCTCGATCATGATTATAATGAGTAATTACAACACAACATATCTTATCAGAATGTTGAATCAAATATGTAGATAGATATACCCTCCTCTCAAGAGAAGTATCTTGGTACTTATAGATATATAAAATGGCCTCTATCCCTGACTATTTATCCTATTTTCCATAATCCCCTTGAATCATGGGCTGATTCTACTGCATTAACACTCACGTTAACTCTTCCATAGTCAAGGAAGGTCACTATGATCCCAAAATAGTCTTCATGAATCCCATGAATCTCTAGAGGATCTAAACGGCATCACCTATGTCTTGTAATACAACTAGTACCTCAACTAGCACTATAGGAAGATCCACTAGTAGCCCATGATCCACCACCTCTAGAGTATGGTTGTCACCACCCTCCTGAATTATGACAGGAGGAATTCATGGTGTAATACCTCTAAATATAAAAAGGCAATGCCTCAAATCAATATTATTATTAAATATCAACGCCCAAAAGTTAAATAAACTAATATAGGATAAATATAGTCCACTCATATAATAACACACTCCTTTTTCTACCACTTCAGTATGGTTCGTAAAATGTAAAAGTTATTTTTAAGCCATTGATACTACCTACTTCCCATTAGTAAGGTTCTGTCTGGTTTAGGTTTGCATCTATGAACTATTTTAGTTTCCAATTCATTTTATCCCGTGAAATCACATATTTATTTCCCATTTTAATTCAAACCCATTTTAAATTTATCCTCATTTTTTAATTTTTTTGGACAAATAATTATTTAAATCCCAATCCTTGAGGGCCCATACTACTCAGGGACAAATGTATGACATCCATCAGACTCATACAATATCACATTCTAATATAAATATCACAGAAATAGATATATCTATCTTGAAAACTATCAATAAATCATTCAACATGTAATGGATTCTAAATGAAATGGCATAATTTATGGCACATGATTCATGTAAAGTGCCTAACATGATGATTGAGATGAAATAACCTCAACTAATTTTTTATCAACATAATAGAACCCATAATAAAATCCATAATAACTACACGATTCAATTTCATAACCCAATGATGGAATAAAATATACTATAATAGTCAAAATCTAGAAAATAATAATTTTATTCAAGACAATTTGGATTTTTCATGTATCTCGGTTAGCTACTCCCAGACAAAGCTCATTACAAATTACTAATTTCTTCTTACCCCTTTCTACTATCCCATAATAATAAAATAGAATGAAAACAAACATTTGATTCCACTTTGTAACATCTCAGACACATCTTCCACTTAACAGTTCCTTGAGCCTGGTTGTCCACACAACCTCAAGAGAATCTCCCCAAATTTCAGTGTTTGCTGACTATGAGCAAGGTCCTAGGGGTCTCTATGGTGAGATAATATCCACATCACCAAAGATTATTTTACAAGAATAAAAGTAAAAAATATATAGTATAAATAGTAATGAATATCAGATAACAGATAACAAGAAGGAATATATAATAATATCATAAGAATATTTTATTAAATGATGATTAAAATACATGTCATTTGTATTTAAAAAATAAAAAAAAAACTAGGGGGATATAAGTAAAAAAAATAAATGAAAAAATGTAAAAAATTTCAAAATAATCACAAGTAGCATCATTAGCTTTAGCTCGGTCCCATTCTCCGCTAATCCTAAAGAACAATCAAGAATCTAACGTAGAGCACTTTCCCTTATACATAATTTTAATCTTGTTGGGTTTTGGGGTACCCAAAGGTTTCCCAAAATAGGTTATAAGACATAATCCCTATAGTAAACCACATATTTTCTGGTTCAATTCATTTAGAGAATATATATTATTATAACTATGTACAGGAAGTAGTATGATATATAATTGATGTATTAAAAGTAAACATCATACAATTTTTGTGTTATCATTTATAACCAAATCTGTTTAATTATTCAATCCCATTTAGTTTATAAGTAATGGGACATAATTTTTACTCTAGAATCCCCCATGATAAAATGATAAATGGTTTCCTAATCAAGCCATCCATATATTATGAGGAAGACTAAATCCAAGAGTATGATTTTCCATAGAAGAAAAGATATAAAAACATGACATTCGTTTTTAAATTATGAACATGATCATACCCTTGGAATTCATAATTTGTAATATAGGTATTTCTACAGTTACAATATAAAACAACAGCCTAAAATAAAATTCATAAAGATCCCCAAAATAATACTTGTATCACCCTAGGTGTGGAATAATGCCACATCCACTCGAGTGTGTCCTTAGAGGTCCACTGTGTGAGACCAAGTGTCACCCATGGAATACGTGATCGAATTCCTTATTTTGAGTCCATACATGGAAATACTCTCTAGAAATCATGTATCAATCATCACGTAATAGTATATCCGTTGATACACTCCATGTAAATCTATGAGGGATTCCATGTATCACTTGGTTATAAGAGAAATATGATCCTGTTGTGTACATCTATTTGATTTGTCATGTGATTCCACGTGTCTCCTCAGGTATATAATTATTATATCAGTTGAAAATTAATTAATAAACATCATTTAAATATTTCAAGTTCAATAAAAAATTATTTATAGATTACCTCAATATGGTGGTTAGTGGCATGGGCTATGCTTAGAAGCCTTTTCCTTTAGTTCTACTCACAAAGGAATTTCAGTATAACATGTATACTATGATAAAACCAACAATACAAAGAATGTGTCTAGGATAATGGTATACATCCCCTATTCTTAATCAATAACATTTTAAATTTATATCACAATTCAAATACAATTCACATTACCACTCCAATTATAACGCATTACAATTATAATTGAATCTTCAATATTAGCATTAAATGACAAGGGGTAACGAGAAACACCTCTAATGTATCCATATCCGTATACCATATTAAAGTATAATTTATGGAACAACACACCCAAAAGGTGTGGTCTGGGTTTCATGGTTTATAACCTCTAATTAATTATCTACAAGACATTTTAATTACATAAGATACACCTATGAATTCAATTTAATGACTAAACTCATTTGAAGGAATTTCCTAAGAATTTTTCATGAATCATAACGAAATATATATTCACTTATAATTTTTATGAATGAAATGAATCCAATAAACATAGGTCCATAGTTGATAGATTTTCTAGTATCACCTCATGATTTGACTCAGATCAGGAGAAAATCGATGAACGAATGAAGAACCAAACAAGTGAAAAAATAATAATAAACCTAAATTGAACAGTCAAAACCATATTAGATGAGGAATAACTAATATTGAATTGATTACTCACCAATTTGGATCCAATAAGATAAGTGGTTCTTGAATTCAAGATAAAATGTAGAAGTTGGCTCGATTCCTAGAATAGATCTCAAAAGATATCCCAAAATATTGGAGTTGATGTGTTTAAGAGGAATAAATAATTAGGTTTTGAAAAATATTTGAGTTGTGATAATTAATGAAATTTCATCAAATTTATAGGGTCTGATGGTTTGGCTATATATTTTTGGGAAACCATGTTACACCCCTATACGCTTAGCTATATCAAAGGTCACATCATATGGTTTTTCATTTAGGTTAGTCTATCTAAGAAAAATATATGAAAAAATACATTGTAAAAATTTTGGACATGCCCACATAGTCATTAAACCCATTTGGAATTATTCTTTCTAACTATACGACTTCCTCATTATCTCTGCTCAATCTTCGCATAGTTCATCTAACTAGGGAGCCTAACCTGCACGGTTTGCGCTAACTATGACCTAGAATTAGTTCACCTAAAAAGCTAGGTTCTGGTTTTCGATACAACATTACAAATGGATAATACTTTTATAAACCATAATTGAATTAATATTATGTAACACCCCAAGATTTCATAGTGTGTTATTTCTTCAAAATAATTCAATAACTTGCACTACACGCAACACCGAGTTCAATTACACCATGACTTACCCAAAAAAAAAGCCATTCAAAAGAGGTTATGAATATTATTAACTAAATTTTAAACTTTATATAATCCTTATAATTTTAGAATCCATAATATGAGTTTCTTAGACATAATGCAAGAACAGATTCATTTTCAGTATTGCACTTTTATCAACTTTTAATAGTGAAACCTTTTTAAATACAATATTTTAAACTTTTTTACTAAATGGGGACATCAAGAAATTTAAAATGAAACATCCCAAGCTTCCACGGTACACCTTCCTTTGAATAATACAGTAGCGTGTGTTGTACGCAACTTCGAGTTCTAACACACCACAACCAATCAAACTAGCCGTTATTAATATTAATACCTACCTTTTAAAATTTTAGATATTTTATCTCTCAAAATGGAATTCATTTTAGGATTTTGAGTATCTAATTTAGCCTAAGGTGAAATTTTGGTACTTTTCGGATAACTTTCATATTTTGATGAATAGTGAAAATTACTAAATTTTAATTAAAAACAACTTTTTTAATCAAAATAATTAATAGTGATAAATTATGAATTTGAGTGGTTTTAAAGTATATTTAGAATATATTTTTAACATTTAATATAATGTTGGTCATTGGACATAATTTTACAATTAAACCGAACATAAACAAGTGTCAATCTTTTGATAGTTATTATCTCTTAAAAACACGCTTTTTGTTTTGACAGCGGGAATTAATTTTAAATTAATTTCTGCCACTTTTGTGTTTTGAATTTAGAAAAATGGATTCCATATTTTGAATCAGGATTTCCAAATTGTGTAAATAGGTAACATTTATTTTTAGACATTTTGAATAATTACTGCGGTAAATATTTTATTTACCATGGTTAAAGGGTAAATCCGATAAATAAGGGTTAAAAAAATAATATTATAATAATAAAAAATTAACCTAAAACGAGTCCTAACCTTATTGGTGGACACATACCCGACCATGGGCATCCTGGGGTCGATTTGGGGACCCCTTGGAGCCACTTGTATGTGGTAGGGACACATTATATTAATAAAGTTAAAATAAAAATAAAAATGGAATAAGCTTACATCTTTTAGAAGAACAATTTTTACATAGGGTTATACATGTTGGATTTTCGATTATAAATATTCCTTAGAAAGATAAAAAGATTTCCTACATAATGATATTTTATTTATAATTTTTAGACATCAAATAATTTAAATTATTAATGACACAATAATGATGAAATGTTTACCTCATTAATAAATCATTTAAATAAATAAGATTATAATGATTAAAATATTATCTAAAACCTGTCCAATTCTTATTGGTTGATGTTATTTAGAAAATGAGTCATCTTATCTTATACCTCAATGATTTTTGGACCATTATAAACCGAATATAAATATATTATAAAGTAATACTTTCACTCTTTCCTAAAGAGCCCCTCCTCTCCCTTATAAAAGGAGACCACTTCTACTCATTCCTCACACCTCTCAAGCCACTTGGCTCATCCAAACCCTGCCCAAATACTCTCCCAACTTCCCTCACTAGAACCTAGGGGCCTTAGTTTGATCATAAAGCCAACCTAAGGAGCCCTTTTGATCAAATCAAAATGAAGAACCCGAAGAAGAGGAGGTTAACCTACCCCAACCAAGTAAAAGTACATGGTAAGGGATTTTCTTATCTCACATTCAATTCCGTGAGATTTCCATTATTCGCCACTAAATTATTGAAAGTGGTGTATTGTGTACTGGCATTTGATATATATTATCATGATTATCTTTATATTCATGTTATTCTGTAAATAATTTGGTGGTTATTAACTTTTGGCCATACGACTCAGTTGATTAACATGGTAAGGGGTTTTCATCTCACTCTTTATTTCCGTGAGATTCATGCCGTATTTCCACTATTATCTTTTGTGTGGTGTATGTACTGCCCATAATTGTATTCTTTGTGTAATACACTTTACCTTATGTGTATTTACATTTTCATTGTATGATACCTCTTTCATGGGTTGTATGTTTCATAAGTTACCAAATTGATAAGGGTTTACTTCACAATCTCTTTAATATCCGAGGTTGTATTTACGTAAGTATCTACTGGGACATATTTAATATCCATGTCCATATTTCATAAAAGAGTTTTCAAAGGGATTATTTCCAAGGGAACTTTTACTAAAACATCATTTTAAATGTTTTAAATATTTATTCTTCTAAATCATCCTCATTTATGTCCACATTTTCAAAATGGTTTGTAAGGATTTATTTATATGAAAATGAATGTTTTAAAAGTGTTAATTCCATTCAAAAGTTTCAAAGTGGTATGGGACACTTTGATTCAAAAATGTATTTAAATGCCTTACTTTCTAAATTGTGTAACATTAAAATGTTTTCATGAAAAAGGGATATTTCTCTCAATAATTTTTAAAAAAACATTTTCATCTATGTCAACATCCTTTGATGGATTTTAAGATTATTTGAAGTTGATTTATTATGATTTAAAACATCCATATTGTAATGAAGTTTTGTGATATGTTTGACTGTAGATGTGTCATCTATATAGCATTCATGGTTTATGAGTAAAGTATTGACATTTCGTATGCTAGTTCCAATAATAATGTTTATGTTATATTTCAACCTTTACTTCATATGAATGTGTTGGACAAGTATGTTCTAGGTTGGGGACTGGTTAAAGTAAGCCCTCCAGGTTGGGGACTGGTAAAAGTAAGCCCTCCAGGTTAGGGACTGGTAAAAGTAAGCCCTCCGGTTTGGTCTCCGGTTATTAGAGGCACTCCGGTTTGGTGTCCGGTTATTAGAGGCACTCCGGGTTGGTGTCTGGTTATTAGAGGCACTCCGGGTTGGGTTCCGGTTACAGTTAGCCCCAAGGTCTTGGGACGAGGCCTTGAAAAGAAATTAAAGTTTAGCATTATGCATCCCATCATTATGAAAGTGGTTATTGATTTTGCATGTGATTATTCGATTAGTAGAATATCCATCTGAATAAGTAAATGGCATTATTTCATTTTACTGTTGCCATACTATGTTGAAGTTCATGTTTAAAAGGATTTTGTTTTAGTAATGCATTGCCTTAAATGTTTATGCTTATTTTGAATGTTCCGCTATATTGTTATCCTTACTGGGCATTTGGGCTCACCCCTTTTCAATGTTTTATTTTCCCCAGGACGTGAAGAAGTAAGTTATGAATGACCTGCAGGGATATTATGAGGGGATAATAGTGTGGACTGTGGAGACATTATGTTGTTGTAGTAGTTTTTTTATTTTATGATGTAATGTAAAACATATGAATATATCTAGTGTTTCCAAGGCTACTAAACCAATCGGTCTTTCAAGATTTGATCTTTCTTGTGATCATGCCAATGTTATGTAATTAATGCACCGACTCTGGGTAGCTGGGGTCGGGGCGTTACAGTTGGTATCAAAGGAAGTTTAGTACAAACCTTGGAAGCTAGATTTAGATAAACTCTTATTAGAGCACGTAGACCTAAGATGAACTTTGAGGATTAGTATAGAAGAACTTCCTAGAATTTTGGTATTGTAGAGATTTTGTGAGTTTTCCGAGCAATACATCCCTGTCTGGATACGAGCAGGTAGAGGAGGCTCTGGCACAGATGTACCTAGGGGTAAAACCTGAAAACACCGCTTTGATCTAGACTCGAACGGGAACTGGTGCACGACAACGGGCCTTGCTGCACTCTTGGTTACGACACTCCCGGGGGATATGCTTAGGATAATTCTCATTTTCTTTACAAACCATTATGAAGGGTTTATGAGTATATACATTCTCAAAGGAGACATTTTTATGATTATGGATTATATCCATAAATAGTTCCATTTATGTTAAGTGTTTTATAAGTATGGGATTATGTATTTTGATTCATAAACTGATCTAGTTTATGCCATTGTTTAGAAATGGCGCCCAGTAGAAGGAATGAGATCTCCAGAAATGCACATGATTCAAAGAGAAGGAAGGATCATATCTTTAGTGGTTTTAAGCTATAATTTATAAGAGAAATAGTCTCCCATGTATTATCATCATATGAAGAAATAATATCATGTGTTGATAAGATAAGTAATGAGTTTACTGAGTCCTATGGCTTTGAAGGGAAGCAAGAGAAGAAAAGGATGGAAGAGAGAAAGATGGATAAAGGGAAGAGGGAAAAGAATAACTTTCCCATATGTGGTAACTGTGGAAAGAAACACCCTGGAACTTGCCTGAAAGGAATGGGAGTTTGTTATAAGTGTGGAGGAAAAGGTCACAAAGTACGTGACTGTAAGGGTAAAAAAATGGTTTCAAATGTACAGTGCTTCATTTGCAAGGAGTTTGGACACTAAGCGAACATATGTCCCAGTCATCAGACTATGCCGCAAATTATGTTATTGGATAATAATCAAGTTATGATACTACCACAGATGAAGAGGAATGATAATAGTTCTTATGTTGATTATGTCAATTGAGTGTTGTATCAACAATGTACTTGTTGTAATAATTATGGATTATATAAGGATTGTACTGGAGTACTATTTCATTAAGGACTTGAGATTGTGTGGAACAAAGAAAAGTGACTCAATAGTAGGATAAATTTTTGGAAAATATATGGTTGAGAGAATGATAAACCATAATATAGTTCTGATACCGAGGTAGTGATTTTGGAATAATACATGATTGTTTTGGATAAATTATATTGGAGATTCTTGACTACCTTGGAACTGATTAATGATTTGTATATTCCATCATTGTTGGGGTTTAAAACATTTTTGGATTAATGAATTATATCCAGCATTCTATATGGAATAAGGGAGCATGAATGTAATCAATAAGGAATATGGTAATTCAGGATGTTTCAGTGTATTAAAATAATAAATGATGAAGGTATTCATATGCTATTATGGGGTAAAAACGATCTACTTTATGCTTACCTTCCTTATAAATGTTGGACTGTGAGTTTGGACAGAAGTATTTTGGATAGTTCTAGTTTGGATTGCCATAAAAGGACAACCCGGAGGTCGGGCGGCAACCCGTCGCGTCCGACAAGGCTGTGAGACATGAACCCGCAACCGAAGGGCGACAAGGGTGTATCACCTACCACTGGCCCACGAGATGTCCTGGATTAAATAATGTAGTTTTTTTTAAAAGATCTGGTAGATGAATGATAAATTCATTTATTTTGGAACCCTGTACGAATAGTATAAATAGAAATTTTTTTTATGTTCTATTATCTTTTAGAGTGAAAGATGAGTTTGTGGTAGAAATTTATTAAAGGATAAAACTCTAATTATAATGTAATTATATCTCCTTATGATCGTAGCCAATCTCATAAATAAATTCCTCAACATTAATAAAAGGAACTTAGAACAAAAATTTTGTCCTAGATGGTACCTTAAATCATCACTAATTTATGGCTTTGGGATTGTGGGCCTTTTCATAGCCATGTTCTCTACCACTCTCCATCAGATAATTAATGGTTAGATTTCTCTTCCGTATCCATATTTTCCAACATGGAACCCTAGTATGTGTTATTTTCGGTAATCTTCATACTTTCCACTCTTTATTTTAAATAGAGGCCTCATTAATTCATTTTTCGATGTGGGATTTCAACTATGATATTTTGAAATGTCAAAAATGTGTTATCCCAATACCCTATATTTTGTTAAACCGATGGTACTTCAAATCATCATAGATTGATGAGTTTAAGGACCTCAATTTTATACTTGTTTGTGATTGATGACCTCAATCACTACCTATAAACATTTACATTTTTCCTCCAATTATATGTCTCTAATTGCCACCAATGTTCTCCTAATAAAGATCATAATTTGGTGGTTACCCTTTCATTTCTCATTTCATCATATTAAGACTAAATTTTAGTAACCCAATTTCCGATGTGGGTTTTCCCACAAAGATATTTTTTTATTTTCAACCTTTTATTTTCGGAGAACAATTTCAAATTGCGAAGACGCAATTTATTGAAGGAGGGGAGAATGTAACACCCCAAGATTTCATAGTGTGTTATTTCTTCAAAATAATTCAATAACTTGCACTACACGCAACACCGAGTTCAATTACACCATGACTTACAAAAAAAAAGCCATTCAAAAGAGGTTATGAATAGTATTAACTAAATTTTAAACTTTATATAATCCTTATAATTTTAGAATCCATATTATGAGTTTCTTAGACATAATGCAAGAACAGATTCATTTTCAGTATTGCACTTTTATCAACTTTTAATAGTGAAACCTTTTTAAATACAATATTTTAAACTTTTTGACTAAATTGGGACATCAAGAAATTTAAAATGAAACATCCCAAGCTTCCACGGTACGCCTTGCTTTGAATAATACAGTAGCGTGTGTTGTACGCAACTTCGAGTTCTAACACACCACAACCAATCAAACTAGCCGTTATGAATAGTAATACCTACCTTTTAAAATTTTAGAAATTTTATCTCTCAAAATGGAATTAATTTTTGGATTCGGAGTATCTAATTTAGCCTAAGGTGAAATTTTGGTACTTTTCGGATAACTTTCATATTTTGATGAATTGTGAAAATTACTAAATTTTAATTAAAAACAACTTTTTTAATCAAAATATTTAATAGTGATAAATTATGAATTTGAGTGGTTTTAAAGTATATTTAGAATATATTTTTACCATTTAATATAATGTTGGTCATTGGACATAATTTTACAATTAAACCGAACATAAACAAGTGTCAATCTTTTGATTGTTATTATCTCTTAAAAACACGCTTTTTGTTTTGACAGCGGGAATTAATTTTAAATTAATTTCTGCCACTTCTGTGTTTTGAATTTAGAAAAATGGATTCCATATTTGGAATCAGGATGTCCAAATTGTGTAAATAGGTAACTTTTATTTTTAGACATTTTGAATAATTACTGCGGTAAATATTTTATTTACCATGGTTAAAGGGTAAATCCGGTAAATAAGGGTTAAAAAAATAATATTATAATAATAAATATTTACCCTAAAACGTGTCCTAACCTTATTGGTGGACACATACCCGACCATGGGCATCCTTGGGTTGATTTGGGTACCCCTTGGAGCCACTTGTATGTGGTAGGGACACATTATATTAATAAAGTTAAAATAAAAATAAAAATGGCATAAGCTTACATCTTTTAGAAGAACAATTTTTACATAGGGTTATACATGTTGGATTTTCGATTATAAATATTCATTAGAAATCTAAAAAGATTTCCTACATAATGATATTTTATTTATAATTTTTAGACATCAAATATTTTAAATTATTAATGACACAATAATGATGCAATGTTTACCTCATTAATAAATCATTTAAATAAATAAGATTATAATGATTAAAATATTATCTAAAACCTGTCCAATTCTTATTGGATGATGTTATTTAGAAAATGAGTCATCTTATCTTCGACCTCAATGATTTTTGGACCATTATAAACCGAATATAAATATATTATAAAGTAATAATTTCACTCCTTCCTAAAGAGACCCTCATCTCCCTTATAAAAGGAGACCACTTCTACTCATTCCTCACACCTCTCAAGCCACTTGGCTCGTCCAAAACCTGCCCAAATACTCTCCCAACTTCCCTCACTACAACCTAGGGGCCTTAGTTTGATCAGAAAGCCAACCTAAGGAGCCCTTTTGATCAAATCAAAAGGAAGAACCCGAAGAAGAGGAGGTTAACCTACCCCAACCAAGTAAAAGTACATGGTAAGGGATTTTCTTATCTCACATTCAATTCCGTGAGATTTCCATTATTCGCCACTAAATTATTGAAAGTGGTGTATTTTTTACTGGCATTTGATATATATTATCATGATTATCTTTATATTCATGTTATTCTGTAAATAATTTGGTGGTTATTAACTTTTGGCCATACGACTCAGTTGATTAACATGGTAAGGGGTTTTCATCTCACTCTTTATTTCCGTGAGATTCATGCCATATTTCCACTATTATCTTTTGTGTGGTGTATGTACTGCCCATAATTGTATTCTTTGTGTAATACACTTTACCTTATGTGTATTTACATTTTCATTGTATGATACCTCTTTCATGGGTTGTATGTTTCATAAGTTACCAAATTGATAAGGGTTTACTTCACAATCTCTTTAATATCCGAGGTTGTCTTTATGTAAGTGTCTACAGGGAAATATTTACTATCCATGTCCATATTTCATAAAAGAGTTTTCAAAGGGATTATTTCCAAGGTAACTTTTACTAAAACATCATTTTAAATGTTTTAAATATTTATTCTTCTAAATCATCCTCATTTATGTCCACGTTTTCAAAATGGTTTGTAAGGATTTATTTATATGAAAATGAATGTTTTAAAAGTGTTAATTCCATTCAAAAGTTTCAAAGTGGTATGGGACACTTTGATTCAAAAATGTATTTAAATGCCTTACTTTCTAAATTGTGTAACATTAAAATGTTTTCATGAAAAAGGGATATTTCTCTCAATAATTTTTAAAAAAACATTTTCATCTATGTCAACATCCTTTGATGGTTTTTAAGATTATTTGAAGTTGATTTATTATGATTTAAAACATCCATATTATAATGAAGTTTTGTGATATGTTTGACTGTAGATGTGTCATCTATATAGCATTCATGGTTTATGAGTAAAGTATTGACATTTCGTATGCTAGTTCCAATAAGAATGTTTATGTTATATTTCATCCTTTACTTCATATGAATGTGTTGGACAAGTATGTTCCAGGTTGGGGACTGGTTAAAGTAAGCCCTCCAGGTTGGGGACTGGTAAAAGTAAGCCCTCCAGGTTAGGGACTGGTAAAAGTAAGTCCTCCGGTTTGGTCTCCGGTTATTAGAGGCACTCCGGTTTGGTGTCCGATTATTAGAGGCACTCCGGGTTGGTGTCCGGTTATTAGAGGCACTCCGGGTTGGGTTCCGGTTACAGTTAGCCCCAAGGTCTTGGGACGAGGCCTTGAAAAGAAATTAAAGTTTAGCATTATGCATCCCATCATTATGAAAGTGGTTATTGATTTTGCATGTGATTATTCGATTAGTAGAATATCCATGTGAATAAGTAAATGGAATTATTTCATCTTACTGTTTCCATACTATGTTGAAGTTCAAGTTTAAAAGGCTTTTGTTTTAGTCATGCATTGCCTTAAATGTTTATGCTTATTTTGAATGTTCCGCTATATTGTTATCCTTACTGGGCATTTGAGCTCACCCCTTTTCTATGTTTTATTTTCCCCAGGACGTGAAGAAGTAAGTTATGAATGACCTGCAGGGATATTATGAGGGGATAATAGTGTGGACTGTGGAGACATTATGTTGTTGCAGTAGTTTTTTTATTTTATGATGTAATGTAAAACTTATGAATATATCTAGTGTTTCCAAGGATACTAAACCAATCGGTCTTTAGAGATTTGATCTTTCTTGTGATCATGCCAATGTTATGTAATTAATGCACCGACTCTGGGTAGCTGGGGTCGGGGTGTTACATATTAGGCCAGAATAACACATTTAAACTGATAATTAACTGAATGGAAATGATTTTCACCTACAAGATGAACCAATTTCATATAAAGGAACCTGATGTGACTATTTATAAGGGAATCATTATACAGAGCACATCACAATGGGTTGAACATATTCATTTGATTGGGGAAAAATATATTTCAATGCGACTCTAAATTGATTATCTAGATAAGTATATAACAATCTATAATATATATCCTTTCCCCATAATAATGGTTTTTGATCAATTATGAGGTGCTCAATATTTTTAAAATATTGATCATCAATATATATATCATCAATTTCATTTCAAAAAAATAAGAAATACCGAAGACATCCATCCATACCAAATACAAACATTAATAATTTATAGTAATTAAATTTTAACGTGCAAATTCTTCCTATATTTTTATATATTTAATGAGTAGAGTATTTCGAGATTAACATGAAATTTTAGTGGTCAACATTATATATGGTATTCATATATATTTAATGAAAAAGGAAGAGAACTAAGAATATATTAGTTTTTTTCTTAATTCCATGAAAAAAATATGTCTGAATTTTTTTTAAAGTGTCAAATTTTCCAATATAAAATAACATTAATGTGTCATATATTCTCATCTGAGGGTATATCAGTGGATCCATCAACGATGGATGTTATTGATAATAAATGTAGTGAAACCATGATGATTGTGGTCTTTAATTTTCATGGTTAATATTGGTATTTTTTTATATTTAGTAATAATTTATCATGGATATAAAATTTAGTAAATATGTTAACTCATAAGGGTTCATGTTAATTTGGACCACTGCATTTGTTTCAATTTTAAAGGATCTAAAACAAGTCGTTTTGTACAGATTTTATCTCAATACCATGTAGTGTATATTGGATTGTGATAAAAGATGATATATAAATAAGGGAATGAGATTAATCTTCAAGAATAACGATATGGTGATAGCTTGTTCCTCAATAAAATTGAGAAATAATGGAAATTAATTACCCTAATAATGATTTGGAGTTATCTATTTTAATTTTTACTGTAATGATTTGGAGTTATTATCACTATAGATTAAGGAGAGGTATATATATACATATATCATAAAATTTTAATTTATATATAATCTTAGAACGAGTTGAATATTCAATACATAATATGGTTTTATTTTATTAAAGATTATAACTACTCAATAGACTGCTACCCAAAAAACAATGTAGTAGAGGGATTGAGTCAAAATGATCATTATATCTTATCTTTAATAATGATTAAAAAGATTCAATATTTTAGATTTTAAAATTAAGGTTTTTTAAATCATGTAGTATGGAGGTAAATATTATATTGATCCAATTATTGATTAAATATTTATCCATGTGAAGATTAAAGTGGAGTTGAAATAATATAAAGAGATATAAGAGAAGATGAAAAATATTTTTAGGTAACTTTGATTATGATGTAATGATAGGGTAAAGGAAACAAGTATATATCTAATGTAGACATGATTCTAATAATAAGATATTAAATGAATCCCATAGTTCATCATTCTCCATTCACAATAGAAGTTTAAAGATATATAAGAATCTTAAAGAGTATTTCGATTGGGACAACATGGTAGCTTATATTATAGAATATATATCATTATGAATATAATATCATGATGTTAAGGGTGAGAGACAGATATCTAATAATATTTTCCAAATATTAATCTTAATATAATTCAAATTGGAAAAACTCATCATTGATTTTTTCATCTAAATCCCCCAAATTAGGAAGGGTATAAAACTATTTGTGTTGTAGTTGAAATTTATACAATGTTTTCACAATTCATTAAAAACTGATAATATTTCTAAATTTATTCTCTTAAAATGGAATTATTTAATAAAGATTTCATATTTCATGGAGAATTAATGTAAATTTTATTATATCAAGATCCACGATATAACCTGATATTCTAGAGTGGTATTTAATTACATCTTGATACTGAGTTGTATTTTTTGTAATAATTATATTAAATATATATAAATAAAGTATTATATAACCATTCAAACCCCTGATGATATGTTTTTATCAGGTTCTCATGATTTTAATATTCATAGGGATCACCAACTTCTATTTATCAAATTCTCTTATAATAGTAGCTTTCAATCAATCATTTTAATGAACCCTTATAAAGACCTCTCAATGTAACGTCCCATGTAATAATAGAATAATTAATTTTAAAATAATATTAACATTCTATAATTAGATTTTTCAAATTTATATTAGTTAAAAAATAGTTGTAAATTTTACTTTTAAAAGGATAAAATAATTATTTATAATAAAATTGGATTTTCATGCATTACATGGTATTATTTAAAATATTGATTAGAAAATAGAATATGTATAATTAAATAAAATAAAATTCATTTTTAAATTAACATTTTTAAAAATTTATTATGCTAAATTGTTTTAATAATTTTACAAAATAAATGATTTTTCAATGAACATTGAAAATTACTCATAGATGTTGAAAATTTATTTATTTTTGGATACATTAAAAATTAAAATTCTATATTGGAATAGTTTTAAAATTTCATTAGTTTTATTGTATTTTATATAATATAATTATTTTTTTCTAAACTATTTTATTTATTTAATATAATATAAACTCATCTTATTCCAAAAAATATCATATTTATGAAAACCCCTTTTTATGGATTTATTATTTAATTTTAAATTAAATTCATCCATGCATATGTTATGTATAATGAAAAATTGATTATGTATTTCGAAGATGGTGGTGAAACATTATTAAATAGAAAAGAATTGTATTTGGACTTTAATAATGATAAATTTAGTAATTTTTTCACCATTGTAAGGGTGAATAGAATAGTTAGAGGATAAAAAAAATATTATAAGGGAAAAAATAACTAAAGAAATATACTTTATTCAATTAGATGAGTGTTCATCATCCATTTCTATACATGGATAAAAAATATTGCAACTTGAATCCATATTTCATTGATTTTGACCTTCATAATATTTATGAGAATATAAACCCAAAAATTTTACAATCATGCATTAAATAAAAATATTTTTTTAATATAGGTACAAATAGAGAATATATTATGTTATAAATATTGATTTTAATAATATATTAAAATTTTTAGTATGGTAATATATTTTTAATTCATAGTGAATAAGTTATTTCCTAAAAATATTATGCAACTCTAACAGACTAATTTTTTTATTAAATAAAAAATAATATAAATTATTTAGGAATACGGAATTTAATAAAATTTAAAGGAATAATTTTTATATTTTTTTTAGATAAATAAAACATATTAGTGTTCTTTTAAAGGATTATATTTTAATTTTATATTTTTTGTTTAATATTTAATTTAAAATTAAATGATATGTTTCAAAATTGGCTTTCACAATGTTTTATAATAAAATATATTATATTAAGTGATTTAAAAATTTGTCAAAATACAATATTCATTCTAATTATTAGGATATATTTTAATATATATAAAAATTAGTCTACTTAAGGGATAATTTTCTATTTATAGTAACTATATTGGCCCCTAAATAGTAAGAAACTGGTTATCCTAATAATGGGAAAACAAGATCAACACAATCAAAACTATTAGGGATAAAAATTTATCTAAAATCATAATAAAAATTTGAATGAGATTATATTGAATTTTCATATGTTTATATTATAATATTATAAATGGTCATTTGAATATGAAAACCAATTTATATTTATTTTAAATTTTTATAATTTTCATGTCTGCCCCTCCCCCATTGTTTAAAGGGGAACCTCCTCACCAATTTTATTAATACTTATAAATACATTTGGTAATAAAATCACAATAAAAATCAATTACAAACATCCCTCCCCATGTAATTGAGGCCCTGGTTTGATTAGGAAAACATACTAATAAATATTTATGTGTAAACCATAAGAGGTTTTCCGAAGAAGAAGTAAATATTTTAACAGTGTTTTGTTTTATTTAATATACCACATAATTTGAATACTAATATACCTTATTGAAAAAATAAATTATGTATAAAACATAAAATTTTAATTTATTATGTTAATAACATAACATTCATCCATCCTCACTTAAATGAAATGGGAAACTAAACTAGTGTTCGTGTGTACGGTGGACTACTACCTCATGAAAGGATGTAAGTCATTTCCCAACATCCCTATCAAGGCTATTTACAATGTTTGAATTAATATATATATATATGATATTTATGAAAAATTGATCATTTTTTGGAATTAATAATTCAATTAATTTAATAATTATTTATTCATTATAAAACGATGATATCATTCATCTTTACATTTGGAATACAACCTCCACGAACTGATGCGATCCATTTTTCATCACCACATCACATAAATGATATATAAAAGTATATATAATGAAATAATATTATATTTATTATGTTACGATAATTTTTAATAATATAAAAAATGCATACCTTGTTTCCATAATGATTGTTGAAAAATGGAATCATTACCCCTGTGTATACATGACCTACCGTCTAAAGAATATTAACATACATAATTTATCATATCCAAAATTAATTATTTGATTTAAATTTAAAATTTATGTATGAAAATGGTAATAATATCATGATGATCATTATGTTGATAATTAAATAATTACCTATTTTACTGAAGTCAACTTACATATTTCATTTTTTACTTTTGTACCAAATATTATCAAAATGTCTGATGTGAATTTGATTGACTAGATAATTAAATATAGCATAGTAATATAAAAATAAAATGAATTATAAACATGAGATAGACTATTAATAAATTAAATAATTAAAATAATTTTACTATTCATGAACGATAATGAATATACGTGATAATTTTTACTGAAGGGATAGGAATTTATTTTAAAAAATAACCTTAATTAAAGTTTTCTTTTCAACAAATTTCCTTCCATGTAAATTTTTTTTTAAATTATTTTAATGAGGTATTTTTATAGAAATAAAATAATTATAAATTATATTTTATATATTGTGTTAATTCATTTATATAATTTTAAGAATTATATTTTTATTGAATGTTTTGATATTACTTAAAAAAGAAAATATAAATGTTCTATTTTAATTTATATGAGGATAATTACATTTCCATCCACCATAACAATGATTTTATTTCTGGTTTATTTTTTAAGATTCTCTATTTTCTTCCAATATAATCCTTTTCACCTATCTTTTGGTTGTTCTCAAAAATATTTTGAAAATGAAATGGATAACTCTATATCTATAAATGTTAACTTAAGGGTGAAAAGAATATTTTTATGTGGACAATGATTAAAATGAAATCATCCATGTTATATTATCATTTTAATATATTTGTTATTTTTTATGGTGGGTGTTTCTAATAAAATATATGGATGGGTGGTAAAATTATAAATAATTAAATGGTGGTCAAGTTATTAATTATAGATGGTTGGTTCAGTTATAAACCAAGAGGTATTGGTCAATGATATACCACCAATCCATTATGTATGAAAGTCATCTTTGTTGTTTATTCCATTTGTTAGAGTGATATTGAAAGTGATTTTCCAGGATTTCTTGATATTTTAACTGTTATTTCAATGGGATTTATGGGAATATTTTTTTTTATAAATTTAAGATAATGATCTTATGTTTCATGAAATGTATATTTTACATTTCAAGGATTAAAATTAAAAGTGTGTGAAAAATAATTTATGTTTTTTTCATGAATTCCAATAACCCTTATTAGTAATATTTTTTATTTAGGATTCATATAAATAATTTTGGAAAATTATTATCATGTGAGGTTGATTTATTGGGTTATAAAATGTTTATTTTGAAAACCAATGTTTTTTGAAAAGGAATAATAAATGTGAGAATTAAGGAATGATAATTTTCTTTAATTCTTATTTTTATGTCCATTTCAAATATTTTTTTTAATATCCCATGTTTTAAATGTTTTTCAAAATATTTATTGATTTTTTATGGAAAACATGATTTCATGAAAACTATTCATCTAATGAAACAATGTTTTATTTTATAATCAATATATTGTCATAGGAATATATACATAGTAGAATTATACTCTTTGTAATATATGGGATTTTTATTTAAGAGTTATACCATAATTATTAAAAACAATAATGAAAAATGGTTCTTGGGAATATATAAATATTAATTGATGACAAAAAACATTATATTATATAATCTATAAGGTAGTTTCATGATAGTTGTTATTATAGAAAATGGTTTGATAATTTTTGAGGTTAGTATACTGTCTATAATATTCTACTTCATCAAAAACTATTCATCATTTGCATGTTTTTCTATAAATGAAATCAAGAAGCTCAATTGGGAGGAAAAAACAACAATAATTCCTCTCCTAATTAGCAACCATGAATTATTGGAACTGAAACGTAGTAGTTTTATAAGGTGATTGATTAGTTTAAATGGGATATAAATGGTGTTGGTGCCTGTGGTAAATAGAAATCATACCCACCATAGTGGGATATAAAGACAATAATTCATTTTATGAGAAAAAATTGACAATTCATTAGATCTTATAACCTATTAGTAACTAAGTGATGGAATAATTATTTAAAAGATATATTTGATGTCTTCGGTAGTTCAGATCATCAAAAGGCAACCCTTCCCATTTTTCTGTATAGAGGTGGAGATGGAAAATGGTGGTCAATGGTTAAGAGTTTAAATAACTACAAGATATTGGTTCCTTGGGATGGGATGAATTTAACAATATTTTTTCTTAGGAACATTTTACAATGTGTTATAAATTGAGGATAAAAAAGTAATATTTTGATTTGAGAAAAAATGAGGAATATCTTTTAGTTATGTATGAAGAACATTGAATGAGTTTGGAAAGGTATCTGCCAAATTTTATCAGTGATCATTATAGTAAAATTAATAGATTTTACACCTATTCAATCAAATATATCAATGAAAATTGGCTTCCCATGAATTTAAAAGTTATGAGATGCTTTTTCAATATGATGAGATGGTTTAAATTGAGTTTCATAATGATCATGTACATCATGAAAAAAATATAAGAATTGGTTTTTTTGGAATGAAATGGGAATGAATTAATTTATGAAATCTAATAAAAGAAAAATTAAGATTACATCTTGTGATTAGTGTTATAAAAATAACCATGGAGAGAATATTAAAGAATGTATTAAATTCTTTTGATGTGATAATTTGGGAAATAATTGTTATTCATGAAACTAAAATAGATCATACTAGTGTTAATTAAAATAATGAATATCCAATTGTGAGAGCTTTTAATTACAATGAGTAGGGAAGTTATGTTAATGTATATCCAAATTTAGTCACTAATAGTGGAAATCAATAATATCAGAATTTAGAATGTGTGGTAAAATATTTTCCATCGACCATTATTAATGTTTGTTTGTTAAATGATGTAATGAATGGTATGTAACTTATTTTTTCAAATTATTCAAATACCTTATTTGAATCTAGATCTTTAAATATCATAATTTTATAAAAATTTACAATTAAAATTGAAATATCCAATCATGAGAGTAAGATATGTTTTTTGGAAATCCAAATGGAATTACTAAACTAACCAAGATTTATTAGAGTCAAACCATTTTTATATATGGAATGTTATCCCCTCTAAATAATATTTAACATATCATTGTAGTGTTTGATATTATTTCGATTATGGACTGGGATTCAGTTTTTAATGATAAGATAGATTGAATAGGTAAAAATAAGTTATTCAATTATTTCACACCTTTTATAACATATCATGTAGCAAAAAAATTATTAGAAATAAATATAAAGTTACTTATATCAAGTTACTGAAAATAATAATTTTTTTATTGTGATATCTATGTAGTGAATCAATATATGTATATTTTCATTCGATTGATTTAAATGGTGTTATTATTTTTTGGTAGGTGGAGATTACTACTGACTTAGTACCTAATTCTAAATATATTTCAATACACCCTTATCATGTAGACTATATATGATATTTATAATCTAAATATAAATTTAATGGAGTTTATAGATAAAGGATTAATTAAATGTATAAATTCGCCATGGAATTATATTTTTTTATAAAAGAAAGATAGTTCTAGGATGATTTTCATTGATTATAGTGTTTTGAATAACATCTTTTTCAAGAAAAAATATCCAATAACAAAAATCAATTATTATTTTTTGATCCGTTTGGAGAATAATATTTTTTGAGAATTTATCATAGGTTAGGATACATTCTGATGATGTATAATTAGTATTATATACCAATGATGGAGCTTTATACTTGATATGTGTATTACAATATTATAGTCATTACCTATAGGTTTTCGAATGCATAGGTTGTATTTATTGATCATGCCAATAAATTGTTTCATGAAAATTAGACATCTTATTGGTTTTTCTTATTTATTACATATTTTTATATTCTAAAATAAAAAAATATTATGAAAGAAAACATAATATTGTTTTCCTAACAATAAAATAAATGAATCTATATGAAATTTTTTGGGTGTGTTAGTTTTGGTTACGTCATATTACCTTACATGGTTATATTGTTTATAAAGATTTCATAAATATTGTTCCAATTGAAAATAATTTTTTAATAGTAAATAAGTCTTAAAAGTGTAAAATATATTCCTAAAATTATTGGATCATAAGATTATCACAGATATATTATGGAATTTTGTTTGCGATGTGCTGTATCACTAGATAATTTAACTCTTAAAGGGTTAAATTAATATTGATAAAATAATATGATGATTGTTTTCATGAACAAATGATATTCTTCCTGAATTATTTAGTTCTAGCACATACCACTAGAAAATATGAATTTCTCTTTAATAATGAGTCTTCTTTTAATGGACATTTTCATGTCATGATATAGAATGATCAGGTGGTTTCTTATGCTTTACTTAAACTGAAATCTTAATAGTTAAATTTTCCAATGAATGATACAGAATTTGCTAATTAGGTTTTTTAAATGTGGGGAGTCCATTATATATACTAAAATGTTAAATATATCACAATAAAAATGTTTTAAGTATAAATTCAGTAATAAAATATTCAAACATTAGACCAAAAATATAACTACTGATGAACATGTATTATGAATACTTGATCCATGTAATTAAAGAAATGTATGAAATATAGTTGATTCATTGGGTCAAAAAAATAAGGCGTCATTAAAAAGTTTACATTTTTAATATTACCCTTTGGACAATGAATTAATTATTTTTTTCAAGATATTGTACATGAAGGAAAATCCACTATTTTGTTTTTTGTTTTAGTACAATAGAATATTTTAGAAAGAACAACGAAGGATGATACATAAGAACTGGAGTTATAAGAAAATTTATAATTGTTTATGAAGGGAATAGTTTGGAAATTTACGGTTTAGAAAGCATGAGTTATGATATTTTAAAAGAGATTATGTGTCTCATATGGCTGTTATTTTAGGAAATATTTATTATGTGAGGATGATAATTGATCATTTTTTATTTATCCTTGTCGTACTATGAATCCTTAAGACTATCAAGAGTATTATTGGTGGGATGGAATGAATAAAAATATTACTAAAATTACTGTGAAATGTTTTACATTTTTATTGTTTAATGAAGAATTGAATTTATCAAAATGTATTATTTAACATTTTATTGATCAAAGGGGGGAGATATGAAAATATATCCATGGATTACATAGTGATATTATCAAATATAAATCATGGTAATAATGTGATATGGGATAATATTATCAAAAAACTAAATATACAAATTTCATTCCAATTATGGGAACTTTTTAATTAGATAATCAATCCCAACTATATCTCAATGCGATTTTTAGGATACATGGATTTACACACTCTATTTTATCTTATTGGGATCCTATGTTAACATTATTTTTTTTACAAAGAACGTAAAAAAATAGTGGATTATGAATTAAATAATTGTATTGTAATTCATCCTCAATCTAGTAGATATTTAAAGAGAACAATTAAAACCATGGAATACATGATTCTTGATTGTTCAATAAAATACCATAGTAGTTGTGATTAATATAATTCCTTAGTTGATTTTTATTTTAATAATAGTTTTCATTCTTACATATAGATGGAACTATATGAGGATTTATATTGGAAATGGAATTAGACTCCATTGTTTTGGAATGATGTAAGAGATGGGTTTTTTTAAGATCACGGTTGGTTAATGAAATGTATGAGAAGGTAAAGGTGATTTTGTGATATATGAGGTGACATTAGGTGTTATAGGATATTATGTACATAACTATAGGAACAATAATTCTTTTAAATTATGTGATTATCATTTTATTAAAGTGTCTTCATGGAATTGTGTTATTATTTTTATAATTAAGGGATGATAAAACCAAGGTTGACAAGACAATATGAAATCTAAGATAAATTTTGATCAGTTACCTATCAGGTGTATATTCAACACTCTTATTCATAGGTACACAACTTATTTATTTATTCAATGTTAAAGAAATATATTATAGATTCATATCATGTTATGAACACTGAGATAATTCTATTATATGATAAAATTTATTATTAGGAATCGCCAACAATTATTAATGAAAATAGAGATAATGTTTTTTAGAATATGATAATTCATGAAGTATGATATGTGTAAGAATTGTGTTGTTGAAGAAGCCACATGGGCATCTAAAATTGAAATGAGGGAATTATATCTTTACTTTTATAATAAATGAATAATAATACAAGGATAAAATTTTAAATGGGGTGGTTGAATGTAAAAACCTAGGTTATTCCAAAATAAACCATTTCCATCTCTTATTAATATTTCTTAATGAGATTTTATAGAGTCATATTCATCATAAAAAAATTATGTAATTATTATATTCAAAGGAAACAATTATTATTTTTAACAAATGTTTTTTTTTCATGATTTTATGTTTTTATTTAAAAAAATTATTTATAATTATATATTTTTAATGTTAAAAAATAACATCATTTTATAAATCAGCATGTCAAAAGTATATTATAATGAATTTTTGAGAATTTTTGGAAACTATTTATATATCAATCAATAGAGAAAATACTTATTTTTTCTAAATTTTATTGTATTTTTTATTATATATAATGTAAAGTAATATTTCAGATTAGTACTAAATTCTTAAAATTTTCTTTTTTATTTTTATTATTTTATTTATGGTTTTTTTTATGAATATTATATTTTATTTTTATATAAAGAAATTATAGTTAAATATTATTTATCCTTTTTTGACTTCACCATTTTATAGTTTAATTTTAAATTATATTTTCCCACTTATGTGCTTTTATTAATGAAAAATAGATTCTATTTATGGAATTCGTGGGTCTTAATTTGGTAAATAATCACCTTTTATTATTGAAATTTAGTAATAGTAACATGTAATTTTGTTAATACATGAAAGGGTAAATTAAGAAATTAATGGTAAAAAAATAATGGGTAAAAAACCTAATAGTATATATTTTCCTTATTATACTGTAGGAATTTATTTTTCCCCATATAATAAATTTCATGAAAATATGTAAAATTGATTCCATATTTCATTTATTTTTTATCATTATAATATTTATGAGAATATAAAACCAAAAATGTCGCAATATTAATCTAAATAACTATAATATTATTAACATAAGGATTAATTGGGGATATGTTCACTTATAAATATTTATTTTAAGTATAAATAATTTTTTTCAGTTAAAATATTTTGAAATTTTTGTGGATAAATAGTTACCCTCAATGCTTATACCACACTTATGTAATAATTATTCAATTAATAAAAAAATGAAAAAAATGAAAGAAAGGATTTTAAATATATTATACAGAATATATATTCAAATAATTATATTTTTTGATGATTTATTATATTAATATAGCTTATTTTGGATTTTTTTTAGGGATTATATTCAAATTCCATATCATTATATAGTCTTTAATGTAAAATTAAGTGAATAGTTTCAATATTTATATTAAAGATATTGTATAATACAAAATATTGTGTTAAATTTTTTTAAATTACTAAAAATAAAATATTGATATAACTGATTTGAATAAGTCATAAAATATACAACATGAACTATTTAAATTCTTATTTTCCATTTAAAATAGCTATATTGACTTGTAATGTGTAAAAATAAAGTTAATCATGGTAACAAAAACGGATTAACATAGGTTAGAACAGATATATAAGGAGGAAACCTTATCTAAACTAATCCAAATACTATTTTTATTTTCTGATTCAAATTTAGCATCATAATATATTTTAATATTTTCAATTTATATACATTTTAACGTGATTATATATTTAAATTTATTTAATATTTAATTTAATTTTTAGAGATCCCCTACCCTCCAATAAAAATGGTATCCTACTCTTATATTTTTGTAAAACATAAAAATAATTTATTTTTAGATAATCCCTGCCCAAATCCCTTCAAATGATTCCTCCACAGCACTATGAGGCATGGGTTATGTTAGGAATGTATCTTAGTAAATCATTTGGCATAAACATTAAAAGAGTTTCCAAAATAAGTGGTATAGTTCTTAACCGAGCATATTCATTTAAATTTACATCAACATTCTTAAATTTTATGAATCCATGCTATCCTAATAAATTATCTCCCGTATTCGGATATTTTATAATGTTAAATTCATATGAACCATCAACTATTCCTTCCATGAATGAGAAATAAAAACATCGTTCATGTGTATGACGTGCTACTACCTCGCGAACCAATATAATTAATTTTTCATCATTGCCTCTAAAAACTATTTATCACAATATACTAAATATATATATATATATCATTAAATATTTTTGAATATTTATATTTAATATAATCTCTATTATTATCTATTTATTCTATGGAAAATGATAAAATCGTTCATGCTTACATGTGGAATACCTTCTCAATGAAGCGATGTGATTTTTTTACATCATGAAATCATATGGTTGATATATAAATTTATTTTTAAATAAATAATATGGTATTTATAATATTATGATCATTATTTTAAGATAAAATAATATTATCCTTTTTTTTAAAATGATCATTTTGAAATAGGAACATTACTCATGTGTACATCTGATCATTTGTCTCCATAATTGTAACGTACTTTTTTAAAAACCATCATCCATAATTGGATATAGAAGTATTTTTTTTGTTATAAAATGATAATTATTTCATGATTATTATTCTTGAGGTTATGATATACTTTTCCCTTCATCCATAGTCATTAAACTGATGTTATTTTGGATTTATGATGAAAATAACCTCAAACTACACGACATGAATTTCATTGATTGAATAATGTAATATATCATAGTGATATATAAAATAAAATAAAATAATAAAAATTAAATATTTTTACTATTAAATATGAATTTAAATTAATTTTATTATTTTGTATGATATATAAATTATATGGTGAGTCAGACTCATTGTAAGGGACTTTTTTATTTGTAAAAAATCCAATTTTGTTGTTTCCCATCCAAATATCTTTCATCCATGTATATATTTAAAAACCATTATATGGAAATATTTATAATGATATATAATAATTATAAATGAAATTTTATGTCTCTTTTTATATATTTTTAAAAGTATTTAAATGGAATAATTTTACAAAAAAATGATAACATTATTTTAAAAAAGGAAATATGAGTTTTCTTTATTATCTTATACGGGAACAATGTGTTCCCCACCACCATAAAAATTATTGGATTTTTAGAAACCTTGATATTATTTATTTTTTATTCAATGAAATACCCTCCATCCACATTATATGGTTATTTTAAAATAAGATTAAAAAATTTAATATATATTTAAATATAAAAGGTTTTTTTTCTTATCATCAAAAAAAATTTATGTGTGTAATGATGGAAAAAACAATTTCATGTTTTATGAGTAGGTTATAGTTCTTAGACAATTTTTATGGTGATGGTTGATTCTGTTATAGACTAACGGTGAGTGGAAACCCAATAAACCATGGAAAAAATTAAAATGTTATTAACCCGGGATGGGTTGTTCTGTTATAAACATTGGATTGGTGGTTCTGTGGTAGCTCTCAAATTCATTGGGTTTGGAACTTATACCACATTGGATATTCCACTTATTTGAGTGCTATGAAAAATTATGTCCCAAGATACCTACTTATTTTATCATTGATTTCTATGGGTTTTTATATAAATATTAATCTTTATCAAGGTAAATTAATGTTAGTATATTTAAAATATTTTTTAGGAAAAATTATTATGGATAAATGTATATCATTTTGAAAAATGTTGTTTTTGATATTTTTATGATTGTAAAGAAATAGTGATGATTTTTACTTCTCATTTTATATTTACACTAAAATGTTTTATGAAAATCATTGGACTGAGAAGTAGATTTATTAGGAAAGAAAAATGATTATTTTGAACCATAATGATTGATTTGAAAATTATATCATTACTATTTATTCATTGAATATCACGCTTTTTTCATCATTTTATCTCCCTTATTTATATATTTTTTTGTCATCCCAAAATTTAAAAATTTATTCATATGTTTTATGGATGTGTTACGGAACAAAATATTCTTAGTTTAAATACAAGGATATTTATTATGATAAACTATCCTAACTTATTTTAAAATCATTATATTATGATGAAAATGGAAACAGAGATTATGATTCCACATTTTCGAAAAATGTTCTTGTTTTGTAATATTTGTGACCTAATTAACAAAAAATATAAAATAAAAATATCTTTGGGAATGAAAGAAAATTAATTCTTGACTAACAACTATAGATTAAGTAATATATAATCCCTAGTACTTATATTACAAAAGGATGTTTATAAACATATCAATATAGTATAGAGATAAAGAATTAATTAAATGGGGACCATATCTAGATAAGGAAATGGAAGAGAATGTTATATCTAATCATAAAAAAAACAATATAGCTTAGAGTCGGTAGAAAATTTATGCTGAAAATCATCAATGATATATATAATTTGAGGTTAGTAGTAATGAATTTCATGGAATATCACCCTGAAATATGGTTAAGAGATTGTGTATGAATATAAATCTAATCCATATGTAAATTGGCTGCTTTATGATTCTTGATTGAGTGTGGAATATATATTATCACTGGGTGTTTCTATAGATCCTCTCACAAGTTTATGATATATTTTATCTATCTCTCTTATGGGAGTACATAAATTATCCTTCACATATACATATTCCATAGTTTATACAACTAGATATCAGTCATACCTATGTTTAAAATTAGGTATAAATCACAGATTGTTGTGATAAAGTGCTACAAAACAAGACTACTAACATATCTAATGATCTGTGGATGAATAAAAAAACACAAGAAAATACTAGAGAACCATATGATTAAATGAAAAGGGTATATCATGATTTTTATTCTAATAGTGAGAAATTTAATGGGGTAAATTATTTTTTCTGAGGGATAGAACGTAACACCCCATTATTTTTGGATATATTTCCCTTATACTAAATTTTATTACTTTAGTATCTTGCAATAAAAAACCATGAGTCAAAATGAACAATAATATATTATATATCTATAACCCATCTATCAAATTAGAAATATAAAATTAGATAACTAAATTTATATACGTATTAAATATTTTTTAGATAAATAAAACATATTTATTAATATGAACTCTATTTTTAATAAAGTCTATATATGCTTTAAAAAAATAAATTTTTTCTTTAAAATGGTTTTTTTATTTTTGTGATTAAATAATGGATTTAATGTATAAAAAAATAAAAACATTTATTAGATAAAATGAAATTATTTTTCAAATCATATTTTCAAAATTAATATATAGTGTAGTTTTGGGAATTTTCTAGAAAAAATTATTTTCCAAGGAATAATGAAAAATATTAATTTTATTGAAAATATATTTTCATTTCAATAATTTAAAAAGGTAAACATTTATTTAAAAGGGATTGAAATAATATTTCATTTATATAAGTAATATTTTTATTAAGGACATTGAGATTAGTTTTATTTTATATTTAGGTAATAGAACATTTTATAATTAAAAAAACATTTTTTTCGGAAAATATCACTGTGTCATGTTTTATAAGATTAATTTTAAATTAAATTTTAAAATTAAATAAATTTTATTTAATATAAATAAATAAATAATTTTAATATTCCTAAAAAATATTATTTAATAATTTAAAAATAATTTTTTACATAATTAATATGAAACAATTATTAAAAATTTATGACCACGATTATGGATAAAATGAGTTTTTCAGACATGGTTAAACAATGAAATAAGTTTATGAGTTCCTATTTAAAAATTCTAAATTCTGTTTTTTGGAAATATTTTTAAATTATTTTATATAACCTTTGAATCTCTATCAATTTTGGATTATTTTTATTGAGTTTAAATTTACTATTTCTTAAATATTTTAAGAAATTGTAAGGTTGTCATCTCCACATCATATATATGGAAACCCCGCCCTTCTCTTGTTTACAACACTTTTATCCCTCTAAATAAACCAAACCATAAAAATTATAATCTCAACTTAAATAAAAAATGATTTATAGGTTCTTTTATTCATTCATGACCATTCCAAGGGTTATTATAAAGGATCTAAAAGACATATTCCAAATGAGATGTAATCATCATACTCGACCACTTTCAATCTATTGCATTTCATTGATCCCATAAATATATGGTATTCATCATTAAATAATATATTAATTATAATATATATACTTAAATGTTTTTCTGATTTTGTAACCATCATTATTCACCCTATTTTAAATTTTATAGGAAGTTAATTTATAATTCATGCATATGTGTGGACTACCACCATCATACAATGACAAAACAATTTCCATCATTATAATTTGTGGTTCATTATTAAGATGGATTTAATTGTTTTATAATATTTTAATGATATTATTATTTTTCATAAATCATAAAATATATTTTATCATTCTTTCCATTATCTCATTTGAAAATGAAAATGACGTTCATGTGTACGTATAGCCTACTATATCCATAAATAGTGTGATTCATTTTTAAATATCTACAATTTATGGATGATTAAAAGTTTGTATTTAATTAATATATATTGTATTAATTTCATGATTAGTATTTGTTTTATTAATATACCATTATCAATTAATAGGGATTTTAACTGCTGAATGGGCACTTATATAAAAAATGTTACAATTAACAAATAAAAAATATGATTTTATGAAGAAATTTTTAATATATGGGTGTTTAAATATTATAAGGTGATCATATATTATTATTATTATTATTATTAATTTATAGAATTACAAAAAATTTAATTACATTATATATGCGGTTAGAGTTCTTTTGAAACATGATAATCTTGAGTTAAAAGATTTATATTTGAATATCATTTTAATCCGTAAATCATATTCTTGAATTTAAATTAAATATAATTATAAAATAATTTTCTTAGAACCCATTTTATTTTATCATTTTATTCTTAGTCACTTAATTTTCATGTAATAATTCTAATTTACTCTCTTTAGTGAATAAAATGTTTGAGAAAATGTTTGAAATGAAAAATATTTTATTTAATATTTAGTCAATAATATTTTTCTTATTTATCAGGGGTTTGTAAAATATTTATATTAATATTTATATATGTTACTAATTTATTTTTTAATAAAAAATTAATCAATTTTTTACTTTCTATGAAAAAAATTCAATGTAATCTAATTCTGGTTTTTTGAATAATGTATATTTTTATTTTTACTAAAAATAATAATGGATTTATAGCAGCCCTAGATTCAGTTATGCAATCTTATTATTCCGTTTGATATTTATAATGTTGTTGGGTAATGTTTGGGAGTGTTTCGATTGGTTTGGGAATCGTTTATGGGATTTTCTAAGGGCACATAGATTGAGCGCGGCAAGGGGAAACCATGCTGAATCTCTAAAAAACCATGTCTATTTTGGCAGTGGGATTCACATGGACTAAGAATGGATTATCTATCCATTTGGGCCAACTGTGTGGGGTCCCCCTTGAAGAAAAATCACAAGCAATTTTAGCGCATGGTTTTCCTAACCATGCCAGCTAACCATATTCATCCTTAAAAGGTGGTTTCTTAAAAATGTGACAAATCAACATATTCCCTACATTTTTCATTCTTCCTCTGAATCGATACTCGCTAAGGATTTCGTCTTTTATTGAGTTAGGATATCTCTCCCCTCATTTTTCACATGATTCTAAGTGTGTTCAAGGCACATTGAAGGTTATTTTTCTCTAGTAAGTCTCTTCTCTTTGTTCTTTCTTTTTTTTACTTATATGTACATCTCCCCCTCTGTCATTTTTCTATATCTATAACTCTTACATGTAGAGATATTGTTTTTTGTTACCTTAAACTTTTATTTTTGGTATTTTTTTTGTTAGTGAAATAGATCCTAGGTGGTTTTGGTAAAGATTTGACTAGGATTTTTAGTATGGTTGGGAGTTGGTTATTTTCAATTATAACCCAAGATATGTGGATTCTCTCCCAACAACATTTTTCAAGGAATAATAGTCTTTTCTTCAATTATTTGGGTTTTCTTTGATTTTATTTTTTATTATGATTTGAAAATCCTGATAGAATTTGATTTTTGGGATTATTTGTGAATTGTAGGGAAAATATGGTATTGTGATGAAATGATCATGATGTTGAATTTTAAAATATAACTTTAAAAATATGTTCCTTGGGATTATTTTGGAAAATGTAGTTTGAAAAAAAATCAATAAAAATGGTCTATTTGATTGGGAGGTAATGTGGCATGGATAATGGACTAAGTGATTGTTTGGGTTGGAAATGGTTGTTTGCTTAATTATATGGCCTTAGTGTGCTATAAGCTTATTTTTTGGTTAATTATTTAAGAATTTGATTTAAATTTATGTGAATTTTTTAGGGATTACAACTATAAAAATGGGGTAAATAGTGTATAAATGGGCAACATTAAGTATAATTGTGTGGGAAGTACCACTAGATTGAGAATGTAGTAAATAGGCATGAACATGATGTTTCGCCAGGATTGTTACACTAGGTGTAGTGTGTGTAATATTATTTCTCTGTTTTGATTATGTGTGTGGATATGAAAGATGAAATTGTTGTGCTAATAGGTACTTGAAAAATGGATTATGGATTTTTTTTGTCTTTCCCTTGTATTTTGTGGATTTTGGTGAAAAATGGTTTGGTAAGGGTGTATTTTTCTTGCTGGAAATTTTTTCTCTATTTGATGTTTTCTACAAAGTACTTTATAAAAAAAATTTAATGATTCTATCATAGTGGAATGTATAGTGAAGTAATTTTGGGAAATCAATTTGATTATTGTTTCTCCCCCCTTGATTTGTCACTTGGTTTATTTTGATGATGTGGTATTCTGGGTTATAGGTAAATGTTATCTCATTTTTCTAGGAGTTCATCATAATGGTTTTGAAGTATTGTGGTGCTTGGGGCATGGATCTTTTTTTTGGATCAATGGAGTGCATCATGGCTTCCATTGGGTCTTATTGGTTAGTATTCATCATAGTACTCTGATTTCTGGATATTTGTGATTTTGTTGATTTAGATTTTGGGAATTGTTATGGAATATTTTGGTTGTTTGGTTGTCTCTTGGTAATGTGTTATTGTGGTATACATTGTTGACATGAATCATGTAATTATGGTTGTTTTTCCCTCTTTGGTTGTTTGGTTTTATTATAACATAAATTCATATACCTATTGTTCATGAATCCCTCAACATTTATTGATATCCTTTGGATCATTGGGAACATCACCTAATGAAAAATAGCATCTCACCTCCTTCTCAAGACAATGTGGGGGGGGGTACAAGTTGTATCAGTTGATCAATCCTTTTGAATTTTTTCTGGGTCTTGTTCTGGGATTTAACATTCATTCTCATGTCATTTATTGGGTTTGGATGGTCACATGGAGTAGGATTGTTGGAACATGAAATGTAGAGCATAAAAGGATGATAAAACCCCTTTATACTCTACACGATGTTACCATAGATTTTGGTACCTATGTTTTTTGTAGAAACTTGTTGACATTTCAAATATCACTGTTGTGGGTGTAGCCAATGTGATTATCATGGAATGGATTGTAAAAAATAACATCCCACTAGGATGCATATTTCATTGGCATAGAGATTTTTGTGGTGGTATGGATATATAGACATGTGAAAAATCTTGAAATTATTTTCAAATGTGCCAATTTGAAATGTGGAATGGTGTGGTATATTGAAAATGGGTCAATTTAAAAAACATGCTGGATTTTTATATAATAGTGCAAAATGGTAATTGTGAACTTGTGGAAGGACTAGTTGTGATAGTTACAACGTAATTCAATTTAAAATTGCAAGCCCTTTCATTCTAAGGCAGTGAGGCTTATTGACATTTTTTATGATATAATTTTAACTAGATTTTATTCATAGATACAAACCATAGGTGGCTTTTGAAAATATTGCTTCACCTTAGCCCCATGTAAACCAGATACTAGTATATATTATAGTGAAAGCATTCGAAGCTATCGAATGTGCGAATAAAGTAGATGAGCCATAGCATGTAGATCAAGAAGTATGGTTTTAAATTAAGAATCCATCAATCTTTAGGGATGATTTGGAACCAGAAAAGGTAGAGTCATGGTTGAATAGAATAAATAGGATAATTGAAATTCCATGGAACCTTGGTGGAGCTAAAAGTGAAATTAGAAATGTATGTTTTGGATAATCTTTCTCGTCAGTGGTGGGATTTGGTGGTGAATCTAGAAAGTACCATAATATGACATAGGATGAATTTTATGATTTTTTTAATAAAAAATTATACCTTAATAATTTCAATAATTATAGAACAAAATTTTTCATTCTTTTAAAGGAAGAGAACCTCTCAGTAATGGAATATGGAGATAATTATATGAAATTTGATTGGATTGAAACAGAGGGGGTGAGTAGCACATCATGGAAATAAAGTATTATATAAATTATGTTGAGGTAGGAAATTAATACTAAAATTGAGCTATTATGTAAAAATTATTACAATGAAATGGTAAATATAGAAATAGTGACTGAACTAGATATTTTGGGGGCTATAGGTGGGGGATGAATGTTGGTACTCATTGGAAATCATGGGAACCCTAATGCTGGGATCAAGTGGAAATGTGACATCTTCATCTATATTATCGCAATGCTTCAAGGTTTGGTGTTCATGAAACTCATAAGGGGTCATAAGTGTCCTATTCCTCGATGGATGAGGGTGGCAGTATACCACTCATCATTTGAAAAAAGTTAATCACTATGATTCCTGGAAAACCAAGACTCCTTAGTGAGGAAATAAAGAATGGAGTGTGGAAGAAATATCTTTATGGAGCTGAGTAGGATGTGATGTGTGATCATTTCAGACGATACATGGTGTGAGGTAATATTATTTTAAAATATACCTTGATTCAAGAATTTTTTTATATGTATTATTCACATTATTTTATTTATTTTTATGGTGTTATTTTGATATGTTTATTTGTGGAAATGATTCCTTCAGTTTTAAAACAACAAACTCTTTTGGGTCTAAGAGGGTGTCAAGCCTTCCAATGAAGAACATGTTGTATTATTGTGGATGAGGTTGAGTTGATATGGGTTTTCTCATTTATTGATATGGATTCTTATTATATAATCATGGGAATATATTGGTTGGGAATTTTTAAGTCCCACAATGTCTATTATGTGTGAACGGTTAGTTTCCTAGTGGATGATAGCATCAAACATCAGTTTAGAGGGGAGAAGAATGAAAATATGTATTCAATAGGTTTGTTAGTTCCAAATTTTGGTGAAATAACATATTAGCTAGAGGAATTTTTATTTCCATCAATAGAAGGAGTTCATCATAGCATTTTTTCAGCAGTTGATCATTTTCCTGAATGTATTTCCGGAAGAATTCTCAGGGTTTCTACCCATGAGAGAAGCGGAGTTTATGATTGATCTCTTCATGAGGACTAATCTTATATCGATTCCCTCTTACTGAAAAACACCAAACAAATTAAAGTAATTGAATGTATAGTTTGAAGACCTATAAATCAAAGGGTTAATCCAGTCAAGCATGTATTCATGGGAACTGCCGGTCTTGTTTGTTAGAATGGCGGGAGGAAATCTAAGAATGTGTGTTGATTATAATAGGAAAAATCATGTTATGATAAATAACCAATATCCACTTATACACATTGATTATTTGTTTGATTAGTTTAGGGGAACTTAATGGTTCTCCGAGATTGACTTGCAGTCATGATATCATCAATTGCGGCCACTAAAGGAGAATATTCTGAAAATAGCCTTCCAAAGTAGATATGACCATTATGAGTATGTGGTTATTACCTTTGGTTTAATGAATTAACATTTGGTTTTTATGGAATTGATGAATCATATATTTCAAAAATATCTATATTACTTTTTAGTGTTATTTTTTATGATATATTAAGGTATCACATGATATGGGTGGAGTTTGAGAAATACATGGCGATAGTGTTGGGGATTTTTGGAGATCATCAGTTTCATGATGAATTGTTGAAGTGTGATATTTGGATACATGAGGCTTGTTTCCATGGCCATATTATTTATGAGAAGGGTGTTTAAGATAATTTTAAAAGAATAGAGGCATTCATTTCATGGATACTACTGAATAATTTTTTTATTATTTTGATATTTCTTGGTCTAGCTAGCTATGATCGATGTTTTGTTCGTGATTTCTCATGATTGGACTCAGCAATGAAATATTTTACAAAAAATAATGTACCATTTAAATGAAATGAGAAAAGTCAATAATATTTTGAATAACTCAAGATTCACCTTATATCAACACCAATATCGGTGTATTGAGAAAATGAAAAGGGTACGTAGTGTATTGTGATGAATATGGATTAGGGTGTGGGTGTTGTCTCATGCAAGGGGATCATCTTGCTGACCATGGCTCATGTGAGTTGAGGGTGCATGAGAATATCTACACAAAAAATTATTTGTAGTGGGAGGTTTTGGTTCATGCTTTGAAAATGTGGCATCACTATCTTATCGATGATAAATTCACCATCATTACTCATCATAAGAGGTTGAATCATATTTTATCACAAAGTGATTTGAACTTGAGATATATTATGTGAATGAAGTATTCCTAGATGTTTTATTCTGCCTTGATGTACATACCAGGAAAGGTAAATTCAGTATAAAATTCATTAATTATGATGTTGTATGCTCAGGTAGTGAAACAGGGACCAGATTTGTGGTAGTTGATGTGAGTCATAATTGACATACAGATGGAATGTGAAGACCAGGGTTATAGAGTGGATTTCTTTTTTTTCTCATTAATTCATGGCATAGTTGGCTTGGTTAAAGATGAATAGATGTTTTATTCTGAGTTTATGGAGATGATGTTGAAACTCAAGGATGGGGAGACCATTGAAGGATAGGAACTTAGTGGGAATTTTTGGTGATTTTTGAATCAGATGGTTAAATATGTGGATTTGTAGAACGAAATTATTTGGACCAATCATCATTCAAACTAGATTTTTCATCCTAGAAATTATAAAATTTATAAGCTATTGAAATCACTATTTTGGTGGGTGGATATGAAAAGAAGTGTGGAAGATTTTGTTTCGATATGTCTTACTTGTCAGTAAGTCAATCCAGAGCATCATTGGCCAATAGGTATGTTGTAATCATTACATATCCATATATGGATGTGGGAAAAGATAATAAATTTTTTTTTAAAGGTTTCTAAAAAATAGTTCTAATGCACAATTTCATATGGGTGATAGTGGATCATCTCATATAGTCAGACCTTTTTATCCATATTAATTATTCTCACATGGTGGATGATCTATCCAAAATCTATATCTGTGAAGTGGTAATGATTCATGGTTTTCTAGTTTTAATTGTATCATATTGAGATCTGATTTTCACATATTATTTTTGGATATCCATAAAATAATCCCTTGGGACCCCGTTGACCTTGAGTATGACGTACAATCATCAGATGTATGGGAAATTTAAAATAATTATAGAAACATTATAGTATATGTTACAAGATTATGGGATAGATTTTGGTGGCTCGTGGGAGGATCAATTTTCAATGGTGGATTACTCCAATAATAACTATTATTAGGCCTTGATACGTATTGCTCCGTTTTAAGAACTATACAAGAGTCTGTGTTTTTCTCTACTATGTTGGGTGGAAATAAGAGAACCATCATTGGTTGGGAAAATATCTATCCAAGAGATAATAGAAAGGATCAATTTTATTAGTAAGCTATAAATGATGACTTAGAGTTATCAAAATTATATTCAGACCATCACAGATATATGTTATTGTTTGAGGGGGTAATCATGTGTTCTTGAGAATCTCTCCTAGGAATAGACATCATCAATTTGGAAAAAAGTTCATTTTTTTTCAAGGTATATTTTTTTATTTTTATATAATTGAGGTGTTGGATAGGTGTCTTATCTATTGGAATTTCCACAATGGTTCAGTGCGGTGTAGGATGTATTCCACTCATCTTAGTTGAAGAAATATCATTCGGATCATGACCATGTGATTATATGGGATCATGTTTATCTATAGTCAAATTTCTTCATTAGTGTATATGCTAGTTCATATTGTTGAGAGGAAAGAGATATCATTTCATGGTAAAAGAATTAGTATAGTTTAGGTTTTTTGTAAACACGGTCAGATTTAGGAGGATACTTGGGAGTAGAAGAAATTGATGGTTAAAGAATGTCTCGAGCTCTTTCGGCAAAGTGATGGTTCACTACATTCTGAGGAAAAAATATCCAATGGTGGGGAGAATTTAGAATCCCTATTTTTATGTATGTATCCATTTTTTATTTATTTTTACGGATATAATGTTGTTGGGTAATTTTTGGGAGAGTTTTGGAAGGTTTCCGAATTGTTTTTAGGCTTCTTTAAGGACCCATGGTTATGGGAAATAATGAAGAACCTTAATAAAACCTCAAAGGTGGAGGAAATGGGATTCATATAGCCAAAAAACTATTTTTATAACCATTATGATAACCATGTGGTGTCCCCCTTGAGGTAGTATCGTATTCATTGTTAGTGCATGACTTCCCTAACCATTTGAGCTAACTGTGCATGGTATTTAACAGTGGGTTTTAAAATATGGGATCACTCGGAATTTTCCCAAATCATTTTATTCTCCCTCCCACTCAATCCTCACATGGTAATTAATCTCATTAAGGGTTATGGGACCTCTCCCACTACATTTAGAGTCTATTTGAAGGGGTTTCAATGTGCGGTTTAGGCGATTCTTCTCTACTAAGTCTCCTATCATAGTTCTTTCTTGGATTCTATTAGATATAAATCTCCCTATCTCTCTCTATTTTATAGATTTATAACTATCTCATGTAGATATAGTGTCCTTACTACCTAAAATGATGATAGTTGGGCATGTTGATTTTATGAAAAGATATCGAACATGGTTTTTGTGGAGTGTTCACCCGGATTTACGGTGTGGTTGTGAGTTGGTTGATTTCACAAAAACTCTAAGGTAAGAGGCTTCTCTATCGACTCTATTTTTATATAACTAGAATATGTTTCATCAAATTCAGTTTTTTGAATTTATTTTATTTTGATTTCTGAATCATTAGGGGAATTCATTTTGTGTTGATTTTTGGATTTTGGGGAAGATGGGTTATTGTAGTGAAATGTTCTTGAGGTTGGATTTTAAAAACTATAATTTAAAATTTGGATCATTAGTTGATTTTTGAAAATATTTTGTGATAATTATTTTCAATAAAAAGTTAATTCTTTATTATATGGTCGTGAAACAAGGATAAAGTTTTATGGGATTGATTGGGTTGGAAAAGGTTGTTTGTATTGTGTTTTGGCGTTGGTGTGCAATATTTTTGTCTTTTGGTTAAGTATTTATGTATGTGATTGAAATGGATGTGAAGTGGATGGGGAGTACCAATTTAAATTAGGGATGTATAGTGGATATATGGGAAACCATCAATTATTATTGGTGGGAAGTACCACTTGATTTAGAATGTAATAAACGAGCTTGGGCGAGATGTTATATCGTGATAGTTACACCAGGTTGAGTGTGTGAAACATTATGACTATGTTTTGATAAAATATGTGGCAAATAAAGATGATGTTTTTGTTCTAATATGTTATGGTAAAATGGATTATGGATTTTTTTTTGGATTTCACTTTTATTGTGTGGATTTGGGTTAAAAATTTATTTCTAAGGGTGTGTTTGGCTTGATAATAATTATTTCACTATTTGATGTTTTCTATAAGCTGCTTTATATAAATTTTTGAATTGTATTATCCGACTTTCTAGTATAGTGAATTCATTTTGAGAAACATACTATATATAATTACTCACCCCCTATTTTTTTTCTTGGTTTCTCTTACAGACGTGGTATTCCAATATATAGGAAAATTTAAATCGTAGCATTTTTCTTGTGGTTCATCGGGATGATTGGATGGTATTGTGGTGCTTTGAACATGGATATTTGTGTGTTGATGTGGAGTTTTTCATGGTTTCCTTTGGGTGTTGTTGATGATTCTTCAATTTGAAACTTTTTTTTTGGTAATTTTTTGATTTATTTGTATCGGCTCTTGGGAATTGTTATGGAAGTGTTTTGTTGTTGGATTGTCTCTTGGTAATGTGTTGTCAAGGTATACTTGGTTGAAATTAATCATGTAGTCGTGGTTGGTTTTTACTTGTTTGGTTGGTTTATTTTCTTATAAGGGAAAAATTTTTCTCGATTGTTCTTAAAGCCCTCAACATTTTTTCATAAACTTTGTCCCCTTTGGAAAATCACTTAAGGACAATTAGCAACTCACCACCTTCTCAAGACAATTAGGGGAGAGGGAATTACAAGATTCAATGATTTAATGATCTTTTATGGATTCTTCTTTTATGCCATTATGACTACTCATTATTTGAAAGATTCATTCAAATTTTTCCATGGTTCATTATAAATAAATGTATTCATTTATATTTTGAATATTTTTACTAATTAGTGATTTCAACATAAAAAGGGGAATCTTATCAAGATATTTTACAATGATATTTTAAAGGAAATTATCATCAATAATAAAATCCTTCAATGATAATTATGTTTTACTGGGATATGATCCAATGATACCGTATTTATTAATTCTTTATATGTTTTATTACTTTGATTATGAGATTATTGTTTCACCCAATTATTTTCTATGGGCTATGCTATGATGAAATTTTCAAATGATTAGAAACCATTTTTTATTCCATGGGTTATTTTATGTTGATATGAACAATGTTTTAAGATCATGTGAAACACGAATTAATGGATTACGATTATGTGATTGGTGTGACGATAATAACATACCCCTCCAACGTATTGGGTAATTATAGTTATCTAATGATATAAAAATAATATAAATGGCGAGTTAACTTTATTTATTATGGGAATCCTTCCACTATGATAGTATTGGGTGTTAACCCTAAATAATAATATGATGGAATTCAGAGTGAAACTAATCTATTATGATATTCAATAATTGATCATTGACTATATAAATGTATTTATATGCATATGTGTTTTCCAAAAAAATATTTATTATGATAATGATACACTCTCATGGATCATAATTTTTGATTACGTTATGATTCATGTATTACAACATCCATGTTTAACACCAGGACTTGTGATTTTGGTCTATGATAAAATGGGTATGGTTTGAAAATTATAAGACCATTTTATAGTATATGTTTTTCATTATATTCTTGAATAATAGGGGATATCTTCTTTATTTACACTTATTGATCATCTGATATCACCATTTTATATGTTTAAATTCCCAAAAGATGTGAAGAAAGTATTTAATGAGGATATGTCTAACAATGGTTCTATTAGTGAATAACTATGTAGGAGAAAATGTTGATTTTTTATATATGAGTGGTTTATGAATTAAAGCTTCCAAATACGCTAATCCAGTAAGATTTTAGGGTCTGTTTTGTTAATATGTAATTAATATTAATCAAATAAGATGTAATATTTTTGTATGATATTTTCTTGGTCTCTATACATATTACTTAAAATAATCATAATGTATTCCAACATACATATAGTTCATATAATTCGTATGATTACTTTAAATTTACTTCACTGTTTATTCCCAAATTTTTTCATTTATATTTATCTTTCATTATCATATTACAATATATTTTGTTATTGTTTTAATAAAAAATTGTTATTCCTTACATTAATTATATTGAGGTGTCGTGACAGTACATAACACAAATTTTTAGATTTTAATTTTATAGTTTTTAAGTTTAAATTATGTAATGTTCCATACTATAGAGTGTATTCATACATCATATATAATATTTATATTGATAGAATAAAATGTTTCTCATCTTCTGTATGATTAATAACATACATTGTATTAAAAATATATTAGAGTGGGGAATTATTCATATCTAAAATGTTTCCATATTAATAGTGGATTCATGGTAAAAACATCCTAAATAGATTTATAATATATATGGAAACATATCAGTATTATTTTTTTATTATTAATTTTCTTTATTTAACCATGGAACATTGTATATAGGATCAGGACAAAAATATATGTTTTCCTCTTAATAAGAGTGGCTATTTAAGGTCTTATGTTAGAATTCTACTAGATTATATCTCGCACCCAATATATACACTACAACACAAATGAATTATCCATGATATTATTAATAGCATTGAATAAGAGAAAATTTATTATAGTTGAAATGAATATGAAATATTTGGTAAATGATGGGATTTTATGTAATAATTTTGTCGAAATTCACTAAACAATATTAGATCGGGTCTCCAATACTCTATAGGTGAACATCCTGATCACTTAAGAATAAAATAAATGTTATGTGTTGAAATAGAAATTAATGTGAGGTGGATTTTTCTAGATATAAGGATACATGATCAGAATGACAGTAAATAATGTGGAATTTCTATTAGATGGTACATATTGTGTTGGAATGACACGATAACACCAATGATTGAGAAATGGTAAAGAATTGAATGAGAAGCACTAAATAACATGTAAAATAACTAACAAGGATCAATGCAACAAAAAAGTCCAAGAATAAATTAATGTGTTTGATACTATATTACAATTTTGGATTCAAATGAATGGTATGCCACATGTTTCCAAAAGTCTCAAAATTTAAATGTATGTTACTAAAACTATATGGAAACTTTTATATAAAAAACCGGGCACACCAAAAATATACTACTATTCAATAATTTAGGGCCTATATCTATTGAAAATATTTTTACATGCCATGTAATTCCCTCTTCAAATAAACCAGTATACCCTCCAAGAGACCATGAAGAGTCTAACTTGACACCACACTCTAAATGTTTTTATATCTCATGTTTTAGAGACACACTCATACGCAGGTCACATCCAAAAATGGGAGACATAAATCCTAATAGAAACTCATATATGACGAGTTTATAATATACCTAATTATTGATCATAGTTATTGTTTGGATCCACACCACTAATCAATATAAAAAACATTCCTTATTAAATTTTACGTGGATAAAACCATCTCATAATGTTCCAGTGATTCGATAAAACTATGTGATCCTAATAACGTTGTTTTTGTGGAGTTAACATACCATATATATAATGACAGATGTCTACATTAAAAATTAATTCATGGTTTATTACAAAATAATACACTGAAAAAAGCTAGGTTATTGAGAATAAAAGCTTCTTTTAGTAATTAAGTACAAAATAGAACAACATGAATGATTGATTCAAAGATGTTATTGAAAAATCAGTTAATAAGATTCTAAAATTACATAGCTTTTAAAATTGCATGTGATGTCCTTGGGACATTCATAATATAAGGTTGAGATATAAAACCCATCAAGGGAATAAAAAATTATAACATGAAATAATTATTTTATTTTAATCAATACTAATTTCTATTGGACATAAACTCGGTGAAAATCATAAACTGGAACAACTAGGTATGATATTTCATGAAAACACAAATTCAACCTAATAATGTGGAAACATCATTAAAACTAACATCATAAAAATAAGTCAGGGATCACAACAAATAAATCATTATATAATGTTCTTAGGATAACCTATCATTAAACCTACATGGAATCTCATGAGACTAAAACATTACAAAATGAATTAAAACACTATATAATTTCATCCCTGACTGTTTTTTTTCATATCATTTATAAGAGAATGCGGGATACATATATCATTCAGAACAAGTTCAAATTTTCTATACCATTGAATCCGAATATTAAAAATTTGGCGTTACAAACATGGATGTCCCCATTCAATGATGTATAGGTACAACTAGTTTAATACCCCTGAGAGGAAATGGGTATGGATTTACAATACATAATTGTTCCATTTGGAAAATCATTGTGACCTTTCTGTAGCATTACAATAGTAAATGAAAATTCATAAAAAAGAAAAATGAGAGTGAAAAGTATTTTTACTCCCTATTAAATAAAAAGTAATGTATGAAATATTTAAAATAACAAAATCCAAAATTAATATTTGGGAATCAATAAGAATATTTCAGGGAGGTTTTTTGAATAAAAACATCTCACGGAAAAAATGCATGCTAATTTCAGTAGAATAAATCAGTGACATAATGAATCATAAGAGGGGTTAATGAATGTTATATGGTTTCATAACAAACAAAAAATAACAAGGGTTGAAATGGGGATGCGTAAAATAATATCTCATTAATATGTATTATAATTTAATGTGAATTACATAAACAAGGTTCTTTCATAAATAGGAGAAAGAGAGTGTCTATTACTAAATATCATAATAGTAATAGCTTTGGTAAAATTTAGAATGGGAGGGATAAAATGGTATCTCATTGTAGTAAAAAAATGAGATAGAAAATTTATATTTTAATTTTTCATGAAAACATAACCAATTAATATTATATTTGATAAATACCAAATGTTCTTTAATTAAAAAGAAAATAGATAGAGAGATCCCCACCTAAATTTTGGTATAAAAAATATTATGCAAATGTGATAATTTTAGTGGATAAATGATTTCTCATTTTTATGAAATCAATATCATAGTTGATGTATCATAAAAATTCATTAAAATTGCCACACCCAAACCATGGATTGTTATTTATTTTATTATTTTCTTGTTCTTTGATCCCTAGGTTGTGGTTTAGGTTGAGTAGCCGACAATTGTGTTTTCAGTTTTTGTTGAATTTTTAACTTATGAATGAGAAACACATGGTTTGTAGATACTATCTGGCATAGAACAACTAACCATGTCATAGGTCATTGAGTTGTATAGAGGATGAAGCACAGTTTGAGTATGTAATTCAAACCATTCAGGTTGGTCATGTGGTTAACTCCTCTCAGAAAGTATCAATCGCACTACCGGTTCGTGGTTTGAAAACCCATGTGGAAAACCCTTGAGGGAAACCTAGAAATTTTAAAAATTATAATCCCCTATTTATTTATCCCCTCAATTATTTAAAAATCATCACCCCTCTCCATTGGTCGACTCTGTCACATAATGGGGTCCCAAACACCCACACCCCCTCTTTTCCTCCTCCACATTTATGGATTCTCCTCCATGTCCCCGAGGTATGGTTTTTGGACATTATCAATTTTTATATCTATTATCGACTCCTATATTTTCTTCATAGGGTTTCATTTTGGAGTCTTCCTTTTGGGTGAACCCTATGGGTTGGGGTTTTTTGTAACTTGATTTGCATTGGATCTGATGTGAGTGTATGATTCTTGGGGCCCTAATCTTCTATCTCCTATAGTGTTTCCACATCTTCACTTCATTGATATATGTATCTCAAAATAGTACTTCTATGTTGCATACCATTGATGTTTGGATGCTTTCAATAAATTATAAACATGATTAACATTATTTTGATGCCCTTTCCTAGTGTATTGAGGTGTTCTGGAAATGGAAGAATTGTTAAAAATGGGTTTTAAAAATATTCATGAAATATTCCTTTGAATATGTGAACTCATGGTGTATGTTTAAATACCTAGTTTTCTATCAAAAATGAAATTGTGTGTTTTGAGAAGTTTTTGGTCTTATTTATGTTATAGTTTCTTTGTGGATTTCAATTTTGGAATTGAATGTGTGATTTGATAATATATTATGGATTTATGGTCATAGTGGGTTGTTTTGGAATGATTATCACAATTTTTAAATATTTTGTTTATTCTCATCCAATTATCTGCAATTTTTAGGGTTGTTTTAAAAAGATAGTGGTGAATATAAAAATGTATTTGTGTGTTCTTATACATAATTATTTTTTTACATTAAATTCTTTCACATCCCTAGCTTCATAATGTTCACATATTGATGGGAATTAAAAAAAGATCACACATTAAAATAATGTTTTCTAAGAACCCTAGTTCTACTAGTCGTATCATGGTTTCTATTTTGTGTGTTTCTTTCAAAAGTTTGTTTCAAACATAATTCTAAATTCTTTGACCATTTTTCAGTTGATACATGATTTTGTGATTGTTTGGCAAAATGGCATGTTTGGAATTATAAATGTAAAAGTGGTGTTTTGTGTTGATTTTGGAAAATTATATTATAGAGGCTTGGTATTGTATTTTGATTTTAGAATTGTAAGGCCTATTTGACACTTGTGATATTTTGGGAGTTTTATTTTTAAACTTGTATGATGTGAAGACAATTGGAATTTTACAATGATTTGTGAAATTTTTGAAATATTATGTGTTGTGAAGGCCTGGTTGGAACTTGTGAAAATATTATATTATGACTAGCACCCCTAAATAGGGATTTCCAAATATGGGATATCATATAGGAGGTGTTAGTTCTTACAGTTTACTTGTGTGTTAGAAGTAGGTAAGGTGATTCATGCAAGTGAGGGAGTCATACATACACTATAAACCATTACTAAGTGTCTTATAGGAATATTTTATAGGGGTAGGTGATGGTTGGTCATCAACCCTGATTAGATGGGTTGATACCCCTTAGATGTATGATACACCTAGTGGGTTTTTCCTACAATGATCTCAGTTTAGAGAATCTTGTTGGTTATAGAATATTATGTTTTACTATACACTAACAGGTGGTTCTGATCCATGTACATCCAGGGATCAATCTTGGGATGTTTAGGAAATAACCTTTATTTACTACCTATTTTTTCATGATTACATTGTTTTGTATTTGTTCTTCTATTTATACTACTTGTTTACTTATAAAATGGACTGATATTTTTTTGGATTTTGGTTTAGTTTTAGTTTAAAATTCTTAAATTGTATAAAAAATGGATAGGTGATGTGTTAGTGGTTTTAAAAAGGAAAACTGTGATTTTTTAAGAAATTGAAAAAACAATTTTCCTTTATTTATTTTCAATCATGTGTTAATTGAATGTTTTTAGGAATAGATATTTATGGATTATTAGATGGTTTCCTACTGATTTGTCAAGCTCATACTCTACTTGGGAAATTCGGTGTCAGAAGACTTGAGTGTTTTTAGAATCAGGTTTTTGGGTTTATGTGCTTGTTGTTAGAGAAGTTTGTTTTCATCATTGGAGGTGACCAAGACGTCTCTTGGATGTCTTATTAGAATAGGAAAATTTTAGTTTTGATTTAGATAATAGTTTTTGGTCTTCTATGTTGTACCCTTTATTTGGATATGTTTTTATATTTATTGGGATTTATTTCTGTTATCCTCACCAATCATTCATGTTATTTTAATTGTTCTGGGTTTACTGAGAAAAATAATTCCTAGAGTGACTAATTAGAGTCATTGAACTAGTTTCTATATTGAGTGGATCCGAAATTCCATTTGGCCTATATCCTGGACTGCTTTAGGTGTCATATCCAAAGGTCCATCATCCTGGTTCATGAGAAAATGGTATCAAATACTTGTTATTTGTTTTTTGGGGTGTCCGTTAGATTATAGACCACTATTTTTGGGGCTCAAGAGTTACGTAATGGTTTGGTGCTTGATCACCACCACTCTTATTGAGATTTGAGTATCTAGGGGAGGTTCTGGAATTAAAATGTTGAATTATTTCAGTTCATTTTTTATTGAGGGATGATAATAGAGGAAAACCGGTGTTATATCCTCATCTCACATGGAGAAGTGACCCATGTCGATTCTGAGTACACGCTCCTCCTATTTGTTGATTCTTACATGGGTAATTACCCCTACCATATCACAATGTTAGGTGTAGATAATATTTCCTCATTCTAGTAGATTAGTGTAATTCGTGATTCATTTTTTCCCAATTGATGTGTGATTTCTATTAAAATGAAAATGATTATTGAAAATTGAAATGAATTATTTTAAATGGTTTTGGTTTACATGCTTGAAAAATACATGGGATAAGATAACGAAAAGTAATGTGTGACACTTGGTACTCTTTATGAAGGTTTACCTATGTGCTGGTACATGGACAATGTTTATGTCAACACGTGTCGATTAATAAAGATGAACACATATGATATGGTTCATAAGATTCCCTAGGCATTTATTTAATATAAACATCTTCCCTTATTTCCCATAATTGATTTTGAAAGAGGAAAATGATTTTAAAAACACGTTTTACATTAAACGGTGAATTATTTCCATATGAAAATGAATTTTGTGTTTTAAGGTGACATTGAGAGAATTAAAATTTTAAATTTAAGTGAAAATGGTTATTTTTTCAGTGTCGTGTCTTGGTAGAAATTGTATGTGATTGGCTTGAGGGCCAATTATTTGTTCTGAGATGGTCTTTTGGTTTTTATTTGGTGGGATATTCATTTTTTCCTATGGGTGTTGATGTTGTTTTGAATATACAAACAAAAATGGTCCCCAAAATTTCTATTTATTCGGGCCTAGTTTTTTGTTCTTATCATTTTTATTCTATACTTATCGGTGATTGAGGATTGTTGGATGAAGTGGAATGGATTGAGGAAGTTGGGCATGTCTTTAAGATATTAGGTACTTCCAAAGCTATTAGAGTATGTGTTTTTCTGGGTTTGTATGAAGGTATATTATTGGATGAATGGGAGATTTTTTCCCCATCATAGATACATGTTGGGATGATGTTAGAAGTGTCCATGTTCATCTTCCTCTAATAGTTTATACCAGAGGAGTTGAAGATGAATAAGATTCAAGAGATCATTAGTATTCAATATGTCTAGTGGGTGATGAAATCCTATATTGAATGCTTTAAGTAACTGATTTCCTTTTCATTGAACATGGTGTCGTAGGATCTTTTAAAGGATTCTATTTTCATTATTGTTATTTGTCCTGAGATCATAGAGTGAGTTGTCTCCTCTAAAGATCTTCATTTTTTGAAGGTAGTGGATGATGTGTTATTAACTGAGTTTTTTTTGGAGAAAATTAAATGAAAAATCCAATGTCTATTGTTTCTCAAGAAGGTTCCCACCTGGTGAGAGGATTGTTCCCAAATTACATACTTATGAAAATTCTCCTTCATTGAATGTGACCCCATGTTCATCAGATCTTCCACTTTTGTGCCACCCCTGTGGCTAATTTGGTCATTTGAAGTCATCATATCGTAATCCTCCAAATACATGTTTTCATTGTAGATGCTTAGGTTATCTGGAAAGGTTTTGTAGGTAGCATCACATAAAGAAGAAATTTTGCTTTTTGTATTTCATTAACTAACAATGAGGAATGTGATGCTATAATCATCAGGGCTCCACCCATAGCCCTCAGAGTGATCCTCTATGATAGTCCGAAATTATAGGGGTTATAAAAGGCCTTGGACACTTCTAGCGTATAGCATGGGGTGGATAAGTTCAGAGTTTCCAACTGTAATTTGTGTTTTCCATTTGAGTTTCTTCGTTGTTGTAATAATTTTAGTGGTTGTGTTTACCAAAATGAGCCTCTCCGAATGTGAGTAACCCTTTCTTATGTCATTTTTAGTTTTATCTATACATGTTTGGAGATCTAAATCATTGTTGAAATCGATGTTTTCATTTATGTTTGGGATTGTTTTTTGGATATGCTTCTCTCATGGATTTATTCCCTAGTGATGGGGTTTTTAACTTGTGTGGGTAATTTTTAGTTCTGGTGGTGGTTCCATTTATCATGTGTTTAGATGATTCGATTGGTTTTTTTAGGAGTTCTGAATCATGTTGTGGGAGTTGCTCAATTTATGTAGACATGTTTTGGATAGAATATGTTGTGAGATCCTGATTATTTTGGATATGTAAGTTGAGATCTTATGGTGGAGAGAACCCACTAATGTTTAACCCTCATTTTGGTGATGTGACTTCTTCCTGATCAGACTTTTGTGACTCATGGAGTGAACGATCATCTTAAGGTATATGGTTTCTCTTGGTTTTTATAGGATAACGATCTGAGTTTTTGTTAACTGTTGGTTTGGTGCCATAATTGGGGTAGAATATGTATTTAGTGGGGAGAATTGTCACACAGATGACTTTTTTTACTTCTTTAATTTATTGTTTTCTTGATCTTGGATTATTTTTTTGTGGTTCGGGTTGATTCCTCGACTTATATATTTTATTTTTTTTAGTTTTACATGAATTTTCATCATATGTAGAGGCAATGTAGAGTTAGTTGAAACTTTGATGTGCAATCCATGTAATCATGAGGCTGGTCCTAGAGCTGGATAAAAGCTATGACATTGTTTCAGAATGGTATGTAAAATAGTGCGGGTTGGTCATTGGGTGATCTCTTATATAAATGTAGCTACTGCACGATAGGCTCACAGTTAGTTAAACTGTGAGTCCAAACCATATGAGCTAGCAAGAAATCTTTATATTAAAAACCATATTTATCTCTCCCCTCTTTTTATCCCAAAATTAGTCCCCTCCCTCTTTGTTGAAATTGGCACATAATGGAGTCTCAAAACACCCATATCTTTGTATCCACCTCCTCCATGGTTGCGCCTCCAAGTTCCCATGTTATGTTTTTAGGTTTTTTGGCCATTTTTTTATCCATTATGTTTTCCTTTCGTGGTTTATTTTGGATTCCATGTGAGTTTTTCCATTTTGGTCAAACCCTAGGGGTTAGGGAATGTGTGGAACACAATTTTTTTGAATATATGGTTTGGGGAGCATTTTCAAGGCTCTAAACTTCATTCTCCAAGAGTCTCATCACATATTTACTCCATTTAGGTATGTGTATCCATTACATTTTTCTATGATGAAATAAATTTATTCTTATGTCATTTTAGTAAATTTTTAAACAAGATTCAAAAGATTGGGATGATGTTTTTTAGATTATTTATATGTTTTATCATTGGTATAATTTTTTAAAAATAGTTTTTTATTATATCCTTGAAATATGCCTGTGTATATGTACACTCAATGTTCTTGTTCAAATACCAAGAGTTCTTTTAAAAATGAAATTTTGTGTTTTGATAACTAATTAGCCTTATTTATGATGTGGTATCATTACTAGATTGTGTTTTTGGAATTGTATATTTAAATTGGTTATTTTTATGAGTTGGTGATTTTAGTGGGGTCTTTTGGAAGGATTATAAGGATTTTTAAAGAGTTTGTTTATGACCTTAAAATTATGTATATTTTTTAGAGTTGTTTTAAAAAACTAGTAATTCTAGGATGGTTTTCTTGTGTTCTTATATATAATTAGAGTGTTCCATTGGATATTGGATGATCCATGGGTGCACAATGTTCACACATGGATGGGCATTCAAATTAAGATGCCACATTAAAATAACGTTTTCATAGAACATTTGTTCTATTAATGGTCTCTTGGTTTATAAATTGTGTGTTGGTTATAAAAGAAGTAAAAATTTTAATTTTCGATGATTTTTCCATTAGGAATGTGAGGCATGATTTGGGGAATGTTTAGATTAAAGGCTCATTTGGAATTATAAATGTAAAATTTGTGTTCTTTGTTGATTATAGAAATTTTTTTGAAAGAATATTTGTAATATATTTAGAATTTAGAATTGTAAGGATCATTTTGGACATGGTATAAATTGGTAGTTTTGATTTAAAACATGTATGATGTGAAACTGATGTAATTTTAAAAAACATGATGAATATTTTGAAAGCTTGAGTGATGTGACAACCCAGTGGGAACTTGTGAAATTTTTTCTATATGAAGGGTACTATTATTGAATTATTTTACTATATGGGTTATCATATAGGAGGTGCTATTTTATGGGGTATGAATTATTGGTGGTGGAACATTATGTGAGTATTGTGGGTGAGGAAATCCATCTTTTATAGTGTACTATTACCATGGTATTATTGGGAGTCTTTAAAAGGGTATACTGAAGATTTCTTTTCAACACCGGTTAGAAGGGTTGATCGCCCTTGAATGTCATGGAGGCCATGTGGGATTTTGTACTAGTAAGGGTAATTTAGGGATGTTATTTTGTTATAGACTATGGAGTTTCACTATACGTCAGAAGGTGGTTTTTTACCAATTATGTTTAGGTATTACAATATGAATGTTTATAAAATTCCCCAGATTTACTCTCTATATTTACGTGTTTAAATTCTACTACATTTGGTTTTCCATTTATACTACATGTTTAAATTTAGAATAGGCTGGTTTTCTTTGGATTTTAGAATGGTTTTTTTAATGATCATCTATTTTAAAAATTTAGATGTAGCAAATGATTTGTTTAGAAAAGAGAACAATGTTTTTAAAAAATGTTAAAAATGTATTTTTGTATATTTATTTTCATATTAGTGTTAATGAACTATTTTAGAGAATGCATATCTATGGATTTAGTTTTCATTTCCTACGTAGATATCGAAATCAAACCCTACTAGTTCCATTTTGTGTTAGTAAACTAGATATGTTTTGTAGGTTATGGTTTTATTGTTTGGGTTCTCGTTGTTGGAGTAGATTTGTTTTATGGTTGGAGGTGTGCAAGAGGTCACTTGGTGATCTTATTGGTGTAGACCAGTTTTAATTTTGTTTCAGTTATTAGTATTTTCATATCCTAGTTGTATCTAGTATCTAGATCTGTTTATATATTAATTGAGATTCAGTTCAGTTAATGCCTCTTCATGTTCAGTTTATTTAAATTGGTATTAGTTTATTAAGAAAATATCATTCTCACAATGATTAATTTTATTCATAATACTATTATCCAGCCCATGGGGGACAATAATGCCATGTGATCCATGTCTTGGACCGAGTTGGGTGTTGTTTTAAATGGAACTATGGGCCGGTTCGTGTAAAAAATGTTACCAATTGATATTTAAAAGGCTAATTACAATGTAGTATACTAAATTTAAATGAAGGGAGGGAAGTACTGTTCTATGATAGGTTCATTAAAAAAGCTTTAGAGGTGACTCTTCGGAGATTTTGGGAACCTTGAGAGGACTATATAGTGGGATGCAAAGAGTAATGATGCGATCCATGGTTTATTGAGGAATGGGGATTAATATATTTAGTGGGTTTTTAAGGGAAAATATATGATATTTAATCATTGTTTCCCAATCTTAGGTATTCGACTTTATATAAAAAATAAATAAAGAAAACTAAACATCCAATATTTTTCTCCCATGGGTTAATTGAAAGAGTATCAATGTTTATTATATAATATGGACAAGGTCCAAAATCTATAAAATATTAAACATGGGGTTTTATAATTTATTCATGGTTGTAAACAATTAATTTTCGAACAAAAATATATATTATTTGTTTTCAGGGATTAATAAAGGAGTTACAATATTAATAAAATTACTTATAACGTAATATTTTAACGGTTATTCTTAGATTTGGTATTGAACACCCTTTATTGAATTTATTACATCACTTTTGGGACATTATGATTTCACAATGTACTTAGTATACTTATACCATATTTTATTTATACAAAAATATTTAACTATATTAAAATATTTAAAAAAAATTCCCATTGGATAATTTTTATGTTATAATTCTAAAAATAATATATATTTTTTCAAAATAGTTATCAAAATATATGAAAAAATAAATTTAACCGAAGAATCAATATTTTTTTGGAAATGGTGTGTTTCATTACAATAACATTTCATGAAAAATTATTTCAAGTGTATTTGACTTCATAAAATTTATATTATAAATTAATATTTAAGATAAATTATATTATAGTAATATTTTTTCTAATATTATTTATTTTTAAAATTAGTTTATTCTTAAAAAAAGTAATTTCTTAATAGATATATCATTTTACACCAGAATATGATTTTGTTTTATCAAATATAAATCTAATTTTTTATCAAAATCATATCTTAATAATCTATAAATTAAATAAATGTAATAATTTTTATATTAAAATGAAAATATTCACATTAATACTATTTGTATTTTCATTTTTTCTAGTCCTTAGTATATTATCTTCACCTTTTTATAACATATTTTCTGTTTACTATGACAACAAAAATTTACTATAGATACTATACATATAGTCCATTCATTATTTTGAACGTATTAAATAATATTTTCTATTATTATTCAATGTATGGAATTAATTTTACCAATTGGAATTGGTGGAAGAATATAATTTAAAACAAAACCCACAAGAGTGGTGAAAAGTGGTGTTTCAAGGGAAAAAGATATTTTTCCAGAAAAAGATGATTTTACATTAACACTATAAATAGTAATATTTAACATCTAAATATTAATTAGTAGTGATAGGTATATGTTATTTTTATTCTATATATATATATATTATGGTCTATTAAATTAATTAAAAATATTAAAAATTATGAAAATTAAGAATTTTTTAGATTAAGTATTTTTAACAATAATGTAAACTTTTAAGAAAATATGGTAAAAAATTATTTAAGTGTAATTAATAAGATTACATATAATTAAATAAACATTATATTACTATAATTTCAAAATAATACAACATTAGTATGTTTAAATTATATTATTTATCCAAATAAATGACAATTTTACAAAAAATGGTATTTTACACTATTCACATAAAAATAAATATTTTCAAGAAAATAGAAAGATTTCGCACTATGTTAATTTTTATATAATTAATTAATTTTTACTAAATTTTATCAAATACATATTTTTTGAGTTAATTATAAATAATTTTAATATTTCATAATAATAATAATTAAAAAAATATTTTTATTGAAATTAGAATTTGAATAAAAAACTACATTAACAAAATATTGATTTTTAATTTAAAAAAATTGTTTCAAAATATTTATGTTCTGCAAGACATATATATTTATTTAATAAATTAGTAAATCTTATTAATACAATAATATTTATTGACTATATTATACTCATAATAATTAAATAATCATAGTTTGTTTGGGTTTGATGTTGTGTATCACATATGTTGTTGAACAAAAGTTTACCTTTTTACAAACTCATTAAATCACATTATTCCCCCATAAACAAATTTTATCCAAGTAATTTGTACTTGATTCCAGTTGGAAAATGTTTTCACACGTGAAAATATCTCTAATTAAAACTCACACAAAAATGGTTAATAAAATACCCCCTTGAAAAGAGAGAAATTAATGTGTGATTTTCCTAAAATAACAAGGTTTTGAAGCGGTAAAACCTAAGGAGAAAGTAAAAAATATAGGCATTTATTACAAAAATCCAATGAACTATTTGATTTTGATATAGAACATTTTCACTTCAACATCAATGAACACAAAACCATAACCCTATGATTAGTGAAAAGACTATCAAATTCATCAAAAAAATTTATAATATGAAACAAAAATTGTTAAAGATTCATTCCCCTGAGTTAAGGATTTAATTTACAATTTAAACTAAGAACATAAGAAAATATAATTTATTGATAAGTGTAATTTTAACCATTAATCAATTTATACTACAATATTATCATTTCACCAATAGGAAAATATTAAAGTTGATTTTTTATAACTAAAGCACTACAATAATATTTTAATGAATCACACAATCCACTAATGAATAAAAGCATAATCATACAATCATTACTAAATGAAAAAATATTATCATAATGTTAGATAAAATTGATAATTAATAAACTTAAATAAATTATCCTGCAAAATTCAAAAATTCCCAATGTTTAAACATATGCCATTACTTAAATAAATACACAAATATCCTAAATAACTCCAATAAACTATACATTGAAGAATGATTTGACATTAAATGTTGTCTAATACCCTTCCACACACACTTCTAAAAACACTATATATGTCTTATCATTTAATTCTTTTTATGAAACATAGCTGGTATATGTACCTCATCCCAATAAAATATCTCCCAAAATATAATTAGTCATATCTTAATAAATAGGTTTTATATTATTATATATTATCCAAAAATATCCTTAATAAAACATAACATACATCAAAAAATATCCACAAGTTTTATAAATTTTTTTAAAAAATTATTATATATATACATATCATCCCATGTTGCTATTGTTTTATACTAACAGCCATCACATATTATGTTTTATCAGTCCATCAGTGATTTGTTTTCCAAAACATCACTTTATCACAAAATCACTTTTATGAAATCCGTGTTGAAAAAATTCTATGGAAAAATCAATAGATTTTTCATAATTATTAAATCCATAATTTAATTTACGTACTACCACTAAAAAATAATTCTCATATAACAACATATAAACACATTAATCCTTAAGTTTCAACAATTTGCATACCATACTTCATTTTTTTTGACTAATAGATTACACATGGAATATGGAATTGAAATAGATAATTCACATATTACCCAAACATAGTAAATTTAAAAAATATGATGTCGTGTCATTTAATTTATCTCCTTCCATCATAATCATCATTTTTAACATAACCACTGTAAATTGTCCCCTCCTTTTCCACACTTAGAAAACCTCTGTGTCCCTCTATGGAATATACCATGCTATTGTATTTCTCAATTTTGACATGCATGACTGTAAATATTATTTACAGTATCATATTTATAATATGATCTCCATTGAGACATTTCCCTCCTCATCTTTGAAATATTTGTACATTCAAATATGTCAAGTTGTTAAATGTGATTTTTGAAAGCTGGTTTAGAAAAATAAAAACATGTCTTACACGATCTCCCATCATGTATGGTATCCCATTTGACAATTTATAAATTTTCCCATAAAATATTTAAACATGGTTCCTCATTTTAAAGCCACTGAATAGAATAAAGGGAAAATTATAGATGATTAAATTTTAACTATTAAACAAAAAAATAAGAATCCAAAAAAATTATAGGGTAAATTCTAAATGAAATTTGTCTTCATATTGTATGAAATTATAGGCACCAATATTTGTTATCATATATCTATTTTCTAACCATAAATATTATTTCAATTTCTTCCCTATATTATGATTCATATTGGGATTTGAAATTTAACAAATCATATCCCCCAAGATTGTCAAATGAGCTTTGATGCAAGGCTCGTTGTCCTATATGAGTTCATAATCGAGTCTAGCTTGTTATGGTGTTTTATTGATTTTTACCCCTAGGTACAACAGTAACGTATCTATTCCACTTGTATTATGATAACATGGATAAATTATCTTATATACCACAAACTCTATAATTTACCAAATCATAAGAATGTTTTCATATAGTTATTATAAAACTGATAGAATTTCCTAGAGTGTTCTAAACATAATACTAAAATAGATACATTATCATTTAATACATACTATGGTGAGAATTATCTTTATTATGAAATAATTAATGATTAATTACTTAATAATATAACAAATAAAACCCATAATTTCAAGAATCCTCATGTCTGTGTAATTTTGAACATAACAAAAATAGTTTTTAGTTGGATATAAAAAATTATTAACAAATTAATGTACATGATTATATAATTCCATAGCATTTAAAATAGAATGGGGTAACATGGAGACATATATATTTGAAAGGTGGCGATATAAAGTACATTAATGGAATAAAAAATCATATCATAAAAATATAATTACATGTTGAACAGTTGGTATATCCCATGAATAAAAAAGGGGAGATAATTAAAAACAAGAACAATCAGTAATGGTATAACATGATAACAAAGTGAAAATGTGGGAATGGGGAAATAAAAATAAGAATGAAATCATAAACCTAAATAAAGGTAAAATCCAACAAATAATAACATATTCTTTCTTGTATAATCTATCGTGCAACAAAAAATGTAATATCGTGATACTAAAACATTAACCAATGCATTGTACTTCTATATAATTTGGGTCACTCAAATCACTTTCATATACTACACATGAACAAGTGTGACACATCATTCATTCCACAAGGAAATATTGTTATTACATTTATTCTGATGATTACATTTTGTTGGTTAGAGAAATGGAATTACCAAATAAATGACATATATCTATAACTAGGTTATTTCAATTTAGTAGAAATGGGTACATGTACACACTCTAAAAATAATCAGTATGGTAAATCACAATTACATTTTTGTATCATAATGAATGTCCAAAAAGATTCATTAAGTGGTTCAATGAGAGATTAAGGGGTCCCTCAAAAAATTTATGTTAAAATCCTTTTTTAAGAAAATAAATGTAGAAAATGAAACATGAAAATTTTATAATTAGTTCGTATAAGATGACGAGGGTTCTTTAAAGAAAACATGGAATAGAAAAAATAGAGGTTAATTTCAGAAATATAAAAGTACTAAATAATGAATCTTGGGAGGTAATAAAAAGTTTGAAAGGGGTATCTCATCACTAAAAAAAATAAGGTAAATTAGAGGGATGTGAAAAATAATATCCCATCAATTAGAATTATAGTAATATATCATTACTTAAATAATCTTATTGCATAAGAAATACAAAGAGAGGACCCCTTACTGAAATCCATTATATTAATGATATATGGAAATGTTATAACATTTGGTGATAAATGATATCTCACTAAGAAAAAATGATTTGGGAAATAAATTTACATTTATAATGGCATGAAAACAGATCCAACTAACATTAAAAATGATAAATACAATGAAGGGTCATGACATATAAAGAGAGGGAAGAAGTCACGAAATTGTTTCATATTAACAACATAATTATATAATGTAATGGATGGGGATAAATGATACATCATTTATACTAAATTAATTATAAATTACAGGGATCCTTATAAAACTTGGAATCATAACAAATTTATATTTAAATGGTTAACTACAAACAAGGTTCATTAATTGAAAAGAAGAGAGATAAGTCTCATACCATGTTAGGGTGATTCAAATAATTTGGTTGAGATTCGTGAGGGACTGGGGGAACCTTCTGAGGAATCTACATTGGGCAGGACAGAGAAAGTATTTTTTTTATATTTTTTAAGTTTATAATAATGGGATCATGGGTGTGTTTTTATATAAAAATAGTGGGTGTTCATTATTATTTCCCAAACAACTGTTGTAAACACAATAAAATAATGTGATCAAAATCACAAACCATACAATGGTTTTAGCTAATAGTTTCCACAAAATAGAAGTGTTTTTCATTATTTTAGAAATCTATGGTCACAAAAAAAATATTACACATGGTGGTGAGGATATGTGTCATGTTTATAAAAAAATATTATTAAAATGATAAAATATAATATATGTTTTAAAGGATTCTTAATGTGTTTATAAAATTAGAAAAATAAATTTTAAAAAATATTTAATGGGGTATATATATTGGTTTTATTTTTTCCATTATATAATTTTTTAAATGACTTTTTGGTCATTATGATGGCATAATACATAATGTATATTTATAATATATTTAGTTAATTCTTGAAAATTATAATATCAAAAAAAATTAAAAAATTTTATATTGGATAATTTTGAGAGTATTTTTCCAAAAATAATATTTCATTCATAAAAATAATTTTCTAATAATTTGAATTTCCACTTTTAGAACATGAATCAAAATTTATTTTGAAATTTTGTGATTTATCCCAGTAACAGTTTTCAGAATCATATAACGAATACATTTGACCCATAAAATATAAAAATTATTTAATAGTATTAATTTTTGTAAAAAATAATTTATTTTTAAAATTAATTAATTCCTTTAAAAGAAATGTCTTAATTTAAAATTATTATTATAGACATACATAATCTTTTTTATATTAAAAAAAATACTTTTATCTAAATATTTTCTTAATTAATTGTAAATAAAAAATAATTATAATAATTGTATTTAAATTAATATAAAAATATCCACACTATTAGTATTACCTTGTTTCTAGTCCTTGTTATATTAATTTTACCCTTAATTAACAATTTTTCATTCTACCGTGGTAATAACTTTTTCCCAACATTACTATTCACATGGTCAAAATGTTAATTTGAAGTTATAACCTAATAAAAATATAACTAGAATCATGGAACCCATTTTATCAATTGATATAGATATAAGAATTTAATTTCAAAAAATTCAACTATGATGGAATGTAGTTTTTCTGAAAAATGCATTTTTCAAGAAAAATATGATATTTCATTAAATATATAAAGAGTAATATTCATTATAAAAATTTCAATTAAAAATTAATGATAAAGGATCCATAAATTTATTTTAAATCATTAAATCATATGGTTTAATTACTTTAATTAAAATATAAAACAAAATTATTTATTACTCTTTTTCAAAAAATGTGTTTTCAACCTTAAAAATAATTATATACTAAAATCATGTATAAAAATGATTTAAATGTAATTAATTCGGTTATATATTTATATATAATACATATATAACTTTAAAAAAAATTTAAATAAATAATTGGTCATTTAAATTACATAATTTAAAAAATGAAATGACAATTTTACAAAAAAAATGTTTATTCTCCAAAATTCACTGAAAAAAATGTTATTCAAAAAAATTTACCCTAATGATAATATTTAAAATATGACTTCAAAAATTATTTAAATTTTTTGAAATTCATTATATAAATTTTATATAAATTAATTTTTATATTTATTCAAAAAAATAAATAAAAATCATATTTGAAGAAAATATATTTTGATGATAAAAAATACATTACATGAAATGGAATGATTATTTACTAAGAATTTATCAAAACATTTTCATTGATTGGGATATATATATATTAATATATTTAATCACATTCATAAATGTAATTATATCAAATATGTTATAATATTCAGGTTTAAATCATCTTAGTTTTTATGTCTTCGGTGTTTTATATTACATATGTTATCAAACATGTCTCTATATTTTGAAAACATATGAGGTTTCACTAAAGGTTGTATCAACTTCCAAAAATCCTCAATAAACTATTCAGAACTCACTTAAAACAATACTTATTAGAAATATTGTGTGAAAACTAATTACTCCTCTCTTATATAATAATGAAAAACTTGTATATGTTTTTCCACCAACTTATATAGTGTGTCCCAACAAGTTTCATGGTTTCATTACCATCCAATATTCATATAAAATAACCTAATATCACTAAGTGACCTCTAATTTCTGGTAAAATTTAGCACCTAAATAGTAAATATGATGAACTAATCACTACGCTTTACACATCAATTAGATAAACATTGTTACTAATAAACCAACATTTGTTGAAAGTAATAATAATTCACTAAAATAACCCCTATGATTTTATATAATTTTTCAATTAGTATATCTTATATATTTTGAGACATGAAATGATGTCTTGGAAACATGATAATTGATAACATGAATAATATTTTCTGTTAATTCATGAAAACTCATAATCAACTATGGAAATTCACTAAACCTCTCCAATAATATTCCCCACTGCCATCTATTTATCCATGTCCTACTGAGGTAAAATTATTTCTTATACAATCTAGGATTAAAATAATGTTGGGAATATATAATATATTTTTAGTTTTAGCTATATTAAATATCCCATGATGCTTTTATATTTTAAAAATCTCGTTGAATTTAATTTTTTATCTACATGAATTATTCAATAAAGGATTAATAGATTATTGACTAGGGAGATATTAACCTAAATAGGTAATAAGGAAATAAAATTTAATGATCACTCCTAAGATAAAACAAATTACTCATAAACTATATAAGATGCTTCTAAATTTAGATTCATGCCACATATAGAACCAATATTAATGAAAATTTTCATCATCCTTTGTGGAATAATCTACCACTCATTATAATATTGACATACAACTCAAAGTAATTTCCCCCAATTTTAAAACAAAACCAATTATACTCCTCAGTGTGTAGGAATATCCCCCCATGTTTTAATAAATATTTAAAATAATTTAATGTTATACCTTTAAGGATAAGTATATATAATTTGTATCATTGAGTTACCAAATTATCCATTTCATGGTATAATAATGATATTTATTTTGATTTAACATGATATATCTAACAACTCCAACAATAAGAACAATATCTATATGATAGAAAATGAGGGTGTACATCTCTCCTAAGACAACTAATGAAAATCCACCCATGTTAATATTATTAACCTAACCATTAATTATTAGTTATTCCTATATTGAAAGTGTGATTTTTAAACAATCTTTGTTCAAAACAATTTTGATATAGACATAATAAATCACTTTATAATGTTTTATAAATAATCCCTCTGAGATATTACCAAAATTCAATCATTCCTGTCATTCTTTACTAATATCCCCTAAATGTTATTTTCATATTTAATATATTTTTCCTTTAATATTTTATATGAATCAATAATCATTTACTATTTAATCCTAATATTTATACCCACCTGAAGCATGTAATCCACATACAATAGAAACACGATTCCAACCTCATATTCATATTCCTTTATGTGTAAAACTTGTTATTCACTCCAATACATAAAATATATGTCAAAAATAAATATGTTAAAAAATATATTCTGATACCATGGATATTATTACAATCCATAATGACATTTAGTCTAGATGAACCACCATGAAAATGTTCCACAGATCTTAAAAACAATTATTTCATTCATTTAAACTTCATCTTATAAATACTTATAGTGAAATGTCTTCCTTTTTAATTTTTATCCACATGAAAATTTTTAGATGCAACCATGATATGTACTATCTAGATGGTGGTATGTCTAAAATCCGGGGAATGTTTCATGTAAATATGTTCCCACTATCTGAGGAAACCCCATAACCATTTAGATTTCATTGTACATTTTTTTTCTATAAGCATATTCCTTTAACCAAAATATACTTTTTTCTCAAGAAATATATTCCCTTATGGTAAAACAATTACCTCTCTGATTTTAATTTATTTTAGTGAATACAATAGATAAAAAATAACTAAGAGTTGAGGCCACTTCTAGGATTCTATCATATCCAACATCGGTTAGATAAGAGTCGTGACAGTCATGAATTTAACTCAAAACTAAAAGTGCAACTCTAGAATATCTATAAAAATTTCCTAATGCCTTTATAGTTTCAGATATTTATAAATTATATGGTCTTCCATCTAAATCCCAAATGTACCCTCACGTGATATTCAAAAATTATTGAGCTATATTATAAATAATTTAATAGAATATGTATAGATATATAATATTTTTAAAAAATAATTACATATTTTTAATATAAAAATCAAATAAACACAAATAAATTATCGGGTTGATTTGTTTATTTCGATGAATATGTTTGTAAAATGTAAAAAGAAACCATACCCCCAAAACTAATTTTTATTCTCCAAAACGAACACCCAAAACTTTTTTAGATCCAAAACATCATTGGATAAACTAGTTATTACATAACTAGAATGGGTGAGTTATGAAGCCTTGTTTTGTAATGACAAAAAATTCCAGTTTTGTAATAATTATGGTATTAATGCATAACATATGATTCAAGAGACATAAAACAATAAAATAAAATAAAAGGTTCATGAATAATTATATTGTGTCATAAAAAATTCCATATAATAAAAAGATCATGGATAAATATGAAATTTGTATAATAATATAATATATCAAATGAATAATTTAAAACTAATAACCAAGGCAATATTACAGGTTGAATATTGTCCCATCAGAGACTGGGTTTACTCAATAATCCCATACATAATGTCTCATGAGAAAAATTCATTACCCCATAAATTTTAGTTATATCTAACATCACCAACAGGACATATAAATTCTCATTTGTTCCATAAATTTAAATATATCATATGGTGTAAACAAAAAAAATTCTATATTAGAAAAGTGATGCATAATCATTCCTAATTTCATAATTATAAGAAATTTCATAAATATTACAAAGACAATATACCATTAAATATTTTGTAATTACATATATTATTACATAAGTATATGTCTCAAGATATGGTATACATTTAGAAAAACATTATGATCATATGAAGACAATTAGAAATAAAAATAGACCTTCAATACCCTCTTTAAAGGAATCGTGTAATAAATTTTGGAGAGAGTATATGAATAAAATTTTCATTAAAAACCAAAGGTAATGAAGAATGGTTATACCTAAAATATCACATTATTTAATAAAATCATGATTATCTATAATTACATTAAATTATTGTCACATAAACAGATTAATGGATATTAATGTTCCCCTTAATCGGGTGGGCTTCGGAAGAAGATATTTTAGAAATGATCTTATGTCATATATATCAACATTATTAGAAGGGAGAATAATATTGGTACATATGTAACATTAATATACCAAATATTTTAATTCATTATATGAAATAATTTTAAAAAACAATGATTTAAATAGTTAAAGGTCATAAGCCAAAGAAAATGGGTGGTTTAGGGGGATCCATTACTTTATGATCGAGAATCATTCAACACTTTCACTAAATATCCTTAGTAATAAAATGAAATTAAAAAAATTACTAATAAAATTTTATATTATATTTTATTTATTCTAAATATATTACATTCAAATCTTACCATTTAATTTAGATATAATGTTTAATTTTTTTTGTTCTCGGGGTGTTTATTCCACTATTACAACACCAGAAAACCTGCCGATAACTATTGAACTTATCATCAAATGGATCTGAAAATCTAGAAGTGATAAAAATTGTATTAATGAAATTATAAAAATTAAAATTCTCCCAATTATAAAAATATTTTTTGATATATGGTTTAATAATTTACTAGCTTTTTTAATGTTAAACGGTTTTTTCATTTTAGTGGTTTTACCATCCATCATGAAATAGTTTTTTTATTTAATATTATAGCTACATATACATTGCAGAATGTGAAATGACAAATAATATACATATTATCATATTATTTAATCATATAATATTTGTATTAAAATCTATGAATGTGTTAATTTAAAATTAAATCTCATCATCCACAGTGGTATTGAACTGGTATTATATAGTCAATGGAGTCATTTTTATTTTGAAAATGTGGAAAAAGAAGAGGATAGATGATAGATATTACATTAACACTATATTATTCCCAAATCCTTTTAATATGAGATTTTTAAGAAGTTATTGATGATGAGTATTAGAGAAGGTATAAGATGAAAATAGTTTAACAAGTGTATTTTGAGAATACTTCTTCTTAGATTTCACCACCTTTCAAAACTCTATATGTAAATTAAAATTGTTTTTTTGGTGAGTCTAGAAAAATAAATTTATGACGGATAATATTTAGGATAGTATTTGAAAGAATTGTTTTAACATATGTGGATTATAATTTGTGAGTTTAATGGGTTGGTATGTGTGGTATTTATAAGGGTAAGAGGGGTGATTTTAAATATTATATCATTTGTTTATTATTTTCGATCCGAAATACCAAGAGTATTGATTATAGTGACTATATATTGTAGATCATGAATGTGGGAATTAAATAAAGATTTCTTAAAACATCAAGGCCTCAAAAATCATATATTTTTTCTACAATGTAAAATATCATATATTATAGTATGTCACAATTAAGCAAAAGTCGATCTATTGTTAAAAAAATTCAAAATTTCACTGTAACCATTTATTAATTTGTGTATTCAGAAAATGAATTGTATTTTTTGAAATTAATTTTTTAAATATGTGAAATTCATTTTTTCTATAAAATCTTGTTTTTTAATACCAATATCAAATATATTTAAAATTTTTACAGTCTTTGATGAACAAATAGTGGTCTCATAAAATTTTATTATCTTTTTTTTGTAATACAACCATCTTATATTTATAAAAGAAATTAATATAAATTTTTAAACACATTTTATTAAAATATAAAATATTTTAAATCAGTATTTTTTTGTAAAAATAAATAAATCATATATGTATTATAAAAACAAAAAAATTATTTTTAAATTAAAACATTTAATTACATGCATATTGACACAAATATTTAATATTCTCATTTTATATTATTCTTAGATTTTATATTATTACTTACATAGGTAAAGATAAAGATCTAATTATCATGTTACATTTCCTAATGATTATATTTCCATTCCGATTGTAAAGTTACTATTCTAATGGTAAATTACTATTCCAAGGATCATCTTTGTAATGTTCCTATAAGATCCTCACATTATATGAAAACATTATATTTAATTAATTTTTAATTCAGTTATATTTTATCCTTACAATATATGTATATATTTTATATTTATACAACAATACAAATTGTATTCTTTATTTATATAGTAATTTTTTTGAGTTCCAATATTATGGGGGACTAAGAACATCAAAATTTTCTTATTAATATTATCTTATTTTTTATTTTTTCCATTGTAGTAATTTTATTTATTAATATCATATGTATTTTTTTTTTAATTTTTTAAATAATATAATAATATTCTATTGGTTTTATCATGTGGTGTGTGTGCATTATCAAATAATATTTCAGTAAATATGAAAAAAATTATATGTTGTGAATGGATATACCATGAAAAATTATATTTTCATTACATTGTCCCCTTTATGAAAATATTCCCATGAAATACTATTTTACATACTATATTGAAAACAAGTAAGGGAACTTCTAAAAAAATATCCTACAGTTCCAATGAAACACCCTCATACTTATGGTTCTCCCATTATACATTGTCTTATTGAGTTTTATTATTTTGATTAAATTTATATCTATAGTACAAGACCTTCATCATTGGAAAATAATAAGTGAGATAATTTTCTGGATATACTACCTATGAATTAAATATATGGGAGGGATATAGTATGCACTTCCTTATTAGAAAGACATTGAATACATCATATACATGAGAAAGGGTTAGTGAGAATGCTTTTATATCCTCCAAAACTTAGATGTGATAGGGAATATCAAAGGGGATGATATATCTAAATCATTTAATTTCCATTATTCCAAAATATGATGACACTCTTCTATTGAGATATGGGTATAAACACTATATCTTCAACAAAAAAAATATTCTTTCAAATTTTTATTAACATATCTCTTTTACCAATATTGAGTGTTCCTAAAATATTATAGAATGGTGTTCACATTTTTTATTATTTCATTAACCATTTTCTATCGCTGTTGCTTTAATTAACTAACATTATCGCAATATAATTGTGTTATGTATCTCTTACCATAAAATATTAGTATGGATCTATGTGGATGATTGAGTGAATGATATTATTGTATGAGAACTTGACCAAATGATTATGTTGATCCCAGTTTCCTTTTAAGTCCATCGGGTATTCTCTAAACTTGTCCACAAGTGTACAGATTGTCTGCTCACATTGGCCATTAGATTTTAGGTGATAATTTATACTGAAGATAAATTTTGGGTATAGATCTATTTAAATACTCTCCAATACATATAAGTAAATATCATATCTCTATAAAATAGGGTTAATATTTGTATTCCATTTATCTTTATATCTTCTTTTATGTATTTCATTTTATGTTGTTCAATTATGAAGTCTTATAAGAAATATATGAAATGAGTAGTCTCTAAATTTTGTTAAAAACCCATATATCATTATTTCTTCTTGATATATATATATATATATGGTAAGTGAAAATTCCCATGGTGATGTTTTTAATTATAAAATTATGTCTCGGAAATTGTTTTATAATCAATTTACACTTTTTTCCATTCATCATTTACCTAATAATATTCTAGTCACATTTATGTATATTCTCTGATATCCTTCATTATTTGGTCTCTCCAATACTGAACTAATAGAACTGAATACATATTCATTCTCCCTGGATGGATTGAAAATTTTGAGTAGTGTGTATCATTCAAAATATCATTCCTTATCTCTGGATTTTATGGTACAAAAATTCATGACCTAAATATCATAACTTTTTCTTTAGTAATTTTAAAATATGAGGATTTCCTTTTTCTAATAAATATCAATTTCTTTAAAATTTTCACATCATCTCATAGGGGACATTTTATTTACACTATAAGGAATGGATAAGAAATCATTTATTACTAGAAATATGATTATTTCTTCATTTTTGATTTTCATTCCCATCAATATCACATCTAATATGATCTATCTGTACTTAGATATAATCATTATTAATGTCACAGGATCCTTCCAATATAGAGAAAATCCCACATCATTTTACTTCTTAGTATGGTAGTGGATTGGGAAATCACAATATGTGATCAAATATAATAATATATTATGAATCATATTAAGATACTTAAAGTTTAATATATATATCAGGATACTATGATCCATATATATCGCACACTTACTCACATGTGAATAATTTTTCCATATTTTCAATAGGAATATTACTAACAGTAACTCTATATCGTGGGTTGCGTAGTTATTCTCAAGAAATACAAACTAGCAAGAGGAAAAATATTACAATATATCATTCTACATTAGTACACAACCAAATACATTCATTGAAGAATCATTATATACAACAAAATTTTACCCACTTGTGGGACGTGTATGTAACAGTGAAAGGATAAGACAAATTTTAATTCCTTTAATAAATGATTAAATTTATCAGTAGAAATAGACATTATACCCTTCTTTGTTAACAAGGATAATAGGTTTAACAAAAATGTTACGTTTCTCAAAAATTATTGGAAATAACCAGCCAGTTCACAGAAACAATGAATCTCAAATAAGTATTCAATTTTGGTAAACTCATCAATTACAGTTTTCATTGAAGGCTTCACCTAAATAACCTATAGATGTTGAGTGTGTCTATATAGTTATATAAAATAAAAAAAATTATATCATCAATAATTACTATAATAATTTGAATATATTAAAGATATTATTAAAGAATTCCTAAAAAATGAAAGGGGAATAAGTAAAATTAAAAGGAATACAATTAGAGAAATAATTTCTTCATAATTAGTAAAGAATGGGTCTTAGTAAGTTTAGTTCATTAAACCTACCCTGTGTGGTGTCCTAATAAAATTTTAAACATAAATTTTTTGTAAACTTATTTATTTAATTTTATCGAATAAACATTCATTCTGAAAAAATTATAGTGTGTTCATGATTTTTTAAACAATCTATATAAATGATTTCTTAATAAATTAGAAAATAGAATATGGACCTATTAAATTATTTAAAATAAAATCATTATAAATATCGAATAAAAAATTAATAAACACATTAAAAATTTCACACATTGAAATTTAGTGTAAAGTAATTCAATAACATTCACTTACGATATCCTTGATATTAACCATAACATTGGGTCTTTCTTCCAAGCCACAAAATTCCTTGATTGAAAATGTAAGACATAACATATATTAACCAAATACCTGTGAACCCTCATTCAGATGATCAATTTATCCCATATCTTTTTTATCAAAGTGATCCCTCAATCCAACCTGATTAGACTCAACACTTACAAAATAAAAAGGTTTTATAAAAATTATAATAATATTTATAGTGGGTTCCCTTAAGAAAGAACTCTCTAGAAGTTATAATGACTCCCTATCAAGTATAAAACTATTAAACCATCTCCAAAAAAACATTATATATTTGATGATGTAAAATATACAATCATTACGAGAAAAATATTCATCATCCTTGAATGAAGCATTATTTATATGAACCGTCACCGACTCAAATTTTGGAAATTATGAAGGATTTTTCATCATCAATGGTAGAACTCCGTCTTCAAAAAAGTAGTTCAGTACTTCATCTTGATATAATATAATTGTGATATACACCACTAATCTGTATGTATATTAATCTTGGTAAAATATTGCAGGTTTATCCTATATAATATGATTATATTTTATTTATGGTAGATTATGAAAAAATACCATTAGGTATAAATGTCTAGATCCATTTGACAAAATTTGTATATATTCCTTATTACAACTTCATCTAGTGGGTCATTTTTTTCTTCATCTGTATGGTATCTATAATCAAATGTTCAGTTAATTTTTATTTTTCCACATATTGTTGAAAATTTCCATCCATTGTAGGTGTATTTTTTCTAATAACCTCTTTCTAAAAAAATTTAAAAAGTTCTATCTATTTTAATAGATATTCCATATCAAGTAAAAAATAACTATCATTCCAATGAGAATATTATTAAGAAACATATAAAGAATGAATTATAGAAATATATAATTTTATAAAATAAGATTAATGTGAAGGTAAAATAAAATTCTAGAAGGTGTTGAATGTATTCTTTAGACTAAATAATCTCCACATTTTTTAGAAAAAAAACTACATTTAAAGAGAAAATGTAATTTTAAATCATTAAATAATCTTACTACCATTATCTTTTAAAATTTTTACATTTTCAATTTTACTTGAGATTTTATGTATTTAATCTACAACCACCCATTTTTTTGAAACTTTAATGGCTTATATACTCTGTTATTTTTTTTTATACCTCATGGATTATTTTTTGGATTGAGAGAATTGACGGTGCTCCATTATGAGGCCTGGTGTTCATAGATTACATGTTTTAAATATACTAACAATATTATAAATAACATGAAAACATTTTTCCTAAAAAGTTGAATAAAATCTAAAATGGTGGATGTATCATAATTACAATGGCACTTCTGATTTTTCAATTCAGGTTTTACCCTATGCGTGACTTATCTTGGGTCGGTATGCTTTGATTTTAGAAAAATCATCATCAGCAAAAAAATGAATAAAACAATGAAATTCAATATCTTAATTCTTTTCATTAATGAAACGATTGGAGTGTCTTCAAATAGACTGTTATGTTGGAATCCAACAGCCAACCACATAAAAATAAAAACCATTAAAGATAGATTAGAGAGAGAGTTGGAGGATTTATCCCAAACAAACGGTGAATAGATCATGGATAGATGATTAACACACAAAATATACAAAAAATCTTACCAATGATCATATGGAATTCCTATTCTTCATAAAATATTAATAAAAATTGATGTAAAATTTTGTATTATTTTTATTTCGTTCAAAATTATTATTTTCAATGTCGAATTCAAATAAACTGATGAATAAATTGATTTTTGGATCATGCATATTAGAGGATGGCTTTTATTATAGGAATTTTAAGTGGATAATTATTTGTGATTGTTGATTAAATGATTATCAATGTAATGGAGTCAAACTGGAAAAGACAATAACATCAATCATGGTTCGTTTATCTTGGTTTTTTTATAATTTTCTTCTCTAGTTCTTCATTCATCAGTGTCACTCTTCTTTTGGATTTTTTTTGATATGTCCCGATGAATCGAGCATTTCATAACAATTTCATGGAAAAATGGTCCAAAATCATAGAGTTTATATCAATACGATATGGTGATGGGGCAACAATGGTAGCAATGATGTATCAGATGACTCTAGATACCCCATTATTCATTCATCGGAATGCAACAAAGAGAAATATATAAATCTATTTTATGAGGGGATTAATCGGTCAAATAATTTTTTTAGTGATGGAAATGTTCATTAGGACTTGAGTAATTTTTTTATTGAATTACTTTCATTGAATTGATCATCAAAAAAAAGGATAATCCATATAGATTCCTGACCAAGGATTCATGAATATCCCACATTACACGGTGTGTAAGCATTATCTACAACCAGTGTACCACCTGTGTATAAGATAAGTTTTTCTAGTAACATAAGTAGAACATGGAGACAGACCCATATTAATTGGAATTTGGCCCATCCCTAGAGACTCATCATGTACATAAATACAGACAATCATAGGTTGGAGTAATTATGTTGGTGCATGTTGTTTTCTCACCCACATAGAAATCACCTAGATTAGATTACATGTGATTTGTCATGTACTCCTACATAGAAAAATGTACACTGGATAAATTAATTTACTAGAACATTTTTATACTATATAGTAAGCCTACTAGATGTGTACTTTTACATGGTAAAAACATGAAACATGATTCAATTACACATGCAAGACTTTGGGTCAAGGGACATGGAATGTAAACCTTCTACACACCATGTACATTCATAATCATGGCTTGGATCCATTATCATCAATGTCATACATAATTATTTTAGAGTGTGTTCCCCATATCCCTTTCTCTGGGGTTATTATAGAATACCCCTCTACATAGAGGACTACGAATCCTTTAGCAGACTTCATGGATAGATTCAATAGAATCCATGCATGTGGACAAGAGCGAGATCCTATATTACTCTTTATGTCCTAGATGGGGTTAATAGTGATTTTGTGACCAAATCTATGTGGGTAACGATCCTATATATTGTAGGTTAATCATAGTCGAGTTTTTTTTACCACACCATGGCCTTGGAATGGATCCTCATTTGTGTTTTGTATCTCTACAAACCATATATTTGTATTTTCTAATGGCAAGACATGAGGACCACTACCTCTCATAAAAACATCATTATTGCAATAAAACTAAAAAGTATATTCTCTCAGAAGACTTCTTTGTGGAATATTCAAGATGGAATCCTAGGAGGGTAAAATATAGTTTTGACATACCCTTAGACAAATCATATTTTTTTTAGTTTATCTTGATATTTTTATTATTGTAGTATTGGAAATATATACATAAATATTTCAATATTTTTATCAAAATACTTCACGTGGTTCATTTTTGTCATCATTAATTTTATAATTGTAATTGGATCAGAATCAGTGGAATTAAATAAAATCTAGCACTAAATTTATTGATGTAATAAAAGGTTTCAGATCTTATATTTCAAAAAATCTAATTTTTATGGTTTCATTGAATCAAATTCATTATTGGAAATAGCATTGAATGACTATATTTTATTGGATTCTTGATAATCACCACCATAAGTTTCTTTTATCTTCGAAACACTGAGAGAATCAATATTTACTATAGGAGATGATAATTAAGTTGAGTTTTTAGTGTGAATTTATTCTATATCTAGAAATTTTTTGAAATATTTAATGTATTTTTTCATATTATCTTTTCACTTTACCAGTAATTCAAAAAACTATTTATAATGAAAGGATTCATTACTTTATTTTGTATTATCATCAATAAGATGTTTTCATTGAATTTTTTTAATCTAACCAAAATAATATTTCATTTTTAATGGAAATAAGTTTTATTAAAAATGGATATGTTTGTTATTCGCATTTAATAGACAAATGATCCTTCAAATGAATTCTAAGAGTGGGATATAACAATCAAATAATTTCCTTAGTCACACTATAACTGTAGAATAAATATTTTCAATGTTTTTCTATTACGTTTATTATATCTAAATCTATTTTTTAAATATTTTGTTTGTTTTTATTATTCAATATTAAATAAGTTTTTGAAAAATATTTCTATTTTACAACCAATTCATCAGCTTTATATAAACCATATTATTCAATTTAATATGTTTTATTTTAATTAATTTATTTAATAAATTTTAAAAATTACTAATTTATAATTATTTTTTCTTTATATAATATAATTTCATTATATTTTTCATGAGATTATTATTTCCCAATAATATTATTCTTCAACTAATAAAATAATGTTTAGGATATACCTTTTATGATTTATAAATACACATTTTCATATCTAGGAATAAATAATCTTTTTTTTATTTATAGTTTCACCATCAATATATAAAGTATTTTCTACAAATGGAACTTCATTATTATAAATATTTTCCCCCTATTTAAATGTTAACAAAAATATATTGATAATACTCATTTATTTAAGGATATGTAGCTTTATTGACCCATCCAGTACTTATTCAATGAAACTAAATATAAACATTGTGATGTGGAATATTCTAAAATTACATAAGAAGTTGAATAAAATAATTTATTTAATGTCTAGGTTATCCATGTAACCTTTAATAAAAATAAGATACTTTTAAATTCAATAATAAAATATTCATTTCCTTTTAGATATATGTGATAATTTCCTTAGTTTTTCATTGGAGGTAAAAATGGTGTTTTATGAATGATATATCCTAAAACAATCAAGATTTTCATTTAACATGTGAGTTTCAAGATTCATTTTTATTTTTAATGAGATCTAAACAAATTTCATAACTATTTTAATTTTGATACTATCTTATTTACCATAACCAATAAATAAAATTCCTGAGTCTATCAAATTCATTAAATTTTATAGAAGTATAAAATTATTTTATTATTTAAGGAAATTATAAATTAAAATAATCTTTTTAAATTGTCAATGATCATAGAACAAATTAAATAATTATTGATTCTATAGATGAATAATATTTTTCAGATTAATATTAATATATAATACTTTTTTTTTAAATAGACACACTTTTAGAAAACTCATCTAAAGATTCAATTATTATAATGAGAAAAACATTATAGTTATTGGAAGGACGTGAAAATGATTAAATGAATTTAAATTAGTATGGAAAGAAATCTCTACTTAAATAAATATATAGTAATGGTGATGTGAGAGATTTATTATTTATATAGACCCATATGATAGATAATATAAATTATTTAAATCCATCAAATTAGAAAAACATAATAAAAAATTTCTATGGCTCAAAACATTTATCCAAATATGAAAATGATTTAAACTCTTGATGATTTGAAAATTTTTAAATGTGTTACAATATAATCATTTAATCCAATAAAAATGATGGTTCTAAAAGACAATAGGGAATATGATTTTGAAAAAAAATTGTATATATGAAAATCAAATCATTTTAAAAAAATAATAAAAATGTTAAACAAAAATACTGAAAATTTTCTGTGTACAATTTTTTATAATCATCTTTATAAATGATTTACCATTAATATAAAATTTTTTGTTTTAAAAAGATAAGGAAAAATTATTTTCAACGAAAAATATACTATATATTTATTTGATGAAATCAAGAAATATTCATGAACAATTTTACATAAATAATCATTGTCCACATAATTTTAATGAAATAATAGTTCATAATATTTTTTTTGGAAACAAAATATTTTTCATGATATATGAAAAATGTTCTAAAATATTTTTGAGGATATAATTATTATGATGAGATATGAAAACACAAAGTAAATAAATTATCAATTTATTTTTATCATTATATATATCATGATCCCATTCCTCTGAAGTTACCCCTTCCTTGGAAGACAATGTATAAAGATTTATAATAACCTTCAATACAAACCTCATGAAAGACCCCTGTTTAAGACTCTCTTTAATGGAAAAAAATATCACATATGTATTTAATTTACATTTATAGTGATATTGAATCAGTTGATATGATGAAAAAAATAATGAAATCTAAATCATGTTATTAAATAATGTAACAAAAAACCAACCCATACTGTATGTGTAAACTAAATTGGTACACTAGTCTCCTAACAAAATTTCGAAAACTAATGTATTATTGTAGTTACTCAATAATATCTTAAAAGGAAGGAGCATGTAATTACCAACACATTCCATGATTTCCTTATAGAATCCTAAAATTGTTTGTATAAGTGTTTGGGAGCATACATGTATTCTCAGTGTAGTCATACCCAATGTCTCTCATGCACATTTTAAAAGAGAATTCTAATGAACTAGTGATCCAATATTAGAACACAAAACAATTGAAAATGTAAAATAACGAATATGACCCTCACTTTTGAACACTAAAAAGAATTCATCAAACTTTAAAAACATATTAAGATATGTATCAATAATAAAGCACCTTTCACCAATTTCCATACTTATACAAATATCTAAGAACCCAATTACATATTTTTTATTGGTCTCATATCTTTTGGAGATAACATCATTAAAAAACAGAACATGAAGTATACATAACATCACAATACACTTGATTACAGAAGGGCCATCACACCTCATCATTCCCAAAGAATCATTGGCCACCATACCACATCTCATCCGAAGAGACTTTGGTTGTAACACCATATCTATTATAATGAGACATAAGTCATCACATCACTTCCATAGCCATAAAGAGTGTAGTATGTTATTGTAAACATGAATGGAACTAACCCCTCATTCTACCATGAAAATCATCCACCATAGCGATATCAGTATCTCATCAAACAATCACCACTAGTAATTTTCTATATTTATCCATCCTAACTTATGAATATCTACGTCATTATAAATAGATATTGGGTAGGAACCAAATCATACTCACCCTTGGGATATTGTGGAAACGACCAAAATATCTGGCTATAGGAGTAGGGTTATCAATATGGGTGGGATCCATACAATAATACCCTGGAAGAACAATATATATACATAATATCCACACAAAATACCAAACTATTATTTCACAATAAAATCATTATCCCAACATATATAATCACTAAAAAACATTAAAACAACCACGACTTCCACTAACACATCCATATTCACAACAACACACAATATGACACATGCCACAAGCCAAATTTCATCATTTTTCATTCCGGTTATGAAAATTTGTTGATTCCTCAATACTTACCATTTCATTATTCAAACTTGTTCGTTCACATTATTAAAATACCATATTTATCCAGACATACCATTTATAAAATGTGTTTATTTTTCATTTCATTTCATTTTCCAAAAAATCTAAAGCCATTTCAATTCATTATTTTCAATTTAATTCTATTTCCACTAATATACTAAAATAATTAACTTGGACAGAAAAAACATACATTAATATGCCATCAAACTCTTAAATACAACTATTCCAATACCAAAACTACATCCTCATCACATACATTACGTATTATTCCCACATCTCATCACATCAATCACATATATCACAACCACATATCAAAAACACACAAGAAAACCAGAAAACTTTTTTCATATTTTTCATTTGGATATTCATCATTTTCAATTTTTTATTTCATGTTAATTATCACAAGATCCATAAATATTAATAAATTAGATTATTTATATAGAAGTAAGTGGTGAAAAAGTTTATATTCATGGTGACATGAAAAAAACCAGACAATACGGTCTTTATAATCACAAAAAACCAAAATGTAAAAAAACCTCTAAGGACCACTATTTTCAAAATGGTTTCAAACTCATAAAATCAAATTATCAAAAATATAAAAAGTTGTCAATAAATAGAATCCATAATTCATTTTTATTTATGTTTTTGAAATTGTTAATATTTATTATTCTTGTGAATAACATCTTCCCAAATGATAAAAAGTTTATAAACCCTCTATTGTGATTCAACTTGATGAGAATGAAGGATCCCCTACCACAACTGATACATTATGATTAACTATAAAAGAATGAATCTAGATGAAGGCCACCACTTGGAAACCCAATAGAGAAGAAAACCTTTGGTATCTATAAACATATAAACCTAAATTATTACCTTACCTAGGAAACACCAAAACCAATGGTTCCCTAACAACACCATTCTTCAAGTCAAGAAATGGAAGATAATATGGAAAAGGAATGAAGGGAACATTTTTAAGACAAAAATAGCTTGATCCGACCTGATGGGTGATGAAATCCAATAAATGGGTGATAAAATAACAATAATGTATGTACATGGGTTACCCATGAAATTGAATATTTTTTGGGATAATTAGAGGGTGAGATGGTATTTTGGGATTTTACACGCATTATTAAAAACATAACACCACAACACATCATACCCCACCATGGTGTACAATAGCTTGAAAGGAACAAGACAATATTCTTTTTCTCATGGTAACACATCATAGTGATCATGGACATTAATTCCATCATGAAACACAACTATAATCATACTGAAGAATCAATAAAAATATTATAAAAGACCATGATATAGTGGGAATTACCACACTGTGCAATACTTTTTTTCCCAAAAGTGACTTCACCAAAGCGCCTAATCAATTTTTCAAAATTACATAAAATGTTGAATAAGTGACAAATACTATAACGGGACTCAATTACACTACCAAAACCCTTACATTGAGGCCATGTGGATTAACATCACATCTCCACAACACAACCTCTCTCTCGGTCGCATTTATATCGACATGAACAGTAGCACCAAACTCCTCCGATGAGACACACTAGAATATTGTTATCCAATTCACACTATAGAGATCATCATTATTGTTAATCTTAATTTACCATATTATAGATATCTCCATTTATGCACTTTCAAATTATGACCTCCTTATCCACTCAAATTACATTGGATCCTCCTCTGGACACTTCATCCTCTATAATTACTAAAATGTAATGAGATGGAAGGTTTGTTACATTATATTAGATACCTATAAATATAATTTTTCATTTTAAAATATTAAAAACCTATCAATTAAAAGAGGTAAAATATTCAAAATAACTATATAATGATATACCTCTTCTGGATCCAATTACAACTGAGCACTACCACCAACTAAACACACCATTCCTATCAAATGAATTTTACCCAAAATAAATCACAATCATATTGACAGAATATACTAGACTCCATAGGACACAATATTTTCTCATAGTCATTTAAACCAATATATATCACCCATAATACTGAAAAAAATAAAGGTTGCATCCATCCAACAAAAAGGCCATAAGAAGACTACTTAAGTAAATCCACATACCGCACAAATATATTATCCTTTTTATGAAGTACTAAATTGATACACAATTAAAAAAAATAGAGTATTACATTACACGGTTAGAAAATGGTTCTCAATTACCCACTTTATTTACTATTAAATCCCACAACACATAGAAATAAAACAAGATCATTTCATAAAAATGTAATGTCCAAACAAAACACTAATAGGAAAAAGTAAAACAAGAGAAAACATATAACACCTAAGCCTCAATTATAGTATGTGGACATTGTATTTTTAAGAAACAAATTTATAAAATAAAATTAAATAATATCATGTAATATAAAATTTTAATTTGATAAGATATTTATCGACTTTGAACATACAAGGAGAAATAATCCTAAAATGAGTTTATGAAAGTTTCATATAGAAATATGATTTTAATAATAATAGAAAATTTTATATTTTAATATTAATATTTTAATTTACAAGAATTATTTATGTTATTTAAAGGTAATATTTTATTAACTATAAATTTTATTAAAATATTTATAATCACATTTGATTCTTAAAAAATTTTATATTTCAGAAAAATGTTTTAAAAACATTCATAATGATTATCCATTATAAGTAAATAAAAAAAATGATGAATTATTTAAATTAAATGTAATGATTATATAACTAAAAAAAGAAATTTAAATTCATATAAGTATGATTACTAGTTATATAATTAATATAAGATCATATTCAACTTAAAAAAAAGGTATTACATAAAAACAATTTTTGGGCCAAATTTGTGGTTTTAATTTTTAAATATATTATAGATCTTATATTCACTGAATTAGATAAAGAATATTACATATTTGGAATCATAATTATTAATATTATGTAATAATGAACCTATTTTTTTATCATAATTAATAAACAAAATATTAATAATTATTTGCCTTAGTTAATGTTGAAATGAGTTTATCGTGGGCCCAACCAAAATATTATGTAACATTTTCCAGATAGAACTTTTAAAAATAATATTTTATATCCATATTTTGTACTTATCTTTTCCCTAAATTTAGTATTAGTTTATAAGGATGAATTTTTTATAACAACCTATGATCCACACTCATAGATGTTGTAATGAAATCAATAACATAAAATTTCTTTCTTTGTTGCCTATAATTTGGATCAAATTTCATTCATATAAAACATAAAAAATAAAAAGGAAATATTAGAACATAAAACCATGTGGTCCATTTAGGATAATAGTTTTATAAAATTAATATATACTCCAATAAAAACAATTCACCTGACTTTAAATGGGAATTTATCCCACTTAAGGCATCTTTTTTTCATGATAAGACATTATCATAATCAGTATTAAATAACATTTAGATATAAATAATTCAACATCATTCGTAAAAACATGTTGAAATGAAATGTTAATATATATGAGCTCAAATGATCATTAAGTATAAATATAAACATTATAAATTAAATGTGATCAATTATCATATTAACTGTATATGGGCATGAGGACATAATAAAAATGCATGAGGAAATAATAAAGGAAATAACAACCTTCAATAATTGGATCATCAAATATGAAAATTTGGAAAACGGAGGAGTCAACATAAACTATAATCATGATCCATGAGATATCAATATCGATCATGAGAATGATTATAAATATTAAAAATGAAATTGAAACAAGTTTTGGTAAAATGGGGAATCATATTAATAAAACATTAAAAAAATTATTTTTGGAATAACCATAAAAAAATATCCAAAAGAATAATTACCCAATACATTGGATCCCAATATAATAAAACTAATCATTTAATATATAATTGCCTTACCCAGTTCTATTTGGTTAACCACGTGTTAATCTTTAATGGATATACCTTGCACTATCTAGGAAACCCAAAGTTTAAGCTCTAATGAACACACCTAATGCTATCTGAGAAACCCCATGTTTATATAATTTGAAATAACCATAACATGAATAAGTTATATATTTCATTATAATCTCATGTATAAAATCATTATTCCATTTATAATAAGAATTACCAATTGAAAAGAAATTAGATTAATGTTAATATATAAAAAATGTTTTACATATTTAAAATAAATGGATTCCATGAAAACATTATTGAAATATGAATAACCAGTGAAAGAGAAATAGAACAATCTATTTTATAATTATTAACCCATGGAATGGAAAAAGGATCTGTAATAATCTATATGAAATAATCATTATCCATACCTAGAAAGAATGAGAACGAAATTAAAAAAATATCCCTTGATGTTGATAAGTAAAAAAAGGGGGTTTGACTTTTATGAATGGAAATAGATTTAATATATCATTAAATTATTCTTGAGGAATAAATCATTTCTATTTTTATAATAACATTTTTATACATAAAACATTTTGAAAACATTTTTTATTTGAAGATAACCTTGAAAACATATAAATACGGATTTGGAAATAATTGAAAACTATTTTTAAAGAATAAAAAAATTAAAATCTTTTTACTAAAAAAATATCTAAAAATATCATTTATAAACCCTTTGAAAACATTTTTAAAAACAATTTTAATGAGAAAACACAGATTTCCAAAAAAAAGAGAAATAAATACAAAATTTATTAATAAAATCATTATCAAATATTTTAATAAAAAATGTTTTAAAAAGATACAAAAAATGAAAATGTAATGGATAAATAGATTATATTTAATTTCATGAGTATTATAATATTTTAACATTGGAGACATAATCCATAAAAATCTAAAATAAGATGTGATTTTAACAAAAGGATCGAACCACACTATAAAATTTGATTCAAAATATCCATTAATTAATATAATTTAGAATATCATGAATGTAATTATGTTACTGATATAAAATTTCAAATGGGAATAATATAAACTTCATAAAGTTTGTTTTTTATATAACATAACATACATATCGAAGAAGGAATATAGAGACTAAAATCCTTTAATATTTTAGTAACATTGAAATTGTAAACCCCATGAATGATATATCCTAAAATGGATATTAAAAACCGTTAAATATAAGGACAATATTTATAATATACCTTCGTGGGTATTATATAAATTACGAATAAATATAAGTGTTGAATGAGTCATTCATCTCATAGAAATAAAAGCGTTACATGAAAAAAATCATACATCACGCTTCTTCTTTTTCCAAACATGTTTTAGCATTGTGAATAGTGGTTTTAAACAAGTTATTAACATTTTAATGAACCATATTCATATTTTTCAAATAATATATTATTTTATTATGACCATTAATTAATTATTTAGTAGAAATTCAATTTTTATGTTACATTTTTCATAATAACCACTTTGTTTTTTATATGTTTTTCCATTCTATTTTTGGTCTACATACTTAAATAATTGATCCATAATCTCCATTATGAGAATGTTGATATTAATATCGTATATATTCTATATATATATATATACTAATCCATTTATTTTTTTGAAATTAAGTGAAATACATCTTTCATTGTAACGATTGGCCATATGTACACATGAACACAATTTATATTTAATTGTAATTTTGAAAAAACAGTAACATATATATATATATATATTAATTATAAAATAATATTTATTTCTTATATATAAAATATATTTTTAAAAACAATCCAAAATAAATTTCATCTATTGAGTGATAAAATCACTTCTCTTAGTGAGGCAACATTCCTCTGTACACACATATGACGTTATTGTATTCCCACAAGATAGAAATCTTAAAGGCATGTCTTTTAAAATAATTTAAGAGTCATAATTAATTCAAAAACATAATATATTTCATTAATAATGAGTATTTTTATCATTATCACAAACTCTTAATGGTGTTAATTAAATAATGAATGACATCAGTTCATGAGGCGATAGTCTATCGTATACTCAAATAATGATTTAATAACCCATTACATGGATGTTAGTTTTTATTTATATTGTAAAACAAAACTAAAATCATCTAATTTTATATAATATAATAATTATTTTATATAATCATGTTATAAAAATAATATATTTTTTTGGGAGAAATAAATATATTAAAAAACTATTTTTGAGGTTGTGAGTATTATAGTATCAGATAAGGGATGTTGGTATGTTATTTGGGTAGAGTTTTGATGATCAAAATGGAATGAGTGGTGTGTATATATGGGCTGAGTGAGTACACTTTTACAGTAGAGTAAGAGTGACATTCTTGTAAATACTCAAAAGTATTGAAACGTGGGAATGATCTCTTCCCTCATGCACCACCAAAATTTAAAAATGTTGTAATGTACAAGATTAATGGTCGATCAAAACATAAAAAAATCAAATTAATTTTTATCATTCTATTTTTTAGTTTTTATGTTTACTCAATTTTAGTCTTATTTACCATAATAACCAATGTTCTAACCAATACAATTTAACATGTAAGACTAGAAAAATGTGAGTATTATTGTAATATTTAAACTCATTTATTAGATATATGATTTATAAATTTTAAAATAAAATTAATATGTGTATAGAAAATTGATTTTAACACAAAAATAAGTAACATGCAACAAAACACAATTAAAACATAACTGTGCTAACAGATTTATCACTATTTAAGGGTAAATATATTCATTATAAAAGAATAATATGTATATTAATGGAATATAATTTCTATTTAATTTTATTTAAGAATTAATTAAAATAATATAGTATTTTTAGTAATAATAAATCAATTATTAATTTAACAATTATTATAAAATATCATTAATTTCAATATTGACATTATTTATTTAAATTGAATTGAAAAATAAAAAGGCCATATTGGAATTCAAATATATAATGTTATAATCTGGAAACATTTCTATATTAATATAGAAAAAAAATTTAACAAAATAATCCTTCTTATTTTATTGACAGTGAATGTATTTATTATCATTTATTTTATTTTATTAATTACTAAATAATCCTTGAGATGACAGTTCGTAAGAATTTCATGTAATTATATCATCTATAAAAAATAAAGGTAAATTTTTTTGATAAAAAAATAATTTATATTTGAATATAATGTGTATAGAATATTGATATTGTTTTTTTAGTTAACCCCAAAGAGTTATAGATGTTTAAAGGTATAAATGTATTTTTTTTAATTTTCTATATTTAACTAATTATATGGGTCTCATTATTGTAAAATTTTACAAAAAAACAAGGAAATTCTGAAAAAAATATCAAAAGGTTATAAATATTTCAACAGAATTTGTGTTTGTTTGGTGTTGGGTATTTTTTACACGTTATATTATATGTTGTTTATCAAAGAAAACCCGTTTTAACATAATCTCTATAATTATGCCTAACTATTTTAACTAATCACTTTGTTAAAAAACATATTTACCTTAAATGATAATATACATTATTATAATTACAAATATTTAATCCGTTTATTATAATTCCATTTAATTTAGTGACATAAAATAATTTAATATTAATCCCATAAACACGTAGAGAATTTGTTATGTTAAAGTGAAAAAGGTAAAATGTTTTCTATAATGTACTTTAAAATTCAATATAAAAATTATTATAATGAACCATATTGAATTAATATATGTATAGTTGAAATATTTTTCCTTTAAAATAAATTGAAATTATAATTCAACATTGAAAACAATTTAGTTAAAAAGATAGTTTCATTTAATATTCTTTATTTTCATTATCCATAAAAAAATAGAATCTTTTCAAAAAAATACCAAAATTCATCCCAAGAAAAATTTGGTAATCCAATTTAAAAATTTATAATAATTTTTTAAAAATAATTTTATAAAATTTCCATAAATAAGTTTTAAAATATGTTCACTACAAATAAGAGACATAAACACTTTTTGGAAAAAATTATTGGGTCTAAACGTAAAATTGGATATATATATATATATATCTATAGTTTAGAGAAAAAATAGGAATAATTTAAACTCGTCTATTAAATATATTGAATAAAATTTTCATTAATATATTCCATAAAGTTTTATTCATGTATTATATTTTATGAAACACATTTTCATGAATTTAAATATTTTTTCAAAATATGATTTCTGTTTATTTTCAAAAAGGTTTTATTTTTCATTAAAATTAATAGGTCACAAAATAATTTGTTTTTTATACATGTTTAAAACCTATTTTAATAATTCATTATATCTTGTTCAAAACGTCTATTCCAATGGATATTTAACAATAATCATTTTAAATAATATTTCATTGTATATTGTTGTTCTGGAAACTCATTCTTGCATGTAGTGAAAGATATTAAAGAAAGTATTTTTTGCATGTATCATATAATAAATTGAATGTATAATATAATAAAAAAAATTTTCATTCCCTTTTTGTTGTAAAATATAATTTTATTTTTTATAAATATCAAGTTGTTACATCCTTCCTCCCATAAATAAATTATGACCCTATAATTTGAACTTTATCTTGGTAATCAATGGTCACATGATTGAAAATACTTTTCTTGTAAAACCACATCACAGAATGTGTTAATAAATGATCATATTAATAAATGATAATGTTATATAAGAGGTTTGGCTGGAATAACATGTAATTATTTATCTATTTTAGAGAAAATAGGTGGAAATTAATGATTTGGATGTAAATTCCAAAATGTCATATAAAGTCACTAATCAAGAGAATAATAAATATCACCAATCCATAAAAAATTGAGGGTTGAAAAACTTCATTGATATCATCACAAATGATGGTGATAGGATAACATTTTGTTTTAAGATCCATATACTAGAGTTTAATAATTTTATTACAATCTTGACTAAATGAATACAGAGATATACTTACTTCATTGGTATAATTTCACTCATTGATCAATTTATACCAAAATATAATATTTTTTCCAACATGATTTATATTCATGATGAGTTTTTAATTAACTAAGAAATAATTTCAATATTTAATGGTCCATATTATCCCTAAAATAAGTACAAGATATTCTACATGTCTTTAGACATTATCCCTGATCAAAATCGTTAATACGTGTTAAAATATTGGAAAAAAATATTCCTTCATATTATAAAAAATAATAATAATTAAATTGAAATATTGAATGTTAAAACCATGTCATCCCATAAATAACTAATTTTTAATATCATAAAATAAATTTTGACAATGTAACAAATCTAATGATCATAGGATTTGATCATATATTAATGAAAGACAAATTATCTGTTATTCCTAAAATAAAATCCCATATATTTCCAAATAAAAAAAATATTATCCTTAAAAATGATGCATAAATTATGAAATCGTGTAGGCCTACAGTAGGAAGGAAACCATGATTTTTCACTGGTCCTAGTTTCAAGCACCACCGCCTCGCTACGTGCAACGAACATTTACATAACATTGAGGTTGTTCACATTTTTTTATATTATAGAAATATTGTTCCACCCTAAAACATATAATGGGATACATATACACCATCCAAAAAATCATGTGAAATAATTTTATCACACACTTTACAATCTCATCACATAAAATCTATATTGGGTTTTTTAGAATTTGAAATTATAACCATCCTTAATCATATAGTCCTATAATAGTATTAATATCTCTTAAGATATCCCCACATGAAAAATTATTAATGTTAAATGATATAAAAAATAACATTAATATACAAATTATAATAGCCTATGACCTGTACCTGTTGATCTTGTGCTAAAAACATGGAATTTAAATTTTTTTAAATTGATTCAAATTATTCTGAGACAATATTTTTCATCTAAATATTACAAAATAAAAATTATTAATATGATCACATAAAAATTCAATGACGTATTAGTTTATGGGTTTTAGTGAATTTTGAAAAACTCATACATAACTAATTCTCATGAAATAAATGATAATTTCTCCCAATTGATCTATATTTTATTTTTCACATTAATATATCATGATTATCCATTTTAAATCATTATAGAAAAAATACATTCAAAATAATTCTACAACACATATGGAAAATGAAGCACAAGAATGTTGAGACTGATTGATCTATAATGATAAATAGAATCATTAGAAAATGAATCTCGTCAATGGGAATAATAAGTGCATAAGGTTATGGGAAAGATATTAGAGCACATGACAAAATCATAAAATAACTCATACCCATCAATACTGAAATCATAAAATATAAAAACATTGAAAATGAAAATTTCATCCGAATTACTAATGATGATCCATGTGATATAAATCTAAATCATTTGAAACATTTTAAAAACATAATAATAAATTTAAACTCTTTGGTAATAAGGAGTATAATATTTATAAAATCACTTCAGAACTCTTTTTATTAGGAAACCGATATTTATGACATCTAATATTATTATTACATGTATATTTAGAGTGATATCTATGCACACCCATCAATTAAGCTACATCAGGAATACCAATTTCTATATGGGATAACCCATGTTAAGATGAAATGGGATTACCAAGAGTAATCTAGGCTACCCTATATTAAATTTATAATGGGCATACTCAATTCTATTTATGATACCCCATTTCATGATGTGTCAGGAAAACCAGAAGCTATTTGGGATACCCCATTCATATATAATGTAAATGAACTAAAACTTGAATAATGTAAAAATTTCATCATAATCACAAAAAAAAATCATGATTTATTGTGAAGAAATATTTATCCATTGAAAATATATCAGATTCAATTTATCCACTTTGGAATATGATTAACTCATAGAGAAGAAATGGAGTCAATTAAAATATCATTGAAATATGATTAACATGTGAATAATTTATGGGTTCCATAAAAATCACTTATATATTGATTAACAAATGGAAATTAAATGAGCTATTTAAAAATCACTTTGAACCATCAGTATACATCTAGAGAAACAATATGGAAGGTATTTTTAAAAATATCCCTTTTGTAGGATAAGTATCAACAAGGGTAGTTAGTATTAATTAATAGAAATATAATTATAAGTCCATTAAAACCATTATTGAGGAAAATATCCATTTCATTTTTAAAACCACATATCAATACATAAAACATTTTTAAAATATTTTCATTTAAAAATATACTTGGAAATACAAAAATATATTTTTTTGAACAAATTTAAAGAAATTTATGAAAGGTAATAATATATAAATATTATCCATTTAAAATTATATTAAAATATCATTTAAAAATTTTCAAAACATTTTGTAGATTCATTTATTTTATAGAACATAGATTTTGGAAAAGAGATATAAATATAGTCGGATTTTATTAAAAAAATGTTCCCAAAAATTTTACATACCAATGAAGGAGAAATGGTATAATTATTTAAAAATATAATTAATAACTAGAGGATATGATATGTTAGTATTATTATTATATTTCATCATTAGATACTAAATCATACCCATTCCCAAATGAGGTTTGTGTGGTTGTTAGTTATAGAATTAAAAAAATAGCATTATATATAAGATAATTAGTATATTATATCATCATGATATAAATACAATTTAAAGAGGTCTATAAGGAAATAAAATATAAATGATTTTAAAATTACATTACCTCTTCTCTAAGTATCGTCCTTATCTATTCAATAAAACAAATAAATTTTTTATTTATACCCTATGTGAGGTTTTTAGTTTGATTGGAATGATGTTGGTATGTTATTTGGGAATTATATTGAAAATCAAAATGGATTGACATGTGTCGATATATTTAGATAATGAGTACCCTTTTGTAGTTGTGGATGAGTGGAACTTTGGTAAATAATCAAAAGTATTAACTTTTTGGAGTTATCAATTAGTACATTTTCCTAAAAAATTTAAAAAATAATCATTATATATATATATTATGTTCGATCAAAACACACTGCCAAGAAAAATAGTTTTATCATTTTTTTTCTTTAATCATTATGTTTAAACACTTTTACCCTTTTTTAACCATTTTAAACTATTTTATAACATAGTAATATTATCCTTTAAGAATTACATAAATTGAATATTATTGTAAAATTTTTACCCCATTATTCCAAATATGGTATATAATTTATAGAAAATAAATACAATGTTAGTTGAAAATAAACTTTTTGAAAAGTGATTGTAATGCCCATAAATAATGCTTTAACCATAACTATTCTATCTTGGTTTTCACTATTTAAGAGTCATAATTTTCATGATTTTTTTCAATAAATGATAAATATTTTTTGATTTATTAATAATTTCAAAGAATTTTTTTGAATATATAATTTTATTTAATTTTAAATCAACTAATAAACTATAATTTATATTAAAATATAATTAATTTCAATTTTCCCATTATTAATTTTATTTCAATTAAAAAATATTAGGGAAATATTTGAAATCATATATATTAATTTATTCAATTCTTATCATGATATATGGATATAAAATTAATTGAACAAAATAATTAATTATATTTACATCACATTTAATGTGTTTAATATTATAAATCTTATCTGATTAATAAGTAAATAATAATTTCATTGGTGTTTCTTAAGTATTTAATGTAATATCATAATTTACAAAAATTAATGGTAATCTATTTTGATAAGAAAATTTACTTATTTTTCTAAATAATATGTATAATGAACACAATGTTATTTTCCTTATCCACTAATATTTGAATAAATTTAAACAAAGAAAGGTACTTTATCTTTTTTTCATTATTAAACTCATTATATAAGTCACATTCAAGTAAGAGTTTCCATGCATCTCATATTTTTAGATAATAATATCACAATGGTATACATATGTCAATAAAAATGGGTTTTGGGCTTGTTTTCTTCATTTAAACTCCTTATATTATATGATTAACTACTAAATAAACATGTTTTTACATTAAGTACTGAATTAAATTTATCTTTTTTCACTAATAACATTTTTCAATAATTATGTTGAACATATTCGATAATAAACCTTATGATGATTAAAAATATGTTTTCAATTTTTTGAAATTGACTTGAAAAAATAAGCATAATTTAATTTAAAAATAATCACTTGGACATGGTGAGAAAGAATGTTTTTAAATTGAAAATCATTAAAATTTCACAATGTTTTTATATGAGTATTCCATGAGAAAATATTAAAATAGCCTATATTTAATATAATATAATTATAATTGAACTATTTTAACTTTAAATAAAATTAGAAATATTATTTAATTTTGTAAAAATGTAATGTAAAAAAGATAGTTTTCATTTAAAATTGAACATTTTCACTAATAATATAAAATTGAAACGTTTCAAGAAAATACCAAAAATTCAATATGAGATAATTTTTGCAATTTTTATATCACAAATTACTATTTTTTTAAAATTATCGTATATATAGTTACAAATTTATTTTTAAAACGAGTGCACTAAGAAAATCTAAAAATACACTTTGTTAGAAAAAAATACAATTTAAGGCATTAAAATAGATTTCTTATCGACTATCCTCACAAAAAAGGGTGAATGCTAAAAATTAAATTGAATATGTTATATATAAATCTCATTAATATAATACCAATAGAGTTTTTTTGGTATAAAACACAATTATGTGTATTTGAATAATTTTTTCAGAAAACAATTTCTTTTTATTTTAAAACGTATTTTATTTTCAATCCTAATTAATTTGAAACCCAATAATGTAATACATATACATGTGTAAAATATATTTTCATAATTAAGTTAATAGTATATATTCTGTCAATCACAACATCTAGATTATTGCTATCTTTCAAAATAATAACATAAATAATATATAGTTTTTCGTTAAAACATCTAATTCTATATAACCCAATAAATTAAAGAGACAATTTTGTGTATGAATCATAAGATTAAATGTGTGTTTCTAATAATGAATTATAAACATATTATTTTATTTCATGTATTATATCCAATATAATGTTCTTATTTTAGAATCATGGGTTGTTTCATTTGTATTAGTAATGTTATTTTCATTTTGTATTATATTGCGAAATTTCATAGTAGTTATGTAGAAGGTACCCTACAAACATATAGTATTTAATCTCGACCCATGAATTCTTCACACCACTTTATCTATTTTTGATAACCAAAAACATCCTGAATATCTCCCCAACAAACATATATGAATTCTATAGTTTCTAGACTTCCAAAAAGTCCACTCATATGATCTTTAGTGAGATATCCAAAGGAGGTTTCATTGATTATATCCTCTAGAAATCCTATAATTATTATATCAACAATTTTTTGAATAAATATGATGAAATTTATATCATTAAACTCCTTTTATTTATAAAAAGTTCCATTATTTCTATGAGAAAACATGTTCTTCAAACTCAACTAATATAACATAAGATTCAAATTATTTAGTATTAGATTTAAATCATAAATATTGTAATTCATCCTTTTTTCATGACAAATGTTATATTCCAATCGATACAAAATAACCAACCTAGATAGATTTTCACATCTATGTCCCTATTAAATAATTATTTCTTTTCATCCCTTTAGTTCAAGTTAAAATGCTCCAAAGAAACCATTCTTATAAATATATTAATAATCACATGTCTATCTACCATCGAATCAATTTTTCAATAAATCCGCATATTCTATTTTTTTTACACACTTTTATTACCATCGTGTCTTTATACCTCTAATTAATTGCCAAATCATCAATTAGGCGATAAAAAATTGTTTTAAAAGATAATTCCATATTTGAGGTCTCTTCGTCTGCTCCCATGATTTTAACACTTGGAGGGAATCAAAATAGCACTAATGGATTACACCCAATGAGTTTATAAATTTAATATTATATATTTTTATGTGATATTAGACTCTATATAATCTATTAAATGAATATAGGTAATATCGTTATCAAAACTTTGCACTTCTAACCTTACATTGGTGGATCTTTGTATTTTTTTTACTATAAATATTATCCACCTATAACTCAAACATTTGATGTTATATAATGCTTTAAAATTTTAAAATATTTAATAGTTCATATGATCTCACTAACATCATGCCTTCGAAAAACTATCAGAATTATGCTACATTTAGTATCATCCTATTAAACCTATTGTTTTTCATGAATCACCTTACATCCATAATTCTTCAAATAATAAATAATTTTGTATCATTCATATAGATGAATGTTATACCAATATATTAAAATTTTAACATTATAATTATTTGTTATGATATGACATTTCAATAACATAAATACTGAAGAAAACATTTTGACTCTTAACAACCTTTTTAATGGGGTTTTCGACGTGTTAGAAACTATAAACATCACTACCATATCCCAAATTGTATAATGTTCAATACAAAGCCTCTTGGATGTCTCCATACATAGTATCATTGTGTGCATAATATATCATATTAAAAAAACTAATTTGTTTGTTTGAATATTTTTACAAGACTAACAAAAAGTTATAAGTTCCTTTACAAGTGGAAATGGAGGAATCCGGTTGATTATGTATCTTTTTCAATTAACCTTTTCTTCTTCGATCACCACAGGGTATCAAAAATGAATTCCCATAAAATCTCTCTTTCATGTAATCTCTAGTTCATTGTCTCTATGAAACTATTATTTTGGATTACTAGGTATGGGTTTCCATGTTTGTACACCCTCTTACTGATAAGATTATTTGGAAATCCTTTCATATCTACTCCCTTCTATTTTATAACCCTTGAATTAAATTTTGAAAATCATATTTTTTTTAGAAAGACTCTCAAATAGAAAAAAAAATTAAAATATATCATACATATTCTTATGAAAAAATACCCAAGCATTCTATTTTTCACTATCATGTAAAATCATGTTTATGTGTAATTTGTTATGAGAATGAACTTATGATTGTCCAATTACATATATATTCACCATATATGAACACAAATTCATTGGAATCAAAAATTATATTTGAAAAAAAATAGTTTTCATCTTTTATATAATTCATTACATTCATATTACAAACTCTATGATTTTGTTTTTTAGGTTATTTTCAACAAATATTACATTAATTTTTTGTAATAATGGTAATAATAATATATATTTCTAAATCCTAATGTAGGATACATGTCCCTTATGAATGACACCATTTGATTCATCCAAATGGTAATGGTTTATACCAATTACACTATTTACTACAACCAAGAAGTTCCATGATCTATTCTATACTACATCTATGAATGTGTTTTATAATCCTATCTATTTAAACTATCTATTGATATTTATATTCATCCATAGTTGTTGGATGTATTGTACTAATAGTAAATTTATAAATCATAAACTCCATGTTAAGATATAAATAACTCATATTCCAAAAATTTAAATATCCTCACCATATTTTATACATAACATTTTATGTCTTCAATAATATAGTTCTTCATATTTATTTTCCTAAATACATAATTAAATGAAGGTCATCAATATATAAACAAACACATTAGAGAACTAACCTCAAATGTATGAATAATACCCCTATATTCAAATAGATGATTCAATTATCAAATTTAAAAGTGAATAATATAGCATTTTCAAATATTTATTGAATGGAATACTCTTTTGACATTTTGTTCCCCAGTTAAAACACATGGGAAATAATTCTATTGTTCTTATCATATTTCAGTTCCCCATTCCATTACCATTATTATGTCCATTTTTTGATATAGGTTTTCCTATTTTTTCACCACTATATGAATCAATAAAAGATTAATATATATATATATATTATGAAATTCCTCAACCTAGATCATTTCATTGTAATTAGAAATTGTTAGGTCATTCATTATGTCAAGTTACTCACAATTGTATCCATCATATCCCATCATTTAGGGCGTAAGGAGGGGAACATTATTTCTTATTTTATATATAAAAATTCAACTATTACTAACTTTAACTGAATTCATATAATATTTAAAATATTGATATGATCAGTAGTTTCATTAACTTCACCGATTAACATTTCATAAAATCACTATATATTTGAAATTTTGTTTATAATAATGGGTTTATCCTATATGTAAGTGATGTTATTAATTTTCTTAAATATGTTATTTTTTAATAGATAATAACAAAATTCTATAAGATAATGAAATATGTTTCAATCCAAATAAATTATTTTCCATCCAATATCAAATTTCTTACTTCCTCACTTACATCTTCTTATCTGTTAAATGAAGATAATTGGTAGTCTCTAGTAGAAAATCAAAAATCTATAACAATCAAAACAAAAAATTACTTATAGTGATATTCTCCACCAAAAAATAATCTATTTAAATTTTATATTGATAAAAATTTGAAACATAAACAAACATTTATTCAATTTAAAATAGATATGTATTGATTACATATATCTTTAAATAAAGAAATGAAAAAAATTATGAAACTATATCAAGAGAATAAACACCTTAACTGGCGTATGGTTTTGTAGAAAACTAAATCAAATTCTATAATACCATTTTTTGGCTCATGTTGATCATCTAATAGACCCATTAGATAGTTTCATTTGAATCAAATGATGGTGAAAACAAAACCATGGATAAAAAAATAGATGAATTATTGAAATAGAATATTTAATGAAAACAATGGAATAATATAAAATCTAGTTTGACATGGTTTAGACATGTGTTATAATCCACGGGGAATCACTATTAATGTTTTATTCATCTAAACATAAATTTATTAAAATCACTACCTAACTTCTTCAAAATTTTATCACTAAAATAAAAATAGGTGATACCATCTATTTCATCTATTATGTACAACCTTATGATCATTACATTAGGAATTATCACATTCTCACCCTTTATTCAGCCAAGGACCTCTAGAACCTCATCCAATTCATCTAATACACTAATCATTATATAAATATCCCAAAAAATGAATATTATGTAACTGTCATATTCCTATAATACCTCAAACATATGTGATCATCGATCACTTATAACATAACCGTACAACAATAATATCTGATTACATCATCCGACCTTCCCTCTAGATCAAGATCAATGATCCCATTGTTTGGTCATATGGACCTTGGTCACTACTACCCCACCACGGTCACCATCAAATTTATCAAGAATCGGGGGTTCAAAATTTTTCCATTATTTATTCTAATTCCTTTCACTAAATGTTTTTATCATATGGAAAAATGGTATAAATTCCATCATTCATAACATATTATATATTTTATTTCGTTATATTAAAATACATAAAAATACTAAAGATTAATTGTTCATCTTATATAATCCAAATTTCATCTATCCCATCCTTTGGAAAATTACAATTACCCGATTGTTACATTATTATTAAAATATAAAAGTCAGAAAATGATTACTGTATTCAAATTTAGAAATGATAAATCACTATTATAAATTGATCATTTTTTCATTTCTATTTAATCTATAAATAATACACCCTCAATGTTATGTAATATTAAAAAATACTTCATTCATAATCTATTTATTTAATTTTATAGATATATACAATAATTTTCTTGAGAGTCCATTATGAGGTAATATTATAGAATAATTACAGCATCATAGAAACCTCACTAAAACACTGCCTAAATTAAATAATAAACAAAAACAAAATCATAAAAACACATCATCAAACACATCTATAATACTTCATAATAATGTTACTATAGTAAAATACTAGGAACTTCCAAAAAAATATCATGAGATAATATGTATTAAAATAAATAATATTTTGCATTGAAATGTAATGAAATCAACTAGAAAACGAAATATTCAGGATTATATGTTTTTTCCATCTGTAATTATTTTTGGACAGTGAACAAAATCCACCCACCATGGGCTTCCCCCAGGGATTCTTCACGTGTTGTAACATTATAATTGGTTTTTATGGTAATAGTTTGGGATTTGTGATGGTTGGAAGAGAAGATTAATTAAACATAGAATCCTCTCACCATGCCAAAATATCGATAGTCTAAGGATCATTCTACCAAATTCATATTTGAGCAACAAAGCCATTATATTTGGGAGATATCTTTGAATAACCCTGAGAGAGGGAACAAGGTGTTTTCTCGAGGGAGTTTTTTTGTAACATTTTTTAATATAGAATAAAATCCTTTTTATCATAGAATTTTCATCCACAATTACCATTATTTTATATTATTGTATTACACTAATTGTTATCTTATCCATCTATGGTAAAATTATGATAAGAAATCGATATTTTTTACTAACTCTAAAAATAAAATCTATCTGAATAATGTTTTAAACAATGATATATAAATCCATGTCAATGAAATTAAAATTTAATATATTTAAACATAGATAGATTTAAAATGAGTTTACTAAGAACATATACGATAATTCAATATTCTAGGTGCTATAGTACCCTATTGTCAGATAATGAGGCAATATTATAGCACCATCAATATTTTTTGTGAGATTCCATTTACTAATCTAGTGCCTCACATTAGGGACACATTATCACCATGTTGCATCCAATTAATCATTCAATATAAAAAATGACTGAAATATTATATTATTCAGATAAATTGGTGTCGATTTTTGATGCCCTAAGAGTGGATTCCACCATTTATTACCATTCTAGATGAAACCATGATTTTTTTTTATCATATTATAAAAAATATTTACAGAATTCAATTATAATGGATGGAAGATCCATGTGATGTAGTCAGCGTGTAAGAATAATACGTTCAATCAAATGCAGTACAATGATAATATATGGAAGGACAATTGATATAATTGGAACTATGGAGGCATAAATAGACACTTAAACAAGAGGATATTTATTCATATACTAGAAAATAGAAAAATTATAGAAAAATAATGATAAAATGTATATTCTCGTACAAAATTATCTAGAACAATAGTTTTATAATTCCAAGAAAATGTTGAGTGTTTATTTCCCACTTCATGTCATGTCACAAAATGTATGGTTGGTACTATAATATCATACAATGTCACTCTATATAATGAGTATTTCATGGAATTAAATGCCAATTAAATTGGTGTATTTAGGATGGGGATAACTAGTTTGGAGGAGATTTTTTATATAGGTGATATCAATGTTAAGAAAAATATTGGATCAAAAATGAACCTATAGGATGTTTGAGTTGATCTAAATATTTAACTCGTCGTATTATAATTAATGAATTTTCTTTACCAATTCTATTAAAAAAATAATCATCAATGGACCTTAGAATATGAAAAAAGAGACATCTTTATCACTCAAAGATATATATATATATATATATATATTATTTTTACATAAAAAAATCATGTTATTATATGTGATGAAAAACACAACACGATGTATGTAGAGACATATTCTAATATTTATTATATTAGACACATCCAATTGAGTGAAAAATATTTTTCTACCATGATGAAGAATAATTAAATCAGTGTTAATAACGTTAAATCACACTATTCATGAAAATAAAACATAGAGAAACATTCAATGCTACTATGTCAAAGAGATCATAGTTTCTAGATCTTGTCCACATTGATGTATGTGGTCCCTTGGTTGTTGATTCACATACATGTTTAAAATATTTTAAATTATCTATGTATTGTTCATCTCAAATGATGTTTTTTATTCTTGGAAATGGAGGACCATGTACTGGATTACATGAAGATATTCTATTTCATGGTGGAGTGTGAAACTAGAAGGAATCTGAAAAGTCTTAATTAAATTAATAGAGGAGAGTACACTTATATGGATTTTGATTTTTTTTGTTAGAGTTTGAGTATCTAATATGAGAGTATGGTACCATGGACCCTATTAAAAAATATATTTTTATAATAGATGAATGGAACCAACATGTATATGTTTAGAAGCATGTTGATATTGGATAAGAAGCCTAATTATTTCTAGGGAGATGTTTCATAGGTTTTATTCTCTATCATCAAAAAATCACCATTTGTCTCATTTAATTTCAACATTATAAAGAAGATATTTTCTTAAAACATCCATATTTCTCTCATTTATGAGTATTTAGTTTTCTAATACATTCACATGTGTTAAAAAATCACAATCATAAGATACATGGGTTGTTTTCTCTATTCATATCAATATTTTATAGAGATAGGGATTCCATATCCATGCATTTTGACCTAATGAAAATGTTGGTGATCAAAAGTAGATATATTTTGTTCAATGAGAAATAAATGATCACCAAAATTAAGAATACCAGAATTAATAAAATGGTAACTATTGAGTATTCAATTCTTGGTCAACCACCTATACAGGAACCACCTATCACTAAAGAGGTGGAGATATATTATGATTCCTCTAAAATAGACCTAGTTGTAGTGGTGGAGGGTACTGAGTTGGGGGGCACTCAGTACTATTTAAAAGAAGCAAAAAGACTACAATAAGTGGTAAAAGATGTTTCTCCTCAAGAATATAACTTTTTTTTTGTTTTGAATAATATTGTGAGGAATGATACCATCTAAAAAATATTTTGATTTAGAGTTCCTGTTTTGGGATGATGTTGGGGATCGTGAAAGATATTAAGAGTTGTATTGAAATATTCCTTTATAGCATATGTCGGGTGGTGGATCAAAACTATTATGAGTTTAAATGATTCACATGATGCAAAACCTAAAAAAGTTTTTGGAAAACATTAATTTCCAAAGATAAAATGCACCTTTATAGATTCTATAGTGGATTTCATCTATATGGTGAGAATTGAGGGAATTTTTTCTTTCTAACTTGGAAGATGGATGATTCCCCACCTACAACCACCATAAACCTATCCTATGAATGATTCATGTTCTAAAATAATACCCTTGGAAGCCATGATAGATTATTGTTATTGGTGATGGTTGGTGGATGAGTTGTACCAATCATATATTCTTACCACCATGCATATAAAAGGGGGGTTTGAGGAGCCTGCCCTAAGACATGATTTGATATATGGATCCATTATATATGATAGATATCCTTAAATTCATTAAATATATAAGGGAGTGGTTCCACATGTGATTTTTTATGTTTTTTCTCAAATTAAAATAATGATGAATTTTTATCCCATTTTCATCCACAAATCCCTTTCATTGTAATTAGTGAATCAAAAATGAGTATTGTGTGGGCGATCACACCAGTCTTGTGAAATTCCCTTAACCACTAAACAATGAGTGGTAATCCTGACATTATATGTCCCCAAAATTCAATCCATAGTGAAATATGATGGTTACTCACAATCAAAAAAACACTCGATTGGATATAATTGGGAACTGAGTTATATGAATTAGGTCAATGGAAGGGAATCTAAAATGGTGTCCAATAAAAACCCTTGATCAACTATCAATGACTTGTGAAAAAATAAACATTTTTATAATCTACCAGGGATGCAGATTAATGGAATAAAATAAAACAACAATGAATATACTCTAGTTGCGATGTTCAATACACTATTTGAAGTATTGATTATAGTATCATAAATATTCATATCATGGGTATGGAAATCTACATAGTGAAATAATAGATAATTACATATCATAATTTATCTTCAATCCATTAAATGAAATAAAAATATAAAGAAAAAATATATTATGATGTAAGATAATATGGGGCATCGTATAAAAAATATAGTAAATACCGTCACAAAGTTTAAATTGCATCATTAGAATAATAGAATTTAGTTTCAAAAACATCAATTAGAGGGGTACAAAATTTCCCCTAATATATGTACATACTATATTATTCATAAAATATAGGTCCTAATAAGTAGAAAATTTTACACAGAACCACTAAATCGGGAAATTTGAACATATAATCTAGATATTTGATAAAGGAAGATAATGATAAAACCCAAAAACATCATTAAGAATCTCTAGACAAATGTACCAAAAAGAAATATACTAAAGGAAATGGTGAGAGGGGTGTTTAGAATATTATATCCCGAATACATATGAAATTTCACCATTATGAAATACTAAATCACCAAACCAAACCCTAATTATGAACAATATCTCTTTCAAGATCATTTTCACAAACCCTACAGTACATAACATAATAATATTCATGATAATTTTAAATACCATTTTTTCATTAAAATAGGAATTATGATTTCTTGATCCTAAATTACCTTAAAATTATTTTAACATCATAGAACATAACAAATAATATATAATACAAATACATTACATGTTCATGTAGAAATACTATTTTTTTGAAACAATAAAACTATAAAATGAATTTCATATTTTAATAAAATGTGTATGATTTTTTTTGAAAAAATATAATGATTCATTTCATATGGATATCATTGGAAGAATGAAATTACAATCAAATTTAATGTCTTACCACTATTATATAGGTAAAAACAGTGCTCGTGACAACTCTTTATATGTTATCAAATACCTTTTGGATTTTGATATCGCATGTCATCCTAAAATTAAATATCTTTTTGATCTCATTAATTTTTTGTGAATTCATAGTCTATATACCTCAATTAGTACTAATTTAAAGTATATATTTTTGAAATATCAAGGAGTATATTACATAAAAAATTTCAAAAAACGAAATGATTTCAATTGGTGTTAGGATGAATGAATGAAATAAATTCTTCAAGATAGGATTCTACCTTCAAATATAAGTTGACCTCCCATAAACTTCTCCCATCATATTAAATAAAATTTTCATGGTTTTTTGCATCATCATTATATGGATAATACCAATATCAATTTAGAATATGTTGAGATATAACCAAATGATGTTGGTAATTGAACATGTGGTAAATATTTTGTTATTAAACATGTTTAATAGAGTGGAAGTGTTCATTTGAACAAAAATAGTGTAATGTTAAACCAATGTAAAAATATTAATATTGATAATCATGAATTTTTCATTATCCGAAAAAGAATAACATTATACAAGGGTACATGATAACCCTAAGATAACCTCAACACAATTGAAAAATCACTACCACTTAACAAGGAACCATTATAAAATGAATCATCCGGTTTATATTTGAATTAAAAAGGGGATGGAAACCCCATATTCTTTTTACTATGAGATTAATATATTCTCAAGAAGATGATCATGTCATTGCACCAATAATTTTGTATGAGAAGGATTTGTTTAATATCACTCTTAAAGGAAGAATAATTATCCATGTATATGATTGTGGGATAAACATGGCATGATGTTATTCTCTATAGATATTTGTTTCAAGATATGTCCTTGAGAATAATCTAATTTTACAAATTGATGTATTCATAAATTATGACTACTAAATGAATTTTTTTGTTTTATAGTTCTAGAATCCTAAATATTAATGTCAATATGTTTTCAAAATATCAACATTTATTCCATATGAAATTGATAAACACAACATGGTTATACAGTTCTAATAAATTTTGGTAATATATCAATAAATTTTTAGTTGATTTTTTGTTTGGTGTTGTGAAACATATGCATCTATATTTAATTTAAAATCCCCAAAAAATGATGTTTTAACCAGTAAGAAGATAATTATTCTTGTTTATTCAAATAAAAAATCTCATTTTATGTTGAAAAGTGGTTGTAGAAGTATTAATTTTAGATGATATATTTTTGGGTCATATAGATTAATTAATAGTAAAATATTATGGTGAAAGAACTACATGGATTCACAGTGAAGACCAACTGATCTACCTGATTTTAGAAGATAACATTTCAATTCCCTGACGAGAACAATTCCCCGATTCAAACATTGAGGAGGTCCGGATAGGGACATTCTTTTTCTTGTATTTCGTGTTATATTACAAGATGATCCTTGTAAAAGAAATGAAATAAAACCCATTTTTTCTTCCATAATAATAACCTCTCATCCCTCAAAATTCTATTGGAATGGTCATGGATGAATTTGGTAATTCCCTAGGCCAGATCAACCAATGGGGGTGAATTTATTGTTTACTTTTTAAAAATTATTTCATTTAAATTCATCATCATTAATGTGTTATGTTTCTTGATCATACTTAGTGATATCTCAAAATCTAAATTTGTATACAAAAATAATAATTATGACCAAATCACATGATACTTACTTGTTTCGAAATATATACCGACCTCTTGTGGTGTAAGTTATTATCCCCAACATGGATTCACCACAATAATATTATTACAAATTATAATGGTCAGTATAGAGTGAAAATGTATCTCTTCAAAATATATATAAGAGTTTATTTATACATCATCCCACAGTATTACAAAAATTAACCCTAACCTAATTTGGAATGTGTACTAGACACTACAAATCCTAAATAAAAAAAGGCACATCATGGTCCCAACTCTAACTGTGATACATCTTCCATTATTCAACGAATGATCCACTGTAGGTTGATATGGTGATATTCTTCCATGAGATTGTTAGATATCACTTTATGATGAACCCATCAAGAACACCTATAGCTAAGTGTTCTTGCTAAAAAATGTTTGACCACCAATATTTAATCAGTTTCATCAGTGAAACAAGGTTTAAACTTACTATTTCTTTAGATGAAGTCCCTACCTCTCTAATATGTGTGTAAGAAATGAACAAAAATTCATAAAAGAATATTTTATGAAAGAATTATTTTTATTTATGTAATATCGATGCCTTTTAGAATTTTCTATTTTACATTATTTATGAATAGTATCGGAACGTATAAATATTTTTCTCATTAATACTCTATGTGATTCTAAAATCTATTCTCTAACCACAAAATTCACCATGTATAAATTTAAATTTCTTATTAATTTTTCCATCAAAACCGCTTGATGATTTATAATGGTAGTATGTTGGGTGAATGAAATATGTGTGTTTCAATCATGGAATTTCTACTCAAAATATTACATGAGAAGTGAATGATATTGCCAATTTTATTTAATTCACATAATCCGTGCACTTCCATTTCATAACCCAATTATGTCATAATGGTTATCTTAATTCAATAATAATATTCCCTATGGGGGACTAAAAATTGTAATGGGTGATACAACTGCATCATATTAATGATTATTTTTATTTCCATCCCTCATTCATGTGACTAGGTAAGGATCATGTTAACTATTATACATGGATCACAATAACTTCACCTAATACAATCTCCTAACATGAGTTAATGTGCGTGGTATCTCCTTAAATACTTCATGTATGTTATTTGAAAGTGTTTCACAAAAACCATTTTATCTTTTTAATGACATATGTAATGTACATTGGTTCCTTCATGAGATAAGAGGTATGTTCCTAGGGGTATCATTTTCTCGAATGGAGGTTATATCTACTAGGGTATATTTCACATGGAATAGGTTGTTTTTAGGTTCTATTTTTATGTGATAAGTGATGTCACCATGTGTCTATATCAGTATATATTTATTACCATGGTTGGTCAGAAGTTTATTCTTCTACAGATCATGATTTCCCATGTTATCATATATGTGAAAATAGTCATTCAATGACACTTCTGATGTTCCTTTACATATGTAATATTTTATTTAGTGGTTTCCATCACTTAACATTAGTTGTTTTAGGAATATTCTTTTCATGTTTTGATCATGTGAGGACAAATTTCTTACCTTGGAAAAGTTCAAAAAGACTCTATATATTATAAATAAGATCACTCTATCACATTATCTAAATTATTGAACAAAATTTCCACTCATATGTTGAACTCTTTATATTGTAAAGAATAACCATCCTATAACAAAACATCCTCTACAAAGTCTTGGTGAAAACCTATAGATCTCTATGTATCTCATTCTTTTATAATGGGCCGAATACATGGAATTTTGATGTGACATCAATGGATCATACGATTTCATGATCGCTTCTATTGATCATGTCAAACCATAATGCATCTAATGATCATCATTTCATCATCAAATAATATCTGTAATTATTGTAACAATACCGTGATAGAATATAATATAATATTCACATGATGTATTTGATGAGTGTTCACATGGAATCATGAGTCATCTCTTATTACGTACTATTATATTATCCATATTTCACCTTATGATGGGTTCCTAGCTTAATGAAATGTAATCATATAATGTCACTAGTCTTAAAATATCCAACATATGACAACATCACTTTTCTATAGCTAACTCATTCAATAAATATTATAATGCTTGATATATATTAGTTTCAGGATTGTACATGATATGATCGACTTTGTCTCTACGCCTTGATATGGTTGGTTTTTCCGAGAACATATGGAAAAATGATTCTTCAAGAGGTAGAAGATGATAGGATTTTTCAAATACACAATGTGCAAGATATAATGGATGGTTGAGATTAAACTGATCAGATGGTCCTATTTATTTATTTATTTTTAATACAGTGTTCAATAATTGAAACTTAGCATTTTCCCCACATACACCATGATATCAGTTTTCTTTTTGAATTTTGAAAAACTGATTCCACAACAAATGAGATATACATTTGAGCGATCATAATTTACTAGACTATACTCCCACACCATAAAACCCACAAATCTCCTACATAGGACCACCAACACACTTTAGTCCATATACAGTGGATAATTTGTGCTTTTAGGCACATTCTCTAGTTAGAATTATACATAGTACCACCCACACTTATGATTTTTTGCAGACTACATGGACTTACTCTCCCACCTGGAAGAGGTCAATCTCCAACATGTGTAGGGTTGTGTTGGACACTATGGATCACATGGTTGAAAATATATTTTTTATCGAAAAACACAAACAAAATATCCCCAAAAATCCTTTGTTATCCAATATCTAATGTAATAATTTTGAGAATAACATTCAATCACTAATCATAATTCTTAAACAATGTTTCATTATTAAAACATATAATTTGAGCTAAAGATCACTTCAAAAATAATTAGATATTTAGTGATAATTTTTAATGAAATAACTTTTCTTAATGTGTCAAAAATTCATCCATAACCCATATTTTCTTATTAAAACAAATTATCCTAGGTTCACAAACCTCCCTATTTTTAAATTTTTTAAATATCATATATATCATAAGTTATTATGTTGTTCTTCCTTTATCCACCTTATTAATAATCAATATATATTAAGTAAACGGGTCTTCTCAAATCATCTTTCTTCGAAATATAATGTTTTTCTCCCTTATATGAAAATTTCAGGATCTTTTATATGAGAATAATTATTTCACATGGTTCCCTTAGAAAAGAGAATTAATTTAATCATATCTAAGCCAACATGGGATATCATAGCATATAATACAATATCGATACAACCACGGTTGTGTATGTTATCCAAAAAATAAAAATAAAATTAAATCTTGAATTGAAAGTCTTTAGTCTCTTATAGGCATATGAAATAATAATATTTATCAATGAAATGTTAAATCCTTTACATACATCATCAAGTACATTAGAAAGTACAATTGAAAAATATACAAATCCACCACTATATTATATTTTAATTAACCAAGCACTCCTCCTTCATTGATATGATGTATAAAATTATTAAAGTGGGTTGAAACTTTGAATATGATACATAGATATAAAATTTTATAAATATGTTTTGATGTTTTAAATTCAGTATATACTAAATATTTTACAGCTTCATCTGATCAATGCTCCCCCATAAGGGATGAATCTATGTCCTTCAAAATCATGTATGTTTCTACAAAAAAATTTATATATATGGGAATAATGAGGGACCTCTTGGTTTTCAAGAAATAAAATTAAACCAAGTGATTCCCCTCAGTGTGGAATTATTCTTAAATTAGTTTCTATATAATGTATGAATGACATTTCCTAACCAAAGTAAAATTATGAAGTATATGTACTTTACTTTCACTAATCATATTCATTTATTTTTTACTTTTCATATCTTCATCATTTTTTCTTCATTGGTTGGTAAAATTATCATAGAATATATTATGTCATTCCATGTTTTTATACACCTTTAACACATACTTATTTTCAGTTCATCATATATAGACAAATCATTTTCAAATTTATCTTCATCAATTGTCACAAATTCCATTACTTTTTTCAATTGAATTTGTTTAATATATCTTTTTTTCATAGGACATTTTTTTAGGATCAATAACTAAAAATTCTTTCATGTTGTTATCATACATTTTGAGTTTCTCACATAATACATTAGTGACCCTTTATTCCTTCAACTAATGTATTATTTTCATATTTCTATTAGATAAAATTTTAAATTCTGAGAAAACTCTTAATTTATAATCTTTTTGACCTTATTGTCAACATATTAACACCCATAATTATTATGACCACTACTATTATAGTACTCACAAAAATATTTAAATCATTAAAATATATTCATTGAAGACAGAATCATTTTTGTATGTTTTCTTCTCAGGTGGAGGACTTCTCTTTTCATTTTGTTTAATCCCCCTAAATTCAGATCTTATTTTATTTTTATCAATTATGGTGTTGTTTAATCAATCCAAATATTCATTTCCATTATTTAATAAACACAAAAAATATCTTATTAATTATATTCTATTATTTTTTTGGGTAATATGTTTAATTTTCATTGATTTTGAACTCTATTTCTTTTATATAGCACCACCACTCATTGAGACACTAAATGGGGAATATTTATTGATGAATATTTTTTAATTCACACTTGATGTGGTTGATTTGATATAATTTTTTACTATCCATAATTTCCCAAATTTTGGTTTAAAACATACACCGAAACATTGATGAACAATATTACATGAATGATTTATTCATTAAGGGGATACCATTTTTGTGGAGGATGATTCCATTTTCTTAAAAGATAACCTCATGTTATTTATAGATTAATGACCCTCAATACAGACATGATAGAAAAAACACTATTATTTCCATTAATTGGGATGTTTTATCTTGTGGCGATTCCATAATTTTTTTCTCACCTATAGTTATAAAGAAATATTATTGTTGGATTTCTTCTCATTGATAACTGAAATTATCATGGCTTCACATTCCAAATTTTTCTAATTCAGTTTTATCAAAATATATTGTTATTTATTGTTGAAATAATATTTTATGATCTTTTATCATGTTATTATTATATTCAAATTGAACCATTTTGAAAACTATATAATCTTTGTGCAAGTTTTTAAAAGCATGAGACGCTTCTTTAAATACAATATAATTGAATTCATTATAAAAAACACATCCCTGTAATTATTTAAAAGTTTTATCATAACTATAATTAAAAAGGGAATTTTTTCCATTAAATTAATTTTTTTGAGTGTGTTATATACCACAAACCATAAATCCAATGCCACTTCTATAGTATTGGCCTCTTCTTCATGATGTAATTTACTATACTGAAGAAACATAACCCCAAGAACAATATTCATTATAAAATATTTGGAAATTTTATTCAAATGATCATTGAAAAAAGTAGTAGATTTTTAAATTACTAATCATCATGACATATTGGGATGGAACCATTATGAGAATAACAATTTAAATAATAAATATAGCATATATTATTTCTATTACCTTTATATAGAGGTATCACTAATTGTATTGCAGGAATCTTCATCATCATTCATTATTTTCACTTATTTATATATTTATGAGTCTTGGAAGAGAATTTGTTATTTATATTATCATGAGTATCATATTTTTTGTTAATATGAGGTAGTTCACTCATATCATGTAATCATTAACTCCTAGAACACTCATTGATATTTACAAGATTGCTACCCAATAACACCACATGTTGGACCCTAGGCCAAATAGACTAGATTGGGGGGGTGAATCTATTGTTTTTCTTACAAATTCATTATTTTGAACTCAACCCCATGAAATTGTTATGGTTTTCAATCAACAATGTGAAATACCATAGTATATCCATGTATGGATAAATAATATAGGAGAATATAACTTATAATATTGATAATTTTCATTAAAATACCATACTCCATGCCATTTCTATTATTATCCCAAAATGAGATTCTCATCAATAATGTTGTTATAAATTGAAATTCTTGATATAGAGTCACATTACATCTCTCTTGAATCTATAACGGGTTATTTATTCTTCATCCCATGGTTTTTCTAGAATCCAAACAGGCCTAGCCCATATATCAACACTATATACTTGTACTATTAAATCACAAAAGAGAATTCATACTCCCTACTGCACCAAAGGGGCTTCCTCCAATAATAAATTAATGATACATAGTATGTTCACTTTTTACCATCATCCATGAGCCTAATGGATTAAATTTACTCATGTACACTTCAAGAATATTATCTTGTTGTTCTTGATGTTATATGTATGATCACAGGTATTTTATCACATGAATAATTTCAAAAATGATCAAAATAATTCTTCATTATGATAAATTAATAGTATTCTAGGATCTGTGAAAAATAAGATTAGATTATTCAATAATATTTTGTTCATTATTGATCTTGTGCAATTTCAACTCTTTGTCTTATTGAATTCTCTATTATACATCATGATTGAATTTCATGTTCACGTAAAAATATTATTAAAATTAAAAGTTTACATGATTCTCAAATAAAATATTTACTCCCAAAATTTCATTCATACCCATTTATAATTATTCTTTTAATTGATTTCCAATACACATATTATTTATCAATGGGCCAAGAAAAGGATTATGTAATTCATGGGTTTCATTCACGGGCTATACACTCCACACTATTTTAGGTAATTCTTTTGTCCAATACAATATTATTAATAAAATATTATTTAGACTCTATATTTTAAAGACTCAAGTGTGGTTCATGGGTTATCCTCCTTAAATAAAACATCTCTCATATGAGATTATATATATTCATGGTTTCAAATCCTCCTTCTGGTGAAACGGTCTTGTGATCACAATACCTTCTTCATGTAGCTGGGTTAGGACATATTAAACTATTATCCACCCAAAACACTTCATTCACATAATTTAATCACCTGAGATTAGGATCCTTCTGTAATGCCTCAAAAAATGCTTCACTTAATGTCTTCATAATATTTTCATGTGAACCCTTCTATCCTTTATGTGACATATGTGATGTTCTTTGATTCCACATGAGACAAGAGTTAAGTTAATAGGTTTCTTCTTCTCATGAATGAAGGTTGTACACATGGGGTTTCTTACATATGACATTGGTTATTTTTGAATTTTGTTTTGTATGAAATGTGTATCTTGTTCATGTGTATTTCATTTCTTCACAATATTTGGATATCTCATGGGATTCATCTTCATAATGCAACATTTATCTGCGGTATCATTTATTTCATAAGATTATGTCTTTGGTACTTCGAAAGATCATTAATTTTTAAAAGAGGAACTTTTTGGAATGTCATTTGTATATCCAGAGTGGTTCACTAAAATTTCTTTGCCTGTATAGGTAATTTGAGAACACACTACCTTCTCGTGAAGATATCGTGTGAATTCTATATTTTAGTTAAGAGATATATCTCCCTCAATATACAAATACTATGGCACGATTACTTTAATCTCGTTGACTATTTAAATCATAAATTATTCAATTCCAATCCTCTAATAATGGGTTAATACCAATGGAATGTTATACTCTATAGGATTCCAAAATTTCATGGTCATTTAGAATTTTTGGAAGTCTTATTATTTTTATATGACATCAATGGATCGTGATATTATGTGATGATTACTCATGATAATGTGGAACCTTGGTGTATTGAGTGATATTATATTCATTTTGAGATAAGATATGAATAATTTAATATCCTTTTCATGAGGTAAGATGTATTTTTCTTCATGGTTCAGATTTAGTGATTAGCTTTATGACATCATGTGACATCTCCTGTTCCTTACTACCAGATGATCCATAGATCATTATATGATGGGTTTCCAGCTTCATGTGACACAAAATTTCATCAAATATTCATAATGAAAAAAATTATTATCCTTAGGTGAATACATATTCAAATCATGTAAATGATACAAGAAAATGATTTCAGGCATCTGATCGAGATAAAAAAAAAATTTAGTATCTTGTGGTTACCAGTTGATTCAAGCTCAGATGGACCAAGTCCTCAACAAGATGTCACTTATAATGGGATTATATAGATATTATCTAATTAAGATTGAGTATAATACTATTATTAATACAATTGAACAGTACTCATTATTTTAGATTATATAGAATATTGGTGAACGATAGTGATTCTCTGTTTGTCCCACATCAACTGGGATATTAGTTTTTCTCTTCATTGTATTGTAACTCGATCCACAAAACATCTGAGTTATACACATTTGATAACAACCTATCATAATATGAACAAATACATAGATTATAGTTTTCACACGGACACTCCCACTGACACTCTATTGACCTAATATATAGTCTCATCTATAACATCGTGTGTGCTTTCTTGTTGTCCTTATACATGACCTCACCCAAAACTATGCCTATATTCATGAAACGAGGAAGAATTCTCCAAAATGTTCTAAGACCTCATCCCACATATGTATGGTTTAGTTAGAACTTGTTTCTAATATCATTGGACATATATTGTTTAATGTAGGGAAGAAAATAAAACATTCAAACAATGCACTCCATTACCAATATCACAAATAAGAATTTTAAGAATAATGTTCATGGAATAATCCCATTTATTTTCCTATAAACAATATAGTAAACATGTTTTCTCATTGAAATAAGTAATTTAAATTCATGATCAATTAAAAATCCATCAATGATTAATTAATAAAATTCAAATCCATAAAAAATCATCAAGCATCAATATTTCATCGACCAAAAAATATACACCTATTGAAAAATTTTAAACCATGGCTCAACAAATAGAAAATCATTATTTTTTAATTACTAAATTGAAATTGGATTATCTAGAGGATATGAAACGATAATGTCACTAGGTATCCATAAATTTTATGCATGGAGAGAGTCTATACAGGTGTTTCTTCATCAAGATCCCATGTGAGTCTATTATAGACATCCTTCTTAATTTCATATTTGATGTAGTCGTTCATATATCCTTATTTTTAGGATACAAACAATATACTGAAAACTCAGATCTTACATTCATTCAAATGATAAATATTGATGAAACTCATTAATATATCATTGATTGATATTTTAACATGATAAAGTACCACTAACATTGAAAAACTATTAACATATATATAAGTGATGGCTTTTTTAATAAATGACTTCGGACTAGTATATAATTGAAATTGGGTATTCAAATAATAGATATGAGTTGATATTTTTTCAACAAGATCATTGAAGTGAGTGCTTTATGAATGATAATGAATTAAGGTAGCATAGTAAATATTATAGATTAATAAGGTTATAAGTGAAACTCCACTAGTATTCAAGTGATGAAATTTATCTATTAATTCAATCCATGATGTTGGATGATAAGATTCACATGTCCTCGAACAAAACATATCCCCAGAAAATATGTTAACGATTATAACATGAATCATATAATGCAATTTGGTTTTCAAATTATTTTCCTGTAATGGGATATATTTTTTGGTTACCATAGTATTATATAATACAGATGGTTTCATAATAATTTGTGTCATACATGATTGTGTACCATCACATGATAATTTCACAGAAATAGGTAGTTATTCTTCATTTAAATGAAGTCATTAAATCATCTATATCATAAAGACATTTATATATATTATTCATTATTAACTGAATATGTTTTTTCTTAATTGGCGGTTTATGAATGATTACATAATTAATTTAATAAAAAACAAATTTTCATTGCATAATAATAAATTCATTATATATTAATTAACATTTAAATTTTTTTTAATATTTTGGATATAAAATAATACAACAATGCCAAAATTTTTATTCATTGGAATAATATATTATTTTCAATAAGATTATATCTTGACTAGGATAATTTTATTCTTATGTTAAAACTATTTTGATGAATTGCGTTTCTATTTAGAATTTTTTAATATGAATTAATTTGGTTCATTTCATCAAGCACCATTATAGATTAATGATATTTCACCTCTATGTGGTATTAATAGTATGAAACAACTATGAAATATTATATTTAACACCTTAAGAATTATATTTGTATTAATCAAAATTAGAATGTCTCACTTATTTAATAACAACATTAACTTGTTGGATGTTTCAAAAAAATATATAAAACATTCCATTATACATAATTAGATATAGATAATAAAAATTCTGTATTAATATTATATAGGGAGGTCAATTATAAATAATAAATGTATTATATTGATCAATAAAACTTCATTCAAAATTTAAAAAATACAAAATAAAAATCTCCATGTTATATAAAACATTATATATAATAAATTTACAAATAAAAATATAATTCATTAGAATTTCTATAAATGACTATAAGTAATCTGATATTTGCAAATATGCTTATAAAATAGCATCATGTGATAATTAATCTGAATCATGAATTAAGGATAGATTTATATTGATATTTTATTAATAAAATAATTTAGAATCATAGTTGAAATCATTTCTCGAAACATATTGATAAAAATGTTTTCATGTCTATATCATTTATTAAACGAAGTCTTCAAATTGTAAATTGTTATTGTAATTTACTAATGTTCAATTGATTAATTTTACATGATGATGTTAATTAATGTTCCTTGGCCATAGTTAAATAAACCATTAATCAATTTATGAGGATATTTATCAACTACTGTGATTCAATTGATTTTTATGTGGTCAATGAATATCCGAATTAATTTACCCTTATTAATAATCAATAGTATATTTTCATCCAAATTCCACATAATGTGTTATAAAAGAGAATTTTATAAATTCATACAACTTATCATTTAATATTTTATTACACCACGGGTTGATCCATACATACTGTCATTAAGATAAGTTTTAATTTATGTTTAACATCAATTCTGAGAAAACCTCCCAGTTTAAGGGGAATCTAGGTTCTTTTTATGAGATTTAAGGGATATTATTTCTTTTTTGAAATGTTAATTTTTATTATATATATTTTACTTAATATATTTTATTCCATCATATAATATTTCAAACTTTTTTTTCAATAACATTTTATTGATACAAATAGAGAATATATTTTTTCACCCTTTTACACAACCCTATAGATGTCCACCTACCAATAATGTTCTAATCTCTCCCCAGAGTTCATGAATACCCTGATTCCAAATTTCATTGTACATTTTATTATAAATATAGATTTTAAAAATTCATAATTTAAATATCATAAGTAGTTAGAAATATCTTCCTATACACCCTCATCTATGGGAAACTAAAAATCCCATGAATTCTATAAATTTTGGAATTCCTCAATCAATTGTATAACAATTTTTAGAAGGTTATGTACCAATATAGTACATATATAGAAACATAAACAATGTTCACATCATTTGTAACAATATTTTAAAATTATTATAATTCCAAACAAATAAATATAACAATGTAAATGTTGTTCTATCTCTGAAAAAGGACAATGATGAAATTTATAACAATCTTAATTTATTTCATATATACCATTATGGAAAAAATTTCATAAACATGAAAATTAATCATTTTATAGTATAATGATTTTTATATCAATTATAGTATTTTCAATAAATTTAAATAGATATTATGAATTTTTTTAATTGAATATATGACTAACTAATTTAATAATGTGGTTATTACATACTGATGTTGGACTTATTGACCATCCAAGTGTATAATATAACATATTAGAAACTAATATATAAGTATAATAATTGGATAATTTTAAAACATAAATAAAAATAAATTATTTTTAACACAATAATTAATATATTTATTTGATTTTCCAAATTTTATAACAAGAGTATTAAACAGATCAATTTTAGGGTCTAAATATAAATATTTCATAATATAAAATTCACAACGATGTCCCTAGGGAAATGTGATTATTCATATGACTTCCCCTCTAGTATAATTTTAATATGTTGTATTTATTCTAATGAACTCATTTCCATGTAATGTGAACATTTTATTAATATGAGTTTCATAGAAATTATCACAACTTATTTGATTTTAAATATTTTTCTTATGTATCATAATTGATCAAAAAAAGTAAATTTTTATGAAAATATTTATTATATATTTTTGGGGATAAATGTTAATTCAAATTCATTTTTTTCTAGTTGAGACATATATAACCCAATGTATTAAATAATAGAGTGTTTATGAAGGTCTATTCAAGATTAGATTTTGGGTTACATATAATCATTCGTTGTTGGTGGTGAGTTTTTTATCAATTATTTTAAATATATATTAATAATAAATTCTACATGTAACCATAATTCTACCAATAATGTGGATAATTTATAGGGATATAGGCTAATAAAGATGATTCCATGGCCCTGGATGAACAAAAAATTAGAGAGGGTCTACATATAAGATACCAAAATGAAATTATTTAAAATATAAAAGTATTATTTCTTATTGTTTTTAATTCAATTATAATAAACAATTATACCTACTAATTTTTTAATAAATGTAATGAATTTCATAATAAAACATTCATTGGTTATTTTACTAATCATGAAATACATTATAGGATATGGTTTCTTAAAATCTAATACAATATTTTTGTGTAATTCAATAATGAATATTGGTTTAAATATTTTTTCATCTAATTTAATGAAATAACACATCATTAAAAAATTTATATTTATATATAGGTTATTCTAAATTTCTCAAATAATTTATTGTTATATAATTTTTATTTTTTTGTTTTCAATTTTTAGGGATATTATAGGGATATTTTTTTCAATAATGTTAAGATCTCTTAAAATATATTGGGAATTTGTAATCTAGGGAATACTACTTATGTAGTTTTTAAAATTTCATGTCCCCTCCCCCTGAATGTGCCCCTCACAACCTGGAAACGGATAAAGAGATATAATGACCCCTGAGTCTTGTCTTCAGTAGGCCCATGGTGGTATCCAACACAACGGGTATTCATGTATCACTAAATATGAGGCATTACCCTTTTTATTATGAACAAGATTTAAGATATGATGTGTCAACATCAAAACAACTCCAAGAAATATACATAAAAAGTCCAAAATTCATACCACATGCATGTTTAAAATGAAACTACGAAAATATAAATAAACATGATAGTAAGTAACATAAGTAAATAAAAGTAGAGACACATCCACTTAACTATAGTTCGAGCTAGTTACATCATGAAAGGTCCATATGTTCCTCCTGGAAACATAAAATAAGTTCTATAGAATAGGGTGACCATTGAAGTATACATAGATGGAAAACCAAAGTCTCTCTTGCACATGTTTGGAGAAGCACACTAATGCTCCTGTTAGAAAATAGAAAAAAACACCTAACTAGGAATACTATCAATACCCACCTCAGCAAGGAACATTAATTAAATAACACAAGTAAAATAATGTAATATTGTATGATCACTGGTGATAGGGAACCCATCACCACTTTCCCGATGCTTAGGCACTATCACACCCTTGTGACAAACATCCAGTTGCATCCCCCTCTTTTGAGAGAACAACATCATTAAACACCCAAAAAACACATGGTCCTCACAGCTAGTTCTGCATCCTAGGAAAATGAAGCTCATCACATCTCACACAGACACACATGGTCTTCACAACCAAATCCCTCCTATAGTCACCTAGACCACATATAAAATCACATCCCCAAAACACTTAGGAAATCAAAACACATCTCATACCAAATACTACTTGGAAGTCACAAATCATCTCTTCTTAATGACACATGGATAAAAAAACTCACCCAGAAACACCTAGGTCTCAAAAACCTCAACCTGCCCAATTAATCATGGACCATAACCACCTCCAAGATGTAGTATAAAAGAGCAGGTGGCCAACCATCCATCCACCCACTGGGATGTTTGGGAGACCCTCCCCCGTAACAATGGTGTTGTTCAGCACATAGTCCTAGTCTCGGGTGGGGTGCTTATAGAAAAAAAAGGATACAAACGTATAAATATATTCTATCAAACAATAAACACCAACATATTGTTTCTCAATAAAATAACCAACCACACCATAACACTTCCAACTTTTCTGCTACTTCTAAAGGAATTGATCTACATTAACAATGGTCCCTTCCAATGATGATAAGTGAAATATGCTTCATAAGAAGCCACAAATTCAAATAATACCCACATCAAATTAAATTAACAAAATCTAGTAATTATTAATTATTATCTGTGATATCACTCTCTGAGAAACTACTATGTATAACACACAACAAGGATCACAAAAATATATCATAGAGGAAGAAGAACCATGGTAAATTAAACAACTTCATATTTCTGCTCCATTTAACACTAATTCATGTCATAAAAAATCTAACAATGAGACTCAAGGTTAAGATTTAGGTATGTTACTCATGGGGAAACATCAAGTGAGTTACACATACTATCCACCACAATCACCATTTCTCAATGTCATTCCTCCCAGTCCATTTTCTCAACAGAAAACCCCCCAACACATAGCCACAACTAGAAAGGCCTTTAATAAACAACATACATAAACCCACTACCCAACACTACCCATCCATTCCATAATAAATCAATTTCTCAACAAGATATTCCATTTCACCACCCATGGAACCCCACATTACACATCCAAGCCCCCAAACCATCTACAACTTATGTAAGTACAACCCACACCCAACCCACCACCGTACATACCGAGGTAGCATATAATCAGATTTAATAACACATTACTCATTCAATTCTAACTTGTAAATTATGTGGTTACAACATAAAACAATTTATTCGGGGAAATCCATTTATTATCTATGTATACGTGGAAAACAAATTTTATGTTGGAACATTCATCCAAAAAAAACATAATTCATTCCATAGAACATCCCATGAACAAACAAATTCAACCAAAAAACATGATTTTATATTGGCATATAAACCATTAAATTCAAAATATAATTAAAATAATGAATAAATTCATAGATCACATTTTCCCAATCCATTAACTTTGATCATAAACCAATTTAATTATATTCTTTCTAATTTTTTATCCTTCTATCTTCACAATGGATACATTCATACACCCACCCACATGATACATGTATAAAAGAGAGAAGAAAGAACCCTTAAGTCAATGACGAATAGATTGACACAACCGTATTATTCAACAATAGGTGGTTCACAGGTAGTAGGAATAACCTCATGGGAAAACAAGATCCAACATCTAAAACATAACACACATCTCTTCGGGGGAAGAAATATTCGAGGTACACTAAATGAAAATGGGAGTGTATATGTTAGAGAAGTTATTAGATTTAGAAATTCCAGATCATGTATCAATGGAAGGAATGGTTTTCAAAGTCCATTAAAGGTCGATCTGGAATAAGACCATTCAATTTAGAAGTTAGAGGTAGCTTCAGGTTATTAGAAATTTGAAACAATTCCTAACAATTCCAAAAATAATTAAATATTGTTTTAAAAGTCATTTTATGTAAAAATAATCCATAAATAGTGTGAAACTAGAAATATTGGGAAGATTCCTATATTTGGAAAAACTAATGAAAATGAAACAGTGTAAGGTGAATCTCCACGATGACTCACCAGTGGATATGTCACCATTAGGGGAGTCATCATTGGATGAATCACCATAAAAAAATTCACCATTAGACTAGTCACTGTTATGAGTCCCCACTTGACGAGACACTATCACGAGTCCTTGTTGGAAACCTATCGCTGCGAGTCACCATTGTGAATCACCATCATTACCTACAAATGCAACATGCCTCCCATGAATCACTAGTCCAAACCCACTGTTGTGAGTCACCATCACAAGTGACTGAAGCAAATCCCCATTGGGATGACCTATGATTTGAAAAACTAGAATTTAGTAAAAACTACTCAAATATGTCACCGTTAAGTCCCAGAACACCTTAAATGCCATATTTTCACAAATTAATGGATCAAAGAGGTTTGAGAACTTACATAAAAAACCTCTCAAAATATTATCTCCCTCACGAAATCAAACCAAACCTTGATGAAATAGGGCTCCAAAAAACCACCAAATGATATACCATTAAAGAATCATGCAACAATTGATGCACTGCTACCGACATCTATGTTCAATGATAAAAAACCTTGTGATGTTAAAAAGTTGGAGTGAATCCTCAACATCCAGGAACCCTCCTCTAACATCTACTAACCCAACTAACCAGAAGTCACACCATACAAGCCCAACAACCGCACAGTCTGAACACATGAATAATAGAATCCCATCCACCATGTCAAAATAAAATATGATATGGGAGACATTCAATTACCTTCATGGAATCAATAACATTCATATTAATGTGTATCTATTAGAAATATGTTTCTCCCATTTCAACATGTTAGAACATTATCTAACATTATTGATCAAGGAAATAATCACTCACATAGAAAAAATGTTTAAACATCACATTACAATATAAAACATAAAAAATAATCTCTCAAAACAACTATAGGTATTATACATGCACTTGTGCTTCCTACTCCAATGTACTCTCCTATGGGCCCCCATGCATCCACTAAACATGAATCAAAGGAATGGTCTATCCATGAATCACCTTCTCTCGATGTTCGTATATCTCCACTAGATGTTACAAAAAAATAATGTCATCATCAATATCCATCTCTCCCTAGTTGATGATGATGGAGACATCATTTAGATACAATCAAAGCTGAGTGAGATGAATGAAATTTTGGAACCTCTCCAACTATGGTGGAAACGCTTAGTTAAATGCCAACTCATAAACTATCCCCAATACCTATAAGGTTCCAATGAACATCGATGAATGATTACTCTATTTTCCAAACCTTTTCTTCCCACATATAGTGTAAAAGATCAATAATACTTGGTTCCCCAATATCAAACTCACAAGGAATCCTTATATGATTAGTATACTAATTTTGATGGTCGTCTACTACCTTTATCCACTAAAGAACAAGATAAACCTTCTCATTCATGTTGTGCACTACATTAGGACCATGAACAATTTTCTCTTCATCCATTTCCCCCAAAAATTTGAACGCCATAGTCTATTGTACATAGCTTCAAATGGATCCATGAAAATGGAAGTGTGAGAGCTATTAATTTAAGAAAACATGACCAAGTGTAAGTGTCATACCCATGACCTACCAAAGTCCCATATATATGCAATTATCATTTATTATAATGTCTGGATAATCTGTTCTATCTACCAATCTCTCTAAGGGAGGAAAGTAGTGATGAGGCATAACTATGTGCTAAAAAAATATTGCAATACCCAAAAGATTTGTGTGGAAAAATGTTAATCCACATTTGATAAAATGTATCTCAAAACTCTATGTAGCTGCTCTACCTCATCCACATAACTCCTTTCTATGGAATCCATTGCTCTTGAATCCTCAATCGTTAATAAGTGACACAATTCTTTCTGATGATTCAGAACTACCAAGATGTCATCATAGTTTTCTTGAGACCTTGGTATCCCTTTAATGAAATACATTTAGATTTCATCCCCCTTACACATGGATAAATCTAAAGGTTTCAACAAAACACCAGGAACATGATTCTTATACTTCTCCTTTCGGAAAACTATGAACTACACCAAAAACACCTCCAGTTCCAATTTCATCAGGGGCCACAAAAAATGCATCCTCAAGACATGATACATATTTGAAATTATGGGATGTACCGCTAAGGGTGAGCTATGAAAAAAAAAGAGGACTTCCATACAAATCCCAACCTAAAGAAATAGAATTTCTTGGAATGACATATTTTTAACCATCCTATGAACACCCCTCTAGAGAATCTCCATGGTCAAAATTTTCATGCATGACCTCGGCCTATGATTCTCTCCCATTGAGACTCCCCCCACAAACAACATCAGAGAAGACTACACTGTTATCTAAAACAAGAAGCATATATGACCATCATCCCATGAATCTAAGTGCAATTTTTCAAACTCCTATATTTCCTTCCACGAATCCATAGATTCCCAAAATACCTCCTTCTATGATATCAATATCAAGGAATTAGACATGACATTTTACTTTGTTGAGGTATAAGTGTTCTGAATGTCATAATTTGGTGGAATTAAAGATAACTCTCTATTGATGTATCAACATGAATCATAATATCATAAGGTAAGAATCACATAACACCTCTAACATCAGCCCTCGACCAAAATTTGGAGCAGTGGAGAACTGAAAAACATCACCTTCAGATATATGAATTCTGTTTGGCACTTCTCTCTCCACATAAATGCTCGTTCCTTTCAAGTTAGAGCTATCAATGAAGCTACAAATCAAGAGAAATCAGTTACAAACCAATATTAATCACCCACGAGACCATAAAATTAAATATCCTAAATAATATTCTTAGTTTCATCCAAATAAAAAACTAATTAGGCCTATACTGAGTCCACTACTACACCCTTCTCTAACAAAACAAGTACAAGGAAATGCCCCTCTCATGTATTGTTGGATAAATTTCTATAGTGCTGGAGGGGTCAGATTACCTACAAGATAGTCATGATCTTATAAGTATTCTCCTCCCATGTCATCAATTATATCATGATTTCATCATTGAATATGAAAAAGAACTGGTCTAGAATATCATAGAATACATATTTTTATAATCCCCATGAATACATCTATTTCATTGGTAACACCAAATGGCATGACTAGGAACTCAAAGTATTCATATCTACATTTGAAATAAGTCTTCATGATATCATTCTCTTTCACCATAAATTGTTGATATCCATAAAGTAGACCGATCTTATAAAACAAGATCTCACCTATGAGTGGGCCAAAAATATCATTTATCTTCAAAAGAGGGTAATAGTTCATGAAATTTATCAGATTCAACTGATGATAATCTATAAACAACCATATAAAACCATCTTCCTTCATTGTGAACAACACATGATTACCCCATGGAGACACTCATGGCCGGATACAATCCATTTTCATCAAATCCTCTTTCTTATTCAACAACTCCTATAACTTAGAAGGTGACATCCGATAAGTATCCATAAAAATTAAAGAATATTTAGGCCAAAGATCTATCCTGAACTAAATGTCACATCGAGGGGGTAGTATCATAAAATCCTTGTGAAAACATCCTAGAACTCCACAAAAACACTAGAGACATTAGTGACCACCGCATCCACTAAAATATCAGAAAAAGAGGAAAGAAGAGACTCCACATGCTGACTACCCACTTGACAACTCTGATCCCTAACGAGAACCATGCATTTGCCATCATTATATGAAAACAAAAATCTTAACTGGAATCAGTTGATAACGGCATGCATGGAATAAAAATATTCGATAATGTGAATAACATCGTATGGATGCATCTGTAGAAATAAAATATCCCCAATGGACTGATGTGGTCCCATCATCATTCTACATCCTCGACACACATCAATAAAGCCGATATAACCTCCCACTTGAATACATAACACCAGAGGAACATGAAGCCTCTCTTTGTCTATTCCTAGAGTATGGGTAGGACTACGTGAAACAAAGGAGTTTGAATATATTGAACCAAACAGAGCACACAAATGGGTACTAAAAATGATGATTATACAACAAATGATCTCTTCCCCTTTTGGAACATCTTCATTTGCTACATGTAACCGACCACACCCAGTTATTATTCCCTTCTACTTAAGACCACCTCCATGAAAACACTTATGTCACGGTCTTTGAGGAACTTCATAATGTCGGCCTCTACTAGCTCTGTCTCTCCACGGTGGAGCGTGAGCCTGCTATCCCATCTATTGAAACGGCCTAAACAACAACTATTGTTGTGCATGGAACAAAACCTACACACCTCCACCATACTGAGCTCAAAAACAACCGGGCATTGGTTTTCAGGATGCCCACATACTCAATATAATAAACACATCGGATCCAAACCCTTGGTAAGGGCATGAACATCAGATGTTTGAAATAGAAACTATAGAGGTCAAATCCCTGACGGTTAGATCCTCAATGACCCTAGTTCCTCACACCATCTACCAGTATCCCTTCATTATAAACAACCCTATTGGCTCCCCTCTCATGGTAGACCTCATCACATATGCATTCAATCATTCAATTATGCCTTTTTTATAAGCCTCTATGTATGTCAGTAAGGTATAGGTGGTAACCATGTACTGGATTGAAGGAAAGAGTACCTCCTCTAGGTGTTTAACATGCGACTCCTCATATGGAAAGCGATCCCAGGAAAAAAGGAGATCCTTGAACATATTCCCTAGTTATCATACCAATAATCTATCCGATAGTAGGGTGAGTAACTCATGCGTTTTATTGTCCTTCATAATGGATGATTTGAATTTTCCTCAAAACTCCTTCTTAAAATAGAATCACAGAACTTCAATCTACCTCCTCTCTCCATTGTACAATGTCCACCTCTAATTCATAAATCCCCTCATCTAGAACACAACCAAAGGAACCTAGTACTCTATCACATCCTAGATCAAATTGAAGGTGATCTGATGCTCCTCAACCCAGATCTCTATTTACATGTGTGAAACACTTCCCATGTACACTACCGGAGTCTGCTGTTGGATATCATGTAACGTTCTATACTAATTCTCATCTTCCACCATTGGGTTCCCTCCACCGATCAACATGTTCGACCCGTTGAGCCACTTTTAACCGAGCAACATTTTAATAATGACGATGATTCATAGATAAAAACATGAATACAGAATTCTTAAGCCTGTGTAATATTTAATTTTCATTTAAGTTTCAATTATGTATTTTTTTTATGAATTTAAAATTCACCAAAAAAATCCCAATTCAGAAAACAAAACTAGTCAATATGATGCATGTATCCTTCGTCGGCCTCCACCCTGTAAATTGTGTTTCCTCACATGGTCATTTGTTAGGCTCAGAGTCTATGCATAAGATCCCTGGGGCCCTAAAATATTTTTTCCTAAATCTTCTTACATTGCCTATCTCATGAACCATGGTCACCTGACATTGTTTCCCTACTTACCTATGAAATACCCACCTTGGATAACATGAAACTTTAAAACATATCTCAACTATCACCTTTGTTGACATTCTGTCATGACCCCCTCCTTCTAACTATCCCCCTCTTGATATGAAAATGGATAAAGAGATATAATATCCCCTAAGTCTCACTAACAGTGTGACCCTGGGTGGTGACCGACACTAAGGGTATATAGGTATCACAAAATGGGAGGCATTACCCATTTTATATTAAAAAAGATAAGGAGATGTCATTTTTCATCCACAAAACAACTCTACCAAATTTATATATATATATATATAACCCAAAATCCATCTCACATGCATGTTTAAAATGAAATTGTGACAAATATAAATAATCTCCCATGTATGTACCAATAGTAATTCCATGAAAGTAAATAGAAACTATAAAAAAGATTAAGATAGTAACTCCCATCATGTTCCTCATTGTCCAACTAAAAACCTGAAAGTAGTTTCATATCATATGATGAGCATACATGTATACTCGGTAGAAAAACCAATGTCCCACATTCACTATTGGGAGAATCATTCTAATGCTCCTCTGAGAAAAAATTAAAACCAACAACACATATCAAGGAATTCTAACCATACCACCTCACTATCGGACACTCACCAAATAATTAAAATCTATTTATGTAATTTAGAAATAAATTCTTAGATAGGGTACCCTGAACCACTTTCCCACTAATTAACAACGGTCACACTCTAACAGAATACATCCTGGCACTTCCACCTCTTCTGAAATAACCATTTCCCAAAACAACCACACACACATGGACCTCAAAGCTAGACCCTTGACATAAAAAATTGAATCTCATCACATATATCTTGCACATACCTTTCCCTCACAACCACATCCTGCCCGCAAACATAGGGGCCACATACCACATCACATCCCAAAAACACCAGGGAAATCCCAATGCATATCTTAACAAATATACTTGAAAACCCAACTCATCTCAACATAAAGACACCTAGGTAAGCACAAATCACCTGTACACATCTGGAATTCAAAAGACACAAGCATTTCAATGAGTCAAAGGTCATCACCACCTAGAAGAGGGTGTAGCGTATAGTGGGTGGCTAGCCATCCATCATCCCACCAAGAGTTTTGGGAAACACATCATCCTCCATAATAATGGGGGTGTTGGGAACATTGTTCTCTACTAGGGTGGGGTGAATATCTAAAACACATGGAAATAGAGGTAATCATATAAAGTATCAAACACTAATGTCCAACCTATGAGTTCCCTATAAAACAACCAAGCATCCCATAACACTACCACCGTTGTTGATAATTATGAATTAATTTACCAACATTAACGAATGTAACTTCAATAGTTGATAAATGAATCTTTATTCAAAATGACTCACAAACTCAAATCATACCCCCAACCAATTTAATATAACAATTTTCATCAATATAAATTATTTATTTCCTCTAGCACTGTCTGAGAAACTACCATGTATAACACATAATAAGTAATATAGAAAATGCCTCACAAGTGAAGAAGAACCATGGTAAATTTACCAACTAAATATTTACACTCCATTTAACACAATTAATTTCATAATAAAGCTTATCCTGAGACCCCAATAAAATATTTCTGAAATATACTCATTGAGAAAAATTGGAAAAATTACCAACACTAACCACTACAACGTCCATTTTTCACTTTCATTCTAGCCAATCCATTCTCTCAATAGAACAAGCCACCAATTTTTTGAAACACCCATAAAATAATTTCATCATAACCATACTCAATAGCTTAGCCACACAAAACATCCCATACATTACACAATCGATCAGTCTCTCAGCATGATATCCAATTACACCACATTTTTCACCCCATATAACACATACAAGCCCAAAACCCTACTACTGCAAAAGTCATACCAACCCACACACTACACACCCCCCACATAAACCATTGAATAAAACACTAATATTGGAAAAGATTTTATCATTCAATTTATTCTTATTAATTCATGTTTTACCACAGAAAATTTTTTGTTCATGGGGCATCTATTTATTATCTAGGTATACAGGGTTAGTAGTTTTTATGTTGGAACATTAATCCAATAACAACCATTATTAATTACATATACAGTCTCATGCGAAAAAATACCACCAAAGGATATGATTTTTAGTAGGAATATATCCCATAAAATTTACAATCTCAAAAAAAATTAAGAAAAAGCATGCATCACTTTTTCCCAGTCACTGTACATTGATCTTAAATTGATTCAATTATTTTTATTTAATTTTTTATTTTTCTATCCTCACAAAATAGACATTCATACACCCAACCCGCATGATACTCTAAAAAAATAGAGACGAATGAACACCTAGCTTGAAGAATAATTTATCAACAATTTTGTATTGAGCCAAAATAAGGGGATGCCGTTACTAGGAAGATCCTCCAAGAAAATTGTGATCCAATATAAAAAACCAAAAACATGCCTCCCTAAGGAAGAATTGTTTGGGGTGCACCAAGAGAAAATGGGAGTGCACATGGAATAGAGGATTTGAGCTTCAGAAATCCCAAATCCTATATCAACAAAGGGATCTTGATTTAATGGCCATTAAAGGGGGATCATGACTAAGACCATGAAGTTTGGAAGTTAGAGGAAGAATACAGTTTTTAGAATATTTATAATATTAAAAATAAGTCCAAACCCATTTAATATGGTTTTAACCTTTTTTTAAATCAATGGAATTTTTATAAGTGGAAAAATGAAAAATCTAAAATGATTTTTACATTCTGAGAAACTATTAGAAATGACTCACCATTCAGTGAGTCGCTATAGCGAGTCACCTTTGGATGAGTCCCTATTGAGTGATTAACTATTGGATGAGTCCCTATTAGTTTAGTTATCATTAGATGAGTCACCACCGTAATTCATCATTGGATGAGTCACCATATCATGTCATTGTTGGATGAGTCACCATTGATAGTCACCACTGGTGACCTACAACTGTGAGTAACCATTATAAATCACCGTCATTAACTACCATTGCGACTGAAAATTCATGAATCAGAAGTCCAAATTCACCATTTCGATTCACCAATGCGACTCACAATTGGGATGACCTATCGTTGGAAAACTAGAATTCTGGATAACTCATGAAATGAGTCACTATTGCCTCCGAGAAAACCTTAACGACTGGATTTCTACAATGTAATATACCATAAAGCTCTAAGAAATTATATAAAATATTAATATCATGGATGTAATGTGGAATAAATATACAAAATTTATTGAAATATGGCTTGAAGACAATTTTAGTTCATATTGACCTTCTTCGTGATAATAAACACATCATTGACTAATATAGAATATAATTTTTATGTGTCTATGATCTACACGATGGGAAAAAATGCCAGAATAAATTTAAATGAAATTATAAAATTTATCTATGTAGATTAAAATCAAAATAAGTAGTGGACACTAATAAGAATAACAGAAAATAAGGTCTATAGAGAAGTTATCTTGTACAACAGAACTTTTATGGGATAAACCATGCCATTCCAGGTAATCCTTATATTATGTGTGTATGAAAAACTATATTTTCAGAAATAAATTCCATGACAATATGACCAATATTATTTGATAACACATATTACTATATATTATATATAATGAGGGAGTATTTTTCACCGATTTGACAAATATTGGTTCATCTAATCCTATGAATCATATGACATGGTAGTGTCCATGACAACCCCTTAGATGAAACCCAATGTGATAATCACGTAACATCTAATGATAAAGATTGAATAATATTTTTTTCTGAAAATGTCACCCAATGGATTGATTGGGTATGATTTTTATATTATGTCTTATTAGAATTTTGAGGGATGCCATGATAACTTTATACCATATTCTACACATGGAAGTGATTTATAGAACCCCAATTGGTTAAAGATGGAATGCATATGTGGGGTACTAATGGTTGGAACATTTTGATGAAGAATGTATCATTGAGATCCTATTAAACTACCATTACTAATGGAACTATTTTTATTTAATATATAGTATGTTTTTCATTTTAATTATACTAATTAATTTCAATTAACAAAAGTATTTTTATAATATATAAAAATAAAAAAAATTATGTAATTGGAGGAATATTTAAATTGAAAAAAATTATCATGAAGGATTGGTACAGATAATGGTATAGAACTAGTAATTTTATGATTAAATATTTATAAATTAAATTTTACATCTCTTTGAAATGGATATTAATTAAATCTTATTGAATAATGACCAACCAATGAGTTGTCGATGTAAATTGGATGAAGAGTCTAGATTCAATAATATGTTTGGTTTCTCAACTATTGATGACTTGTAATTTTTTATGGGTTTTATGTATTTGGATAAATAGATTATTAGAGATTAAATTATATTATTTTTTGTATAAATATTAACATATAATGTATTGGTACTCATGGAGATTAGGAAATTCATTAGCAAATAATGAATTTGATTGAAAGGGGAGATGTAATTAGATGTGTAATTAACTGAAATAAATTGATACCATTTATTTTTATTAAAATAAAGTTGAATTATCATTGAATATATGATGGTAATAAGGAATGAAAAAATTAAAGGGTATGCATCATAGATATATCAAATTTGATGGAAGATAACCATTAGGATGAGGCACCCTTATGAAAAGGATTACAAGTCTCCAATTAATATTCAATGAGTTATAGAATTAGAATAGTGAATGGTGATGGGGAAAATAATTTATGATTCAAATTCTTCATTTTTATAATGATTTAAATTGATTGGACATGAGTGGTTAAAAAGATAGGTTCCATAGGATTATTTTTATTACTTATATGAGGGATTTAGTGTATAATGGAACATTATCTTTCTTGTACTGAGGCTGGTTGGATATGTTAATACGAAAATTTATCTATTTTCGAATTTATTATAAAAATCAAATTTTGTAGGTATTTAGGAAATCATTATAGATTATATAGTGGTTGTATTGTCAGGTGATATGTTTTATAGGACCGTTTGTAGGGTTACTTTATTTTGATGATTATTTTTATTATTTTCACTCAATATATTGAGATTTAATGTATATTATGTCTGATAGATCGCAGTGGAAAATATATAATTTTACAAATATCAACTTTAATCATTATTTATATTTTATATGAGGGTGATGATAATGAATATATACTATCCCACCCATTATTATAGATGGAGACTATGAATTTCACTCACTCACACACACACACACATATTTTCATTCTCTCAATACTATTGGATGATGATTTTTATATATTTTTAAGAGATATTTAGTGATGAATAATTATTAAATCAACTCTTGTTTTAGATATATATAGATGGATAAATCCAATAGTTTTCCTAATATTTTGAAAATATGGATTGGATAAATAATGTTGATCAACTACTCTAGCATCACAGTAATAAGAATGAATGGGACTATATTTCCTATGAGTGGTGACATCCAATCTCACAATAACACAATGATTGAGGTGTATGGTGATGAATCATAATATTTCACTTCAACTAGGATCTCTAGTTCCTTGGAATACCTAATATATAGTTTCATCCTGGTAGAAGTATATTTCTTATCGTATGAATTCAAAATACTCTTTATCTATATCGACGTATTACCTCATATTCTCAAAAAAGTATACATTTCCGAAACTAGGGAGATGAGTATCCTCATATTAGTGGTGTGTACTTCTTTTAGCACATCATAAGATGATGGTGATGTTTATTTCCTACATTATTCCATAGATGGGTGGAGGCTGAAATTTCCTCATCTATCTCAATATATATAAATCTAGATTGAATTAATTTCTTAAAAACTATTATGTGTTTTTAATCAATTACAATTCTATGAGATATTGTGTAGGTATGGCTTATTTTTTTGTAAGCACTGTAGAAGTAAACTGTGGGAATCATGATGATGTGTGGATATGATTTTTTTACATTGGTAATGATGTTCATGATTCAACATATATACACTTGTTATAATATCTATTCAAATTGACAATATATATTTCCATATGTTAATAAATTACATGTGATTTTGATGATGTGATTTCTAATAATCAACCATGCATGTGATCATTCAAATTTTTGGATCTGTAACTATGATTTTTAATAGATTTAGAGAATGTATAACTATTTATTATATAATTAATGGTAAATATATATATATATATTGGAATTGGGTGTTAGATCATTATGGTGGCCACTATCATGCAGTCACTAATGGTATTTTTACAAGGAAGTAGAAAAGATACAATTTATATTCCTTCTATAGTACTATCCCTATTCATTCACATATAAAATGAGGAAATTTTTTATCTCAAAATTCACTATTCCCAATCCGTTATTTTATTTTTTTTCACTATTTTATATTTATGAATAATTGTAAGTATGGTTTGTTTTTGTTTCTTGGAATAAAAAATAAAACTAAATATGAAATGTAGATACAAATTGAATAGATAAAGGTTATAGAGATGCAATATTATAACAAAATAATATCCTAGTATAAAGATTAATTATCCTTCAATTACTATAGTATTTACATATTGAATGAACCATATTGAATGAAATAACCCTCCCACAGAATGGGTTTGAACATACAGGGTATGAATTTTGAAATTTTCACATTCACCTCCCCAATCAAGGGATAAATATATAAAATATAGTGATAAATAGTATACAATCATATAGGTAATAAATAATAATACACATCAATATTTGATTAACTTAGTAAAAATATGAAATATAAAAGTTGAGTATGAGAAGAATTTAGCTAAATCCTTATATTATTCCATCAAATAGATCATTGGTTTTGATACTCATATTAATGAATATAATAATTCAAATTGATTAAATATGTGAAAAAATAAGATAGTATAGAATCAACCACTCTATTAAAATATATTTTAAAAATTATTGATGAATAAGAAATGTAGTAATAAAAATAGAAGAATTGTCTTTGAAAACACCAGATATGTATTGGATAATCCCATTAATAGTAGTATCATAATAGTATATATTAAAATCCACAATAATCTCCCTTAATTTTTGATATTTATTTTTTCGTCTTCTAGTTAACCCTCTTGGATTTTCTCTCTTTGAAATCATAGAATTATTCCTTATTCATCCAATGGTATCACTTTTTTAATGTCTTCAAATATAAAATAGATATTTTTGTTTCATTCATCACATATGATAATGATATTATCAATTATTTGTATCTCGGTGGTAGAATTCAATTTATGGTTCAATTGATGTGGTGTATGCCAAATTTTTCCGATCAATGTGATGGAAAGTTTTATGTAGTATTCAAATGAAGTTACATGAAATTATTTTTGACATAGAATGGTTATATTGAGAGATTCATTGCAATAGATTGAATACGATGGTATGTGATGGTATGTGGGAAATGTGATAGTATAATATGTTCACTGTGTGTTAAATAGTTCATTTTCAAGTAGATGAATATGCATGCATTTGATGGATCTATTCATGTAGCGTACTATCATTTTGTAAATTTTTCATGGTGTTTCAACTACCATCATGTCAATTGGAATGAATATGAATTTGATCAAATGAATTTTGGGATTATAGATTACTTTTTATTTCATTTTATCTCTTCATATGGTAGATGGATCGACAATATTGTAGACAATTGGATGCACAAAAGATATTGAACAACCCCAACTCCACTATACCAGAGCTGATATCTACTATATTATGTTATAATATGATAAAATTGATCATATAAAAACAAATACTATGTTTATTAGTCTTGAATATCTAGATAAATATAATACGGCCATATTAACGTAGAAAATCATATAAAACATTAGAAAATTAAAAATATGAAAATCTTAAAAATAAAACTAATATTAATTATTTATATCATAATAAATGTAATAAAAATCAAGGTGTGATCAAATGATTATAAATGCTTCATACAACCATATATATTATGAGAAAATAAGTAATAATCAATATATATTTGTACAGTACTGAAAACATTTTCCATTTAATCATTAACATGTGAACAAAATTAATACATGAATATAATTAATAAAAAAACTAATGGCGAAAAATAATTGATTTTTTAAAGATGTAGTTTTATATAATGGAATGTATTAATCACATCCATCTTCCTAAATATTTTTAAATTATTTTTATGTATATTCTAAAGACCTTTAATAATGCCTGAAAAGTGATATGTATCATAAGACCTATTGATGAATGAAGGGTTTATCTATTACAGAGACTTAACCACAAATGCATGTCTAAAGAATTTATAATATATTAAATCATTATTTTTATTCATAAACAATTTTCCTTATAAAAAATATCGATATTGATTAAAGAATATGAAAAATCATTATTTTCCTTGTCAATAAAATAAATTTTATGGTACAAAATCATATGTTCTAATGATATACATTTTAGGAAATATGTATACAAACGATTGAAATAAATTGATATAGATGACAAATGTAATTTCCAATGAGATCATTTCACACAAAATTGGATGTTTTAAGGGATCATTAATGACTATATAACAAATTAGATTCCAAAAATGGCCATAAATTCACTAGAAAGATATGTTTTGAATTAAAATAAAGTATTTTGTAGAATAGTGGAAAATTGTAGGGTAATATTAAAATAATATTTCAATGTGGATTTTTATTTTAAAATATATTGGAAGAATGTATAATAATCTTAATATATTATACAAATTCATCATTGGGAAATTATGTTTCTTCCATTTACGTTAAAATGACATTCATTCAATATCTTTCATAATAAAAAATAAATATTACATTCAAAATTTATAATGCTAAAGGATGACATAAAATTTCATTAATAAATTATTTTCTCAAATAAAAAATATTTTAGTGAAGAAATATTAAAAAATATAGAAATGAAATAAAATATAAATCATTAAAAACACGAAAATACCAAATTTTCAATTAACAATTTATTTTATAATTTCATTTAACAAAGATAGGAATAGAGATAATAAAACATTAAAACTAATTAATTATCCAAATTATAATAAAATATAATATTTTTTTGATGGATATATTGTAAGACCCATTCATTGAAAATATACTCAGTCCTGAAAATTTTTTATTGTAAAATAAATTATTACCTCTTTTGAAACATATTAATTGTAAACACTTGAAAGAGTATAATTGAATTGGAACTTTAATTAAAATCAGTACATATATGATTATGTAAAATAAATAAATGTGGTATAATATACACAATATAATTGATAATAGGTGCATAATAGAAAATATGTCTCAATAGAGTGGAAATTGAGAAGAAATCATTTTCCTAATGATTCTAGTTATTTAAAAATGTTTTAAACTCCATTATATTAAATTTCGATTTAATAAAATTACATACCATAACTATAGAAACATATATAATGTTATATATGATCAATTTATTACATCTAGTCACCCATTTTTTAATAATCGACATTTATTATCATTATTCTATGTGTTAACTATTTAGCGTTCTCACACATTTTTCCTCATAGTAGTTCTAGTTCATATGAACATATTATAGATTCACCATCTCTATAATTTTAATCATGATATAATTATAATATATGTTTAATAAAGAAATAAATTTATTCTTCTAGGAAAACTTTATATGAAAAATGATTCACATAACTTCATGATGGTGGTAGTCAACAAGTACGCATGATCATAGTTATAATTTTATTAATTGGTGGATTGGTATAGAATTAGAAGTTATATTTTATTTATTGAAATGTGACTTTTTTAGAATTATATTATATATTAATCACATTTTTCATTATGATAAATCATGTGATGTAGTTATGGAAAACAAATAATATCGGTTCGCGATGCGGTAAAACTCCATACCAAGGAGTGATGGTTTTTCATTCTATTTTATAATAAAGTAAAATGAATATAATTTTACCAAAAAATAACAAGATCACATTATATGATATAGTATGGGGTTTTATATTGTAATGGTTCATGATGTATGTTTTAAATCGTGGTGATATTGGGGCATAACTCGAGGTCTACATTAGAAAAGTATACCTAAATTAAGGGAATTATTATTAGGGATTATTCTTAAGAAGGATTCCTAATGAGGTCTTACCATTAATAAATAATATTATATGAAGTTTCCATTTGATGTGATACTGAGGAAACTAAGCCCTTCTAGGGGTGGATTATGTAAATCCCACATCGAATGAGGAGGATCATGAAGATCCCTTTATATGGTGGTATGGATACGTCTCCCATCAAGAGTTCTTTTCCTATGGAATTATTAAGGCCTGAAGCCAAGGAAATGAAAAACTATGTTCTCTTTTCCCAAAGAGGACAATATAACGATCCTAGGCAGGAATTGGCCATTAAATATTATTTAAAAGTTCTCTTTTACAAATAAACAAAAAGACCATATGGTTGGTCATTTGGTAAGACCATAACAAATATAACTTGTATATGGATATTAGGGATGAATTTTTATAAGGGTTTATTGAGATAAATGGCTCACAAAACCTGAATATGTGAGGGGTGGGGCCCCTTTTACATGTGAGGAAGACAATAAACTAATAAGATTTTTATGGAATCAAATATAATAATATATCAAAAAATAGAAATTGCTCCAAAGATAATCATATTATACTTTTATGATTGTATGATCAAATTAGAACCAACCAATAGTGTACAATAAATTAATTGGTGTTACAAGAAATCCATATCACCTTATTTTTAATCCTTTAATACATTATACCCTTAATCGTAGAAAAAATATTTAACCATAATTTAATTATTAATAACTAAAAATTAATATGAACTAATTATTTTTTTAAAATTCATCTTCCAAATATAAAAATGATTTGATAAAATTTCATTCCAAAAAATTTGTAGGAATTGATTAAAATATAAACCTGCAAATTTTTATAGAAAACAAATGTTTTGTGAAAATTAATTTTCAAAAATGAGATGTTATTAGAATAATTATATGAATACATTTCACCTTTATATTGATCTAAATACATGTACATAGATATATAATCCATAAACTCATTTAAAATAATTAATTATTAGATATTATTCTTATTTATTAATGTGTAAAAACATAATGCACTTAAAAATATTTTTCAACATAATATACACATTTACCAACATGGATCTTGTATATATTTTTATATAATTTAAAATCGGTACGCAAATAATTATTATATATAAATGGAATATTATTTAAATACTATAATTTTAATTATTCATAAGATCTTATTTTTATGGTAAACATTAGAAATATATTTTATACGTTTATTTTGAGATAGTATGTAAAATATAGATATCCATATAAACAAATTATTAATATTTTACCATGAAATATCAAAAATGTTTTATGTACTATACTATCATGAAAATAAATTTTCCAACTACTATAATTGAACCTTATGAGTTACATTCTTATGTTTTTCAAAATTATAATCCATATAATATTTATTGATATTAATTTATAAATAATTGAGTGTAGTTATCCTTCACAGAATTTTTATGTTCCCACATTTCTTCTCATATTTTTTGATTTCTCTAATGTACTAATATCATACAATTTGTTCGCTAAGGAATCTTATGTTTTATATTATTAGGAATCTAGAAAAACTCTTTATAGTATATAGATCATGTTCTAATTATATTTCTATAGGGGTAAGAACATGACATGGGTATTTAATAAACTTCATTAACAATGAGATATTGAACACATCATTTACTTTTGAGAGGCTCTGTGAGCTTTCAAAATTGTAAACCACAACTCTAATTATTTCAATAACATCGATGGTTTTGATATACCTTGGGGATAGATTCCATTTACTGCCAAACTATATAATAACCTTCCATTTTGTTACATTCCTTAAAATATGAAATCCTACGTGAAATTCCAAATCATTCCATCAGTTATAAACATTGAAATACTTCCTACATTGATCCCCAATTATATGAGTTTGAATTAGATTTATAATAGTCATTTTTTCTTCAAAGAGTTATGGTTTTATAAGAATTAATTCACCAGATTCGTCACAACTAGTGTGTGCATGAAATATCCTTATATATAACACATTATATAGATCCATTTAAATACTTCAATGGAAACTAATATTATAGGGAATATTTACTAGGGGTTACTAATTATCTAAAATACATTGAATGTCTAGTGATCATGACCAAATAATATCATATAATGTTTTAAATGTCCTTTTAAACTATCAATTATTTTGAGAATTATATGTGATGCTAAAATAATTCTCGATATCAAGAGCTCTCAAAATAATTCTCCAAAATTTAAATATTATACTAGAACATGATCAGATGATATTAATAAATGTTTATGATGACATCATATAACTTTATTAATTCAAATCTATTAGAGGGGATCAAGAGGTTAATAGTCTCTTATAGTGAGGAAATGTGTGGATTTGGTATGTTGATCAATAATAACACGTATAAAATCATTATTTCTTGGAGACATAGTAAATAAAATGAAAAATTCCATAGTGATATCATGAAATTTCAATATATGATTTTTTAGGGGTGCCATGACTCATATAGGATATTATATATCATCCCTTTCCTATTGAAAACCCATGTATCATGATATAAAATTAGTAATATAACAATTTATATTGTCCAATTAATAATTTTTATTTGGATCCATATACATCTCGGTTATATTAATGTTTATTTTAAAATTCAAGATATATTCATCTTATAGAAATTTCCTTTTCAATTCAGGTATAGAGGGCTGACCTAGTTTCATTATAAATTTCAGAAAACAATCTTGATAAATAAATCGTTCCAATTATTCAGCATTCATAAAATTTATTTTCACATTAAAATTTCATCACACAGCTGTGAACATTTTATATTTTCAAAAAAATATTTTTTAGAAAACTATTGGAAAAATGTTGTTGTTTATAGTTACTTAGTAATTATTATATCTATATTTACTATATCCATGAACCTAAGATCCATTTCAATAATTATTATAGTCATAAACCCATGTAATTTCCAACTAAATTCATATGTTACGTTATTTACCTTCATTTGATGGTAGTGTATTGATCTATCATAATCATTGCGTTATATGAGCCATGACCGTTTACATATATTGATCTCTTTATGTGTAATTATTTATTTTGGTCTATTATGATTTGTGTATATATCCCAAAATTAAACCTATAAAAAATTTATCCATATCATTAAATTGTTGAATATGGATGATAACTAAAGTTCATGAGTTCGATAGTTATATTCATGTTTCATTAAATACATTAATGAATATACACTAACTTTATCATTTTTCATGTGGAAACAACCACACCGCTTCTTTAAAGCATAAAAATATATCATAAAACCATTTTTTCATAGTGGTTGTGTCAATATAATATCATTGACCAATATCCTCTAAATTTCATCAAAAAATACACAATATTCATTTTTTTTCTTATGGATGTAACCCCTGGATATGTATTATTGGTTAATGTGTTGTCCAATTAGGAATTTTTATGATGAAATCACTAATGGTAACATTCCAGACCAAGGAAACAATATACCATAGTTATGTTTGTTGGTGTAAGATATTTCTGACAGTATTTTTGTAATAATAGATAAATAAATTAATGAAATTACCAGTATTATGTTAGTTTTATATATTAATGATCACAAAAAATCACATAGATAACATAATATGAAAATAATTAATAATTAAATAATTAAATAATATTTATTTTGAAAAGGTATGGAAAATATATTGATGAAATAGTAAATTTATAGTAAAAATATTAATATGACCCTTATGAATTTTAAATTGGAAAGAATGAATAGTAACCTCACTCAAGAAATTATAAATAAAATATAGTAATGTTATAAACTAAATTTTGATATAATTTTATTATATTGTATGTAAATGAATATTTTATGAGACGATAGATAATTTTTGAAAGTTATATAAAATCTGTTATATATTGAAAATTAGTATCTTATTTTGTAAATGATTGTTTTAATTAAAAATTAAAATTCTCATAAAAAGAAAAACGTTTTATTAAAATGGACTTCATTATAATATTCTATCCATTCAAATGGGCATTGTGAATTTTTGGTATTTTTCTAAAATACATGAATTTTTTGTGACTAGTAGTGTATGATAATTTACACTTAAAGATAAATACATGATTTATTAAGACATATGTGATGTTTGGATGATGTAAGAACCTATGGATAAAAATTAAATGATCATATTACTATAATTAGTCATAAGAATCAACACTATTTATTATAATGAGAAAAATTATTATAAAAGGAATAAAATAATGAGAAATCACCCTCTCTACCATTATAAATACCACCCCTCACCAACATTTATCATCACACCATCCAAGTGTTGGTCCTTTTAAAATTTATCCCCAATATTATCCCCAAGCCTCTCCCAAACATATAGGATATATTTTTCAAATCAAAAGACAAAAACCAATCCTATTAATAAGGATATCTAGGATGAGTATTCGAGAGGTAAATTCCTCTTTGTTTTTCCTTTTAATTTATTTTCACATTATTTTGTTTTTTTATTTTATCCTCATATCCACATCCCAAAATTATCATTAAAAATACATAAAAATTTATATACTATAATGAAATATATTTAATTATCATAAAACTCATTTCTATCTCTCTTTTACTTTACCAATGAATTCATCATTCCTGAGGTTCTGATTTTAAACCTTCGTGGACTACATATTTCTATTCTTCAAATTATGATTAAAGTATGGAATTGAATAAATTTTTGTGGATGAAACATGCTATAATATATGTAATAAAACATTTATTATATTCTGGAAGTAAAAAATTTAGATATTAATAAATGATAAAAAAATAAGTTTGTTATGATGAATAACTTTCGTAAAAATATAAATAATTATAAATAAATTCCTTATCTAATAATTCATCCTCATAACATATAAAAATGATATATATAACCATTTACACATATATAATGTTCATTAATATCATATAAATTCAATTCTAGAAAATTATACCCATTTCACATGAACTTCCATAATCATATACAAGTATACTGATCATGAAATCCATGGAAATGAGCTCTCCCATGAAATAAAATTATATCATATAACACATTAAAATGACATAAAATAACATAATAAAATTTTAATAAATCAATTAAATATAAAAAATTATCTTAATTAATTAATTAATGTATTTAATTAGATTGTATTATATATTAGGGTCATGTGTATAACACATTCGATCGTATGGTGAGGGTTTCTTCTCAAAAATTCATTTTCATCTGGGTTGTTATTTATTCCCCTATACACAAATGTACTTATTCACCGTTTTTATATAAGTAATATAAATTATATATATATCTGTGTGTGTTTTCTATAATGATATATCTAGATCATTTGATAATTTTATTATTGGATAATAATTGTTTTACAAAGATTCCTTCTCATTTCATTTTGATTCATAAGCTCCATTAAAGTGAATATTTTGATTTTATTCCCATTTACATGTTCACTATACAATCTATTTTAAGACACCATCATTTTTCTAAAATAATTATTTTATTATGTAAAAACTACCTTAGTTAATTTTTGGGTTTACGTAAATATTGTTCTGAAATTACTCTTGTTTTCAGTGGAAAAGAATCATTCCTCTCAAGAATTCCCCGACGATTTTAAAAGAGTATTTTAATCTATTTTAAACACCCTTGTTGAATTTTATTTTTAGTTATGAATAATAATTTATGATATTATATAAAAAAATTTATTTATAGGTTTATTATTAGATTGACCCGGGATTTTCTTTCATGGTATAATTCACCATATTAGTTTGATTGGTTAGTGATTATGTTTACTAATTAGAGAATGTTTTTTTTACATTTCATAAGATATTTTTAATATATATGTATATGTTTATTATGCTTCATAATTTCATATGAATATTAAATTAGAATTAGTATGTGTCATGTTGGGCCCTCTATAGCACCATGGTGTAAAGGAAGGACTCATGTGATAAACCAATTTGATGTTTTACCCATTTATGTATAATCATGGAATGAGGCCCAGATGGTATGTTTATTAAATCCCACATTATTCATTCATTCATTATAAAACTTTTAATTGATTCTCCATGTTATTATTCAACTATTAAAATGTACATGGTCTTGTTTAATTATGTAATTACATAATCAGCTTTTAATTCCATCCATTTTATGCTTAGTATTATGTCTTAATGGAGAGTGTATATTAGTTATTTTACATGATTTATATTTATTATTCTATTTTATTACATAAATTTACTGAGTATATGCATTCCCCGTTTTCTAAATTTTAATTTTCCCTAGGATTCGATGATGTATAATTTTAATGACTTGTAAGGATGATATAAGTTTTTATGGGTGTTTCTAATATAGTTACTTTGTTTTACATAATTTCAAGTTGTAATGTTGGAATTATGTATGTATGTTGTTTTTTGATTAAACTAAACTAATTTTTCCATTGGGATACGACTTCCTCGTTTATTATTACAATGTAATGAAGTAAGGCACATGCTCTAGGAAACAGGTTTTAGTGTCTTTACAGTTGGTATTAGAGGATGTTTAGTAGAAACATTGGAAACTATATTTTGAAAACATAGATTATGGAACATAGCCCTATGATAAAATTTCCTCATATGTGTCGGGAAAAAACTCCTCAAGGTATCATTGATTCATTTTTGAGGTGATTCTGTTTGTTGAAATAGTGGACATCTGTGTTGTGATTATTAACAAAGAAAACCATGACATTCAAATTTGATGAAAATTTGGATTTCATGGTGGCATGTCGAGTTTAAGGGATGTAGTTTACAATTAATGTTTTATTCAAGAATGTCGATAATGGAATGGCTGATCTGGAGGCCATACAAAAAGAGCAGATACAAGGTGTTGTTGTTTTCCAGTGTTTGAAAACTTTTTGGGCCTGATGATTGATAAAAGAAGAAAAGTGTTTTGTGGAAAAGGGATTTGTGTGTCGTGTACTTAACAGAGAGGAAACATGCGCATATAATGTAATTCAAGATCAGTACATCAAAATATGGAAAAGGGATAAGGGGCACCCATGTTTTTGAGTTTTTCGCGCAAATGATTCACGTGGTAGAGACCTGGGCACAGAAACTTGCACGTTGAGGGGAGATTTGCACTCCATCGTGCATGGTGTCCAAATTCCTATAAATACAGGTCCACCCCTCCAAATTATATAAAGAGTTTAACACATAGAAAATTCAAAGCTCCCGTCATGCATGTGTGGTGGTCGCGCAAGTGGGGCGGGGTCGCTCAAGTATAAGTTGCACGCTAGGTGATATTTGCGCACCTAAGGTGGTTGGGGAGAGAAAAGAAGTGAGTCGTTCTTGGTTGGAGTTATAGAAGAAAGCGTTACACTAGTTTTTGGTGACACTTGCGTGCCATATTTTGAAGAATCGTCAATGTTGTTGGTTGCACGAAAAAATCGGTTTGGGTGTAAAAGGGTGTTCATCATGCACGTTTGGAGTTGCAGAAGCTTGTGTCGCGCAAGTGGTTGAGGAGGAATTGCTCCCTAGTTTTGACTTGTGCGCCAATACTTGCACCCCAGCTTAGAGAAGGCATCTTGGTAAGATGGTTCATGGCAGTGATTCAGGGCTCTGTGAAAGCTGGAAGATTTCCTGATAACTTCGGTGCAAACAGAGATTCATCTACTGGAGAAGGTTGAACTTCAACAGAGTATCTATATAAAACTGAGTATACATACATTAGTCATAATGAAGATACCTACAGGTCTATAAAATGTGAGTGGATCCCTTTCAGAGTAGTGAGGAATGTAAGTGGAAGAAGGTGATCCTCTCCACTGGTTGTGTGCCAGAGAAATAGAAATAGGGAGTGACCCTTGGGAAAGTAGTGATCTAACCCTAATCATTGCAAAGGCAGTGAGCCTAGGAATATAAGTGATCTATACCATACCCTATAAAAAGAAGTGTGCTTATAGTGGATTTGGTACATCGGCACATTGGCGGTGTATTCTCCTTGGACGTAGCCTAGTGAGGGTGAACCAAGTAAAAATTGATGTGTCCTATGCATTCTTTAATTTCTGTTAATATTGTGCAATGGGAAAGTGAGAGAAGAGTGTTTTGCTTAATATAGATACAAGATCAGAACGGGCTTTAATTTTAAATTATTCATACCCTGATTCACCCCTTCCCCCACTCTGAGGTTATTCAACCTTATGGACCTATCAATATGAAAATAATAATATCATAAAATTTTCGTAAAGTTGAGATTTTTTTCCTATTCATAGAAATACATCCATATTTGTATACTAAAAGTGTAAGTGGTTTTGTAACAGATGTACATCAGGGCTACAACTTTGACATGGTATCTCAAGCCTGACATGGGGTAATATGGTAGACAACAATGAGCCTTAATATGCACCAGGTTTTACACAGCTTTTGGATATTCTAAGGATAAGTTACATATTATTTACAAATCATAATGACGGGTTTAGATGTAAATTTTTCCTCAATGAAACCTTGTTTATGATTATAATATTACCTATGCATAAGACATCAATTTAGGGTAGTGTTTTTATAGGTTGATATTATACATTATGATTTATAACCTAATATAGTGTATGCCATTATTTAAAAATGGAGCTTACTATAAATAATGGAAACTACATCAATTCACATATACCATGAAGGGATTTCCCTCTTATAAAAGATAATGAAATTCATATTGGAGATGTAATCGGTGTGATGAAACATATAACTATACTGGAAAAATTGACTCAGGTTATGAACAATGACCTTACTTGGGTGGATTATTTGGTACCAAAATTTGGATGAGAAATTTTAGAATAATTTATACTACAATATCCTCCATCATTAAATGGGACTATAATCCCATTTTTAGTGGAAGAGTGGATATGTTCCTTAGAGAAGATATTTCTCTCTTTGGGAAGTAATGAAACATATAATTTTGTCATTTAATTTTATTGTTTATCGAGATATAAAGATCAATAGTGGTCAATAATTGAAAAAAAGGGAAGGATGAAATAGAAAATATGGAATGGTAGGATTTTAAATAAATATCTCTTCTAAAATATTTTCTTCAAAGATAGTGAGTGGATTTGGAGAGGTAATTATTGAGCCTAAGACAAAAAGAGGTTCAAAATGTTTTAATTTATGAGGAAAACATTATATGGTTAGTAAGGGATGACATATATTATATATGTAATCCATGGATTAATATTGATGGATTCATTAATGTTTTATAACCATTCCACCAAAGGTCACTGGTTTATAAGAATTTCTCATCATATAAATATATAGTTTCATGAGATTTCAAGACTCAAAAATAATTATCTAAGCCATATAACTTCAATGTTATGAATGAGAAGAAGAGTGTTTCTGAACAATATGCAAAAGGAAATATATAAATGGGTTAGAAGGGAAGATCCAACTTTTCTACATCTAGTAATTGAGGGAAGAAACACATTGATACTTGTATGAAGGGAATGTGAATCTATCTCAAGTGTGGAGAAAAAGTCCACCAAGACCATGATTATAAGGGAATGTAATTATCTTCCAATTTTAAATTATATAATTTTAAAGGGATGGGACATTTTTGAACATGAATTTAATAGACATGAAGGAAACAATTACAAAAGAAAGACAATGGAGAAAGACAAAACCTATGTGGTCACAACTACTATGGTTGAAGATCCAAATGATGTGGTTGAAGGTAATATAATCATTTCCTAATAATTATTCAGTTATTTATTTGATTTTGTATCATTGAATTCATTTTTATCATCGCTGTTAACCATGAAAACTATAAATTTCCTATTTGATTTAATAAAGGAGTTGTTAATCACCACATTTAAAGAGAGTATCATTGCAACAATGATGTGTCAATCCATCCCCTTTATAACACATTAACAAGATTTAATTTTTGATTTTATCATCATATCTATTACTCTCTTTGATATAATATATGGTCTGAATTTTATTTCAATGTATGGTACAAAAATATATTATAAGAAGAGGAAATTTACATTTTCTTGGTAATGATGTAGAATCCCTTATCTTTAGATCAAAAAACTATGTATTTAATTCTTATCTTAATCCACCACTATTCTATCTTCAAAATGGAATTTTTTGGGAGAAATATAAAGTAAAATATATTGTTTAGGAATGAAATATCTAAATTGAGGATGTTCCTATTGTGTAAGAAAACATTGATGTGTTTCTATAGGATTTACTTGGACGTCCAATGGAGCATGAAATTGTGTTTTATATTGATTTAATTCCGGGTGTGAGGACTTTATCAAATAATCTTTATAGAATGGCCATTGTGGTATTATTGAGGATAAGGAAAGAACTAGTGGAATTTAGCGACAAAGGATTTATTCCCCTTGTTATTTATCCATGGGGAGGCCTAATTATATTTGTCAAGAATAAATATGGATCCTTGAGGATGTATCTTGACTATAGTGAAATAAATGTTATTAAGGTAAAGAACAAGATTCCTCTTCCTCTTACTTATGATTTATTTGATCAACTTCATGAAGCATAATATTTTTAAAAGGTTTAACATTGATCTGAATATCATCAGTTTCATGTGAGGAAGTAAGATATTCCAAATATAAAATTTCAAACTAGGTATATTAATTATGAGTTTACTATAATTCCATGTTGAATAACTAATGCACCCACTATTATCATGGAACTAATGATTATAGTTTTCAAGGAAGATTTTGATGACTTTTTTGGGGAATATATTGACGATATCTTAAAAAACTCCAAAATATATGAAGATCATGAAAATAACTTGCACATTGTTCTGAAGACTCTTAGAAGAAATGATTTATATGGGATTTTTAGTGTGTGGTAATTTTGACATCAAATACTTATTTCCTTGGTCATACTGCCTCCATGGATATATTCATATTTTATCTTATGATGCAAATAGTGGTTTATGAGAGGCCTATACCGACAAACATAACTGAGGTATGCAGTTTTATTGGTTTCGTTGGTTATTACCAGTATTTCAATCAGATATTCATTTGATTAGCTACACACTTAGCCAAGCTTACTCATAATGGGGTTATGTTTCTATGAAAAAAAATAATTTGAAGAATTTTATGAATAATTAAAGTGGATATTCATGAATTCTATGATCCTAAATCTACTATCATGAAATGGTTGTTTTTTATTTATAGTGATGAATCAACCAATGGAATTGCTTGTGTCTTTATACACAATGATAGAGTTATTACCGATGCATCATGAAAGTTAAAAACTCGTGATTAGAACTATCCAACTCATGATCATGCGTTAGCAATTGTAATATTTTCACAAAATATATGAAGACATTATCTCTATGGTGAAATATGGGAGATATAAATGGATCACAAGAGTTTGAAAAATACATTACCATAGAATGAAAAAAACATGATTAAATGTTGATATATTGAGCTAATAACAGATTATTATTGTTTAATACAATACCACATAGGGATGGAAAATACAGTAAAAGATTCTATGATTTGGAAGGATCATGTAGTTATGACCAAAATGGGGATTGAAAAATATCTTATGTACATAGATATAGAAATGATTGATATGTTAATTATCAAGGAAGGTGAATCATAATTATTTTTTAAAATGTTTCCTCAAACAACTATATTGGAAATAATTAAAAACTTCAGTATAATGATGAGAATAATCAAAATAAAATTAATTCTTTTAATAATGGGATGTTCTCAGACTTCTTTAGTGAGAATGGAATTATGAATTTAGGGATAAGACTGTGTGTTCCCAATATACCTGAGAAAAAAATGGAGTAATATGATAATGGAAATAGATTGAATTTATCTCCGTATCTTAATAACACTATGATTTATAGTGATCTGAAGGAACATGTTTTATGGGATAATATAGACCGGTAAATTGTTGATTATGTATAAAGATATTTATTCTCTCAATATGTAAGGTTAAAAGACAATATCATAGAGGTTTTATATAACCCCTACCTATTACTACATGAAAACGAGATGGCATCACATTATATTTTTTCCCTATATTACAAAAAATATGAATAAATAATGATGTAATATGGGTGATTGTTGATCGACATACCAAATCTGCACATTTCCTCCCTATAAGGGAGGATTTTCCACTAAATCACCTTGCCCGAATCTATATTAATGATGGTTTCAGACATCATTTAGAAAATCCTAAATTGTATCTAATCATGATCCACAATATATATCAATATTCTAAAAAAGTATCCAAATTTATTGGATACTGATCTTCATTTTATTACTTCTTATTAACCTTAAACAGATAGATTGTCAGGAATAATTATCCAAACATTAGTAGAAAGTTGAGATCATTCTCATTTGAATTTCATGGTATTTAGGAATAATAATTACTTTTTGGAGGAGTTTTAATACAACATAAGTTTCCATTATAGTATTCACATGGCACTATTCGAAGCATTTTTTTTAAATAGATGTTGCGCACCTACTTTTTAGGATGAATATCATTAAAGGAAGCTTTTGGTCCCGGTGCATGTGGAGGAAACAACATAAATGTTAAATACTATTCAACCCCATATCAAAAAATATCAATGTTTGAAAAAGATAAATACTGAATATAGAGATAAGGATTTGGAATTTTATATATGAGATAATGTTTTATTAATATAACTCTTTGGGAGGGTGTTATATGATTTTGGAAGAAAGAGAAATTGATCCCTAAGTAAATTGGTTATTTTGAAATTTTGATGATAATTGAAGTTGTGGATTATCATTTTGAAATGCCTCATCGCTTTATAAGGTACACAATGTGTTTTACATATCCCTATTAAAAAATTAAATTCCAAACACAACACAAGTACTCCCATATAAAGGAATAGAATTGGAGCCAGAATGATCTTGCTGTAAAGTGCCTATCGAGAATATGAAGATTAGAGAACATCTGTTTTGGAATAAAATGATCTAGTTGGTAAGGTTTCTATGGAAAAATTATAAAATTTGTGAGGCTGCATGGGTGACTGAAGAGAATATGATGAATAAGTAACAATTTTTTTTTATATGCTGACAATCTATAAATTTGAGGAAGAATTTTTTATAGGAGGACAGAATGTAATGACCCTAAACTCTATCAATGAAATTTAACATATTATATTTTTTATATTGTATAGATCACAAAAAAAATCACTTAGAGAGCATAATAAAAACATCATAAATGATTAATGAATGAAATATTATGTATTTTTAGAAGTTATGGAACATATACCGATGAAATAGATAATTTATTGAATGAATAGTAATATGGCCCTTATGAATAGTAACTTCGTAGAATGAATAGTAACTTCGCCAATTAATGTATTAATAAAATTTTAGTAATCTTATAAAATAAATTATGATATAATTATATTATAGGGTAATTAAATTAATATTTCAAAAATCATTAAGTGTTTTCATTATTGTGAATCATAAATATTTTGTTGGATCGAATAGTAGATATATTTGTCTATTAGATGGAACAATACAAGAGGGGGTGAATTGTAGATTAAACAATCTTTGAGTTTTAGCAACAAAGGGATTAGTTTAAATGATCTTAAACTAATACAAATACAAACACCCACAATTGTATTGAATATAAAAGTTATGAAGTATAGTAACACTAATGTAATGTAAAACAATTGTATTCAAGGTGAACACAATGATCAGAGTAATATAAAGATGAATGATTCTACCTTAAAGCGTATAGAATCAGTCAATAAAAAAAGTAATAGAATGATTGTAATTGAAACAATTACAATTGAATATGTAAATAAGAAAGGAAACAATACAAATCCCTTTCTAATACAAGTAACAGCGGAAATGTAAAAGTATTACAATTCTTTTAACCCAAAGAGAAGGGTTATCCTTTCACCTAGGATAAAAGGTCTGTCTCACCAACACCTTGGTGAGCCCTCGATACGATGATTGGCACGTCGTCTGCCTATCCCTGGCAGCCCTCGATACGATGATCGACACGTCTATCTGCCTATCCCCGGCAGCCCTCGATACGATGATCGGCACGTCTGTCTGCCTATCCCCGGCAGCCCTCGATTTTGCAGGTAATCGACACCTCTGTCTTTCAATTACATGAAATCCCTCGATACGATGATCGGACGCACAAGGCAGATGAGAGAAGTCACAGTGTCTCTCTCTAGAATTTTGGTAGTCCACAGAGTCTCTTCATTCGTTCTCTTCATTCATCGTTGTTCTCTCAGCTTCAAATGACCTCCTATTTATAGGCCTCGGGTTCCAACGGTCATATTGCCTCCAACGGTCATATTGAAACAGAAAGCACGGCATCATTTTGATTAATTTGTAACTAACTCAACGACATCGTTTTGTTAGGACAAGAGATATATAGAAATGAAAAACATGAGTATGATTCAAATGAGTGTTTTTGACTAAGTACCAAAACAAATAATAAACATTTGAATAGCAGAGTCAGTACGATACGATTGACAGAGTCAGTACGATATGATTGACAGAGTCAGTACGATACGATTGACAGAGTCAATATGGTACGATTGACAGAGTCAGTACGATACGATATGGTCAGTACGATCAACATTGTACGATACAATAAACATGATAAAAGACAATTTGTAATTTACAAACATATGATAGAATACATTTGTGATTTCCAAAACATGATATAGAAGTCAAAATAAGACTTTTGACTTAACAATCTCCCCCTTTTTGGAAAGCACAACACACAAAGTAAATATAACAAGAAATACTTATCTCCCCCTGAGTTATTGAAAACTCCTCTGAATAAGAAATTGAATACAACTAACTCCCCCTTAGGTATGGACTTTCCTAAGGATTGTATTCTTAGATTTTCCTTAAGAGCATTGTAAATCATTATCCCCCTTTGTAAAACATTCTCCCCTTTGAAAATATTCTCCCCCTTTGTGATTTACAAAAAAAAGGAGTAATCTTGAATTGTCTGAAAGAGTTAGTAAAGCAATACAGGACAATGGATAAAAGAAAAGGATCATAAGAGTCATTACAAAACAAAGACAAATTCCAAAAGAAAACAAATACAACAATCATTTGTTTTTTCTTTCCTTCTCCTTCTTTATAAGCTCATGCAGAACAGCTTTCATCTTCTTGATCTCCTTCTTGTCTTCAGAAATTGATTCTCCCAGAATTTTGAGAATCTGTTGTTGGTCCGCAAAAATCTGATCTTGATTTCTGATAGTCTCCTCTTGGACTCTGATTAATTCTTCAAGGGTACCAATTCTGTTTTGCAAATTCTTGTTATCTTTTGATAGCACCGAATTTTGATTCTTCAGAAAGACCATTTCATCCTTGAAACATGAAACCTTCAAGAATTCAGATTGAAAAACATTCATTCTCTCCTGCAAATCTTTCACTGAAGGAACATCGTCTCTTTGAGAAGACAAAATGTTCAACCTTTCAACCGTTTCTTTGTCAAGCTTGTTGAAAGCAATTGCAAGCTCATTTGATAACCTTCTTATATCTTCAATAGCTATCTCATGATCATTGATTGAGCTCTCTGTTTTGTACGAACACTTGGTCATCTTATTGCAAGCCTTCTTATGAGCAACTGAGCTTTCTGAAAGAACTTTCAAATCGGCTTCTACTGACAAAACTTTCTTCCTCAATTCTCTCACAGATCCAAACTTCTTCTTTTGATTGTCAGTGATAAAATCAATCTTCCCTTCCAGCCTTAGGAAATAAGGAATAGTCTTCTCAACTCTTCTCAAAACATGAACAATGTAGTCACTCTTCTTGAGAGAGATTGTATGCTCTGAATCAGTATCTTCATCGTACGATGCTAGTTCATACGATCTGCTTGAATCAACAACTGGCTGTTTCCCTTTTGCTTTTTCTTTCTATATTCTTTCTTCTTCCTCTTTGTCACTAATGACAACAACTTTATCATAATGAGAGGATTGAGTACCTTGCTTTTCTTGAGATGACATTCTGTCCGGATATCATTCCTAATCGGCATGAGGAGTTTGTTGAACACCTTCACTCAGCTTTTGAACCGATTCCTCTCTACTCTTCTTTGAACTTTGAAGAAATTCTAAAAGAAAGTCTCCTTCTTCTTCTTCCACTTCTTCTATCTCTTCCATCACTTGTTTTTGTTTTCCTTCCTCAGGGAGACTCTGTACAATGGGCTCTTGATGCACTTCTTCTGTTAGTTGGGCATCGGCATCCTCAACCGCTTTCAAGATTTTAGAGACATCAAAGTCCTAAGACTTTCTTACCAAAAGAACCTTCTTCTTCTTATCATCCTGAAGGGTTTCTTCTACCCTTACTCTTTCTGCAAAGGCCTCAACAGGGTCAAGACCAAACTTCAGATCACCTTCCTTTCTCTGTTCCTTATCCTTTCTCCATTTTGCTACAACTTCCTTACTGTACCTTGGCTTCTTCTTCGGCTTTGAACTGGTTTGCGGATCAGACTTTTGAGTAACACCGGTAGATTGAATGTCTTTGGCTGGCATAGGTGCCGATTGATTCTGAGCCAATTCAGCTTCTACATCTCTGACAAAAAGTTTTGAATTCGGATCAAAACAAAAATTAAGCTTTTTCATCGTACTCTTACTGATCCATGATGGTCTCAAATCCATGGGTTTTCCTTTCAAAGGAATGTTACAAAACTTCATACTCTCAAGAATGAATTTCGTAAGGATAGCTGGATACATAATCATCTGGGAGTTAATCCCTCCTGTCTTGACATTCTTAATTGTTTCAAAAACATATCCCATGATATTTACTTTCCTCATATTTACAAGATAGTCGAGCATAAAGATATCAGAATCTTTCAGAGTTTCTCTATCCCCTTTCCTTGGGATAAGAAAACCTTGCATCCATAAGGTTACAAAACGATTGTCCGGAGAAAGATGAGACACTTTTCTCTTTTCCTCATTAATAATAAACAATGTCTTTTCAGCACTTTCTCTATTAAATGTACCAACTTCCTCTGGTAGTTTGTGCGATGGACAGAAAGAATCCCCTTCTATAGAAACATTTAGAAAATGAGCCGCTTGTTTCACAGACATAGACAATTTTCTATCGTACACATCAAAGTTTATGGTCATGTCTTTGTCGAAAGAAACGGTTTTGTAAAACTGACAAACTTCATCAAAAAGAACCAGATCTTGAGAATCAGGCTTTTCAACACACAGATGTTCCCATCCTTGAAACAAAATGATCCTCCTGATTGTAGAATCGTACGTATCAAAAAATTCCTGAGATACTAACCTTTCTCTGTTAAAGTCTTTCTCTGTGAAAGTCTTTGAAGAAATTTCGGCGGGAGTATTAGCAGAGGATTGAGACATAAAGGTTCTGCCGATGAGAAGATCGTACGATGATTTATAGCTGGTGAAGCAGAGCTTCTCCTGAAATCCTGAAAAACCAATGTGGGTTTGGGGAGGGGAGAGGGGTATTTATAGGTGATAAAGAGGTGACCGTTGATCTTCTACGGTTGAAAAAGGATGACCATTGATCTTCTACGGTCAATATTAGAGAAAACAAGATCAGTGGTTTGGATTAAAACAAAGAGACTTTTTTTAAAAAAATAATGAAAAAGAATACCTGTCGAAGAATGTAAGGTAATTGCTGGTTTTGATATCAATCAAAAGAAAATATAATCGTAAGGAAACAAAAGAAACATCATCATGCCTATGGAAAACAATTTCATTACTATGAAATGACCGTACGATACAAAACAATCTCGTTACCATGAACTGACAGTACGATGGAAAACAATCTCAATACCATCATCGGTCGATTCGATAGAAAAGAAAATCATTACCATCATCGATCGATACAAAACTATTGATACGATGGAAAAGAAATTCAATACCATCATCGGCCGATTCAATACTATTGATACGATGGAAAGGAAATTCAATACCATCATCGGTCGATTCAATAATATTGATTGATTGGTACGATGGAAAAGAATTTCAATACCATCATCGGTCGATTCAATAATATTGATTGAATGGTACGATGGAAAAGAATTTCAATACCATCATCGGTCGATATGATGGAAAAGAATTTTATTACCATCATCGGTCGATACGATGGAAAAGAATTTGATTACCATCATCGGTCGATACTAAATGATACTTTGAAACGGTCAATACAATAAACAGGAAAAATGATAGAAACAATAAAACTGTCTATATGATAAACAGAATGGAAAAAAATGAAACAATAAAACTGTCAATACGATAAACAGAATGGAAAAAAATGAATGAAACAATGAAACTGTCAATACGATAATCAGAAAAAGATACACATATTGAGAGAGTAAATAGTTAAAGATCATAAGATAAGAAGAAACATAAAGACATAGAAAGAAATGACCTCCCCCTTTCTACGAGGAGTTTCTTACTATTAGGAGAGATGTAAAACAGGATGTAGATATGAATGATTATTTAAATGTAATCATTCCTAGCTTCTGTTTTATATATTCAAATCTATTGGAAGGTAAAGGTTTTGTAAAAATGTCAGCAAGTTGTTCTTGCGTTCCGATGAATTGTAAAACAATATCTCCTTTTTGTGTGTGATCCCTAAGAAAGTGATGCCTAACATCTATGTGTTTTGCACGAGAGTGATGTGCTGGGTTTTTACTAAGAGCTATGGCACTTGTATTGTCACAAAGAATTTGAGTTTTGGAGAAACTCAAACCATAGTCAGTGAGTGTGTGCTGCATCCACAATACTTGAGCACAGCATCTTCCAGCTGCTACATATTCAGCTTCAGCAGTGGAGAGTGCTACTGAGTGTTGTTTCTTGCAGGACCAGGAAACCAAAGAATCTCCTAAGAAATGACATGTTTCAGATGTACTTTTTCTATCCATTCTACAACCACCAAAGTCAGCATCTGAAAAACTTTTTAAAACAAAATCATTTCCAGAAGAGTAGAAAAGACCTAAATCCATAGTGTCTTTTAAATACCGAAAGATTCTCTTTGCGGATTTTAAGTGAGACTCTTTTGGATTAGATTGATATCTTGCACATAAGTATACAGAAAACATCAAGTAGGGTAGACTAGCTATGAAGTATAGCAAACTCCCTATCATACCTCTAAAATTAATTTGATCTACTGGTTTCCCAGTTTCATCAAGATCAAGAGTATTTGTGGTACCAATTGGGGTGCTAATACTTTTAGTTTTGTCAAATCCATACTTTTTGAGTAAGTCTTTAATATACTTATGTTGAGATATATAAGTTCCTTCTAGTTTTTGAGAAATTTGAAAACCTAGAAAGAATTTCAACTCACCCATCATACTCATTTCAAATTCAGATTTCATTAAATTTGCAAAAGAATCAGTTAAAGATTTCTGAGTTGATCCCAATATGATGTCATCAACATAGATTTGAACAATCAAAACATTTTTGTTTTCCATTTTGATAAAAAGGGTTGGATCTGCAGTACCTTTTGAATAATTGTTTTGTAAAAGAAATCCTGTAAGTCTATCATACCATGCTCTAGGGGCTTGTTTAAGACCATATAAAGCCTTGGTAAGTTTAAAAACATGATCAGGATGTTTTGGGTCTTGAAAACCAGGAGGTTGTTCTACGAAAACATCTTCTTGAACAAAACCATTTAGAAAAGCACATTTGACATCCATTTGAAATAGTTTGAAATTGAAATATACTGCGAAGGCTAATAGAATATGAATAGATTCATGTCTAGCTACAGGGGAATATGTTTCTTCATAGTCTATTCCCTCTTGTTGATTATAGCCTTTAGCAACAAGTCTTGATTTATTTCTTACAATGATTCCATTTTCATCACACTTGTTTATGAAAACCCATTTTACACCAATCACAGTTGTTTCTTTAGGTCTTTCAACTAAAGTCCAGACTTGATTCCTTTCAAATTCATTTAGTTCATCTTGCATTGCTTTGATCCAATCATTATCACCTAAGGCCTCACTTGGACTTTTAGGTTCAAATTGGGAAAGAATAGCAAGATGTTCTATTTTATTTCTTAAGGAATTTTTGGTCCTTACAGGTTGATTTATATCACCAATGATGTTATCACTGGGATGATTCCTAAGAAACAATTGATTTGGGTTTTGTAAAACATGTTCATCAACATATGGTAGAAAATCTTCTGTGGTAAATGTTTCAGGAATACTTTCTTGAAAATCTTATAATAAAGGTTGATAAACATTTTTAGAAAACACATCCGAGGATGTAGGACTGGGTTGGTTGAAAACAAAAGGATCAGTTTCATCGAATTTTACATGTACTATTTCCTCAACAGTACAAGTGTTTTTATTGAAAAATCTATAAGCCTTAGAGGTTTTTGAATAGCCTAGAAAGATTCCTTTATCAGATTTTGCTGCAAATTTGTGGAGATTATCTTTTGTATTCAGAATGAATACTTTGCATCCAAAAACTTTGAAGTATGAAATTTTAGGTTTTCGGCCAGTCCATAACTCATAAGGGGTTTTATTAAGAAATGGTCTAGTTAAAACACGATTTATAGTATAACAGGCAGTACTAATAGCTTCAGCCCAAAAGTGCTTAGCAATTGAGTATTCACTCAACATGGTTCAAGTAATTTCCTGAAGAATACGATTTCTTCTTTCAACAACACCATTTTGCTGAGGAGTTCTTGGAGCTGAGAAATTGTGAGTAATACCTTTCTTACTACAAAAAGCTTCAAAATCTGAATTTTGAAATTCACCACCATGATCACTATGAATAGTTATCAATGGTAGGTTTTTCTCATTTTTAACTTGGGATCTAAAAGTTTTTAAATAGGGAAAGGCTTCAGATTTCTTTGTGAGAAAATAGACCCATGTAAATCTAGTAAAGTCATCAACTAAAACAAATACATAGTATTAGCCTCCAATGCTTCCAGATTGTGAAGGACCAAACAGATCCATATGCACAAGCTGTAATGCATTAGAAGTTGAAACTTCATTGATTGTTTTAAAGCTAGTTTTATGTTGCTTGCCAAATTGACAAGGATCACAGACTTTTGAAGAATCATATCTAAGGTCCGGTAACCCTTTTAAAAGTCCTTTCTTTGAGAGTTTTCTTAGGTTTCTCATATTACAGTGTCTTAGTCTCCTATTCCATATCCACGATTGGTCTTCTATTACACTTAAACAAGGTAAGTTTTGGTTCCTAAGGTCTTCTAAGTTAATAGTGTAAACATTCTCTTGCCTATGGGCAGATAGAATGAACTCATCCTTGGAATTGTGAACTAGACACTTATCATTTCTAAAATTCACAAGGTAACCTTCATCACATAATTGACTTATGCTGATGAGATTGTGCCTAAGACCTTTAACAAACAAAACATTTGAAATAAGAAATTTTCCAAGAAAAACAATATTACCTATACCTACAATCTTTCCTTGAGATTTATCTCCGAAGGTAACTTTTCCACCTTTTGTTTTGATAACCTTTTGAAAAAGATTTTTGTTTCCAGTCATATGTCGAGAACAACCACTATCCATGTACCAAATGTTCTTATTGGTACACTTCTCGTTTTCCTAAAAAAGAAACAATTAGATTTTCGGAATCCAAACTTGTTTGGATCCAGAAGGGTTAGATAAAAGAATTTTAGGAATCCACATTTGTTTTGCAAAATGATCCTTATGAAATCCTAAAGATTGAGTTTTGTTAAGAGAAAAATCTCTCCTCCAGTGTCCACCACATTGACACTTAGAACAGAAAATGGTTTTTTGAGGAACAAAATAGTTATTGCTAAAAACAGGTTTGGAATAAGTATAACCAAGACCAGAACGATTTCTCAAAGGTCTAATTTGAGAATACATCCTGTCAAAGTTTTCTTTTCCATGAGTAATGTTTGACAAACATTTCCTCAAAGATAAAATCTCCGACTTTAGTTTTAAAACCAAATTCTTGTTTTCTAAAACATTTGAATTTGAACTAGAGTTAGACTCTAAAATATTTTTCTTTGAAATTACAGTTTCAAGATCCTTAGAAATTTTATCCTTATCAGATATAACTTTCTCAAGGGTTTTTAAAATACTTTCAAAATCAGAAGTTTTTACATCAAGATCTTTAGAAAGATCTGATACTTCTGTAGTCAAAATTGAAATTCTAGAATTTGCTTTTTCAAATCTCTTTTTGAGTTTAGAATTTTCATTTTCAAGTAATTTAGCAAATCTAGAGACCTCTTCAAAATAAGGTAATGTATCATCCTCTGATGATGAGGATTCATCATCTGAAGATTCATAATATCTATTTTCAATACAATTTTCATTCAAAGAGACATTTGTAATAGCTTCAGCATTATGTACCTTGGCCATGAGACAATGATCTTCAATTGGTAATTTGGCTAGAAGTCCAATATTTCTTTGTCCTGATGTCTCATATTCTGAAGAATCATCTAAGGAATCACTACCACTTGCACTCCACGTATCATTTTCTTTCAAGACTTTGTTTGTCTTATAAAACCTTTTCTTGTTTCTTTCAGAGTGCTTCTCTGTTCTATCTTTCTTCTTCAGTAAAGGACAATCAGGTCTTATATGTCCTGCTTTCTTGCATTCAAAACAAGTTACCTCTGAATCTTTCTTATCTTTCCTGTCTTTCTTTTGGAATCTATATTGAAAATCTTTCTTTCCCACAATCTTGTTCATCCTTCGAGCAAGATTGGCTAACTCATTATCCGAAAGATTACAATCACTTGAATCAGATACAACAACTTTCTTGGATTTAGACCTTGTAAGCCTTTCAGGTGTTTTGGCTTTAGATGCAAAAGCTACACTTCCATTCCCATTCTTCTTATTATTGAAATCATCATATCTCTTCATTCTTGTCTCATGCTGTAGAAGAGTTCCAAAGAGTTCATCAAGAGTAATCTGGGAAACTTTTCTATTTTCATCAATAGCTGTTCTTTTTGACTCCCATTCATTTGGCATAATATCTATAATCTTATCAACAAGAGCTTCATCATCAAGACCTTTTTCTCCCATAGATTGTAAGCTGTTTACAATCATCATAAACCTTTGTTGAACTTTACATACTGGCTCTCCATAAGGAAAAACAAATCCATGATACTCTGCTCGAAGCATTGCTCTCCTTATTTCTATAACCTTAGATGTACCAAAATGAGTAACTTCTAATTTCTTCCAAATACAGTTGGCTGCTTCACATGAAGATATCTGACTATATATATTCCTGGTCATAGAGCATAATAAAGTATTGTGTACCTTGTAATTCAGTTGATATTCTTGCTTCTCTTGGTTGGTGAACGTGCTAACTTCTTTGTCAGGAATTTTGTAACCCCCAGTAAGCATAATAAAATTGTCTACACCAGTATTGATAAAGAAAGTCTTCATACGATCTCTCTAGTACTCATAATCATTCCCATCAAAGATTGGTGGTCTAGAAGGATTCAGATTATCTATTGACCCGATATTCATTCCTGCCATCTAATACAACAAAAACAACTTTTCCACTCCACAGGTTAGTGTAGTAAGTATTAAAGATAATAATAAGAAAAAAAACTAGTAATACAAATCAGTGGAAAACCTCCTCTGATACCAATTGTTGGATCGACTAGTATATATATTTGTCTATTAGATGGAACAATACAAGAGGGTGGGTGAATTGTAGATTAAACAATCTTTGAGTTTTAGCAACAAAGGGATTAGTTTAAATGATATTAAACTAATACAAATACAAACACCCACAATTGTATTGAATATAAAAGGTATGAAGTATAGTAATACTAATGTAATGTAAAACAATTGTATTCAAGGTGAACACAATGATCAGAGTAATATAAAGATGAATGATTCTACCCTAAAGCGTATAGAATCAATCAATACAAAAAGTAATAGAATGATTGTAATTGAAACAATTACAATTGAATATGTAAAGAAGAAAGGAAACAATACAAATCCCTTTCTAATACAAGTAACAGCGGAAATGTAAAAGTATTACAATTCTTTTAACCCAAAGAGAAGGGTTATCCTTTCACCTAGGATAAAAGGTCTGTCTCACAAACACCTTGGTGAGCCCTCGATACGATGATCGGCACGTCTGTCTGCTTATCCCTGGCAGCCCTCGATACGATGATCGGCACGTCTGTCTGCCTATCCCCGGCAACCCTCGATACGATGATCGGCACGTCTGTCTGCCTATCCCCGGCAGCCCTCGATTTTGCAGGTAATCGACACATCTGTCTTTCAATTACATGAAATCCCTCGATACGATGATCGGACGCACAAGGCAGATGAGAGAAGTCACAGTGTCTCTCTCTAGAATCTTGGTAGTCCACAGAGTCTCTTCATTCGTTCTCTTTATTAATCGTTGTTCTCTCAACTTCAAATGACCTCCTATTTATAGGCCTCGGGTTCCAACGGTCATATTGCCTCCAACGGTCATATTGAAACAGAAAGCACGTCATCGTTTTGATTAGTTTGTAACTAACTCAACGACATCGTTTTGTTAGGACAAGAGATATATAGAAATGAAAACCATGAGTATGATTCAAATGAGTGTTTTTGACTAAGTAACAAAACAAATAATAAACATTTGAATAGCAGAGTCAGTACGATACGATTGACAGAGTCAGTACAATACGATTGACATAGTCAGTACGATACGATTGACAGATTCAGTATGGTACGATTGACAGAGTCAGTGTGGTACGATTGACAGAGTCAGTACGATATGATATGGTCAGTACGATCAACATTGTACGATACGATAAACATGATAAAAGACAATTTTTAATTTAAAAACATATGATAGAATACATTTGTGATTTCCAAAACATGATATAGAAGTCAAAAGAATACTTTTGACTTAACATATTTAATTACATAATAAAATAAAATTAATTTTCATAAATTGTTTTCATCAATTAATATTTTGTTTTATGATTTTAGGATAATTTAATGATACCTTAGTGAATTTTTCAAAGTCTTATAAAATCAGTTATAGATTAAAATCATTATTTTTTCAAGTAAATGATGGTATTAATTAAAAAATTAATTTCACATTTCTAGAAAAATATTTTCATAAAACAGAGTTCATATTGGAATTCTAAACATTGGAAAATGTTTTGGGTGATTTTTTTGGGGTTTCTCAAAATTAAATTATTATTTTTTGGAATTGTAAAATACAATAATTTCCGATAAATGATAAAAAATGATTTATTAAGTAATAGGTGATGTTTGGATGATGTAATAACACTTGGTTCGAAATTAAATGAACTTATTAATATAATTTGTAACATGAATCACCACAATTTCTTATAATATAAAAAATAAAAATAATATTATTAAAATAATGAGGAATCACCCATGTCCTCCATTGTAAAAACAACCCCTTGCCACCCCTTATCCTCACACCATACAAGCATTGAACATTGTAATGTTTCCACCCAATATCCTCCCAAGAATATCCCTTAATTTCATGAGCTCTTGGTATCATAAATATTCCAAAACAAATCCACTAACGAAAGTTCTCATGGTGGAGTATTCAAGAGATAAAATCAACTTCCTTTTCCATTTAATTTCATTTGACGTTGCTTACTTCAATTATTCTCTACTCATCTCCTCTGTCAAAATGATCAGGATAAATCCATTAACTTCTATATATTAAAATTATATAATTTTAATGGAATATCATTAATCATACTCCATTCTCTCTCTCTTTTATTTAAAAAATAAAATCATCATTTGTGAGGTGTCGATTTAAAATAGTCATGGACGATGAATTTTCATTCTTCAACATTTAATTCGTGGGTTAAATGATACCATTTATTGATTAAAACAGATTTAAATATATGTAATAAATAATTTCTTATGATATGGGAGTCACATATTTACATAATAATAAAATATGAATCAAAATGAGTTTTTTATTATAAATCACTATAGTAATAATGTAAATGATTTTCATTAAATTAATATATGATGATTCATCCTCATACAATATAACCTCATGATATATATACAGATTTACAATACTATATGTTTATAAATATGATATAAATTCAATAATTTTGAATTATACCAATCCTGGCTCAACTTCTGTACTCGAATACATGTATAACGATTGTAAAAACAAAGGAAACAAGATATCTCAAGAAATAATATTATATCTTATAACTTCTCAAAATTCCCTAAATTAACTTCATTAAATTATAATAAATCAAATTAATATGTTAAATGTTCTTAATTACTTAATTGATATATTTAATTTTATTATTGAAAACAAAAAGGTCAAGTGCAGAGCACATTCAGACATAAGGTAAGGGTTATCTTCCAGAACTTCAATTTTCATTTAGATATGAATTATTCCTATATAAACTAATTTAATTAATCAATTTTTTTTATATAAATATTCTAAATTATATATATATATGTAGAAAAATCATATATGGATATCATTTGATCATTATTTTATTGGATAATTAATTTCTTACAAGGTTCTCTTCCCATTAATTCTTTATAAGCAAGCTCGATTAAAGGGAAAGACTCGATTTATTAACCATTTTCAAGGGAAATATATAATCTGTATCAGGACACCATTATTTTTAATAAAATCCCAAATTTTATTTTGGAAAAATGGTACAATTTCATTTCTATTTTTATGAAAATATTTTTCCAAAGGAAATCATCTTTTAAGAATAAAAATAGTATTTCTCTCAAGAATTCCGCGACGATTTTGAAAGTGTATTTTCATCTATTTTCAACACCCTTATCTATTAATATGAATTGTTTGGATTATAATTTTATTATAACATCAACCATGTTTTATTAAATGGTATATTATTTTTATGAGTATGAATGTTCTATCTTAGTACTATTCATTATATTTTTTTGAATGGTTAGTGATTATGTTTATTTATTGTGAAATAGTACTTACATTTCATATGTTAGTTTCAATATGAATGTATATGATGATAATATTTCAACCATCACATATGAGGAATTAATTGGACTTATTAAGTGTTATTATAGGACCTTTATAGTGCCTCGGTGAATCGTTAGTTGTAATGAGAGATACTAGTTTCATTTTTACCAGTTTATGTATAGTCTTGGCGCGAGGCCTTGATTGTATGTTTACCATTTCTCACATTATTAATTCCATCATTATGAAAATATTAATTTTATTTCATGGGATTATTATACTAATATAATATAAATGGTTATATTTTATTAATTAAATATTTAATCAGATTTTATTTCAATCCATTTTATGTTCACGATTTTGCTTTAATGGTATGTGTACATTTATTTATTCATTATGCTTTATATTTATTCATCGACTATATTACATACCCTTACTGGTCATTTATAATCACCACATTATTATTATTAATTTTTCCTAGGATTTGAAGATGTAAATTATGAATGACTTTCAAAGACAAGGTAGCTGTTTATAGGAGTTTCTTAAATAGCTACTGTGTTTTACATAATTTCAAGTTTTAATGATGAACTTATTTATGTATCCTCTTTTCCAAAGAAACTAAAATATTAATTAAAATGGGATACGACATCCTTATTTATTATGAAATTGTAATAAAGTAATTTATCATCTCCGATAAACTAGGCTCATGGTCTTTATCATTTTTCTTCGTTGAATCAATTATGATTAAACTCTTCGAGGAAATATGGCTATGAAAATAAAATTTATGAATAGATAATTCACAGAATCTAAATTTCATATATTATTATTTTTTATATCAGGGTATAATGATTCATTTACCAGTGTTTTTCAAGAACGTCATTGTTATAATATTACACAATGATATCATCAATAAATAACAGAATAAAATTATAATGATATTCTATGAATACATTATTCATCATAACCTTAACCATTGAGGTTCTATTAGTAATACAAATGAAATTACATTAAATTAATATGGTTCATACCAATATTGAAATTCTATAATTAAAGTGTTTTCCTTCTTTAAGTGTATTTGATGTTACCAAAGATGATGATCAATTTTTTAAAATTGATGAGAACCTTCGTGATTATAAAATATATCACCAATTCATTATAGTTGATACATATTTGTTATGTTAATGGAAATAATTTCACTTAAATCAATACAAAAAACACATGGATCAATTTTATTCTTTAGGAAATGGAAATGGTATCCCATTGGGGAAACACCATGGAATTAGAATACCATATCATAAAACACCTTTAGTTGTTTTTTATTTATATGAACTAAAAATTGGTCATTATATAGGATTTTGTTTTGATATAATTTGAACATAATGGATTAACATAATTGAATAATCGTATTCATACACTATGGGATGTTTGAGTGATTCCTATGGAAGTACATCAATGTATTCATATATGATATTTAGATATTCATTTGTAATATTATCTTTTCCATCCATATATTTTGTTTTCTATTTTCCTTTATAATATCATATAGATGTCCCACTAGGGGGAGATCTAAACAAAATTATGATAATGATGTCTCCTACATAAAGATATTGTATTTAAAATCCCCATTTGGAATTGTAATCTTATACCCTAGTTAATATTTTTTTCATTAAAATTTTAAAGATAATTTTTTGCAGCATTATATGAAATTTGAGCATAGATAAAATATAAAATTCTAAGAAATGGGTACTTAAATGTGTCAAAATTATAACATTCTAATACTTCCTTGTTAAACTAATATTTCCACTAAGATTCATGATACATATATCTCTTCTTTTGTTTCAAGGAAAATATCAATTTTTTTTAAAATATGTATGATATAATGGAATGTAGTGATCTAGAATCAAAATAATCATTAGATAAATTTGATATATGATTAATGTAGCAGACAATATATACTTAAGTAATGAATTCTATATGTTTGATATCACATATTATTGTCCTTATTTAATTATACACTAATATCATAGATTCACTTGATTCATGGGACATTGGTTTTAATATTTTACCATTTACCTATGGTTGAAACACTAGGTAGTAGTGGTATCTTTATAACCATTTCATATTTTACCCATATTAAACACATTAATTCACATTTAATAAAATACCATGTCCATCAATATTTTCCATGGAAATTTCATCCATGATTTTGATATGATATAAATTGCTTTGTTCCCTATTTCTTCAAAAGTTTGTTTTATTTTTCATTATACCTATAAAAGAAATTTTTTATCATATTTAACTTGATGAAAGAAGATCAATTAAATTCTTACTCTAAATTGATGGAACATAATACTATTTATTCATCTGATGAAAATGTTTTGTAAAGAAGACCCCTTCACATTCTTCATAATAACCCATCAATGAATTGAAAATTTTTTATTTAATGATTTTGTATATATTATATAGCATACCTATATAGTCTTGTAATTGTATCTACATAAAATAAAACACATTATTCATCCTTTTTCTTATCGATGAGAACAATTATATTAATTTATGTTCATTTCCCATGAGGTAAGTATTTCATGATGATTGCAACTTTAAAATAATTATATTCTATATGATATATTAATTTATCATCTATATTATTATTGATTAATGACCACCATTTATCAATATATCCATTAATAAAATATAGAACCATAATAATATTTTCCTTTTAATTGCATCCCAAGACCATAAATATCAATTTAGGGGACTTAGATGATTTCCTAACTCCAAATTTATTAGTAGTTCCACAAAAATATAAAATATTTTTTTACATAAAATATAGAAATTTACATTTAACATATCATTTAACATCATGTTTCTCAATTTTTATTGGTTATTTTTCATAAATTTAGTTAGAATACATTATATGGTTATGATTTTCTTATCTCCAACCCCAGTTGTATTTGATTTCACTTTAGAGAAATATTTATATTTTCAATTAGTATTATTATGTTAACATCTTAAAGGTTTCATTTTTAAAAAATGGTTTATATTAAATTTACTAATTACATTAATAATATTAAATTATATTATATACATTTTATAAAACAAACAATAAACTGAAAATTTAGGTATAACTAGTCTCAAAATCAAAATTTTGGTTTCATTATGATTTTCATCAAACTAAAAATATAATTTCAAAACATTCATAATGTATTGTAAGGCAGTGTGGATCAAAAAAATATATATCCCATTACAGTTTCTAGATATGGGTTCAATCTTAGGACCACTCAGCTCTCCCTTATGAAAATCGTGTAAATACACATTCCACCCCATTAAAATATTTTACCCCAAGTGAATATGTGTCATGGTTGCTTCTTTTTACTAATATCCAATCATGGATTTATTTTCTATTAAAACAACAAAATATATATTTCAATAAAACATTGTGATTTTATATTATCCTTATTATTATATTAGGAATTTATTATAGTGTTTTATTTCTTAATCATTGGTTTAATAAATATATTTCCCATTTTTATTCTAATTTTTTTTAACAAATTTAACAAACAAATCTCTTGTAACATTGAGTATGTGCCCATTTTATTACACTGGTATAATATATAAAGGGTAACACCCCAAGGACCAATCATTTTTATAGATTTAAATAACAAAATGAATACATGTGTTCTATTATACATTGGTAATAAATATACAAAATAGAAAAAAATAAAAATATAGATTCATTTAAATCTCAATCAAAGATTCATTCTTTATATCATTGTATATGTAATAAAAAATAGCAGTGATAGAAAATTATTATTATGGGTTATATACAATGGAATATATCTTGATTTTGTATGATATAATCTATACAAAATAAAACAAATCTAAAAAAACATGCCATTTATTCATTTCCATGAACACGAAATGAATCCATGTATAATATAAATAGGATAATCTTGTGGATAATTATGATGTAATTTTGAATGAAGGAAATTCATAATTCCAAATTATTAGATAAGTGAATTATTCCACTATATATTAAAATATGTGTACATATACAACAAAAAACATTTAACATGGATAGAAATAAATTTCTCCTCAAAAAACATATTGATGCATCGAGGGGATATCTATTTCCAAGGGCCACTTATATTTTAATTTAAAATTAATTCCTCAAACATTTAATTACCAATTTAAATAAAAAAAATCCCTAATAATAAATATATATTCAGTAAAAATATATAATTCAAAAATTTCCTTGGTCAATCAAATAAAATAAAAAAAATCGTTGTATATATAATTGGTCTACTATTTAATAAATAAACATAACCATGATAAAACAATATGTATATGGATGAGAAATGTAATTTCTAATTAAATATGATCACTAAAATTAAAATGTTTCAAGATAATGTTAATGAACACAAATTTAATTAGTGATAAAATATAACCATCAATTACTCATAAACATAGTTCTTATAACAAAATAATGTCTTTTGGAGAATAGAGGGATATTTAAAATTAATATTAAAATATGTTTTCCATAAATTTTTTTATTTCTATGTTAATGGTAAACATGTTCAGGAAGCTAAATCGTGTATAATAGTTATGAAGTTTGTTAAATATTAAAACAAAATATATGTTAAAAATAATCATTCCCTTAAAACCTTTGGAATGAAATTAAAAATGAACATTTTAAAAATTATTATAAATATTCCATTCATTGCTCATAAAAACAGATCAATAATATAAAATTTCCTTAATAAATTGTTTTGTGAAATCAAAAGGACCATCGTAAAATAATTTTGAATAATATGGTCAAGGAAGAATAATATACTCAATCAAAATGGGAAACAAGTGAATATTTTATTTTAATCATTTTTTTAATTGATTAATGATCCAAATAATATAAAATATTTATGAAGTCTTTGAAAATAATTAAATATGTATATTTTAATAATGTATGTTTTAATTACCTAAAAAACTGAAATGGGAGGGGTAAATTAGAGTCTCAAATTATTCTTTGAATAAGATGGATCATGTCACCATGTTGGTATTAGTATATTAATGTTCTCAAATAGAATAACATAATTACCACATGGCTATATGCACAAATAGAATAATGGAACAAAAGTTTTAATTGGTTAACAATTAAGCTATAGTCGATGGAGAATACACTTTAAGGGTTTCAGTCATACGTAAGTACATAATTATTCTCTAGATATTGAGGATTATAATTTATTTGGAATGGTAACATAATTCTAGGAACTCCACTATTATATTAATTTTAGTTGTGACACACAACCTCCAAAGGATCATAGTCATCGAATCCCCTTTATCATTAATTTGGTTGAATTATTTCATAGTTTTTTTACAAGATGGTCACTGCAAAATGAGATAACATTATTTTCATTTTTTCATCATATTGTTACAATTATTAATATTAAAAACATTCTAAATAATTTTCCACGTTTAGGTATTCTTGTGACAAAAAATTCATGAAATAAATTTTTTAGCAAACCCCGTTATTGCATTAATGGAATGTCAGGTTCTACGAAACAATCCAATTCTAAAAAACTCCCATCATTAATGAAAATCCAAACAGTTTTTCTCAAAAATATAACTGAAATTATTAATCATCAATTAGCTATCATTATTCTTTTTGAAAGAATTATATAAATAATGTTATTGATTTGAATAAAAATTATATTCAACTATAAAAATTATGAAATTTGTTTGATTCAACATACTAAAAAACATATTAGATGCTCTAATGATGATCGACCACCAATTTATAGTTAGGTGTATTCCTTTTATGAAACGCAATTTATTTTGTGAAACTCTATCATACCATGAAAAAATTTAACATTTATTTACCAATTTCAACAAGGATTTCAGTAAATTATATATATTTCTGAAAATTTAGGGAAACATTCCATTCAAAAAACTTTTTACAATCCTTATGATAACAAAATTTATTAGATTCCATTTATTTTATATATTGTTTTTAGATTATAGGAAGTAAATATTTAATTAAACTTCTCCATTGATGTATATTTTAGACCCAAAAAATTTGGGACACACTAGTAAATGATTCTATATCAAATACTAAATCAACCTTTATTATAGGATATCAAAAAATTTAATATCCATTTTCATCATAGTGTAAATTAAAAAAACTTTTTTTTATTGATATGAATACTCTTGGATTTGACAATATAACCTATTTGGTTTTTTGAAGATCTATAATGAAATCGAATATAAAATGAACCTAAAACAAAAACAAGAGAATAGTTCCACTATTAATCCATCACTCTAAGTCAACATGAGTGAAGATAAGTGTTGAATCCAAGAGCATCATTAGATAATTTCATCACTTGTGAGACCACTGGCCTATCCTGGAAACCTATCCTATAATCATATATTCCAGTGAATTTCAGTGTTATTCTATTTAGGAAATAAACAAAATTAAATAGTACATGTCCCTTAATGTTAGTAAATACATACAAAGATCATATCTCCCCCCAAATACATACATTAAATCCAAAAAATGATTAATTTATTTTAAATAATTAGGGTGGGGTTTAATTGGAACCTCTTCATACAATGGAATGTTATTGAAAACTGAGGTTAATACAAATGTTTTTAAAAATGTTGTACTACAAAAAGAGTTTCCATATTGTAAACCACATTATCATTAGTCAATAAATTCAAAATTTATTCCTAAATTATTAATATTTCTCATTGATGATGTGATATCTAATAATAATATTTATTTGTATGAATGTGTTAATCTAAATTTTTTGTGAACATAATCATACTATTTTTTTCTCATATTATCACCATTAATTTTTCCATATCATCCAAAATAGAGTATTTTCTTCATTCCCCACAATATCTAATGGAATGAATTTATCATAGATATATACTCTTCTTTATTAATTCTAATAGATTTTATTTCTCATTAATTACCAAATTATCCTAAATATAGGTACTTAAGAATGAACAACCATTTCAGAAATTATATCCAACATATCTCTTTCCCAGTTATCATAAAAAATTAATAATATTTCATAATCTATTCTACTACAAAATGTAATTTAATTTTAAGAGTACCATGAATATTCCTCATGATTATTTTAAATACAAAAAATTATCTTCCTTCGGATGACTTTTGAAGTGAGATTCTAATTTTTTTTTCAGGTTTATATATTTTTGTATTAAAGTAAAATATAACAATATTTCAATGATCATTATATTTTCAATTTTATCCATATATTTCCCATCATTTTTCCTCCAATGTTTTTCTCAGATCTCAAGCAGAGTTGATATAGGTTTGATTTCATTCATGTAAAATTTAATCAAAAGATCTCTTTTAAGATTTTAAATATAAATTAATTTATATTACGTATTTTTAATCACCTAAATCACTAAAAATTATGTGTGTTCACCAACCCAGGAAAATTAAAATTCTAATTTCATTGTATTTTCAAATTCATCCATATGTTCATTCCAATTTCGAACAAATATATTACAATCCACTTACCAATGTGCAATGAATTGATCTCCCAAATAATTTTTTATATTTAGGTTATGGTTTAAACATCTAAATTAAATTTTTATATTACTAAAATAAGTTTCATGTTGAGAATACAATGAAGGTGGTTCATGTTTTTGACAACAATGACCATCCTTCTATTGTTAATCATTTGTTTCATTATTTACAATTAAAAATATAACACATTTTTTAATATATATAAATAAATTTCAAGGCCATGATTTATGAATTTTTTTACATCCATATAATAATAATTTTACCCATTTTTATATTCTATGTCTAGAATTAGAAAAAACAAATTCATGTAAATATATTTGAGAAATGATACTTAATCATCAATTCCATCAATCTGTGTATAGCCTCTACAAACTAAGTGTTATAGGTTTTAGATAACATTTCCTTTGTCATCAGCTTTTTTGAAGATGCACTTTGATACAAAAATGTTGTTTATTTTTGGCCTCTCTATATGATTCAAATTAAATTTTTATTAATTTGATATATTTCATCATTCATGGAGTTAAACTATTAATTATCCCCACCCTTTTATTCATGTGATATTTATTCTATAATTTATTGGAGAGTGTAATGTGATCAATTTTTATTTTTCCTAGTCTGTGTAGTTTTAGTCCAATCCCCAATGATGTCAGATTTACTGACTTCTAATATTCTATTTCACCTTTGATGTTCTGATAGAGTATCATCTATTATGATTTCCTCTTTTGATTCTACATAAAAATTTTAATAATTTAGAGAAACATAAATTCCATGAAATATATTCAACATTTTTAATTTGAATGTATACCTTTTACAAATTATCCATCAACATCAATCATATCAATATATGATCTCTTTTATTTATTCAGAATTATTTACTAAACGATCAAAACATCATTTTTGTCCAAAAAATTTCTAAGGAAGTCATTGTAACATTTATTTGATTTAATAATCATTGAGTATCAAAGGAATATTCCCTCGCATTCCAAATGATAATAATTTCATTGATTTACATCTTTTTTTAGATAAAACATTTTCCTCTAGAAAAGAAAAAAATTGTAAGAGATTCCTTCATGGCCATGTCTCATATTGTCTAATGTTTTATCCTCAACTCAACCTTTTTCGATTCTAATTGTAAGTTTTAACTTTAATATCCACTATCTAGTAAATATAAGAATAAAATATCAATAAATATACTATTGTAATATTATTCAATGGTTAATTTCTTCATTAAGTAACCCCATTTAACTATAGTGTTCCAATTAATGAACCATCATTCTTGATCCCCTATTTTTTGAGGTAATTTTCAAATTCAGTGGATTTTTATTTTTTCCCATTATAAGATCATAATATCATGATTGTGAAGATATTTTAATAATAATTTCTTCATATTAATATTTTCAATCACACAAAATATACTTTTTTAAACTACATAAACATCACACACACCATTCTACTATAATTAGCAAAAAAGGACCAATGTACCTATCCTTATATGTTTTAACAATATAAAACACGACACATACATCTATGTGGACAAGATCATGTTGATTTTATTCCTATTTTTTCTCAGAAAAGAATAATTATGGATCATCATTCCCTATATGAAAGAATCACACATCATATCTCAACCACACATTAGATTAGGAATGCATAAAACTTCCTTTAAAATAAATATGGTATCCATTATATTTTTATTAATGTGACCCAACCATCAATACCAATAGTTGTTTTCCACATAAATTTTTATGAAACACGTGTATTATTTTCTATCTACGTGATATAAATCCACATTTCCTCCATCATTTAATGGGATAATTACCGTTATATCTATTTAATGTGAACCCTTTTTGAGTAAATGTTAGTACCAACCCTATGACCTATATTTTACGTACACTCGTGATATTGTGATACAAGCCAACAGTAAAATTAAAATTTTTCATTAGATTATCATTTGATATATATATTTTTCCCTTAACTATCATATTTAAGGAAATATAGTTATTGAATCTCAATATTACACCAAAAATTTACATAACATATCTAAAACAAATTTTATTTCCTATAAAGTGGTATGAAATAATTTAACAAAAAATCCTTGTGGTACTATTATTTATAGCATTGAGAGTGACATCTTACTTGTGTGATTTCTAAATCATCTTATTTTACATTCAAGGGGTACCTAGATGTTTATAGGTGAAGGCTAGGCTCTCTAATATCTTATCAAAAATCATGGATGAATTATACATATATTAATCTTCTATACTACAATACATATTTTATACATTAATTATTCTTGGTTAAACCATATAGTCATTTCATAGAGTTATATAGTTAGCTTTTCAACCTCCCAATACCTGTAATGAATAACATTATGTCTAATTCAAGATCAGTGAAAAAATATCCAAAACATTATTTCTTCTATATGATGAAAGGCATGGTCTCATTAATATTCATTAAATATGAGGTGCTTCCCCATTTTTTTAATTACTTTGATCTTAACAGTAATACACATAATTGCATAGAAATCAATATAATTGATATTTCATAAGGGGAAATATCACCATAGAGATATTCCTCTACATGTCCCAATATTTTTTATAGTTATTTATTTTTTCATCCTCATAGGATAATTGATGATTATTGTATGATATCATATTTGTTTAGTTTCATGATATCTTGGATAGAACATCAAGCTCCCTCATGAAATGGATAACTTTTTACTTCTCTTTGTTTAATATTTTTTCATTTCTAGATTTTGAGGTTTCTATATTACTACCTATTCAACTTCTTACGATTAATTTTGATCATTAATCATTCAATGATTTATATACACTGTCATAACAACATTTAAGTATATCAAAAATCTATGCATCTAAAAACCATCAAAACTGTAATTTATTTGTAGTTTCCATTGATTATGACTTAGTTGTAGTTTATATTATATGATAGTGAATTAGTCTTCAATTCAATATAATTTCTTATTAATTTAAACAAATTTTCAAGTATGTTCATTGATAACTTTTTCCTTCTCTATAATTCATAGGTTAAACTCCATATCCACTTCCTACCTAAAAATAGTTTTAAAATGGTCTCCACCTCTCCATGAATTCAATAAATATTTTCTTAAATATAATGGATATAGTCTAATAAATATTTTTACCAAGATTAAATATTTCTAAAATTATTTATGTAATTACATGCTCATCAAGAATACCCATAAGTTCCACCATTAGATTGGAAGAAAACGTTTAACAATTTTCTTCCTCTTTCATATGTTCAATATTTTTAACTATATCCATCATGGAATATTCAAAATCAGAATTTTAATCTTGTTCGACGACATCCAAACATTCATTATCACCATGGACCCCTTTAAAAAAGGTTCTTTCAATATAATTTCATTCCTATTTTGAGGACCCCCTTTTATGGGAACCTCCTCTACATTATTTTCATGATTTTTAATTAACATTCTATATCACCACATTTTGTTGATCGTTATCTGTAGTGTGACTTTAATTACAACATATAAAACAATAAAATTGAATATTTCCTTTTAAATATCACGTTTCCTATCATTTTTTTCAACAAGAAAAATAAGTTGTTCATCAACATAAACATCATCATTAATAACATTATAAATTTATTGTTTTTTCATGAAATTGAGTGTTATTCCAAATCTCACTCAAGTTTTTGTGTCATATATTATTACAATAATTTTATAGGACACATACAGAATTATTATATGATCATGAAAAATATTATTCATGTATCTTTCTTCAAGGGATAACACTTTTGGATTTTAATATAATGTTGAATCATTATCATGATTTTAATCCCAATTTCATTATCCCTAATTTCTTTTTCATGTTCACTAATTTCTCCCAAAAATAATGTAATGTAATTATTAAAACATCCTACCTTTTCATATAATTAAACAGATTATGAATAACGTGATTTTTTACCTCCAATACATTATTACCTTCTTCATATATATATTTAATAGTTTTTGCAACATGTAATTTAGAATAGTGAAACTCATCACCTGTAAAAGGAGTTGATAAGATTATTTTACATTAAGATTGTTTTGAGATTTAGAATATTCATTAACCATTTTCTAGTATGTTTTAGTTATATAAATACCATTCCCATCACTGAACTGATTCACTTGAAATTTTTCATAGTGAATATCCATCCCAAGTGATCACAGATGATATTTCATTTTATTGTTCGAAATCTATAATTTGAAACAAAAAATAAGGGAACTGCCCTAACATTCAATGAATTATCAATAAAAATTAATTTCTATATTTAACACCTACAACCTATACCCTATTATATCACTTGTAATACATCTAAATACCCATAGAGGGGAGGGGTTAATCATGGTGCTATCATTTTTTTACAATAAGGAATATTTTCTCCCATGTTGGATATATAATGTTGAATAAATTTTATGGACTTGTTCAATTATTAGAAATAAATTTTCAAAAATAGTAACACATCAAAGAAGATTTATTTGGTTCAACACTATGATCTAGTTAATGAGAATAAGTATATAATGTGATGGTTGTACCAAAATCCACTAATATTTATTAAATATTATGGATTATAATTTTTTTTACAAGGACACTCCATGCTTGAAACACTGCATTTATAGGATTTATAGGGTAGGCACAATTCCTCCCTAAGATTAACTCTTCCATTTCACTTTTATCAATAATTTGCGTGATATTATCTCTCTATTGATTAAATTGAAGGTCTCTTCCATATATTTGAAAATGAATGTGATATTTTTCATAATTATGCTATTATTATTATGATTCAATATATTCCAAAAACATTTCCTAAATTGAATTATTAAAACTCATGTCTCTTTCATGAAACACGATTTTCTAAAGAACTCACTTTTTTGTATCTACGTACTGTCAGATTTCATGAAACAACCCGCATTCACAAAACTCCTGACATTCATGAAACTCTAAACACTCCCAATACTCCTTCTATGAAATTAAATAATAACAATATGTTCTAAACCCTTATTTTTATGAAACAATTATTCTCTTAAAGTTCCTTATTTTCATATTAATTATATTTTTTATAAACCTTTTTAAAAGAAAATAAATCAACACTTATACAAAATGTATCTGATTATCATCTGATTAGAAGCCCCAAATATATAGGTACGTGTTATACTTACATGAACCTCTTTTCATTTTTAAAAAAATATATCACCCCTAGAATGAATCTCTCCACAAGTCTATAACATAAATTTATCTTTTGGGAAACTACCATTCATCATGAAACATCAGAAAAGTTTTCTATTAAAAAAACATCTCATAATCTCATATGTTATCACCCATTTCTTTCATTACCCACTAGTAATTTTTGAATACTTTATTTCAAAAATTTACAAAACTTAATGACACCAATCATTCAAGAATTCCATGACATTTCAATATTTTCATGAGGTGTTCCTAGAAAAAAAAATTGAGAATCTTTACCCTCCTTATACATTTTGATCTATAAAATGTTTTCAAAAACTAATAAATCACACCACCTTGAACACTAAAGTCATCCACTCTATAAGAAAACTTGTCATGTAAACTATATGATCAACGCATCGTAGATTGATGTCAAACACAAAATAATTTCTTTTCCAAGGAGTGATTTTACTTAATCTCAATATAGATAATTTTTTTGAATTATAGAATATATGACTCCTACAATAAAAATATCAGAAAAAATATATATTTCAAAATACCCATTTCCTCGTTATTTTCATTTATATTCTTACCTTGTAAATTATTAATCATTAATTTAATCATTAATTACCATTAATATTGATATATATATATTCATGTTAAATACGTCAATAGTGATGTATATAAACTACAAAAACCGAATATAGGTTCGTAACACATTACTTGTATCAATTAAGTGGAAATTAATTGAAAAGACCTCACATCAGAATTCCATGAATTTTAACATGATTAAACCATTGGAATAATGAATTTAGATATATTATAAATACATAAAATTTACATATACAGATACATAAAATCATATATTACCCCTTATAAAATCATATCACACGTTTCTTAAAATTTTTACATTAATATCATTATTTTAGGCATTAAATTTGTTGTTATCTCATTAATGTTTCACTGTGAATGTTCAAGATTGTGAAAATATGTTTTAGATTCATTGTATTTATAATTTTAATTATTATATATGAATCATACTTATTACATATATATATATATTCATAAGCAACGAAGAAAATTCGGTATAAAAATGAATCACACCTCTTTGTGGAGATGGGGGACACATATACTAACGATCATCTTTATGATTTTTTAATGGATTAAAGGTAAATGAGGTATATAATATTATGTGTTCCTAGAATAAATAAAATAAAATATTTATTTTATATATTTATTATTTCCATTGTTATGAAAATCTTCGTGAGGTGTTAATATTAAACAAATTACCTAGGTTTGAGGTGCGGTATCTCTCAGTGCACACAAGGGATAGTTTTGATTCCCATTTAATGGAAAAGGACATGGATAAAAATAATTTTATAAATATTATAAATTTTTAGTATATGGGATTTAATTATTTTATTATATTTCTGTTCTTATGATATAAATGATGTTCGTAAAAGAAAAATAAAAAATAATGTGATTAATTATGAGGAATTACTATTCATTGAATGAAATCTTTTAGATATCTTCTCAAGAACCCTAGGGTCAGTATTTTGGAATGTTATATAAAAATAGATTATATTTATATATTTTTTGGATATATTTTTTGTTGGTTTTTAAATCTAAATGACTCACGATGTGTGATGATGTGAGGGTATGAGGTCCTCTTTTATTGGTGTGTGAGATGACAAATTTGAAATTAATCAAAAGATGAAAATATATTAATGTGTTAATAAAAAAATATTCACAAAATACACATTATATGTGAAGGTTATTAGTTTATGGTAAAACTAAAACTAACAATGTTGTTTTAATAATGTTTTTTAGTTATCTTGAATCGTTATTAATTAATTTTTAACCATATAAACCCTTTTTATCCTTAACAATAGTTCCTAATTTTAATAGTTAATAATATACCTAACGACCTAAATTGATGGTTACCACATTAAATAATTCGTATGCGATGATACATAATATGGAAACTATTTTCCAAATTACATTCCTATAAGTGGGATAAATTAATTAGAAATAATCTTTAAAAACATAATGTCAAAATAGTTTTTCTTTTAAATGAAAGTTCCAAGAATAAGATAATATTATAATAATTGTATGACTTGTAAAAACAACATTATGAATTTAATATCATATATTTATATTTATAATAAATAAATTTCTTATAAAATAACTACTAATATAGATTATATTACTTAATTTAAATGTAATTCATTATGCACATAAAAAATATAACAAATACTCATATTTATCTACAAATGATATTATATTTATTTCTGAAAAATTAATAAACAATACATTGATAAATACTATAAATAACTGGAATACTAGTTAAATACTACATTTAAATGAATTTATAAAATCTTAAATTTAAGTGCAAATTTCAAACATTCAGTATAGGAAAATTTTCTCGTAGTATGGTCAAAATCAATATTTGTACTATCAATTTTAAAAAACTTTAACTTGAAAAAATTATAATTTTATTCAAATATATTATATGTAAAATAAATTATCCATCTTTTATTTTTGATGCTCGAGATTATCATTACATACTGACCATGGAGTCAAGTATTCTTTCGATTGAGGACATTTTAAACTTCTCAATCTCGGTCATTTATCTATTGTAATACCTGAATTCAGATATTATCATATAATGTAACTTCATTCATCATTTTGATACCCATTAAACATAAATAAATTTATAAATTTAATGATAAAAATTAATATATAATTATAAAAATTAATAACCATGTTTTCATCCATTTTTATAAAAATAAGAAAAATTATCATATAACATAAACTCGTAGTAATAACAACTAAAATGAAGAATTGGTGGGGTAAAATTCAACATAATTATATATGGAAAATAAAATATTATTTAATATATAAATTTATCTACACATAAACATTTCACATTAGTAAATCATCATACACAAATGTCAAACATGATTTGAAAATAAAAAATTAACTTCACATTCAATTGAAATGACAAATGAATTTTAATTCCACATTAATTGATTTCAGTTCTATATTTTCATACAAAGAATAAAAATTTATTAAAACTTATATTAATTCTCATTTGATTTTTTTCTAAACCACCCATCATATTTTTTACAATTTATCTAAGAATTATCCATTATATTATTTATCCTTCTGAAGTGAATAGATAATTTCTATTAGCATGATACCTTCTTAAAATTAAAACATCACATAAATATTTTTTAAAATTTATGATGAATCTTACTAATGTTATTATAAATATAATAGGGGTATGATTCAAATGTAAAACTATTTTTTTAAATAATGTGATCGAGATATTAAATTAAATAAATGAAAAAATAAATTTTAATTCTAGAACGATTCCTCGCTCAGTCACAGCATTTACCAATTAATAACCTCCAATCTCAAATTTACTTTATTATAAAATCCACACATTACTTTATTTTTTACAATTAATATATTTATTCACTATTCTCATTATTGTGGTATTATTTTATCCAACATTCAAATATTAAATTTTCTATAAAATCATAATGATGTGAAAAAGGTTGGATGTTATTTGATATACTGTTATGGGTGAATTATCATCTCAATATAGAATGGAATTTTTTAAAATCATAATATCATTCAAGATGTAATTCATTCCCCAACAATAATCATTGAAGACCACGTCATCTTCAAAAATAATTCATTTTTTTCTAATATTGTAGAAATCTGCCTCCACCTGCAACAATTCAAATACATTTATGAAAATTACTTATATAGTAGGTATATATATATTCTATTATATTGTTTATTCATAATATTATTTTTCATGGATAATTGGATCTTGATTAGTATTAACATTTTTTAGAGAATTTTTGAAAATAGAGTTCAATATAAAAATTGGATTTTTTAAAATGTTTCCAAAATCATTTTCATCGCATTTAATGAATTATAATAGATTTTGAAAAATGTAACAAATCATTTTTGATATTCACATAATTACACTAGATACATCATAAAAAAATTTAAAAAGAATCAAATAGGATTACCGTCCTCATAGGTTTATGAAATTATTTTTAATTTCATATAATAAATGTGATCATTGAGTTTAATATTTTTAAAAACAATATTAAATAAATATATTTAAAACCAAGAAAATAAATTTCATTTCAGTTATTATTTAAATATTTAGAAACCATAAATATGATATTTTTTCAAAAATATCATGATATCCTCATAATCCTATTATATTATAAGGTGTATTAACATTTATAATCAAATAACTATAATTATAAAAAAAAAATATAAAAACTAGTTGTACTTAATTAAGGTCGTACCATTCCAAAAATAATATGAAGAATTATTCCTTAATATTTATGAATGATAATTAAATATTTGTTTTGATTTAATAAATTATAAATGATAATTTTAAAGGAGTATCTTAAGAGTGGTAGCCTGGATTTAATATCTATGATGTTATTCAATAAAAACCAATACATGTAAAAATTAGTATATGAAAAATAATTAATACAATAAGAAAATAATAAAAATATAAAAGTGTTTGTAAAGAGAAGGATATTTCATGGTTCAATAACATTGGTGGGTGTTGATATTGGAATTCCCCTAAATAATTAGTACTATATATTATCAATACTCAAAAGTTTCTCATGTTTTATAAATAGGAACAAAAAAATCATTTTTCATCCATATTGATTCATTTAAAATCATTTGGATATAATCCCCAAAATAGAGTGCACCAAATCTATTTCTAGGACAGTAATATAAAATATTAAACAGTTGGGGTAGTATAAATAGTGGGACTTCTTCTTCATTTATTTTTACTTGTGAATCCTCCAAATCTTCTTCTAGAGCATGATTGTGGTATGTTGTATTAATAAAATACTACAATTTAATTTCAGTGAAATAATCCATTTGAATAAAATAAAATATGAATATTTTATATCATTTTGTTGACCTTATATTCACAGAGCTTGTGACTTCATATTTTCAAATAAACCCACTTGGATATCCTCATGTACATACTTATATTGATGTTCAATTTCCTTAGAGAGATTCATTTACAACTCATCATGTGAATATTCATTTTATTCTTTAGTATTAGAGGTTAATAATTATCTATTTCAATAAAAAATGGAAAATTCATGGATTTAATAGAAAAATATTGTTTTGATTAAATCAATGAAAATTGATTCTAGGAATAGATTAGCTCAATGGGATAAATCTGAATTAATTATTTTTGATTTGAATATTCCTCTTAGTGTTGGTTGGTAATATATATATCGAAAAGTAGATAGGATTCTCTACCATCAATTTAAATTTCACAATAGGGATTATTTGACATTAAAAAGTTATGGAATGATATAGTTTAGATTTCTTTTCGTCATTAATGGTGGGAGGGTTATGTTATTGGAAAAAAGTTGTTCTAGAATTTATCCAATTTATGTTGATCTCAAAAACATATGTTTTAATTCTTGTTTTATTTATTAATATCCTCTAGGTATTCATGTAAGTTTTAAATTGTGTTCTTTTTATGGTTATTGGTTAATGTTTCTTATGTAATTCCTCAACATATGAAAATACTTTAAAATTAATATTAGGAAACAAGGGTTAATATTTAAGTTCATCATCTAATTCATATTGTATTGGTAAGATATACATATGGATCATAGCTAATTTTAATTAAAATATTTCTAGATGCTGATAATATTAAATAATTTTAAGGAATTGGATAAAAAATTATGATATATTCTCTATGAAAACCTATATTTTAGGTCCCAAATCCAATATAGTAAATTGGTAATGTGTCTCCTCTACATGGGGGGGTATGCCTAATAATTTTTCAAAGAATCTATTTTTATAATATCAAAATTAGATATTTAATTTGGATAATTAAATATATACACTAAATGAATAAATTCTTAGATGATGATCCATGAGTGCATTTCTTATATTCTTGATTGGGGGTGGTAAAAAATATACAATTTATTTTCTGAGTATAATGGAGTGGTATAGAAGTTTACTCTTAGTTGAGGAGAATTTTCATTTTATGAAATCATTATTCCTAATAACAAGTTATATTTTTTCCGGTTTCAGTTCATAAAAGAATGTATGCATGTGTATTTTCTATATATTTTATGTAAAATAAAACAAAATATGAAATGAATATTGAAATTAAATTAATATAGATAACATATAATGGATATTATCTTATGGGATCCACCCTAAAAAACACTTTATGTCTTTTAATTAATTTCACATTTACTTAATAAACACATGCGATAGAATGTGAATACAGTATTTTATCCTTGCTTTTAAAAATTCCATGTTCCCATAAAATACTATACCCACTAAACACCTAAATATTTTGAAAAAGTATAGGTGTTGTATCTGAAAATTAGACAAACACAAGAAAGACTTTTCTTAGTACAAGGTCATAGATTGAGTAGCTGAATGAAAATAAGAATCATAAAACATGATGTAGAGAGGAATTTAATTCAATTCCTAGAATACCCCCTTTTTAATTCCTATCATTAGATACTTGTAATTATAAGCATAAGAGTTTATAAAAAATAAAGATATGATAAAATAGTATATTAGAGATATAATATCCCAAAAACAATATTCAATGAAAAATAAATAACAATAAAAATAAAACTGAAACAATTTAAATTGTATCAGATCTATGAATATAAAATTAATATAGTATATAATTACTTTAAAAATTATTCTCTATTATTTTTTATTACCTTCTCAAAATATCCCCTCCATGTTTCAAGGATTTCTTATTCATCACACAATCAAATCAGATAATAATATATCTTTAAAATCCTATAATGTTTCCATCTTCTCACAATTGTCTTGTATTTTTTTCATTTCAAAATATCTTAATGATATCCAATGATTTCATTCCTTTCTAGGGAATTAAATATAATGAATAATTTTAGTTCATGTGGAATACATCAATTATGGGTATCAGTGATGCGATGGTATCTAGTTGTTTCATATCACAAGGAATTTATGTTTTATAAAGCCTACTTGTGAAAAATCATAACAATTTTTAAAAAAAGCATGGATATAACATCTGGTGATAGTAACTAAATCATATATTAATGAAATTATTTATATTAAATACATGTGACCATGTGGGATGATCCAAATTTTCTTCATAGACAACCAAGTAATTGATGTAACTCTATATGGTTGATTGATATATTTTTGTAAAGGATGATCACAGTGTTAATCATTGACTTGTCGATCAAATTTATATTTGGTTGATTGGAATGAATGTGTGGTTGGATAGATAAATATTAGTTACAATGAGAATATGTTTATGTGGACTATGTTTTAATCTATAGATCAATATAAGTTCTGGAAAGTGACCAAACCATAGGTCTATAGACCACGATTTACATCATATCATTGGTTGTGGAAAAACTAAAATTTCCAGTCATAATTGATTATATATAGGTATTCCATTATTCCAATATTTACACAAAAATTAGTCAACTTATTTTGATTTCAACCCATATAATGGTAATAATCCTCAAATGAATATATTTAATGTAGTTTATTTTCAACCAATTCAAAATATAAAAAATAATAATTAAATAAAAAATTTAATCCATTAGGGCTGCTGGTAGCGACATTGCAGGGAGGACCTTCGCAAATGCTACTGCCACTCCCATAATATGGTAATGGGTGGGTAGGGTTTTGAGCCTTTGATGTGTTCTCATCGGTGTTGGGAACCCCAGCTTCTAGCATAGCGTAGTCAAGAACCTGCTCTATATTTTCCGGCTGCCTTCGGCGCGTTCGAGGTGCTCTTTTGCGGGCAGCGGGAACATTCTGCTATTGACAACAGCCTTCACCTTTGGGTCCATGTCTAGTTGGGTCCTGTGACATTGTCGGGATAAGCCGACGAACATCTTGACTTTTAGTAGGGATATATTCCTGATCTGGAGCATCCACCGTGATGGACGGGTGTCCCCCAGTTGGAACGAGTGAAGCTGCTCGATCCGGTTTCCCTTGCGTCACGGAATATAGTCGGTGACCCTCATGGGATGAAGTAGGGATGAAGATCTGCTACAAGGCATCTATATCATCTCTTAGATGAGTCACCTTAATTAGGGAGATGGGCTCACGGGCCCGAGTCCATGCTGTTGCCGCCGATTTAATTACATGCTGGAAAGTCTGCAAGATATGATCTGGGATCAATAGCTACTCCTCCATTATTTCCAGGATATGTAGAGAGACATCTTTGGTTGGAACGGGTATAAAGGCCCATTCCGATATCGGAGTAGGAATATCCTTCCCCGGTCCTCCAATGGTCAGTGGGTACTGACAATTCTCCTATATTGGGGTGGGTGAACGAACATGCCCCTGTACCGGGATACATCTGTTTCTCTCTCTGTTTGTAGCCACATCGGGGTGGAGGACTTTACTTGCATCCGCAAGGAGCTGTCCTGTAGAGACCCGTATCCTGACGTACATGGACATTACATTACATTTGCGGAATACTTAGTACATAACAAAAACACACACTAAAGGATCGTAATAGTTTAGTGTCTTTGGAAACTCGGAACATAATCTTCTAATCCTGGTGAAAGATCTTCAATATCTCCCGTAAAGATCTTCCATTTTTTTTACCTAAAACCTTTCTTTATATCCTGGGGAAAAGAAAACATAAAAGGGTGAGCTCAAATGCTCAGTAAGGGTATACAAAAGAAATAAAAATCATATCATATCTTTTTGAAAATCACAACCTGCAAAAGAGATCATAATATCTTAACATGGAACAAATCATAGAAGTGAAAATGAGATCCCCATAATCATAACATGAAACTTGAAACTTTGTGGCATGCACACATAATCATGGAAAATCATTTCTTGTTAGTCATGACTCATTGCCAAGACTATCTTAGTGGACAAAGTCCCTTTCTGAACCGAGTTCACTCCTCGTTTCAGTCCTGTATCACTGAACCGAAATAACCTTCCGTTCCAGCCATGTCTATCTCATGAGATATAAAGTCTTTACCCAATGCATTGGAGGGAGATATAGGTCCCACCCATCTCATAATGAATCCTTTCTTATGTGTGCCACATAATCATAAACCATACATCATAGCGTAACCCATGTAATAAAAATGGAATTCTTAAACAACATGACATCATAAAACAATTCATATAAGATAAAGGAATTCATAAAAATATTTCCATCACAACATAATCAAATCCATGTAATAATAGGGATAAAAACAGAACCCTTTATTATCTTAGATGGAAAATAATTTTGATAAAACACTTGAACTCCATTCTTGAGGAAAATATCCTTTCTTCTTCAAAAACATTTTTCCTTTCATAACATGTCATACAACTTTAAAATAAAAGAAGTTGATTAAAAATAAACTTGAAAACTTGTAAAGGAATCTTCTTTGAAGTAATGTTTTAAAAATCCATTCATGCCGTATAAGTTAAAAAAAACATTCTTCGTACTTTTGTCGGAAAAGTCAAAAAGTACCTCGTACGGAAAAACGACAAAAGATTCCTTTCATATTCTTTACTAAAAACTCACCTAAGGGTAAAAATGGATTTAAACAATTGTAGTTGGATGGAAATAATATTACATATTGATGAGACATGGATGTGGATGATAAAATACACCCCAGTAAATACTTACGAATAAACAATCTCGGATAAAAATGAGATTGTGATATTTCCCTTACCTTAGGTCCGATTAGCTTTGTACGTGTCCGAAGCTCCTGTATAATGGTTTAAATAATGTTATTGACTTATTCCAGAATCATACATATTGATATGATATCATATATGGTCATATTATTAGCTTCTTGTTAGTAATATTTCATTGTTACTTGTTACTCGGGTCTTTATAACTTTTTGTTCTTATGCGTGTTTTGTCGAATAAATTCTTATTCTTATCTTTAGGTTATATATAATTCATTTCCAGAATGGTATTAGTGTATTATATACCATATTCATTCATTCAATTCATTTATATAATCATTATGAAATGAAGATCATGTAGAACGAGTCGCATCACATCGTGGAGACGGTATTCCGTACGTACGCACGAGTGATGATATCGTTCCTATGATCGTGGAATTGTATTGGAGTATATATATATTATTTCAGTATCAATATTACTTCATAATAATCATATGTAGTTACTCATTACACCATTATACCCATCCTTGTAAGGTGATGGTGGAAAATAGATTACACCACGGCGTGGAGACGGTATTCCGTACGTACGCACGCGCGGTGATTTCATTTTTCCGTAGGATGGATAGAAGGTGAATTAGGGTTGTTTCATATTTTTAATAACATATCAGTATGTAAGTAATACTGATGTTATTACTTTATCATTAAACAACTAAAGAAGAAGAAGTTGAAGAAGAAAGAAATTGAAAAGATCGGTAATGGATATTACCTCTTCTTTGGAACGCCTCTTTGAATCCTCCACTTAAGGAACTAAGATTGGTCTTTGGAGAAGACCAGAACCTCTAGGATTATTCTAGGAAAGTGGAGAGGAGAAAATGGCAGGGGTTGGCCGAGCTTGAGTGCTCAAAATTGGTGTGAGGAGGAGGGGGAGGAGGTGCCCTTTTATAAGGGAGGAGAGGGGCACCTTAGGAATTCTTAAAAATATTAATTTATAATAAATCTAACCCCACTTAAAAACCTCCAAAAATGACTCATATTCGAAGATTAGATGAGATAGGGTTGTAATATCATCAACCAATCAAATTTAGACATGTTTGGATATTATTTTAAACCTTATCAATTATATTTAACTCTAAGTTAAATAAATTAACTTTTACCGTGTCTTTTTGTTTTCTTTCACTATAAGGTTAATAAACTTACTATAACATGCCAAACGAACCAAAAATTGTTTATTATTAATATATATATCCTTATCTAAGTCATTTGGCCGAACCTTAGATTTTTAGGAATAAAATAACAATTAATAATATAATATTTGATTTAAAAACTATTTTGTGTCAATTTTGACACTATTTGATATATGATTTTTGTGAAAGTCATAACAGAATTATATGTTCGAACCAAGTTGATTAAATTAACATTAATATATCATAGTAACCTAGAAAATTAGTGTAATTCATAGAAAATCTCAAATTACATTTATTTTGGTGTTTATAACATCAATTATGTCAATATTTCATTAATAAGATAATTACTGCATCATCGTTGTGTCATAAATAAATTAAATTATTTGATGTCTAAAAATTACAAATAAAATACCATCATGTAGTAAATCTTTTTAGCTTTCTAATGAATATTTACAATCGAATTTATCTTATGTATAACCCCATATTAAAAATGATTTACTTATTAAACTTTGATTTTAACTATTTTAACCCTTCTTTAAATAAATTCATAATAAATGTCCTAATCTAATCCAAGTGGGCCTAAATGGTCATATTTTATTCCTAAGTTTGTTTTTGGTCGAATTACACTTGTCCAATAGAATTAGGACATGTGTTAGGGTAATAGTAATATCATATTTACCCTTAGTTACCCTTATTTACTATTAACCGCGGTAAAAAAAAGTAAAAAGTTACTATTCACCAAAAATTATTTTCATCTCATTGAACCACATTTTAGTCCTTGATATTAACCGTGTCTCTCGGATTTTCGAAATTCCATTCACAGAAGTGGTAAAATTAAGTTTTATGCAAAATTCAGTTTTTAACCTACCACTTAGTGGTTTCACTATTCATCAAAAATTGAAAGTTTTCAGAAAAATGCCAAAATTTCATCCTAAGCTATATTTCATATTCCGAATTCAAAAATGAAGTCTATTTTACCAAATTCATAACATATAAGTTGAATTAATTAATTTTATAATTAAATCCCGCTATTAAAACAAATAGCGTGTTTTTACGAAACAATATCTATCAAAAGATTGACACTTGTTTATGTCAGGTTTAAATGTGAAATTACGTCCAATGACCAACATTGTATTAAATTGTGAAAATATATTCTAAATATACTTTAAAACCACTCAAATTAATAATTTATCACTATTAATTATTTCGATTAAAAAAGTTGTTTTTAATTATAATTTAGTAATTTTCACTATTCATCAGAATATGAAAGTTATCCGAAATGTACCAAAATTTCACCTTAGGCTAAATTCGATACTCCGAATCCAAAAATGAAATCCATTTTGAAAAATAAAATTTACAAAATTTCAAAAAGTGGTTATTACTATTCATAACGGCTAGTTTTAATAGCATATCGTTGTTTAGTGAAACTCGTTATTGCGTACTACACACACTATCGAGGAAGGTTGCGATTGCGTGTAATGCAAGGCAAGTCAAGGATGCGTGTTGTGCAAGCTCCTTTTGGTGTAGCGTACAACACAAGACATTAATAAAATTAAAAAGAATATTTTTCATAAAATCTTGGGCTGTTACATTCTACCCCCCTTAAAAGGAATTTCGCCCTCGAAATTCGTCGGGGTTATAAATGGTTTTCTATTCGAAAGTTTCCCACATCGTAAAAAGGAATACCAAAACTTGGCTTTAAAAACTAAAGTATGAAATGTAACGATTACCCAAATAAACTAATTGTTGGGTTTCCACATAGGTAAAAATATGGATATGGAAGAAAAATCTAACCATCATGTTCTGATGGAGAGTGGTAGAGAACATGGCTATGGAAAAGCCAATAATCACAAATCCATAAATTTGTGACGATCTAAGGTACCATCCGATTCATCAGGTATAAGATCACTAGGACAACATTTTTGGTTTTCAAGATCATTTCCCTAAAGTTGAAAATTTGAATTGGAATAAATACTTTCTTTATTTTGGTACAATCTCACTATTGTTCGTGCCTAGAACAATTTCCACTTCATCTCTTAAATAAATGAAGTTGAATTTGTTATTCGTGAAGTGTTAGCAGATCATGTGATGGAATGACGAGTCATTCCATCTGTCTCAAACAAAAGGTTAGCAAAAATTATATACATAAGTCGATCTATAGTGAGATTAATCATATATAGTTCCTAAAATGGACTTATACTTCATATATCATACTGCTTAATATAATAAAACTAGTTTCTACTAAACAGGGACTTCCTGTAGGCCAGTGGTAGGCGATAAAGGCCAGTCGCACTTCGGTTGTGGGTTCGATTCCCACAGCCTTGTCCGAAGCGATGGGCTGTCGCCCGTCCTGCAGGTTATCCTTTTTCTAAAACTATATTACTATAACATCCCATAAATAATATCAAAAAAACTTCTATCCTTAAACAATACTAACTTATGTCCAACATAATCCATTCCAATCTTTAGTCCTATCCATAATACTGCAGTCCATTCTCATAACATAGTGAAAATGATTACCAGAGATTTAATACCATCGTTGATCCCCATATATCATAAGATATATCTTGTTGGACACATTCCAAACATTTAAAGGCCTTAATCTTGTACTCTATTGAATACCCATTGAACCTTAGTGAAAACTTGAATGCAGTTAAAAGTTAACACTTTCCACATACCAAAATCCTCAAAATTCTATATACTCAATCCATGATATCACTTAGTCCTTATATCAACCATGAGCTCATGAATATTGTTAAACATTTAATTTTCTTATTTTCCCTTCATTATGCGCATATCATCTTATTTCCAAAAATATCTCAATCACTTTGAATACCACATTAAACCAATACATAAATATTCCAATACTCCATGATACAACATTATTTTGGAATCCCATTACATAAACACTTAATCATTCCACCACATCGTTATCATATTCAACATTGCCAATAGTGATCACATGTGATTTCCCTTTGTCCTTTGCCTTCAGTGGTTGCTCATGTTGATCATCACTAACCCTTGGATTTGGGCAATTATTAGCATAATGCCCCATTTCCTTGCACTTGAAGCATTGAAGTGTTGGCGGTGCGTTCTCTGCAGTGTTTGCTTTATTCACATCATTAGAAACCCTTTTTCCATTACTTCGACACTCAGCTGCTCGATGACCTTCTTTTCCACACTTAAAACATTTTCTAGTTCCTTTAAGACAATCTCCACCATGCTTCTTTCCACACTTTGTGCATAAGGAAACATTCATCTTCTTTTCACCATTATTATGAGATTTCTCCTTGAACTCCATCTTTCGTTTCTTGTCAAAACCATGAGATGGATATGTAACACCAACTTCCATTTCTACCTTGATAGCACAACGCACAATTTCTTCATAGCTACTGAAGTCTCTTATAGCTAATGCCCTTCGAAGACTTGGTTTTAAGCCACTGAAAAATCGATCAACTTTACTTTCAGGTTGGATGATAATGCCAGATGCATACCTTGCAAGTCTTGTAAAATTCGCTTCATATATACCAACAGATTCATCATCCTTCTGCTTCAGCTCAATAAACTCCTTTTCCATCTTTGTTCGAAGAATACGAGGGAAGTACTTACTGAAAAACAAGTTCTTGAACTCGTCCCATTCCATGGACTCAATTTCATCCCTTGGCCTCGTATTCTTGATAAGATTCCACCATTGATCAGCTTCACCTTCCAAACGATATACTGCTAAGATGACTTTATCATGTTCAGAACATTGAAGAACTGAAAATATCTTTTCAGTGGTACTGATCCATTGTTCAGCAACAAGTGGATCGGAAGTCCCACTGAAAGAAGGTGGACGTTGCCTCATGAAGGACTCAATAGAATATTGTTCCCTTCTCTGCTCATTTGGAAGTCCAGAATGATTCATAGCTTGTGTAAGTATAGCAATAAGATTTTGCACTGCATCTCCCATAACATTTGTTTGTTCAGGAGGGAAATCATTGCATTGTCCATTGCATTGATCAACACGGTTCCTTCGGGTTCCAGCCATCGTCTAAAACCCAAAAAGAATAGTGTGAGAGGCAAAAATCATGCTAGGGAAAACAACATAATAAAGGGGGAGTACCTTCAATATCCAACATCTTAGGTTTAATTCTATGATCATTAGCGTAATTCTATTACTACAACCTATACGTATACTTATCCCTAGGGACATCCCTAGACATACCTTAGAAATATCTCTAGGGATCTCACTAACGTTTTCGCATCCTAGTTTCCAAAGGTTGACTAAACCTTTCCTCTGATACCAACTGTAGAGACCCGTATCCTGACGTACATGGACATTACATTACATTTGCGGAATACTTAGTACATAACAAAAACACACACTAAAGGATCGTAATAGTTTAGTGTCTTTGGAAACTCGGAACATAATCTTCTAATCCTGGTGAAAGATCTTCAATATCTCCCGTAAAGATCTTCCATTTTTTTTTTACCTAAAACCTTTCTTTATATCCTGGGGAAAAGAAAACATAAAAGGGTGAGCTCAAATGCTCAGTAAGGGTATACAAAAGAAATAAAAATCATATCATATCTTTTTGAAAATCACAACCTGCAAAAGAGATCATAATATCTTAACATGGAACAAATCATAGAAGTGAAAATGAGATCCCCATAATCATAACATGAAACTTGAAACTTTGTGGCATGCACACATAATCATGGAAAATCATTTCTTGTTAGTCATGACTCATTGCCAAGACTATCTTAGTGGACAAAGTCCCTTTCTGAACCGAGTTCACCCCTCGTTTCAGTCCTGTATCACTGAACCGAAATAACCTTCCGTTCCAGCCATGTCTATCTCATGAGATATAAAGTCTTTACCCAATGCATTGGAGGGAGATATAGGTCCCACCCATCTCATAATGAATCCTTTCTTATGTGTGCCACATAATCATAAACCATACATCATAGCGTAACCCATGTAATAAAAATGGAATTCTTAAACAACATGACATCATAAAACAATTCATATAAGATAAAGGAATTCATAAAAATATTTCCATCACAACATAATCAAATCCATGTAATAATAGGGATAAAAACAGAACCCTTTATTATCTTAGATGGAAAATAATTTTGATAAAACACTTGAACTCCATTCTTGAGGAAAATATCCTTTCTTCTTCAAAAACATTTTTCCTTTCATAACATGTCATACAACTTTAAAATAAAAGAAGTTGATTAAAAATAAACTTGAAAACTTGTAAAGGAATCTTCTTTGAAGTAATGTTTTAAAAATCCATTCATGCCGTATAAGTTAAAAAAAAACATTCTTCGTACTTTTGTCGGAAAAGTCAAAAAGTACCTCGTACGGAAAAACGACAAAAGATTCCTTTCATATTCTTTACTAAAAACTCACCTAAGGGTAAAAATGGATTTAAACAATTGTAGTTGGATGGAAATAATATTACATATTGATGAGACATGGATGTGGATGATAAAATACACCCCAGTAAATACTTACGAATAAACAATCTCGGATAAAAATGAGATTGTGATATTTCCCTTACCTTAGGTCCGATTAGCTTTGTACGTGTCCGAAGCTCCTGTATAATGGTTTAAATAATGTTATTGACTTATTCCAGAATCATACATATTGATATGATATCATATATGGTCATATTATTAGCTTCTTGTTAGTAATATTTCATTGTTACTTGTTACTCGGGTCTTTATAACTTTTTGTTCTTATGCGTGTTTTGTCGAATAAATTCTTATTCTTATCTTTAGGTTATATATAATTCATTTCCAGAATGGTATTAGTGTATTATATACCATATTCATTCATTCAATTCATTTATATAATCATTATGAAATGAAGATCATGTAGAACGAGTCGCATCACATCGTGGAGACGGTATTCCGTACGTACGCACGAGTGATGATATCGTTCCTATGATCGTGGAATTGTATTGGAGTATATATATATTATTTCAGTATCAATATTACTTCATAATAATCATATGTAGTTACTCATTACACCATTATACCCATCCTTGTAAGGTGATGGTGGAAAATAGATTACACCACGGCGTGGAGACGGTATTCCGTACGTACGCACGCGCGGTGATTTCATTTTTCCGTAGGATGGATAGAAGGTGAATTAGGGTTGTTTCATATTTTTAATAACATATCTGTATGTAAGTAATACTGATGTTATTACTTTATCATGAAACAACTAAAGAAGAAGAAGTTGAAGAAGAAAGAAATTGAAAAGATCGGTAATGGATATTACCTCTTCTTTGGAACGCCTCTTTGAATCCTCCACTTAAGGAACTAAGATTGGTCTTTGGAGAAGACCAGAACCTCTAGGATTATTCTAGGAAAGTGGATAGGAGAAAATGGCAGGGGTTGGCCGAGCTTGAGTGCTCAAAATTGGTGTGAGGAGGAGGGGGAGGAGGTGCCCTTTTATAAGGGAGGAGAGGGGCACCTTAGGAATTCTTAAAAATATTAATTTATAATAAATCTAACCCCACTTAAAAACCTCCATAAATGACTCATATTCGAAGATTAGATGAGATAGGGTTGTAATCTCATCAACCAATCAAATTTAGACATGTGTGGATATTATTTTAAACCTTATCAATTATATTTAACTCTAAGTTAAATAATTTAACTTTTACCGTGTCTTTTTGTTTTCTTTCACTATATGGTTAATAAACTTACTATAACATGCCAAACGAACCGAAAATTGTTTATTATTAATATATATATCCTTATCTAAGTCATTTGGCCGAACCTTAGATTTTTAGGAATAAAATAACAATTAATAATATAATATTTGATTTAAAAACTATTTTGTGTCAATTTTGACACTATTTGATATATGATTTTTGTGAAAGTCATAACAGAATTATATGTTCGAACCAAGTTTATTAAATCAACATTAATATATCATATTAACCTAGAAAATTAGTGTAATTCATAAAAAATCTCAAATTACATTTATTTTGGTGTTTATAACATCAATTATGTCAATATTTCATTAATAAGATAATTACTGCATCATCGTTGTGTCATAAATAAATTAAATTATTTGATGTCTAAAAATTACAAATAAAATACCATCATGTAGTAAATCTTTTTAGCTTTCTAATGAATATTTACAATCGAATTTATGTTATGTATAACCCCATATTAAAAATGATTTACTTATTAAACTTTGATTTTAACTATTTTAACCCTTCTTTAAATAAATTCATAATAAATGTCCTAATCTAATCCAAGTGGGCCTAAATGGTCATATTTTATTCCTAAGTTTGTTTTTGGTCTAATTACACTTGTCCAATAGAATTAGGACATGTGTTAGGGTAATAGTAATATCATATTTACCCTTAGTTACCCTATTTACTATTAACCGCGGTAAAAAAAAAGTAAAAAGTTACTATTCACCAAAAATTATTTTCATCTCATTGAACCACATTTTAGTCCTTGATATTAACCGTGTCTCTCGGATTTTCGAAATTCCATTCACAGAAGTGGTAAAATTAAGTTTTATGCAAAATTCAATTTTTAACCTACCACTTAGTGGTTTCACTATTCATCAAAAATTGAAAGTTTTCAGAAAAATGCCAAAATTTCATCCTAAGCTATATTTCATATTCCGAATTCAAAAATGAAGTCTATTTTACCAAATTCATAACATATAAGTTGAATTAATTAATTTTATAATTAAATCCCGCTATTAAAACAAATAGCGTGTTTTTACGAAACAATATCTATCAAAAGATTGACACTTGTTTATGTCAGGTTTAAATGTGAAATTACGTCCAATGACCAACATTGTATTAAATTGTAAAAATATATTCTAAATATACTTTAAAACCACTCAAATTAATAATTTATCACTATTAATTATTTCGATTAAAAAAGTTGTTTTTAATTATAATTTAGTAATTTTCACTATTCATCAGAATATGAAAGTTATCCGAAATGTACCAAAATTTCACCTTAGGCTAAATTCGATACTCCGAATCCAAAAATGAAATCCATTTTGAAAAATAAAATTTACAAAATTTCAAAAAGTGGTTATTACTATTCATAACGGCTAGTTTTAATAGCATATCGATGTTTAGTGAAACTCGTTATTGCGTACTACACACACTATCGAGGAAGGTTGCGATTGCGTGTAATGCAAGGCAAGTCAAGGATGCGTGTTGTGCAAGCTCCTTTTGGTGTAGCGTACAACACAAGACATTAATAAAATTAAAAAGAATATTTTTCATAAAATCTTGGGCTGTTACATGTCCCTGCATATAATTATTTCCCACCGTATCGAGTACGTGGCCTTTTTTGTGGGGAGACGTGCCCGCCTATGATTTGTCGCCACATCTGGGTTGCGGGCATTGTTGATCGCCACCATATCAGGATGGAAGGCGTCTAAAGCAACTTCCAGGAGCTGGTCCTGCAGGTGTTGGGTCGCCACCATGTCGAGCTGGTGGGCTTCACGACCCCGGGTAGGGAGAGGTGCCTGTCGTGTAAGTGTCGTCCTGCGTGATCGACATGCCTGTTGGGGCTCGGCGGGGATGCGCTCCAGCTCCTATGATGCTTCCATGTCTGGATGGAGGGCTTGGGAGGAGCGAATAGGAGTAGGTGCTTTTTCGTGGTACGTCTCCATGGCTGAGCAGCGGAGCTCCTCCTCAGGGACCAGGGTGATTACCGGTCCCCGATTGTACGTCGGCCACCCTCGTCAGGCGGTCGGAGGATCCAAATCTTGGGGAGCGTGGGCCTGAATCCTCGGGGAGACATCCTCCTCAGCGCGAGGATGTTGGGTCGTGGCGTGACCACGATGACATCTTCCAGTGGGTGCCTTGGAGTAGAACCCCCATTTGGTGGGGATGATGTCCTCAATGTCGACCTCATCTGCCTCCCGAAGATAAAGGAGGTACGCATTGTCCCATTCCAGGGATAGACTCCCGAAACGGTTGGAGATAGCGACATGGGCTGTCTGGATTTGCCTTTGTGGTCGTTGCTGGGTAGGTGACCGGCGAGTCTCGACATATTGGAGGGCGTGCATGGCCGCCTCCACCGTTGGGAGAGTACCGTTCGCGTGGTACTCTCCGATCAGCACGTCCGAAACCCAACGTTGAAGGCGCTGGGTGGGTGAAGGGGTCCTCTATTGTTGAGGAAGTCTCGTACTTGCGTCGTTGGAAGCGCACACTTGTGAGTTCCTTTGTGATGCCATTGGATTTAAGGATGTTCCAAAACTAGTGCCTACAAGACATTTTAGCAAATACAAGCAGAAAATCCCGTCAAAGAAGCATCTCATAATCCCATGCGTAATTAATGATCTTGCTTGGCCCTCCTTTTGAGCATAAGGGGGCACTGGGTGAGATTAAGTTGATTCCGTCATGTTTGGTTAAAGATTCAATTCGGGTTCACCATTTTTTTGGGGGGGGATTATTTCATGTTCCGGGACTCTCTTATAGATTTAAGACGTATTCATATGTTTGAGAATCTTTGGTCTATACCCAAACATAGTATCCACAGATTTATCCTTGGTGGGAAACGGTCAACTGCATGCAGGGGTTCAGAATCATTTATGCCCGAGGTTTACCATCCCTCATTGGATTAATGACCCCGAAGGGCTGGAACTCGCTTGAGGCAGCACTAGGAGTGGCACCGTGAACTGACGTAGAGATGGTCGGATCGACCGGCTGTTGGGCTTGAACCTCAGGGAGGCTTTATATGTACCCTTCTTAGGAAGAAGGGATCAAAGTAAACGTAGTTCGGATAGGTGTCGGGTAACCGACGTGAAGAGAGACCAGGTGGTCCGATGGGTGGTGGGCTTGAACCTCATAGAGGCTTCTTACGTACCCTGTCTAGGAGGCAGGGATCAAAGTCCACATAGTTCGCATAAACATTTTAACGTCATGCTGGATGGGGGAATACAGTATAACGTCACGTTGGACGAGGGTGGAACTCAACATGAAGAAACGACCAAGTGGTGGGCTTGAACCTCGTGGAGGCTTCCTACGTACCATGCCTTGACATGGATCAAAGTCCCCATAGTTCTCTTTGGCTTGAGGCTTATGCTCTGGGGAAGCCCAGAATGATGGGTTCAGGCTTACACTCTGAGGAGGCCCATAAGAGGATTTCATGGTCAATTCTTACTCAAATCCCACGTGAGTCATGCTCGGTGTGAGAAACAAGAGGCAGTAGGGACCAGAGGATCACATCGTGAAAGGTGCGTCCGTGAGAAGCGAAGTGGGGCTTACGCATAAAGGCGGCCCAGGGTGATGGATTGGGGATTACACTCTGAGGAGGCCCAGAAGGTCGGGGGCTTACTCAGAGATGGATGCCCGGGGCGACAAAGCCCAGCAGGAGAGGGAAAGGGAGTGCTCATGTTCCCATCTCCTCTCTTGTAGTGCACGAGGGCTTCCTTATAATGGGTATTTTACCATCTTCAAGGAACCCTGAACAAGTGGAGGGGCATAAAAGGGATTCCTGAGCTCAGACTCTGCATTACCGTGGGAATGTGGACCCAGGAATGCTTGGGAATCTGCTCAAGGGTCGGGGAATCCCCTTTTCCCCTATTTACCGTGGGTATGTGAACTCAAAATGGTGCGCAGATGCGCCTGAAAGTTATACCGTTCGGATCCGGTGGCTGTGGCGGAGGCCTCGTCTCGGGGCCGATGAAGGAGTCATGAAAGACCTGGCTGGATTGGATGGATTTTACCTGTCTCTGGAAATGAGAACACTGAAGTATTTGGCGAGCTACCGAGTGGTATGTCTGGTGGTGCCCTTCGCGTGGGGAAGTGCCACGCTGCTGGAGAAGCCGTCCACAAACCAGGTGGTCTGCGGACTGATTGGCATCACGCGAACAAGGGTGGTTCTCGGCTTCGGGTTCAATCCACGAAACATGGCAGTTCGCGGCTTCAGGTTCAATCCGTGAACCAGGGTGGTTCTCGGAGGATTCCAGGCGGGCAGCGGCGTCCAAGGGTGGCGCCGATCAGAGGCTCGTCGGTCGGGGTTTCACCCGCGGAGGAGGGTGCTCTGCGGTACGACAGATTGGAAAAGAGGCATAAACTCCCTGGTTTGTAGGGAAGTCATCCGCGGAGGGGGGTATAGTTCATGGTTCTCCTATTTGTTATTTCTAGGTTCACGGTTCACCATATTATTATGCATTTTCCATTCCTTATGAATTCATATACCTTTTGTGGTTCGCGGATGGGAATTTCGTCGTTTGCGAAATCTAAAGCCTTCCTTCGACCGATCTACTTCCTCTGAATCTGATTCCAGTTCTCCAATCCCCTCTTCTTTCCCCCTTGGTCTCCTTTTATAGAGTGTGGAAAGGAATGTATCTCTGGACATGCAACACCTTTTGCAGAGGCCCATAACCAAATACTTGGTTCACAGCTGACTTGGCCATTCCACGATTCGCGGTGGGTATTGATCACTCCGCTCCTCTGTGAGGCAAACTCAAGGAGTGCTCTGCGGCTGCAGAGGTTTTCACCTCCATTTCATGAACGACAGCAAGTGCGGCTTGAACCGGTCGACGCGGTCCACAGTTGGGGCGGTTCATGATGGTGAACCGAACTGGCGACCATCCTGCCTCGTGACCGTGAAGCCTCTTCGCCTCCATTTCGCGAACAATAATGGTTCGCAGAAGGGGTGCCTCGCGGTGCCTGGCCACATTGTGCTTCAATGTACCGGTTCACAGACCGGTCCCTTTTGTGGCTCTTCTTCGATTATTTTCCCTCAATTCTTTTGGGGGATTTTGGTAAAATTTCCCTTGCAGATTTTTAGGACCCTACAACTACAAAGGGGTGAGAAAAAAGCCCTGTAAGTGGATGAATAAGAACAAGAAAAAATAAAACATGGCCTGAGAATAATCAATATCACAATAAAATAGTAAAATGATCACAATCATGAGGGAAAATTTTAGATAAAGTCTTAAAATGTGGAAATACATTAAAATGAAACATCATGGCCTAGTGGTCAACAAACATAGATAGTTTTGAAAATACTCTAGCACATTGTTCACAAATATTTCAAATTACTCATGAGATAAATCAAATTACCAAATGTATTGGAGTTCTAAATAATTCTGGTCACACCCATCACATCTTAATAATTACATTGATCTATATAATACTCAGTGCACCGGATATATATTAACATTTATATTTTCATGCATGAAACAGAGAAAATATATCATTCTTGGACATAAAATAACCGATGGAAAGGAATAGGACTTATTTAATAAATCCAAAATTCACAATTTTTTGTTTCTAAATTTAAGAGGTAAAAACACACTTGATATAAGAATCATCAACGTTTAGTGAATAAAGAACAATATCTAGAAGTTTTTTTAAGATGTGTTCTTTTGGAAAACATTTTATTTCTTAATCTCTATTAGAAATGATTAATATCCCATATAATTTATTATAATTATGAATAAATTATATTTAAGGAATTTCCTCTCTAAAAATGGGTTGAACGAGGGAAACCCAATGAAAGATAGTTGGTTTCGAGAAATCCAATGACGTTTTTTCCTAAAGAATCCTCCATGTTAATATCATTTATATTAAAAATAGATTCATTAATTAACAATTAAAAAACCTTTTATAAATAAATATAATTACATAATGATTTATTAATTTATTTTATAGGCCTTTTGTTGAGTTATAGAGTTTAATTTCATCATTTGTGAGCATTCATCTTCATGTGTTTCTGGATTAGTTCACTTGTTTTCATGAATGGATGATAATTTATATTGATGATAAACATCCAGAATTTTTATTATAAGTTATTAATCAGCCACTATAAGATTAAATATTATTAGAAAGGATTTAGTTATAAACAATAATAATTATTCAATAGATAGAAGATAGTGATGATTGTTTTTATTAATTTTGGCAGTTTTTCGAACATAATAAACTTGTTTTGTGTAATAATTTAGTATTATGAGTATAAGATATTTTAATAACATAAAAAGATTCATAAAATAAAATTTATAATTAATGTCAAACCATTTAATGGTATTATTATTTTCCTTAAAGGTTTTTCTGGAAAATGAATGTTCATCTCCTACGATGTCGATAAATTGAAACATCACGGGAAGAAATTCAACTTTAAGATAAAAGAGAGAGAGAGTGAGGAGTTTTGTGTTTGAACATAAATAAAAATGAAATAATTATAGTCTATGTCTTTGTTTATATTTACCATTACATTTTATTAAATTAGGTGAGGATATAATAGGAATATAAATTGATATGGAAAGGAAATTAAATTATAAAGAGAGGGGATTTACCTATGGAATTCTCCTCTTGAGATCATCTTCAAGGAACCTATCCTTAGTATTTTGAGGATAACAAGAGGTCCTGGACGTGGGAGATGGGATAGGGAAGATAATTGGGAATAATGTTTGCAAGACATAACTCTTTGTAGGTTTTAGGAGAAGAGGGTGTAAGGGGTGGTATTTATAGTGGATGAGAGGGGTGTTTTCCCAATATTATATTCATTAGTTAATTATTTTGGCTCAAGACTATGAATAGTGAAACAATTATCTATAAATATATTAAAATAATTAATTGTGATTTTATATTAAAGTTCATACATCATCCTTACATTAAAAATGTCAAAAAAATTATTTTATTTATTATTTTTAAATATTTATAGAATTTTATGAATCAAAAAAAATTCAAGTATTTTGGAAAAAACCCAAAATATCACCCAATTTTTTTTTAATATTTGGAATTATAAAAAGTACACTATTATATAAAAAAAATTCTATATATGTTTAATTTATTTTTTAATTAAAATCATCATTTATTTGGAAAAAGGAAAATATAAAATTATAACAGAATATATAACACTTTGAAATATTACTTAAGGTCTTATAATATTATCATAAAATCAAAAGACATCAAAATATTTATTTATGAATACATATTATGAAAATACATGTTCTTTTGAAATATTTAATTAATAAAAATTTTAATTTATTACTTATTACCTATAAAAATACCAACACTTACATAATAATTTTCAAAACATTTACTTTCTTATACTATGATATAATATACATAATTTTACTTATAAGATTCGAAACTTTTATATATAGACTCATGGGTGTGATTAATATTCATTTTTTTAGTTTAATATTCATAAGGTTCATATTATTGTACCTATGTTCAAGTAACTATTTCATTCATATTAGTTTCCTATCATCTACAAATACTTATTATTTCAGTAATTATTAATTTACAATCTTTTAATATGGACTATAAGTTATTTTTTTTGTTATTTATACTATATATGAAATTACTATTAGAAGGGAGAAATTCTACAAGTGATGGTTTGGGTTATTATAGGATTTCCCCATGTTCTTGAGTATTTATTATTTTTTGATCAATATTATCATGTGGGGGAAAAGAAAAACCCACTTTTGGGGATGGCAATGAGTTATCAATATAGATATTTCATGAATAATATTTATGGGTATTTCATGAATACACTATACGTGGACGTTATTGATACTACTAGTGGAGAAAACATGGATTTAGAGAAGGATTACATTGTTTATATGATGAGTATGGATTTCGTTCCATGTTTTAGCATCTGTTGGATTATGTGGGACTCAATGGGAATGGTTGTCCCTTTCAAAGGATGTCAATATTGTCAGATTTTACTATTATGGGGCTTATAGATTCTTAAATGGGAATGGTTGAGCCTTTTAAGATATTATGTATTGACTTACTATACCATTTAATATTGGGATTTTTTATTCCTATGGGTTTTATACTAGGATAAAGTTCACCTCATGATGTTCTCATGCATGTAGGTTTGAGTTTAACCCTTGATTCCTGAATAATTTTTATTCGTGTGAAAGTCCCTAATAGTATCATTATTGTTGGAGAAAACATCGTGACATGATTAAGAAAATTAAATTATTGGAAAAAGTATGTTTGGGATATCAGGCTTAGGTATATGAGTATGGATAGTGATTACAATAAACGTGGGGTGGGGTGGGTTTTTATGGCTTGTATGGTTACAAGATGATCTTAGAGACATCTAGAATTGTATTAAATAGGTATAACTAGCCTAATGTGTCACCATATAACCCAAATGATGAATATTTTTGTTTAACTATACTCAAAAAATAAATATTTATTCCATCTAGGTTACATGGAAATATCATTGCATATATTGTCTCTATATGTGACCTCATTTGTATTTATCTATTCAATTATATACTCATTCCATGTTGAGGTCACCATTGTACTTGGATACCCAATCCAATTTAATTGGTTGAAAGTACAAATCAATATGAGAATCCAATCTATATATTTAATTAGAAGCATCTCATCATCCTCTAGTAGACTAAGAGTTGTCTCTAAGTTCACTTGGTAACTGGTCTAATCAAATTTTATAGTGATTTAGGTATGGAAATAACATGTATTGGGATAAATGAAATGATAAGAAAATATTTTTGAATACAATATTTTTTTATCTGAGTAACCTAATTTTTATTAAATATAATTCATTTAAAAGAGGGACTTTTGAAGATAGATAGTCATAAAGAATGTTTATAGGGGAGTGTAGAGATGGATTTTTCCATATAAAATGCAAGAAAAATCATTTTGGATGTGATTGAATGAGGGAATAAAGGAGATATTTATATAACCATTCAAAGAATCCTTGGATAAAATAACAATTGTATTAATATTTAGGCTCAAGACGTTGAACATTTGTTTATTATGAAATTTTTTAGAATCTGATAATAATTATATGTTTCTATAACATGTAAATAATTGAAAAAATGCAATGATAGAAATGCTTTATATAATGTAATCATTCAAATATTGTTTTTGGTTCAAATAAAATAAAACATCAATTTTAAATTTTTTATATGTTTGAAAATTAATTTCATTTTATATAATAAAATTATTTTACTTATTAAAAATATTATAATTTATTAGATATGTTTTTAAATTTTTTTTGTTCTATAATTTTTTTCATAATGATATCCTAAACCTTATAGTGCAGTTAATTTTTTTAAACATTAAAAAATAATTATCATATTAAAATAAATAGAAAAACACTCAAAGAATATAAAAATATATTTATTTAAATAATTATTTCTATATTATAAAATTCATATTTTAAATATTATTTATTTAACTTTTAAATAAAAAAAATTATACATAAAAACAATTTAATCAAAAAAAAATTCACTTTTACTCTGTGTGACTAAATTTAAATTTTTTCTTTTCATTTATTTTTATTATTTATGAAATTAAATTATTATATAAATTTGATTCCTAGAATTATTTTACATTATCTAATTATAATATTTGAATTTTAACATAAAAATATAATATTTTACAAAATTATTTAAAATTGGTATTATAAAAATGTATAACTATTTATGATTTTAGTCCCAAAAATATGAGAAATAATTCATAGAGGGTTCTAAATTTATAATAAATTTGTTTAATTAGTTTCAATTTTAATTTCTATATATTATTTTATTGTCATTAGTTGGGTTAATATTTCAATTATTGTTTAACTATTCCTGTATTAAGTTATTATTACAATTATTATATATTTACCTTAATTGTTATTTAATTATTATCCTCCCAATAATGACCCCTTATTTATATGAATATTTACCCATTAAATTTTTATTAAGTTTCTTCACAATTAATTTAAAAACCCCAACATTTTTTAATGTGTTTTCTTTTTGGAAAGTTGGTTGTGAATTTTAGATTTCTATGAGATGATAAATCTATTAAATTTCAAATTATGTTGATGATATTTTAACCCTTTTATATTTTTTTATTATAATTAAAATTCATGTAAAATGTTATGTGTTGATAAAATAAAATCATGTTTTTATTAGGAAAAATATTATATTTATACTAAACAATATAGATAAAGATGAAGAAAATATATTTATTTAAGATAATTTTTTCATATATGAGAATTAAAAGTTCATTATAATATCCCTATTTAGTAAATAATATTAGTGAATTATAACTTAAATTACATAAATAGAGCATAAATATTAATAATATCAACCAATAAAAACAAACAGAATACACGAAAATTCCTAATTTTTCATAAATAATATATTTTTATTGGACCTTAATTTGTATTGTAATTATACAAAATTATATTCATATATTCATATTTAAGAAAATTTAAAAATAATAATAATATAAAATTATTTATTGATAATTTTGGTTAACATTAGATGTATGGTAGAATTCATATGAAGAAATGTGCCCATGGGTTTGGTGATAAAATCACAATGAATCATTTTTGTTTAAATTATTCTTTATAAATTTATATAATAAAAAATTGTTCAATATAAAATTAAAATACTGTTAAAAAATCTATGAATAGAAAGTTAATTTACTGTAATACTCAATTTTTTGAAAATAAAAATATAAAATAACATTTCTAAAAACATAGAAGCATTATCAATAAAGAACACTTCTATAGATAATGTGCCTATAATGATCAATTCCATCTATATCATCTTATATAAATCCATATCTTGTTAATATTTATTTTACACAAAATAATATACATGTTTCTACCTTATAATAATACCATAAGGATAATTCATGTATTCTTTATAGTAGATAGTTAGAATAGATCATGTGGTTACTCGAAAAAAATTATATAGATGATATTCTCCCTCCTTGTGGCTATAAATTTACATCATCAATGATCTAATTATCTTTCATATAAAATAATCCATATGATATATTTTATTTTTCAAATTAATGTATTTATAAATGTATATTGTTTCTATCTAAATTTCATTAGGATATTAAAAATATTTCCTAGTTATTATATGCATATTATATCCTCATAAGTCACATAGATACTCCAATGTTCCAAGAATTCACTAAAATATTATCATGATGCCCCATGTTCCAATGTACTATTTGGAAAGACTCCTCTAAATAAAATCCTATATAAATATTAATTTTTTTTGCAAAACAAAACTAATAAAACATTGAATATGAATTGATTAATTTTCTCAAATCCTGATACATATTTAATTGTACTCATTTGTAAGTTATTTTATCTTTATATTAATTCACAACCTTCTACATATTCCATGGGTAGTGCTGGTAGAGGTACGATGATCCTCTTGAGTATTCATTGATGTATCTCTTTTATTATATAATTTATTTTCATGAAGATTCTCCTATTACAATTTATGTGTCCCATAAGAAATGATATTAAGGTAAATGTCTCTTTAGAGAATATGTTGACATATACTTAAATTCCATTTATATCAATAATTATTAAATAAATTAATAAATTAATTTTAATGGGAAATATGTTGATATTTTTTAGGAATATTTAAATTATTATAATATATATATCATCTATTAGATGGAAACTATTTTAGGTGTCAGGATATATAATGTTTCACACATCACATGCATTTTCACCCTTATCCCAGTGAACAAAATTTATAATCCATATTGATTTAATATCTCACCATCTTTTTTGGTGTATGATATGAAATTATTCATTATCTTTTAAAAATCATACCCCTTAATAGTGTTCTATGAGATTATGAAAATAATATTTGATCACATATAATTTTTAATCGATATGAAGAAAATCTATCATGATTCATTTTTTTACCAATCCGGTATCCAAAATATTATCACGTTTTATCTTGTTCACACTCTTTTACAAATGATGATAAATTAAAAAATGATACATATGGCCATGAAACATTGCACCTGTGCACAATTTTCATGGTGAACTTGTTAGGGGAATTCTACAATGACAAACGGTTTCATTTTGAAAAGATTCCATTTTTTAGTTTTTTAATATGGTGGTTGACAATCGGAACCCCTCTAGGTTTTGGGGGTTTTTCAACTGATAAGTGGGGGTCGGTTTTTCCCTTATTCACTACTTCCACTCTTATAATACATATAAATATTATGTTTAGGGATTTATTGGTATATATGAAATTTCATATATTTCACTACACATCATCTTTCCATTCCTCTATTTCGATTTCAAGGGCCTATATTTCAGGATTTTTTTCAATTATATTGGATTATGGTTCGATCATAAAATAATATATGTTATTTTTTCGTATTTATATAGGATAAAATTAATGGAATATCGCACACATCATCTCATGGCTTAGTTTGAGGTATGCATCTGCATTAATATAATTAATCATTTAATTAAAATTAGAATGTAATATTAGACATTTAAAGGTCTCTGATTAGATATTTTATGAAAAATTTAATCATGGTTGTTATTGGAGTGTATAAAATCTCTTTGATCAAGGTTTTAATTATCATAGGTCACCCATTGGGTTTAAAATCAATAATAAATTTTATGATAACTATCGATTAGCTATTTTAATTAACTATAACTATGTTTTTTTTATTTATTATAGGTTTTAGTGTAGTTAGAGGCATATGGGAATGTTTACAGTTAAGGTATTCTTGTAAATTAAGATCAATATTTAATGAAGTAAAGAAGGAAATTATTCAATAATGGGTAACTCTAAAATTCCGTTTAGTAGTTTAAAATATTACCTTTTTATATTTTTTTTGTATAAATTATGTGGAATGTAATAATAGGTCACCAAATAACTGAGAATTAACTTTTCTAGAACCAGCTATAGTTTCACTTGATGTTTGAGATAATGGAATGGACTGTCAATTTCATGAAAGGTCTTCAATACATTGTTGAACCCAAGATTATTTAGGTATTTGTCACATGTTAAAGTATCTAGGTAAAAAATAGTTGGAAATATGAGGGATTTCCTTGAACATAGATTGAGTTGTGGTTACTAGTATGGCATCCTCGGGTGGTCCAGGGAGAAGTAAACTCTTTTATTTTTTCAAATGTGGGGTGAACTGGACTTTGTACTGGGAATTAATGTAATGAAGGGTATTTTTTATTGATCCTTGTGTTATGGGTAATGATTTAAAAATGTAAATCATCAAAAGTGATAGATGTACTATGAATTTATAGTGAAAAATTATTGTGATCTAATTCCATTAGTGAAAAACTACTTTTTATGGCTATAATGATGTGTGGAGTTGTTGTGGCATGAGATTCTACATAATAAACTTCAAACATCCAAACCCAATAGAACACCAAAAATTAATCTAAACTGTCGGGTCACAGGGCCTCAAGAATTCTTCCTTATACACCAGAGGCTACCCACTATTAGAGACGATATACAGATGTGATATTAGAGATAATATACTCTCAGGATGAGAGTATCACTGATGTGTATTTATAATAAATAATAGAAAAAATTTGAATTAGTAATAAATGAAATAAATAGAAAAATATGAATTATATAAATTGAATATAAAAAGTATTCAACTCTAAAGTACAACAATGCATGCATGTGTAGATAATGATGCATTATATAAATCAATATACATAAAACATTAATCCGGAAAAAGTGCATTATAAAAATCAAGAAAGGAAATGAATTTTAAAATGGAGATATCCTCAAGCATTTTGATCTCCATCTTGATCGTGTTCTACTAACTCCGAGTTACAAGAAAAACTACTCAAGAAAGAATCAACAGTCTTATGAACATAAGGACTACATGGGTACCCCTTTGAAATGGTTGAACAAGGAGTGTGTGATATATAAATCCACGTTGGATTCCTACCACAATGCCTACAATAGAATCAAGTCTGTGAATAATAATAACAGATTGTGTAAATAATATGAATAATAAATCGTACTAAAATAAACTACCAACCCACCTAGGATCCTATAAGACACATGCAGGATCTACCTATGCCAACTCAGAGCCCAAAATAGTTTATAATTAGTTACCACAAACAAACACATATATATACAGTAACAATATATGCATAATATTATTCTATATTGAATCCAACTATATGAATCATGTACGTGTAGACATAAGTGGTCATATAACTCGAATAGTAGGTGTTGGATGGACCAGGCCATAACATAGTCCTAAATAACAAGTCTGAATGATCTAATAAGTTCAAAAAGTGTATATTCCCAACATCTCATAATGGGTGGGACACGTCATGGTATTTACTTGAAGTGGTGAGTGTTTCTTCATATAAACATTTGGGAATGTAGTGATTGTGTCTTCATGCCATCAATCAACCAAGAATATAGTTTTTCATGCCCACAATGCTAATAATTTCATCATTTTGTGACAACATAAATCAGCACCCAATGTAAGAGAGTGTGATACCTCCATTCTCAAAAATGGTCATACCATTGTTCCACATACTATATCAGGGATTTTACAATTTTTTAAATCAATACGATGAGAAATTACCACTCAAGATTTTAATATAATAAGACTATTTCCAATAATGGCGTTACATTTATTATAGTTCAAGTTAAACATGTACATAAAAATGAAATTATCATTGTGGCCTTAACACCCATTATAAATCATTTCATTCTTATCGTTTAATTTAATTCTCATAAGTCGTGATAATTTAAATAAAAACATGTGGTTTGGTAATACCACCTAATTAAATTATATTTCAATCAAACCATTTAGTTCATTCATGGAAGGAAAACCATCATGATAGGATATTTAATTTAATACAATACATTAATTCGATCAAATATTGAAATTAATTGTACATGTTTTATAGAAGGGTCATAAAAGGCAGTATGATCAATTTGGAATTTACTTACATGAGGAACCCCATTTATAATACAATGTAATCCAATAGGAAGGCCTTGGTCAATTTATTATTTATATAGAAGCATTTCATGCCGTTGAGTTTATAAAACTAACCAAAAACAAAGAAGGATCATCGGTTCACTTAACATTTATAAAAGGAGGTCTTATCCATTTAAAATTATCATTAAGGGTCATGTCAAAAACATGACACATATCAAACACTATCACAAACGAATATAGAAAACTCAAATCCATAAGACTATAATTATTTGAATAACAAATTATTACATTTTTATTTAAATGATATTTTAATGCACTTAAAGAGATTTATAATAAAAACATAACATTTTTATGAAACAATTCATTTAGAATAATCAATCATTATATATGATATTCACAATGAAATTTTCATTAAATAATCATTTTGAATAACAATAAATCAAAGACGATCAATTACATAATGTTCTACATGACACTTACAAGGGTCCCTTATCAATTGGATAATATCCTGCAAGGAAAATTCCATTTTTAATTCATATGAACATTTAGAAGGAGTTCCAGACATTAAATCATTTAATTAAAATAGATAAATTTATGTTGTCACACCTAAGGGTTGTCCATGATCAAATTTATCATCCCTAATACATATACTAATCATCCATTAAAGTATAATAAGGTGTATGTGATAATTATAAATTGGGTAACTCAATTTAATGAAGATGTAGTGAAAATTCCAATATGTGGAACCATGAAAAAATTTATAAATAGATGTATTTTTTTGAAAAATTATATAGACCACCTACCATATTCTTATGATGATTCACTCAACCAATATAAAGATTTATTTTGTTCCATTTTGTAAGAAATAGATGAAAAAGACATTTTCCCTCAAAATAAAAAAAATGAGGTTACACCAAAATATCCAAATAGATTGGAAGAGAAACCACGAAACCATTCGAATGGAATCAACAGAATACAGATATATTCTATAGATACTGAAAATGTTTAATTTATACAACTAACGATGGAGATATCTTATTCCCTATGTTCGAGAATATAAAAACACATGATTCCAGGGAAGAGTGTTAACATGGATTCCATATAATGAAGAAATAATAAAATATGTTTTAAAACACATTAAGGTAAAAAAATTACTTTTATCATCAAAATGGTGTGGCACAGTGTGTCCACATGTTTACGCCAAACTGTGTGCCAACTATGCAACACCCTCTCACTAAGGAAACCACCTCCCACGGTTGTGCCACACATTTTTCCAAATAATCGTCCAATATATTGATAAATTGAAACTAGATAATACCAAAGATGAACTAGATATGAGTATCAAGTGAACGGTTTTGTTAAAAGATGTGCAACCTATGAATTCTACATATTCTCACCTACATAGGCCTCACTATATTCTATTGTTGTTTGCACAATTATAGACAAAATGTGTGCCTATATCGGACCGCCAAAACATTGAGATTTCATAGCACGACACTCCAAAAACTAATCAGAGCACATGAGGGATGTCTAAATCCTTTACCTATGTCTAATAACATCACATAGTAGTTTTTAAACTCTATGAATTATGTTCCAGGCTCCGTTCAATGAACAACCCATCAACTAAATTCCAAAATTAAAATTCCCCTAGAATTTCACCTTAGATTAAATAAAACGGGTCATTATAACCACTTACCATAGATATTATCATCACCAATAATCCATGGGGAATAATGAAAATATAACCTGACCTAAAATGGTCATGAAGTCCCATTAAAATGAGCGTGTTCCATCTCTAAACAACCAATGAAACTTCAATAATTGCATAATCCAAAGGAACTTAAAACATCAAAACGCAAGTCGACGCTCATTTTCTAAATGAAACATGGAGACAAATTTTGAACAATCCTGTTTCACCTAAAACATGATCACATCTTCATATCATTAAAAATTTTTCCAATGGTGGTCCCCCATAATGTAGATTTTACATTTAATGGCCAATTTCAAACCACGACATGCCCCACTATAAGAATTGACTAACAAAACATGTCTCTAACCAATCTAGAAATGCTCCTTGTGTGATTTCATTGACTGGGAGAACTCGATCACAATGAAGGTCATATCAACAATCAAATTCACAATAAATTGGCTTATCTTGATCTACTAAACTGAAATTTGTCACATGGTTGATTTCCCACCTACCCCAATTAGCCAGTTCAAGCTTGTTTTTCATGAGAATCCAAGACAGATAGATAATGCACATTCGATAAAGTCATAATGTGCTTAAAATATTTATTCATTAATCATATTCCCAAAATAATAGGAATGAAAGATGATCCACCTCCTTTTGACCATTTTCAAGAAGATCATCTTAGTTGGTCGGTGTATTATGATCTAAAAAAAATTCCTTATAACAAGGTATCTGGAACTTACAATGATCTCATTCACCAATTTACAAACACAAAATTTGGTCAAATAATTAATCCAATCTCTTTCATCAACATTTAAACAATCTTGAATCTCCCCAACAAAGGGTTTAACCTAGATAATTCTAACTCTAATCATTATTGATTAAATAGCACCTCTGATCCTGATAATAAGTTCAAGATAAAATCAAAATCATTGAATTGGAGTCCACATAACAATTCCATATTAGTCTAAATTTTATTTTGACAAAATATATGTTGGGAAAAATATAGGTAATCTACATCTGGTAATCAACTATGCTGAGAGTGGAATCCACATGGCGATCAAGTCAAAGAAGGTTGGTTGGTGTCCAAGAGTTCATCCATAGTGTTCCTATATAGTATCCCTAGTATCACTCAAGACTAACCACACCTTTATGAAAACAATGCATCAATCATGAAACTAAGGTAGAGATTACATACCAAGAAAAATGGTTTTAAAAAAATTAACAATATTTTTGAATGATGCTCTCATAGTGTATCATAGACAACATCATGATCCAGTCCACGATTTTCTCTTTCATAAGAGTATACTATGAGGAATTGAATAGTTTTTTATTAACCAATTAAACGAAAAAAATGAATAGTTAAACAACTATTGTTCGTATTTCCTATAAATAATATAATCTCCAAAATCCAATACATCATCACTAACTGTTCATAAACATTCACCACCCGAGTCATATTTTGATCAATAATTATTAAACAATAAATTGCATACATTTCCAATGGTGTTTCTCTAGGGTTGCATATATAGCCAACCATATCCAAATTTGGATGTTGAAAAATAATTTTCAAATACACTAAAAATACCATGATTCTCCCCACAATAAGATTTTTGTAGTCATCAAAATTACAGACAGACTAGCCACTCAACTATGTTCTAGATGAGAACCACATTAAAAATATGTGTATCTATCCTATGATTAATTATAACCATTTCAAAAAAAAATTAGCATTTTTCATGAAATCCTAATCCAATGTGACTGGAATGATGAAACACATGATTATTTTATAAATTAATCCCAAGAAATGGGATGAGTTGATTCCATTAACACTCAGGTCACACTACATTAGAGATGAATCGATAACATATGTTACATCTCAAGACTCAAAAATTTCTCCAAACACAACCATTTCATTAAAATTGTAGAAAATCAACAAATACTGCATATATTAATCCATAATACACTATAAATACATTATAAAACATAACATTTTTTATTTTATCCAAATTTTACACATGAAATGAATTCAAGTATCGATGTCCTATGCAACAAACTGGATCAAAATCTTTCTATGTCATACGAATATAAAATAGAATGATGACCTCAGAAGGTACCTAAGAATAGAACAAGGTAAAATGGCCTATGAAATGGATAACCATGACTTAATCATGTCAAACCATTTACAAATGTGTATTTCATTATTCTCACATCCAAAAGAATGGTAAAAGAAAATATGGCCACCCATCCAACCAAGTGTTTTTTTGAAACAATGAGTCTGAGGTGGGAAAAAACCAAAACAACACCAAATGTGAAAATGATTATGGTATTTATAAATTAATCTAATATATATGGGTGTGACCTCCATCAGGATAACCCATTATGAAATTAAAATCATTAACACCATCACTAGGACCTACTAAAAAGATTATTCCAGGTCCAATACGCATTAGTTGCGACATTTCTAAAAAGAGAAGGGCCTATGAAAATCGGTCATGTTTTCATTCCAAGGAAACTCATGGAGTAAATGTTAAAGTACCCATACATGAGTGTCTCAAACAAAGTACACCACTATATATTCTATTTGAATTAATGAAATTGAATCATATTCAATCTCTTAAATATATAAAATTTAAAAAAAACATCATCTACCAATCATAAAATAAGAATAATTTATGCATTTTTTCAAATAAAGCAATGAGGAAGACAATTCAAGTTATATCCACGCCATTTTAAAACCTCATTCATTCATTGAAATTTGTGTTTAATTAGGAAAATTATCAACTAATTATTTGTTCGGTAATAATAGATAAGAAAACATAAGAGGCTCTCATTAGGGATGACTAGGTTGAACATAATGAAACCCAATAGTAGTTACTTAATTTTTGATGATTAGAAATACCTATGATGGGTTATATTATAAGAAACATACCCCGACTTCCCTAAATGTTTCCATTTATGCATTTTAATATGTTAACCACATTCTCTCAATTTCTAGGTGACAGATTAATGAGACATTATAGAAATAACCAACAAATTGGATTTCAGAATTTAAAATATTTCATATTCATAACTGTTTCAAAAATATATCATGATCATATATATAATGGTTAATTTTTATAAGTGTAAATCTACCAATCCATAAAGGGAACATACACATTACAGGTTGGAATTTGGGCCCCATTTATCGCAATCGATTCTCTTTAACCCTTTAAACATTAGAATCGTTTACATTATAACAACTGTATATAGATATAATTACATAACTAATAATATTTTTTGGGTATATGAGATACCTTTTTTGAATAATAAGGGCTGAGAACACCTTAAAACTGATATTTGGTTCTAGTTTCATTGAAACTAATAAACATATCCAATATAACCATTTATTAATAAAAACAAAAATGTTATAATGAGGAAAAAATAGAGATAAAAATGATATAAATACATAAGAATGATATATATAAAAAAATAACCAAATAAATCACCCATTATTTATATATAAATAAGCATTATTAAGAAAAAATATCTTGGCAGAACTCAAAAGGCACACAAATAAAATCAAGAGAAAATCAATAAATACAAATATATTGAACGGTATATACCTGAAATGTTAATTTTTATGATTAAATAATGATGAATGTAATGATTTATCCATGCCATTCCAGACAATGTTTAAAATAATATAAATTAAATAAATCAATAAAAATTGGAAAGTAAACCATTCATTCAAGGTTAAAAAATTATCACATATACTAGTGAACGAAACGAGAAAAAATCACATCACTATCCACATGGACTTTTCCATGTGGGTGGGGTGACAGATCCCAAACATGACTATTTACTTACCCTCAACACATTACTAGTCTCCTATATACTATCCCAAAACATTACGAAATATTAAATGAAACTTCCTCTAATAGAACATTGTAACATCCTGAGCCAATTGAACAATAAACTTGTTACTAGAATGAAGGGTCACATGGTTAAAAGTATTCCTCCCCAAACATCAGACAATATCGACTAGTTGTGAGGGTCTATGTAAGTGATACTGGGAAGAGTATATGATCTTGATCATAGTATCATTGATGTGTATCAAAAATAAATTATAGACAACAATAGAATCAGTAATAAAAGAGTGATAGATTATTAAAATAATTATTAAAACTGAACATAAAAAATGGTCTGTGATAATGTAAAACCATGAATGAATATCCTGATAATGATACATAATCATAAAAAAAAGAAATAAAACATTCTAAAAGATACCATACATGAAAAAAATGAAAAAAAATAAAATCTCCAAGGGTGATCTCCATGAGCATCCCAAGTTTGAGCACAACCATTTTCAATTAACTCCAAGTTATAAGAAATTAAATATAATTAAGAATCCATGGGTCTATAAATATATGGTCTTCCTGGGTACCCTAGAGTAATAGAGTCCCTAGTAGGGTTGGAGAAATAAATCATTGTATGTGACCACCCACAATATATAAAACTGAATTTAGATATTGAATAATATGTAAAGTAGTGTGAATGTAAAATGAATAAAAAAATACTTAAATAAACAACAACCATCCAACTCAATTTCATAATGGATACCTAGATGTTTTACCTATAATTTCTTAGGGCCTAAAAGAGTGTTTAAATAGTAACTATATATAGTAATAATATATAAATAATATTTTCTATATTGCATCGACCTCTATGGAAAATGTATGTGTAGACGTAAGTGGACATAAATCCGGAATACTAGTTTTTTGCAAAATTGGGGTGTAACTCAGTCGTTCATAATCAGTATGAATGATTCATTTGGCCCCAAAAAGAATATACATTCTCTACATCCTATAATGAATGGGAGACATCCTTCTCATAACACAAGAGGGTGAGTGTGCCACCATGTCAACACTTGGGGATGTGGTGATTGTGTCTTCATGTCAATACTCACTAGAAATATTGGGTTTTAATCCCACAAACCCAATAATTTCAATGGTGTGAGGCACACTGAATCAATACTCGATATAGGGAATTTTGATACCACCATTCTTAATAAAATCCCTACCATTGGTTAACAACCTATATTATGGAATAATATTGTTTAAACAAAAAATAGACATGAGGAATTACCTCTCATGATTTTCATTTAATGAGGCCATTATTAAAAATGGGTTTCATTTTATTACAATTAAAATTAAACATGTACATAATTATGAAATTATCGATGTGAACTTTCCACCCATTACAATTCATTTCTTTCCTATAATTTAATTTAATTCACCTTATTCGTTATTCTTTAAATTAAAAAAGAGGCATCAATGTTCCCCATATTTCAATTCCATTTATATTATATTATAAACATCTTTCTTGGATGTAAAAAATTCATGAAAATCCATTTAATTGAATAATAACATATTATTATATGAAATATGGATATACATTTTACAAGGCTTAATGAAGAAACATAGAAGATTCCATGTTGAATTGGAAATTTACCTATTGGAAAAGTCCTATTTCTAAAGAAATCAAAGATATTAATTAGGGCTTGGTTCTTTTATTATTTATATAATAGAGGTCTAATTAATTAAATTTATAAAAAAATACCAATAACTTATAAAGTTATTGTTTTCCATTAACATTTATATAAGGAGGGAAAATCCATTTTAGAACATCATTTGAGGTCATGTCTTGAACATGAAACATATCAAACACTATAAAAAAGGAATATGGGAAACTCAAATATATAATATAGGCATGATTAAAAAAATTACCACTGTGTAATTTAGAAGAAAGAATAACACACTAAAAGGGTTTTATGTTAAAAACATTACATTGTTAATCAAATAAATACTTACCATAATAAAAATCAGATATGGGATTCATGACTCAATTTTAATTATGTAAGAGTTGTAGGACCCCGGGACACCCTGAGAGGGTAGGGGTGAATCAGGGTGTCAACTTTTTCGTCTTAATGTTGTGGATCTTGTTCCCACGTTGGTAGGAACTACTTCAACCTGTATGAAGGATATGATCTGTAATTATACATTCACATGCAGAGAGATGACATAATGATTTTTACATGGTTCACCACTAAGGGCTGCGTCCAAGGAGCATACGCCGATAGGTTGTCGGTCGTACCTGAATCCACTATGCTTCACTAGCTGTAGATTACAATTGTTCGGGCATAGTCACTTTGTCCCAGGCTCACTGCCTTTATAGAGGTTCAGGGATAGCTCACTACTTCCCTCGGGTCACTCCCGTTGACTCTCCCTGGCTCACTGCCGTTGGTGATGTCTCACTCAGTTTATAGACGTGAAGGTCTCTTCAATAGATTTACATTGAAGTCTTTTTCTCCTGTTCAGCATTATACTTTGCTTGCATCAGAGTCCTGAGTTGATGCTCTTTTGTATTCAACCTTTTACTTTAGTGCAATGACTGAATGCACTAGATCCCCTTGTCTTCGTTTGCCTGAATTGCAATCACTTGTATGATTGCTCAATAAATGATTCTCTGTTGATGTCCAAATTTCATCCACTGATTAAGACCCCTTTTTCCCTGTCCTCTGGGTGAACAACCTTTGGAAAGGGCCTTAACAAAGTACACTACTTCACAAGGCTCCCAATTTTTGAAAGCTCAAACAAGTCTTCGCAGAGCGCCTGCCTTTTCACGAAGCTCAATTGCGAAGCACTCTCGCGATTCTCCAGCCTTCACAATGCTGGGATATCGCGGAGCTCCTGCCTCTTCGCGAAGCTCACTGAGCCAACACGGGGCGCAAGACTTTCACGGAGCTAGAATAGCCGCCGAAAAGCTCCTCTTTCGCGAAGCAGACTGCCTTCGCAAGTGACCTTTGCGAACCGAGAGCAAAGGATTTTCGTTGAGAGCTCTCACTTTCTCTTGAGGGGGTTGGCCTCTATTTATAGGCGATTCCATCGACCCTCGACCCTTCCACGTGAAGTCAGCGCCACATCAGCTCAAATCGCAAAGCTCCAAAGTTCCCGCCGAAAATCTCTCAAAATCGCGAAGCACAATGGAAATTTTCCATTCGCGGAGCTCGTCGTAATCGTGGAGTATCACCATCATCATTCATTCGCACCTTCGCCGCGAAGCTCCCTCGCAAAGCCCTTCATCGCCCTGAAGCTCTCCAGCCTATGCCGTTCGTGAAGCTTGATGGAATCTATTTTTTCAACAAATTTGTATGTTGTCTGTTTGCTTTGTCAACAAGCACGATCACCTCAACAACACTTCTTCTTGGTGATATGTATCCTTCAACAACTCTTATGCTTTTATCACAAACTCCTATATTGTTATATGTATTCTTTGAAGGCATATATTTACCATCATCATCTTCTATGACAATGTGATTTGCATGGCTATCTCAGAATTCCAATCCTTGCACGACCATCATAGATTTCCAATCATTTTCACATTGTCTTCTTCATCAACTGTCATGATCTACTTCATGCAAACCATGTGATTCAATTCGTCAAGAAGTCTCTTGTATGGTTCTCATGCAATCATGAGTAATTTCATGGTCTTCATCAAAACCCATGGTTCTCATGCAATAAGGAGGAATTGCATGGACTTCATCCAAAAACTCCATTCTTCATTATTCATCGTCAGATGGATCCTTTGACACAATGTATCACCTTTGACACATGTTCTTTTGAACTTACGATCAGTACAACAATCGTCTGAATCACCATTCCTCTACTTCATCGGAGTACTTCTTGATCTCCTTCATTTTGATCTTCATTGACAACTATTGACAACAAATACAAACTTATATGCAAAGTGGTTCCAACAATCTCCCCCTTTGTATTTTGTTGTCAATACCTTATACATCTTCTGAAATGAATTCTTCAATGAAAAAATGATAATCTTCTTTTCAATCAACTATTCTTTTCAAACTGTCATTTCACTTTCTCTCCCCCTTATTGACAAGAAATACAAAGCGCATTGTAGGGAGGGTACCAATCCACACTTGAGCAATGTTTCATTAATCATTTCACTCTAAGTCTACTTAAGCAATGCTCAATGTAGAAAACAAGAGGATTTGATTAAGTCAACAAGGTTGTCCATTATTCAACGATCATGATACCAACATGAGATGATAACTCATGTATTTTGTCTTCAAGGGTTTACCACTTTTATTTCAGGTAGAAGAAAAAAAAAGTGATAGGGAATAATAAACCTGAAACTCCTGCACTCATATCAGCAAACAGATCAAAAACATTCAAGGGCTATTACCAGGATAAGTGACCTTGGGGAACTTACATTCTTTTTATGTCACTGATCAATTCAGTTAATCCCCCTTTGTAGAATGATCTTTGATCTGAGTAACCAAGGGATAGAGATTGAGAAATGGCATACCTTCTCCATTGACATGTTCTACAAGAAATTCACAGAGTAACTGCTTTTGAGTCCAGCTAGAGTTGATATTGATTGAGACAGTGATTATGGAAGCTTCCTCATTTTTCTCCCTCTCAAGGGAAACACTCCTCATCATCTTCATCAAGAGTGATCCTTCACCATCATAATCGTTGAATATCAATTGAAGAATCTACTAAAGATGGAAACTTCTTTATCTTGGCTATCAAGAGTTGACAGCATTCACTACTTCTCAGGGTCTCCCCCTGAGATCATGTTTCACCTTCAATTACCTACATTATTTGCACAAATACAATACACAAATGAATAAGGGAATAAGGTGGTTCCTCCTTGCTTCATCAATATGAGCTGCATGGTTGAGGTGTTTTTCTCAACCAAGTTCCTCTCTTTATTCCAATATTCATGCCTGAATATTTCAACCTATGTTCTGATATGTGTTGATGTGGCATAGCTCTCTTCACATTCTCTTTTACTTTGTGTGGGGAATTGTTCTGCTTAACAGCCATCATGAATGATACATCCTTACTCCTTTTTAGGACTTTTTCTTGCTCTAGTATTAAGGTTAGACAACCTTTTGCAATGTGACCAGATTTATTGCATCTCTCACACAGAACATCTTTGGCACGTGTGTTTCTCTGGGTTTGCAATCTCCCATGTACTTTGTCTTCATCATGTGAAAGTTTTTTTTTTCCTTTATCACCAGCCTTGGAATTTTCATCTTCAAGATTCCCCATTCTTTTAAAATCTTCTGGCCAGATGACCAATATGTCATTTGGAACTATTGCAGCTGTTTTGGATCTTCCACATGGGTTCATCTGTGTTTCATCCCACTTAGTTCTTCTTTTGGATGAATGACCCTTCAATTTAATGGATCTAAAATCCTGGGTCTTCTCAGCTTTCTTGCTTGAGATCTTCCTAGGAAATTATGTGTTAATAACATTCTTCTAATTTCATCCCAAGGTAGCGGCTTCATTCTTTTCCGACATCAGAGGTATTCTTTTCTTATCAACAGTGAAAGCATGTTGATGTGGGCATGTACTTTCCACATGACCTTTGCCATTGCATGCATCACCGATGTTATCAAGAATTCCAAATATGTTTGCGGTGAACAGATGCTTCTAGATCTGCGGATGATGCTTTTTATTTTCTGGATTCCTTCCCTTTGATATAGGCTTTCCCTATGCTTTTCCATGTAAGGGATTGTAAAAACCATCCAGTGCACAGTGCCCAAATCTGTTGCAGCACCAACATTGTCCCACAAATATTTTCTTCTTTGTTTCTTCTGTATGAGGTTGTTGGGCCATCTTCTTAATCTTTTGTGCTCTATTTGAGGAACCAACTTCCTCCTTTTGATTCTTATCCACCCTAGCCATGGTGGTAGGTTTATTACTTTCACCTTTCCTCATCCATACATGCTTAGAACTTTTCTTCCAACCTGCACTGATTGTAGGAACGTATTTAGAAACATGAGTACAAGATGGTTTGGATGGTACCTTCACATTCTCAGTTGCTTGTGATAGATCAATGAGTGAAGTCATGATCTTCTTATCACATGTTGGAGGTCTTTTGAAAATAGAATCCTCCAGTGAGCATTGAGTACCAGCAGCAACTGATTCTTGAGGTGGACACTCAAGAGTTGTCATAATCTTCTTGTCACATGTTGGAGGTACTTCAGATTTAGTAGCCTCCAATGAACATTGAGTACCAGCATCTCCTGTTTCATTCTTTTGTGGAGTCTCAATATGTGCCTTCTCAAGATTTGTCAATTGGGCTTCCAATTTTTGACTTTAATTGTTGAGGATGATCTTCTGATCTTCAATCATGATCATCTTCTCTTCACAAGTCTTCTTCAATCTTTCATCCTCATCCCCATGCATCTTATCTTTGTTTTGTAACAAAGAGTCAAGTTCCCTGAATTTCATGGAAGTTTCTTACAAAAAAAAACTCTTGACTTCATTGCTCTTGTTCATCTCAACTTCAAGTGCATGGATCCTTTATTTTAGAGTCTTATTGACTTCCTCTTTTTCTTCAAATACTTTCACCTGTTTGGTGAGCTTCATACTTTCCATAACTTTTCATTCCAACCCCTCTTCTATATTGTCAGATTCCCTTTCTAATCGAGTGATCTCAACCTGCATGGATTGGAATAGGCTACAAATAATCGCAACCCTTTATTCAAAAATATCATGCAGATATGTTTTGAGTTTTTCCTGAAAGCTTGAATTAGGGGTGTCATCCTTTCCTCTGGAAGAATCCAGAGCCACCTGCTTGATACTTTCCAAGCCTGATTTTTCTTCATTATTGGAATGGCATGGAGAACAAGACACTGAATCTTCTTTGGATATGAGTGACTTTTTTATCTTCTTCTTCTATTTCTTTTTCCTATTTGTCATGGTCTTTCTAGATGTAGACTTCTGCTCAGAAATGACTGAATCTTCATCAATACTGCTCTTCATTGTTGACTTTAGGAAAGAAACTCAAATCCTCTTTCTCTATAGAATTACTGGAGAATATCCAACATACGTTAACCTGGCTCTGATACCACTTGTAGGACCACAGGACACCCTGAGAGGGGAGGGGAGAATCAGGGTGACAACTTTTTCTTCTTAAAGTTGTGGATCATGTTCCCACGTTGGTAGGAACTACTTAAACCTGTATGAAGGATATGATCAGAAATGATACATTCACATGCAGAGATATGACACAACGATTTTTACTTGGTTCACCACTAAGGGCTACGTCCAAGGGGCATACGCCGACAGGTTGTCATTCATACCTGAATCCACTATACTTCACTAGCTATAGATTAAAATTGTTCGGGCACGGTCACTCTGTCCCAGGATCACTACCTTTACAAAGGTTCAAGGGTAGCTCACTGCTTCCCTCGAGTCACTCCCGTTGACTCCCCCTGGCTCACTTCCGTTGGTGAAGTCTCACTCAGTTTATAGACGTGATGGTCTCTCCAATAGATTTGCATTGAAGTCTTTGTCTCCTGTTCATCATGAGACTTTTCTTGCATCAGAGTACTTAGTTGATGCTCTTTTGTATTCAACCTTTTAATTTAGTGCAATGACTGAATGCACTAGATCCCCTTCTCTTCGTTTTCCTGAATTACAATCACTTGTGTGATTTCTCAATAAATGATTCTCTATTGAAGTCCAAATTTCATCCACTGATTAAGACCCCTTTTTCCCTGTCCTCTGGGTGAACAACCTTTGGAAAGGGCCATCACAAAGTACCCTACTTCACAAGGCTCCCAATTTTGGAAAGCTCAATCAAGTCTTCACAGAGCCCCTGCCTTTCCACGAAGCTCAATCACGAATCACTCTCACGATGCTCCAGCCTTCTCAATGTTGGGATATCGCAGAGATCCTACCTCTTCGCGAAGCTCACTGAGCCAATGCGGGGCGCAAGACTTTCACGGAACTAGAATAGCCACCGCGAAGCTCCTCTTTCGTGAAGCAGACTGCCTTCGCGAGTGAGCTTTGTGAACCGAGATCAAAGGATTTTCGTTGAGAGCTCTCACTTTATCTTGAGGGGGTTGGCCTCTATTTATAGGCGATTCCACCAACCATCGACCCTTCCACACGAAGTTAGTGCCACGTCAGCTCAAATCGCGAAGTTCCGAAGTTCCCGCCGAAAATCTCTCAAAATCGCGAAGCACAATGGCAATTTCAATTCGCAGATCTCGTCGTAATCACGGAGTATCACCGTCATCATTCCTTCGTGCCTTCGCCACGAAGCTCCCTCGCAAATCCCTTCATTGCCGCGAAGCTCTCTAGCCTCTTTCGTTCATGAAGCTTGACCTAATCGTGAAGCTTGACGTAATCGCGAAGACTCACCGCCTCCATTCTTCTGGTCTTCGCGAAATCCAGTCCATGCATCCCATATTCGCGAAACTCATGCCTTTTCCATATTAAATTATGATCTTCCTGGAAGTCCACTTTTCGCGATGCTCACCAACCTCCAAATTTTGGACCCCAAAAATTTGGCAAACACTGGAAAACGGCACCACCTTGTATCTGCTCTTTTAGTCCACCTCCAGATCATCCATTCCATTGTCTAAGTTCCATGAATAAAACATGGATCATTATCCACAATCTTTGAACTTGACATGCCACCATGGAGTCTCCTTTGAAAACAAATTTGTATGTTGTCTGTTTGTTTTTCAACAAGCACGATCACCTCAACAACACTTCTTCTTGGTGACACGTATCCTTAAACAACTCTTCAGCTTTTATCACAAACTCCTCTATTTTGATATGTATTCTTTGAAGGCATATATTTACCATCATCATCTTCTATGACAATGTGATGTGCATGGCTATCTCAGAATTCCAATCCTTGCACGACCATCTTAGATTTCCAATCATTGGTACATTATCTTTTTCATCAACTGTCATGATCTACTTCATGAAAACCATGTGATTCAATTCATCAAGAAGTCTCTTGCATGGTTCTCATGCAATCATGAGTAATTGCATGGTCTTCATCAAAACCCATGGTTCTCATGCAATAAGTAGGAATTTCATTGACTTCATCCAAAAACTCCATTCTTCTTTAATCATCATCAGATGGATCCTTTGACACAATGTATCACCTTTGACACATGTTCTTTTGAACTTATGATCAGTACAACAATCGTCTAAATCACCATTCCTCTACTTCATCGGAGTACTTCTTGATCTCCTTCATTTTGATCTTCATTGACAACTATTGACAACAAATACAAACTTATACGCAAAGTGGTTCCAACAAGAGTTTTATAATAACTATAAATCAAAGATATTGAATTTCATAATTTTATACATGGTACATTGAGGGTTTCATTATCAATTCGAAAAAATACTACAATATAAATTCATTTAATAATCCACGAAAATTTCATAGAAGGAATTCTGAACATTTAATACATTAATTTTTAGAGTGAAATATTATCTAGTACCCTCAAGGGGTGTTCATGATCAGTTTTTTATCATAAATACATCTAATAACCAAACATGGGAGTATAATATTGTGTGTCCGACTATTAAAATGAATTAACACAATTTCACGGTGACACATAGAATGGTTTGACACATGGGACCAAAAACAATTAATAAATTTCTATAAAAATTATGAAACTTCCATATACCACCTACCTTATGCATATGATACTACACACATGTAATATCAAACATTGATTTTTTCATGTTTGGATGAAATGGATGAAAAATAATTTTCCCTGGAATTATGCAAAATGATCTCGCTACAAATTAGAACAATATATTGGGATGGAAATTTTTGAAGGATCCAATAATAATTGATATATTACCATTTTAGATCCATTGAACTTGACAACATTTGATTCAGACAAAAAAAGGGGAGACATCATCAATCCTTGGTTCGATAGGAGGGGAACCCACATCGCCTTGGAGGAGGGTTTATGAAAAAACCAAGGGGAGAAGATATAAGGAAATGGGTTTTAAAACTCACTATGGGAAAAATGTATTCTCACTAAAAAACTGGTGTCACACAATTTGGCCAAACCTTGATCTGACTATGTGGCACCCTCTACCTCATGAACTCACCTCATGCAGTTATGTTTCATTGTTTTCCTAACCTTGTGTCAACCATATGATGAATAGTTAGTATAATCTACCAATGTAGCACTAATAGTGTGTTCTAGGTGCATATTTTGAAAAATTGGGTGCAGATCATGTGATTTATATCTAACCTTCAGAAGCCACATGGTTTGTTTCTAGGGATGCATTATTTAAGACAAACTATGAACCTCTATCATACCAACCAAACAATGATATTTCTGATCCCTTCACTCCAAAAAACTTAATTTAGTACTCAAGATAGAATGGAACCTTTACCCAATTATAAAAACAACACATATAAGTGTTCCATCTCTTAGAATTATGTTTCGATGCTTAGTTCAATGAACATCCCATCCACTAAACGTAAAAATTAAAATTCTCCTAGAATTTCACCTTTGCAATAAAAACATAGGTAATTACACAACCTCATGGAAGTAAATTATTAGGGTAGGTGAAATTATGAAATATGATATATTTATGATATGGGTTGGGTATAATGTAATGACCTTGTCCCTTATATGTTGAAGTCCATGTATTACTTATTATATTAGTATAAGATACAAGGAATCAAATCACAAGGACCAAATAATTTAGTACTCTTTGTAAACATTGTAGGAGCATGATTCTTATATTAAATTTGAAAACACAAATGACAAAATATTTTTTTTTTCTGAGAATAGAATTATATTCTCTGCCATATAGTTGAATATCAATCATAGTTAACTTCATGGATTTAAGAAAAATGAAACAAAATAACGGTGAGCTCAAATACACAATAATGATTAATTATATAGGAAGATATCATGAATCAATAAGCACAATCGATATTGAAATGTAAATATCTAAACACAAATAAATATTCAATTATTTTCATTTCAAGATAAGATAATTTATCATCAATATGATAGATAAATAACTGAAAACATCCATTTAAATAATAAAATAATAATTAAATTCAACCATATATTATATCATTATAAATATATCATGGATATTAATATAAGTAACAATAATTATATTAAGGTAAATAACTAAATACATATTCTATTTCATAAATAAAATATGATTTAAATGAATATAGGTGTAATTTAATTAAGAAAAATTTCATGAATAACTATAACTAATTTAGAAAATGAATTAAATAAATAATTATTGGATGCCATTTTTTCAGTAACATTATTTTTCTTTTTTCATGACCATTCACATGACTTTTTAAAATGGTTGGGTAGGTATATATAAAAAACCAATTTAACTAAGGCTAAAAAACAGATAAATCTCACATGTCTACCGATTCATTGATGAAAAATCAATTAATGATCTCCATATGTATCTATATATCCAAACCATTCCCCATATATTGAATAATAGATTTAATTTAATAATAATATGCCTTACAGTTAAATATTTCTATTTTAGAAGGAATATTTATTTTCAGTACTTCTAAAATTAATAAAATTAAATTCATAGTAAAACTATGTTTGTTGATAGGACATCTTGTTTTAGTCAATATGTATATCCCTGATAAATAATATGGATATTTTCAATAAAATAAGTGTCCAATGATAACCTGAAATTGAATAATTTAAGGGAAATTTAATTACCTAAAAAATGAATCAATGAAGAGAGTGTCAATAATATCCTCGGAAAAAATCAACATAAAAATATAGATTAAGAATAATTATTTTATAAATATAACATTTATTTAACATGGTATATGTAAAATAAATGGTTTTTGTAATTGATGAATAGAAATACCATAAAAAGGTTATTAAAAACATTATTGAAGAACATATCCGTTTAATTTTGAAAATAAATTTTCAAAAATAAAAGTCCAAAAATTATTTTGAAAATATTTTTCATTTAAAATAACCTTTCAAACATATAATTTATGATTTAAAACATTTTGGACCCATAAATATAATATATTGTTAATATTTCATACATGTTAAAACAAATATTATATTCAATTTATTTATAAAAGACAAAAAATCATTGTTTTGGAAGAAACATGAAGATTACTATAAATATACTTATAAAAGGTTAAATATTGGAAAAATATTCATTAATAATTAGTTTTTATGAATTTTAAAATAATTTGTTAAAATATAATTTAAAAACATGTTTTTGGATGAAAATAGATTTTTGATCAAAGAGGTAAATGAAGACAAATTTTACTAAAAACATTTTATAAATCATTTTAAAGACCCAATAACAGAAACAAGGTAATCTTACTTGAAAAAAATCTTAATTAAATATTGTAAAAGAAAAATAAAGGGTTAAATTAGACAATGATCAAAAATCAATATTTAATGGTACCTCGAGTATAAAAAAATATCATTAAAATGGGATTGAAAAATAATGTATTGAAATGATCATAATATTGAATTGAAAATTAATCAATAAATAATTATTTGTATAAAATTTAATTCCACATAAAAATTATAAATACAACATAAGATGATAAAAATTAATTACCTACATAATCTTATAATATCAAAGACAATGAAGATGTAATATGACTCAATGAAAATAAATTTAATTATAAAATTCATTACAACATGGTAATTATCAAGTCAAATCACTATGGATAAAATAAATGAAGTTAAATATTAAAATAAAATTAATCATGATGTATTAATCTTAATACATAAAAACTTTCACTATCTACACCTTATAAATTTTTTATGTGCATAACATTAAAATATGAGTCAATGAAAGGAAATTGAGATAAAGTCCCTTTCATTGAATCTAACTCATCACACACATTCATTAAATTCCTGAATAATAAACTTATATTAATTATTTAATTTTCTCAAAACATGACCATGTATTTTATTACTATTATTTAACTTATTATAATATTATATGCAATTACATAGTTATTTAACATTATGTTATATTTTTTGATGATATTTGAATTTTGTATCCAAAATGTCTTCGATACGATGACTAATAGTATAAGTGGTCATTATTTCAGCATATTATGAAAATTAATATGAAATAATTATCATATTTATATATAAATTATATTTTAATATCAATATTTAATGATAATTTTGATAAATTAAGTATGTTATGAACATGGAGATGATAATTCATAAGTGCACATGAGTAAGGCTTCCATTTTTTAATAATCATTATGTATATACGGTAAGAAATATATCATCTTTTTATAAGTATCATAATATCATAAGTATTATATTATTTTTTAACTATACTTATAAATATCACCCATTTGTGTTTGTTATGAAAATAAAGTAACATTAGTTTGTGAAAGCATTAATCCACACATGCATGAACGTTGTTATAATCTTTCAATGATTTAAAAGGGAAAAATAAAATGATATATTATATTTTATGGATTATAAAAATTTCATTTATTTAATAATTATTACATTTTATCACATTTATTTGATAATCTTACCCATGTTAACTAAATGTAAAGCATTAATAAAAAATGAATCGCATTCTTTCGTGGGGAGGTAGTCTTCCATACATAAGAAAAACATTATCATATTTCTTATTGAATAGAAAGTAAACTATTTACAAATGATATAATGACTAAATTTTAATAATTATACTATAAATATCATATATAAACTTTATATCCACCATCACACCCAATTGTGTGTGGTGTTTATGCAAAACATGTGATAGTTATTCGCGAGAACGTAGTCCACTATAAAAACAAGAGATTTTATGATTTAACATTTTATGGAAGAGGATGTGGATATAGGTCATGACCATAACATAATAAACTATTTTCATATGGGGGTTTCTATTATAATTATATAATAATTAGTCAATAATATTTTAAATATGTTTAATAATATCTGATTCAAAAATACATTGTTATGAACTATACCTCTTCTAGGACCACCACATTATGATTATAACTGCACTATTCATATAATGGATTTATGATTAGTAAAATTACTCTAGGGTGAGGAAAATAATTTGATTCATTATTTCATTTGGCCTTTTGTAAAACAAAATGGTTTTATTGTGTATAGAAAATGGGAAAAGTTCTATCGTTTTATAATAGTGGTGAGTGGCATGGTTGTACTTTTTTAAAAGAAAAAGCAGGACCCACATATTTTACATGAAATAGGGGTTGGAAATAGAGTATTATAAATACTGATAATTTATTTTATCTATATATGGATGTAAAATATCTTCTAGAAAGGTTTTTATTTTTTTTAATCCTTATATTTTTAGTTTCACCACACTATAAAAACATCATTAACTTAATGATGACAATTAATTTTTACTATTTTTACTGTTAACTATGGTAAAATATTAATTTGACCATATTATAAAATATAATTCATTATTATTCAAAATATAAAATCCATTTTATACAATTCAATTTAATGAATTGTTAAAATAAAATTTAAAATTAATCCTTCAAATGTGATGAAGAATAATGTTTTCAAATAGAAAATTCTCATAAGTATAGAAGGTTGTAATATAAATATTAAATTTAAAATTTATTCCATAGGAATTAATTGGTTAAATATTAATAATATTTAACTAATATTAACTTAAAAACTAATTTAAATTGTAATTCAATTTTGTATATAATTATAATGTAATGGTAGTTTTCAAATAAAAATCATTATCATTCACAATTCATCAGAAAAAGAAACATTTCAGAAAAATCCTAAAAAAATTGAGTTATTTTTTATATTATTTTTTAAAAAAAATTTACAAAATTAATTTTCTATAACTTTTAAATTTTAATATTTTATTGTGAGGGGAAAGCATGAGTAAAATATATTTTTAATAAAATACAGTTTCTGTAAAAATATATCCTATTCATAAAATGATCTTATTTTATTTATAATTAATTGGTAACCATAGCAATTATATTTTATTTAATATAATTAACACCTACCAATTTAAGGTAACGGTTATATTAGTATATTGTATTATTTTTTAGTTAGACATGGTGTTGGGTGTTATAGAAGCTATCGAATAGATAGAATTTATCTCAAAAGAAATATACCATGATGTCTTATGGTGGTAAATTCTTATCTATTCTAAGTTATATGTGTCATATATGGTATAAAAATAAAATTTTATTATTCTAAATCTGGACTTGTAATATGTAATTCTATATTGGATTTTCTATGATGTTATTGGGTTTAATTAAATACATGGAGAACAGTTTTCACACATTTAGGTGTACTGAAAACATTTAGGTTTTTTCGTAATTTGGTATGGTGTATTTCGAAAATATGAGTATCTTTATTATATTTTTGGGTGAAAGGGAAACTAGGGGGTGTTTTTATCATATGGTTGGTAAAATTATAACATTTTTTTATGATATGGAAATATGCAATTATAACCTAAGAGTTTTTTATTATGGATAATAGGGTAATGAAAAACTCCGGGATTAATTGTTATGTTGTTGGGAACAATTCCATCCATATGGAATTTTTTTATGCACTACAATGTAATACCAACATTTTGGCTGTGTAAAATATAGTTTGGGTGAAATGTAAACCATGGGGATTCAGGTGTTTTGGGTTGGAAATGACACCACATGAAATAGTTTTGATGTTTTTGGACATGATTCCATAATATATGTTTTAATTCTAGGTGAATATGAGTAATCTTAGGATGGTTGTGATGGAGGTTTCATTCAAATTTCATTTAAATAGTTTTGATGTTAGTTTAATGTTATTCCTACCAAAATAATTTACCACGGGCAAGATTGTATTCTTCTTGATATGTTTTGATGTGGGTTAATTGTTATACCTCCAAATATTGTTTTCATTTTGGTTATAGATTTTTCTACCAGAGGGGTTGTGATTTATATTGGATGTGTTACCTCCTAAGATGGGGTTGTGTGATGTTTTACCTAAGTTATCCAATAATATATTGATTTATATTGGATGGGTAGCATCAAATAATTGTTGGTGCTGGATAGGCATGATGTCACGAATGATGGTTGGGATGTGGGTATTTTTTGATGTATCACTATCGATATTGATGCATGTCTCATATAATGCCCTTGGATATGTTGTTATGATAGTCATATGTCATTCCTCCTAATATTTTTGATCTTGTTAGCTGAGATATACTATAATGAATATAGATATTCTTCCTATTGTAAATTTAGTACCACATTTATATAGATATGTGTTACTCAGTAGATAAACTAGCTTGATGAGTTTGAACTGTTGAAAAACTATTATAAATCACTTTTCAAAATAATTATTAGTTATCTATATTAGTGTCTCCTCTTACACACAATATTTATGTAAGGGTATAAATGTGATATGTATGGATTATTTGATTTAGTATATTCAGTCACATATAAGGTGTTTTTATAATAGGGGAACAAATGATTTTTCTCTATTGTGCCATATTCTCACACCCTAAATCAATGAATTATTTTGGATAAATATCTTATGGATTAAATTACAGTTTGGGTGATGGACCAATTACAAATAAATGAGCTAAAAACAACCTAGGGGAATTGCATCCAAGACATAGGTCATGTAGTGGACAATGTCATTTCATCATATATTTATTTCAATGGGCAATTTTATTTTTCATTAACAACATGTTGAGTAATTTTTACATGATATATGGCTATATAACCTACATGTAAATGTTATTATATTAGATCTATTTTGTTTTTGTTTTTTTCATGATGCAATAATTTCATATTTTAAACTCTGAAATTATATTTATTATAGATGTTTTATTAATGATTGTTATTATTTTAGAAAATAGTATATGGTATGTATTGTATCCCAAGAGGAAACAAAATTAATGGTGACTAAAGTTATTATTTAACTCAAGTTTATTTGTAACTTGATAGTCTCTTTATTTAATCATATTTTCATATTTCCATGTAATACTGTTTTTCCTATAAAAAATATCCACTATGCCCATTAGTAAATAGAAAATGAAGATAGTATTTTAAACAATGGAAATATGTATTTCACATTTTCTACCAAGATATGTTATATACATGAAGCATACACTCATTTTTAATTTCATATAAAAAAATTATAAATTCATTATTTTTATGGATATAATATTTAGCATACGTCAGTCCTCACCAATGTTCAAAATATATATAAAAAATGAGAATAGTTAATTTAATTCTGAGTCTAAACCTTCTCCTCATTTCCACAATACTCTATAATATACTAGTTTGTTTACTTATTGATTTGGTCTTGGATTACCATCATGAAATTAATTTCATTATTAGAATGTAACCATAATGAAAACTACATCGTAACAAAATAAGTGCTGAAAAGATAAATTCTAGGTTTTATTTTCTACTTCATATATCAATAGACAATACATTTTCAGAAGTGTTGAAATTATATCATATCTTATAGAACCTTATAGAATGTTTATTCTAATGAGAATAACTCAATTAATTATTAATTTTTATAATTTTCTATCTTTTTTCTCCTTGTATTCCACATATATTCTAGAGAATAAAAACATTTTGAGTCCCCTGAATCCCTCAAAATAGATAGAATTTAATAATTTTTCTCATAAGTTCTCCTTATCACGTTGATTCTATCATCAATATTATCCATTATTCTTCAGTAATACATCATATATTAATAATATTACCTTAAAAATAATTATCCTTTCAACCATAACTAATTTAAATTTTAAAATGATTATCTAAATGAATCTCATTTTATATTTCTAATAATAAATTTTTTATCTATTATTGTGCCTCTCTATTATTTTAATTCAATGATTTTAAAGAAAATTCTTATTTTTATTGTTTCATATTTGAAAATCATTACAACCACACTCACATAACCAGTAATAAAAAAGATACTTATTGGATTTGATTCTAAGTTATGTTACTCGATAAAATATTATTAAAATTTCCATAATTTAAACATTACAACTCACAATTATCACACAACCCCAAGTCTCAATGGTTTATTGTATCTTATGAATAACTACAAAAATAATATTGTAACACATTTTAAAATTTCATATAATAAAATTATACTAGACTCCCTTATAGACATATCATAAATATAATCATTTTCATAACATGTAGAATCTATAGATAAAAAAGGGATGGGATCAAACAAACATTGATGTAAATATATCAGTAAATAATAATGGATAGAATATAAACACATGATAAAATTTTGATGAAATAAAATTACCTTGTTAAAAGATAATTCTATCATTAGTGGTAATAATAATAATAATAAATAATTAAGGATCTAGTTATTGGAACATAATTATATTGAATGGTCATTAGGGAAGTATAAAAGTTATTACATTTCTAAAAAGTATATAAAAATTATTTTTTTTCAATGGAGAATTATATAAGAAAATATATTTTCATAAATATGTCTCACACCAATAATCATAAGAAATTTTAAAATTATAATTCACCCAAATCATTCTGACATGTTATATTTTGTAAAAACAAAATGTATGTGAACCATGTTTGGAAGGAAATTTTTTTACACATCATGATGTGAACAGAACTAAATTCCATTACACAATATCATTATCTCATGGGTTAAAAATCCATAACTAATTAATTTTATGGTGATATAGAAACCCACCCATAAATATATATACACATATATTCCATAAGATATCATTCATTTTGAATACCATGAAAATCCAAACAAATAAAATATGTTCATGTCATTTAAAAAATCATATAACCTAAAAATGAGAGATACATATTTCAGTTGAAAATAAAAATAAAAATATTAAAATATTAAAATAATAAAAAAAACAGATTTAAAAATAATAGGGGAGAACATCAACCTGAATAGTCAATATGAATAAAAAAGATACAAATCATGTTTGGAAATGATGCAAATTATACTTATCATCACCAAATTTTAGGAAAATTTAAATCCATTAAAGATGGATTGTTTGATTTGAAAATTTAATTCCCTTTATAAATTAAAGGGGAAAGAATATATAATAATAATAATAATATAGAAGAATTTTGTTTGGTAGAACCATGGTCAAATATGAATAATTATTCCCCAAGAAAACATGTTGACTCGTGAAGATCTTGATCCTTTATTACAGACTTCCATTAAGGAAAATTAACTTATTTTATTATAAATATAAACATATAAATATAACCATGAATGTGAACATTTTATGAGCCTCATTTTTAAAATATTACATACATAATCGTGAATCGTAATCATTTATTAGGTAGTTATAGTTTATTTTCATCAATAGATGTAAGTGATTTTAATTGTCTTGTGTATGTTTTCAATTGTTGATGTCAATCCTCATTCTTTGATAATATTTTCATCATTCTTGGATTATCCAATTTAATGTAATAGATTTTTTACGACAATTAATAAATCTTTAATGTTATTCTATTAGAATTTTAGTCACTATAGTAACCCCAATACCATAATCTTGGAGTCGGTGACTCCATTATTACATTAGCATAATGTACAAGGAATTGTATCCTGAATGACCAAATAGTTTATTAATCTTCATAAACAGGTTACATAGATGAAATTAACATTAAATTTTAAAACATAAAATATAAAAATAATTTTTTGAGAATTCCATTATTCAGCTTAGTGTATCCCCACATATCAATCACATTATTATTATTGGTATCCAAATCGAAGATAAAACCTAATAAAGGGATGAAACATAATAATCATAAATTATCAAAAATAGAATTCAGAATTATGGAATACACTATTGTGGAAATCTACGACATATAATTGAGGATTTTTTCAAGACATTTGGTATCATTAAGTCTTGTTCCAAAACATATAAAACCATTGATCCTTGTTCCAATAAATCTATATAAATGTGTATGTCATCAGCCAAAACCTTATCTATATTGTCTCATTTGACTTACTGATATATCGATGGGTTATAGTGGTCCCCACTGATCTCTTATGATGTTTAATTCATTCATCATATAAAAGGGATGAAACATAATAATCATAAATATTTTTATTGAGAACTGGAAATTTGAAATTTTCATACAAACCCTATTTAATAAATGTATAGTTAAGCCATCCAGATTAACACTAACTAGATTCAACCTAGTAAATCAACTATCATACAAATTATAAGCCATGTGAAGAAACAATGAGGTTAGTATCATTGCAGTATATACACATTAAATAATAAGTAACATTTAATAATTATTTCATATGAGTAAAATGATTTTTAAATGTCACATGGAAGATTCCTTAAAATATAATTTTATTAAAAATCATACATTTAATTTAAAAATAAAAAATTCATGATATATTTTAAAAATAACTTTCATAGAAAATAATATTTAAAAACAATGATTTTTGATCATATTTAAACTTTTTTAAAGAAATATACTCATAAGGATACCTATGAATATTCAATTTAATAATGATTCTATTAGAATATAATTCCATACAAGACATGCATGATAAAAAGTATAGTCCTTTGAATTGTAAAAAGAATAGAAATGTTATTTATTTAGAAAATTATAATAATATTACATTAAATAGATTTTTTTAAAAAATCAAACTTGTTTAAAAAAATTAATATATCATTTGAAATTTTTTACATTATTTTGTACATTTTTTGAAAACATGTTTTTTGAAGAAACATGATTTTTGACAAAAGATAGAAATAAAGCCATATAATATTAAAACTATTTTCCCAATATTTTTTAGTACTAAATATTAAAAAAAAGGTAATATTATTCAAAAAAATAATTAATAACAAGAGGAGAAAAAAATAAATATTTTTTAATATAGAATTATAAAATAATCCCACAAAGGTTTTCTTAACCAAAAACAATCCTGAATAATGTTGAGATTGGAAAATAAACACTTTCAACATTGGTATGTTTTGATTCATAATACCCATGAAATAAACAAATTTAATTAAAAATTACAATAACATTAATATATATTTATTCATAATATATCAAAAAATTGAATCTTTATAAACCTTATAAAATAAATAATTTTTTTATATGATGTATGCCTCATAAAAGAAAAGGTGAGATGAGAATCCAATACCTCACACTTCCATTTGGTTGACTGAAATTTATCATTCTGAATAGTTGTTTTTAAAAAAATTAACTTATTAAATAACCACATTAATAATTATAATATCATATTTGATCATTTTTAACAACTTATCACTCTTCTTTATTAATAATAATTCATTATTCTCAATGTTTCTGGTGTGGATTGACTTGCTTTTTCCTATTTGTTTTTTCAGGAAATGTATTGTTCATACAAAAACTCAATAGCTCCAAAATATTCATAATATTAATCAAGAAATGATTATAAAATTTATTCAAAAATTATAATTTTAAAACCAATCAGTAAATATGGTTATAAAAAATGAACTATGTTATAATCATGGAGACAGAAGGTCGCAAGCACATATAAGTAATGTTTCCATTTTTCAAATATTATTTTGGAAAGAAGTTATATAATATTTTATACTTTAAAAATGATAATATAATCATATATACAATAATTTTTTAAATGTACATATATATATAATCTATATGGTGTTATGATGAGAGAGAGTAACTTCACTTCATGAATGTGGTAGTCATCTCATACACGAATAATGGTATTGTTTTTCAGTGTAAAAAATAAAATGATATAATATCTGTATATAATGATAAATATTTCATTAATATAACAACTAATTTATTTATATCACAAATTTTTATTAAAATTACACTTATTATCATCTATATAAATTGTTGGTGAATAACAAATCCAATTGCTTCGCGTGGTGGTAGTCTGTCACACACAAGAGATACATTATCGTATCCCCTAATATATATAGTAACTAAAAGAGGTGTATATAATATAATGACTAAATATGTATAATTATATTCTATATGTAATATTTAACATTAGATACAATATCACATCCAACCGTGAGAGGTGGTAATGAAAAATTAATGTCATTTATTCATTAGGTGGTAGCCCATCATACACACAAATGATTTTGTAACCCATTTGGTATATACAGGGATGGTTGAAGGTACATCACTAATTATAAAAATATTAGTATATATTATTAATAAAAGTTATTATGAAATAACATTTTAATAATTATAGAAGTATGTTGGGGAAGGATTAAAATAAAAACACTCATTGAAGAACTTTATATCTTCTTCTGGTAACCTCCTTGGGTTGCACCAAAGCCTTATAAGGATGGAATTTTTCCCAAAAATACGATTATAGAATGAGGGAATGGAATATGGGAAGTGATTTTGGGATGTATTTTCTAAAATATATGTGTATTAAGGTGTAATAAATATTGAAAACATGGTGGACTTTTATATCTCAGATGAGTAGCACGCTTGAAATTTTTTGAATGAAAAAGTCGTTCCCACATTTTTCAAATTATAAAAGTGTCCAAAAAAATTATTATATAGAATTATACATTCTATGATCAAAACTTTTCTTTAGAAGTGATTTTGGAAAAATTTATTTTTCAATTTATTAATTATATGTTTATTTTAAGTCATTCATAAATCCAGTTTAACCATAACCACATTTTTTGATTTTTACTATTTTCTATATTAATTTTCATCAAAAATAAATCTGAAATCATTATAATATATACTCTTTACGATTAAAAATATCAAATATGTATTTTAAATATACATTCACATAAGTGTATAATGAAATTTAAAACTAATCACACATAAGAGATGAGAAAGTGGGTTTTCAAAGAGAAAATGTTTTAAATTAAGTAATGTTTTTATACCAAAATTTATTAATAAAATAATTTCCTTGATCAAAACTAGATTAATAGATATATAAAATATAATTTTACATTATCATAATAAAATATATAATTTTAATTTTTATATTAATTAAACAAAGAATGAAACTTTCAATAAAAATTCTTTATTTTCACTATACTTAGAAAAATGAAACATTTCAGAAAAATGTTAAAAATTCACACTATGATAATTTTGAAACTATGATTTCAAATATTATGTTTATTTTTAAAAATAAATTTTAATAATTCGCTAACAAATATTTTGAAATTATGAAAAAAATGTGCAATTAAAACATCTTCTAGGAAAAAAATTATTAGAAAAAAACCTTTATTTTTTATTTTAATTGATTCTTATTTTATTTCTAATGAATATATAACACTAGTTTTTATAAATAAAATACTTCTATTAAATCCATCCAAATTAACATATATGTAATAATTTCTTATTATATTATGGTTCATTTTGACTCAGGGTTGGTTGTTTTATAAGCTACCGAATAGATTAAATTTCATTAAAATGACACATTTCTTAGTACCTTATGTGATATATTTAATTGAAATATTATTATTACATGTTATAGACAATAACATATATAATTTTATTCTTTTAAAATAATTTTTAGTTACATTATCCCAACTATAAATAAATATTATCATTGATATTGAAAAATGATGTAATTGTTCAAGTGTTTGACATTTAGAAATACCATTATTGTAAAATACACGTCATAATAGTCTTTATAAAAATAACTATTATTTATAAGAGATAAAAGTTTTGATGAAGGTCTTATGAAATGAAACATTAATAGGGTTCCAAGTTAGGGAACATTGGATGATAATTAAAATATATAGACAACAGAAACCTATAAAAAATTATGGAGAGTAATTGAGGATATTGATCACAAGAATGTGAATGGTTGTAATGACCATGAATTTCCATGGAATTTTTTATCCTAAATACATGGTAATTTTGCATGTCTGAGAAAATTGACAGCGCGTGATTCCAAGGCCCGGTGTACCCGAAATCAATTTCTAATGTTTTGTTTGGGTACGTTCAGTAAATGTACGAGCGATTTTTAATAACTTTTGAACCGGTTCTCCTAATTAAAATATGAGGGCACCGTTGAATTCATAGCATCAGTATTTTTTTAAGGAGACTTTCACCTCGGCGTTAGTGGGTCGACAATAAAAGATATTTTTTAAGTTTTTAGTGTATGAATTAAATAAAAATAAATTTTTTCATCTTTATTTTTAATTTGTTGGTTATGGACTCCATTAGGAAGTTGGAGGTGGGGACCACCACACCTTAACCTCCCATGAATGGTTATAGTGGTGGGGCCCACCTGAACCTGACCTCTTCTTCATGTTTCTTATGGTGGGGTCTCCTCAAGTTTTTAACCCCCTTAAAACTCCACGATTTATGGGGAGAACTGCTGAAACTTCCATCAAGTGTAGGGGAGCCTTTTCAACTCCCCTAACACATAATTATGCCAAATCCACATCATTAATTATTTGATCCAACTATTTAAATTAATTATTTAACCCATATAAATTCTGTGCCAAATATTAAATAATAGATAAACTTAATCTATTATTTTGTCTCTGCATATTCATCTTGGTGAATCTTTTGAGAGGAGAGATAGATTAGGGGGAAAATCTCTCGCCAAAAAAAATGAAGAATGCATTCTTCCAACGAAGAACACCAGAGAGTAGTGTCTTCGACTTTCTTCCTTGGAACCTCCTTCAACATAGGACATATTTGACAACGATGAGCTGGCATACAAACCGATGATCGAGGAAAATGCAGACGTCCTTCTTTTTTTCCAACGATCAGTCTTCTTCCCCGCAACTCCATCATCGAACAACGATCAAGGTAGGGGTTTATTTTTATTTAGGTGTCATGTTATTCCTTTTTTCAAAAAGATGAATGAGGTTGTTTTTCTTTTGTGGGTGGGTTTTTGTGATTCATTCTTATTAACCGATTGTTGTCTCCATAAACGTGAAGGGTGTGGGCCAAAATAACATGGCTTGTATCCCTTTGTTGATATCTTTTCTGATGTTCTTCAGGAAGGTGATGAAAAGACAAGGTGGAGAAGGAAACATTCAATGACCGTGCTACTGTCGATCTCTTCAAGCCACGCCACCCTCATGGCAGTTTGGCTGAACCAACCTCACAGCCACCCGCCGGCCTCCCAGCTGCCCGGCCGCCCACCGGCCCCCCATCCCTCATCCACCTGTAGACCTCTCGGCTCCCGGGCCGAGATGCCTGAGCCACGCCCCTCACGACGTCCGGCTGAGCTACCCAAGCCCCGTCCCTCGCGGCACCCAGGACGAGTTTGGTTGGATCATGCACGAATCCAACAAGACCCCCCGGACTAAAAGGGTAATAACTCACCGACCGGGCATATGATTGATTCTATTTCTATTGAATTGATGCCTATATGATGTGGCGGGCCATTGAGATACTTATTCATCATACTTTGTTCCAGTTGTAGTTTTTACCAGTAGCTTGTGGAGCAGATCCTTCCTGTGATGAGTGAGGAGAGTGCGGAGACCTAGTAGCTGGATGAGTCCTGACATCTCCTGACCGATTATCCAAGTGTGACTGGACTAGCCCCGTGAAGAGTGTCTTGGTGTCGTGGAAGACCCACGATGGATGAGTGTATGGTTGTGGTGGTAGTCCCATGGAACTCAACAGGAGGAGTACCTCTGCAGGATATTAAGGGGAGCACCTCATTGTGGTGGTATACCTATAGTGGGGAGCTCCTTGGTGATGCAGTAGACCGACGATACTCGACAGGAGGATTGCATCAAATATCCAAGGTTTGTGGGAAGCACCTTTGAGTCGTGGTAGGCCCACATTACTCAATATAGTAGGAGTTCTACAGCAGTCGTGGTTTCGGTAATGTGAATAAAATTCTGCTAGAGCTGAGTCAGTAACTTTTTTGTTTACCTCATGATTGAGATGGATTACTTGATTACTTAGGAATATGTCTGGGAATATAACTAAGTGGGGTTATCTGTTGAGTTCATACCTTGTGGTTTATCCTTGTTGGATTTTGAGGGACCTTGATGGTCTTGGGGTCCCTACAAAGTATCATTATACTCACCCCTACATGGGCTCTGCCCGCACCTCATTGTGTTGGTTGTAGACGATGGACATCGCTAACTGAGGCTGAGAGTAATAGGACTAGAAGGTACCCAGAGGTGAACCTTATGACGAGTTGGTACATGGAGAAGACGGATAGATGTGGAGTGCTGAGGCGGCAATCTATACCTACCCTTCTAGTAGAAATCTTGGAGGAAGACCCAACATCTATTTTTCCTTTCTTTAGTTGTACTTGTATTTCCAGTTCCTTGTACTTTATAGTTGGGCATGTATTTACGGCCCCTTTTACTTTTCAACACTCTTTTGTTATACAGTTTATATAGTTTTATGTATCCAGTTGTGTGCTTTATTGTGTGCATTTCAGGTTATAAAGGAAATTCCTTCCTAGTTTTAGGGAATTACGCCTTTGGTGCTAGTCGTCCTCCCCTGGCCTATGGATGGCGGGCTTGGGGTAGTCACAGCATGGGCCCTAGGGGACGGGTCATGAAAAATTGGTATCAAAGGAGTCGGTTCTACCATAGAACTTAAGACTGTGATCTTTTCTATGAAGAAACAGTGTTAAGTGTACTGAGTGTGGTTTTCAGTTCAATTTGACCAGTGTTGGTGTGCCGGTCGACGTATCTATACACCAAGACCCTTAATTCTAAATTCCGACTCAATGCATGAAAACATTGATTGTGTGTGTGTTTTCAAAAGTTTTCATTAAGTCATCTCAACCAGGTCAGCTCACCGGCTTTATTCTTTTGACCGTGTCACATCTGTTTCTTTCCAAATATCTCCCTGTGGAAGACCAGCTTGAGTCCTGAAAGTTGTATGCACATATAGCCCACAGAGTGATGAGGCATTGGTGCAAGGTCGTTTTCTAGCAGAGGCACCAATGATACCACTTCCCATTGGGTCACCAATGCCACTATCCTAAGCAGCAGACGATGCACTCCACTTGAGCATGTTTCACAAGTTCCAGCGCCAGAGGCCAACCAGGTTCAGGGGAGAGACGGACCCACAAGAGAATAAGGATTGGGTGGAGGCTGTGGTGAGAGTTTTCCAATGGGTAGGTACACCAGCATAATTCATGGTGATTCTGGTTGCTATCCTTCTACAGACAAAAGTGGGAATATGGTGGAGCTTGATTCTCTAGGTCCACGATGAGATGACACATTTCTGGATAGACTTCGAGAGCCTGTTTCAAGCAGAGTCTATCCAAGAAACTCTTCGTGCAGTGCGCATACAGGAGATACATCATCTGCAGAAGGGCAGTATGACTATAGCTCAGTACACAGTGATGTTCACAGACCTCTCATGCTTCTCCACCGATATGGTACGGGACCCTTTCTTCAGGTCCTGAATCTTTGATTAGGGAATCAGGCAGGAGATCAGATCTTCGATGATCTCACTCAGCATCCCAATACAGGAAGGGGTGTTAGAGAGAGCCCTCCTAGTGGAGAGTTTCCTTGCTGAGCTGTCTCCACTAGTGAGATCCACAACTAGCCAACCTATAGTGGAGTGTTCTGCAGCTGGAAGCAGATAGATTCCACAGTGGTCCAAGAGTACTAGACGTACAGGTGGATGACCACATGACTCTAGATCGGTTGTGCGAGGCACCTGGATCAGAGACATACATGCCAAGAGCGGTAAGGGCCACATCGCTCGTGACTATTCATCTCGCCATTTGGATGATCAGTAGACTGTCAAAGGACCACCTAGGTAGAGAGAAAGATTCGATCAAGGTGATAGGCAGGGCACAGGTGGACGTGCCAAAGGAGATGGTCGTGCAGCTGGCAGCGGATGACGTTTTGAGGTTTTACCACCGCCAGCACCACAAGGAAGTCCACCATGACCACATGGATCAGGTGGATAAGTGTGATATCAACTCCAGGCTTCTGAGGCTTAGGGTCATGGTGCTCTAGAGATGATTCGAGTTACGATCTGTGTCTACCCCACCATTGCTACAGTACTAATAGACATAGGTGCCAGTCAGTCTTTCATTTCCACTGCCCTTGTTCGGAGCTCGGAGATTCTGACAGAGCTGTTGGCTCGATCCTTACGGCTAGAGACTCCTACGAGAGTATATTCGACAATTACGCACTGATTCCGGTAGTGTGAGCATAATCTAGGAGGTGAGAGATTCATATGGGATATCCTAGTAGTGGCGTCGAGGCCTTACGACATCATCTTGGGTATTGAATGGTTATCTATAATCCAGGCTCAGATTGACTGTATTAGGAGAAAATTGCAGTGTGTCTTCATGGATGGTACTGGGTTTAGTTTCACCGGCGAGAAGAGAGACTTTACAGCACCTGACAGACTTACCTGGAGGAGGGTGTAGCCGATCACTCATTAATTGGCCTACCACACCCTCGGAGCAGTTGATGTGGAGAGTCTGAGTTATCCTGTAGTGGTGGACCAGTACGCGGATGTTTTCCCTGATGATGTCCCAAGTATACCTACTTGCAAAGAGGTGGACATTTACATTAACTTTTACCTAGGGATGGCACCGATATCTACACCAGCATATCAGATGGCTCCCACATAGCTTCGCGTGCTTCGGATAGAGCTGGAGGACTTGCAGGTGAAGGGATTCATCTAGCCCAATTTTTCTCCCCGGGCAGCCCCAATTCTATTCCACATGAAGGCAGATGGGAGCTTGAGGCTTTGTCCCAACTACTGGTGCTTGAACTAGTTGACCGTGAAGAGAAAGTACCCACTCCTGAGGATTGAATAGCTCTTTGATCAGCTGAAGGGAGTACAGTGGTTCTCAAAGATAGACCTCAGATCATGCTATCACCAACTCAAAGTTCGAAACGGGGAAGCGCAGAAGATGGAATTCAGATGTCGGTACGGCCACTACAAGTTCTTGGTTATGCCATTCGGTGTAACCAATGCTCAAAAAGTGTTTATGGGACTCATGAACGTGATATTTCAGTCATACCTCGATCGCTTCATCATAGTCCCCATCAACGACATTTCGATCTACTCAACTACTGAGGAGGAGCATGCCTACCATTTGCAGATAGTACATGACACAATCCGAGAGCAACAACTTTATTGTAAACTCTCAAAGTGTCAGTTTTGTATCTAAGAGGTTCACGATCTGGGACATGTTATCATGGAGGTTGGATTTACAGTGGATCTAGAAAAGATTGAGGGGGTACTTTCTTGGGAGCCACCTAGGAGTGTGACGGAAGTACGAAGTTTCCTAGGATTATATGGATTCTACCGGAGGTTCGTACCAGACTTCTCCAGAGTTGTAGCACCACAATCAGCCTTGAAAAATAAGGGGAAACCCTTTGTGTTGTCGGAGAGATTCCACCAGATCTTTTAGGAGATGAGACAGGGGATGACTAGTAACACCATCTTGAGGCTATTGGAAGAAGGCATAGGGTATGTAGTCTACTATGATGCATCATGGACCGGACTTGGGTGTGTTCTGATGCAGGATCGAGCAATGATCGCATGTGGTTCTCGATAGCTAAGAAAGCATGGGCAGAACTATGCTACCCATGGCCTGGAGTTAGCAGAAGTGGTTTTTGCCTTGGAGATGTGGTGACACTATATGATGGGCGAGCATTTTACCGTGTACATTGATCACAAGAGTCTTCGTTATATCTTCTCTTAGTAGTACCTGAACCTTAGACAACAACATTGGCTTGAGTTCCTCTAGGACTATGACTTCAATATAGTCTATACTTCTGGGAAGGGGATCATTGTTGCATAGGTGCTAATTAAGAGATCTAGTATACAACTTCTAGGTGAGGAGACAGAGCAGTTCACTACTGTACAGATATCCTTTATGGAGAGAGATAGTGCAGCCTTCCTTCAGTCTCTTACGGTCACTTACCCACTCTTCAGCGAGTCAAGGAGGCGCAACATGGGGAGGTTAACTGCGAGACACGACATGCTCAAATATCCACAGGGTAGGTACCAAATGGATTTTCAGAAGGTGGGGATCACATCATCCTTTTCAGAGGAAATACCTTGTACTAGTGTCACTTCAAGAGTAATTGTTGAGGGAGTTTCACACATCCCCTCAAATGGTACTTCTAGGAGTGGAGAATATGTACCAGGATCTATAACAACATAATAGGTGGCTAGGAATGAAGAAGGAAGATGTAGAGTATGTCTCACAATACCTCACTTGTCAGTAAGTGAAGGCAGATCATCAGGTACCAGCAATCTTGGTTCAGCCTTTAGAGGATCCAGAGTGGATGTGGGATGGGATATCCACCGATTTCGTGACACGACTTCCACGTACATCTAGATTTCATGGCTCTTTTTGGGTGATCGTTGACCAACTCACCAAGTCGGCCCATTTCCTACCGATCAGAGAACATGGTTCAGTAGAGAGCATGGGATGCCTTTATGTGCAGGATATTGTGCGGCTACCTGGAGTACCTTCTTCTATTATCTATGATCATGACGCACGATTTACTTCCCGGCTATAAAAGGGGATGCAAGAGGCTTTTGGGATACAACTTCATCTAATTACCGCATTTCATCCTGATATGGATGGTCAGATCGAGCGGACAATTTAGACCCTCGAGAGCATGTTGTGTGCTTGTGTCCTCGACTTCGGTCACAGTTGAGAGGATTACTTATATTTGGTGGAGTTTCTATAAAATAGTAGTTATCACCCCACCATTGGGATGACACCTTTTGAGGTGTTTTACGGGAGACCTTGCAGATCTTCTCTGTACTAGACTGATCTAGGTGAGTCAGCACTCGTGGGACCAGAGATGGTACGGACGACCACGGAGAAGGTGCAGATCATCCAGGAGAAGATGAAGACTGCACAGAGCAGGAAGAAATAATATGCTGACAGGAGACAGAGACCTATTGAGTTTGAGGATGGCGGCCATGTCTTTCAACGTGTCTCACTTTGATGAGGTTTACGTAGGTTTTTTCGAGGTGGAAAGTTATCTCTAATATTCATAAAACCTTTTCAGGTCCTCCACAAAGATGGTGAGGTGGAATACCGATTAGCTCTTCCACCTCAGTTGAATCGGGTGAAAGACATCTTCCGCATATATGTGCTGAGGAGATACGTGCATGACCCTTGTCACATCATCGACCATGGAGAACTGGATGTCGGGGTGAATTTTAAAGAGGTTCCAGTAGATATTGAGGATCGACAAGAGTAGGTATTACGTGGATGGTTGATACCTCTAGTGTGTGTTTGCTGGCAGCACGAGAACCTTTAGAAGAGCACATGGGAGTGGGAGGCTCAGATGCATGCTCAGTACCCCCACTTGTTCCCTTAGTTCGAGTTTTAACTTATGGGGACGTAAAGCCCTGGGTTGGGGATAATGTAATGACCTGAAATTTCCGTGGAAATTTTTTTCATTAATACATGGGTATTTTGTGAGTCCGCAAAAATTGACGGCGCTTGATTTCGAGGCCCAGTGTGCCCAGAATCAATTTCTGAAGTTTTTTATGGTTACGTTCAATAAACATATGAGTAGGTTTTTATAACTTTTAAACTGGTTCTCAGAATTGAAATATATGGGAATCGTTGAACTCATAGCATCAGTATTCTCTTAAGGAGACATTCACCTCGATGGTTGTGGGTGGAGAATAAAATACATTTTTTGTGTTTTTAGTGAAGATATTAAATAAAAATGTTTTTATGTAGCTGTATTTTTATTTTGATTGTTTAAAGCCTACATGTAGAAGTTTGAGGTGGATACCACCACACCTAAACCTCCCATGAGAGGTTATTGTGGTGGGGCCCACCCAAACCTAAACTCCTCTTCATGTTAATTATGGTGGGGAGAAACTGGGGTTTTAACCCCCTTCAAACTCCCCATTAATGAAGGGAAACCCTCAAACTTCCATCAAGTGTAGGGGAGCCTCTCCAATTCCCCTAACACCTAATTATTCCAAAACCTCTTCATTAATTATTTGAGCCAATGATTTTAATTAATTATTTAACCCATTCGAATTTTGGTGCAACAATTCAATAATAGTTAAACTTAATATATTATTTTGGCTTGGAATATTCAACTTGGTGGAACTTTTGGAAGGAGAGAGAGCTTAGAGAGAAAATCTCTCATGAACGAAAAAAAAGAACGCGTTCTTCCAACAAAGATTGTCGGTGTGGAGTGTCTTTGACTTTCTTCCTCAGAACCTCCTCCAATATAGGATGTCTTTGACTGCGATGTTTCCGATCATAGACCGATGATTGAGGAAAATGCTGACGTCCATATTTTTTTCAAGGATCCATATTCTTCCCCACAACTCCGTCGACGAACAACGATCATGTTAGGGGTTTAATTTCATTTAAGTTCCATGTTCTTCCTTTCATTCAAAATGATGAACGAGGATGTTTTCCTTTTGTGGGTGGGTTATTGTGCTTTGTTCTTATGAACTGATTTCTATCACCCTAAAAGTGGACGGTGTGGACCAAACTAACATGGACCATCTCCCTCCATCAATCTCTTTTGTGATGTTCTTCGGCTAGGCGATGAAGGTGACAGGCAACGACCGCGCTACCTGTGGTATCTTCAACCCACACTTCCCTCGTGTCACTTCGGCCAAACTGGCCTCTGGGCCGCCCTCCGCCCTCCCGTCTCCTGACCGCCTACTGGAATCCTGGCTGCCCAACCGCCCGTCGTCCTCCCTACTCTCGGCCGCCTGCCCGCTCGCCGCCCGCCCGGCTCTCGGCCTCACGCCGGCCTCTGAGCTCCCGACCACCCGCCTACCTTCTGGCTCTCAAGGCAAGCCTCCCAAGTTGTGCCCCTCGCGACATCTGACCGAGCCCAAAGAGACACGCCCCTCGCGGCACCCCAGCCGAGTCGGCATCCCGCGCCCTTCGAGGCGCTCCAGGATGAACTGGCTCCGTGCCATTGGGTCGAGCCGTCTATGCAGTCCCATTAGAGTCGAACCGCCCCCGTGGCCTATGAGGCTGGGCCTAGTAGCCCGACCCACCCAATGGGCCAGGCCGAACCCCACGATTCTGGCCGGGTAGACCCGAACCTATTCGGCCCAAACTAAGACAGGTCGGGTTGGCCCGACCGGGTCAGACCGGACCCGGGCCTACTACCTACCCTTTACTTTATTTTGGACATATCTTTTTTACCGCACATCCGTTAGACGAACCGTTAGTAGAACTGGTAATTTTTGAGCTTGATGTTCCATTTCAATATACCCCACTAGAGTTTGGGTATAGTTGAGATCTGGTCAAGTTAGATCGTGAACGAATCCAACTGGACCCCGGGACTAAAAGGCTAATTACTCAAAGACCGGGCGTCCAATTTATTCACCGTCTATTGCTTTGAGACCACTATGACATGGTTGACCATTGAGAAACTTCTTCATTGGACTTCTTGATAGTTGGAGTTATGACATGTATCTCATGGAGCAGATCCTTCTGGTGATGAGCGAGTAGAGTGCCAAGACCTTGTAGCTGGCTGAGACCTGACGACTACTGACTAATTGACACAGAGTGACTTGACTAGGCTAGTGGGGAGCGCCTTGGTGTCGTGGAAGACCCACGGCGGAGGAGTGCCTAGTTGTGGTGGAAAACCTGTAGTACTCGATAAGAGGAGTACCTCTGCAGGCTATTAGGGGGAGCGCCTGGTTGTGGTGGCAGACCCATGTTGGGGAGCGCCTTGGTGATGCAGCAGACCCACGGTACTCGACAGGAGGAGTACCTCAGCAGTACAAGGTTAGTTGGAAGTGCCTTGGTGTCACGGAAGGGCCACTATACACAAAAGATAGGGAGTTCTCCTACAGCCGTGGTTTTGGTAATGTGAATAAAATCATGGTTGAGCTGAGTCAGAAAAGTTTTTGTTTACCTTATGATTGAGATGGATTACCTAATAACTTAAGTATGTGTAGGGGAATATACCTATTTGGGGTTATCCATTGATTTCATTCCTTTTGGTTTATCTTTGTTGTATTTTTTGAGACCTTGAGGGTCACGGGGTCCCTACTGAGTATCATTATACTCACCCCGGTACGGGATATGACCACAACCCATTTTTGTTGGTTTCCGATGATAGAAAACACTGACTGAGGCTGAGAGTACCAGGACTGGACGGTACTCGAAGTTGGACCATATGATGAGTCGGTAAACGGGGGAGACTGATAGATGTGGAGTGCTGAGGTGGCTATCTATACCTACCCTTCATGTAGAAATATCAAAAGACGACACATCAACTATTTTCCATTTCTTCAGTTGTACTTGTATTTCTAGTTCCTTGTACTTTACAGTTGTGCTTGTATTTCCGGCCCCTTTTACTTTTCAGCACACTTTTATCATATAGTTTACATAGTGTTATGTATCCAACTATGTTCTTTGTTTTATATGTTTTGGGTTATAAAGGCAATGTCTTCCCATTTTTAGGGAATTACGCCTTTGGTGCTAGTCACCAACCTCTGGCCTACGGAGGGCGGGCTTGGGGTAGTCACGGCATGTGACCCAAGGGACGGGTCAAGAAAATGATAAATTGAAATTCTAGAGCTAAAAACCAATAAATAAGTGATGATTTAATATACCACCTTATTTATTGGATATAAAGGTAATAAGATTACATTTTGGTTTCATGATTATTTTATAATTGTTGAAGAATTATTTAACTATCAATGGTTTTATGGAAATATAAACACTAGTTACGTTTCATTTCCCTGAGCATATAAATTGATCAAATTATAATTCATCACTTACTCCATGATATGAATATGCAAAAATTATTTTTTTATAGCTAAACAACAAAAATTTATAGTAGTGGATCTTAAGATTCATAATAGAATGATATGAAATTAAATTACTCTCTAATAATTATTATGAAAAATGGTTATAACAGTTTATTAAATATGCATCAATATCTATATGGTGATGTGACACATTAATCACTAAAATTTCTTTCAGTATTTAATATAAATAATTTTATATTTTTTTTCTTTATGACTCTTCAAAAAATATTATACTCTATAACTAAACTGCTATAATGAGATAATCATTTAAAATTTCCATGGGAGTTATATATATCTAATTTAATTTATAAATATCAATCATATTATTATTCCCACATTATTATCAGAAAATTAAAAACATGTTATGTGTAATATTTTCCTCAATTATGTGTTTTATATGAAGGTAAAAGTTACAATGAATAATTTTTCTTGTTCATCGGTACCATTAAACATACTCTTTCATATACATAAAAAAATTAATGTAGTAAAATCCTTATATGTCTTGAAATTTTAGTTAATAAAATAATTTTAAAATATATTTCTGGGATACTAATACAGAAGAAAAATAATCATTCCACTTCATCTGTAATAATTGAATAAGTTTTAATTTTTCCATATTGTTACATTTGATGTATTTTCCATTGATTCTTGTAGATTTAATATTCATTTTTCCATAAATCCTTATAGTAGAAGAATTTCACATTTTCCTAAACCTTCATTCCCTTAAAATCCTGAGCATGGTGGACTTCTTCTCTACATTTGAAGAAAATACATTTTATTATTAAGAAATTACCAATGTATAACGTTTCAAAATTATTAAATGATAGAGAATTATTTCGTTTCTTCTCCTATTTATCCTTTTTTTTTCTTTTTCTCCAAGTTTATATCTTCCTTCCCTTAGAATCCATAAGACATAGTGAGTTATTTATTTTTCTTGATACCAAATAATATTATATCATAGTAAGATTATAGGTTTTGGGAGCCTATATCAATTAGAAGGATTTGTTTGATCCCACCAATTAAATGTGAAATATTTCTCCTTATATTATGTATATAGTATTCAGTATTCATTATGCCTTTATAACCATATAATGTTGGATTTATACATAGAAATATTTTCCTTTTATTTATCTTTTAAACTCAATATATATCATTCCATATCCATTTGTTTCTCATAAGGATAGTTTTTTTCAAAGAAGGATACATTTAACATATTACATCTATGATTGTTAATTCATTCTCATCCTTAATGTTTTGATTTAACAACCAACATTTATCTACTTGTCCTAGGAGATGATAAACCTTCATGACTGGTTTCTTCATCAAATTTCATTTTAGATTGACAAATATCTACTCCATAGAAAATATGCATTTAATTTATAAAAATTCATTTCTATTCTATTTAAATGATGGTTTCTGAGGATTCATGCAGTTGTCTCTTATTGTTACACTTCATAGAGGATAAGTATATATCTTTCTACAAGAATGGTTATTTATCGTAACCCAATTCAGCATACCTAATATGGTTATAATTTTAGTTGTCATAATTATAGCTCTATATCCTACTTCATTATCTTTCTCATGATTGAAATACATATATGGGGTATGGGTATTGATATGGTTCTCATTCTGTCCATTAGGTTCTACATCTAAAAACATTAATACACAATATTAGATCAAAATATATGAAACATTATATATAATACTAGAACTTGAGAAACACTTAACAAAAATAGGAGAATTAATGCATACCTAATATTATAATTATAATAAGGGTTTTTTATATCCTTATTTTTAAATCCTTCATAATATTTTATAAATTAAATGTGAATCATCTAATGAATATTCCTCAAGATTGTAAAACATTGCGAGTTTTATGGTATGTTTTTATGCACTATGTGATGACCGTTTCAATCCTAATGCACCCTATTTGGAGTTATTTCCCCTAGGTATATATATTGTAGAACCACATCATCATTTATTATGTAGATAGGGATATATTTTATATATATTACCATAGAATATCTTCCTTAAAATACATTATTATTTTCTTATACAGTTATCCACTAATTATAACATTGGGTTATGTCCCATAATCAATGTTTTCCTAAATTTAAATTCTGAGGTTTTAACTAAACTATATATGAAACCAACTGTAGTGGCCCTAAACCTAGTAGATCCAAGAATGTGGAAACTCAATTACAATATAATACAATAAATGGAATCCTTTTTTGACGAACGAAATATTTAATTAGAATAGCTAAAAAAGACACATACATGAAATTCACATCACATATTAAAAAAATAAAAATAATTTTCATTGGTAATTCTATAATTACATATAGAATATCACTGCATATCAATCAAAAAATTCTCCCATGTATCATAGGTAAAATAGACCACAGGTTAGGTGTGAGATAATATGATTGGTAAGGGTAATAGTATAATTAATGTCATAAATAAATAATAAATAATAAATATGGAATTGTGAATAACAAAAACACATTCCATTAATCAGTAAATTCTGTATAAATTGTCACGAATAAAATATGATTAAATAATTTCATTTAAATAATATCAAGTTCTTGAAACATGAGCATGGATATTCTAAATAATAAAATAATCACATAGAATATCAATAACTATATACAAAATAATATAATTCATAATAATAGAATTATAATGTATACCATTGAGTCTTCTGACTATGAATCTAATACCATTCAGTCTTGTTTACAAATATCTAATAAATCCATGGATTGTGGTAGCCTTTTAAATACCCACCTCTAGTTTTTCTCATGAGACCTCTATTGCATGGGGGAAGAAAGGTTTCCCCACCCATCACAAACTACATATAATGAATTGCTCATATGAAATACATAAATTTTCCATGGAAAACTATGAATTCAAATGCTTATATTTATGCAAATAAATTAACATAATCATAAACCATCCAGAGTAATGTGAATTCTATCAAATAGTACATATCCATTCAATCTAATAAAAAAACATCCAAAAAAGTAATAAGTATGTTATAATAGTATTATATCCCAATTAAATAAAATTTAAAATTAAAGGATATCTTATTATATTGAAAATTATTTAAAAATACCACATGGAAAAAATATTTATGAAAATAAATTTTCCTTGAAAACAGTTTTTCTAAATAGAAAATTCCAAAAAAATTTATAAAATATAATTTTCAAAAAAAATATGTTAAAACTAGGAATTTTTTGAATATTATAAAAAAATATTTTATGAAAAACCTTATAAACATAAAAATCAATAATCAATGAAACAAAATTCATGAACTTGGAAAATTAATTACTAGTCGTATAGGTTAAACAGATAATTCATTTTGAAGTATAAAAAATATAAAAAATTTCTTATTAATAAAATAAAAATAATATTCCCTTGAAACCATTATTTAAAATTTAAATAATGTTAAAAAAATTTAATTAATCATTTGATTAATGTTAAATCATTTTTTTTAGAAAATAGTGTTTTGAAAGAATACGAATTTTTGACTGAAAAGAGAATTATTGTTGGATTTTATTAAACAAATTACTCAATAATATCATGTAGTTATTTGTGAAAAAAGTTCATGAATTTCCAATTCATAATAAAATAAATTTATTTTATGATTTAAATATAAAATAATTCCCCAAATTGGGGCACAAAAAACAATCCTATATAATGATGATATTTTATATAAACTCTTACAATGTTTTAGTTTTTAAATCATTGTCCACATGAAAGAAATATATTTAAATGAAACATGAAATACCTTAAATTCAAATTAATTTATTATATATCGTAAATATTTTAGTATATAAATAATAAATAATAAATAAAATTTATATATGGTGTATTTTTTATTGAATAAAAAGTGAGATGAGAAACCCATACCTCGTTCTTCTTTTTTGATTATTGTACATTAAAATCCTATATATATGGGTTCAAAATTGTTAATATCTTACTCTAAAACAAAATTTATATTTATATTTTTATATATATACCTTTTATAATATCTTAACATCCATTAAAAAAGGATAATTTATTACTCTCATTATTTTTTATGTTAATTGTATTATTTTCTCATGCGTGTTTTATCATGAAGGAGATAGTTCGTACACATATTATATAGTTAAATGATCTAAATAATAATAATAATAATGAAATAATTAACATATTTATAAACCAATAATATTTTTAAAACTAATCCTGAATTATTTTTACAAATAATTAAAAATGTTACAATCATGGAGATGGTAGGTTGTACATACGCATGAGTAATGTTTCCATTTTTTCAATGATCATTAAGGAAAGAAGTAATTAAATATTATACCTTTCAATAATTTTAATAATTTAATACATACAATAATATTAATTCTAAGAAACTTATATTTATCATCAATTTGGTGTGGTTATAAAATTGAGTCACATCACATCCTAATGGTAGTTTTGCACACATACACGAACGATGTATTCATTGTTTTAGTGTAAACATTAATTTGTCATATTTTATATTCAAAAGGATAGATATATCATTAATATCATGATTATGTAATTTATAAAACATATAGTCAATTACATTATCCTTATTACATTCCATGTTAACTATTAATGAATAATGAATCCCATACATTCGTGAGGTATTAGTCTGTCATACACGTGAGAGAAGTTATCATATTCTCAAATAAAATTTAATGGTAATAAGGTATATATGATATAATGACAAAATATGTATAATTTTATTATAAATATCATTTTTATTCCTTATATAAATGATCATACCCATACATGATAGGTGGTAATGGAAAAAAGAATGGCATTAGTTCACAAGGCGGTAGTTTGTTATACAAATGAATGATGATTTTCTTACCCATTTGATAGAAGTTTGAATTGTTTTATGTATGAAAAAATTTATTAAAAAATTTAAATATTAGTACTAATATTAGGTAATTATATCATAATTAATGTGTAATAATTTAATGTGATGGAGGAAGAAATAAAATAAAAAATTTCATTGATGAACATTACCTCTTGTTTGGGTAACCACCTTTGGATTGCACCAATTCCTTCTGATGTTTTATTTCTGAAAAGAAAATAAGGATTCTAGGATGAGTGGAGGATGTCATGCTAGTAATTTTGGAATTTATTTTCCTAACAAAAAATGTTTTATATTTTTTAGATTATTGGATTAGGGTAACCTTTTATAAGTGAGGCGAGTGGCACACTTGTATGCTATTAAAAAGAAAAGGTTATCACCCCATATACCACATGAAAAAATGGTAAAAATCATTATTATAAAGAATTAAAAATTCTAGGGTCTAAATATGGACATAAAAATATTTTAAACAATATTTTTGGTCAGTTTAACCCTTTTCATTTTAGTTTAACCATTAGTATATCCATTATTCCCTTAACTGCAATAATAAATTATTTCTATTTTCACTTTTAATTTTTGTTAAAATTTATGTTGATATTATTATAAAATATAATATATTTTAATTCGAAATATGGAAAATATTTTTCAAAATTCCATTAAAAAGGTGTAAAATATAATTTAAAATTAATTCCATGAATATGATGAGAAAGGGGGTTTTGAAAAATTAATTGTTCGAAAGACTATAATGTAAAAAAATTTAATATATAAATAATTAAATTTAACATAATTGGATTGATAGCTATAAAATTGAACTAATTTTACATTAAAAATAATTCATAATATATTTTAACATTTTAAAAAATTTAAATAAAATGGTAATTTCAATTAAAATTCAGTTTTTTTCCATATTCATCAAATGGCGAAACATTTCAAAAAAATTAAAAAACAACACACTATAATATAATTTTTATGTTATTATTTCAATAATTATTTTTATTTTATAAAATATATTTAATATATTTGGTAAATATTAATTTTAAATTATTTTTTCAAATCGCGACTAAATAGTATTATAAAAAATTAGAGATTTTCAGAAAATATTTTTTTCTTATTTAAATAATTCATATTTTATTTTTAGAAAATAGATAATTATATTTTTTATAATTCAGATAGTATTATTCTTACCCATCAACATAATGGCTAGGTTATAATTGAATATAATAATATAGTTCATTTCAAATTCGGGTTTCTTACTGTATCATCTATCAAATAAACTATATTAATTTAAGAATAATTATTTCTTAAATTTTTGGGTGTTATATTTTAATAAAATATTTGTTTTTTGTGTCATGCATGTTATTTAAAACAATATTCATCTTTTAAAATTCAATGTGTTGAATTCAAAATTCATAATTATGTAATCATTGATGATATTATATTGGATTGTTTTTATGAAAAAAATTTAATTCATTATTAATGAATTAAACTTTAATATTAGAATTGAATAACATTAATAATTTCATAAAATTTATTTTAATTTATTAGATAACGTCTTATGATCATCAATATAAGGTGGCGATGATAATTATATTTATCATTCCATGGAGGAGGATTCTAGCACACACATGAACATGAATTTTTTTTTTCATTTATAGAGTGTAACACACCAATACATTAACAAATATTTCACTAAAAATATATTCAATCACATAAAAATCATTTGATTCACACAACAAAGGGTTTAAATAAAACTTGATACTCTAATAGAACTTCATTATCTAAAAAATCCATTATAACCAATATCTTAAGATGGTTTATATGAATATTACTATGTAAATATTAGACATTATATGGTTTAAACATGTAAAAATTAAATTTATTAGAGTTATATTTATTTTAAATAAATTGAAAACCATTTATAAGATGAAAGAATATTTTCTAAAAAATTCATTTTCTCAAAAATTAATTTTAAACATGTTTTTTTTAATAATTTTTATTACCCATTTTAGGAAACATATTATAAAAATATAATATAATTTTGAAATTTTTATATAATTATTATCTTATGGTCATTTTTTTAAATTTTTCTTAAATTTTTCATTCTATTATGAATAATGAAAATTAATTTTTATTATTAAAAACTATATTTTCATTTAAATAATTGTCAGGCCCTATTCTATATTAATTTTTATAAAAATTAACATTAAGTAATTTATATATTAATTAAAAATAATTTTTAATTTGAATATCTTTTAAATTCAATTTTAATAAAAACAGGTTTCTAACTATTAAAGATATTTATTTTACAAAACCTTTTTCTTCAACCAACAACATGTTTAATATTAAAATAAATCCTTTAAATTGTGTGATTTAAATTTTAGGAATTTTATTTTGTATTTTTATCATTCTAATTTATATTTTATAATAAGGTTAAATAATTTTTTTATCGTAATGAATATAGAAAGGATTAAATTTTTTTTTATCACGGATAAGGAAAAAAAGGGTTTACCATAGGTAAGAATAAAAATGGTATGAGTTAAAATGACCCAAAACTTGTATAATTTTTATTTTGTGGTAATATCTACAAATTTTATATTATAATTCTGTAAAATTATGAATTTTGGATCATTTTTTCATGATAGACACTTTGATGGAATTTATTTATTTAAAATATTTCATGTTTGTCATCTCTTCTACATATAAATGGCCAACCAATATCCCCTTCTTAAAAACATAAAAAAACCATTTTTCTACCAATACAAACCCTAATTACATCCATTATTATTTCCCCTCATCCTAGTGTAAATTGTTTTGTCATAAAGTCAACCTCAGATGACTTTTACTGTAATCCAAAAGAAGTTTTCAAACGAAGAGGTAACATCTTCAACCTATTGATTTTCATTATTTCTTATTTTAACTCATTAAAATTATAATAAAACATTATTATATTATAATCTTAGTATATTATATATTATTATTATTCTTTCTGTTATGTTAATGACCTAAAACCATCTCTACCTCTCTCAAATGGGAAATGAAAACATTGATCATTTGTACGACGAACAACTGCCTCACAAATCAATGCAATTCATTTTACATATACTATTCTCATTAATGTGTATAGTGATATATATATATAATATTTATATATGATATTTATGAAATATTTATACCTATATAATTATAATATCATATATAACTTCTTATTTTCTTTTTTTTAGAGAATACAAAGACATCCCTCATGTGTATAGAATACTACCACCTCATGAAGCAATATGATACATTTATAAATTAAATTTTATATGGTAGGTAATAAGGATTTATTTGATGTTTATATATGATATTAGTCAAATATTAAAAATTATAATAGGAATCATGATTATGAATCTGATTTTGTTTTTGTCAGTCGTTATTATGTTATGCATATTTATTAATTAATTTATGTGGAATACATATATCAAGAACATGTTATTATTGGTGTTCCATGATATACATCCAATTAATAGGGTAATGATTTCGTCTCTTGATGCATCATGTATGGGATTAGGGAGTAAATATAATCAATTATGGGATTTGGTCCACTATGTGATATTTCTTAGGATGTTTTCCTATACTCATGTTTTTTAATTTTATAGGTTTTCCCAATATTTTCAATGATTCCATGCTTATATAATTACATTTTATTTTTGATATAATTTATTTAAATTAGTAATGATCCTTATATTTCGTGATATCATTATATACCTTTGAATAACATGTTCAGTTTATTTATCATTTTTATTCCATTACTAGGACTTTTAGCCCACCCATTTCATTATACATTACCCAGTTTATCAGTGATCATTTTAAGATCTCCAATGGATTTTAGGATGTCACTATAGAGAATATAGTAAGAATGTCATTTTTGTGTTTCTTTTTATGTAATATGATCCTAGACTTCCAAAGTCACAAGGCCTTTATAATCCTTGTATTTTATTAATGGATATTTATGTTTATGAATCAGGTAATAATATGTGTAAAATAATTCATCGATCCAAATATGACAATTTTATATAATTATTTGTAATTTTATAATCTTAAATATTTTATAAATATAAATTTAATAAATTTTATACTTGTTTATAACCACCTAAGAACAAAAATTATAAAAAATGAAATATGTCACTTCGTGAAGGGGGTAGCTTATACATACACATACATGCAATTTTATTTTTAAAAGGTGTTTGTGTAGATAGTGGTTATACAATTATCATAATAATAATTAAATAAAGTAGTAAATTAATATAATTATATTATAATGTTTTAAATATATTTGTATGACAATTAAAAAAAATTAAGATGTGATAAGTACTCGGGTGGATAATTTGATCCTTCCCTTGGAGGAACTATTAGAAATGGATGATTTATGGATCATAAATGGATCAAGAGGATTATAAACATGGGATATGTCTCTTGGTTAAGTATATTGTGAAATGTCTCTTTATGAATTTCAATTTTTACAGTGTTTGTAATGGAGTAGTAGAAGCCATATTTTACAAGTGAGGAGAGTTGGATTGATATAATAATTTAAAAGGATATGTTATTATTCAATTAAAGTGAGACTTAATTTTTATAATAATGGTGTATTTTGGTGTATGTTTTGAAAAAAAAATCAATCACATCCGGATAATTATTTTTTTTTTTAATTTTAGGCTTTTACTCTTAAGTTTTCACTTTTATAATAATTTCCTAAAATTTAAATTGACTTTACTGCCTACCTACCAGACTATACCTAAGTGGTAGAAGCTCCTGATTTTCATAAAAAATATCTAGGATCAAATATGAGCATGTGTAGAATGTTTGAGTTAATGTATAAGTATTGTTGTAGTTACAATTTTTTGTACTACAAAATATATTTTTTCAATTACTATAGTAGTAGAACTATTCACCTAACATAGAACTATGGGCTACATAATTGGGCCTCAAGCTACAAAAGCCTTCTATCCACCAATAGACATCATGAAAAAAGTCTTTTGAGCCACTATAGTGCAATAATCAATCCAAAACATTACTAGATAATTGGTGTAGAACATTAGGTATCCAGTGCAGCTAGGCCTCTAGAATCATAGTTTGGTTGGTAGCTAAAAAGAATGAAAGGTGTATTGGAACATACCATTTGTCCCTCTAATAATATATAACACATGTTGAGTCATAAATTCTATTTATTACTTTTCTATTACCTTTTATAGGAAATCAAAATCACTTTCATAAATAAATAAATTCTAAATTTCGTATGTCCAATGTTTTTTAATAAATTCTTATTGAAAAACATTATATTTTACCAAACATAGTATAAGTATTATAATATTATGAATGTAAACAAAAAATTCTATTTTGTGGCTACCGTAATGAAAATGACAATTATTAATAGGAGGAACCATTATTATTACTTCATGTTATTCGTTATTTCTTGAATTCCATATTGACATAGTCTTATGAATGGAACTGATACCCATATAAAAAAATATCATATTCAGAATGATAAATATTATGAAAATTAAAAGCATAAATAATTTCATCAGATTACATTTTTTATAATGAGAATATATAAAACATAATTCTAATGTAAGGAATAATTATTACACTATAATGGGATAAAAAATGACATTAAAAATATATTATGAAAGATTGATAAGAGATATCAATGTTCTAAGGGTTTATGTCCTTGTGACAATGTTAAAGAAAATATGATTGTTGGGTGATCAATATGATCATTGGGAGTTCGACTATAAATATCAAATCATTCAAATATTTTAATAATTTCTATTTCAATTTCAATTTCTTATTTCTATGAGAGCTCTGAATACTAGAAAATGTGAATGTATTTTTCTTAGTATTAGTAATTTTGTAAGAATTTTGGAGTTCGAAAGGAGGCCTTTTCAGTTTATCACCTTATGACTTATTTTGTAATTACATTGGGGTCTAATCTGTGATTATGACCATTGTTATATGTAGATAAGAAGATGGATATTTTTATTATCTTGATTGAGGTATCATCGTCATAGTGAGACATAGATTTTGATTTATTAGATCGAGGGATTTCATGTCTAGAAAGAATGATCTCGTCTCTATATTGAGGGATCTGTTTTCTATTGAAATAGATAATTTTATGTAAGCATAAAACAACAGATACCATTATAAATTCTTATTGGCTACCTTAATCTTAATGAGAAAAGAGGATTATCTTTCTAATAATATTTTTATTCCATTTTTACATTAGTTTGATATTTTATTTCTTATTTCTTTCTAACTAACTATAAAATTTCATTTCATCCAAAAAAGTAAATCACCACATTCATCATTCATTGTTTTCTAATTTAACTGTAGTAAACTGATTACGATTATCAAACTCATGTTAATCATTTCCATAGTTATGGAGATAATTTTTAATTTGGATAAAATTTTTATTAGAGAGACTCTAATTTTCATATTATAAATTAAATTTATTTATTATAATCATGAGTATGTAAATATCATATATCAAAATGATACTAGACTATGATACATTGTTATTCAGATTGGGGAAGGATTTTTCATCTGATAGTGTTACTAAAAATGTATATGGAGATGATTAGTTTAATCCTTTTAAACTAAACATTTTAAAACTAAAATTCACCCACCCATTTCCATAATACATTTCACTATAAATAGAGATCATATATTATGATCCAATAGTTGGTATCATAGATGAGTTATAGGATTTTTAATTTTTTACCCAACAATTTGATTACTTTTTTTTTGTTTTTTACTTCCTCTATCATTTGAAATTTCAATTGTGTTTTGATATAAACAATTTGATTTCAAACATTCATACACTAACCTATTTTTTTAAAAGAATGTTTTTAGATTTATATGGTTTTTATAAATTTAATTTCAATAGATAACCTGAATCGAAACATACAACATATCTTCAATGGTTCTGATTATGAGTAAATGACAGATAGAATGAATAAATTTGTTATTAATAGTTGGTTTGATAAATTTTTCATGCCTAATTGAAATTCTGAGATACCTGATAATAAATTTAATACCATTATTAATGATAAAAACTAGAATATCATTTGAATTATGGAGTTATAAATACATTTTTATTCTCAATGACAATAAAAATTTATAGTCAAATTTCCTATTTTAAAGAAGGAAACTATATCTAAAATTTTTTATAAGGTACATTTTTTGGAACATCAAAAGTTTAAGAGATTAAAAACGAAATTTTAAGATGAGGAAATCAAACTTTTGACTTTCTACCTTGTGAATACATTAATAAGATGCATCTGATATTTATGACTATTATTATTTTTATATATGCGATTGTATAGAATGATATTGATGATTAAATCCTTTTTAAAAAGCTAATATACATCATACTAATTGAATGAGATTTAAATATGACTCTTTTTTATGAATCTAAGAAATTAAATAAGGATACACTTCATGATATTATTGGAATCATTATGAAGTATGAGAGAAGATTAAAATTGGATGCTAAAAATAGTGCATTTCTATTTCTACAACAACCTTACCACCTAAAAATAAATTTTCTATGAAAATATGAAAGATTTTGTTAAATAAGATTATTGTTATTCAATCTAATTCTAGTACTTCTGAGAATAATTAAAATGGATCGAAAAATATAAACAGAATGATGAATAAAATAAGTGGAAAGAGATATTTTTAATACTAATACATGAAATTTAAAATGTATAGAAATGAAAATAATAATGAAACTACTTTTTAGGAATGTAAGAAAGCTTGACACATAGGTTTATAAATAAATGTTCCAGAAAATATAACATAATACATTATGAAAATGTTCCCATGAGAAAAGGATGTCTCATGAATAATGTGTGAACAACAATGATCCTTGACAATATGTATTTTAATGCTAATTATACCTATGAAAAGGATTCAGTATATTTTGATGAATAATCCTCCTTGGTGGAGGAGAATTCATTACCATCTTATGATCAAGTCTCACGTATTTCTAAATTAGTTTAGAATGAAAATTGAAAAGTTAGGAAAATAACTTATTATGGGTAATTTGTGAATAACTATTTTTACAAATGGAAAATTAGTTCTATAAAAATATTTTGGGAATGTTCAAAATAAAAAAATTACCTTTTAAAATGATTTATAAAATGTTATTTTTGAGGAAAATTGTTTTAAAACTATTTTTCATTAAATAATGTTCAATATCTAGGCTTCTAAAAATACTAATTTTCGAAAAAAATGTGGATTCCTACAATATTGTTTTCTAATATTACCAGACACAAGAAGGTTTGGGTGATGAAAGTCAAAAACAATTCTATAAATTCAAATATAGTACCATAAACAAGAATACATGGTAAATGTATAATGAATTTTCTTGGAATAAGACTAGTAATAAATAATTTTTAAAAAAATATTATCAAGGTGAAAGTGGGAAAATATAATTTTAGATATAATTCTAAATAGGATATTATTTTTATATGTATAATTTGTTTCATGGTAATTCTATAATTCAATTTGTTTTTGTATTAAGAACAAAATTGTAATCTTAATTTAATTATGTGATGAATGCGGCATTATTAACATTGAGAATGATATGTTTGTGGTACATAGTTCCAAGGATGTGTTTATTCATTAGGTAAATAGATATGAGAATGTTTACACTGTTAAAATCAAATACTATAGGAGTGAGTTTATACCTTTGCATTGTGCAATGGATGACCAATAAACCTTATTTTGTTGTTGGATATGACACTATAACCATAAAAACATATCAATTTTGACTAAATAAGACTTGTTGCGGATCTATTGGAACATTTTTTTGATTACTCAATAGATTTTTACCCTTTTTAATATAGTAAAGTTTATATGTTATATTTTAAATATATTACTGAATTCTCAGCTTTTTATTCTTTAAAATTTGTACACGTATATTTATTTAGTCTTGCAAAATTTGGTTTTATTGGAGGCAAATTTGATGTATATATATTTTTTCATGATAACACTAGATTTACATGGGTTCATTTTTATAAAAGAGCACATGAATCTTTTGGAAATTTTAATATATTTTTATCCAATGTTAAAAATGGGAAAAATATTCTCTTAATAATTATTCCAAGTAATAATGGTGTAAAATTTTTAAATTACGATTTTCAAACGTTGGGTATTAATAATGGTATAAAACATATATTTTTTTCCCCAAAAACTCCCCAAAGAAATTTTTTATTTTAAATAATAAATAAATTTCTTCAAGAAATAACTAGAACATTGTTGAGTGAATGCATAATGGCTAAAAATTGAAAGGATGAAGATATTATTATTTTTAATTATAAAATAAATTTAACTTCAATTAGACCCTTCCCAAATAAAGTATTTTATGGGTTATGGACAAGTTAAAAATGAAAAGTTACTTACGGTATAGTTTTAGGTAGAAATGTATTCATCCTTAATACAAAACATAACATATATGACTTTTCACCCATATCTGATGAATTAATATTTTTAGGTTATTCCTCTACTTCTTTGGAATATAGTGTCTTTAATATAAATTATAGTACTATTGGAGTCATATTACCTGCTAAATTTGATTAAACATACATTTTGTTTTTAAATAATCTCAACCCACATCCTCCTCAGATGTTATTTCAAAAACATATTTTCAACTATTGTAAGAAACATCTTCTCATAAAGATATAACTACAGAATTAGTTCTGGAATTTATTAATCTTGAATATTTTTTACCTTATATTGAAGAACATTATTTTTATAATCCAAGAAGGTAGTTTTTTTCTAAGATTCATCCTTGTAATAGTCTAATTGGGATTGTTTGTCAACCAGTTTGGACATGACGTTGCTTGAGAAATGAAGTTGAAAATCTAGATTTATCATCCCAATTTGATATTAAAAATTATTACAGGCATTAGGTGATGAGGATTTTATAAAGTCAATGTAACATGATCTAAATGATTTTTTGAGGAAAAAAGTATACACATTAGTTAAAAGACCTGAAGAAACTTATACAGTTATATTAAAAATTGGTTTTAGAAACATATTTGATTAAAATGGAATTATTTTTTGAAATAAATATCTATTTTTTCAAATGGTTGTATCCAAAAAGAAGGAAGAGACTATAAAGAAACCCATGCACCTATTGGAGGACTTGATGTTATTCAAATTCTATTAGCCATTATAGAATTATTTAATTTCATACTATTTCAAATGGATGTGAATTTCTATTTTCCTAATAGAAAAGTTTATTATGTTAATGTTTTAAAATAACCAAGATTTGAAAATAAAAAACATCTAGAATATGTTTACAAAACAACCCAAGATTTATATAGATTTAAATTAGCCTATAAATCATAGTATGATGGGTTAGCATGATTTTTGATAAAAAACTAAAGTGAGATGCAAACCAAAACCATTTAAAAAAATAAACCAAAAAATATTATGATTGATAAAATATATTTTTGTGACATTATATTTACATCAACTAAAAAATACTAAATATATTTATTTTAACATCTTATGAAATTTGAGTTTGATATGAGTGTGATGGGAGAGTTAATATATTTTCTTATTTTTCAAATTTCACAAAAACATGAAGTAACATATATATCTCAACATAAATATATTTATTATCTTATTAAAAATATAGGATATGACAGTAATAAAAGTATTAGTACTCATATATGTACATAAAATACTCTTAATCATAATAAGTCTAGAAAACTATTTGATCAAAATACTTATAGTGGTATGATAATAAATTTAATATACATAAATTATAGTCATATAGAATTAGTGTTTTCCATATAATTATTTGAATAATACCAAGCCAATTCAATGGAAACCCATCTCAAAGGTATGAATGGACTTTTTTATTATCTTAAACGAAGTTTGGATTGAGCAGTTTCCTATTCTTTTGTAAATGGTTTTGAAATGAAATATTTTTTGATGCAAAATTTGGTGGTTGTATAGTGGATAAGAAAATTAAATCAAGGGCATTTTATTTCTTATGAGATCCATCATTATTTTTCTCTTGTATGAGAAAACACATAGTATCATTTTCTAATACATAAGCTAGCTATGAAGTAGTTGGAAGTTGTAGTGCTCAAGAATTGTGGATACAACACACTCTTACTAACAATTTCATGTGTTTTACTAAAACTAATATACTTTTGGATGACACAAATTTCATTTCCTTAATAAAAAACCAATCACATCACTTATGTTCTAACCACATAGATATAGGAAACTATTTCCTTCAAAATCACACACTTAATGAAGATAAAATATTTCAATTACTAGGAGTGAAAGAACAAAATGATGATATTTTCATAGAATATATTTATTATAATATATTTTAATATATGAAATATAATTTAAGACTAATCAACATAAATTAATCATTCTTATATATATCATGTTTACATATATCTTTAAATTATGATAGTTCTTTTCATAGAGAGAGTATATATGCTTTTTTTTGTCAAAAAATGTACTTTTTCTGAAAATATAATTTTTTTAAAAAAATTATCATAATGAGAATTACAGAATTATGTCCCTTTACATAATTTTCAATCTCAAATTTATCAAAATAAATTTTGGGATATCAATATTTTTCAATATTTTTCTCGAATCATGTATTGTTATTATATTTTGTTAATTTAAATATATCATAAAGAGTTATTCTACTAAAACTGTTATAATTTTTATCCATTAAAAATCCTAAATAGTATTAATTAAAAATAACTATATTTAAAGACTTTATTACAAAAAATATTTAATGTTTTATTTAAAAACTATCGTATTTACAAAAATATAATAAGAATGTATAATCATACTGTTGACACCTTCCACTCCTAATGATATTATTCCATCTTATAAATGTTTACACCATGTCATTACAATTATCTCTTTTATTTTTGTGGTTACTTTTAGTTCAATTAAAAATTAATTTATATTTTAAATGTATTTTTATTATTCAACACAATATTATTAATAAAAAAAACCTAAAGAGTAAAAAATACTACAAATATATCATCAGATTAATTTCAACCATTACATCAAAATATTTTGAATCTCAAAAATTGGATACAAATTTTAAGATCAAGCTTCATGAATATTACTATATAAAAGAGGGGACCCCTATTTACAACATCATTAATCCAAATCATATTTGCCATGTTTTTGTTTCTACTAAGTCTCCAAATATGAAAGATACATCTTTAGATTAACAAGATTCAGTACATGTACGAATAAAATGGATTCTGTTGTGGATTCAAATTATATGATTATTTTCATACAAATTTCATATAAATATAGTTTTAGTGTAAATAAAATTGTTCTATTAAAAATATTCTTATGTTTCACATATGGGTGCCTATGTGTGTTTGAAAACAAGATAAATTTTCTGATCATTTCAACCTAGATCTCATTAATATATTTAATACATATGTTAAATTTTTTGTGGATAAAGAAATTGAAAAATTCATTTTTTTTAAGAATGATATAAGATACAATTTATCTTATAAATTTTTTGAAATTTTTCATAGAATTTCCATAGAAGGTTATGTATTATTTCATTCTCATATGATCTTAGATGGTATTGTTACTTTCAATAATATGTAATATGATGATTCTATTTTTTTCCATTATAAAATTTTTCCGAAATTATTCCATATGACACATAATAATTGAGTAATTTACTTATGAATGATAGGATTTATTATAAGAATAAATAAGGATTGAGATATATATTGTTTCTAATTGATTAATTTTGTACTATTTTGTATTTATGATGAAGATAAATCTCATCAAATTTCATCTTTCTTTCAAACAAAAACTTGAAATCATGAGACACAAAGTCTTAGTCCATTATGTTTCCAACTATGTTATGAATGTTAATTGTTGAATGAAGAAGTATTTTAATGCTTCTATTTAATTTATGACTAATGATAATGGGGATTTTATATATTATTGATTATTCATGTAAGATTTTTAGAATCAGTATTGATAAATACATGATGATGTTTATTGAGAAATATATAGGTAATGATTCAAAATGAAAAAATTTACAAAAAGGTGAGAAAATTGAGAAAATTAGAAGTTAAATGTTTTCCCATAATTATATGAAATAAATGAAACCTAAGAATGTTTCTAATGAGATAAGGGATAAGTGGACGAAGAAAAATGATGAAATGAAACCCAAAGATCCTAGATTTTGAAATAATATAGAAGAGACAAAATCAATGAGAATACATGATATAAATGCCTTGGAAGATGAAAAAATAAATTGAAGTATAAGAATAAGTTAACATAAAAACATCACTATGAAAAAAATTGAATGATGTTTAGAATTAATTTGAGAAAGTTTATCTACCATCACCCCATATTGATAAAGAAATTTTGGATTTTGAATTATATTTTAAAGAGACTATAGTTTCCAGGATGATTATATATCATTTTCCTACAACAGAAATGGTATTTTTCATGATAATGAATTCACATGACAAGTTTATGAAAATCAATCCAAATTGTACCACTTGGAAGTGCATACTCAAGAACATAGGCACATATAGAGGAGTAATTTTTTCAACCTGTTAATGAATAGGTTAAATGGGATGATAAATGAGTAAAATATTAACAAGAAGGAAGTGAATATGAATAAATATAAATTATGTTGATGATGAAGTGGATGTAAATGATAATAATGAAGCTGATGGAGATTATGAATATGGTTATGAAAATAAAAATGAGGGTGAAGAGGATGAAGATGGTAATAAGGATGAAAATGTAGAAGGAAATGAAAATGTTGGGTAGAAGTAAACCCAATATGATATGTTCTATTTTAAATCATAGGAGGAATCATTATTGAAATTAATTTCTAAATACAATAAAAAAATATTGAACATACAAAAATGAAGAATCTACTAAGGAAGAAGTGTATTATTTATATATGAAATATAAGGAAACCCATAATTCAAAAGTAGAGGATGATAAATCAAACACTTAATAGAGGGGGATAAATGAGTTATACTAAAATAAGTAAGTTTGTGAAGTCATCTCTATGAATTTTGATAAATATAAAAAAAAGGTAACTAAAATTGGAAATTTTTTTGTGAAACTCCATGAAATTGATAACGATTATTCAGATTCACTAAAAATATCAACTGATCAAGGAGTTGATTATATTATTCATTCATCAAAATATAATTTAACGCATTTTTTTTTCTTTTTTCAATAAATCAATATAGAGGATATATGATTCAAGAAATTCATTATTAGAAATTTTAGTCATTAAATCTATTAATAGATAGTGTTATTCGTAATGAGTCATATTTTAATGTTTTCAAAGATTGTTCTCAAGAAAATAATAAGGGATTAAATAATGTTAAAAATCTATCGCGTCATGTATATGATGAAATAAATTTTTATGATTAAAATTTTGATGATATGAATATGTTGTTTAAAGTGTATCCTAATACCAATAACTAGATCTAAAAATATATATTATAAAGAGTTACGTTTGTGGTAACCAATAAAGGTGATAATATTGGTCAATCTAAATAAATAATTGTTCTGAATGTAGTGTTCTGATATATGTAGTTATAAATGAACGGACCCAAATATCATGTATATAATGTCAATGTTTTGTTGAATGAAATCAACAAATCTTCTAGGAAACTTCATATTCATGAAAAAAATTCAAATTCAAGAATAACTTATTCCACCTCCATATGAAAGAATAAAATAAATAATAAGACCACAAAATGTTCAAGGAGATGAAAACCATTATATTAATTAATAAATGAAGATTAAATTTTTCTATTTAACTATTTTTGTATTTTTCTTTTGAAAAAACATTTTTATCATTGGTTTATGAATGAATTATTTTTTTCTATATATAATTATAGTATGGATGTTTTGAAATTACAATTGGTTAAATTTTCATTTATAATTCATATGGACTATTAGTTATTTCATCATATTGTTTTTTATTTTCATTCCTTCAATAAGATTTTCTGAAATTATGTTATTTTCCCTAATATTTTTAAAAATGACAAATGGGGATAAAAATAATTTTGAAGATAAATATTGTTTTATGGGAGAATTATTCATATTCAATGTAAAATTATTTATAATGGGAGAGTTATCTCAATGATATATATTTTAATAAGAATAATTTTTAATAAAAAATGATTATTACTTTAAGGGGAGAATATGATCCTTGGGGTTAAATTTTATCCTAAGAGAGAATTAATGGTATTCAACATCATACTCTCCATTTTATTAAAAATATTGAAAACTTAAGGAGAGATTATTTATTTATTGTTAACTCTCAATTTGATGTACCAACAAAAATATGGACTGTATTTTTTTAAAAGATATTTTCTATTTATGATTTATGATTTGATCTTCCAAAAAAGGGTGAGATTGTTGATTCATAAAATCAATTTATTACTTTTATATTCATTTTTAGTAAATCATAACCACATTATTAATACATTATTACTAAATTTTTTAAATCCAAAGTTTATTAATATGTTTTTGTATAAAAGTTACATTTTAACATACATAAAATAATTTAAAAATTATTATATATGTAAACAATACATTCACAATTTTGATTATCATAATTAGAATGAGTATAATTAATCAGAATCACCTTTATTAGTACTAGATGTAATAATTTTTATCAAGAATTTCATAATGAAAAAGTCTTAAAAATGGAACTCATACTTGTATTGATAAATATCATATTCATATATATACAGGTTATCATGATGAAAAATATATGAAATTATATCAAACTAAGATTTCTATATTATAAATAAAAAACCAAATTCTTATAAAAGGATTAGTTTTTAATATATAATTTTGTAAGCCAATATGGGTTTAGTTATTTTTTATGAAGGATTGGTATTAGCTATCAAAGTTCAAGGTGTATGATTACTTACTAAAAATGTAGAAAAAATGTGTCTATTGGTAATAAAATGGATATTAAGAGGTAACCTGTATATATCTAGTGATTCAAAGAGTTTTTGAGCTTGATGATTAATTTAATATTTTTTATTTTCTTGAGATCATTGAAGATTACCAAGAAAGAACATCTTGTTCTTAATATATTTAATTATTTTAGAATTTCGTATTTCTTATAGAAACCTTGTTCGGTTGTTTCATTATAAATTGTTTTTTGGTCTTTTTATGCAACTAATCAATGATTATGGTCAGCGGATTTTGGGGATAGGAAGACGAATAAATTGATAATCATGATCGAGGGGTCAAAGGGATGGTGAGATAGAGAATATGATCTATTAGAAAAAGGGCTTCAGTGGAAAGGAATATAAATCCAAACATCATATCAATCACTTTACACACTCAAGAAATTTATAATTTCTTTTAAATATAAAATAAGGGATATATTTATCTAGGATATTTAATACCCTACTCATTAGGATCAAAGAAGAATAGATTTTTAATAATAGTTGAATGTCATTATGACATTACATTGTTATTTTATTGCATGTTTTTTTACAAGTAACTATTTTTCTAAAATTTAAATAAATTAATCTTAAACTTCATATTTATATATATAATTATTATTTCTTTACCAAATTTATTATGTTAATAAAATTAAGAATGATCATGCACATAATTATTATGATATTTTTTTAATAACATAGAATTAGACTTACTATGACACCAATGTTTTTACAATGATTTAATCATATTAGTTATTATTTTAATTATATAAATCTGATATATCAAAACCATTATTCATTAGGATACCTTTTTTTGGATTGCGTTCCTAGTAAAAATTTATTATTTTTAAATAAAGTGGTATTTGGGTTTGATTATTTTGGGTTTTTAACTTAATAATTTTAAAACTACAATTCACTCCCTTGTAAGAATATATTTTACAAGATATAAATCTAATATATTATGATACAATAACATAAGGGTTCTCGTCCATAGAATTGAAAATGGAAGCACAATGTGATCGTTATTAGTATAGGGGGCGAAACATATGTGAATAGTGAATCCCAAAATCGGAAAACCAACGCATCTTAGATGTAATGTCATAATTACATGTAAGAGTTTCTCAATGAGTGTCTTTGAAGAGTGATGCATGTGCTGGCACCAATATTTTGTCCCTATACCCAGATTTGGGTTTAAAGAGGGTTTCATTACAAAGGTCCTCATGGTGGGGTTGTGTAATGAAACAACTAATCGTAATGGGAGTTTGGAAATGAGAATACTGGGATCACGATATGTTGATTGTATCCTCATATTGAGCCTTCGGTTCATTGGAACATTGTCCCACCAAAAAATTAAATGGGACTACATGATACTACTACTTTGGGTCATATAACAGTGACCTCTAAACCCTCTTAAAAGGGTGCTTTTTTACTTAATAAAAAAGGTTGACATTGCCCCCTAAATATTAAAAAATGACTTTATTTTCCAATTCGAACACTATGATTTAAAATATAAAAATAATTTAATAAAAATATATTTTTAACATGTGATATAATATTATTGTTAATATTAGAGAACAAAATGGGTAAGAACAATATTTTGAAAAAATAATTATTATTTTATGGAAACAATATGCTTTTGAAAAATATCGATTTTTCTAATTACCATAACATTATTTATCAATAATAGTTTTGTGGAATAGCAATGTAGAAATAAAAAAATCTTTCATTTAGTTAAAATTAAGGTGAAATTTTTTATTTTAATAAAATTTTAACTGAGTCCCAAATGCAAAATATCAGTCCTATAATTCAAAATATTATATTTAAATGAAAATTTATACTCTATAATTATATATTTAATTATAAAATGTTTCATATTTTCTTAAGTCATGCATATAACATATTGGGATAATATACACTACAGTATCCATAAAGGATTCATTTTTAACTATAACCCTAAAAAACAACAATTTCAGACAAATCCTAAAAATTCATCATAAACTAACGTTGTCATTATAAAAAAAATCCATTTTAGAAAAGTAGTTCTCTTCATGTTAATAAATTATCTTTCATGAGACTAAAATTATAGGTTACAAAAAAATTTATAGAACAAGTGATCTTTAAAAATTTTGTTAAGTGGCCATAATATAATTTTATACTTTTTAGTAAAGTGAAATTATTTTTATATATTCATTAAAATATTTAAAATTTATATTAATTCTTTAAATGTCACAATTTTAGTTTCTTAAGAAACAAATACATTATATATAAAAAAACTAAAAAAAATATCTCTTAAATTATTCAATTAAAAATTATTTATCATTGATTGATTTTTTAATTGGGATAAATTAAAATTCATCAAAATATATTTGTTAAATATAAAATTTATTTTAGGTATATTTTATAAAAAATTAAAACTTTAGAAAATAATAGTATATATAATATTTATTTCATTAGTAATTATATTTTTCTATCTTTATAACATATACCTAAATGTCCCATAATGAAATTCAATTATTTCATAAGTATATGTGAAATTCTAGTACTAATGAAGGGTGTGGTTAATAAAGCACATATATCTTCAAAATTATATTGATCTATTACTTCTCTCACTAAAAAATTTCACTCAAATTATAATTTTTGGTGTTTATAATTGGATTTCTCTTTGGGAAACCCATGTAATGAAACCATTAATTCAATATCAGAGAGACTATATTTATAAGGATAAGTAATACTAACATATCATATTGAATTAATTTCTTATATATTGTTTTTATAATTCACATTCTACTAATTTTAATTAACAATTCAATAGCTATATTTGGAAAAATAATATTTAATATTTACAATTAATTATTAATAAAATATATAAAAATTCATTTTGGTTTTCCGTTATGTATAATATAATTTAATAAAAAAAATTATTTAATTAAAGGAAAATATATACTAAAACATGATGGCTTTAAATCATACCACCTAAATTAAATTTTATCCATTGAATTAAAATTTTCATCCACTAATGAATGAAGCGAAGAGATCCATAAGAAACTCAACATTTGATTTTCTATAAGTATTTTAACATAATAAATTTTTTATTCCAGGATGCTTATAATTTAGCTCATAATAATAATGTATTTAGATCTTCCATTTTTCTAAAAAAACATATAGAAAATATGCTTTCATAGTAAGTTATATGATTTTATAGGGAAATACCTATAACAATTTTATTTCATGATCCTTTTCCTTCCAAAATCTATAACCAAAATGGTTTTTTATTTAAAATAAAATCACTGTAAATGATAAAATGAACATATAAACTAAATATATGGTTACCTTCTCGTATGGAACTTACATTTAAACCTATGATTCTATTAGATAAGCTATGATATAACTGGATAAACCTAAACATACTTCAGTTAAACATATTTTCTCTAAAATCATATTCCTATTAGGTTCTCTAGATTTATTCATTCTATATTATATATTCCAACTCCATAAAAATCCTTTACAATTAATTGAAAAGATTATGTGAATTAACAAAATAAAATTCCCTATGAGTGTCAAATCAGGTGTGAAATTAAACACCTTTATCATGCATTATAGTACCCCAATATTATTAAGTGTTGTTACCATTAATTTATTAAACAAGTATTAATATTTCTCTATAAGAAACAAAAGAGTAAAGAAAAAACATGAGATATCTTGATAAGACATGAATTTTTATGTATAGTCTTTACAACTAAGACACTTATTATATGAGAATTAACAATATTATCCACATTATGAAATATATGTATGAATATAATAAATTATACTTTTAATTAAAATTATATTCGTTCAGTTTTCCAAAAATAACTAATAAGACAATTTATTATTTACAGAATAATTTTTCTAAAAATTTATTTTTTATGTTATATATATTTCTATTTAAACAAATGTATGATTAATGTTGATAAATTATATCAGATATTAATAATTTTTAACAAAAAAATTAGTTGATCAATGCTATGAAATTAGATTTGTAATATTTAATATTTTAAAATTTTCAATTTTCAACATAAATGGTTTATTCATTATATTTTATGATTTAATAAAATAAATTATTTCATAAAATTTAAAATATTAATTTGAACAAATAGAAATCATTTTAGGATTTAAAATTCCAACATTATATTAAGAATAAATTTGGTAATTTTTATAAAAATATTGATTTTTAGTAAAAATATTATTTTTTTGACAATTTTAATATTTCTAATTTTATCATTATGTAGGCTTATTATATATTCTTAGAAAACATTTTATGCAATAAAATATTTATTTATAGAGTAACATTAAAAATTATAATATATTATTTAAACATTAAATACATTTTGAAAACTCTTTCATATATATAACAAAATGTACCATTAGTAAAAAAACATTTTTTGACCTTTTATATAAATCAAATATTATCAAGGTGAGATTTATTTTTGGATTTCCTTAAATGACTCATTTTAAATACCTATACATAAACATGAACTATTTCAGTGGCTTTAAACTTGAATTCACTTCTTTTAATTTTTTAGGATATTTAAGGTTTATAGATTTAGAGAGTCAGTTCATAAAACATAAATAACAATTATATATATTACTAAGGGGATATTATAAAGGGAATCTATTTTCATACTAAGAAACTCTATTAAAAATCAACATATGTTTTTTCATGATATATCTTATAAAATTTAATCTTTACCTCAACCATCTCCCTTCTCATCATTAAACCCATTTGAAAATTATTTTGAAGCAGTTTGTGTGCAAAAGAAGCTTAGTAAGGGATATTAAAAGATGAAATCTATTAGTATATTAAAAAATATGAAAACCCCGGGAATGTTTTTTTTGAAAAACAGACATTTTTTAAAATAATGTTTCCTTTTATCTTTAAAAAGATGAATATCATATATTTTGAAATTAAACAGTTTCCATGAAAACTCATTAGAAAAGATAGAAAAGTCATGTAGGTTCCTTGGAACCATAGAAAAATAAAACCCTTAAAGGACCCATAAAATTGAAATTAAAATAAGGCAGACATCTAATATAATTAATCATAAAATATAATAATTACTCAATTTATTAGAGAACTATCTATACACATCCATCATATATGGTATATTGGGATCACTTGTGACCTATAATGGGGATTAAACCTTCGTATAAGCTGTATCAAGCTAACATGTGACCCATAATGGGGAACAAAACTTCAAAAAATATCTGAGGACTATATCATGAGTAAAACGTTGGAAAAATCTTTTAAATCAGTTTTCTTGAACACTTTTAGATATGAATGTTTTTTTTCATAAAACAATATTTTCACAAACAGGTTACCTAGAAAAAATAATATTATTCATTATAGGAAATATGAATTATTTTAAAGTAATACAAACCTAAAATAATTTTTATTGCATAAGTAAAATTAGTTTTTGTTCTATCTCTTAAAAGAGAATAATCCTCTTTGCTTTTACAAGGAATGTCCAAAAATTACATAAACATTTTCTTTTTTAAAAACCCTTAAAAACCATATATATTTATTTTATGTATATTGAAATAAATTCATAAAATAATTTCAAAAATAATAGAAATAAAGAGAATGAATTAGAAAATAATTCAATATAGGATTTATAATGATGAATAAGTTAATGTCTACCATATATGGAGTTTGAATTGTGACATAAGTTAATTATCATCCCGAATTATAAAACCATGTTAATTATTATAATTCTTGATAACCTTATCTAGTTTCATTATTCCTTTTATTTAAATTATTAAAAAATATAATAAAATTACATAATTAATTATATTTATATTAGTAATTTTAATGATATTTGGTTCATATGTTCAAAATTAATTCCATAGGGTGACTATGATAAAAGAAATAATTATTCCCCCATATCTAAATTATTATTCAGGACATAACTATCATTTTTATATATAAATTAACACTTTTAAATTGAATCATAATAGATGGTTATGAAAATGAAATATGATTAAATCATGGAGACTATAGTTTTTTCGTACAAATGACTAACGATTCAATTTATTTATGATCATTATATAAAGTGGTAAACAATTTTTTTCTATTTAGTAAATAATTATTATATTAATAATAACAAAGTATTTCTTCAAATACATATATATATACATATATATCATCCATGTGATATGGTGGTGAAAATTGAATATTATTTCTTTTTTAAGGTGGTAGTTAATATCTATTCATGAACTATATTATCATTTTAATGTTAATGGATAGAATTAAATTATATGATAAAATATATTTTATGATTTGTTATTATTTCATGAATATTATATATATACATTAATTATCTAATTATAACTATCTAATATAGATGATTTTAGAAAATTAATTACATCAGTTTATGAGGCATTAGTCCTCCTAACACATGAACAGCAGATTTAGTTCAAATTTTATGAAAGATGAGATGGATATTGGCTGGTCATTTTAAAAAACACCAATTTATATGGAATATAATTTTTATTATTATTTTAGAATTGTTTAAAAAATATTTCAATCAAGTGAGAGAAGACACAAAACAAAAAATATCCACTAATAACAATATCTCATCTTCAAATAATCACATATTGTTTACACCAAAAGCATTTTTAATATGAATTAATGACAAGAAACCGTAAAATATGAGGAGGTATGTAAATATGTAATTTTATCATATCATGTGTGAAAAAAATTGATTTTCTATGTGTTATAAATTGATAAAAATATTATCCCTTTTATAAGAGTGGGGATAGACACTCTTTCAATTTATTAAAATATTAAATTAATATAAATTAATTTTGGTCCCCCAATCGATCTAAATTACTATTATAAGTTGATTATATTTTTATTGTTATAAATATTATCATTCAATAATATTTGGGTATGCTTGGATTATATTTTTACCATTTTTTCTGTTTTCACCCATCATTAAATCTTTTCACATTTATCATCACCATAATTCTTTTTAGTGTTTCATAGAAAAAATAGTTATTATAAATGTAATTACATCCCATAAATGGAACATGGCTTATATTTTAAATCATATCATCGTCACACTAATAACGATTTTATTTTTTGTTATTCTATATCATTTTATAAAATATTATTTTGTTAAATTATCAATAATGTCAATTTTAAACCAATTCATTTACATTGAATTTTATAACATAAAAAATTCAAATAATATATTTTAATAATTATTTAAAATGATATTTTTTTCAATTAAATTTATGGGTTACATAAATTTAGTCAAATTACAATATATTTTTAATAAAAAACTATTTATTTTTCTATTAAATTAATAATAACTCTATTAGTGTTGTGTCAGCATTTAAGGTAACTATTGTTCAGAAAAAAATAAATTAACTTCATAATAATAAATTTTTTATATTTATAAATAATATTTATATCTAATAGTTCCTCCCATTATACCCATGTTGAAAATAATATAACTTTTAAAAAAATATTGTCACATTTTTTATTTTTCATTAAATAAAATCTTTCAAAAGAAAAAAATAACATCCCAATGGAAAAAACAGGCCTTATATTTAATATTTTGATTATTATGGAATATTTATAGTTATAAAAAATTTATGAATGTTTTTGGGTCATTTTCTAGTCATTTTGATATTTGTATTAACTTTATATTCTATATTTATCCTTTATCATGGTAAAAAATTACTAATATTACTATTCATATTAAATAATTATAAAATTTAAGTATTTATTAAATTTGGAATCACTAATTCTAATTGTTAAATATATTGTTCAAGATTTTTTTCAAAGAGTTCAAATAATTTAATTTAATAATAAACATGAATATGTAATGAAAATTAGTTTTTTTATGTCATTTTAATGAAAACATGTTTTTAAACTAAAACCAAGTAAAAAAATCTCTTTAAAAACCATAATTGAGTTATTTTTATTCAAAATTAACTAAATAAATCTCCAAAATCATCATTAATTGAATTTTAATTTTTACATTCTTTAGAAGAAAAACAATTTTTAGAAACAAAATCAGTATTTTTAACTATTAGATAAAGCATAAATATATTCAGAAAATTATCAAAAATGTATCATTAGATAATTTAGACATTCGAATTTTAAAAATCAATTTGATTTTATAACTTTCATATTCAATAATTTTAAAATTAATGTTTTAAATAAAAATTCCTAAGAAATATTTTAATTAAACCAATATTTATTTTATTTAAAAATTACCTAAAATATATACAATAAATATAAATATCTATGTAATAAATGATATAAATAAAAAAAATTACACTTCATTACTAATTTTATTACCCACATACCCATTATTTTTTTTATAATAAAAATTTTAGATCATTAATATTGATTCCAAAATAGTTTTATCATATATATAAATATACATATTAAAAAATAAAATTTTTATCCCTTTTTTATTTTTTATTATAAAGGTATCTAACCCCATGCCTCCTGATTGAGAAAATTACATTTTAGAAAAAAACTTTTTTTATCTGATTAAGTGTATCTATCACAAAATTATATTTTCACACCCACAAAATCTTATCTTTTAATTAAATTATTTTAAAATTATATATAATAAGGTTTAAATTAATTAATGGGTTCATTTTTAATTCAATCATTAATATTAATTAATATGGACAAAATTTGATTTCCATAGTAAAAGTGAAAATGAAGAAAATGTTATCATTAAAGACAAAATTCCATCAAACACTCTAATTTCTCTCCCAAGATAGTGGGTTTAGTTATATTAGACCCACAAATATACATTATCAAAGTATTTTTTCTATTTTTGATTCATTTTCTGTGTAATAGTAACATTATATTATGGAAATATTGTGGTTACTTCCAACAGATTAACATTCGTCACATATAATAAGGTAAGACTCTAACCACATGAAGACTCACCAAATCCTTGTATTAGACCTTGAAACACTTTAATTTTACTCCACATAAACTCTTATCCAAAAACATATGTTTATTTACACACTATTTTAATTTATTCTTTTCAATTTGAAAAAGTATTCCAATAAAAGAGTAAGTCTCTCATGTAAGTATTATCAAATACCTAGATTTTCTTCATATTCATAAACTATATGATTTATTCTAAACATACTAATATAATTAATTTTTTTATAATTTATAGACCATAATTAATTTATACTGAATATATATTAATATTCTACTAACCATTAGAAACCATTAGGAAAAATGAGATCATCTTTCACGTCGACATAAAGACTACAGGCTTCACAAAAAAAGCTTTCAATTTATCATTGTCACCTCTCATGGATGTTTACGAAGAGTTTTTTAATGAATAAATATATTGAATATAATATAATTAATATTCTCAAATTTTAAATTATCATATACCCATACGTTATCAATTCATTGAGAAATGGGATTTTTATTTTTATATACATGAAGATTATTAATGCCTGGAAGGAAGAATAAAATTTATCATTACCAGAAAACATGAATGGTTCTACGAATGATTTTATTGAATATATATTATATATACTACATTTTTTAATTTTCAAAAAAATATATTAAATTAATATAATAACATATTCTTATTCATTCAAAGGTTATAATAAGACCTTGTTTTGTTCATCTTTACCGCCATTATAAAAGATGTGAAAATGGTTATGTACTGAATGCTTGAGGAATATAGTTTAATAGTAAGATTATATGATAATAATTTATTAATTTTTTAATTAATGTTTTCTCTTTAATATTATAATATAAAAAATTAAATTTATAATCTGCACTCTTTAAAAACAATCGAAACAAATATATCCTTGATTTTATCTTCAAAATTGTTAATTAAGAATATTTCAAAAATTAAGTTAATTTTTTTAAAAAATGTTTATAATAAATATAAATGTTCATAAAATAATATATCAATTATGTACTTGAAAGCACATATTGAGAATCAATCTCATCTATAAGAATTTTTTACAAAAAAACATCTGAACTTTTTAACACCTGATAAAGTAAATAAATTAAAATTGGAAATTTTATTTATAAATATATGGTAAAAATTTATTAAAAAATGGTATTATGTTTATATAACTCTTAAGATAAAAGTTAATAAGATATTTATGTCCATTATATAGAATTTTTGTCATCTCTCATCCCCCGAGGCCCATGCCGTGATTATCCCAAGTCTGCCATCCATAGGCCAGGGGCTGGCATCTTGCACAAAAGGCGTAAATCCCTAAAACTTGGAAGGAATTGCCTTTATAAATTGTAAACACACACAACAGTGTAAGAGATGGAAGTAAAAAACTAGGAAAACAGTATACGAAGGAGTGGTGAAAAGTAAAAGGGGCCAGAAATACAAGACCAACAGGAAAGTAAAAGTAAAACAGAAGAAAAAGTACAACTGAAGAAAAAGTACAACTGAAGATAAGGTAAAGCAGCTATAGGGTCATCCTCCGGGGATTCCTACTTGAATGGTAGGTAAAGATAGCCTCCTCAACACTCCACACTGGTCAGTATCCTTTGTCTACCGACGCACCATAAGGTCCACCTTCGAGTACCGTCTAGTCCTGCAACTCTGATCCTCAGTCAGCGCTGTTCGTCATCTGCAACCAACACAATGAGGTGCGTGCATAGCCCATGAAGGGTGAGTATAACGATACTTATTAGGGACCCCAAGACCCTCAAGGAATCAAAAAATCCAACAAGGATTAACCACAAAGTATTAAATAAATAGATAACCTCACTTAGGTATATGCCCATAAATATAACAAAGTTACTAAGTAATCCATCTCAATCATGAGTTAAACACAAAAGTTACTGACTCAGATCAACTAGGATTTTTATTATCAGGGGAGTAACATTTCTAACCCTCGGATGATGGAGAAATCCTCCTCTATCAAGTACAATGGGCATCCCGCCACAACCAGGCGCTTCCCACTAACCTTGGACTACTGAGTTACTCCTCCTGTCGAGTATTGTGGGTCTTTTTCCACACACAGAGGTTCTCTCCACCATAGGTCTGCTACCATAACTAGGTGCTACACCTCATAGCTTACAGAGGTACTCTTCCTGTCAAGTACCTCGGGTCTTCTGCCACAACCAGGCGCCCCTTCATCATGGTTCTGCTACCAAAACCACGCGCTACCCACTAGGCCATAAGAGTCACTCAGAGTCACTCGATCAGTAGTCATCCAGTCTCAGCCAGCTACTAGGTTCCCACACAAATGCATGCTCATCTCTGGAAGATCCGCTCCACAAGCTACTGGTCGATTCTCCAACTATCACGAAGTCCCACGTATAAGTATCTCAATGGTCTACCTCGTCATAGGGGTCTTGACGCAACAGACGACGTGCCAATCGGATGCCCTGTATGTGAGTTATATACTTTTTAGTCCTGGGGGACCATTTGGATTTATGTACGATCCAACCTGACAGTATCACAACATTACCCCGAACTCTAGTGGGGTAGAATCAAAGAGACCATCGTGCTCCTAGAAAACTAGCGTCACTAACGGTTTGTCAAACAATCATCCATTACTAAAGATATGACCAATGAAAGTGAAGGTCGATAGTGGGCATGGGTCCGGTCCGACCTTGTCTGACTTACTCGGCCCTTATTAATCTAAGCCGACCCAGTCTGGGTCGACCCAGTTAGACCTTTTGTGTCTGGCCTGGGCCATTGGGCGGGCCAACATGTTAGATTTGGCTTCGCACGCTGGACCCTGCCTAGCAGGCCGTGTGGTATGTTCGGCACAGAGGATGCCACGAGGGGCACGGCTTGACCAAGAGGGTGCAACCGGTTCGGTTCAGCCAGCGCTACGAGGGGCGCAGTTCGGGTGACTCTTCCAGCAAGGCTGAGTGGGTTCAGCCAGCGGCACTATGAGGGAGATTATGGGTCGGCCGGGAGGTGGCCAAGTGGCGGCCGGTGCTGGCTGGTGGGGCGGCCGGACATGCCAGGCGGTGGCCCGGTCAGCCCGAATGGGGGCCCAGGAGGGCGCCATCCGGGCCGAAAGGTGGCTGGGAGGGCACCAGGAAGGTCAGGAGGGCACCGGGTGGCTGGTAGGTGGCTGGAAGTGTGCTGTGCAGGGTGTGTCCATGCGGGCCGGCGGCCGGGAGGTGGTGCTGCGGGGAGCGCAGGACGTACGGAGGCTAGCTCGGTCAGCGCCGGTGTGTCCAGAGCACCGTGAGGGCGGTGCAGGTTTCAGAGGCCATGGGAATCACAACTTTTTTCATTGCTGCCTTAGTCGTCTCATTGCATCATCCCCATGTAGAGGATCATCTCAAACAAGAACGGCGGAGGGGTCGTCCATGTTGGTTTGGCCCGCACCCTCCGCGTTTAGGTTGATATCAATAGGCTCATCAAGAAAGGAAGATGAACAAAAACTCACCCGCAAACAATTCCTTTCCAAATGTTGAATAATATAGAAATGGAATAACATCAACATGTAATAAACCCTTACCATTAATCATCGGTCATCAATGGTGAAGTCGCAGGAAGAAGACGAATTTTTCGTTCATCGCGTCTATCGCACTCTTTCACTCCCGTATTCGCACGACGTTTTTGGAAGTGGTTCCACGTCGATAGGTTTCTGAGGAAGAATATCGAAGGGGACTATTGAAATTCTTCATTCAATGTTAATCAGAGTACATCATTGGGGCCTTCTCTATATACTCCTCTCCTTAAAACACCCAAGGGTTCCACCGTAATGAATAATGTCAACCCAAAAATAATAACAGATCTATTATTTTAGGTGTTGGAACAAAATTCAAAAATGGAGAATTAATTACATGGCTCCCCTTAATTAATCCACGATAGTTGGCACAAAACATTAATTATGTGAGGTGAATAGGCTCTCCCCCATTAATGAGGGAGAGTTGAGATGTTTTACTCTCCTTTATCAATATGGGGGTTTAGCCATGTGTGGTCCCCACGTCGTAACCTATCGTGAGAGGTTATGTTCTAGTGGGATTCACCACCATAACCTCTCATGTGAGGTTAAGATGTGGTGTCCCCACATACAACCTCCATGAGGAGGTTTTAACCACCACACACAAAATGGCGGCTCAAATAAAATAAATTGTAGCTCACTTTATTTTATTATTTTTCCATGAGAACCTAAAATCTAACTTTTATTATCAACCTTATACCGTCGAGATGAAAGTCTCCTTAACTGAATAACGGTACTTTGAGTTCAACAGTTCCCTCGGAATTAAATTCCAATCACCGGTTCAAAAGTTATAAAACCCCGCTTGTACGTTTACTGAAAGCACCAGATCAAAATTTTAGAAATTGATTCTGGGCACACCGAGCCTCAGAATCACGTGTTGCCAATTTTCACTGACTCGTAAAATTCTCAAGTACGTATGAAAAAACATTCCTTGGAAATTATTTGTCTTTACATTCTCCCAACGTCAGAGAATTACGTCCCCATAAGCTACAACTCGAACTAAGGGAACTAGTGGGGTTACTGAGCATGCATCTGAGCCTCCCGCTCCCATGTGTTTTCCTAAAGGATCCCCTGCTGCCAGTAAACGCACACCAGAATACTGACCATCCACATAGTACCTGCTCTTGTCGATCCTCAGTCTCCACTGTAACATCCATAAAAGTCACCCCATCATTAATGTCCATCTCTCCAAGGTTGATGATGTGACAAGGGTTGTGCACGTATCTCCTCAGTTTGGATAGGTGGAAGACGTCATGCACCCAGTGCAACTAATGTGGAAGATACAAATGGTATTCCACCTCACCAACACTACTGAGTACTTGGAAAGGTTCGATGAATCTTAGAGATAACATGACTCCTTGGCCAAATCTTCATAGGCATCATCTAGGTTTAACCCGTTGACAGACGAGGTCTCCATCATTGAACTCTAGAGGTCTCCATAACTTATCAGCATACGACTTATGTCTTCTATATGCAGTCTTCATCCACTCCAGGATGATCTACAATTTCTCTATGGTAGATCATATCATCTCTAGTCCCACTAGTTTTTACTCCCCTAGGTATGTCCAACAGAGTGTCGATTTGCAAGTTCAACCATACAAGGCCTCAAAAGGTGCCATCCCGATGGAGGATTAATAGTTTTTGTTGTATGAAAACTCCACAAAAGGTAAATAATACTCCAAGCTACGACCAAAGGAGAGGACACCAGAACGTTGCATGTCATCGAGGTTCTGAATGGTCCGCTCAGTCTGATCATATGTCTGAGGATGGAAGGTTGTGCTTAGAAGAAGCTTCGTCCTGAATGCCTCCTACAACCCCTCCCATAGCCAATAAGTAAATCATGTGTCATGATCAGAGACAATAGAATAAGTCACTTCTTGTAGCCTCACAATTTCTTGCATGTAGAGGCTTCCCAAGATCTCTAATTAACCCTTCTCTCTGATCGATAGGAAGTAGGCCGACTTGGTGAGTTGGTCGACGATCACCCAGATAGAGTCATTTCCCCCAGACGTACATGGTAGAACTATCATGATGTCCATGGATATCCTATCCCACATCAACTATGGGACTTATAAATGATGAAACAAGCATGCTGGTACTTGATGCTTCACTTTCACTTACTGATAAGTGAGGCTTGGAGAGACAAACTCTACTACTGTCTTCTTCATACCTGGCCATGAGTTCTATCATCGAAGGTCCTGGTACATCTTCAGCACTCTTGGATGTACCGTTAAAGGGGATGTGTGGAACTCCCTTAACACTTCATCTTGAAGTCACACTGGTACGATAGTACATCCTCTAAAGAGAATGACGTGCTCCCCACCTTCAAAACATCCATCATGTGCATGTCCTGTGGATATTTGAGCATGTCGTGTCTCACAGTCATCGTCTCTACGTTGTGCCTCCCTAACTCGCTGAATATGTGGGGGAGTGAATGTAAGTGATAGAAGAAAGGCTGATCCGTCTCGATACACAATGGATATCTATAAAGCATCCAGCTGCTCTGTCGCCCTGCCTAGAAGTTGTATATCAGATCTTTTACTAAGTGAATTTGCTACAATGTCCCCCTTTTCAAGAGTATAGACTATCTCGAAGTCATATTCCTAGAGGAACTCAATCCATTGTCATTGTCTCAGGTTAATTTCCTTCTGGGAGAAGAGATACCAGAGACTCTGGTGGTTAGAGTAGACTGCGAAACGCTCCCCATCAGATAGTTCCACCACATCTTTAAGGCAAAGGCCACTGCTACTAACTCCAGGTCATGGGTAGCATAGTTCATCTCATGTTGTCTTAGCTGAAAAGAACCATAAGAGATCACTGCTTGATTTTTCATCAGGAAACACCAGAGTCTGGTCCCTAATCTGTCGCAATAGACTATGTACCCTATGCCTTCCACTGGAAGCCTCAATATGAGGGCACTAGTCAGCCTCTGCCTCAGCTCCTGAAAGCTCTAATAGAATCTCTCCGACCATATGAAGGGTTTCCCCTTCCTTTCTCAGGATGAAAGTTCTTCTACAACTCTAGAGATGTCTTGTACGAACCTAAGATATTAACTAGCCAAACCCAAGAATCTCTCTAGCTCTGTCACACTCCTCTGTGTCTCCGAATAAAGTACTGCCTCAATCCTCACTGAATCCACTGCAACTCTACACTTGACGATTACATGACCTAGAATGTGAACCTCTCAGATCCAAAACTGGCACTTCGAGAGCATACCATAAAGCTGGGGCTCTCAGAGTGTGTCCAGTATGGACCTCAAATGGTTGGAAAGATCATCCCCAGTAGTCCACTAGATCTGAATGTCGTCGATGAAGACCACGACAAAGAGATCGAGTTATGGCTCGAAGATCCTATTCATGAGTCCCATGAACACTGCTGGAGCATTGGTTATGCCGAAGGGAATAACCAAGAACTCGTTGTGGTTGTACCGACACCTAAAGGATGTCTTCTCCATATCCCTATCTCTAACTATGATATGGTGATATACTGATAAGATGTCTATCTTAGAGAACCACCGTTCTCCCTTCAGCTAATCAAAGAGGTCATCAATCCACGGAAGTGGGTGCTTGTTCATCACGGTCACCTGGTTCAGGTGATGGTTGTCGACACAAAGCCTCAAGCTCCCTTACACCTTCTTGGAAAAGAGAATCAGGGCTTCCTAGGGAGAAACACTGGGTCGGATGAATCTCTTACCCTGCAAGTCCTCTAGTTGTACCCACATCTCATTAAGCATAGCAGGATCTGTCCAATAGGCTGGTGTAGATATTGGTGTCGTCCCGTGGTATAGGTCCATGTAGAAGTCCTCATATCTGCGAGGAGTTTGTCTCGGAACATCATCAGGGAAAAAATATGTGTACTAGTCCACTACTACAGGATAGCTCTGACTCTCCACATCTACTACTCTGAGGGTAAGGTAGGAGAACTGATGAGTGATAGGTTGCACCCCACTCCGAGTAAGTCCGTCATGTGCTGAAAAGGCTCCCTTCATGCCAGTGAAGGTGAACATGGTCTCATCCGTGCAGACACACAGTACTTTACTCCTAATATATTCAATATGAGCATGGACTGTAAATAACAAATCCATACCCATGATGACGTCGTAAGGCCACGATGCCACTACGAGGAGATCCCAACTGAATCTCTTACCACCTAGAGTAAGCTCACACTACCGGAACCAGTCCGTATTCTTTGAGTATGCTCCTATAGGAGTATCTCTCTATAAGGATCGATCCAACGACACCATTAGAATATCCAGGCTCCGAACAAGGCTTGTGGCAAAAAAAAGTGACTAGAACCTGTATCTATAAGAACTACAGCCAAGGTGTAGTAGACATAGATCATACCTTGGATCATCTCCGGAGCACCGTGGTCATAAGCCTCAGCTTCATGAAGGTGAGATATCCCCTATCCACCTACTCGCAACAGTCGGGGTAGTCCTCATGGCGATGGTGGCGGTAACACCTCAAATCATCGCCACCACCTGCTGCATGACCAACTCCTCTGCCACGTCCGCCTAGTCCCTAAGGAACACCTCAATAGAATCTATGTCTCCGACTTGGATGTCCTTAGACCATTAGCTAATCATCCAAATGGCAGGTCGGATAGTCACGAGCCATATAACCATGCCCACCACATGAGTAACAATGTCCAATCCTGTAAGGTCTGTATCAACTTCAGGTTCCCCGCACAATCAATCCTGAGTCATGCGGTTGTCCACCAGTAGGTCTGGTCCTCTTGGACCTCTATATAATTTCTCTACTTCCTGCAATAGAAGAATATGTTTCATATCTACAAGGGGTGGGTCTTACTGTTGGAGGCTGCTCAGCAAGGAAACTCTCAACTAAGATGGCTCGCTCCAACGCCCCCACTTACGGTGGGATGCTGAGTGAGAACCCCAAATATCTGATCTCTCACCTGAGCCCCTACTCGAAGGTTTGAGACCTAAAGAATGGGTCACATACCATATATGTGGAGTAGCATGAGAGGTCAGTGAACCTCATAGAGTATTGTGCCATCATCATGCTACCCTGTTGTAGATGCAGTAGCTCCTGTATCCGCACCGCATGTAGGGTGGCTGGGAAAAACATCGCCCGAAATTGGCTCTCAAAGTCAGCCCAGAGTAGTGTCATCTTGTCGTACACCTGGAAAATTAGGCTCCACCATCTGCCCACTATTTCATGTAGAAGGATAGTAGTAAGAATCATCATGAAGTCAGTTGGTGTCCCTACCAATCTGAAGACTCTCACCACAGCCTACAGCCAATCCTTAGCAGCCTGTGGGTCCATCTCTCCCCTGAACATGGGTGGCCCCTGGCGTTGGAACTCGTGCAACACGCTCAAGTGGCATGCATCATCTGCTGCTAGGGCCGGTGGCATTGGTGGCCCAACGGGGAGTGGTACCACTGGTGCCACCGCTGGTAAAGGGCCATGCACCAAGGCCTTGTCCCTCGGTGGGCTATCTATACATACGACTCTTGGGGCTCTAACGGGTCGTCCATGGGGAGGCATATAGAAAGAAAAAAAGGTGACATGGTCAAAAGAGTATAGCTGATGAGATTTTTTCATTGGTATGACTTAAAGAAGTACATTTTAAGACACACATGAAATCAGTGTTTTCATGAACTGAGTCGAAAGTTAGTAGTCCGGGTCCTAGTGTATGGATACGTCAGACTCCGCACCAACACTGGACTCGCTGAACTGAAAACCACACTTAGTACCCTTAACACTATTACTTCCCAAAAAAGAAAGATAAGAGTCCTATGTTCTATGGTAGAACTGACTCCTCTGATACCAATTGTCACGACCCATCCCCTGGGGCCCGTGCCGTGACTACCCCAACCCTGGCTTCCATAGGCCAGGGCTGGCGTCTAACACACAAGGCATAAATCACTAAAACTAAGAAGGAATTTCCTTTATAATGAGTAAACACACACAACAGAGTGTGAGATATAAGTAAAACACTATGAAAAACATTATACTAAGGAGTGATGAAAAGTAAAAGGTGCTGGAAATACAAGCCCAACAGAAAATTACAAGTACAACTAAAGAAAAGGTACAAATGAAGAAAACGTACAACTGAGGAAAAGGTAATGCAGCTAATGGTCATCCTCCAGTGATTCCTACTTGAAGGGTAGGTATAGATATCATCCTCATAACTCCACTTCCTTTAGTCTCCTCCATGTACCGACTCGTCGTAAGATCCACCTCCAGGTACCGTTCATTCCAGCTACTCTAATCCTCAGTCAGTATTGTCCGGCATCTGTAACCAACACAACGATGTGAATGCATAGCCCATGCAGGGGTGAGTATAAAGATACTCAGTAGGGACCCTGAGACCCTCAAGGTCTCACAAAATCCAACAAGGATAAACCAAAAAGTATGAAATCAACAGATTACCTCACTTAGGTATATGCCCATACATATACCTAAGTTACAAAATAATCCATCTCAATCAGGAGGTAAACACAAAATTTACTTACATTTCTCAACCAAGATTTTTATTATAGGGGTGGTAAAATATATAACCCCCAACTACTGGAGAATTCCTCCTCTATCGAGTACAGTGGGTCTGCTGCCACAAACAGGCGCTTCCCACTAACCTTGGACTGCTGAGGTACTCCTCCTATCGAGTAACGTGGGTCTGTTGCGTCACATAGAGGCGCTCCCCACCATAGGCTGCCACCATAACCAGGTGCTCCTCCACAATGGGTCTGCCACCACAACTAGGCGCTCCCCACTGGGTCATACGAGTTACTCTAAGTCACTCGATCAACAGTCGTGAAGTCTCATCCAGCATCTAGGTTCCCGCACAAATTCCTACTCTTCTCTGGAAGATTTACTCCACAAGATAATGGTCGATACTCCAACTGTCCATAAGTCCCACATAGAATTATCTCAATGTTCTGCATCATCATAGGGGTCTCAACACAACTGACGGTGTGCCAATCGGACGCCTGGTCTGTGAGTTATAAGCTTTTTTAGTCTTGGGGGCCCGGTTGGATTCATGTATGATCCAACCTAACCGTATCTCAACATTAACCCTAACTCTAGTAGGGTATACTCAAAGGGACCTTTTTCCCATAGACAACTAGTGATACTGACGGTTTATTAAACAGTCGTCCGGTGCAAAAGAAATGCCAAAAGAAAGTAAAGGTTGGTAGTGGGCCCAGGTCTGGTCCGACCCGGTCTGACCAACTCGGCCCGTCTTAGTCTGTGCCAACCCAGTTTGGGTCGACCCAGTAATACATGTTGGGTCTTGCTCGGCCCATTGGGTGGCCCAATTTGTTAGATTCGTCTCGGACCGCTGGGCCCAGTACAAAAGGTCGTGTGGGCAGTTTGGCCCGGAGGTCACCACGAGGGGCATGACTCAGCCCAGAGGGCATGACCAGTTTTGTTTGGTCGGCATTGTGAGGGAGGCCGCGAGCTGGCTTGTGAGGTTGGCACGGCTCGAACATGGAGGTTGGGAATTTTGGTGTGGCCTGGGAGGCCGGCGGGGCAGCCGGGCAGGACGGGTGGCCGGGAGGCGGCCTGGGCAGGCAATCGGGGTAGCTCGGTAGGCCAGCAGGGCGGCTAGGCTAGCCGGGTGGCAGCCTTGTCAGGCCGGCAGGGTGGCTGGGAGGGCGCAGTACAGGCCAACAGGAGGCAAGGAGGCTGCTGGGCAGGCCGAAAGACTGCTAGGAGGGTGCCGGGAAGGCCGGCAGGCAGCCGGGACGACGCCAGGCAGGGCATGGCCAGGCGGGCTGGCGGGTGGGAGGCGGTGCATCCGGGTGTGTGGGACGTTCGGAGGCCAGCTCGGTTGTGGCCGGTTCGGTATGAGTATCACAAGGGCGGTGTGGGTTGCGGAAGCCACAGGAAGCACAACCTTTATCATCGCTGCCTTTGTTGTCTCGTTGCTTCGTCGTCATGCCGAGGATCATCTCAAACAAGAACAGTGAAGGGGTCGGGCCATGTCGGTTTGGCCTGAAGCCTCCGCATTTAGGGTGGTATCAATTGGCTCATCAAGAAAAGAAGATGAAAAACTAATCACCTGCAAATAATTACATTCCAACAATTGAAGAAGATATAAAAGGAATAACATTAACATGTAATTAACCCCATACCTTTAATCGTCGGTCGTCGATGGTGAAGTCGTGGGAAGAAGACGGAGTTGTCATTCATCGCGTCCACCGCACTATTCTACTCTCGAATTCACACGACAGTGGTAAAAGTGGTTCAAAATCGGTAGGAGTCCAGGAATAAAGATTGAAGGGGACCGTTGGTGTTCTTAATTCTTCGTTGGTGAGAGTTCCTCATTGGAACCTTCTCCCAATAATCCTCTCCTCAAAACACCGAAGGTTTCCATCGTATTGAACAATACCAACCCAAAAATAATAATAGATCTATTATTTTAGGTTATGGAAAAAAATTCAAAAATGGAAAATTAATTACATGGCATCCCTTAATTAATCCACAAGAGTTGGCACAAAGAATTAATTATCGGAGGTGAAGAGGCTCTCCCCCATTAATGAAGGAGAGTTGAGAGGTTTTACTCTCCTCCATCAATAGGGGGTTTAGCCCCATGGGATCCCCACATCACAACCTCTCGTAGGAGGTTATGTTCGGGTGGGCCCCACCACCATAACCTCTCATGGGAGGTTATGGTGTGATGGTCCCACCTCCAACCTTCATGAGTAGGTTTTAACCACCACATACCAAATGGCGGCTTAAATAAAATAAAGTGTAGCTCACATTATTTTATTATTTTTCCCTAAAACCCAAAATCTATCTTTTTTTCTCAACCATCTATCGACGAGGTGAAAGTCTCCTTAGGTGAATACCGATGCTACGAGTTCAATGGTGCCCTCAGATTACAATTTCGAGCATCAGTTCAAATGTAATAAAATCTTTCTTGTCCGTTTACTGAACGTACCCGAAAAAAACTTCTAAAATTGATTCCGGGCACACCAGGACTCATAATCACGCGCCATCAATTTTCATGGACTGATAAATTTCCCATGTATTTATGAAAATGATTTCCATAGAAATTGTGGTTCTTTACAAGGTTAGAGCGTGATCGATTATACCATAATAAAAGATGTTGTTTTCATTTCAATTTCAACTCTTTGAGACATGTTTGGTTTTGTGAGAAAACTTTAATTAATGTGGTTTATATAATTCTTATTTAAGATATAATATAATAAATTTTATTTTAATCATTGTAATTAATCATCAATTACAATCCCTATATTTTAATTTATTTTGATTTGAATGTTTCTAATACTTTAATGGTTTTCATACTATCTGCTCTAATTATTTTAGACATAATACAATTCTTTTTCTTTTTATGGTGTATTTACGTCATGTGGATGTATTTTTCTTATACACCATGTATTTAATGGTATTTATTATAAAAATCATGTTCCCACATTCATAGGGTTGTTGATTCAATTTATACCTTTTAGTGAATATTTATTGGAATTTAATTTTCATCCTTTGATTTATCATAATTATTTGAACTTTTTTCATATTATTTGTAATTTTTTTGAATTTTTTTCATGATGTGGTATAATCTATTTTTTTATGAGATATAAATTCTTACCATATAAACCCATTAATAAATATTCTTTACTTCTAGGATTATGTTTTTTATATCCATCCACCATTTTCTCTAAAAAAATTATGATCTTGTAATTCAATTATTGAATTAGCTATAAAAAATATATATTAATATAGAGTTCCTCACATTGTAAATAATTAACATTGGATAATTTTATCATATAAAAAATTATATTCTATTATGATGGGGAAAGAGTAATTGCATTATATATAATTTTAATTCCAATATTGATTATTATGGGCATGCTGACTATTTATTGTTTAAACATCCACCTTATTTCTCCATATGAGTTATGATCATGTTATCCATTTTATTGACATGGGAAACAAAATTGGTGTTCGATATGTTTTTACTTCAGCATAGATTATTATGGGTATATTGACTATGTTTAACCATCCATATTCTTTCTCTGAATGGGTTTTGATCATGTTATTCATTGATAGAAGTTGGGAAAAATATTTACATTCATGATTATATTTTACTACTAACACAGGATGATTATAAAATAATATTTCCTATTTTTCATCATATTCATAGTATGTTTTCATTTAGAAATCTATTCCTTAGGGAATAGTATTAAAGTCTTATTAACTCTTATGGTGAATAGATTAGATTTTAATAGGTTATTGGCGGGGGATAAAATTATATATCACATAAATTCATAGAAATGCCTCATGAGATAAAACATGGTGTGATTTGGTTCCAAACTCTTAACATAATGGGATAATTCCTTTGATAAATGCATTGAGGGAAAACACTTTTATGTCTGAAATTATGTATTCTATCAGTATAAGATCATTATTTTTTATATGAAGGTATTCATTGATTTGAATGGTTTAATAATAGTATATGATTAAATTAATCATTACATTACTCAGATTATTTATTCCGGATATATTGTGCTTATACTTTTGACAGATCGAATTACATTTTTACCATATTGTGAGTTTTATCTCAATCATTTCTTATTATTTTATTATAATAGTTAGGACATAAAATTGTACATGTGATATTTTTTGAGGGATAGACCATGTTAAATAATAAATGAGAGATATTTAAGACTCGATATTGATTAATTTGTTTCATATATAATGATAAAAATATCTATTTTATACAATTAACATGAAAATTTCTAGTAATTATTTTTTATTAATTATTTAAATGTATAATCCTTTAAGGATTCATGGGTGAAATAGATGTAATAATTTTTAATATATTTTTATTTAATGATGTTTATATCCTAGATTTTAAAATATGTATCAAAGAGATGTGTGTAATGTATATGATTATTGAACTTTATCTTAGAGAGTGGGTCTAGGATATCAAGATTTGTATTGAAGGAATGTTTTAAACATCCTTATAAGTTATTAGATTAGTTTATCATAAATTAAGGGTTTATAAATTAAATTTGATGATAATAAAAAACTCTATCATAATATACAATTGAAATATAATTTATTAATTCACATCTTATATGGGGATTAGGATAGGATAAAATTAGTTAAAATTTTATTAATACACCAAATTATAGGATGTCAACCTCATTTTATAGTTCAAATAATTACTATGTGTTTTCCATGAAATTAACTACACTTTTATATATTAGAATGTAGATGATATTTGGAAATTCATAATCCTCGGGGTAATAAATATGGTGAGTCTATGTTGGGTATTAACTCATCCCTAACATCGTACATGATAAGGATGCCTTACTGTAAAACTAGCTATACTCTTGGGGATATGCTTTTGTAAAATATCATTCTCTTTATGAACCATTATGAGTGATTTGAATATGTTTTATTGGGACAACATAATAGGAATGTGACAGTGTATAACACTAATTTAAATGTTGAGAATCATAAGGTAAGGTGCATATTAACTAATTTTTTCATTCCATGATATGGTAAGATATATTTTTTTAGTGAATATATTTTAATGATTATTTTTTTATAAAATTTAATACTCTTTATTATAACTTTCTATCACCATTTTGAGAATTGGTTCAGTAATTATAAGCCATGCCATCTCAATGTAACTAAGGTTGAACCTGTAATAATATTGTTGAGGTTATATATGAAATATATTTACGTTTGAGTGATATTTTTTGATTTGAAAGAACATTATACTAAAAAATAAGAAAAATATTTGTATCCTCTATGATAATGAAAAAAGGTAAATCATATTCCAATCCTATAGATGAGATAATTTTATGAAAACAATGTGAAGAATAAACAATTATCCTCTACTGAATGAGTTTTGGATACCTTATTGGATTCTTATTATAGACACCATTGTATATCTATAATGTTTTTAATGAGTTTAAAATCAATTACCAATTGATTTGTGTCAAGACCCGACCCCCTGGGCCCGTATCGTGACTACCTCAAGCCCGCCTTCCATAGGCTAGGGGCAGGCGACTAGCACCAAAGTCGTAATTTCCCAAATCTGGGAAGGTATTCCATTTAAAAAAAATGCAACACACACAACCAGAGTACAAGAGCAATCAAAAACTAAGTAAATTAGTATAACAAGTGTGATGAAAATACAAAGGGGCCAGAAATACAAGCCCAACAAAAAGGTACAACTACAACTAACGAAAGTAAAACTGAAAAAGACAAACAGCTGAATGGTGAAGCAGCTCCTGGATCGTCCTCCGGGTTCCTACCTGAAGGGTAGGTACAAATGGTATCTTCATCACTCCACGCCCGTCTGTCTCCTCCAGGTACAATCTCGTCATGAGGTCCACCTCCAGGTATTGTCCAGTCCTCGTACACTCATCCTCAGTCAGCACTGTCTGTCATCTGCATCCAACATAATGTGGTGTGCGCATTGCCCGTGCAGGGGTGAATGTAACGATACTCAGTAGGGAACCCGAGAACCTCAAAGTCTCACAAAATCCAACAGGGTAAACCACAAAGAATGATTTCAATGGATAACCATTACATAGGTATATTACCATACATATACCAAAGTTATCAAGTAACCAATCTCAATCATGAGGAAAACACAAAGGTCTTTGACTCATCACAAACCAGGATTTTATTCATGATGTCAAAACCACGACTATTGGAGAACTCCACCTATGTGGAGCACATTAGTCATGTCGTGACTCCGAGGTACTACTCACTAACCTTATAATGCTAGGGTAATCCTTCTGTCGTGTACTATGGGTCTGCCGCCTCACACAGTAGTGCTCCCAGCCATGGGTCAGCCGCCTCACACAGTAGCGCTCCTAGCCATGGGTATGCCACCTCACATAGTAGTGCTCCCCCTGATAGCCTACAGAGGTACTCCTTCTGTCGAGTACCACGTGTCTGGGGCCTCTCATAGTAGCGCTCCTCTTCCATTGTTCTGACACCTCCCACATTAGTGCTCCCCACTAGGCTATTCAAGTCACTCTGAAATGAATCAGACAAGTAGTCATCAGGTATCAGCCAGCTACTAGGTCTCTGTACTCCGTATGCTCGTCTGTAAGAGGATCCGCTCCACAATTTACTGGCTGATACTCTAAGTGTCTCTAAGTCCCACAAAAAAGTATCTCAAAGGTCTGCCACATCATTGGGGTCTCAATGCAAGAGACGACGTGTCAATCTGACGCTCGGTCTTTGAGTTATTAGCCTTTTTGTCCCAGGGGCCCGGTAGGTTTCATGTATGAACCAACCCAATCGCAACTCAACTATAACCCAAACTCCCATGGGGTATACTCAAAGGTACCTATTCTCAACGAACTTACCAACGCCACCGACGGTTCATCAAATAGACATCTTGTTTGACAGTTATTGGCTTTTCCGTTCTAGGGGCCCAGTTGGTTTTTAAGCTAAAACAAACCTGACCGTATTCCAACTGTGTCCAAACCTCAAGTGGAGTATTCCAAAAGAACCGTCTCATCAAAATGAAACCAACATAGTTGACGGAATTTCAATAAGACGTTTGGTCCTTATGTTTTAAGCATTTCCGCTCCGAGGGCCCGGTTAGTTTCGGTTTAGAACCAACCCAGCTCTTTTTCCAAAGTCGTCCAAAACTCACCAAGAGTACCGAAAAAAGACCGCCTTGTCATGGGAATCCCAGTGCCGAAGACGACGCGTTGATCGGAATCACATTCATGATGTTATTCATATTTAAGAGAAACGGGCCCGGCCCGTCAAGCCCGGTGGGCTGGCGGGTCAGCTCGTCCAGGTTCAGTGGGTCCGACCTGGCTAAGGGGTTGGCCCGACCTGATATAGAATAGCCCTACCTGGTGGGGCACAGCCCATCCCATGGCAGGCGGCCCGGCCCGGCGGGGCGCGACTCGGCCTGGTGGGGCGCGGCCAGGCCCAGCTGGGCGGCCCAGCCAGTTGTTGGTCGTGGCTCATCCAACTGGCCGGTGAAGCAGAGCGGGGGTATGCAACCCCACTACTTCCCGAAACGGGTGGCGCCACCCTCCTTCCAGGACGACCGAAGTCGGCTGACGAGCGGGCCGATTCCCCCGTCGAAACGGCCTGCGAAGTGCGGGCCGCAGACCATCGCAGCATGGCACCTTGGGGTGTCAAGGTTCCACCAACCCAGCAGGTTACGGCCGGGCGATTCTTCTTCATCCGAGCCTCCCATGGATGCGGGTTGTGGTTCCTCTCCTCGTGGCCGACATACAGCCACCTCTTCCTTCGGTCACTGCCCCCTCTTCTGTCACCGCCTCTATCAAAATAAAAAGAGGATCACCTGAGGGTCATCAGGCCACGTTCATTCGGCCTGCGCCCTCCACATTAGGTGGTATCATATGTCCGAAGATAAAACAAGGATTTAACGTAGAATGAAGAATAATTTTATTCAAACAAAATTGAATCAAACCCCTTACCTCTTAATTGACGTCACACATCGACAATACATGGAAGAAGAGCATCGCAGAAGTCGGGCATCGTGGAAGATGGAATCGTGGAGAACGTTGACATCCTGTCAACATTGAAGGAAGAGTCGTTGACGTAGGAAACACTTATTGCGAACGGTGTCTTCTCCCTTGAGGTGGAGGAAGAAGAATGTAGGAGAAGTCATGGAGCATTCTTCGCTGAGATAGAATGATCTTCTTCGTGAAAGAATGAACCTCTTCTAATTCTCCAAAGGTTTCCCCCCAAAATATTTGCTAAGGAAAATATTATAATAGAATTCTCATATTCTAATGAATTTCCGTGCAAATAAAATTAATTCAAAAGATAGGTGCCAATTAATTAATATGGTTATTAATTAAATGGGTTGGCATCATCAATGTTTGGGAGGTGTAAAGGCTCCACCATAATTAGGGGAGGAGTTAATTAATTAAGGGGGGTTTAAGGTAGATGAAAGGATTAGGGCTTGTGTGGGCCCCAACACACTAAATCCTCTCATGGGAGGTTGTGTGGGTGTAGGACCCACCTCTAACTCCTCTTGGGAGGAAATAACCGCCACTAAATAATAAAATTGTGTACCAACAATTTTATTAATTTAGTATGAATTCCTCAAAATATAACATTCAACCTGCATAAAACGCAACTACAGTAATCGTCCCCTTAAGTGAATAACGGTGATGCGAGTTCACCATTGTCCTCGGTTTTCAATTTCGAGCACCAGTTCAAAAGATAGAAAAACTCACACGTATTTTTACCCAACGTACCCGAACAAAACTTTAGAAATTTATCCCGGGAACACCAGACCTCAGAATCAAGTGTCGTCAGAAACCACAGACTTGTAAAAGTCAAAGTATTTAAGAAAACAATTTCCATGAAATTTCTGGGTCTTTACATTACTCCGACCTCAGGGATTTATGTCCCCTTAAAGATACGACACTCACTAGGAAAACAAATGGGGGTACTGAGCTCGCATCTGAGCCTCCCCCTCCCAAGTTCTCTCCTAGAGGTTCTTGTGCTGACAGCGAATGCGCACCAGAGGAATTGACCATCCACATAGGACTCGCTCCTATTGTTCCTCGATATCCACCGGGACCTCACTAAATATCGCCCCGTCATTTATTTCCAGCTCCCCGTGGCCGATGATGTGGGACAGGTCGTGCACGTATCTTCTCAGAAGAGATATGTGGAAGACGTCATGCACCCAGTGCAATTGAGGTGGATGGGCCAGGCGGTAAGCCACCTCGCCAACTCTGCTGAGGACCTGGAAAGGTCCCAAGAATCGTGGAGATAACTTTCCGCCCTAGTCAAATCTCCGTAGACCTCATCGAGGTGAGACTCATAGGAAAAATTTGTCTCCAACCATGAACACCAGTGGTCCCCGTCTCCTATGAGCATAGGACTTCTATATGCTCTGTGCAGTCTTCATACGCTCCTGGATGATCAGCACCTTCTCCGGTAGCCTCAATATGGGAAAACTAGTCAGCCTCTTCCTAGCTCTTGGAAGCTCTACTAGCATCTCTCTTACCACATGAAGGGTTTCCCCTTCTTCATCAATGCTGAAAGTGGTGCAGCAACTATGGAGAAGTCTGGCACAAATCTATGTATGGCCGACTCATGAGTGATCGACTGCACCCACTTATGAATGATTCCATCACGTGCTTCCTAGGGTTTCCTTTTCACCGACCAAGGAAAACCCATCCCAACGTTGTTGGTAAACCACAACCTATTTTCCTAATTCAGTCAATCTGTGTATGAACTATGGTTGCCCAGTCCATACCCAAACTCACGTTGTAAGGCCTCGACACTGCCACCAAGTGGTTCCAACCGAGACTCTTGCCTCAAGGGTCAGATCACACTATCGGCATAAGTGTGATTATCGAGTCTCCTCCCAATGTTATCTCCAAACGTGAGGGTCAATTCAACTGTTTAACCATAAAATCTTGGTATAGGACAAGATCCGTGTTAGGAAAGAATGATTGGTACCTTTGTCTATTGATACGGTAGATAGTAATAGACACATACCCTAACTCAAATCAATCCTATAACCCTTGGTTCACACTCCATGACATCATGAAGATACTCTCATCCCCTACCCTCCTTCTCCCTGAGCCTGGCGGGGACTACAAAGGCGGGTGGTTGTAACATGTTGAAATGTACATCACCATATTATTCCCTCCTAGCTCTTCTTCCACGTCTGTTGCTCTGCAAATTAATCTTTCCTTTACACTTCCTTTTCTTAAAACATTTTACAAGCCCATGTCTCTAAGACTGGCATCAGTTCCCTGCTTTCCCACCGCTAACATTCACTAGCTGTATCCATTCAGCCAAAGAACATTCAACCAAAAAGGTTCTCTCTAGCACCCTATCATAAGTAGGAATGCATAGAAGAAACGTTTTTTCTCGGATATCCATTAAACACACCTCGTTTGGTATTATGAGCCCCAAAGCACTGATCATATTGTATTCATCAAGTACCCAGAACGATCGGTATGCCTTGATGAATACTCAGGTACCAACACGCCGTCCTGACGAAGCTGTATAAGTTCTAAAGAACTCTCAGCCACCACCTCATGCCAGTCCTCAGCTGCCTGTGAGTAGGGACCACCTCAGAACCTGAGGGGTATCTGATGCTGAAACACATGTAAGGCACTAAGCCTAAAAGTGTCCTCTACCGGTACTGTCGGTCGTAACTACTGATCAACGGGTAGTGATATTGCTGTCACACTACCCGAAGGTACTATCTCAGGAATCGGTCCATGTACCGAAGCCTTGTCACTAAGCATACCAACCTAGTGGTCACACATAGAAAAAATCTAGTATGTAAGATCACCATCTGCTCTACTAGTGTCTCAACTAGGAGGAAAACTCTAGAAATCACCTCCATCCAGTCCTCTACTGCATGGGAATCTGTCTCGCCTCGAAACCTCAGAGGCCTCTGCCGCTGGGACTCGTGCAACACACTAAGTCGGCGTGGACTGTCCTCCAGTGCGACTGGTGGTATCTGATGTCCAATGGGTGGTGGTGCTGCTGGTACACCACCTGAAGGTGCTGACATAGTAAGAGGGCCCTGCACCGGAGCCTCGTCTCTCGGTGGGTCGTCATCTAGTACTCTCTCAGAACTCTAACTAACTGTCTGCATGGAGGCATCCAGAATAGATGTGACATGGTCAAAAGACTATACCTAGTGAGATGACCTGGTTGAGGTGACTTAAAAAAAACTTTTGAAAACACACACGCAATCAGTGTTTTGGATCACTGAGTCGGAAATCAGAAGTTATGTCCTCGTGTATGGATATGTCGGCCGCCACACCAACACTGGACTCCATGAACCAAAACCCACACTCGGTACCTTTAACACTATTTCTTCACAGAAAAGAAATATCAGAGACCTATGTTATGTGATTGAAGACACTCCTCTGATACCAATTTTTCATGACCCTTCCCCTGGGGCCCGTATCGCGACTACCCCAAGCCCGCCTTTCATTGGCTAGGCGCTGGCGACTAGCACCAAAGTCATAATTTCCCAAATCTGGGAAGGCATTACCTTTAAAAAAACATAACACACACAACCATAGTATAAGAGGAATTAAACACTAAGTAAATTAGTATAACAAGTATGCTGAAAATACAAAGGGGTCGGAAATACAAGCCCAATAAAAAGGTACAACAACAACTAAAGAAAGTACAACTGAAAAAGGCATACAGCTAATTGGTGAAGTAGCTCCTGGATCGTCCTCCAGGTTCCTACCTGAAGGGTAGGTACATATGATCTCCTCAGCACTCCATGTCCATCTGTCTCCTCCGGGTATTGTCTCATCGTGAGGTCCACATCTGGGTGCTATCCAGTCCTCATACAGTCTGTGTTGTCTGTCGTCTGCATCCAACAAAATGAGGTGAGGGCATTTCCCATGCAAGAGTGAGTATAACGATACTCAATAAGGACCCCAAGACCCTCATGGTCTCACAAATTCCAAAAAAGATAAACCAAAAAGTATGATTTAAAAAGGATAACCATTACTTCGGTGTATGCCCATAAATATATCAAAGTAATCATGTAACCCATCTCAATCATGAGGAAAACACAAAGGTCATTGACTCACCTCAAAATAGGATTTTATTAATGTTGTCAAAACCACGGCTGCTGGAGAACTCCTCTGTCGAGCATAGTAGCCCTGTCGCGGATCCGAGGTGCTACTCACTAACCTTATACTACTGAGGTACTCTTTCTGTTAAGTACCATGGGTCTACAGCCTCACACAGTAGCGCTCCCCGCCATGGGTCTTCCACCTCACACAGTAGTGCTCCCCCTGATAGCCTACAGTGGTACTCCTTCTGTCGAGTACCGCGGGTCTACCACCTTACATAGTAGCAGTCCTCTGCCATGGTTCTTCCACCTCACATAGTAGTTCTCCCCACTGGGCTAGTCAAGTCACTCCGAAACGAATCGGAAAAGCAGTCATCAGGTCTCAGCTAGCTACTAGGTCTCTGTACTACGTATGCTCATCTATGGGAGGATTCGCTCCACGAGCTACTGGTCGATACACCATGTGTCGCGAAGTCCCATGAAAACGTATCTCAAGGGTCCGCCACATCATAGGGGTCTCAATGCAACAGACGGCGCATCAATCGGACACCTGGTCTGTGAGTTATTAGCATTTTTGTCCCAGGGGCCCAGTTGGCTTCGTGTACGAACCCACCCGACCGCATCTCATATGTAACCTGAAATGTCATGGGTTATACTAAAAGGGACCTATTCTCAGCGAACTTTTCAACGCTGCAGACGGTTCGTCAAACGGACGTCTGGTGTGAGAGTTATAATCTATTCCGTTCTAGGGGCCCGGATTATTTTTAAGCTAAAACCATCCCGACCGTATTCCAACTATGTCCAAACATCAAGTGGAGTATGAAAAATGAACCCGGCTATTTTTCCAATTTCGTCCAAAAATAACAAAAGTATCGCAAAAGGACCGCCTCGTCGCAACGATCCCAGTGCAACAGACTACACATCGATCGAAAGCACGGCCGTGAAGTAATTCACATTTAAGCGAAACGGGCCAGGCCCGTCCAGCCTGGTGGCCTGGCGGGTCAGCCCGTCCTAGCTCGGTGGCTCCGAACAGGCTAAGGGGTCGGCATAACCCAATATAGCACTGCCCGACCCAGCTGGCGCAACCCATCCTGCTTTTGACTGCGGCTTGGCTAACTGGCCGAGCGACGCGGAGTGGGGGGGGGGGGGCGACCGCCCGACTTCCCGAACCTGTGGCGCCGCCCTCCTGCCTGGCCGCCCAAGATGGAAGGCTTCTCCAGCGTGAGCGGCCCTCTTGGGGGGGGGGCCGCTATCTACTAATCGCAACGCCGCCGACTCCTCCAACCTGGATGACTGATGAGCCGGCCAGTTCACCTGCTTAAACGGCCTGCGGAGTGCGGGCCGCAGACCTCCACAGCAAGGCGCCTTGGGGAGCCGCAGTTCCACCTTCCCAGCCGGTTACGGCCGACCGGTTCTTCTTTGGTCGAGCGCCCCATGGATGTGGGCTGCGGTTCCTCTCCACACGGCCAGAATACGGCTGCCGTTTCCTCCGGTCATTGCCACCTCTTCCATAAACGCCTCCATCGAAATAAAATGAGGATCAATGGAGGGTCGTCGGGCCACATTTGTTCGGCATGTGCCCTCCACATTAGGAAGTATCATATGTCTGAAAATAAAACATGGTTTCAAAGAAGAATGAAGAACAATTTTATTCAACTAAAATTGAGGCAAACCCCTACCTTGTTATTGACGTTGCACGTTGAGAATCCATGGAAGATGAACGTTGTGTTAGTCGGGTGTCGTGGAAGATGACATCACGAGAAGCGGTGTCGTCCCATCAACGTTGGAGGAATAGTCATTAACATAGGCGACACTTCTTGTGAGCAGTGTCTTCTCCCTTGACATGGAGGAAGAAGAAGGTAAGAGAAGTCATGGAGCATTCTTCACCGAGAGAGGATGAAGTTCTTCATGAAAGACTGAAGCTCCTCTAATTCTCCAAAGGTTTCCCCCCAAAATATTTTTATGGAAAATATTATAATAGACATCTCAAATTCTATAGAATTTCTATGAAAATAAAACTAATTAAAAAGAGAGGTGCCAATTAATTAATAAGGTTATTAATTAAATGAGTTTGCTTCATCAACATTTGGGAGAGGGGAGGAGTAAATTAATTAAGGGGGTATAAGGGAGATTAAAGGATTAGGGTGTTGTGGGTACCACCACACTAAATCCACTCATGGAAGGTTATGTGGGTTTGGGCCTCTCATCTAACTCCTCTTGGGAGGAAATAACAGACACTAAATAATAAAATTGAGTACCAACAATTTTATTAATTTAGTATGAATTCCTCAAAATATAACTTTCATCCCGCATAAAACGCAACTGTGGTAAAGGTCCCCTTAAGTAAATATTGGCGATGCGAGTCCACCGGTTTCCTCGGTTTTCAATTCCGAGCACCGGTTCAAAATATAGAAAAACTCACACATACGTTTACTAAACATACCCAAACAAAACTTCAGAAATTGATTCAAGGCACATTAGGCCTCGGAATCAAGTGCTGTCAGAAACCACAAACTCATAAAATTTCAAAGTATTGAAGAAAAAAATTTCCTTGAAATTTCTGGGTCTTTACAGTTTAATTACTGAATGAAACATATATTCTAAAAAATAATGTATCCAAAATTGATATTTATGAATGTATGAATCTTGTTTTTCTTTTATTTGATTAAATAGATTTGATTCATCTAATGGATTAACTATTGCAACATTAATCTACATTTTATGAATGACTATTAGATAACCCTCTACATCATTATTATTGAAAATGGTTGATTTTAGAGAAAATAAACAATATTCATTGGATAGATATCATATAATACAAATTATAAAGCATGATAAAAATGGATCATCTTCATCATGATCCATAATTGAACCACTGCCACATGAATGCACTGATGTAGACATAGAATTTAAACACACCATGCCAATGGTGGAAGTATAATAAAACCCCCCAACCACACCCACAATGTGATGTGACGTGATTGTAAGGTAGAAATATGGTTTAAAACATTATAAAAATGAAGATGAAAGATGTTTGAGATTCATGTTTGATTCACCAGAGCATACGATCTCAGATATCATGTGTGAGAACAAGTTTGGGTCATGGAAGGCTCTGTTTGGGTATATGAAGTTTCCCCCAGGGAAAATTTTCTGAGGTGTCCAAATCATTAAAAAAATCACCTCAGGGGATTTCTTAGAGTTTGAATCAATGTGAAAATTAAAATAGGTATTCAATGATAGAGGAGGGTATATTTTGGGGTTTATGATACAAGTCAGAGATGTTTTGGAAAGATCATTGGCTAGTAATTTTATTGCGACTACTCCAGAATAGGCTAGCATGCATATAAAAAATGACTTAAAATATCCTTATTATGGGGGATTATGTCTTTGATTTATCTTTATACATATATTTTATATTGGTGTTTCAATGTTGTAGACCATGGGGATTAGTGATATATTTTTGGGGTATGCTTTTACTTCTATATGAATACTAAATTACCCAAAATTGGTAATCATATTTAATACCAACCATTTATAATTTTTTAATAAATATCTAATTTTACTCTCAAAGAGATTTAAAATAGGTATTATCACTCAACTATTTGAGGTATTTTTCTCCAATGTTTAGAAATGAACTCAGTATGGAGATATTATAATAGGTGAGTTTTTTATCCTTTATTATGATATTAATGTAGATACCGAATATATTTGTTCTTTATGAATACCGTAAGATAATATTAAGGTAATAAATAAAATTTTGGGGATTGAATTTATTTATACAGGAGAATTTAACACACCAAGAATTTTTAATATATTATTATCATTAAATAATCCAATGCATTTGATAGCTTTTTCTATAATCAACAATCAACATAAGTGAAAACCTGATATATTTATATATAATATAAATATTCACATTTGAACATTAAAAAAATAGTCATTAAATAACATGGAAGGAATATACATAATAACATTATGAAATTTATTTATATATAAAATGAAGTATAATTTAAATAAATAAAATTAAATTAGTTTACCTAAAATAAATAATGAGATCATCTAATTTTTGGAATTTATTTTTTGAAATTTACTTTGTATCTTATTCATATTTTTTTCAATAAAAATATGAAGAATAATGATAAATTATTTTTAATGGTAATAATTTGTTTACAACTATTTAATTTGAAAATATTATGAAATAATAATAATAAAATTACATATTTGAAATGGTCATTTTCGAATATAAATGCTTTTCATTATATTTTATGCTTTCATTATTAAATTTAATTTATAAATATTAAAACATTTAATGATTAAATATAGATGTTATTTTTAGATTAATAATAAAAATATTATCTTATGATATTTTTTTATTTCCCAAAAAAATTGATTTCTAGTCCAAAAATAAAATTTGAGGTGAATTATAATTTTTTTGACTTAATAATTATGTTATTTTATCCTATAAGTATATAAAACTTTTATAGTAATAAATATGTATTTATGGAATAAAATTTATTATTTATAAATTTTCTTTTAACTTTTAAAACCTTTGATAAACATTTTCTGATCAAATGTAAAATGATACACTAATAAAAACTATCACCATCATTTTATATGAATAAATTATTATAATCGTGGGACTCTATTTTAGATTCCATTGAAAGTATCAAAAAAAATTATTTTTTATGATAATTTGATTTGTATTTTTAAAATAATTATACAAGAAAATTTTATCTTATATAAAATACTTTCAACTTAAAAACATATTATTTATAAAAACATTTTTTACAATATTAAGTGTGTTTATCTTAAAATTAAGATTTCAAATCCATAAAATAATTCAATGATAAATTGGTACTGATATTTGAAAACTAAAATTTTCAAATTACTTAAATGTTTTTTTGTTACATATTTCATTCATATTAATTAATATGTTTAAAAATTCATTATCATGTTAAACAAAGATGGGTAAAAGATTAAAAGAAAATTTGAAATCCTTAAAACATTCAAATTCCACTGAAATTTGTTTTATTGAGATAATTTTATACCCAAAATGACCTTTTTTCCTCTCTTTTCCACTTTTGATTAATTTTCCTTGGAATAGTATCATCAAATTATTGAAAATGTTATGTTTGTTTCCAAAAGTGACCCTATTTTAACTTATAAAAATGTAACACTCAATGCAATTCTGAAATAAATTATTTAATGAAATAATAATTATAAATATTATATTTTAATCTAACTATATCTTTATCCTATTAAATCCATCTTTAGGTCATGATATGTCAGTCTATTCACTTGATTTCTAATAAGTATTACATGGAATGATCAAGTCACCAATATGATCATTATCAACATCAAATATTTTCATCTTAATATGATTCATTAAAATTTACTATAACCATGAAAATATAATTACAATCATATCATGTCTATAAATTAAATTTACTGTAATTTGTCTATAATAAATATATATTAACATTTATCATCTATTAGGGAAAATAAAATCAACATTCATGTGTATGTATGGACTACCTCCTCCACGAAATGATACATCACATTTATCATCATTTTCACAAATTTCTGGTAATAGGGATATTATTTATGAATAACTATGTTTTATATGATATAATTATTATTCTTAAATTTCAAATTATAATATTACACCATTCCATCAATTCATGGAGAAATGGGAATGTTTATTGTGCATACTAGAATATTTCCACCACTACGAGCGACAAATTTCATTTTCCATCACAAACCATTATGGATAGTTCTAATAATTCCTTTAATAGAGATATAAGATATATATTAAATTTTTAAATTTTTATACTGTTATTTTATAAATAATATATAAACAAGTTATTAATATGTCATCATTATTTCTTTAAAACAAAAAAACTATTTTTATCAATTTCATCTTAATGAGTCATCATTGAAAGCCTCATGAAATGAATGAGTAAAATTTCAATTTTTTTAAATAAATATTATAATCCCATTATTATTATATAAATGTTAAAATTAATACCACTTTGTGATAATATATATTGTCATTAAAATGTTTTTAACAATTAATCAACAAAAAGTTAAAACCCCTGATAATGAAAATAAACAACAATCAGTACATATTTTTGTAATAAATATTTATAAAATTGTTATTAAGATTTTATTTTCATTATATTATGGTTCCGGGAAAATTTATTATCATAGTTATGGTCATTGTAAAAGATTTTTGAGAATGATCGAACCAGCCGAAGTATAAGGCAAGGGTTCTCCTCAAAAATTACTCTTTTTGAGATATGTTTGATGTTATTAACCTAATTTAATTTATTTGGTGATTATAATACACATATTAGTTATCATATCATCAATTATGTTTTAATTAGTGAATTTGAATTTAGATTTCAGTCAACCTCTTTCAAGGGGTTTTGATTAGAATGTTTAAAAATATATAAGGGATTTATTGGTCTCAATTTTAATTTTGTGAGACATAACACATTTTGTACCCCATGGTGGTATCAAACAGGGTAAATTTAGTAATATATTTCTGTAATTACATGTATTTATGAATAATATTATATATTTTGATATTTATTTGATAATATAATGTATTTTTTCAAGCCCAAAATAAATATTTTTTCTTATTAAACTAGATTATTTATATTGTAAGGATTCATATAAAATTTAAATTCTAAATGATTGGAATAAAAATCATAGAAATTTTATTTAATTATTTAAATTTGTATGCTATATTTATATAAAAGTGATTTTTTTGATTTTTTGAAAAAACAAAATTAATGATTAATGAGAAATATATATATTTATTAAAAGATATATTTTCTTTTGAAGTATTTAAAATCGCACATTATATTTTTGGATTAGTGTTAAAATATAATTATTTACTTTGGATTAAACATAATCCAATAAATTTTATCATAAGACGCATTATAAAAATTTATGAAAACATTTTTATACCTTAAAATTATTTTTTATGAAAAAACCATTTCCTCGCATTTTTAGGAGTTTATTTTTAATTAAAAATATTTCTCTTCTATAAAATGAATCTTGAAAAAGTATTTTTTTTATAATAATGTGGTCAATATTCATTATATAAGACTAATTTATTTTTTTCCATTATGAATAGTTTCCATAGTAAATTTGTTTCAACTTGGTAGGAGTAAATTTGGTAATCAGGGATTAAAAAATCTATGATCAAGCCTAAAACTCTACCTAACAATTATATTTATTTTATTTTATAATATTTACACCCTTTACCATCTATGTCATGAAAATTTGAAAAATTATTTCCACATTCCAATGAAAATGACTTTAATATAATATTAAATAAAGAATAAAAGATCATATGACTCTCTTATGTTTAATATCTCTACAATTTTAACATAAGGAAAAAATGAATTTATTTTCAGTTCTAAATAGTTATTTGAAGGTTAATTTATTTTTTATCTTGGATTTTTTTAAATTTTTAGTGATTAAATATTTACATTACGAAGTTATGAAATGTTGTGTCAGTGATTGAGCAAGGAGTAGAAAGACAATATACATGATTTTTAAAATAGTCAAATTATATTTTTTTAGGGAATTATAGTGTCCCATTAATTTTATATATAAACATAACATATTAGTGGTGTTGTATTGAATTATATTTTCTCAATTTTGGTCATATATGTTTTAATGTAAAATTAAATGATATGATCCAACAATGAATTTAATAATATTTTATATAAAAAAATATTTTTTTAAATGTTTTAAAATTATTGAGAATCATACATTAATCCCTGTGAATTGGATATGGTTTAACAAACCAACTATAATATATTTAATTATCACTTTAATTATTATAGTATCGTTCATGACCCTTAAATAGTAAAATATTTTCATACTGCGCTAATAGTCAAAAATATTAATGGGGGTTAAAACAATGTGATAAGGTTAAAGGAACTTCTAAATATATCCAAATTTTATTGGGTGAAATTGTTTCAACTAATAATCAATATATATTCTAAATATATAAATTTTACTCACTTTTTTATGAAATTTAATTTATACTAATATGATATTTTATATATTTCCAAAAGTATCCATCCAATCACTTATAAAAGTTAACCGCATATAATATCTTTTTAAAAAAAATTAAAGTTATATATCTATAAATATGCCTACCCATGTCTCTCTCCAACATCAATAATCACATATTAGAGGTACCAGCCCCATAAAGGACCGATCCTAGGAGTCTAAATGTGTATTCTAAAGAGGTTGTCAAAAGAGATGGTGTGTGTCCTAACCTAAATATATAATTTATATTTCATATTCCACATCCTTAATTTATTATTTAATAATTATTAAATAAAACCATATGTATTTTTCATATACTAATATTTTATTACGATTATAGTACAACCATTTTTTATCTTCTTTTCCTTTCAATTAGAAATTAATAATCTCCACCTGTATAACTGTGAATTACCACCCCCACAAAGATAATTGTATAATTTTTCATCACATCCTCTCAAAGGTATTTATTTCTATATATTTTATTAAAATATATTATATTCATTAAATAATTAAAATTCTAAATTGATAATATCTCATCAAATTTTTTATTTTTTCAATAATAGAGAAATGATTGTGATTTTCACGCATACATGTGGACTACCACCTCCATGGAGAAATGAGATTCCTTTTTTATCACCAAATCACATAGATGAGGTATATATGTTTATTTAATGATACAATATTATATTTTTATATTATATATATTTTAGAATAATTGAATAATATTTTCCATCTTTCCATCAACAATATTGAAAAATGGAATCGTTGGTCATGCATACAAATAGCCTACCATCTCCATAAATCTTATAATGTTCATTTTTTATATTCCAATATCATGATTGGTATTAAAATTATAATTTATGTGTAAAGATAATAATTATTTCATGATTATTATTTTTGAGATTATGGAAGAATGATCTTTTGACATTTTTCAACTTACCTATGTAATTTTTAACATATGATTGAATTATCATCGAAAAATTTGATGTGAACATTACTAATAAAGTAAATGTATATAACAGTGAAATAGATAAAATAAAAGGAATAATAAAATAGAAATAGGTTTTTATAAAATTAAATTATTTTTATATTTATGTTATTCTAGAAGATGAGGGATATATCGGACGATTCTAAATCAAAGTAACTAATACATTGACTTAAAATCCCATTTCAAATGTTTCAGATATTTATGTTCTAATTTTTTTTATTATATTTACATATTCATAAAATAATTTTATAGAAGTATTTATATAAACCTAAATTACTTAAAAAAGAAATTTTATGCACTTTTTATCATTCATTTAAATGTTCTAAAAATGTATATTTTAACATATTTTAAATAGAATGTAATTACTCTCTTTAAAAATAAAAATCAGGAATATTATATTTTAAGATATATATAGTTAATGTATTTTATTGTTATCATAACCATTATTTTATGTTTCTATTCATTTACATTATTCCATGTTTTCATCAAATAAAAATCCACTTTCCCTTTTTTCTCTGTATTTTATTTTTGTTCGTGGGTTTTCAAAAGGAAATTGAATTTTGATATCCAAATATTTTTTTCATTTGGGTTAAAAATAATTTCTCTAGAGGTTTATAATGAAAAGTTGATAAAATAAAATGTTTTATTCATTATAATTTAATTGGGAAATATATATTCTAGTGGGTGATCCTAATAGAGTTTTCATGATTAGTGGTATCTATACAGCTTATATGATGGGTGATCTCGATACAACATATACACCAGGTTAGTTGGATAAAGTCTGTATTATGGGTTCACCTAATATTTCTCCTATATGAATTTTATAAAATTCATTGACTTTATAGTTTAAAAAGTAGGTTTAACTGGGAGGGTTTCTTTTATGGGTTAAAATGGGTTCTAGTTACTTCTAACATAGATTGTTAATAAAATACTTTATGTTTCTAGAAATGGTTTCTGTTTTACTTTTATTGTTTTAAAATTAATTTTCTCGAAAATAATTTTCGTCTTTATGTGTATATTATTTATTTACAATTTTCAAGGAATATTACGAGTATTAATTTTATGAGTTTTCTTGTTTTCCATTAGAAAAAAATATTTCTTAATTTTTAATCCCTGATTGATATTTTTGTTTACATCCCATTATTTGAAATTTTTTCACATGGTTTAATTAATAACAAATATAAATAATAAGTCATGTTGGAAGTCCTGACTATTTCTCATACACAAAAAATATGTTTCATTTCAAATGTTATATATTTTGGAAAAAGTTTACAGTGACTTGAAGTTTCCTCTCTATAATTTATGGGAATTTTACCTTATATATATGACAGTATATTTTAAAATTTTAACACTATAATATATTTTAGAGTGTAAGGAAGTGAAATCCTGTCTAAAGAAACTATATTGGTTAATTTTAATTTTTTGTTCTTTTTTGGTTATCATATTAAATAACTAGATATATTTATTGGTTATGATAATGATTTCGAAAAAACCAAGGAAATATCATATGTTACAGTTATGATTAAATGATATTGAATTTTAATATTTCTATGTTTATAAATATATTAAATGTCTATGATAAATTGTTTATCATGGATAAAACATAGAAGATGAAGTCAGAGGGTATGAGGAGTACAATTTCTTCCTAATCAGTTTCCCAATATGGTTTGAATTGCAATTGAACTCTTTTTTCCTGTAGTAATGGAATAGTTGATGCAGAATATACATAGTTGTGGCATCCATGTAAGAGAGAAGTAATATTTATAGCATTGGTGCGTCTTTATAGTTGAGGAATTCTAGAAAAATCACCCAGCAACATTCCTTTAATCCATAGGTCTAGCAGTAAACAAATGATGGACCAATGCATAGGAGAATATATTAGATATCATGAGTTTTTTAGAGCATCAAAATTAAACTCTTTAAATTTTTTTTAATTTGAAGATAGTTATTTGTGGCCATTAAATAGTAATACCAAATAGAGAGATAATAATTATGCCATGGAATTGGATATAATTCATATTTTTTCTGGTTGAGATATTTCGATAATGTTGTTCAACGTCGAATATAGAAAAAAAATATAGGAATTAAGGAAAATGATCAATAGTTAGTTACCTCATATATAAAAAGTAATATAAGACTTTATTACAATGCACTGAAATTTATTTAGGAAATTGAAAAAAAATAATATATTTTACTCAGTATTAATACCGTATTAATAAAGATATTATGACCCAAGATAAAATAAAATTTATGTGAAATTTTCGTTTTTTTGTTGAAAAAGTAGAAATAGAGTTTTCCCACACATAGTTTCCTCGATATGACATGAGTAAGAAGTGGTAAGGGTGAGAAAAAATAAAGAATCAATTAACTAATAAATCTCGAGGAAATACACCAAAAATATTTCATGTGTGGAAAAAACCATTTTAGTGAAAATAAATTGGATCTAGATGGAATTACTGGTGTGGTAATCTTGGTAATTGGACTTTTTTACTTCAAATAAAATAGTCATAAATAATCCTTGAATGGGGTAACAAATTTATATCAAATTGTGATAAGTATTAGTTAAAAATATGTTATATCATTTGGATAATTGTGGTTCTATGTTAGTTGTGAATTGAGGAAATAATCAAAATTGTAATAAAATATGTTTTTAAAAAACCTTTTTTACTTCTACCTTAGTTTTAGATACATCAAATAATGTGGTGATATGTATGTTTCATCTTTATTAGAATTATAATGATTCCTTATTTGACTTTGGATCTTCACATTCCTTTTTTATAATCTAGTGTATAAATTGACAATATAAATACATATAAATAATTTATAACTTTTTTGAAAACTCTAGAATGTAATACTAAAGAAAATAAGATTAATGGGAAAATTCATTATAGTTATCAACCGGATAGACCATTGAAAAAATATTTTTGATCAACCCATAATTAACTTTGTTGTAATTCATGGAATGGATTAAAATTCATTCTATTATGGTAGATATAATTTATATATAGGAATGTTATATTCAATGATTTTATACCTTTGATAACATAGTAGGAAGATAATAAAATTATTAGAAGTTGAAATTAACTTTAACTAACCTAGGTTATATGATGAAAATAAATTTTCTAGATTAGTGATGTGTTGGTAGTGAATGAATATATTAATGTATTTTCTGATGATTTTTAGCATGTTATTTAAAATCAGGATATTGAGTTCACTTTTGACTTAGTGAATGATGCTAATCAAATTTTAAAACCCTCTTATCAAAATCCCCAGGTAGAATAGTTTTAATGAAAAAATTAGTTTCAAGAATTTCTAGAGAAAAAGGATCAATTCATTAGATCACTTCAACATGGGGTTCATCTATGTTATTCATTAAAAATAAATATAAATGATTTATAATATTCATTTAAAATAGATATTTGAATAACATCACTCTTAATAAAAATTATCCCTCGCCTCATTTAAATGATGGGTTTAATCATGTCCCTAGTGTGTAGTATTTTTTAAAGATTTATCTCATGTATGGGTATCATAATTTAAAATATAAAGAGTAATATATATTTTATATATGGTTTTAGAAAATATTTATAGACTATGGTTCTATATTTATTCCCATTGGATTGTCTAGTACACCAACTTTATTAGAGGATCTTATAAATATATATTTCCATGAATATTTAAATACTTCTATTGTTGTTTTTATTGATGATATATTGTTATATTCTAAAAGTAATTATGATAATTAATGTATCCTCGTGATTGTTTTGTGAATATTGAAAAATGTGAAATTATTTATAAAATTTAATAATAATGAATTTTTGTAGCAAAAAATGTATTTCCTATATAATATTGTTTATAAAGATCGAATAATTATTATACCAACTAAAACTAATGTTCATGAATAATGGTCTAGATCGACATATGTCATAATGTTTCATATTTTTCATGGATTATTAGTTTACTATATATGGTATCTCGAAAATATTTCATGGTGTTCAGGCACACTTATTATACTAAAATGAAATGGAGTCAAATTTATTTGATGAAAGTGATAATCAAATATTTCTAAGAACTAAAATTAATATTGTTGAATACACTAGTTTTGGAAATACCCCTAGAAATGGAATCTTTGATATCTACATTGATGAATCATTGATGATACTTAGTTTTATTATGATGAAAAAATATTAGGTAATTTCTTATGATTTATGTCAACTTAAACCCGAGGAGTTGAAATTAACCTAAAATTAATTTGAAAAAACTATTTATTCTATTCATTAAAAATTTAGAGTCATAATTTATATGAGGTAATATGCCAAATATATACCATTATAAAACATTTTAATTACATATTAACAAAGAAATAATTGAATATGAGTAAAAGAATATGGATAGAATTTGTAAGGGTTTGTGACTTCTTAATTTATTACCATCCTTAAAAATAAAACAATATAGCTAATTATTTTAGTTTGAAAGACAATTCGTCATTAAATATTCTACATATGAAATATTATCGCTTATTTAATGGTTTGATAATTATGTTCTTAGAAATTATTCAAGAATAGACTCTCTATATTTTTTTATACGTGTTAGTCAGATAATATTTTTAGGCATGATTACGTACATGTAGAAGGAAGACATCACTTTATCATAAAATATATTATTTGATGAAAATTTATGTTTAATAATTTTAAAATTGAAAAATAACGTATTTTGATATTTTGAAAAAGGTTAATTGTTTTATGTAATAATTATCTAACCTAGAGTTTCATATCAACTAGCCACTAAATTAATTATCCACTAACCAAAAGTGTATTTCAGGACTACACCGGCTATCAACAGGCATGTGGGAATCAATAAATTCCCATTGAGAATGATTTATCTCACAAAGTTGAACAAAAATTAATGTACATTGTGGAACCAACATTAGGTAAATAAACATACAAAGGCCATATCTGAAATAAGGACAGGATTTAAAAACTAAAGAGAAAACAAAACTAGAAAAGGGATATCTCCTGCTAGTTCACAACCACCCATAATTAATCAAAAAAAATTTGGTTAAAAAAGAGTGAATCCTAAAAAGAGATTTATTTTAACACATGTATCATATTTAATAACATAAATTTTTTAAACATCAGATGTAATAAGTAGTTTGGGAGCTATAGAGACCTATATGATTTTAGAAAATAATATACAATTACATTATAATGAAATTAAAATCATGATAAAGAGATTGTAAAACAAGGTGGTAAAAGGATATTTATTTTAGAATAGGAAACTAAATCCATAAATATCATATTACAAATATATTTTTTTATAAACATATATATACACATTTCATGATCTTTTACGAAGCCAAATCTGAAAATATTTCATCTCATCATTTAAAAGAAACCCTTTACATGAAAATATTTTATAAATAAGTACATGTTTTTTTTAAAAATTAATGTTACACAATTTTATAGAAATACTCATTAAATTTCACGAACTCGTTCCATTGGACTTAAATTTTTTAGTTCTAATAAAAACATATACGTAAATATTTTTACATTGATAAAAGATCTTCAATGTATCCTATAAATAATTTCACACCAAGTAATCCTCCAAAAAACATATCTTCATATATTGGGGAAAGGAAACATAAGAAAGGGAACGTTCAGATGATCTATGAGGGTAAACATAAGAGATATCAATTTATAATAATATGAAGAAATAATATAATAATAAGGGTATCTGGTCATGAACATAACATATAATGTTCATAACCATCCTCTCATGGATCTTAAAAATCAGTTATGGCATAAAAAATTTAATTTTATGATACTTGAATCATAAATGAATCAATGAACATAATATATGAGAGTATAAACTTAGCATAATACATAGACATGTGTCAAATACATAATCATAGAAAATCAAATTTCAAGAAAGTAACCAAGACATTAATAACATGATGGACTTATAATAACAACCTATGTACCTTCATTGATTTTTAGATGACCTCCCTAGTACCCACATTTGTTATTGGGATGACCTCCCATGTACCATGTTTTGAGATTGGGATGAATGGATATGTACCCTATTTTGGACTTGGGCTAACTGTAAAGACTCAATCTTAAACAACAGATATTTTGGTTTTTCAATAACAATTCATTGAATCAAATTATATCACCAAATATTTTTTAGGTTTAGATATATAGTGGATTAGGATACATTGAATAAACTAAACTCGTATATTTCATGTTAAAACTCTTGCAATGTATCCAATTTACCTATAAGAAAAAAATCCATTAAAAACATGATTTCTTTTCATAAAAAATATTACTTGCTTCACAATTTCTCTTAGAATCCTTAAACCATGTGGCTAAAATTTGAAAACATGGAATGATCACAAAAATATAATTACGTTACATAAAAAGAAGGAATTAAATAATTAATCAATGAATAATTATTAAAACATGAAATCATTTTCATATATATATATTTCTCACCCTAAAAGGTAAAATATTTTTACTTTTTAAAAAAATGATGTTTTTGAAACACATGGAAGGAATAAATAAATAATTTATCTAACTTCAGTGATCCTTATTTTATCATTCCTACTTATTATTATAACCATTTTAGCTACCTTATGATTTTTAACTCTTGTGGATACCATAAAATAACCTTTATAGTTATGCATAGATGTAACCATTATTTTAACACTTGCAATAACCATTATGGTAAACAAAAAATATACTTAACAAATTTTAGGGATATTATAGACCCACCAATATATTGTTTATATATTAATCACCTTTCATAATAAAAAATTCATGTGAACCATATCCTAATCTTAAAACAAGAATACATGCATCTAAAAAACATTCATTCCAGAAAATCAATTATTTTAAAATAATAATGTGTGCCTAAAAAGAAATAAAATTTCTTCAAAAATAAAAATGCAATAATTTAATAGTGGTATCAAAGCATTAAGGCTTCATGAATACGGGAAAATCCACTCATGTAATAATTGATAAAAAAAATATTCTTTTTAACTTTTTTAAAACATTAAAATAATATTTTTAAAAGGAAGTCCTTTAACAAAAGTCTGATTTGGAATATATATCCTTTATCATATTGAATAGTAATTTTATGCCATTTTTTAATATTTTAAGATATTTTTCATGGTTATTACTCATTTTATATCAATTATGGTAAAATTACTTAATTATTTATGTTCACATTGTGCATTTTGAAGATATTGGGTACACGGGTCAAAAATGACTTTGCTATGATATCTATAGTAAGTGTGGTCGTTAGACCGTCATATTAAGAATAATAATAATTAAATAACTATCAATCTTACACATCTGTTAGAATTTTTAATCTATACATTAAATATGTATATGAAAACTGATCTATGTTACAATCATGGAGATGGCCGGTCGTACGTACACAAGAGTAACGTTTCCATTTTTCAATGATCATTATGGAAATAAAGTATTTATTAATTAATTTGTAAATAATTATTAAAATATCATATATATTATATTAAATCGATAAATATACTTATATTTATCATCAATGTGATCTGGTGATAAAAAATAAATCACATCGCTTCATGGTGGTGGTAGTCAACATGTATGCATTAACGATGTTATCATTTTCAGTGCATGGAAAAGTTAAAAGATAAATGATAGAATATTTTTTTATAATGGTAAATATTTCATGAATATCTCCTATAAATGATATTTATATCCATATCTCCTTCATTGAAAGACGATTATTGAAAATGACTTACATTGGTTATGTGTGAGGAAGTCTATCGTACACAAGAACACTGAATTATTTTCCCATTTGATAGATTAGTAAATTGATATGGGAAAATCCAAAAACATAATAACATATAAAAATATGGTTTTTACAATAGTTATTATATTATCTATTTTTTGTTTATTATAATATGTGTAATAATGAAGGAACTAGAAATTCTTGATTAAAAATTATACTTCTCTTGTCGATAATCTCCATTGATTTAGATCATAACACCTTCAAAGTTAGTTTCAAAAATAATTTAAGGATTATATAATGTGGGGATAGAATCTAGGAAGGTATTTGGTTTAATATTTTTATAACCAAAATTGGTTTTGTTTGTGAAGATGCCAAAATAAGAGTTTCCCTTTTGTAAGAGATGGGTGTGGCACTCTAGGAATGTCTCAATATATAAAATTAATATAAATTAATTTTCATTTATAAACGGATAAAATTGTGATTTATTTCAATGATATTATTATTATGGTTCACAATCCACTCATTATATAATTTTATGGAATGTTTATCTTATATCAGTTCTTTTATTATTTAGTTGTAACACATATTTAACCCATTTTACTCTTACCCTAGAAAAATACACTTTTACTAATAAAGGGTAAATATAATTAATATAAAATTAAAAATACCTATAAATTAATAATGGGTTACATTTTCAAAATTATACCAATTATTTGGAATAATATATATTTTTAAAAATTTATATCATTTAATAAACTGTAATTTATTTTAAAATATATTTTCTGTCAATTAAAACATAATTTATTACTTTTAATTATAATAATATCAAAACAAATAGATATCTTCAAAAATTTGTTTTTATAATTTTATAACATGTAAAATTCCTTTGAAAAAATCATATATTACATTAATTATCTCATATTATATTTTTTCATATTTTTTAAAACATTAATTTGGTATTTATATTAATGAAATAATTATTATATTAGTATTGTGTCAGAATTTAAGTTAATTATTCAATCTGTAAACATTGAAAATAAATTACCAAAATTTATATAAATATATTACTTTTAAAATAATCCTTTATATTTTATTTTATATTCTGGATAATCCTATATTCAAAATGATATAGGTATTAATAGTATGTGTAAGAAATCATTGACATTCCATTAAATAAAATATTATAAATATCATACACTCATCCATGTGGGATCAAAAGTCATAAATAAATTTATATTATTAAAATAAGTTTATTATGTTAAATATGGATACTTTAATTCATTCAAAACCTGATATTTCCCCATGAGTAAATATAATATCTATTTAAGAAAAATAATTTTACATTTCGTGACAACATTTTATTTAAAAAACATATGTCATTTTAGTGGAAAATTGTTCACTGAATAACCAAATTTATATAATTTTGAGTTAAGGGTCCAAATATATTAATAAAATATTTTATTAAATTGTTATGATAAGTTTATAGTTCTTACCATTTTATTTTATACAATAATAACTCATTTTTCTCTTTATTATGGTAACAAATATTATTATTTCAACTATTCATATTAGGTAACAATTAAAGGGTTAAATTTAAAAAATTGGAAAATTATGAATCCAAATATGGAATCAATTTTTGAAAAATAATTGCATTATTTTAAATAAATATGAACTATTTAGAATTCAAAAATAATCCAAAACATTGTTTTACCTTGTAAATTATTTAAAAATATAAATTTCAATAAAAACATTAATTTTCACTATTCATTAACAAATCATTATTTTCAAGAAATTATTAAAATTTCAACAATAGAAAATTATAATATTGTGATTAAAAAAATTATTTTATTTTTATAATAAATGTTTAAAAATATTCAAATATAAATTATATTACATGTTCATAAAATTAGATTAAAATCTTTTTTGAAGATAATATATATCTGAAAATTTTAATAAAATTACTAAATCTTTTTTTATTATTCTATAAGAATTAATTTATAAATATTAATGAGTATAACCATTTGAAATTTCATAATTTATTTAGTAATATTTATTTTGGACAATTTATCATCTAGGTTATAATGGTCACAAAATAAAAATGTTTAGTTGTTCGTTTAGGCTTGTGTATTGTGCATTTGGTATGCTATCAAACCAAGTCATTACTTTTAAAATATAGGGATATTACTCCCCCTCATTTTTAAACATTGTCCATTATAATTTTGAATTCATGATCGATTACTAAGGTTTGAATTTTATATGTACTATTATTAATAACCCACATAAGAATAATGGTAAATAAAAAATCAATTTCAAAAAAGAAAAATAAAAGTACAAAGGTCGACAGAGATGAAACATACTTAAATTCCATGTAGGAAAATCTATACATGGAATAGAAAACTCACTAGCATATTCTTGTGGAGAGTGATAGAAAACATCTTCATTGGAATGTTTCCCAACACTAAACCATAAATCAATGACACTTTGAAATGGTCGTTTTTTCTCAATAAGAAACATAAAAGGATAATTTTTTTTTAAACATTAATTTCAAGATTATTTTCCTATATTTTATTAATTAATTTACTATATATAATTATAACACATTAGGATATAATAAATGAAAAGAATAATTTCATTATTAAATCAATTTAAACCCCAAACATAACTTTTTCTCAAAATAATGAGTACTAAGGATGAATTGTTCACATAAAAAATTCTCGAATAAAATTTTAGAGAATCACATAATCTATAAAATAATTACGACATTTTTATCTTTTCTTAATACATTAGCCGAAAAAATAGTACAATATAAGTTAATTCTCTAAAAATAATGAACCATTATATGATGAAAAACTATATCAATATCCAGAATTATACAGCATACCTAAATATAAACACATATTATATGACAAATTATTGTCCTTAATTTTCATAAAAATGGTACTACTAAGATTTAAAATCAAAATTTAAAAGGATTTTGTGAAATGATCTTACGGGATAAAATTATCATTTATCTCCCAAAATACCATCAATCACTCGTAATGTCATATTTGAAAAATTTAAATTCATAAATCATCTAATTTTTTAGATATGAAATTATTTTTTTATAAATAAATATAATCACCATAAATCAATAAAAATTATCATATTCTTACAAAATATAATTCATCCTTCATTGGGTTCCCAAAATTATGATCTTCATCCATAATAACAATGTGAACTATATCATTTCATGATAAAATGTGTGTAATAAAATTGTAAAAATAAATAATTTCCTCAAAATTAAAGATCATATAAATCATAATGTTATTTATACATTTAATATGATGTCCACCAAAATAAAATAAAATAATTCCTCAAACAAAATTCCCATGACAACATAAAGAGCACCTAAAATAAAAACTCAATAATGGTATCTCAATGTAATCCCATAATCAAAAGAGTATTGTTAAATATTTACCATTCATTAACCTTAAATTTACTAAAACTCTTTAATCCCTTATATTTAGATATATTAATATTTTATCATTCTTCATAATGCTTTAACCATTCAATTTCATTTTGGATCTTAATACTCATTTATTATAATAAAAAATATGGAATATTTCATAAGAATAAAAAATTTCTAAACATGATCAAATAAATAATTCATCCATTAATCATGGTGTCCACTTTATTTAATTGTCATTTATTCCACTTAGAAATATGTTTCGCACATTTAAACAATTCATGAGATATTAATCAAATTACATTTCTTCCTCTGACTAAAATAACCTTGTAAGACATGGGTCTTATGCATGTTCATATAGAAATAGTTTTGGAAATTTTTTTTGTGTGACATAAAATATCCAAACCTCTAATGAAACATGATTTTTATAAATCATGTTGACTGACTTTTTGGGAAAATTTCAATCAATGATCCTTTAAAAATACCATTATTTTATCTTGAAACACTATATGTTAAAAAAAGATAAATAGGTTGTGTAAGGGACTTTTTATTCGGAAGCTGAATTTAAATCATAGGATTAAAAATCTTATAATAAGGTAAAATATTGTAAAATGGATTTATTATATTTCTTTTTTTAATATGTGATAATTGGGAAATTATAATTTTTTTAAAAAATCATTGAACCATGATGGTATCAAAGTACATAGTATATTTTTTATATTTAATAAAAATATTTTCAAGGTAGTTATATATTATCAAAAGTATATAGATCACAAAACATGATTTTTTTTGTAATTATTGTAATAAATTCATCATGAAGATATAGAAATGTTTTTTGATATCCTCGACTTTCTATTTATAACTAAATTTCCTTGACATGAAAAAGTCATAGAATAAGTATTTAATAGATTAATAAATACAAATACAAAAACTAGGATTTAAAAAAAATTATCCCTAAATTTGTTTAAACCCTGCTCTAATACCAAAAGTAAGGACCAAATCATAAACAAAACATATTCTTGTTATTTGAAAACCAGAAATATCATTATTTTCCCAAAACAGGTTTTGGTTAATATTTATAGAGGATTTGGAAATAATAGTAAATGTAAACTCAAACAATTCAAGGTGAAACTTATACACAAAATAAATTTTTCCCATAATACAAAATCCTTTAAAAACATGATTTTTTTCAGAAAACAATATTATTTGGTTCTGATTTTCTCTTACACATCTTTCAACAATGTGATAAAATTTTCAAAAAAAAGGATAACCGTAAAAAATATCATTAAGTGACATAAAGATAAGGAAATAAACATTTAGTTCTTGAATATATATAAAAACATGAAATCATTTTCACAAAGATATACTTCTCACCATTAAAAGTAATATATACATACATTGTAAAAACATGAAGTTTTATGAAAACATATAAATAATAAATTAACTATTTAATTAACTTGGGAAATCATTTTATTATTATACATACTTATTATTTCAACCCTTTTGTCTACCATATTATTTGTAACAGTCACATAATTCATAAAATGACCATTTGGATTATAATTAGATATATCCATTACAGTAACAATTAAAATAAACATTATACCCAAAATTTTAACATACCAAATTAATTGGAGGGAAATCACATACCCACCCTTCTATGGGTTTTTAAGGGACCAGCTTGTTTTTATAATCAAATAAATAATAGCTAGAACATGATAACAAAACATGAAATAATTCATCTTAAAAACATTCATTGAAGAAAATATTTAATTTTAATAGAACTATGTGTGCATAAAATGAAATAAAATTTCCAAAAATAACCACGTAATCATGTAAATTAGGCTTCAAAAAATTATGGTTTCATGAAAGAGGTAAAATCATATAATTTCGTATTTGAGAATAAAATTCTTTTTGAATTATGTAAATCAATAAAATAATATTTTTTAAAAGAAAGTCCCTTACATCAAGTATGATTTGAAAATATTATCCTTTATCTTCCAAGATAATAAACTTATGGTAATTAAAAACTTTAATGAGATCGTTTTATATTTTTTTATTCAATTTATATCACATATTACCAACTTACATAAATATTTACTTGCACGTACGGTGTTTTGATGATATTCGACACATGAGTCAAAATTGTATTTTTTTGATGTCTATAATCAAAGTGGTTATTGATCCATCATCTACATAATAATTATCTGGACATAATTTTCATTACTATACATCAATTATACTTTTCAATCCCACCATTAAATATTGATATAAAAAATTAACTGTGATATAATCTTGGAAAAAATAGGCCATACGTAAAAATGAGCAATGTTCAAATTAATCAATTATCACTTTGGTAAGAATGTAAGCATAAATTTACTAGTGTAAATTATTATTATATCATAAATATCATAATAATTCTCTAATTATAATTATATATATCATTCATGTGTTTTGGTTTTGAAAAACAATTACATCACTTCGTAGATGTGGTAGCCCACACATACACAAAAATGATATTATCATTTTAAATAGAAGGAAATGTACAAAAATAAATGATAAATTTATTTTTCATAATGATAATTATATCATTAATATCATATATAAAAATTCATTCCATCATTATAACTTTTCCTGAAGTATGCTGATGGAAAATGAATTACATCGGTTTGCGAGGTGGTATTCCTCTATACATATAAATGGGGAATTATTTTTCAATTTTTTGGGAAATAATATTTATATGGGAAATTCCAAATAAATAATAATATATTAGGATAATATTATTATTAGATTTTTTATATTTTCCATCTTTATAATAATTTTAATAAATTTTAAGATGAAAAAAATGTAACCAATTGATTGAAAACCATAACCCTTATTATGATAATCACCTTTGATTAACACCTCAACACATATAAGGTAAGTGTTATGCCTAATATAACACTTCTATAATGTGGGATAATATTTTAGTATGTTGTTTTTTATATATTTTCCCATATAAAATGGTTTTTATGTGTGAATAAAATAGATGAATAACTTTCCTTTTATAAGAGAGGGGAGAGGCACTCTTGAAGGTTTTAAAAATATGGAATTAATCTAAATTAATTTTCAATTACATTAGACTAAATTTTGATTTATTTAGTATATAAGAGTTTTATGGGTCCAAATAATAACATATAATAATTTTTGAATAATTTTTTTTTACCTTTTTTCTCTTATCATTTAGTTTTAACTCTTATTTAAACACTCTTAATTTTACTATAACAACATGGAATTTAACTATATAAAGGTCAAAAATGCTACAATAAAATGATAAAAATTCAAATAAATGAATCATAAATAAAATTTAAAAACCTTATCCAATAAATTTGGACTGATATTATATTTTGCTCATTTTTATGTCATTTTTTAAAATATTATTTATTTTAAAATATCATTAATGACAATTTTTACACTATTCATCACATTGAATTTTTAAAGAATAAAAACAAAAGGATAAAAAAAATATTTATAGATACACTAAAAAAATTTCTAATACATGATTAAAATTGGTTTATTATATTAATTATATCAAATTAAATTTATTTTGAAATATTTAAAAACATTTATTTTAAACTTGCACTAATGATATGATTACTTCATTAGCATTGTTTCAGAATTTAGGGTAATTTTTATATATAAAAAATTATAATTAAATTAAATTTATGTTTATAAATATTTTAGTTTCTAAATAACTATTTATATTTAATGTTATCTTATTGATTACAATATATTAAAAATAAAATATTCATTAAAATTATGATTATGACCGTTTTACTTTTCTTTTTGAAAAATATTATAAATATCATACCCTCATTCAAGTTGAATAAATAATCAAACATAAATTTATATCATGTAAATATGTTTATTAAGTTGAAAATGGATACTTATATTCATTCATAAACTATTGTTCCCCAATGTGGACTTGTAAGAGATATTTAAGACCAAAAAATGGCATATGACTATAATTTGTATGTAAATAATATATAAGTCATTTTTGAAAAATATTATATTAATAAAAAAATTTATATCCTTATGGAATAAGGGTCCAAATATATTCATCCAAGAATTTTCATTCAATTTTTAAAGTCATTTTATATTAATTATCATTTGTTTTTTATCCAAAATTACTCAATTTTCACATTACTGTGGTAACCAAAATTAATAAAATAACAATATATATAGGCTGAAAATAAAAGGTCTTAATTTAATAAATTTTAAAATTATGAATCCAAATATTGAATCCATTTTTCAAATTTTAATACAATATTTTTTTAGAATTTAATTTAAATTTAATGCATAAAAATAAAATAAAAAATAATATCATGCGAAAATACCATTTTTAATTTTATAATATTTTTATTATAAATCTAACTCTAATATAAATTAAAAAAACCTTAATTTTATTATTTTCAATCAAAATTAACAAATGAAAATTTGAAAATAATCCAAAAATATAACATGACCTTGTGAATTTCTAGAAAATATAACATTTAATAAAAATCGGGGATTTCAGTATTCATTGAAAACTAATACATTTCTAAAAATTACCAAAATTTCACCACATTAAAATTTTGATATTATGCTTTTAAGAATAAGGTTTTTTTTTCTTACATACACTTCTTAAAAAATAAAAAATCTATGTATTGTTTCATTAAAAAAATATTTAAAAAATCATTTTTGACCAAAATAAATTTTTTTGGTAGAATATTATTACTTTTATAAAAATTTGTTATATAAATAAAAATTAATTAATACATTATTAATGAGTATAAAAAATTTAACTTTCCTATCTAATTTAATAATATTAATTCCTACTAATTTGATAAAAATGTTATAATAGTCACATAATAATAGTATGTAGTTGTTCATTTGGGCATCTGTGTTTTGTAAATTATTATCAATCAAACCTTATATTTCAATTTAAAACAATTTTATGTTACACTGACCATTAGTGTTCCCTATATTTAGGATTAGGGATAAACAACCATGTACACTTTTTTCTGGATTGTCCTAACAACATGTGTACCGTAATTTTTCATGTTAGGGATAACCACACTTGTACACTCTATTCAAGTACAACATTTATCATTACCTAATGAATTAGAGAGATATATAGGTCCCACCCACCACATAATTAATGGTGTACATATGTATTTTTAATGATCTAGAAAAATTCATTATATCATAACCCATCAAATAAAATTAGTTTCATAAATATTTCATTATATCATAACCTATAGAAAGATGAAAAGAATCGCAATCATTTAATCATTTCAGCACAGCATGACCCATGTAAAATAAATTGGCTTCATAATAAAACTATTATTATACAACATTTGGAAAAATAAGCCAGTTTTTAATAAATTCAATTATGTAAGAACACATAGAAGAGAAGAACGTTTCATAAACATCATGCCATTATAAACACAAACCATCCAGATAAGGAATAAAAATGGTATTATTTTATCATGTTCCCAATAAATCATAGGTAACATTAGAAAATTTTATCTTAGATTGAAAAATATTTTGATTGATAATTTAAAAAACTTTTCCTTGGAAATTATCCCATTCCCTTTCAAATAACATTTTATAACTTATAATATTTGGAAAATATTTTTTAAAAACAAATTAAAATTGGAAAATTACTATGGAATCTTCAAAGAAAAGATTTTTCATGATGATGGCAATTTTTTCCTTTTGTATAAATTAAATTAATTTTTCATTTCACGGTTTTAGTAAATCAAAAGGCACATTATTTAGAAAACAACATGAATATTCCTTGAAAAAAATGTAAAAAATCAAAACATGTGTAAAAATGTATTTTAAAAATCATTGGATAATAATAAAACATTTAAAAAAACATTCTAGAAAACACATTTTGGGAAGAAAAATTATTTTCAACCTAAGAGATATATAAATTTATATTTACTTAATTACATTTTCTCAATTATTTCATATACCAAAGAGTGTAAAAATGGTACTATTACATGAATATATCAATAATAAAAAGAGGGAACCAAAATTTGGGAGTTTAATTATATATTTATAAGGGTATTTATCATTGGAAACATATTCATAAACCACCTTAGTGACCTTGAATCACAAGACCCATGAATTTATAACATAAAATAATAATTAAAATATCATATAGATGAATAAATTCAAGATATTAAATGTAAAAGGGTCTATATACAGACCTCATGAAAGAATATAGGAGCATTAAATGACATCTGTCTCAATGAAATCAAATTATGTAAAAAAATCACTTAATGATTTAGATATATTTTCCATTATACACCCAAAAACTAATAACATAAATGGCATAATTAAATATCATTAAAATAATGGGATTCATTATATATCTTCCCATATGGGAAGTATATACACCATATAAATTAAATGAGTTGTGAATTTTCATATGACTCTGAGAAATAAATGGGAGACTCGAAATCCCCTCCCTTTAGTCTTAAATTCCTTAATAAACATTGAAACCCTATTTATAATAAATATAATATTATTATAAATATATTTCAGAACCTTATTAAAATATTTTTTTTACATATATATTTGGTAACACCCCGACCCTAGTTACCCAGAGTCGGTGCATTATTATATAAAATTTCCATGATCACAATATATCAATTCTCGAAAGATCGATTAGTTTAGTAACCATGAAAGTACATAAAACATACATATGTTTTACATTAAATTCTCAAAATAAAAAAAACATCGTGTCTCCTTTGAATTGTCTTATATCCCTAAGGCTATTACTATAGGTCAGTAATAATATACTTCTTCACATCATAGGAAAATAAAACATAATAAAGGTGTGAGCTCAAATGCATAGTAATAATTACTATATAGCAGAAACTATCATAAATAATACGAAATGATTAAGGAAATATGTTATACTAAAACAAACGCCTTTTAAACATAAACTTCAACGTAATATGGAAAATATAAATCAAATTATTCCATTTACTTATTCATTGTATAATCTACTAGTCAAATAATCACATGTAATATAAATATCTAATTTTATAATGATGCAATTCATAATTCCAAACATCATAACCACATATTCAAGGCCTCATTCCATGACTATAAATAAAATTTTTTCAAGGACTTGTGTTAAGACACTAGATTGTCTAATGAGACATACCGATTCATCGAGGAGTTATGGCGGACTCCACCTTTCACATACTAAGTCCAATTCATTATTCATATGAAATGGGGGAAACATAATCTAATCATTCTGATTAAAACTAGTATATGAAATGTCAATACTTTTGCCACAAATAATAAATGGCATAAAAATAGCACATCCATAGAGACATAATGCATTCAATACAATATGGAAGGCTGTATTATAATAAATCAATCTCAATAATGAATAAAATATAATTAAGGATATTGAAATTGATTAAAATACTTAGTAAAAAAATTTGAGAGAAATATAACTTTTTTCTTGAAAACATTTAAAAGTCACACTATTTATCGAAGAAGTGTTTAAAAGAGATTTTTGAATCAATGTGTCCTATAATACTTTGAGTCCTTTGAAAGGAATTTTAATTTCAAAACATTCATGTATATATAAATAAATTCTTAAAATCATTTTTAAAACATGGACATTAATGAGAATGATTTAGTAAAATAAATCATTAAAATAGTTAAAACGCTACTTTAGTTAAAGTGTTCCTAACCAAAAAATAGACGCTTGAATACAAGTAATTGAGGAATAAAATTAATCAAAACTTTTTAATATCTTGGTAATCAAGGGAATCCAGATATAATATGTCAAGGTATTGTATATGATCCATATAAAAGTGAATTGGTTCATAATGAAAAGGAGGTATCAATGGATTATAAATTGAGATGAAATTCTTAATAAAGGCTATCTCTTTAGATTAAGGATAAGTAAATTAAAAAAATATGTGTGAAAAATATAGATACACCCAATATAATTATATATTTATATTAAATCAAACTGAGGAAATTCACACTTATTCTTGTAAAAACAATACCAATGACTTGGATGTTTAACTGAATGAATGGAAATTGAGTTAAGATTACCCTTAACAAGTTCATATCAATGGCATGAGAATTTATCAATGGACTGATTATGTTTATAAAAAGTATATCCACACAAAGGGGAGTGGAAATTACTAAATAAATAATAAATAGTGATTCCACACATAATCTTGGAGTTAAATAATCAATGGAGTATGGGTAAAGCCCAATGAGTGGAAATTGAAATTTGAAATTCCCATACTGATTTAGTAACTTACGTAACATAAACTCCATGAATAAAGGATCATACAATTAAGATGTTATTACCCATAAATTAATCTATAATACACCAATAATACAACTGTGGGCATTATATACACCACTCAAAAGGAAATAGTGGAAAATATAGCACGAATCTCACGAGAATAAAGAGTGAGATAAAAACCCCTTAGCTTGTAATTTTATATAATCATGGTTACGTTAACCTTCTATATAATAGTTAAAATAATTATAATTAGATTATACAACAATAAAATACCAAAATATGATATCATATATTATCTTTTAATTTTTCTTTGTTAATAATATTTTAGTAGTATCATTGTTAAAAGTGTTAAATGATTCGTTTTCCTTTATATGTTTTGTTACATAAGTAATGTTTTTTATGAATATAATGTGTTTTATTCATATCCATAATTTTATTATGTTATTAATAATTATTTTTAATCATAAAATTAAAATTATTCTTGAATGGTTATGAAGGGGAATGAATCTCATCACTTTTGTAGATATGGCAATCTGTACGTACGCACGAGAAACAATATCATTCTATTGATGGTGAAATAGTATGTAGTTGAATTTTATATCATATATAAATAATCCTAATAATTTTATATTTATTATTTACATCAATTATACTTATTATTATGCTCATCCAAATAATGAAGTGGTTGAATAACAAACTACACCATGACGTGGAGACGGTAATCCGTATATACGCACATATGGTGACTTGTCATTAATAGGATGGATAGAATAATGAATATTGTTATACCATATTTATAATAACATCACGGTATTTATAATGTACTAGAGTTATTATTTTGGTATGGAAATGACAAAGAAAGAGGAAGTGGAAGAAGAAAAGAACTTTGAAAGAGGTGGTGAAATTATTACCACTTCTTCAGGTGTTTTCTTTTGAGTTGACCAAAAGGTCTCCTTAGGTTGAATTTATGATCAATATAAGTCCTCTATGAAGAATTTATGGTATTTGGGAGGATATTTGGTTATGTTTTGGCCGATCCAAATGGATTTGGAGTTGTGATTTTGAGATAAGGGGATGTTCCCTTTTATAAGAGAGGTCAGGGTCACTTTAAGAAAAGATTGAAATATTATTTTATTATACTGTAATATTAGGTTTATAATGGCTAAAAATGATTTATTTCTATGATAAGGTGGTGTTGGTTATAAAACCTCTAAAAAATAGGTTTTAAAGATGTTTAGGTCACCATGTTAACCTTATCTTTTAGATTTTACTCTTAGTTAAATAGTTTAACATTTACGATGTCTCCTTGTATTTTTATATTATACGGTTAATAAACATACTATAACTACCAAGAGAAACCCAAGGGGTTAATTAATAAAATATAAATAATTATATAAGTCATTTGGATGAACCATTTTATATGACTATTATATAATTTTATAAAATAGTATTTGTTTTAAAAAACTCAATTGTGCCAATTTTGACAATATTTTGTGTTTTGTTTTTGTTAAAGTCATATCAACTTGATTACATATAACATAATTCATTACATAATCCCTAAAATATCATATTAACCTAGATATTTTTTTAAATGAATCAATGGTCTCAAATTATATTTATATTTATATTTATAATATAAATTATTTTAATCTATCATCTATTAGGTAATTGTCGCATCTTCATTGTGTCATAAATAAATTTAATTATTTAATGTATAAAAATTATAAATAAAATATCATGATATAGGAAATATTTTTATATTTATAATGGATATTGATATTTGAATTTATCTTATGTATAAACCTATATTGAAAATGGTTTTGTTATTAAACATTGAATTTTAAACTCTTATCTCTTCTTTAAATAAAAAAATAATAAATGTCCTAATCAAATCGCAGTGGATAATAAGGATTATATTTTATTCCTAATGTCTATTTTGGATGAAATAAACTTATGCAATAGTATTAGGACATGTGTTAGGGTAATTATAATATCATTTTTACCATTAATAACCCTATTTACATTTAACCATGGTAAATAAAATTCCAAAATTATTATTCACCAAAGAATTATTTTCATCATATTGAACTACCTGGTACTTACTGAAGTCAACCATGTGTCTCAAATTTTTGAAATTAAATTTATAGAAGTAGTAAAATGATATTTTATTAATATTTGCTAATATTCCCAGATAATAGGTAAAAGACGGTAAATACTTCAATAAAATTTTCTACATCTAATCTGATTATAAAATGAATTCAATTAATTTCATTGAATTTATATATTTATAATTTAACAATTTTTACTTAATATAAATTTAAATAAAATAAATAATTACTAAAATAAAAAAGTTGGTTTTAAATAAGAACGTAGTGTTTTTCGCTATTCATCAAAAATCATAAGTTTTTAGAAAAATGCCAAAAATTAACTCTAAGCTAATTTTGGTATTTAAAATTTAAAAATTATGTCTATTTCACATAATTAAAAACATATAAGTTTTATTAATTAATTCTAAAAAATATTTTTTTGTCAAAACTAGAAAGAAGGTTTTCTAAAAAGTGAAAACTATCAAAAGATTATTATATGTTTATGTCCAATTTAAATGTAAAATTACATCCAATTACCATAATTAGATTAGATGATAAAAAAATAATATAATTATACCTCAAAACTATTAAAATATAAAATTTAACACTATAAATTATTTTAACTAAAAAAGTTGTTTTTAATTAAAATTTCGTATTTTTCATTATTCATCAAAATATGAAAGTTATTAAAAAAAGCACCAAAAATTTATCCAAAATAAAATTTTCTGTCCCTATTCTAAGTAAAGTTTTTATTTTGTCAAAATGAATATTTAAAAGTATCAAATATTTTATTTAAAATGGTTCTCCATTAAATGGCGATAAAATTGCATTTTTTTAAAAATACAACTTTTATCTGAAAAATTGAATTTGTTCTTATATTATTTTTAAGAAACACATAATATGGATGTTAAAATTATATGGAGTATATAAAATTCAAAATGTAGTTAATACTAGTCAGAACATCTTTTTGAATGGCTAATTTGGTAAGTGGTGGGGCCCTCGAACTTGGTGATGCGGGTAACACAAGCAATTGAATTGCTTTCAAGAAAATAACATAATATGAAATCATTGGGTGTTACATTCTTTCACATTTTTGGAAATTTTATCCTTGAAATTTTAATATTGGACATGGGAACTTCATTGAAAGTCCCACATTGGATAAAGAGTCAATAAAGCTATCACATTAAAAGAAAGTAAGAGAAGTACAAAGTTCGACCGAGATAACCCATACTGGGATTCCATGTAGGATAAAATGGATACATAAGATAAAATATGTGTCATGTTCTGATGTATAGTGATATAAAACAAGATCATGAGAATGCTAACAATGAGAGAACCACAAACGTGTGATGAGTTAAACGCTCATTATTTACCTAGTCGGAAAAGTAAAGAGACAATGTTTTTTAGATTTATGTTAAATTTCATAATGTTTGGGAACTTGTTTATGAGATTGACTAAGAACGTAAAGAGATATACAAACTACTCAAATAGGGGTTTTCCCAACAATTATATACCAATGGTTATCTTAAACCATTGGTATATAAGATTTTTACCAATAATTTTCTTAAATTAATGGTAAAACTGGCCAAATTCCCCACATTACCAATGGTTCACTAGAACCGTTGGTAAAGGGGTCTCAATCCCCCCCCTCACCCCATTACCAAGGGTTCTTAAAACCAATTGGTAAAAGGTACCTTTACCAAGGGATTTTAAAAACGGTTGGTAAAAGTTTTCCCAAATATCCCCATGCGGGCCTTCTCCTCTCCCACATTCGGATAGAAAACTAATTGACCTCTCACCCGTGATCCAGCACCTCTCCCCCATTCAGATGGATCCTCTACCCCATGATTAGAGCACCTCTCCCCCATTTAGACATCACCTCTCTCGAGTTCATCTCGATTCCTCCATCTGAACTGTTGGAATCTCAGCTTCCCCCAACCAAGGTGCTGAATATTCATCCAAACCATCCCAAATTAGGTATTTTCTTAATTATTGCCTTATTTTTATTGTTATCTATATAATATTTCATTTTTAAGTATTGATTTTGATGTGTATCTGTTTTTTTTTTCTATTTTTATTTTACATAGAAAACTCATTTAGATTTTTTCTCCAGAACCATAGAAACCCCTTTTAGATTTCTTAGTTGTCACTTTAATTTATCATATCATTATATTAAAATATTATATAAATATATTGGATAATTACAGACCTCTCGGTGGTCACCTACATGAATTTTATCTCACACATTTTTTGTGATGCCATTGGGTACCCGGATAAACTACATGATAATATGTTTAGATAAGGGGAATCATCATTTTACAGATGCATGACTACTAAAATGACATAGGATGGAGCACGTAACAGATGATTGGGTTGTAGCTCATGAAGCTAGGTCGAATTTTAGAATTTATTGAGCCTCTTGTATAGTACTAATTTGTAACGCCCCGACCCCAGTTACCCAGAGTCGATGCATTAATTACATAACATTGGCATGATCACAAGAAAGATCAAATCTCGAAAGACCGATTGGTTTAGTAGCCTTGGAAACACTAGATATATTCATAAGTTTTACATTACATCATAAAATGAAAAACTAATACAACAACATAATGTCTCCATAATCCACACTCATATCTCCACATAATATCCTTGCAGGTCATTCATAATTACTTCTTCACTTCCTGGGAAAAATAAAACATAGAAAAGGGATGAGCTCAAATGCCCAGTAAGGATAACAATATAGTGGAAACTTTCATAAATAAGAATAAACATTTAGGGCAATGTATGACTAAAACAAAAGCCTTTCAAACTTGAACTTTCAACATAGTATGGCATAAATAAAATGAAATAATGCCATTTACTTATTCACATGGATATTCTACTAATCAAATAATCACATGCAAAATCACTAACCACTTTCATAATGTTGGAATGCATAATGCCAGACTATCATAACCACATAGTCAAGGCCTCGTGCCAAGACTACAAATAAGACATTTCCAAGGCCTTGTGCCAAGACACTAGTTTGTCTCATGAGACCTACCGATGCATCGAGGAGCTATAGCGGGCTCCACCCGTCACATATTAAGTCCAATGCATTCCCATATGAAAAGGTTTAAACATAACATAAACATTCGTATTAAAACTAGCATACGAAATGTCAATACTTTCACCATAAACCATGAATGGTATATAAAAAAATATCACATCCATAGTCAAACATATCACAAAACCTTCAATACAATATAAATGTTTTGTATCATAATATATCATCCTCAAATAAGCGTAAAATCCATTAAAGGATGTTGACATAGATGAAATCAAAACACTTTTTAGAGAAATATCTCTTTATATTTTTGAAATACTTTAAGAGCCATATAAAATAAAACATTTTCTTTGAAAATATTCTTATAAGCTTGTAAGGAAAGCTTTGAAGATTTTATAACGGCGGAAAATAACCACACCCGCCGTATAAGAAAAAAAACATTCTTACCTTAATTTTGTCGAAAAGGTTAAAAAGGACCTTGTTTTGAAAACGACGGAAAGATTCCTCTTATAAAAAGTCAAAAAAGGGTATAAATGAATTTAACCCATATTCTTTTAAATAATAAAAATGTTTTGAAATACATTTTGAAGAAACATGGATGTGGATGATAAAGAGATCCCAGTAGATTATTACGTATAAACAACCTCGGATAATGAAGAGATTGTGAAATAACCCTTACCTTGTACTTTTCCTTGGTTGGGGTAGGTTAACCTCCTGTATAATGGTGAAATAATTGTTATTAAATTATACAAGAATCATATACATTCATATGATATCATATATGATCTTTTAACATTGCTTTGTTAACAATATCTTAGATTTATCGTTGTTTCGGGTGTTAACTTACTCGTTTTCTTTTATATGTTTTGTTACGTAAGTCGTGTTTTTCATGGATAGGTTGTATCTTATTCATATACAGAACGATATCATGTCCCTAAACATTATTTTTAAATCATCAAATGATAATTATACTTGGATGGATATGACGGAGAATGAATCTCATCGCGTTCGTGGAGACGGTAGTCCGTACGTACGCACGAGCGACAATATCATTTTTTTGATATTAAAATAATATATAAATGGATGGTATATCATAAATACAGAATCATTAACATGTTATATTTATTATTTACCTGAGTTAAACATCATTATTATACCCATCCAAATAATATTATATTGAATAACAATTACACCACGACGTGGAGACAGTAAGCCGTACGTACGCACGTATGGTGACATGTTATTCAAAGGGTGGATAGAATACTGAATATGGTTGTACCATATTTATAATAACATCACAGTATATGTGAGATACTGGAGTTATTATTTTAGAATGGTAAGAACAAAGAAAGAAGAAGTGGAAGAAGAAAGGAACTTGAAAAGGGGTGGTGAAAACATTACCTCTTTTTCGGGTTCTTCCTTTTGATTTGATCAAAAGGGCTCCTTAGGTTGGCTTTCTGATCAAACTAAGGCCCCTAGGTTGTAGTGAGGGAGGTTGAGAGAGTATTTGGGCAGGTTTTGGACGAGCCAAGTGGCTTGAGAGGTGTGAGGAATGAGTATAAGTTGTCTCCTTTTATAAGGGAGAGGAGGGGCTCTTTAGGAAAGAGTGAAAGTATTACTTTATAATATAATTATATTCGGTTTATAATGGTCCAAAAATAATTGAGGTAGAAGATAATATGACTAATTTTCTAAATAACATCAATCAATAAGAATTGGACAGGTTTTAGATAATATTTTAATCATTATAATCTTATTTATTTAAATGATTTATTAATGAGGTAATCATTGCATCATTATTGTGTCATTAATAATTTAAATTATTTGATGTCTAAAAATTATAAATAAAATATCATTATGTAGGAAATCTATTTATCTTTCTAATGAATATTTATAATCGAAAATCCAACATGTATAACCTTATGTAAAAAATTTTCTTCTAAAAGATGTAAGCTTATGCCATTTTTATTTTTATTTTAACTTTATTAATATAATGTGTCCCTACCACATACAAGTGGCTCTAAGGGGTACCCAAATCGACCCAAGGATTCTCATGGTTGGGTATGTGTCCACCAATAAGGTTAGGACACGTTTTAGGGTAATTTTGTATTATTAAAATATTATTTTTTAACCCTTATTTACCGGATATACCCTTAACCATGGTAAATAAAATATTTACCACAGTAATTATTCAAAATGTCTAAAAATAAAAGTTACCTATTTACACAATTTGGACATCCTGATTCCAAATATGGAATCCATTTTTCTAAATTCAAAACACAGAAGTGGCAGAAATTAATTTAAAATTAATTCCCGCTGTCAAAACAAAAAGCGTGTTTTTAAGAGGTAATAACTATCAAAAGATTGACACTTGTTTATGTTCGGTTTAATTGTAAAATTATGTCCAATGACTAACATTATATTAAATGGTAAAAATATATTCTAAATATACTTTAAAACCACTCAAATTCACAATTTATCACTATTAATTATTTTGATTTAAAAAAGTTGTATTTAATTAAAGTTTAGTAATTTTCACTATTCATCAAAACATGAAAGTTATCTGAAAAGTACCAAAATTTCACCTTAGGCTAAATTCGATATTCCGAATCCAAAAATGAATTCCATTTTAAAATATAAAATATATATAATTTCAAAAAGTAGGTATTACTATTCATAACGGCTAGTTTGATTGGTTATGGTGTGTTAGAACTCGGTGTTGCGTACAACACACGCTATCACATTATTCAAAGAGAAGCGTACCGTAGAAGCTTGGGGTGTTACATTCTCCCCTCCTTAAAATAATTTCGTCCTCGAAATTTCTAGAATACTTATCACATGAAAATATTCTGGTGGTTCTTCATCATAAGTTCCTCGGGTTCCCACGTTGCCTCTTCCATCTTATGATTTCTCCACAAATCTTTTTCTAGACGCGTCGTCCGGTTTCTCAGTACTTGTTCTCTCGTATCAAGAATCCTGACGGGCTCTTCACAATAAGACAGATCGGGTTCCAGTTCTAATTCGTCATAGGTGAGTACATGCGTTGGGTTAGGCATGTATTTTCTCAACAGAGATACGTGGAACACATCGTGAACTTTGGAGAGACTTGGCGGCATTGCCAATCGGTAAGCTACAGCCTTAATTCGTTCTAGAATTTCGAAGGGTCCGATGTACCTGGGACTCAATTTACCTTTCTTACCAAAATGTATGACTCCCTTCCATGGAGATACCTTTAGGAAAACATGATCACCGACTTTAAATTCCAAATCCTTCCTTCGATTATCGGCATAGCTCTTCTGCCTACTTTGAGCTGCTCTGATGTGATTTTGGATTACCTTCACCTTTTCCATTGTTTCCTCCACCAGTTCTGGACCTACAAGTTATCTTTCACCGACGTCATCCCAAAAGGTTGGTGTACGACATCTCTTTCCGTATAACGCTTCATATGGTGCCATCTGAATACTCGAATAGAAGCTATTGTTATAGTAAAATTCTACCAGAGGTAAATATTGATCCCACATACCCTGAAAGTCAAGTTAGCAAGATCTCAACATGTCTTATAAGGTTTGAATAGTCCGTTCTGATTGTCCGTCTGTCTGAGGGTGGTAATCAGTGCTCAAATGAAGTTCAGTATCCAGGGATTTCTGAAGACTTTTCCAGAATCTTGAAGTAAAACGGGGATCACGATCAGAAACAATCGATAGGGGTACTCCATGAAGTCTCACAACTTCATTAATGTATAGTCTTTCTAGACGTTCTAGGGGTAGATCTTCTCTTATAGCAAGAAAATGTGCTGACTTGGTAAGACGATCAACAATAACCCATATTGCATCGTTCCTTCTACGAGTCTTTGGTAGCCCCATGACAAAGTCCATCGTAATATTGTCCCATTTCTACTCCGGTATGGGAAGAGGTTGCATGACTCCTCCAGGCTGTTGCCTTCCAGCTTTCACTTGTTGACAAACCATACATCTTGACACAAAATCAGCAATCTCCCTCTTCATGTTGTCCCACCAAAAATGTTCCATCAGATCTCTATACATTTTGGTGCTCCCAGGGTGTATAGAGAAATTGGAACTATGAGAATCATCCAGCAATTCCCTTTTCAGATCAGGTAAATCGGGAACACAAAGTCTCTTCCCGAATTTCAAAATTCCATCTTCATACACAAAGTCTCTCAATCTCCCTTCATTCACAGCTTTAATCTTCTTCTGAAATTCTTCATCATCAGTCTGAGAACTCTTAATCCTTTCTAGTAAAGATGGTTTGGAAACCATTTGAAAAAGCATTGATGTTTCACCTTCCCTGGTTATTCCCATGTCCATATTCACTAGATCCATGAAAATTGGATCCCTTTCAATTCTCATCATGTTCAAAACTCCATGGTCTTTTCTGCTCAAAGCATCTGCCACCTTGTTTGCTTTCCCCGGGTGGTAGTGTATCGTGCAATCATAATCCTTGAGTAATTCAATCCATCTCCTTTGCCTCATGTTGAGTTCTTTTTGTGAGAAAATATACTTCAAACTCTTGTGATCAGTATAAATCTCACATTTTTCACCATAGAGGTAGTGTCTCCATATCTTCAAAGCAAAGATCACAGCTGCTAACTCAAGATCATGAGTAGGATAGTTTTGTTCATGAATTTTCAACTGTCGTGATGCATAGACAATAACTCTATCATTCTGCATAAGGACACAACCAAGTCCTTTCTTTGATGCATCACTATAAATAACGAACCCATCATTCCCCGATGGTAGAGTCAATATAGGAGCATTGACTAATCTTCTCTTTAGTTCTTCGAAACATTCTTCACACTCTTTTGTCCAAACAAATTTAACCCCTTTACGTGTGAGCTTCGTTAATGGGTTAGCCAATTGGGCAAAATTCTGGACGAAACGTCGATAATAACCTGCCAAACCAATAAAACTGTGTACCTCAGTTATACTCGTAGGTGCTGGCCATTCTTGGATTGCCTTGGTCTTAGAAGGATCAACAGAGATTCCATATTTAGAGACAATATGGCCAAGAAAAGAAATATCCTGAAGCCAGAATTCACACTTGCTAAACTTCCCATATAATTCATGCCTCCTCAGAGTCTTCAAGATAATGCGCAAGTGATTTTCATGATCTTCGTAGGTTTTGGAGTATACCAAGATATCATCAATAAATACCACCACAAATTCATCGAGATACTCCTTGAAAACTCTATTCATCAGATCCATGAATACAGAGGGTGCATTAGTCAATCCAAACGGCATTACGGTAAACTTGTAATGCCCGTACCTAGTTCGAAATGCTGTCTTCGGAATGTCTTCCTTCATCACACACAACTGATGGTATCCAGATTGAAGGTCAATCTTTGAAAAGTATTGAGCTCCATGCAGTTGGTCAAATAAATCATCAATACGAGGCAGGGGATACTTGTTCTTTATCGTTATAGCATTGATCTCCCTGTAGTCAATACATAACCTCATAGATCCATCTTTCTTTTTAACAAAAAGAACAGGGGCTCCCCATGGAGAAACACTAGGGCGAATAAATCCCTTATTACTCAATTCCTCTAGTTGTTTCTTTAGTTCGACTAATTCTACAGTGTCCATTCTATAAGGGGTCTTCGATATAGGCCTTGATCCAGGAATCAAATCAATGGAAAACTCAACTTCTCGTTCTGGAGGATGTCCAGGAAAATCTTCCGGAAATACATCTACAAATTCTTTCACAATAGGTACATCCTCTATTTGAACATTCCTTTCCTCACCGACAGTTATTTCATTCTCTTCCTCCCCAATAATTGAATTTAGTTGAGCTATTGAGGGTGGATCTAAATAAGAATTAGGTGGTGACGATTCTGCTCTAAAGATAAGGTGTTCCTTATCATTATCATCAAGAATCGTAACCTCTTTCTTTTTACAATAAATCTTCGCATCATAGTCCGAAATCCAGTCCATATCGAGGATTATATCAAACTCAATCATAGGTATGACGATGAGATCAGCAGATAAAGAAAATTTATGTGCTCTAATGGGGACTGATTCACAAAACTTTGTAGCAATGATACTTCCCTTAGGAGTTTTAACTGACAACTCCCTTATTAAATCAAATTGGAAATATCTAATTTTCTTAGAAAACTGGGAAGATATGAAACAATGCGACGATCCAGAGTCAAATAATGCATTTTCTAAACTTGAGGAAACCATTAAATTACCTGCCACCATGTCCTTCGGAGCTTCTACCTCAGTAGTAGTGATAGAATAAGCTTGGCCTTGATCCCTTGGCCTTTTCTGAGGTAAGTTCTCCTGACGCTTAGGACATGTATTTGCATAATGCCCCATCTCCCTGCAATTGTAGCACTGAACGTTGGTAGCTTCCTTCTTCCCCTTGCAATCACGAGCATGGTGGCCTTTTTCACCACACTTGTAACAGACTCTCATTCCCTTCAAGCAAGTACTAGGATGTTTCTTCCCGCATTTACCACATGATGGATATTCAACCTTTCCCTTCTTCCCCTTATTTCCATTCCCAGATTGATCAGAAGGTCTCTTCTTCTCTTTCATTGCTTTAAAGTCATAAGACTTAGAGAATTCCTTTTCTGTCTTGATAGCACATGAGACAATATCTTCGTACGATGACAAGGATTGTGAGACTAACGCTCGACGGAGAAATGGTTTTAACCCATCAAAGAAAAGATCAGTCTTACTTCTTGGGTTGCGAATATAATCTCCGGCATACCTCGCTAACCTTGTAAAGTTAGCCTCATACATTGTGACATTCTCATCCTCCTTTTGTCTCAGACTCAGAAATTGCCTTTCCATATCTTCTCGATGGTCGCGAGGAAAGTATTTTTCTAAAAACAGATCTTTGAACTACCTCCATTACATATTTGATACTTCATCATCTTCCTTCATGTTTGGAATCAATGACCACCATTGATCAGCATCTCCAGTGAGGCGGTAAACTGCCATGATAACTTTTTCCCTTTCACTGCTCCCCAAAGCCTGAAATATTTTCTCTAGAGAATTTATCCACTGCTCGGCTACTAAGGGATTTGTATTCCCATTGAATGTTGGTGGTTGTTTCCTCATGAATCGATCTAACATTGATCCTCCACGCTGCGGATCAGGGTGCTCCAAACGGGTAAGGTTATTATTCATAACCTGAGTAAGTTGTCCCAGTATGGTGATTAGCTGATCGGCACCAGTTGCATCACCAGCCCCACTATAATTATCTTGATCAGGAGGGAAATCCCTACATGGAGTGTGTGCATTGATACAGTTTCCATTTCTTCCACTAGGCGCCATTTCAAAACAATGGCATAAACTAGATCAGTTTATGAATCAAAATACATAATCCCATACTTATAAAATACTTAACATAAATTGAACTATTTATGGATATAATCCATAATCATAAAAATGTCTCCTTTGAGGATGTATATACTCATAAACCTTTCATAATGGTTTGTAAAGAAAATGAGAGTTATCCTAAGCATATCCCCCGGGAGTGTCGTAACCAAGAGTGCAGCAAGGCCCGTTGTCGTGCACCAGTTCCCGTTCGAGTCTAGCTCAAAGCGGTGTTTTCGGGTTTTACCCCTAGGTACATCTGTGCCAGAGCCGCCTCTACCTGCTCGTATCCAGACAGGGATGTATTGCTCGGAAAACTCACAAAATCTCTACAATACCAAAATTCTAGGAAGTTCTTCTATACTAATCCTCAAAGTTCATCTTAGGTCTACGTGCTCTAATCAGAGTTTATCTAAATCTAGTTTCCAAGGTTTGTACTAAACTTCCTCTGATACCAACTGTAACGCCCCGACCCCAGTTACCCAGAGTCGGTGCATTAATTACATAACATTGGCATGATCACAAGAAAGATCAAATCTCGAAAGACCGATTGGTTTAGTAGCCTTGGAAACACTAGATATATTCATAAGTTTTACATTACATCATAAAATGAAAAACTAATACAACAACATAATGTCTCCATAATCCACACTCATATCTCCACATAGTATCCCTGCAGGTCATTCATAACTTACTTCTTCACTTCCTGGGAAAAATAAAACATAGAAAAGGGGTGAGCTCAAATGCCCAGTAAGGATAACAATATAGCGGAAACTTTCATAAATAAGAATAAACATTTAAGGCAATGTATGACTAAAACAAAAGCCTTTCAAACTTGAACTTTCAACATAGTATGGCATAAATAAAATGAAATAATGCCATTTACTTATTCACATGGATATTCTACTAATCAAATAATCACATGCAAAATCACTAACCACTTTCATAATGTTGGAATGCATAATGCCAGACTATCATAACCACATAGTCAAGGCCTCGTGCCAAGACTACAAATAAGACTTTTCCAAGGCCTTGTGCCAAGACACTAGTTTGTCTCATGAGACCTACCGATGCATCGAGGAGCTATAGTGGGCTCCACCCGTCACATATTAAGTCCAATGCATTCCCATATGAAAAGGTTTAAACATAACATAAACATTCGTATTAAAACTAGCATACGAAATGTCAATACTTTCACCATAAACCATGAATGGTATATATAAAAAATATCACATCCATAGTCAAACATATCACAAAACCTTCAATACAATATAAAAGTTTTGTATCATAATATATCATCCTCAAATAAGCGTAAAATCCATTAAAGGATGTTGACATAGATGAAATCAAAACACTTTTTAGAGAAATATCTCTTTATATTTTTGAAATCCTTTAAGAGAAATATAAAATAAAACATTTTCTTTGAAAATATTCTTATAAGCTTGTAAGGAAAGCTTTGAAGATTTTATAACGGCGGAAAATAACCACACCCGCCGTATAAGAAAAAAAAACATTCTTACCTTCATTTTGTCGAAAAGGTTAAAAAGGACCTTGTTTAGAAAACGACGGAAAGATTCCTCTTATAAAAAGTCAAAAAGGGTATAAATGACTTTAACCCATATTCTTGTAAATAATAAAAATGTTTTGAAATACATTTTGAAGAAACATGGATGTGGATGATAAAGAGATCCTAGTAGATTATTACGTATAAACAACCTCGGATAATGAAGAGATTGTGAAATAACCCTTACCTTGTACTTTTCCTTGGTTGGGGTAGGTTAACCTCCTGTATAATGGTGAAATAATTGTTATTAAATTATACAAGAATCATATACATTCATATGATATCATATATGATCTTTTAACATTGCTTTGTTAACAATATCTTAGATTTATCGTTGTTTCGGGTGTTAACTTACTCGTTTTCTTTTATATGTTTTGTTACGTAAGTCGTGTTTTTCATGGATAGGTTGTATCTTATTCATATACAGAATGATATCATGTCCCTAAACATTATTTTTAAATCATCAAATGATAATTATACTTGGATGGATATGACGGAGAATGAATCTCATCGCGTTCGTGGAGACGGTAGTCCGTACGTACGCACGAGCGACAATATCATTATTTTGATATTAAAATAATATATAAATGGATGGTATATCATATATACAGAATCATTAACATGTTATATTTATTATTTACCTGAGTTAAACATCATTATTATACCCATCCAAATAATATTATATTGAATAACAATTACACCACGATGTGGAGACGGTAAGCCGTACGTACGCACGTATGGTGACATGTTATTCAAAGGGTGGATAGAATAATGAATATGGTTGTACCATATTTATAATAACATCACAGTATATGTGAGATACTGGAGTTATTATTTTAGAATGGTAAAAACAAAGAAAGAAGAAGCGGAAGAAGAAAGGAACTTGAAAAGGGGTGGTGAAAACATTACCTCTTCTTCGGGTTCTTCCTTTTGATTTGATCAAAAGGGCTCCTTAGGTTGGCTTTCTGATCAAACTAAGGCCCCTAGGTTGTAGTGAGAGAGGTTGGGAGAGTATTTGGGCAGGGTTTGGACGAGCCAAGTGGCTTGAGAGGTGTGAGGAATGAGTAGAAGTTGTCTCCTTTTATAAGGGAGAGGAGGGGCTCTTTAGGAAAGAGTGAAATTATTACTTTATAATATAATTATATTCGGCTTATAATGGACCAAAAATCATTGAGGTCGAAGATAAGATGACTAATTTTCTAAATAACATCAACCAATAAGAATTGTACAGGTTGTAGATAATATTTTAATCATTATAATCTTATTTATTTAAATGATTTATTAATGAGGTAAACATTTCATCATTATTGTGTCATTAATAATTTAACTTATTTGATGTCTAAAAATGATAAATAAAATATCATTATGTAGTAAATCTTTTTATCTTTCTAATTAATATTTATAATCGAAAATCCAACATGTATAACCCTATGTAAAAAGTGTTATTCTAAAAGATGTAAGCTTATGCCATTTTTATTTTTATTTTAACTTTATTAATATAATGTGTCCCTACCACATAAAAGTGGCTCTAAGGGGTCCCCAAATCGACCCAAGGATGCTCATGGTCGGGTATGGGTCCACCAATACTGTTAGGACACGTTTTTGGGTAATTTTGTATTATTATAATATTATTTTTTAACCCTTATTTACCGGATTTACCCTTAATCATGGTAAATAAAATATTTACCACAGTAATTATTCAAAATGTATAAAAATAAAAGTTACCTATTTACACAATTTGGACATCCTGATTCCAAATATGGAATACATTTTTCTAAATTCAAAACACATAAGTGGCAGAAATTAATTTAAAATTAATTCCCGCTGTCAAAACAAAAATCGTGTTTTTAAGAGGTAATAACTATCAAAAGATTGACACTTGTTTATGTTCGGTTTAATTGTAAAATTATGTCCAATGACCAACATTATATTAAATGGTAAAAATATATTCTAAATATACTTTAAAACCACTCAAATTCACAATTTATCACTATTAATTATTTTGATTAAAAAAAGTTGTTTTTAATTAAAATTTAGTAATTTTCACTATTCATCAAAATATGAAAGTTATCCGAAAAGTACCAAAATTTCACCTTAGGATAAATTCGATATTCCGAATCCAAAAATGAATTCCATTTTAAAATATAAAATATATATAATTTCAAAAAGTATGTATTACTATTCATAATGGCTAGTTTGATTGGTTATGGTGTGTTAGAACTCGGTGTTGCGTACAATACACGCTATCAAATTATTCAAAGAGAAGCGTACCGTAGAAGCTTGGGGTGTTACATACTTCCTACTAGTTGTGTAACTATGTTTTTCTTCTTGATACATGACATACATTACCATCATTCAGTTTATGATTTTGTTATTAGTTGGTATTACTGATTTTGTTATTTTCATTCATTTCCAATATTTTCCCATTGTTATATTTCTTCAACATTTTAACTGATAATATTAAAATTGTGAAACTTAGGAAATCAGGGAATAGTCTCCCCCAGACACAACAAAGGCTCTCACTATTAGACAATAACATTTGGAATTTTGGTAGATGTGTTATATTCCATGTGGCCATATGGGTTTGGGTCACCAATGAGTGGCATCCTGGTTTGGGACATCACAATTCCTGGATATCCTTTTTATAGGTGTTTCTAAACAAATCCATACCTATAACTATTGAAGGTCCCTCTCTAGAATCAATTGGGACCTGATTCAGTGAATACACCCTACCAACCTATGATCTATGGACCCAAACCTAGGATCCTTTAATCCATGGTTAAGGTGAAACATGATGAGGCCACAACTACTTTTTATGTGATCCTCATCCTACTCCTCATCCGAATCTCCCAGAAAAAGTTAATGCATAAAACTCATGTACTCCCGACAAGACCCTTAAAGATTATGTTTTCCTTGATCCACATCCAATATCTTACATGTAAATCCTTGAATGTAGGAATTATAAATTTTGTATCTTATTTTATTATATACAATATATTTTGTTGTGTTTCTTTATATGATTCTCATACGGAGAAATATGTTAGTTATGATTTTATATAAAGTAAAAAAATTTCATTTACCTAAATATTTTTTTTATTGAACATCAATATTATTAAATTTCATTGAAATGACTAATTGCAATTTTTTTACAGAATGGATATAAGTTGGATGTACGAAACTGGTCGGATTTCAACCAATTTTCAAAATAATTTGAACAACTTTTTAGATTTTTCATTAGATAGTGATTCAGATAGTGGTCGCCTACACTGCCCATGTTCTAATTGTGTTGGAAGACCTTGGTTGAGTCGTGAAGTAGTAAGCTATCATATAACCAAATATGGTTTCCAAACAAACTATTATGTGTGGTTTCACAATGGAGAGAAAATGGAATATCAAAATGATGATTATCCAAATGATAGGACTGAATTAGAGAGTTTGATATATGATCGGTTTCCATTAATTCAGCATCATGAGAAGGAAAGGATGTCCAGCCAACAAGATTTCCATTCAATCACACACGATGCGTCCTATAAAAATGATGATGTTGATAGGGTAAAAATATTGAATGATGTTGCGACAACTCCAGTATATCGGCAATGTGGTAAAATGAAAAAGTTGGAATTTTTAAGACGATTTTTTCATGGGAAAATTATGTATGGGATTTCAAATACTGCAATCGATTACATTCTTACGTTCTTGAAGGACTTATTTACAGATGATGTAGATTTTCTCCCAAACCACATTATGGCAAGGAAGTTAGTTGATTAACAAGGATTCACAAAAAAAATCATGCTTTCCTAAATGGTTGCAGCATATTTTGGGAGGAAACTATTGAAAGAAATGATTGTATCAAATTTCTAACCTCCCGATGGAAGCCAAAAGATGATGGAACACCATCGTGTGTGCCACAAACAGTACCGTGGAACTTTCCATTGATCCCCATATTATAGAACCATTTCATGTCTGATGAAATAATAGTAAAAAGGTGATGGCATGACACTGAGAGGAAAAATAATAATGAGAAGTTGTTTCACCCTGCGGATGGATTTTCATGGTAGAGATTTGATTCTCGATATCCTGAACTTGCAACTGACATGCGTAATGTGAGACTGGGTCTTTCATGTGACGGTTTTAATCCATTTGGTTAGATTCTTACTTCGCACAGCACATGGTCGGTTTTCATACACATTTATAACCCTCCCCCCAAGGTTGTGTATGAAAAATCCTTAAACTTTCTTGACTATACTAATATTTGGCCCTTATGATCCCAACAATAACATAGATGTATACAAGAAACCTTTAATAAAAGAGTTGAAACTTATTTGGGATGTGGGTGTGCCCACATACGATTCATATTCAAAAGACATATTTCAGATGCATGTTGTGCTTATGTTGATGATCAATGATTTTTATGTTTATGGAATGATGTTTGGATGGAGTATAAAAGAAAAATTGGCATGTCATGTTTGTATGAATAATACTCAATCGAGAAGACTGAGATATCATCGTAGTTTTAGTTTTATGGGACATCAACGATTCTTTCCAATGAACCCACCATATAGATACAATCGTCGATGAGTTGACTATACCATGGAGATTAATGATCCACCTCAGCGTATGTCTGGAACTGATGTTCTAATGAATTTAAAGATTTTTGTTATTAATTTGGGAAAGATGTAATGAAATATAAAAAGATGGAAAATTTTTCCAATGATACATGTAACAATTGGAAGAAGAATAATATATTCATTGAGTTTTATTATTTGTCAACCAACTTGTTATGTCATTTCTTAGACGTAATGCACATTGAAAAGAATATTTGTGAAATGTTTCTTTCGATTATTCTAAATGTCAAGGGGAAGAAAAAAGATGATTTATGATCTCATTGTGACTTGGCAGATTGGGGGATCAGACCAGAATTGCATCTTGACTGTATCAGTGAAATTAAATGGAATGTTCCTTGTGCTTCTTATGTTATGACACCTGCAGAAAAAAATCAATTTCTGGAAGAGCTAGAGACTATTAAACTTCTTGATGGCTATTCAAGAAATATATCAAAATGGGTCAATAGAAAAGAGTTGAAGATGAAATCTTTGAAGACTCGTGATTATTAGGTAATTTTTCTTGAGTTGATTCCAATAGAAATTCGTCATCTCTTGTCCAATAATGTAAGAGTCTCAGTTATTCGGTTGTCCTATTTGTTTATAGATATTTGTGCTAAGAATATATCAAAATACTTCTTGAAAAAACTATTTCCATAGACACTATTAATTTGGTGTGAGTTAGAGAAAATATTCCCTCCATCATTTTTTACATGCATGTTGCATCTGACTGTCCATCTTCCAACCGAAATAATTTTTGGAGGACGAGTTGATTTATGTTGGATGTATCCAATTGAAAAAACATTTACACATTGAAATAATTTGTTCGGAACATGAATTATCTTGAAGGTTTTATTTTGAATGGTTGCATTGATCAAGATGTATAGATTTCTTCCCAATGTATTTGACTGATCTAACTATGAGAATAAACAGACCAATGAGAAATGAAGAAGAATAGTATGAGAATATTGAACCCTATTTTCCATCACTTCCTTAGATAAGAGGAATTCTGGGATCATATACATTGACGACATTAAGCCTTGAAGAGTGAGATATGGAACATCACACAATGCTTTTCAATTGTGATTTGTTCGATGAGTATATCATGAAAGTAAATTCTACATATATCTCTTATCTTATCACTTATAATTTTAAATATTTGTTAAACTATTATTATTTTTATCTACAGGGAATATAAAGAATTGATATATAGAAGGAATCGTTCTTTATCTTTTAGAAAGAAAGAGACTTTTCATAGTAAATGGTTTTCTACATGGTTGAAATTAAAGGTAAAAATATTTCTGTAATAACTAAATAAAAATAATATATAATTAAGTTTACTATTTGTTTATATTTATGGTATCGAGTTTTCCAGCAGACCCTTTTTTTAGGAAATAAGTGTTTTGTATTTTGGTCCTAATACCATTGTTCGTCTTGTGAATCACATGTGATCAATGGGTACAAATTTATTATCATTGAATGGGAAAAAAAACAGAACCTAGCATGATGGTTTTATGCTAACTACCACAATATACTGTAATGCTAGGTCATTGGATACTAGACCTCATTCTGAAAATGTTTCTTATTATGGAGTCGGGGAGAAAATAATAATTTTGGATTATTACTTGCATGGTCGAGTCATGATGATGAAATTTCAATGGTTTGATTCGATGACAAGGCAAGCCATCTTTGTTGATGATTTTGGATTTCGAGTTATTGACCTGACATTCACTCTTGCCACCGATGAACCATATGTATTGGCATCAATTTTGAAACATGTTTTTTATGTCAAAGATCATCATCATCCTAAATTCGGTGTAATTATTGATGTAAATCCCAGACATGTTTTTGATGATGGTGTTGATGAAGTTGACACTATCCCTACTGCAATTGTAAGAAATCATTTTATTACTTATGACGAATCTTGTATCTGAATTGTGAGATTTTATTGTGAACCCAAAGTTGTGGTTGGAAATATATAGAATCAAACAGTCGTGTTCTCACCTAGATGTTTCACCTACATCATTCAGAGTGTGTATCCTATTACTTACCTTCAAACCACCATATATCTTCTATTTCATTATGTTTTTTTATCAGAATGGTTTTTTATATTTTGTTTTTTGGGTTACACATTAGTTATATATTTCTAATTACTTCCATTTTTTTTTTCATTGCAGGAAATGACACCCATTGAAGAGAGGAGGGGGGGAAAGATGATAAAAATAATCATCACATGAAACCGATGAGTGTTCCTCCACACAGCCATGTTGTGATTATTTTATTCCAAATATATATGTTTAAATAACTTATAATATCATGTGTTTACTTTTGTGTTAAACTGTATTTCAGGATCCACCCCCAAGAAGAGAGATATTCGATGAGGAGCCTAATATTACTCCCAGTACGGAGGCCGGTGGTAGGAGGGAGGGTGGTGTCATAGTTAGGCAAACGTTTGGTGGTACCGATACTGAGGTCGATGGTATGAGGGCACGTGGTGTCAGAGTTAGACAATCCACTGGTCGTACATGATTGGACTATTCCCCTACCAGAGATGTATCTTCTATACCCCATATTGATCCTAGTGTGTCTTTAGGGACTCACTAGAAATTTAGACCTCTGATGTTTACACAACCAGTTGGTTAGATGTCTATGCCATCATTTTTTTCTTCTTGTTCATTATCTCCGAGCTATTATATTCCACCTTCTTCGACTCCTGCTTCGACATAGTATGTGGCTGAGGAGCATACACCGAGGGACACTCGACCTGTATAGGATATTCCTTTAGCTTCTTCACATCCTGTTATTCCCATTGATCCGACTACCACAGGTATATTTATATAACTCTAACAAATTTCTATACCAAAATTTATTTTTATTATAACTTGGACTGGTAATTTTTTTTTAATAAAAGACTCATCTACTGATAGGAGGCATGGGAGGGGCACACTTGTTTGCGTGTGGTATGGAACTTCCAGACACAGTTGATGGTTGAATAAAATGATGATGGAAAGATGATTGATAAATCTGGGTAGGAATGTCAGGGTTTTTTTGTGACACTAGCCAAATAATTCGACATCACTCTGGTCATCCCTCCATCTTGGGGACATCTTCCACATGAAGTCAAGGATAAGTCATGGGAACAAATATGGGTAAAAAATCTATTGGATTTAATGTAATATTTTTTGTATTTACATGAATTAGTATATTGGATGTTATCTTCGGTTTAACTCCCCTGAAGGAAAAGGTGCACAGACAACATGTTTAAAGGAGCTAGGAGAGATTTGGATAGCTTATAAACATGAGTTGTATGTTGGATGGTTTGATAGAGTGGGCACGGAGTTGGAGGCATTACCTATCATGGATGACTACCTGATAGAGAAATATCTCCAAATGATTACCCATTGGGTGAGTGTCAAATTTATGGTATTAATCTTATTTGAGGTATTTAAATGGTAGTTTTCATATTTAGAACTAATATTATCTTATTTAGTATTAAACATTATATAGGAATATTCTGAAAAAAAACAAAAAAACATTGATTCAAAGTAATACCTCCACACTTTGGGTCACACAACTATGTCGTATCATGAGAGGCAGCTAGTATGATATAGTTGTCTATAATTTTTCTTTAGGACTTTCCCTTTTTATTATTTCCTACATAAATTATGTGATTTATTAAATTTAAAGACCTGTAAAATTCAAGGGAAATTTTTTCTTAATTTTCTTTAGAATTTTACAAGAGCGCGGTTTCTGACGGCACCTGATTCCGAGGCCCGGAGTGCCCTGAATCAATTTCCGAAGTTTGGCTCTGGTACGTTCAGTGAACGAACGAGCGGGAATTTCTAACTTTTTAACCGGTGCCCGGAATCGAATTCTGAGGGCACCGATGAACTCGCAGCACCAATATTCTCTTAAGGAGACCTTTTCCGAGGTTGCGTTTTATGCAGCATGAATGTTAGCTTTGGGAAAAACTAAAAGAAGTTAAATAAAATGTGGAAACACATTTTATATTTAACTTGTTGGTTAACTCCTCCCAAAGGGAGTTAGGGGTGGGACCCACATCCACTTAACCTCCCTTGATAGGATTAAGTGTGGTGGGGCCCATACAAACCCTAACACTTCATATTCTTTTTTTAAAAACTCCCTATAACTCCTCTTTAATTAACTTGACAACTTGGTTAATTAATTGAGTTGTTTTGAATTTCAAATCTTTGAAATTCAAAGTGGTCTAAATGTGTAAATAAAATAAGGCTTATGCTTATTTTATTTTGGTTAGAATTCTCTTACCACCATGAGATAATTTGGAGCTTTCTTCTTCTTCTTAAAACTCAACGAAGAACGCGAAGAACGCCGTTCTTCAATGAAGAATCTCTCCGTCGAAGAACACAGTCCTTCCGCGACGCCGTATCTGCGACGCGACGTACTTCTTCCGCGTCATCTATTCTGCGACGGTTTTCCGCGACGAAATCGCCATCAAAGAACTTTGAATCCTTGCTTCACGATGTCGACGTCCTTTTCCCGCGATGCTGACCACCGCGACGCTCGTCTTCCATGGGTCGTTGACAAACATCGTTCTTGAAACCGATGTAGGGGTTTATTTTATCCTTTTGATCATGATTTGTACCCGTGAATATTTCTTCGTGAAATTAATCCAATTGTAATCAAATAACGCGAGGGGGTCGGACCGCACGAACACGGCCGACCCTCCTCCTTTTCATTTTGATTCTATTATGGATTGAAACGGGTGTGGCGCGGTGTCGTCGCACCGCGCAGGATCATGCGGCAAGAAACGTGTGGCACCATCGCGCTGCGTCGTAAAATAATGCAAGGACGCGACGCCGTCGCACCGTGTCGAAGAAAGTTGAAGGCGCTGCGGCCGAAGCAGGACCGCGATGGAGGGGCGCGGTGCCGTCGCACCACGCCGGACAACGAAGGTCGTGGCCGGTTTCGGGCCGCGGCGGAACGAGAGGACCGGCGGCCAGCCGGGCCGCCGGTGTCGGAAGCCGGAAGGGGGACCGGCCTTGCCAGTCCCGTTGAGGAAGATCCGGCCGGCCAGGTCGGGCCGGCCGGAAGGGAGGAAAAACCGGGGGGAATTAATTCCCTCGGCCAGCCATAATGGCCCCCCATTATGAGGGCGGCCGGTTTCACAAAGGGGGGCAGGCGGCCCCCCCATTTCCAGCAAGCTCGGCCTTCGGCCGAGCTGGCAGCACGCCCAGTGCGTTTCCTTGCGCCGAACCGGCGCGCCTGGCCGGTTCTCCAGGCCGCGCCGGGCCGGGCCACGCCGGGTTGACCCTGTTCGGGGCGGGTCAACCCGATACGGGCCATCCGGGGGGTCTCGGGCCGGGACGGCCCGGGCCCGAAACCCCCGTTACCGAGCGGTTTGGATTCAAATGCCCATAACTCGGGCTACGGACTTCCAAACGACGTGCCGTCAGTGGAGATGTGATCCTTGGATCGAGACGGTCGTTTAGGTATATCGCACTTAAGGTTTCGGAATACTTTGAGTTCGGCCGGGTTGGTTCGTACACGAAACCAACCGGGCCCTCGGAGTAGAAACGCTCATATCTTGAGCTACAGACGTCTGATTGATGTGCCTTAAAATTTGTTGAGTTCCTCTTAGTGAGACGGATCTTTTGGCATACTCTGCCCGAGATTTGGACGTAGGTGGAGTATGGTCGGGTTGGTTTTGCCTTAAAAACCAACCGGGCCCCTGGAACGAAAAAACCAATAACTCTCAGACCGGGCGTCCGATCGACGCGTCGTCTGTTGCGTTGAGTTCCTGTTGACGATATGGGACTTTTGGATACATCAACTCTGGACTTTGTGACAGTTGATGTATCAGCCTCTCGGCTCGTGGAGCGGACCCTCCCGAACGAGCTTGCTGTGTGCGGGAACCCTAGAGCTGGCTGTGACTGCGACTGCTACTGCTACTGTGACTGCGACGACGACAGTACAGAGATCCTTAGTGGATTCGATGACGATGACTACAACACTGAGCGATCCTACGTGGATCAGTGCTACAGGTCATGTGTGGGCCCGATCCTGTGTGGGTCCGATCCTGTTTGGGTCTGCGCTCAGCGGTCCTATGTGAACCAGCGCCTACAGGTCCTGTGTGGGCCTGATCCTATGTGGGTCATTGCGGGGGTTAGTTACCTATCGATCCTTCGTGGGTCTGACGACTTAGATGGATCAGTGATCATCTTTATCGTCATCCGAAAAGTATACGTGTGTGAGCTGATTCCTATTGCTTTCCTGTGTGGATTGTGTTGTGTTATCCTGTGTGGATTTCGTTTTGCTTTCCTGTGTGGAATACGTATACTTTCCTGTGTGGACTGAGTTGTACATGGGCTCGGAGGTTGGAGAGTATTGAAAATGATGACTTAGGTATATGTATGGGCATATACCTAAGCAGTGTCGGTTATTACTTCGTGTTTGTATCTTCCTTTTTGGTTTATCCTTTTTGGATTTTGGGAGACCTTCGGGGGTCTCGGGGTCCCTACTGAGTAGCTTATACTCACCCCTGCACGGGCTATGCCCGCACTACGTTGTGTTGGTTGCAGACGACGGACAGCGTTGATCGTGGTTGAGGCGTGCAGAGCAGGACGGTACCTGGAGGTGGACCACTAGGCGGGACGTATTCGGAGCGGACGGCGGGACCTGTAGAGCAGTGGAGCTATCTGTACCCACCCTTCATGTGGGATTTCTAGTGGACAGTTCGGTGTAGCGGCTTTTATTTTACAGTTGTTGTTTTCCCTTTCGAGTTGTACTTTACTTTCAGTGTGGGTTTGTATACTGGCCCATTTACTTTTCCGCACTTTCAATTGTACTCTGTTTTTACTTAGTGTTTACTTTTTGCTTTCTTACTCTGTGATACTTGTTTACTTTACAAAGTCAATGCCTTCCCTTTTTACCGGGATTTACACCTTGGTGCTAGTCGCCAGCCCCTGGCCTATGGAAGGCGGGCTTGGGGTAGTCACGGCACGGGCCCTGAGGGCGGGTCGTGACAAATTGGTATCAGAGGAGTTTGGTTCTACCGTGAACTCTGATATTTTCTATGTGAAGCAATAATGTTTAGAGTATTGAGTGTGGTTATCAGACCAGGGAGTCCAGTGTTGGTTCGGCGGCCGACGTATCCGTACACCAGGACCCTGACTTCTAATTTCCGACTTAATGCACGAAAACATTGATTGCATGTGTGTTTCAAGTTTTCTTTGTGATTACTTTATATCAGCTCACCAGGTATATTGTTCTGACCGTGGCGCACCTATTTCCTTTTCAGGATGGCCCCACGACGGCAGCCAGCTAGGGTTCCGAGAGTAAAGCGTGATGACAGCCCACCGAGCGACGAGGCCTCGGTGCACGGCCCTTTGTCAGCAATGGCACCGGCGGTAGCACTACCCGCCGAGCCACCGATGCTTCCAGTACCAGCCGCTGACGATGCACGTCGCCTCAGCGCACTGCATGAGTTTCAGCGCTAGCGACCGCCCAGGTTTCATGGGGAGACGGACCCCCAGGCAGCAGAGGACTGGCTGGAGGGAGTGGTACGAGTTATTAGGCTAGTGAGGACACCTGCAGACCTCATGGTGATCCTCGCTGCGATCCTACAGCACGCAGCAGCGGGCCGATGGTGGAGTTTGATGCTCCAGGTGGACGATGAGGCATCTCTACTTTGGACGGACTTTGAGAGCCTCTTCCGCTCGGAGTTCGTCCCAGCCACCCTCCGTGCGGTGTATATCCAGGAGCTTTTTTAGCTACGGCAGGGCAGCATGACGGTCGCTCAGTACTCAGCGAGATTTACTGATCTCTCGCGCTACTCGACCGACATGGTATGGGACCCATTCTTCCGGGCCCTGCCCTTCGAGCAGGGTTTGAGACACGAGATCAAGGCATTGCTGATCTCCCTCAGCATTCCGACTCAGACAGGAGTACTGGAGCGGGCCCTTTTGATCGAGAGCTTCCTTGCTGAGTCTACACCAGCACCGAGACCAACCGCAGGGCGGCACATGGTAGAGTCATCTGCAGCAGGTAGTCGACGAATGACTCAGGGGTCCAGGCAGACCATACCTTTAGGCAGACGACCTCAGGACACTGGCTCAGCAGTGCGGGGCACACAACGCGGAGCCAGTCTTCCGAGAGGCAGACAGTGTTACTCGTGCAGCGGGCAGGGCCACATGGCTCGTGATTTCCCAACCCACCGTGCCGAGGAGCAGCAGACGGTTGAGGGACCACCTAGGGAGAGGCAGAGGGTCGACCGTGGCGGTCCGCAGGGAGGAGGCGGAAGAGGCAGGGGAGCTGGCCGAGCAGCAGGTGGTGGGCGACGCTTTGAGGCTCTACCACCACCACCACAAGGAGGTCCACCACCGACCACAGGGAGCTGGCGGGCAGAGACAGGCACAGCTCCAGGCAGCAAAGGCCTATGACCACGGCGCACCCGAGATGATTCGAGGTACTATCTGTGTCTATTCCACCCTTGCTGCAGTGGTGGCTCAGTTTGCAGACGTTTTTCCCAACGACGTTCCAGGACTACCTCCTCGCAGAGAGGTATACTTTTATATTGACTTGTACCCCGAGACAGCCCCGATATCGACTCCATTATATCAGATGGCCCCCGCCGAGCTTCGAGAACTACGGGTACAGTTGGAGGACTTGCAGGGCAAGGGGTTCATCCGACCCAGTGTTTCACCCTGGGCTTCCCCTATTTTGTTCTCCAACAAGGCGGACAGGAGCTTGCGAATTTGTGTTGACTACCGTCGCCTGAACCAGGTGAAAGTGAGGAACAAGTATCCGCTACAGAGGATTGATGACCTCTTTGATTAGCTCAAGGGAGAACGGTGGTTCTTGAAGATAGACCTCAGGTCAGGCTATCATCAGCTCAGAGTTAGAGAAGAGGACGTGCAGAAGACGGCCTTCAGATGTCGATATGGCCACTATGATTTCGTGGTTATGCCCTTCGGCATGACCAATGCTCCAGCAGTGTTCATGGCCCTCATGAACCGGATCTTTCAGCCATACCTAGATCGGTTTGTCGTGGTCTTCATCGACGACATTCTGATTTACTCGACGACTGAGGAGGAGCACACATACCACTTGGGGGTTGTACTAGACACACTCCGAGAGCACAAGCTTTATGGTAAACTCTCTAAGTGCCAGTTCTGGATACGTGAGGTCCACTTCTTGGGACACGTCATCTCTGAGGTGGGAGTTGCAGTGGATCCTGCGAAGATCAAGGTTGTGTTAGCTTGGGAGCCACCCAGGAGCGTGATGGAGGTGCGGTGTTTCTTGGGACTAGCTGGATACTATCGGATATTTGTTCCAGACTTCTCTAGAGTTGCGGCACCACTCACGACTTTGACGAAGAAAGGGAAACCCTTCGTGTGGACAGACAGATGTCAGCAGAGCTTCCATGAGCTAAGACAGAGATTGACCAGCACGCCTATCTTGAGGTTGCCTAAGGAGGGAGTAGGGTACGTAGTCTACTACGATGCATCAGGGACCGGACTCAGATGTGTTCTGATGCAGGAGCGGGCAGTGATCGCCTATGGATCACGTCAGTTGAGGCCGCATGAGCAGAACTATGCTACCCATGACCTGGAGTTAGCAGCAGTGGTCTTCGCTCTGAAGACATGGCGACACTACCTGATGGGAGAGCGCTTTATAGTCTTTTCTGATCAACAGAGTTTCAGGTATATATTCTCGCAGAAGGACCTGAACCTGAGATAGTGGCGATGGCTCGAGTTCCTCCAAGACTATGACTTTGAGATAGTCTATACTCCTAGGAAGGGGAACATGGTAGCCGATTCCCTCAGCAGGAGGACGGGCATTCAGCTACATGACGAGGCGACGGAGTAGCTAGCTTCTTTGCAGATATCCTTCGTGGATAGAGATGGAGCAGCCTTCCTCCAGTCTCTCACAGTCACCCATCCACTACTGCAGTGGGTCAGAGAGGCACAACGTGAGGACGCTGACTGTGAGACACGACATGCACAGATATCCTCGGGACAGGCACCTGATGGTTTCTCCCTTGGATCAGAGAACGACATCCTTTTTAGAGGACGTACCGTGGTACCAGTCGCTTTGCGAGAGGAGGTGCTGAGAGAGTTTCACACTTCTCCTTTGGCGGTACATCCTGGAGTGGCGAAGATATACCAGGATCTCAGACGATAGCACTGGTGGCCGGGCATGAAGAAGGTTGTGGTAGAGTTCGTTTCTCGATGCCTCACCAGCCAGCAGGTGAAGGCTGAGCACCAGGTACCAGCAGGCTTGTTACAGCCCTTAGAGGTTCTAGAGTGGAAGTGGGATGGCATATATATGGACTTCGTGACTGGATATCCACGCACTTCCAGAGGTCACGACTCCATTTGGGTGATTGTTGACCGACTCACCAAGTCGGCACACTTCTTACCCATCAGAGAGCAGGGCTCAGTGGAGAGCATGGGACGTCTCTATGTTCAGGAGATTGTGCGGCTCCACGGTGTGCCATCATCTATCGTCTCTGATTGAGATGCTCGCTTTACTTCCCGGCTTTGGAAGGGGTTGCAGGAGGCGTTCAGGACGCAGCTACGTTTGAGCACAGCCTTTCACCCTCAGACGGATGGTCAGACGGAGAGGACCATTCAGACTCTCGAGGACATGCTCCGCGCATGTGTCCTCGACTTTGGTCGCAGCTGGGAGGACCACCTACCCTTGGTGGAGTTTGCGTACAACAACAGCTACCACTCCACCATAGGGATGGCACCGTACGAGGCGTTGTACGGCCGACCTTGTAGATCTCCTTTGTGTTGGACAGACCCTAGGGAGTCAGCACTTATGGGACTGGAGATGGTTCTGGCCATGACAGAGAAGGTCCAGGTCATCCAGGAGCGGATGAGGACAGCTCAGAGCCAGCAGAAGTCATACGCTGACAGGAGGCGGAGGCTACTAGAGTACGAGGATGGCGACCACGTATTCTTGCGGGTCTCACCTCGACGTGGTATACAGAGATTTGACCGAGGCGGCAAGTTATCTCCGCACTTCATCGGACTCTTCCAGGTCCTCAGCAGGATTGGCGAGGTGGCTTATCGCCTGGCTCTACCACCTCAGTTGCACCGGGTGCACGACATCTTCCACGTGTCTCAGCTGAGGAGATACGTTCACGACCCGATGCACATCATTGACTATGGGGAGCTTGACGTTGATGATGGGGCGACTTTTGCGGAGGTCTTGGTGGAGATCGAGGATCGACAGGAGCGGGTCCTACGTGGACAGTCAATTCCTCTAGTGCGCATCAGATGGCAGCATGGGAATCTCCAGGAGAGAACTTGGGAGCGGGAGGCTCAAATGCGTGCTCAGTACCCTCATTTGTTTCCCTAGTTTTGATGTATCTTTACGGGGACGTAAAGCCCTGAGGTGGGAGTAATGTAAAGACCTATAAAATTCAAAGGAAATTTTTTCTTAATTTTCCTTAGAATTTTACAAGAGCGCGGTTTCTGACAGCACCTGATTCCGAGGCCCGGAGTGCCCAGAATCAATTTCCGAAGTTTGGCTCGGGTACGTTCAGTGAACGAACGAGCGGGAATTTCTAACATTTGAACCGGTGCCCGGAATCGAATTTCGAGGGCATCGATGAACTCGCAGCGCCGATATTCGCTTAAGGAGACCTTTTCGGAGGTTGCGTTTTATGCGGAATGAAAGTTAGTTTTGGGAAAAATTAAAAGAAGCTAAATAAAATGTGGAAACACATTTTATTTTTAACTTGTTGGTTAACTCCTCCCAAAGGGAGTTAGGGGTGGGACCCACATCCACTTAACCTCCCTTGAGAGGATTATGTGTGGTGGGGCCCACACGATCCCTAACACTTCATCTTCTTTTTTTTAAACTCCCTATAACTACTCTTTAATTAACTTGACAACTTGATTAATTAATTGAGTTGTTTTGAATTTCAAACCTTTGAAATTCAAAGTGGTCTAAATGTGTAAATAAAATAAGGCTTAAGCTTATTTTATTTTGGTTATAATTCTCTTACCACCTTGAGAGAATTTGGAGCTTTCTTCTTCTTCTTCAAGCTCAACGAAGAACGCGAAGAACGCCGTTCTTCAACGAAGAATCTCTCCGTCGAAGAACACGGTCCTTCCGCGACGCCGTATCCGTGACGCGACGTACTTCTTCCGTGTCATCTCTTCCGCGACGGTTTTCCAAGACGAAATAGTCGTCAAAGAACTTCAAATCCTCATTTCACGACGTCGACGTCCTTTTCCCACGACACCGACCACCGCGACGCTCGTCTTCCACGGGTCGTTGACAAACATCGTTCTTGAAACCGAGGTAGGGGTTTATTTTATCCTTTTGATCATGATTTATACCCGTGAATATTTCTTCGTGAAATTAATCCAATTGTTAGCAAATAACACGAGGGGGTCGGACCGCACGAACACGGCCGACCCTCCTCCTTTTCATTTTTATTCTATTATGGATTGAAACGGGTGTGGCGCGGTGTCGTCACACCGCGCAGGATCATGCGGCAAGAAATGTGCGGCACCGTCGCTCCGCGTCGTAAAATAATGCAAGGACGCGACGCCGTCGCGCCGCGTGAAAGAAAGTTGAAGGCGCCAAGGCCGGAGCGGGGCCACGGTGGAGGGGCGCGGTGCCGTCGCACTGCGCCAGACAACGAAGGTCGCGGCCTGTTCCGGGCCGCGGCGGAACGAGAAGACCGGCGGCCAGCCGGGCTGCCGGTGTCGGAAGCCGGAAGGGGGACCGGCCTTGCCGGTCCCATTGAGGAAGAACCGGCCGGCCAGTTCAGGCCGGCCGGAAGGGAGGAAAAACCGGGGGGAATTAATTCCCCCGGCCAGCCATAATGGCCCCCCATTATGAGGGGGGTCGGTTTCACAAAGGGGGGCAGGCGCCCCCCCCCCCCCCCCCCGTTTCCAGCGAGCTCGGCCTTCGGCCGAGCTGGCAGCGGGCCCAGCGTGCTGCCTTGCGCCAAACCGGCGTGCCTGGCCGGTTCTCCAGGCCGGGCTGGGTCGACCCTGTCCCGGGTGGGTTGACCCGGTTCGGGCCATCCGGGGGGTCTCGGGCCGGGACGGCCCGGGCCCGAAACCCCCTTTACCAAGTGGTTTGGATTCAAATGCCCATAACTCGGGCTACGGACTTCCAAATGACGCGCCGTCAGCGGTGATGCGATCCTTGGATCGATACAGTCGTTTTGATATATTGGACTCAAGGTTTCGGAATACTTTGAGATCGGCCGTGTTGGTTCGTACACGAAACCAACCTGGCCCTCGGAGCGGAAACGCTAATATCTTGAGCTACGGACGTCCGATTGACGTGTCTTCAGCTTTGTTGAGTTCCTCTTAGTGAGACAGATCTATTGGCATACTTCGCCCGAGGTTTGGATGCAGGTGGAGTACGTTCGGGTTGGTTTTTCCTTAAAAACCAACCGGGCCCCTGGAACGAAAAAGCCAATAACTCTCAGACCGGGCGTCTGATCGACGCGCCGTCTGTTGCGTTGAGTTCCTATTGACGATACGGAACTTTTGGATACATCAACTCTGGACTTTGTGACAGTTGATGTATCAGCCTCTCGGCTCGTGGAGCGGACCCTCCCGAACGAGCTTGCTGTGTGCGAGAACCCTAGAGCTGGCTGCGACTGCGACTGCTACTGCTACTCTGACTGCGACGACGACAGTACAGAGATCCTTAGTGGATTCGACGACGAAGACTACAGCACTCAGCGATCCTACGTGGATCAGTGCTACAAGTCCTGTGTGGGCCCGATCCTGTGTGGGTCCGATCCTGTGTGGGTCTGCGCTCAGCGGTCCTGTGTGAACCAGCGCCTAGAGGTCCTGTGTGGGCCCGATCCTGTGTGGGTCATTGCGGGGGTTAGTTACCTATCGATCCTTCGTGGGTCCGACGACTTAGATGGATCAGTGATCATATTTATCGTCATCTGAAGAAGTATACCTGTGTGAGCTGATTCTTATTGCTTTCCTGTGTGGATTGTGTTGTGCTATCCTGTGTGGATTTCGTTTTTCTTTCCTGTGTGGAATACGTATACTTTCCTGTGTGGACTGAGTTGTACATGGGCTCGGAGGTTGGAGCGTATTGAAATTGATGACTTAGGTATATGTATGGGCATATACCTAAGCAGTGTCGGTTATTACTTCGTGTTTGTATCTTCCTTTGTGGTTTATCCTTTGTGGTTTTTGGGAGACCTTCGGGGGTCTCGGGGTCCCTACTGAGTAGCTTATACTCACCCCTGCACGGGCTATGCCTGCACTACGTTGTGTTGGTTGCAGACGACGGACAGCGTTGATCGTGGTTGAGGCGTGCAGAGCAGGACGGTACCTGGAGGTGGACCACTGGGCGGGACGTATTCGGAGCGGACGGCAAGACCCGTGGAACAGTGGAGCTATCTGTACCCACCCTTCAGGTGGGATTTCCAGTGGACAGTTCGGTGTAGCGGCATTTACTTTACAGTTGTTGTTTTCCCTTTAGAGTTGTACATTACTTTCAGTTTGGGTTTGTATACTGGCCCATTTACTTTTCTGCACTTTTAGTTGTACTCTGTTTTTACTTAGTGTTTACTTTTCGCTTGCTTACTCTATGATACTTGTTTACTTTACAAAGGCAATGCCTTCCCTTTTTACCGGGATTTATGCCTTGGTGCTAGTTGCCAGCCCCTGGACTATGGAAGGCGGGCTTGGGGTAGTCACAGCACGGGCCCCGAGGGTGGGTCGTGACATTAAATATTGAATATATGATCATACATTCACTTTATGTTTTTTCAATTTCCTTATAGAATCAAAGAATTAATTATTGAAGGACATATCCCTCGAGAAAATTTATTTTTCTCGAGTAGAAGGAAAAAATATGGAATTGCGGTTAATGAAACGGCACAATAAAAGATTGTAAGTTTTAATTTGTTTATTTCAAAGTTTAATATCTATTTTGAAATTTAATATTCTATTAATTTTTTTAACAGGCTACTTTAGAGGCTTCTGAATGCTTAGGATCCTGACAATTTAGGGCCACATGATCATTTATATCAGGTTTTGGGAGATGAGCACTCTAGTCGAGTACACTGCCGACCTGGTAAGAATATAGTCCCGAAGAGGTATTGGTCCTCTCCAGGTATCCATTCAAGTACCACCGAGTAGGAATAGGTCAAGGATCATGCAAGACATTCTGATAAAAGGGTCACAGAGTTAGAAGAATAGGTTCAAACGAGGGAGAGATGATTTATGAAACTGATCATAGCATTATCTTCATCACTTCCACCAGAGGCCAGTGCGGCATGTTAGACATATATGTCGTCGATGGCTGAATTATCCAACATAACAGTTGGATGTTATAGTGTCGGTCGAGATGATGACTTTCCAAGTGATGATGAGGATACTGAAGAGGATGAGGGTGCGAATAAGGGAGAGGATGAGGATGAGGAGGAGGGCGAGGATTGGGCCGAGGGCGAGGATGGGGCCATGGATGAGCATGGGTACGATGAAGAGGATGACGATGAGCATAGAGATGGTGGAGAGGGTGAGGACGATGATGATAGTGGTGATGGTGATGGTGACTAGGGGCAGATTGATCCATTACATATTTGAACTTCTGTATAACTCTTTATTTTTTAACCTGGCTTTTCACTCTGGTATGGATATTTTTGAATTCAGTATAACTCTTTAGTTTTTACCAAATAAGGAATTCTAATGATGCTATAATGGTTTCGAGGTGAGTGATGATATATGAGATTTTATGGGTTATTGTGAGGAGTTTCTTTCCCTTTAATTGATTGGTTTATAAAACATAAGTTGGTGTTGAATATATTATGTAATTGGAATTGGAAAAGAAAAATGTTGGTCTTGGATTTTCGAGTTGGTTATTTGGATGGTATTCTCTATCAAAAGTGGGTATATCTCTATTGACTATGGGTGTATTTTCTAATTGACTAATTTATTTATTAAACTGACCATGTAATACACATTTCCCACAATACTGATGCCCCAAATAAATCATAGACAGACACTACACACCAGAAGACACCCATGGGAGACACCCCTTGAGGTAGAGTCCCTCTCGTAGCCTCTTTAATTTAATAATTATTTAAATTTAATTTAGCTTCTTTCTTAATTATGCTTAATTATATTGAATTTCATATCATGAATAAGTATTCTTTAATACAATTGTTTCATTTGATAAATAAATTCATGTTTTTATAATAAAACCCCTCCAATGGAGGTGCGCTGTCTGCAAAACCTCACAGTGATAGTTTAGGGTGTGCCAATTTTACTCTCAATCAGTAGTTTCAACTAACTAGTACTAGTTTTAAAAACAACAAATATAAAATATATATCTTTATCATACAACAGTCCCGAATCAAGAGTTTGTTTCTTATAACAAAAGATCGGTTTTAATAATATGAAGGACAGCTACATAGGATTTATTTGGAATCCTGGGTGGAAGATACTATCCTGTGAATGTCTTTGGAACGAGCCAACATGCCACAGTTATGCCGCAGGCACGCCGTGGTCAAGCCACAGTCACGTCGTGGGCAAGCTGCGGTCACGCCGTGGCCATGCCGCAGTCATGCCGCGGTCACGCCGTGGTTACGCCGCAGTCACTCCATGGTCACGCCTTGTTCATGCCATGGTCACGCCGTGGTAATGTCGTGATTTGACCCTGATCCAGGATGATACCTCGTGGCAGTTCGTAGTCCTGTTGAATTTTGATGTTTGATAGCTAGATAAATTTTTAGATACATTACCAATCCACCTCCTTAGACTCCGGATATCCCCCCACCGTCCTCCCTGGACCCCAGATAGCCCCCTAGATAGCCACCCCCACCCGCCTCAATCCAAGGCATAGTGTGACCGGTACAACTTAAAGTGTCTTTGTTTTGTTTAAAATGGATACTCTTTTAAGTAAAAACAACTGGAATATATAAAACTGACCAAAAACATTCGGATTGTGTTGATACTTTAGTAAAACGATCCATGGGTCATTTATGACGTGTAAAAGTCAACCCCTTCTCAATATGAGGTGCGGTGTTGTCGTCACCACTCAAAGTGTCTCTCTTTTGTTTCAAAAGGACTTCATTTTAAGTGAATACAAAAACTGACATACGGAAAACTGACAAAGGCATTATAATTCTGTTGAAACATTAGTAAAAATATCCGTGGGTCATATGTGATGTGTGCGAGTCAACCCCGCCTCAATCTTAGGTATGGTGAGGCCGGTATCACTCGAAGTGTCTTGCTTTTATTTGAAATGGACATGATTTTAAGTGAATACAACAACCGACATACAGAAAACTAACCAAATGCATTTGTATTATGTTGATACTTCAACACAATGATCCATCGGTCATTTTTGATGTGTACGAGTCAACCACACTACAATCTGAGGCACGGTGTACCCGGTACCACTCAAAGTGTCTCACTTTAATTTGAAATGGACAACATTTTAAGTGGAAAAAAATTGGGCATATGGAAAACCCACCAAATGCATTCGGAATGTGTTTATACATCAACAGAAGGATCCATGGGTCATTTTTTATGTGTACGGGTCAACCTCTCCTCAATCCGAGTTGCAGTGTGGATGGCACCACTCAAAGTGTCTAACTTTTCATTGAAATGGACAACATTTTAAGTGAAAACAACAAATGGCATATGGAAAACTAACCAATGCATTCAGATTGTATTGATACGTTAGGACAATGATCCATGGGTAATTTTTGATGTGTACGATTCAACACTACCTAAATCTGAGGCACGGTATGGCCAGTACCACTCAAAGTGTTTTTCTATTGTTTAAAATGGATACTATTTTAAGTAAAAACAATTGGCATATAGAGAACTAACCAAACGCATTCGTATTGTGTTGATATTTAGGAAAAAAATACATGTCTCATTAATGACATGTACAAGTCAACCTTGCCTCAATATGAGGCGTGATGTGGCCGGCACCACTCAACGTGTCTCTCTTTTGATTCAAAAGGACATCATTTTAAGTGAATACCACAACTGACATACATGAAACTAACCAAATGCATTCATATTCTATTGAAACAATACGAAAAAAAGACATGGGTCATATGTGATGCGTACGAGTCAACCCCATTTCAATCCAAGGGCTGGTGTGGCAAGCTCCACTGAAACTGTCTCACTTTTATTTGAAATGAACAGGATTTTAAGTGAAAACAACAACTGGCATACTTAAAACCAACCAAATTCCTTCAGATTGTGTTGATAATATATTAAAATGATCAATGGGTCATTTGTGATGTTTAAGAGTCAACCCCGCCTCAATCTGCGGAGCGGTGTGGCCGACACCACTCAAAATTCCTCTATTTTGTTTAAAATGGACATCATTTTAAGTGAAAACAACAACTGACATATGGAAACCAACAAAACACATTTATATTCTGTTGAAACTTTGATAAAACTAACCATGGGTCATTTTTGACGTGTATGAGTCAACCCTGCCTCAATTCGAGGCGCGGTGTGGCCGGCACGACTGAATATGTGTTTTTTAGGTGTTTGGCGTGCTTGAAAATCATGCATGGGGTGGTCAAAACTAGCCGAATGACCTCGGAATGCAATGAAATAAGACGAAAACAAAGGGTGGGTGAACTGTGAAATGGTCGGCTAGAGGGAACGTCAATCAGATGTGTCATGTGACCATGGTGGCTGAAAACACACTTCACATGCCGTAAATGGCTAAAACATGTGTTTAATAGTAAAATGCTTATCGAACGACATCAGAATGACTTGAAATGTCACAAAAACACCTTAATTTTTATTCGTGAGGTGTAAGAGGAGATGACACGTCATTCGGACGTGCAGTTTGCACATCACGACTGAATATTTGTTTTTTAGGTGTTTGGTGCGCTAGAAAAGCGTGTGTAGGGTGGTCAAAACTGACCGAACGACCTCGGTATGCCATGAAATCAAATGAAAAGAAAGGTTGGGTGAATTGTGAAATGGTTATCCATTAGACTCATCAATCGAAGGTGTAATGTGACCACGGTGGCCGAAAATGCACTCTGCGTGTCGTAAATAGCCAAAACTTGCGTCTAACGGTCAAATTCATACTGAACGACATCAGAATGACTTTAAATCAAACAAAAACACCATAGTTATTATTCTTGAGGTGTACAAGGAGATGAAATGTCATTCGGACATGCGGTTTGCACGAAATGGCTGAATATGTGTTTTTAGGTGTTTGGATCGCTTGAAAAGCGTGCGTGGGGTGGTCAAAACCTGTCGAACGACCTTAGAATGCCATAAAATCAGACAACAACAAAGGGTTGGTGAATTGTAAAATGGTCGGCTAGATGGACCACGGTGGCCAAAAAGGCACTCTACGTGTCGTAAATGGACAAAACATTTGTTTTACGGTCAAATACATACCCAATGACATCAGAATGACATTAAATCACATGAAAACACCCTAATTATTATACGTGAGGTGTACGAAAAGACGACACATCATTCGGACTCGTGGTTTGCATGACACGACTAAATATGTATTTTTTTCAAGTATTTGGCGCGCTTGAAAATCATGTGTTGAGGGGTCAAAACCAGACAAATGACCTCGGAATACCATCAAATCAGAATAAAATAAACGGTGGGTGAACTGTGAAATGGTCGGCCAGACAACACGTCAATCTGAGGTGTCTTGTGATCTCAGTGGCTGAAAATGCACTTTGCGTGTCATAAATGGTCAAAACATGTGTTTAATAGTCAAATGCATACAAAACAACATCAGAATGACTTGAAATCACAAAAAAAACCTTAATTTTTATTTGTGAGCTGTTCGAGGAGACAAAACGTCATTCGGACACACTGTTTGCACAGTACAACTGAATATGTTTTTTAGGTGTTTGGTACACTTGAAAAAGGTGCATGAGGTGGTCAAAACCAGCCAAACGACCTCAGAATTCCATTAAATCATACAACAAGAAAGGGTGGGTGAATTGTGAAATGGTCGGCCATACGACACATCAATCGGAGGTTTCATGTGACAGTGGTGGCTGAAAAAACACTCTATAAGTCATAAATTGCCAAAGCATGCGTATAACGATCAAATGCATAACGAATGACATCGGAATGACTTGAAATCACCTGAAAACACCCTAATTATTATTTTTGAGGTGTATGAGGAGACAACATGTCATCCAGATGCGTGATTTGCATGACACGGCTGAATATGTGTTTTTTAGGTGTTTGGTGTGCTTGAAAAGCGTGCGTGGTGTGGTCAAAACCGACCGAACGTCCTTAGAATGCCATGAAAGAGGATGAAGACAAATGGTGGGTGAATTGTGAAATGTTTGGGTAGACAACACATCAATTGAAGGTGTCGTGTGACCATGATGGCTGAAAACACACTCCACTTGTCGTAAATGACCAAAACATGCGTTTTACGGTCAAATACATACCGAATGATATCATAATGACTTGAAATCACACAAAAAAACACTAATTATTATACGTTAGGTTTATGAATAGATGAAAATTCATTCGGATGCGCGGTTTTCACAACAATGTAGAATATGTGTTATTTAGGTGTTTGGTGCACTTGAAATGCATGATTGGGGTGGTCAGAACCAGCCGAACGATCTTAGAATACCATGAAATAAGATGACAAAAAACATTGGGTTAATTGTGAAATGGTTGGCTAGACGACACGTCAATCAGAGGTTCCGTGTGACCGTAGTGGCCTAAAAGCAACTCAGCATGTCGTAAATGGCCAAAACAAGCGTTTAACAATCAAATGCATACCGAAGGGAATAGAAATGACTTGAAATCACACAAAACACCCTAATTTTTATTTTTGAGGTGTACGAGGAGACGACATGTCATTCGGACATGCGGTTTTCACGGCATGACTGAATATATGTTTTTAGGTATTTGGCGCGCTTGAAAAGTGTGCGTCTGGTTGTGAAAACCGGCCGAACGACCTCGAAATGCCATGTAATTATATGAAAAGAAATGGTGGATGAATTTTGAAATTTTCGGCTATAGGACACATCAATCGGAGGTGTCGTGTGACCGCAGTGGCCGAAAACGCACTCTGCGTGTCGTAAATGGCCAAAACATGCGTTTAACGATCAAATGCATAACGAACGACATCAGAATGACTTAAAATCACATGAAAACACCCTAATTATTATTCATAAGGTGTATGAGGATAAAAAACATCATTCGGATTCACAGTTTTCACGACACGACTAAATATGTGTTTTTTAGATATTTGGTGAGCTTGAAAAGCGTGCTTGGGGTGGTCAAAATCGACTGAACGACCTCATAATTTCATGAAATTGGATGACAAGAAAGGGAGGGTGAATTTTGAAATTTTCTAAAAAACATCATAACATTATAGGTGTCATGTGACAGTAGTGGCCAAACACACACTCCACGTGTTGTAAATGACCAAAACATGCGTTTTACGGTCAAATACAAACCAAAGATATAGGAATGACTTGAAATCCCACGAAAACACCCTAATTATTATTCTTAATGTGTATGAAAAGTCTACACATCATTTGGATGCATGGTTTTCACGACGTTGTAGAATATGTGTTTTTTAGGTTTTTGGAGCACTTGAAAAGCATGCATGGGGTGGTCAAATCCGGCCGAACGATCTCGGAATACCTTGAAATCGGATGACAATAAAGAGTGGGTTAATTGTGAAGCGGTCGGTCATACGACACGTCAATCGGAGGTTTCGTGTGACTGAGAGGGCCAAAAACGCACTCTAGACAGCCCCCCCCCCCCCCAAGATAGCCCTCGCACCCACCAGACAGCCCCCCACCCCGGACAGCCCCCCCCCCCCCACCAACTAGACAGCCCCCCCCACCTCGGACGACCCCCACCCCCATGACAAACCCCAGACCCCCGAATAACCCCCCTTAACCCATATGACCCCCACCCCTCATACAACCCCAACCCCCCGGACATCCCCCTACTCACCATGTACATCCCCCACCCCCCGGACAGCCCACTGCACCACTCAGACAACCCACCCACCCCCAGACAGGTCCACGGACCACCCAGATAGCCCCCCACCCCTCATACTTCCCCCACTCAATTATTTAGTTATAATCTATATGTCCAAATGTTATTCATCTATTTTTTTATTTCCTGTTTTGATTTGGTCTAAAAAATATCCATGTCCCATTACCCAGGCTGGGAACTCCTTCCTACTTATAGATCCATCTAAAGTCAATCAATTTTTTAGTTCAACACTCTAAATCAGTAAGGCTTAACTTAGTTTTAATATTTTTCATATATTAGGAATGAGTCTCAACATCCCATCATTAACAAACACCAAAATTCATGTTATAATTCTCAATCATGGGTCGTTCATTCTATACAATAACATATAACAAATATATATCAAATAGTGATATCATATGAAACATATGAACACTCAAGCATACCATATAACAAATTGGTCAACAAGGCTACACATATATTCCTGAAAAATTAGTATCGATGTCTCATAAAACTACCCCAAAGGTGAGGAATACATATGGTGACACCATAGCCCCATGGATCACCTCAATCCCATCCTCAAACAATGGGTTCTAGGACCAAACCAAAGTCCATTTGGGAACCCAATACCAAAGACTTAATTGAATATTCATACCCACTACCCAAGATGGGGATTCATCTCACATCACTCCCAGGAGAGCAAATTAGAATTAGCCACATACCCCCTTATTCTAATTGAAAAGCCTATGAAAAACATGTAAGCTAATCCGGTAATCCATGTCACATGACACGGTTGGCCAATGTTTCCCACTAACACATCAGGAACCATTTATACATGGATACGTAATCATTAGAGGAATATAAACATCCCATGTGCTTTTGATAACTCATCCTAGTTTTAAGCACATGACCACTACCATTGTCTATCATATGGGTATCATGATCCTTGTCCACTCTACCCCAGTTTTTCTATTGGTTTTAAGATAATCAACTCAATACCATGACTAAACATCCCATGTTCTTCCTATAACATGTAGGTTTTTTCTCTTGTGTGTATTGGTGTTGTGGTTCAAATGAGGAATGGATTCTAAATTTTCAATACTCTTATGTGTGTTGGTGTTGTGGTTTGAGTGAGGAATTAATTCTAAATTTGGAATACTCTTATGGGTGTTATTTCATTTCCTATAACATGTATGATTTTTTACTTATGGGTGTTACTACATTTGAATTTCTAAATTTATATATTTTTAAATTCTGGAATGAATTTTAAATTTTGAATACATTGGATGGGTATTTTGTATTTGTGTTGTTGCAGGTCTGGAGAGGGGGTGGTGTGTTGTTGTGTTGCTGGGAAGCTATGTTGTTGTAGGTATAGAGAGGGGAGAGGGGACTATTGTTGCTGTGGTGTTGAGAAATTATATACCAACATTTTTAAACCGTTGGTATGGATGATATAATATAACTATACCAATGTTTTTTTATAACCATTGGTATAGGATTATACCAACGGTTATAAAAAAACTGTTGGTATAGCCTTTTGGATTTCTATATCCCCTCTATACCAAAGGTTGTAACTGTTGGTATAAGTGTAACACACATATACCAATGGTTTCAAAAACTGTTGGTATATGTTTTACATTAACACACACATGGAAATGGTTTGTAGAAACCGTTGGTATACCTTCTATTTTGACACTGATACCAACAGTTTTCACAGAACCATTGGTATAGGCCTATTATCACTACTTACTTGTCCATGGATGGGGGAACCATTGGTATACTATGTACCAAAGGTTTCTAAGCCTTTACCAGTGGTTTTGAACATTTGGATAAGTGAAAAATTTCAGTAGTGACATTCTTTTTTAAGTATAATTTCATCCTTTAATAAATTTCTACCACTAACTCATCTTTTCTCCAAACGATGTGTATTCATGATGACTTGGTCACACCAGAAATTCTATAATCAACTTCTTAAGAATCACATAATCCATTAAGGATGAACAATATATTTTCCTTGTCTTTAGATTTTAACAAAAAACATATTTTTAGTACAATATCAAATGATCCCCAAAATGGATAATCCTTTATAGAAATAAATACTAATCTTATTTTCCAAAATTGACAAACAATACCCAATGTTCAATAACGATCATTCAATAAACAATTGTCTTTAAAATCCTTCAATATACTACAAACTAATATTGAATCCCAAAACTCAAAAGAATTTAATCTCATAGTCTTTCCTCGTAAATATTAAAATTTATCCTCAAATAACATCAACTACTCATAAAGTCTCATACATATGTGTAATTAACCAAATATTATCATCTCTACTATAGGTTAATCATTTCCGTTAATAACAAGAATTTCTATTAAAAAATATATTCTTCCTAAATAAAAAATATCCACCATTACTCCTCAAATGAAATTACATTGTATTCTATTTTCATTAGGTATATAGTGTTCCCAATAGAGTGTACGTCTTCCAAAATAACATTTATCACTTATTCACCAAATAATTGTCCAATACTAAGGATATCCATTTTATAATACATAAGATCACAAAAAACATATTATTTATTAATAAAATCATTTAACTAAAAAATTAGTCTCACTAACCACAAATTTCACGTAGTCCAGTGGTAGGCGATAAATCCCAATCACACTTTGGTTGTGGGTTTGATTCCTATCACTTTGTCTAATGTGATGAATTGTCACATGGTCTGCATGTTGTCATTTTTAAAAAAACTATATTTTATAACATTCCCAAAATGATATAAATTTCTCAAAATAACCATAACATAATTTAACAAAAAATGTCATCTCATACCTCGCATTTTCATCCCAAAAATTAATAACATGTAATTGAATCAAATCCAAGAATCACATAATCCCAAATGGTTCTTTATAACTATATCCACATAAGAAATGATAATTGAATATCAAATAACATTTTCACATAACTAAGTACATGGTTACACATACAGAGAATAGTCTTCAAAATTAATCCCCTAAATAAAGATCATTAATACTTTAAAAAAAATTCCATCCATTTATTTCAACATAGTTTTTCCTTAACCTAGAGGTTATCCTATAGAATAGTGCATTGACTCGAGTAATGCCATATTCCTTTACATGTATGAAGAATGAATTTAATTGGATTATTAGGGTCATTTTTATTTTCTTCCATAGTAATCTTCATTTTTCCTTGGAAATTCGTTAAATTATGTCATTTTTCCCCACAAATAAAGAATTTCATTGTTCCATTGAGACACCTCCCTTGGTGTATCCTTCCACATTTCTGGCATGATAGAAATTGAACATTCTATTCTCCACAGTTCCCACTACTATAGGTCTTATCGTTCTCCACATTTCTCTTCATTGTTGAGTTTGGGAGTTGGTTAACACATATATTGTAGATCATATTTTTTGAATCCTTCATATACATGACCACTATATCATTTATGCCTATTAAAATTCCATTTAGTTTCTCATTTCCATCATCATTCCCACCTTGTACATCGTGGTCAATGATAATTTTACTTCTTTGGAATCTAGCCATTGACTAACACAAGAAAGCATAGTGTGGGTCATAAAATCATTTAGAGAATAACATGACATCTTATTTTCAATATAAAACACCTTATGATTTACCAAGGTTATTTATTATAATATTATATTAAAATACATCAAATCAGTTTTTAAATAAAAATTGAATTTTCTTAAGCTCATCCCCTAGGAGTGTCGTGATCAAGAGTGCAGCAATGCCCATTGTCGTGTACGAGGACACCCCGGGTCAAGACTGAAACTCCTTTTCTGAGTTTTCACTCCAATTTACATCTGTGTTATATCCTCCTATAGCTGCTTGTATCCGGGTAGAGATGTATTTCTTTCAAAACACACAAAATCTATACATTACCAAAATTTTAGAAAGTTATTCTATATTAATCCTCAATGACTATCTTAGGGTAATGTTCTCTAATCAGAGTTTTTCTAAATCTAGCTTCCAAGGTCTGTACTAAACATTCTCTACTAACAACTATAATTCCCGGACCTAGTTGCCCAAAGTTAGTGAATTATTACTTAACATTAGAAAGATCACAATAGATCAATTCCTGAAAGACTAATTAAGTTAGTATCCTTGAAAGTACCAGATACATACATAAATTTTACATTACATTATCAAATGAAAAATACTACAACATTGTGTCTCCTTTTAACACTCTTATATCTCTTATCGTATTCCTGATGGTCAGTCAAAATCTACATCTTCACATCCTGGGAAAATAATACATAATAAAGGGGTGAGCTAAGATGCTCAGTAAAGATAACAATATTGAAGAAATTATCATAAATAATCATAAATGTTTAAGTCAATGTAAAATACTAAAACAAAATACTTTAAAACATAATCTTCTGCCTAATATTGAAAATATAAATCAAATAATGCGATTTACTTATTCAAATTTATATTAAACTAGTCGAATAATGAAATGTAATATCAGTAACTAATTTCATAATGATGGAATGGATAATACCAGACATCATAACAACATATTCAAGGCCTCATGCCAAGAATAAAGATAAAATTTTGTCGAGGCCTAATTCCAAGAATCTAGTTTGTCTAATGAGACTTACCGATGCATCGAGGAGCTATAGCGGGCTCCACCAATCACATACTATGTCCAATGAATTCATCATATAAAATGGGTGAAAGATAATATGAACATTTATAGTCAAACTATTATATTAAATGTCAATACATTAACCACAAACCCTGAATGACATAAAAATATCACATCCAGAGTCAAACATAACTCATTCAATACAATATAGAATATTATATTATAATAAATCAATCTCAATAAAGAATAAAATATAATGAAGGATATTGACATTAATGTAAATAGTATGTAAAACTATTTTAGATAAATATTCACTTTTTCTTGAAAACATTTAAAAGTTGCACTATTTATCAAAGAAGTCGTTTAAAAGGGATTTTTGAATAAAAGTGTCCCATACCAATTTGTTACTTTTGGAAGGAATTTTAATTTCAAAACATTCATGTCCATACAAATAAATTCTTACAACCAATTTTAAAACATGGACATTAAATATAAAGATTTAGAAGAATAAATCATGAAAACATTTAATACAATATTTTTGTTAAAGATTTCCTTGTCAAAGGAGTGACACTTGAATACAATAAATTTTGGAATAAAATTAATCAAAACATTATAATATCATGAGAATAAATGTATTCGTGATTTAATATGTCAAAGGGAAATATATACACCATATAAAAGTGAATTGGTGCATAACAACAAAGAGGTCTCAATGGAATGTAAATTGAGATGAAATTTCTTATAAAGATAGTTTCCTTAGATTAAAGACAAATAAATAAAATAATTAAGTGTGAAAAATATAATACACTCTGTATAATTGGATATTCAGATTAAATCAATCATAGGACATTCACACATATTCTTGTAGAAACAATACAAATGACATGGATGTTTAACTCAATGAATGGAAATTGAGTTATGATTACCCTTAAAACGATCATATGAATGGAATGAGAATTTATCAATCGAGTGATTGTGTGTATAAAAATTATATCCACACAAAGGGGAGTGGAAATTACTACATAAAAATAAATAGGGATTCCACACATAATCATGGAGTAAAATAATCAGTGAAGTATGCATAATGCCAAATGAGTGGAAATTGGAATTTGAAATTCCCTTACCGATTTGGTAACTTAAGAAATATAATCCCCAAGATAGAAGGATCATACAATGTATATTTAAATACCCATAAATTAATATATATTACACTATGAATACCATACTGGGTATTATGTACAACACTCAATATAAAATGTTGGCAAATTTAGCATGAATCTGATAGGAATAAAAAGTGTGATAAAAACCACATACCATGTACTTTTCCTCCAATAATGGTATATTAACAACCGGTATAATATTAAAATAATTATTATTTAAATATACAAGAACCATATACATAAATATGAAATCATATATTATCATCTAATATTTCTTAGTTTATTAAATTTTAGTAGTATCATTGTTTTGGGTGTTAAATGATTCATTTTCCATTATATGTTTTATTACATAAGTCATGTTTGTTATGGATATGGTGTATTTGGTTCATATCCAGAGTTTTATTAAGTTCTAAAACATTATTTTTAATCCAAAAATTAAAATTATTCATTAATGGTTATGATGGAGAATGAATTTTATCGCGTTCATAGAGATGGTAATTCGTACGTTTGAATGAGAAAAAATATCATTATATTGATGGTGAAATCATATGTAATTGAATGGTATATCATTTATACAGAATCATTAACATTTTATATTTATTATTTACATTAGTTATACTCATTATTATACCCATCCAAATAACTAAGTTTTTGAATAAAAAACTACACCATGACGTGGAGACGGTAATCCGTACGTACACACATATGGTGAATTTTCATTCATATAATATATAGAATAATTAATATGGTTGTACCATATTTATAATAACATCACAGAAGTTATATGGTTCTGGAGTAGTTATTTTGGTTTTGAAACAACAAATAAAGATAAAATTGAAGAAGAAAAGAACATTGAAACAGGTGGTAAAATTATTACCTCTTCATCGGGTGTTTCCTTTTGAATTGATCAAAAGGGATCCATAGAACGGATTTATGATCATTTTAAGGTCTTTAAGTTGAATTTAGGGTAGTTTAGAGGATATTTGGTTTGTTTTTGGCTGAGAAAATGGCTTTGGAGGTGTGATTTTGAGAGAAGGGGATGTTCCGTTTTATAAGAGAGGTGAGGGTCACATTAGGAAAAGATTCAAATATTATTTTATTATACAATCATATTCAGTTTATAATGGCTCCAAAATAATTTATTTCGATGATAAGGTGAGGATGGGTCAAAAAATATCCAACAAATAGGTTTTAGATAGGTTTAGAAAACTATATTAACCTTATCTTTTAGATTAAACTCTAAGGTAAATAGTTTGACATTTACCATGTCTTGTTGTATTTTTATATTATATGGTTAATAAACATACTATAAACCACAAAGTGAACCTCAAGAGGTTCATTAATAAAATATCTATCATTATATTTGTCTTTTGGCCAAAACATATTTTTTAGGACAATTAAATAATTTAATTAAATAATATTTGTTTTAAAAAACTCAATTATGTCAATTTTGACACTATTTGGTATTGGGTTTTTTCTGAAGTCATATCAACTTTATTACTCTGAAAATAATTCATTAAATCAACCCTACAATGAAATATTAACATATTAAATTATTTTAATGCATAAAAATTCTCAATATACATTTATTTTATTATTTATAATTTAAATTATTTTAATCATTGATTAATTAGTTAATTTCTCTATCATCAATGTGTCATAAGTAAAATTTAACTATTTAATTTATAAATATTATAAATAAAATATAATGATGTAGAAAAATCATTTTATCTTTCCAATGAATAGTTATATTTGAATTTAGATTATGTATAACGATATATTGAAAATGGTTTAGTTATTAAACATTGAATATTATACATTTAACTCTTCATTAAATAAAATAATAATAAATGTCAAAATCTAATCAATTTTGATCAAAAGGATCATATTTTATTCCTATGGTTTATTTCGGTCAAAATACAGTTATCCAATATAATTATAACATGTGTAAGGGTAATTATAATATCGTTTTTACCATTAAGTATCATATTTACTTTTAACCGCGAAAAATAAAATTCTAAAGTTACTCTTCAACAAAATTTATTTTCAAAAAAATTGAACAACATTTTACATACTGATATCAACCATGTCTCTTGGATTTATGAAATTAAATTCACTGAAGTGGTAAAATTACATTTTATGCAAATATGAAAATGTGCCTAGATGGTGGATAAAAATTGGTAAAAAGATCCCAAAAATTTTATACACGTAATTTTATTATAAAATGACTCCAATTAATTACATTTAATTTATATAGTTATTATATATCTATTTTTACTTAATATAAATTTAAATAAAATAAATAATTATTTACATAAAAAGTCTGTTTTAAACAATAATGAAGTTTTTTCACTATTAATCAAAAATCAATATAATTTAGAAAACTACAAAAAATTCACTCCAACATTATTTTTTTATTTTAAATTCAAAAATGATGTGTATTTCACCAAATTAAAAACAAATAAGTTGTATTAATTGATTTATTAAATAATATTATTGCCAAAACCAGAAAGCGGGTTCTTTGAGAAGTAAAAACTATCAAAATATTGATATGTGTTTATATCCAATTTAAATGTAAAATTACATCCAATGACAAACATATGATTAAATTATTAGAATATAATCTAATTATACCTCAATAATCATTCAAATATATAATTTAACACTATAAATTATGTTGATTAAATAATTAGTTTTTAACTAAAATTTGGTATTTTCACTATTCATCATAATATTAATGTTATTAAAAAAGCACCATAAAATTATCCCAACTAAATTTAAATGTTCATAATCTAATGAAAATGTTTATTTCATCTTATAGACTATATAAAAGTATGAAATATTTGATTAAAAAAAATTTCCATTAAAAGGTGGTAAAATAGATTTGTTTTAAAAAAAACTTATTTTATCTGAAAAATTGAGTTTTTTATTATATTATGTCTAAGAAACACATAATATGGATTTTAAAATTATATGGAGTATATAGAATTTCAAATGTAGTTAATACTATTCATAATAGCTTTTTTAACGACTATTTTCATAAGTCTTGGTGTGCTCAAACTCGGTGTTGCATGTAGCACAGGCTATTGAATTACTTTAAATAGAAAAACATAATATGAAATTTTGGGGTGATACACGGTTTTCTTAGTACATTTTATTACTCATTTATTATCAATTTTTTTTCATGTCACATTTTAGACAGTAATTATTTGGTTTTCATGTTTCATAAGTCTTGTTATTTTGGGTTAACTAAAATTAATCATGGTATCATAATATTCATAATTTTAAGCAAGATATAAATTTCATTTTTATTGGTTATGTACATTTTTATAGTAATACACAATATTAAAGTATTAAAAATCTAGAATGCACCGTTCAAAGGGGTTGTAGGCTGTACATAAAGGTGGACTCTATTTTCATTATCTTGTAGAATTTAAAGAAATAAAGGTTAATGAAATATTTCCATTACTTAATCCATTTATATAACATATGTATCATATTTTCATTGGCCCGTAATTATTAACTTTTATGTAAAGCGTGATTGAATTACATCACTTCACAAGGTATAAGTCTTTCATAGGTGTGAGTCACTTTATAGTATTCCCATGAAATTGAATGAGTGAAGGTAAGTGTGATATAATAAAAATAGACTCAAAATAATATAATATATATATTTATACATAATATATATCCATGATTTTGTTAATCCATAAGAGGAGATATTGGAAAATCAGATACCATTGGTTCGTGAGGTAGTAGTCTACTGCACATAGGATAATGATTTCATAACCCATTTGGTAGACGTCGAGATGTGTTTAGGTATGGAAATTCACATGAAAATATATTAGTATATTGAATATTCTGATATTAATATTTCATAATGGTATAATAATAATTTAATTAGGTGGAGGAATAAGTTATTGAAAATGATTTCGGGTGAATGTTACCTTTTTTTGGATGTCTTTATTAGGTTTTCATCAAAGGACATCCTAGGTGAGATTTATGCATGAAATAGGATTTGTATTTGATATGATATAATTTTTGAAGTTATTTTAGTTTGATTTTATCAATCCAAATAGATTTATATGTCAGAATAAGTGAGATGAGAGAATGGCCTTTTATAATTGATGAATTTTTGCTTTTTTGTAAACAACCAAAAAGTATTCACTATTGGGAGGTCACTCTTACCTCATGTGGGTCCATAAAGGATGAATTATTAATAGGATGAATTATTTTATCGAGAAACACATTTTCCACAAATAATTATTATGTAATTCTTTAGTCTTTACATTTTATCAATTTTACCTTTTAGATATTTACAACAGCAACATGCCTCTTTTTATTTACCTAGGTAACTTATCCTTTCATACTAAAATTAAATTTATATTTATTGTATAATTATTAATTTCTTGTTATAAAAATTAAATACGACTTATTAAATTAAAACCAATGTGTTTTAAAATTATTTTTTATACAAAAACATGTAATGTGAAAAACACTTTTTTAACATTAATAGCTGTAATTAAATTTAACTATACCCACTAATAATTATAGTCAAAAAATATATATTGAATTTATAATATATTATAAATTAATATGATTGAAAATTTTAAATCCTTTTTTAAAACTTCAATTTATATAAATTGTTAAATTTAATTTAATGATAATCTCGTAAATGTGATGAGAATGCTGGTTTTCAAAGAGAAAATATTAAAAAGTATAAAAAAATTATATATTTAATTTAATCCAAAGAAATAATTTGGATTAATTTATAATTAATTTCAGTAATTTTAATTTAAATAATATTTAAAATATATTTTCTCATTATAAATAAATTAAAGAAAAATGTAGTTTTCAATTAAAATTTAATATTGATTACTATTGATCAAAAAATTAATCTTTTTTAGAAAAACAAAAAAAGTAAAGAAAATAATTTTGAAATTATAATTTCAAAAAATTATTTTATTTTACCAAATTAATTTTAAAATAACTACACAAAGATAGAAAAAATAAATTTAATACTATATAATGTGCAGTGTAATATTGGATTTATTTTAATGTCTTTTCTAGAAAACACGTAAGATGAATGATATAAATTTTACTGAATATATAATTTGAAAATTTAAATAAAATTATTCTACAAAATTAATTTTTTTTTCTAATATATTAAGGTAAAAAAATTTATTTGTTTTAAAATATTTTTGTAGAAAATTACTTTATTTTCCAAAGGACTTCATTCTAATTTCGAATTAATTGGTTACCAAAGTATTAATTCATATAGATTTGTAAACCATGTATCTTCATAATTATTATTATAATATTCATAATCGATATTTTAATGTCTAGATGATAAATATCATAATAAATAATAATATATTAACAGTATGTCATGTTTTGTAAAAACTAGGTGTCACATGTCACCCAAAATATTGAAATCATTAAATTAATTTGAATAATATATTTCAAAAAATATTGTGGAGTTAAATTATACCACCCACCACCCCCCAAATAATATAACCCTCTAGATTTATCTTCTTCACAACAGTTTTAACATTTTAAAATTCCTTCATAGAACCACACATTGTAAAAAGGGATAACAAAACTTCCTGTTAAAAACGAGAGAGGGATTCTACAAAATTATCATCTTCCAATAAAATTACATGATTTGTTTCATTATTTTACACACTCAAAACAACTTCTTATTCCAATAAAATAATTCATGGAGTCTTTATTCCAACATTCTTGACATATATGAAACATGATCTTCATTCTTCCATGGTCTCACCTACCAAATCTTTTACTGTACTCTATAGTTATTTTCATTGGTGAGTTTGAGAGTTGGTTAAGCTGCACATTGTTAATAATCTTCAATGATGACTAATTAGATATAATCACAAAATACTTCACTCCATTCATCATTCCATTTGGATGCTAAAATGTAAATTATCCATCATATTTTTTGTTAACCCATTTCCATATAGTCTGTATCATTTATTGAAAAGAAAATTCGTACTGTGAGAATCTCTAACCATAGTGGAACAACACATAATCTTGAAAAATAAATTTTAGGATGTCTAAATCCTAACACATTTTTTAATAGATTAAACCACACGTTTTTCCTAGGCTATTCAGATTCATCATATTTTTAAATATTTCATGATGGTTTATAATGAGTTTCTAAATTTCCGAATCATATCCCCAAGGAGTATCAAAACTGGTGTGCAACAAGGACCATTGTGATGCACTAGGTGACAAGAGAGTCTGTAAAAATGTACCTATTTCGGAGTTATTACCCCTAAAAATGTTATTCTAGAGACACATCAACCTTTAGTATCCATGCATGGATGTAATTGACTGGAAACCACTTTATGTATCCTTATCCAAAATTCCAAGACATTTTCTTATACATTGTATCATCCATAGAATTATCATTAAATACATCACTATAAATATCCGTAGAAATATTCCGAAGGATTTCACTAATGTTTTTTCATCCTATTTACCAAAGGATAACTAAATCATTCCTCTATTTCCCAACATAGGGACCCATGAATTTTATATAGGGATATTTCATCTTTTTGTAATAATACTAATTACATTACACCAAAATTCTCCTAAACAAAAAAAAAATATATTTATTTTGTATATATGGAACAACATATTTGTAATACATTATTAATCTTTAATTACTCCCATAACCATCATATCCTTTAGTAATCCAACATAAAACCATTATTCATAACCTAAGAAAAAGAAAATATAAGAAATAGAGATATTATATACCTAGTGAGTTTATATATAGGAGATATACCTCTATTATCATTTGAAATAATATGATAATAATAAGGGTATATGATCATGAATGAAATGTACCATGTTCATTGCCAACATTTCATAGATCATAAAAATGGTTCATGATATAATGATTTGAATTTCATAAGACATGAATCATAATAGAATGAAAGAACATAATCTGTTAGAACATAACATTGGCATAAAGAATAAATTTATAAAATATGCATTAGAATAAGAAAAATTATTTCAATATCACATACCATGTAATTCATAACATGTCATACATAAACTAACCAAACATGTACCTACTTTGGGTATGGGATGACCTCTTATTTACCTTATTTCATGTATATTAAGAACTCCCATTAACCATGTTTTGGGATTTGGATGACCTACTATGTACCATATTTTGGGGAGGGGATAACCAACAGTGTACCCTAACTTTTGGGCATGGGATAACCACATAAGTACCCTTTTTTAGTCTTGGGATGGCCACCAATGTACTATTATTTTATAAAAAAGACTGACAACCCATGTGCCCTATTAACCCTAAGAACATTTATCATTACACATTTTATTGGATGGAGATATAGGTACCACCGATCACATATTGAAAATAATATAAATTAGTGCCACTAGACTATAAATCATTCAACATATCATAACCCATTAAATGAAATGGATTCCATAAAAAAATTTAAATCATTACCCATTTAAAAGTTACATGTTTTATAATCATTTCATCATGTCATCATTTCATAATATTTGTAAATGAAATGGGTTTCATTTTAGTTCTCTAGAGAAGCCTGCAAGGGTAGGGGTGAATCATGGTGTCAAAATTTTATTTTAATATAATGGTTCTTGTTCCCATGTTGGTATGAACTCGTCAAACCTATAGGATAGATTAATTCATAAATAAAACATTTACATCATGAGAGACAACACGAAACTTTTACTTGGTTCAATGCTAAGGGATAATCCATGGAGTATACACCGACAATGTTTCAGCCATACCAAAACCCACTAATCTTCTATATTTGTAGAATAATGAAGTTTATACACAATCACTCTATGCCTAACACACTTCCTTGACAAGATTTTATGGATAACTCAATACATCCCTCAAATGACTTCCATCCCACACCTATCTCACTACATTGATATAATTCTAACTATATATATCGACTTGATGTTAAATTCAATGTTTTGGCATTAAATTCATTGTACCTGACTTACAAAGAGACTCTTCTTTCACAATAGACATGATTTGATGCACTATGAAAGACATATCCCTTTAAACCTAATATTAAATAATTCATTTTATGAATATCCTCTATAAATACCCTACCATCATGAAGCTAACTATCTTTTTAGAAAAATTTCCTTCCTAAATCTACCAACCTTCTCGAAGCTCACTGCATTTGTTGAAACAACTTCCTTCTTAAAGTATAATTCCATTGAGTAACAATCTTAATTCACGAATCTCACTTCCTTCTTGAAACAAATTGTCTTACTGAATATCACTGATTCAATTAGGAATACCCCATCCTCTCGAAAAACCCATTAAGCAAAATAATTGGTGTTAGTCAAGTGTAATGTATTATTTTATGGATTCTCAAGCTCACTTGGAGTTCTTGTTTCATGAAGATCCCTAGGCTTTGTGAATTCAAAATGTGTCTAGATTTTCCATGGAAAATTGTTTTTATGTGAAGGTGTAGCCTCATATTTATTTACTCAGTTTTTGGAAAAGATCCACTACCTCTATGCATATTTTCATGAAATTTATAAAATCAGCTTTTCATAGCTCTTTCTATCATGAAGCTTCTTGGAAATTAGTTGTCTGTATAGCTCATCGTAACTATAGTGATTTCCATCAAAACCCACTTTGGGTCTCGTTGTAATCGTAGTCCTTTCAATCAAAACCCTTTATGATGCTCATTTTAATCACCGATCTTTCCAACACCATTCATGATGCTCTAATTCTTTTAATCGTAGAGTTCACATTGTCTATTCGCAATGCTTTTCATAATCATGGCGAACAACCCTCATAATACTTTAACCCTTAATGAAAGAAAACATGTGTAGCCCATCTTTTAAAAACTCATTCCATTTCAATATTTCCATAAAAAATCAAGGAAATTTTGTTTTCATGAAAATACACCTTCATTACTTTGTCAGTTTGAACTATAATATCCCTTTCCATGAAAAATCCCTGATCTTCCATGTGAGGAATGACTAAAAAACCGAAACCATACTTCATTTCCAATAAATAACAATCTTGGTTACCAAATTAATAAATATTCCATTATGTTATAACCGATAGAAAAAGGAGTGGTTTTAAAAACAATTAGACAATGTTATAAAAAATTAAATATAATCATGTTTTTTAACATCAAACCATCTTAGACAAAAAAAACTAAGACAAAGAATAAAAAAATTATACCAATATCATATCCCCATTAAGGAATAGGTAACCTCAGTATATGTAATCATTGAATTAAAATTATTTTTATCAATCATTTAAAACATTTGTTAATTATTATACACATGGAATAACAATTTTTAAAACACAATTTTTCGAAAAATATTTCTCTTTAATATTAAAATGTTATAAAATACAAAGTAAGGTTCACTAAAAATATTGGTCATGGTGATGGAAATATTCATTAATTTTATACATAATAAAATAATGATTCCTTTTAAATTTTTAGTAAAATCCAAATTGGAATTGTTTGAAAAATCATATGAAGAATCCATTAAAAAAATTTACAAAAAAATTGTTTAAATTGAATGTTATAAATAATATAGGAACAATTATATGATTTTGATGATATCTTTTGGAAATCATTATTTTTTAATAAAATATATTTTTGACTGAAGAGAGAGATAATGTTTGATTTTATTAAAGATATTTTTGGAATTATTTTATGAATGAAATAGTATAAAATGTTTTCATTAGTTTAAAATATCATGAATTGAAATATTAGAATACAATTAATAATTTCTTCAGATTTGGATCTTAATAATTTTCACTTTGGAAAAATATTCCAAAACAATTCTGATAAATGATGATATAGTAACATGAAATCATTAACACTGTAGAAACCATGATTCCTAAGCCCTGTAAAGTGATAACATTTAATGAAACAACAAAATATAGTTTGGAGGAATAAATTTTTGAAATTACATGTAATTTTTTTTATAAAAATTCATCCTAAAATAATATAGATTCATAACATAATCTATTTCTCAATGAAGGAAAATGGAGGGAAAAATCTTGTACAACTTTAGAAATATTTTTCATCACAATTCCCAATAAATAATAACATCAAATGAAAATTTTAATATCATGATTAGAATTTTATTCATTATATAACAAAACTTATAAGTATATGCACTATAAAAAAAATAAAAAAGTGGTTAATTTCTATATTTATTCCAGATATAAAAGAGAGACTAGAAATCTCATACCATAAGTATGGACTTACTTTATTCATGTTAAAACCTCCAGTATAAAAAATAAATTTTAATTATAAATATATTAAAAATAATATTTAAACATATCGAGCCATATATGGCCTTTTTATGATGTTTTATTAACAATTAATTAACAATTTCATGTTAGGGTCAGGTTTCGGGCAATAACTGCTTTGCTTTTCATGTATGGTTTGTCTTTTTATTTTATGTCCACTTTCTTTAAAAATGGTTTTAGAATATTGAGAACTTTAATAGTGATACAAATATCATATATATTATATATTTCTATTGGTATAATAATCCAAAATAATTTAATATAAAAAATGAAATACAACATTCATGGGGAGGTTAGACCATACATTTACATGATCACAATTTCCATTTTCTTACAGAATTGAAAGAATTTAATGTAAATAATATATTATATTTAAATAATTCATTTTATCTAATATATATCACATATTTTTATTAAAACCATCCTAATTTCCTTCCATTTAATTTGGTAATGAATCACATTACATCGTGAGGCTGTAGTCTGATGTAAACATGACTGACATTATCATGTCCCCAAAAAATGGAAGGCATGAAGGTATATTAGGTTTAATTATTATATAAGCATTATAATCTCATAATTATAAAATTTAAACCATAAATGCATCATTATTTCCATCTTTGATAGGTGTTAATGTAAAAACAAATGACATCAATTCACTATGAGGTAGTCTACTGTACACACAAACAATGATATAGTAACCTATTTAATGGATGTTTAAATGCATTTTAGTCATGAATTTGAGAAAATTATATATAACTACATGGAAATTTTTGAGGTTATTATATCATCATGACAAAATAATAATATCTTTTGTTTTATGATGAAATAAATAAAAAATAGTCGTTGATGAACTTTACCTCTTTTCTAGTTATCTTTCGTATATTTTCACCAAAAGCCTTCCTAGGTTGTATTTCTTCCCAGTATAAGGTTTTTTTATGATATTATGTATGTTAGAGAGTGATTTTGAATGGTTTTTATCAAATTTCATGATAGGTGTGAAAAATTAATGCGTGTGAGTGCCTTTTTTAAATTGAGGAACGATGCAATTTTTGGGAATACTCAAAAGTAATCACTGGTGTGAGGTCAACCATATGTCATGTGCCTCAAAATTATATCAATAACTAAGTGGAGTGATTGTTTTTTCAAAAATTTTTGCAGGAGGCAATAAAAAAATTATCACTTTTCCTTATTCATTTAGTATTCTCAATTTGACTATTTTATTTTTTTACCTAGAAAAATTATATATTTTTATTTACCAACATAACATACCCATTAAGAGTAAAATTATAATAAGATTTAGTATATTATTTATACAAAGTGATTTTAAAAATTAAACAATATTTATAAAATAAAAAAATATAGGTATTTAAAATCTATTTTCATTCAATCTCATGTAATACCAATTTCCTTTTTTTACATTAATCACAGAAATCAATTTTTTCTATTTTCATTAATAATTATGGTAAAAAAAATTCATAATTAGATAATATAAATTATTATTATTTGATGTATGGAATCCATTTTCTAATTTCAATTCATATACTTGGTTTAATATAATTTAAAATTAACAGTGTTAACATGATGAGTAATCGGGTTTTCAAAGAGAAAATGTTCAAAAGTATACAATGATTTTATATCAAAATTTTATATGAAATTTATTTTAATTATCACACCCCAAATTTTAAAATTATTTTTATTTTATTATTTTTTGGCTTTGGATACTCATGTCATGGTTCTAGTTGCATCCTGTTTTAAAAAAAATGACATTTAATGACATTGTGAATTTTAAACCATTGTACATGCACCACATGGTTATTGGTAACTATGTGGTCACCCTAGGTGATTGGGTCGGTGACCAAGTGGTTTGGGTTGAGGTGTGAAACTTGGGTGTGGTTTATTATGTCGAGCAATGAACGTGCAGTTACCTAGTTTTAAAAAAAATAAGTCATACAATTTCATGGAAAACATAGTGAAATGGAAAATAAAATAAAATAAAATGAGGATATCTTAAATGAAATTGAAAAAAAAATTAAATAGAATGTTTGAAAATAATAATATTATTATGTTGTTATTAATATTATTATTAAGAATATTATTATTATTATATTATTATAAATATTATTTTTATTCTTTTTATTATCTTTACTATTACAATTTTTATTAATTTAATTTTTATTATTTTTATTAATTTAATTTTTATTGTTAAATTTTTATTATTATTTTTTTATTATTGATATTTTTATTATTATAATTTTATGGTTGTATTATTAATAATATTATTATTGTTATTACAAAATTTAAAAAAACAAATAAAACCCTATATTTACCTGCCGTACCCCCCCCCATCTGATGTGTGAGCTGCCTCTCATTCCCCCTCTACACACGCCCTCTGCTCTGGCAGCAGACCCCCTCACCCCTCTACGCTTTCCCTCTACTTCGGCCAGGAGTCGCACCCCATGTTGGTCTATCCTCGCTCTTCGCCATTACGGTCGCAGCCACAACCTCCCATAGTCTTCCCTCCTTCAGAACCTCTGACCTACTAGCCCGTCAACGCTCCAACCGAACATCTCCCCTTACCTGAGCCTCTCTTCCCAGTAGTGGCCCAACCTCCCAATTTTGTGGCAGCTTTAGACTACTATGTGACTGTTGGTGCAATGTCCTGCTCCCTTGTGTGATGCAGCCCCAACTTGAGATCCCTTATTTTCTGATCTGTCTAACTCCCCATCTGACTGAACACCCTACCTTCGGCATAGCGCACCCTACCACCTCCATGCACAGCTTCCTGAAGGCCACCCTTCAGCCTGTTCTCGATGGGGAAAACCCATTTATAGTATATTTCATTATTTTTTTTACCAATTTATCCAAACCATAATACCTTGATATGTAACTCAAGTTTTATTCTTATTCATTAGAGTTTTTAGTTTCTCCATTTGGTGTTGTTCTTCTTTCTGTAGATGTGACGTTGTGTCTACACTTTGTTTGAATTAGGATATTCCGGATTTTCTTTTCCAATTAAGCACATTTCAAATTTGAGTGTTTTAATTAAATCCTTCATTTGATTCTCACCATCACAATATAGTTTTTAAATCTTCAATAGTTTTTCCATGCTAATAGGTTCTGATAAAAATAGTTTTGAAGTATTGTCCCTGATTATGTTTTTATGTTTTTGTGGAAATTGTGTTCTTTAGATGTCAAAAATTTTATTGTTAATTTTTTAAAAAGGACACACACCTTTGTGATACTCTTAAATATTTTATCATGATTTTTTCTAGTTTTTGAATTTCATTTGAGCTGTTTATAGAATTATTTATAAATTGTGTGATTTGTTTTTAAAATTACTAGTAAACTATTTGGGTTTATTATAAACTTTTTTATTCATTTTTTATCCTACTTATTGAAATTATTTAGAAACTCATTATATTTTTTATAAATGTTTTTATAAACTGGTTTGATTGTTTATATAATTGTTTATAAATTGTTTTTGTTATTTGTATAATTGATGATAAATTTTTTGGTATATTTTACTAGTTTCTTACTCTTCAAAAATAGTTAAATTTTAAATATTCTTGACGAATGTATTTTGGTTTGGTATGTTTGGTTTCAGATTTTTGTAACTTGAAAATTATGGTAAAAATGATTTGAAAATATATTTATAGAATTAAGGGGATTGTTTTGTGTTCTCTTAATGATGTGAATGGTTGTTCATGATTTTAAAACAACTATACTCCTTGTTGAAGTGTTTTAAAAATAAAATCTTTTTTGATGTTGAGCCATTGGATATTGGCACATCCATGGGTACACAAGGTTCACATATGGATGTGCCCTAAAATGAATATGGAACCTTCAAAATAGCATTTTCTTAAAACCTTTGTTTTATAAATAGTATTTTTCTTAAATAATGGTTGGTACTTTTTTTGGATATTATGTAATGTATGAAATGTAACCTCAAAGGGTGTTCTCATTTGGCATTTAGTGTCTACTTCAATGAACGTTTGGCTTAAGGGTCCATTGGGTAAATTAATAAGATTGTGAATCTACATTAAGATACTAAAAGTATTTACAAAAAAATGTATTAGATACATTGGATTTAAAGGTCCATTTGGTCCTTCCATCTTCTGGATGAAGTTGTGTTGACTTTTAAAATGATTATATTTGGAAATTGTGCTTTCCAGGTCGGTGTTTTAAATGTTTTTATAAAATGGTTCTGTTATAAACATAGCCTGAAATCCCAATTAACACTTTGTATGTTTGACATGTATGTATATATATATATATCAGTATATCAGAAGCTCCTGTCTATGGTAACCCCTTATGGGTGAATTCATTGGAAAAGCATGTGTTTGAGGAATTCAAGTACAGTGATAACATGTGAGTTGAGTCACACGTGTGAGGACCTCCTACTTACAAAATATTACCCCTGCCATGGGTTCCTGGGTGTTATTTTTATGATCAAGTGATGGTTTCGAATCATCCCTGGTTAGATGGGTTGGTACCCCAGGATGGGTAGTCAGACCAGGTAGGCATTGCAATTATATTTGTTCAGTTTTAGGAATTCTGGTTGGTTATATCCAAAATAGAATCACCATATCCCAGTAGAAGGTTCTGAACTGACTACATGCAAGGGACTTCTTGAGATGTTTGGGATCACCCTTGGATAATTAATAATTAACATTTATTATTTACATTCCATTGCACTAGTTTATTTCTAGTTTTCACTTTTTACCAATTCTATTTTATCACGACTTTGGTATCACCAGTTTTGTTATTCGTTTTCAAATGGAAGAAGGTTTTGGAAAATGATTTATCTCTTTATTAGACTTTAAAATGAAGAAATGATTTTTTTAGTAATATTTTAAAAACATATTTTTATATATGTATTTTAAACTAGAATTAATGGACTGTTTCATGGAAGGAATGATATTTATTCTGTGGTGTTTTCCTATTGAAAATTTCAGTGATCACCCCTACGTTATCTTTTAAATTTTATGTTTCTTTAGAGTTGGATTTCCCTTGAAGAGAACATGGTTATGAGTTGGGTGGTGACTTAGAAGTTAACATGGAGGTATGTGTAGCTTTTATTTTCATTCCACTGATAGTTTTATTTTTATCATCATCTTTTATGTATTTGTTTATCAATTTTTCATGGGCCAAATCATTCCCAACGGCTAAATTTTAATTCCCGATACAAGTTTCCTTCCTAGGGGGATCCAGAATGCCCATTAGGACATGTCACATAAAGTCTTGGGTGACTGGGTTTGGGTTATCCTAGGATAGGTCAATGATAAAATCATATCAAAGGGGGGTTTATTGTTTTGGATGTCTGGTAGATGGATATAAGTTCTATCTGGACTCGAGAAGTAGGTATGGGAAGGGAATCATGAACCCTCACTCATTCCAAACATTGAGTCACCAGGGGTAGTCGCTGAATAGAGTCTATGTTTGTTTTATTTTTAAGATTGAGGGAGGATAATAAAGGCATGATGGTATCATTTTGTGATTTCCCATGGAGTAGCGACCCATGTGATATCGAAGTTCCTGCTTCAAGTTCCTCCTACTGTTATTTTATATCTAGGGAATTTCTCACTTCCATGTCAATGAGTTGGGTATATACACTAGTCCCTCTCTCTGATAGTTTGGTGTATGTTGTGTTTTTTGGCTATGGATAGTGTAAGAGTGTTATTGAAAATGAAAAATGGATTTTGGAAATGGTGATGGGTCTTTTTAAATGATTTTGGGATTGGTAAAATTTGTTTTATTAGATTTTTTTGGCTTACAAATTTTCTAGTTGTTTGAAATTGGTAAAGAAAAGGAATGGATAGAAACATATGTGGCAGTTCATGGGATTCTATATGTGATTATTTGAAATTAATTATTTGAACTTGTTTTTAAAATTTTGTTTTCAAAAAGGATTTTTTTTGTTTTGTTTGTATTTTTTTAGCTGGTTGTTTTTGAATGAAGGTTCTTTCATTGATGTTTCTTTTTAATGATAATGATTTTATATCGTTATTTTATATATTGTTTATATATTCCACACAGAAAGGTCCTAGTGGTTTTTGATAATTCATGCCCTATTTTTGGTCTTTCTCAGACATTAGCTATCCTTCATTATGATTAGGGTCTGTTAGAGGCATCAAAGTGGCTCAAAGATGTCGAGTGTGTCTTCTAGGTATCGGGAAAACTAAAATCTATCAGAGTGCATGCCATTTTGGGTCTATTTGAAGGTCCATATTTGGACCAATGGGATTTTTTCACCCAATATCAATTCATGTTGGGATGATTTTGGGTGTATTTAAATCCTACTTCTTCCAATGCTTCATACATAAAGAGTTTAATGCAGAGAAAGGGGGGCTCATGCGTATAGAACAAGGTCAACATATGGTGAAAGAATTTGTTGACCATTTCATGGAACTTTTTTCGTTTTCTTTGGAGGTAGTGTCACGGGATAGGATGAAGACATCTCTATTCATCGGGGGTCTTCATCCAGAGATCAATGAGTGGGTCCAATCTTCTAAATACCATTGTTTTTATAAGCAGGGGGATGAGTTGTTCCAAGAAGAGTTAGTCTCTGGAACATAGATGGTTGGAAATATAGTGTATCTAGTTGCTTGTGATGGTTCCCCCTGGTGATTAGTGTGTTCTAGAGGGATCTGTTTCTAAATATTCTTCTATAGTGGTTCATGATTTTAGTTAATCTGACTATTCATTGGTCTTCCATTAGTGTGGACGTTTAGGGAACATGAAGACATCATGTGGTATCCCTCTAAAGAAGTGCCATCGTTCCGGGTGACTTGGTCATCTAGAAAAGTTATGTCGGTTGCATTTCCTGAAGAAGACACTATAAAAATAATATTTTAGTGCCTCTCTATGAAGCATGAGATGTTTCATCCATCAGAGCCCCAAAAATAGATATTGGGGTGAAGCTAACGTACAGTTAGGAGTTTTCGGGGGTACGAATCCTTGGTCAGGGTTTCTTTTCATGATGAAAGTTGAAAATTTAAATATTTTTGTTCTTGTTTTCTTCTGTTAAAGTTTTGACATTGTTTTATGTTCATTGTTTCATCAGGGATTTAATATGTAATTGTTCTATTATCATACAACTATTTTGTTTGTCTAATTTTTGTTTTTTGAATCGTCTATTTTTCTTAAAAGTGTGTTTGGCCCTAGTATGAGTTGATCATAGTATATCTTTGTTCATTTGGAGATGTAGGTGACTATGTATGTATCGATGTTTATAGTTATACTCGGGTTTATTTAATGGGTAAAGTTCTTCTCTGAGGTTTTTCTCTAGTGTAGGGGTTTTTGGTTTGGGACAAGTGTTCCAAGTTTCAGCAGAGGCGATGTTTCGCTCGTGCTATATATGTTAGTTTTGATTGGTTGGGAGTTCATGCATCTCCACCCCCCCCCCCCAAGGTGGTATGTTTGGGTGTTAAATTTACATGCCAATAGAGTTATTTTTTGTCAAGACCCCCCCCTCCCCCCCTATGTTCTCTTGTTCTATTATGTTGTGGTTTCTTTCAGTTTCTATCGGTCATGAATTCGAGCTATGCATATCATTCAGTTGGATGACTGGATGGGGGAAAATTGTTTATGGTGGGGATAATTTCCATGCCATGAATTTTAAATTGGTTATTGTTTTATTATTTCTTTTCATGGGTTACTCACGTCAAATATCAGGACGGGTCCTAGTTTAAATTTTTTTTGACGTTTAATGACTTCGTTGGTTTCAGACCGGTGCACGGGAACCGCATGGTTAACAGTAATTGTGCAATAACCCCATGGGATTGTGGGGGTGCCCAGGTGGTCGGGGTTGAGGTGCACAACTTTAATGTGATTTATTAATCTGTATGATGACTGTTTCATTACCCGGTTTTTTTTAAAATATGTATTACGATTTCGTGTAAACTAAAGTGAAATAAAAAAAATAAAATAAAACGGTGATAAGATAAATGAAATGTAAAAACAATTTAAAAAAATGTTTTATAATAATAATAATAATATTAAGTTATTATTAATATTATTATTAAGAATATTATTATTATTATTATATTTTATTATTATTATGAATATTATTTTTTATTATTGTTATTGTTATTATTATTATTGTTATTATTGTTAGTATTATTATTATTGGTTTTATTTTTATTATTTTTATAAAATGAATAATAATAATTTAAACCATATGTATACCCATCACCCCCTCTATTTACCAATTATGTGAGCTGCCTCCCTCACCACCTCAATGCTCGCCCTCCGTTCCAGTAGCCAACTTTCTTACCCATCCATGCTCTGTGCATGTCCCTCTTCTCCAGCTAGCATCTACACCCCCTGCTGTTCTGCCCTTTCCCCTCACCGGTATAGCCGTAGTAGCACCCTTCATCCCACTCCACCATTCTTCTCCACCTCCATCTAGACAGCCCTTCTTGGATCCATTCCGACCTCTCCCTTGCCTCATCCTCTCTTCTCAGTGGCAACCTGACCTTCTGGCTTTGTTGTAGCCTCTTCACACTATGTGACCACCGACATGAGCCCCTGCTCCCATGTGAGATTCAACCACAATCCCAAATCCCAAATTTTCTACTCTGGCCAACTCCTTGTATGACCAAGCCCCCTTGCTTCAGTGTAGCACAACATATTGCCTCCTTGCGCCATGTCCCATCATACACCCTTCGGCCTATTCTCGGTACTGAAATCTGTTTCTCAGAATACTTCTTTCCTTTTGGTGTTTTTTTAATATATACAATCCTTAATACCTTTATTTTCAACCCGCGTGTTATTCTTATTAATTAGAGTTTGTGGTTTCTTTATTGGGTGTCTTTCGTCTTTCTGTAGAAGCATTGTTGTGTCCGAACAAGGTTTGAGGTAGGGGAATCCAGATTTTATCTTCTAATTAAACCGATTTAATGTTTGATTTTTTAATTTAATCATTGATCTAATTCACAACTTTGAAATATATTTCATTAATTTTCTATTATGTTTCAAATTTAATTGGTTCAGTTAAAAATATTTTTTAAGTATTCTCTCTGATTATGTTTTTATGTGTTTGTTGAAATTGGGTTCTTTAGATGTCAAAATTTGTATTGGTAATTTTTTAAACATGACACACACCATCTTGGTACTCTTCAATATATTATCATTATGTTGTCTAGTTTGTGCAATTTTTTTGAGATGTTTATGGAATTATATATATTTTATTTTATTTTTTATAAAATTTCTAGTAAACTATTGGGTTTATTAAAAATTATTAATGATTTGTTTGACCTGATGATAGAAATTATTTTGAAACTGGTCAGCTTGTTAACAAATGTGATTTTAAACAGGTTCAGCTGTTTATATAATTTTTTATAAATATGTTGGTATGTTTTTATAATTGTTCATAAATTATTTGGAATATTTTAATAGTTTCTTATTCTTCAAAAATAAGGAAACTTGTAGTATTCATGACAAATTTATTTTGGTTTGGTTTGTTTAGTTTTACAACATTATAACATGGAAATTTTGATAAAAATTATTTAAAATGGGTTTATGGATTTAAAAGGGTTTTTTGGTGTTCTATTAATGATGTGAATGGTTGGTCATTATTTCGAAATGAGTGGAGTCCTTATGGAATTGGTTTTGAAAATTCATCTTAGTTTTTATTGAGCCATTAGAAGTAGGAACATCCATGGGTGCACTATGTGCAGACTTGGATGTGCCCTGAAATGAAGATGACATCTTCAAAATAGTGATTTCATAAAACACATTTTTTTTTCAAAATAGTTATTCCCATAAATAATGGTTTGTCCTTTGAGTATATTTTACGTAAGGATAGAAATGTAATATCCAAGAGTGTTCTCATTTTTCATTAAGTGTGTGTTTTGATGAATGTTAGGCTCAAGGGTCCATTTGGCCGCTTCATAATACTGTGCATATTCTTTATGATTTTGATATTTTGTACTATAAATGCATTAGAGACTTCATATTTAATGGTATGTATTGATCTTCCAACTTGTGGATGAAGTTTTGTGAAATTTTAGAGTGGTTTGTGTTGGGAAAGTGAGTGTTCCTAGTTGGAGTTTTATATGTTTTTAGAAAATGGTTTCGACATGGACCTGATGTGATGGCGCGATTGGAACATAGTAGGTTTAACTTGTATGTATATGTATATATATATATATATATATATATATATCAATATATGGGGCACTCCTATCAAGGGTAACCCTTAATGGGTGAATTCATGAGAATATTATGTGTTTGGGGTTGGCACGTGTAATGATGACATGTGAGTTTAGTCAGACATATGAGGGCCTCCTATATACACAGTGTTACTACATCCATGGGTTCTTGGGTGTTTTTTAGATGTTCAAGTGATGGTTGCTAACCAACATTGATTAGATGGGTCGGTACCCACTGTATTGGTTGTTTGGATAAGTGGTAATTGCCACTAGATTTGGTTAGTATTAGGGAGACCATATGGTGGTAGAATTAGAAGCTTCACCATACACCGACATGTGGTTCAGAACTGAGGACGTCCAGGGGTATTCTAGGGATGATTGGTATCTTCCACGGTAACTTAATCATTCACATTTTTTGTTTACTTTATGTTGTGCTAGTTTATTTCTAGTTTTCACTATTGGCGTATTTTATTTTTGAATGGATTTGGCATCACATGTTTTGGTTTTCATTTTCAAATGGTAGCTGGTTTTGGAAAACGATTAATCTTTGTGTTGGGCTTTAAAATTGAAAATATGATTTTCTTTTATTAAAATGTGAAACCCCCTATTTTCATATATGTATTTCAAACTAAAATTAATTTTATGTTTTGTTGAAGGAGAGATATGGATTCTTTGGTGTTTTGATACTAATCATTTACGTTCTCACCCCTTTGATATCTTTTCAGTTTTAGGTTTCATTTGTGCTAGATCGCTCTCTTAGCGAACTTGGTTCTGAGTCGGGTGGTGACATAGAAGGTCACTTGGGGTTATGTGTAACGTTTTTCCTTCCACTTCTTGTCTTTTCATCTATTTTTATGTATCTATTTATCTTTTCTTTCATGGAACAAATCATCCAAAAAGGATATATTTTTATTCCTAGCACTTGTTTCTATCCAGGGGGTCAGGAATGCTCCTCCCGACATGTCACGGAGCAACTCAGGTTATCAGGTGAGGGTCGAACCGATATTTTTTCACAACACTAATGAAGTATATTTAATTAATTTATATATAATTGAACTAATTTTTCCTTAAATAAATTTAAAATACAATTTAACTCTATATATTAATTAATCAAAAAGTCACTTTTAAATTAAAATTCAGTATTTTTTATTATATATAAAAAGAATGAATCATTCGAGAAAAATCTATTAAATTAACTAGAAGATAATTTCTAAATTATGATTTAAAAAAGTATGATTATTTTATTAAATTATTTTAATAAATTTGTAAATATTAAATTTAATACAAGTCCCCAAAAGGTAGGAAAACTATTTTTTAGAAAATATTGTTTTTTGCATAAAATTGGATTTATATTTATCTCTTAAATAGAAATCAAATAAGATGAATGATAAAAAGTTCATTGAATGTAAAATATATAATAAAAACAAAAATCATTCACAAATATTTTTTCATTAATTTATTAAGGTATAATGTGTTTCTATTAATAAAAATATTTTCCCAAAAAGAGATTTCTTTTATTTTCAAAAGGATTTATTATCATTTATAATAAATAGGCCACTAAAGAATTCATTTTATAAACATGTTTAAACAATATATTCTCATAATTTAGATAATCTTACTCATAATAACCATTCTAACATCTAACTGATTACTATCATATTAAATAATAAAATTTTAATGTTATGTCATTTTTCATTTATACTCGATGTTTCACATAATGATAAAAATTGAAAAGAATAATTAGTTTGAGAAAATATATTTCACAAAATATCAGGGTGTTAGAAAAAACCCTTTTCACAAGATCAAGTCATATAATTTAATAAATGGTTTTTACATGCGCAAGATATCAACAATCTATACAAATCTCCATAATAAAATCAAGGTTCATCATCTCAATAAGAAGATGATCATGAATGATAATCAATAAAGCAGTGAAAATCGATTACGATGTAGTGACATCAAAAACAATAATGTAGTGATTATCCAAAATAATTATTTCATGGGAACAACTTAGACATGATATTGAGTCCACCATATTTAATATAACCAATAAATCCTCATTACTTATCCTCGTGAATACATCTATCCTCACGAGTCACAAGCTTACTATGATCACACCCCTATTACAATATATGCATGTATATATCCTAAACATATCATGTTCTCTATAGAACCAGTATAAATTATGTGAGAATTCTATAAATTTAGAAAAACTATTTCATCCCATATAACTACCCAAGTTCCCATGAATAGTTAATCTCATTGAGTGGGATAGTAAAGTTATGATGATAAAGATAGGGATCCTTATCTATATCAATCATGGTATCATACCCAAAATATTTAAATCATGGGCACATGTCCTAAATTCATAACACACTATGACCACCAAAATACCTCATGTGAATAATCGACTTTTCAATACCCATCATTGAGAAGCATGAGATTATAGAATGTTAAAATTGGATATTATTATAAGATATCATACTCATTAAGTGTCTAATGTTCCTTCAATAATCACACATTTAAATTCAAAACCTCTTCCTTAAATAATTTAAAAGGGGTAATCATCCTTATTTCCTTTCGCAAAACACCATTAAAATGAAAAACAGGTGTTTAAACCATGAATATCTTTAAACAAATTCCCAATAGAAGGGAAATGATTTTTTACCATTTAATTTTCTTTGAATTAATTGAAGAACATGGTCATATATCCTATTTAAATGTTTATAAATAACTCATTCCAAAACACCCAACAATGCACATTTTACAAAAAAAGGTAAAATATTTCAAAGAGGGATCATGGTAATGTATCACATTCAATATTTTGATAATTAATGGGTATCATTTCATATAACATATTATTTCATTATAATGAAATAATTTATCTTTAGTAATCAAAACATGGGCATAATCCCACACATTCATCGAAACATTCATCAAAATATGTTTTATATAATGAAAAATGGGAATTTGAATTTCATCTATTCATAAGAAATGAAAAAAATAAAGATCATGATTAAATATATCCATTATATGTTCAATTTATATAAAAAGGATCAAAATGGATTTTGGGATTCAATTCAATATCAATATTTATATAAATTTTATTAGAAATTAAGAAACAAATATCTGTAAATGATAAATAAATAATGAATCACAATGAAAAGGAACCTATTATAAACACCTACCACCTAAAATATATGTCAAAACCCTGAGGAAAGGGGGAATTGGTGAATCATTTGGGAGTATTGTTGGTTACATTGCATAAAAATATATTTATGTAGATAAATTAAATATTATACCTCTTAGTGGAAAACAATTGTGCCATGTTGAGAAGGAAAATATATCCATGTTTTAGGAAGTTCAAGTACGATGTATAGTGCACTGGGAGGATATATTTAAAGTGCATGGAAGTTGGATATGGCATGTAAACTAAATAACATGGTTTCAAGAAGGAAATTTTGGTGTGTGGAAGATTCAAAAATGAACCATTATGGTGATTGTTTATGATTAAGACTTATAGTGGTCCTTATAGTGATTCAGTGCTCTGGAAGGATGAAGATGGACATAGTGTATTTCTTAGTGTTAATTCAATTTAGAACCACTTTTTAAAGATAAAAAATAAATTTTTTTAATATCGCCTACCAATCAATAAAACTATTAGACCAATAGTTTCTCGTATCAAAGAAGATATAGTTTATTTAAATGGATTTAATACTAAAGACCCTAGCTAGTGAACCTAATGAAACTGAAATATATAAGGTCTCTACATCATGGTCTAAGACATCACAACCTCTTCATACAAAATATCTCTCCATAGAATGGTCATATGGATAAAACAATCATTGATGACATTATTACAGTGAAACTAGTCTCTTTGTGGTGTTTCCCTAACCACATTGCATCCACTAAGTACAGATAACAACAAAGTACAATATTTGGTGGTCCTGTTTGATATGGCATGATACCACTTGTTTTTGTAGAAATATTGTAAATACATCCATTTAATCATTAAAAAATTATTGATACCCTTTGGTATTTACTCTAACATGATTCCATTCAAAAACAAGAGATAAAAATTAAATAAAATATGGTAATAAGATGTTATAATCACTTTATAACACTTTCTATCGCTGTAATTCTATCATAATTAAATATTTAAAGATACAAAAAATCCCACTCACGGATATTTTGAGGTTTATGGTTCACAAACTCAAAGAGAAACTCACCAAAAATATTCAATCTGGGACTGCTCTATAATCAACACATCTTATCAGACGAACTCAGCAATACATTGAGGAATATAAAAAATATGTAATTACAGGAGGCCTAAAAAAGGCCTCCTCGCAATTTAATTATTGAACAAAATGTTGTGTCATGAAAGAAACACATCCCCTAAACTCTAATTAAGATACTATAAATAGTCAACAAATATACACATCTATATTCCAAAACATAATTCTCAAGGGAAAAATAATGAAAAAAATCAATGATACTAGATGAGTGAAAACAATAAATATCCCTCAATGATCATACATTAATTATCAAGGCATATAATAGACATGGATTCCCACTCTCGGTGATTACACAAAAGTAACCTGGGATTTTCAACATTGTGCCTCAACCCTTGATGAACACATCAAAACATCCACAAACACATCCTGGTTCCTAGTCCATTAAAATTCACATTTTCCTAGATATCAGAGTACCACCCTATGATCTATCCATATAGAACCTGAAATTCCTAAAAATAATAAGGTTATTTTTTAAACATGGAACTACACACTCATATGGGACATTATCTATAAAATCAAGAAATATATCTTATAATCAAGGGGAAAACAAGTTGATACCATGGAATAAAAATTAAACAAATAATATCCAATATCTATCATATAACGACACCCATGCTGGGAAAAACATGAGTAATTTTGGAATAATAGTAACCCCAACATCAAATCGTTCTCAAAAAATATTACACCTTTCTACAAGGAACACAATAGACCATAAAAGAACTAAAAGTATTCATAATAATGGTTATCTATTCAAGATTTCACATCAAAAAGGAATAAACAATGGGATCTAAATAAAATGAAACAATCCTTGTGATCACAATCAAAGTATATAAGAGATCATCCACAATGATTTTAAAACCATAAAACATAAGTAAAACACAAATTTCATACACTCTGATTCTCGAAAACTAAAATTCGTGTCTGAACTAATCCTAAATAAAAACACATCATCTATTTAAAATGACACACCATAAGTCCTATGAATGGTTCCCTTTTATATAGAATTATATAAGAACCTAGTTCTTATTATCGAGGTACTGGTTTGTTCTTTTCCTTTTTCCTTATGTGTTTTTGAGAATATAAGTAAAATGGGGGAAAATCCCAAAAATTTTGGGTACACGCCATGTACTTTTCCACACGTTATGTACTTTGGCCATGTGGCATGAGTATATAGGGCGTGTAGGCCTGTCGGTGATGAAGGGTGTAAAAACTGACTACACGTCGTGTACTTAGTAATACACATCATGTAATCAGTCAGTAGGTGAACTGTAAGGTGACGGAAGTATCCAACAGTGTAACTACAGTACACGCCGTGTACATAGAAATACGCGTCGTGTAACCAAGTCGTCTGATGAATAGTAATGCGGTGGAATGTTTCTGCTAGATGAACAGTTAAAAATGGAAATTACACGATGTGTACTTGTGAGTACACGCTGTGTAGTTATCTTTTTCACTTAAAAAGGTCATTAGCATCATCTTTCGACATAGGAAGCTTAGAACGCCCGAGAGATGTGGGAGAGAAGGCTGGATCTTGGAAGATCTTCTAACCGCACACCGGGACATTGATTCCTTTGCCGACAATCTCGTTTGAACCGTGCGGGTGAGTTCTTATCTCTTCTTGAGTGTTTACTTCTAATTATTTCCCCAGGGGATGTTATATATGTTTGAACAGGTGAACATTTATCTCAATTCTACGTCATTATCAGTTGATTAAAGAGGTTTCATTCCCATGTATCGATTAGAGGAGATCGAGGTAAGTGGTCTGATGTTTATTTCCAACTATTGAGTTGATTTTGTTTACCGATGTGCTATGTGACCATGTTTGGGGTGTTGTATGGTTGATTCATTAGCTTATAAGATATATAGAATTTCATAGATAAACTAATGATAAATATAAATTGTTGTTTGGGATCGTTTCTTGGATCTAGGGCCACCCAATGGGTGCATTTCCCTTGTTTAGCTATTTGGCCAGGATTCCCATGGGTGTGCCAAGATTATATAATTCTTTGAGTTTTATTTAGGGAAAATTTATATATAATTTCTTTCTTATATATTGGGCTCGGCCTGGTTACTTGTCAGCCTGAGGGCAGTGTTTTTCTTAGCCCGAAGGCAGTTTTTCGTGTAGCCTAAGAGAAACTTTTCTTATGCCTATGGGCAGTAGCTTCTGTGCCTGAGGGAAATATCTCATATTTCTGTGGGCAATATTAATTATTCTTTTGGGTAGTCACCTACATGTTTTTATTCTACTTACCTGAAGGTAAGTATTTACATCTCTAAGGACAATGTTTACATTGAGTATTCACTTTGGTGATTTCTTATATTTTACCTACCAATCTAAATCACAAGCTTGAAATGGAGAAACAATTAATAAAATGGAAATGTAACTGATTGTGATAGTTACTTATGCGTATTTCCTAGTTTACTGCATTTTATTACTACGCACTGCTTTTGCACATTTTCACTAATAGATGGGCACATGTATTTGTTGGTTGCCTACTGGGATTTATTTCTCACACCCTGTTTGGGTCATTTCTTGGGCCTAAACAGGTTATATTACTGCACGTGTCGATAAGGGAAAGGCTCCATATACAGGTATTTCATTGTCACATAGTAGTAGGAGAGAATGGGACCAAGATTCAGCATGAGATGATGATGAGTTCCTGTTGCACTATTATATTTTTTCTTTGTTGTACTTGGAACTTGTACTATATTTTACTTCATTGCAGTGTATCCCATTTTGAATACTTTCATGGAAATAGGACATATTGCACAATCATATATGTATGACTGTTGGTTATCATTAGATTAAGTATCGTTGTCCTTTAAGCATTGTATTGTTTACTGCCTCTGCTTTTGTGTTTGTTTATATTTTTCCGCTGCACTACACTTTGAAAAATGATGGCACAGTTTCCCCTATCAAACCTAGGCCCTCACTGCTAGTCGGCAGCCTCTTGTGTTTGGGGAAATGTGCTTGAGGTCATGTGACCAACCGAGTTCAGGGCACCCATTGTTTGGCTTCTAGAACCAAGACATTACAAAGTGGTATCAGAGGGGATTCTTTTCTTTTACATACTACTTGGAGCCTATAGTGAGGTATTGGATGGAATAGGTAATTGGTAATAAGATGTTCCCTGGAGTAGCTAACCCATATATAGGTAAAATCCAATTTACCTCATGTTACAATTCATCTGATTTTCCAATTTATAGCTGATCTGATTTTCACCATCGGGTGACGTAGTTTTGGTGTGCTGTTTATATTTTTATACTGGGTTCCATTTAGTTTCAACCCAATGAGATGAGGGTATTCCATCTCATGCATCATTTAGTCACATTTTAGATTCAAATGCATTCCATAGTTTCCATGACATGTTGGTTCATTAGAGATTTCAGGTTGTTGTGATAGATGTTGTGATAGAAAATTAATGATGTTGTGATAGGTGCCTTGATAGATATGCATATTATTGATAGGGTATTGGTACAGTTTATGGTTGGGTTTATGGATGCTAAACATTGGTTCATGTGATGTATGGGAACTCTTGGATAGGAATTTAGGGGATCTTGATCCATCTTTTGTTGAGTTTTGTACTATAATGTGAAAGTTTAGGTGTTAAACATTGGTTTGCAGGGAGTATGGGCCCCCAAGGATCGGAATTTAGCATACTGATGCATGAATTTAAGGAAAAAATGGGCACTGAAGTAGTTTATGAGTTCTATTGTATAGAAACCCAGAAAACACGGCATGTGGTTTTATGAACAACCGCCATGTACTCTTCTATTCGATAAGAAATGAAAAAAATTAAGCACACATCGTGTACCATTTGTAAACACCATGTAGTTTTTAACCGTGTCTTAGGTCGTGTAGGCAGAGAAACGAGATGGGAAAACTCTAGAGGGAACATGTCGTGTACCGGTTGTACATGTCGTGCCATGTTGAACCTGTGTCTATCGTGTCACTAACAACACGGACGGCGAAAACCTTGTTTAAACATTCCGCTTCAATGCCAAACATGCCATGTAGTTTAACCTGGGAATATGGTCATGTTAATAACAATACAGTTCAGTGTTATCTTTTCTAGTACACGTCGTGTACCTATGGGACACACCGTGTTGTCTTGACCGGTAAGAGACCGTGTAGACTTGGCCATGTGGCTGGGGAAACAGGGTGGTTTAAACGTCGTGTGTGGGGGTAAAATGCTATGTAGTGTCATCTGAGTGGCAGACCATGTCACTAACAATACAGGTAGTTGGAAACTAAGACATATACACCATGTCTATCTAGAACACGCTGTGTAGTGTGAGCTGTCTACCAGGCCGTGTCACGAACAACACAGGTCTGTGAGGCTTGTCAAGTACATTCCATGTTGAACTTATACACGTCATGTAGTATCATTCAAAATAGAGTCGTGTGGCTAAGCCATGTAGAAGGACTCAGGGAGGGGAATAAAATTCAAGTACATTCCATTTTTTGGGACAACACACCGTGTGTTGGGACAACACATTGTGTGTTTGGGGTGTTACATGACTAGCTCTGGAAAAAAGTACACGCACATGTGAAAGACATAAGGGAACATGTCGTGTAGTTATTATACAGGCCATGTAGTATTTTTTTGTAAATTGGAATGTTGTCTGTTCCTTTTTTCCTTCTTACATTTTCATCTATTTGTCTTTGATGATCATAATCTAAGGTGCGTCTTTGACCTTGTAGAGTCATGTCGCTGATACTACCACGAGTTGTTCTCCAAGAGAGAGGAAATGATTATACTCTAGAGACAGTAGGCCATGGGCTACCGATGGATCATCCAGTAGTTCCAGATGTGGCGCCAGCAGCTATACCTGACGTAGGAGTGGATGCACAGTTCCATGAAGGCTTAATACGGTTCATGCAGACCTTCAAGGGAACACCACCGGCTGCCACATCTATAGAAGATCTGACACATATATTCCATTAGCAACATTCGCCTACGTTTTCAGGGGATGTCGGACCACAGGCTGCAAAGTCTTAGCTAGGTTCTATGTAGACTATATTTGAGAATCTTGAGACGCCTCCTTGGCGGAGGGTCAATCTAATTACTTATATGTCGCATGATTCTGCCAAGAGATGGTGGGATGTTACCACCCAATCTGAGCATCACCGAGACATGGAATGTGGATGTTTTCAAGAAGTCTTCTATGAAATTTTCTTTCCAAAGATGCAAAGGGAAGATCTACCTCAAGAGTTCATGAATCTGCAGAAGGGCACCATGTGAGTGATGGAATATTCTACCCGCTTCACCGAGCTACGGCGTTTTGTACCTATTCTAGTGGGTGATGAGATGTTGAGGGATAGAAGATTTTCGGATGGTCATCGATATGACATCCAAGAACTGGTGAATTTTCTCAGGTTGCCTACAGTTCATGCTATTGTGAACTAGTCAGTGATTACTGAGCGGAACCTGTGTTAAGCTAGTGATGAGGTCTAGGGCGGCTCAACACCGATTTATGGAACTATTTCTACCGGCAAGAGGAAGAGTCAAATGGATTTATCTAACAGTGGTAGTACTAGACATAATGAATTATTCAGGTGGCCAGGTAATGTACAACGAGTGTGGTAAAGAGGGGAACAAGAGACCTCAGTGTCCACATGAGCCAGTAGAGTGTCAATCATGTGGCAGGATGGGTCTTCTCCAGTGTTTTTGTAGGGTGTTTCCACCAACGACTAACGAGAGGGGTTATGTGCGGACTCCATGTGCGGGAGCAAGGCCAACAGATTCTTACGACTCAGGGAATTTGAATACGTTGGGATGATCAGGACGAGGTGGTGGTAGTGGTCATGGTAGCTAGACACCAGGATCTCAGAGACAACAGGAAGGGTCAGCTTAGGGTAGCCAGGATGTGTCGCATGGCCGCAACATTGGGCAGGCATATGCAGTGTAACAGACCCAAGAAGGGAAAGATCCCGGAACATCCACTGTCAGAGGTACTATTCTAGTTGCTTCTGTTTTTACTTTAGTACTTTTTGATATTGGTGTTAAACATTGCTTAATATCTATTCCCGTTGTGGAGAGCCTTGGGCTCTGTGTTTCTTCTTCTTCTGATTTCATGATGCTAGACACTCCGTTGGGGATTATAATGACTATTGTGCATCAGTGCAAGGAGTTACCCCTAGAGTTTTGTGTGTGTCACATTCTATGGGACCACTTTGTCTTAGAGATGTCGATTTATGTTTTCATTCTTGGGATGGATTGGTTGGTACCCTTTGGAGCCTTTGTGTATTGCTATCATCGCAGGGTGAGTTTCACATCACCAGAGGGCAGAGAGTTTCTATACAAGGGAAAACGGGATGTCCAGGTGAGCCGAGCTGGATCCGAGCATCATGGGTGAGGTGTAGTGATAGCCTAGATCGTGATTTTATATTTGGATGACCACAGAACTTGTCAAAAGGATTTCCCTCCAGTGGTTAATCATTTTAGGGATGTCTTCTGGGATGACTTTTCAGGTCTACCTACCGAGCGAGAGGTGGATTTCTCTATTGAGCTTATACTAGGAGTGGCACCGGTGTACATACCTCCTTATAGGATGGCTACACCAAAGTTGCAGTATCTCAAAAGGCATTTAGAGGAGTTGCAGGAAAAGGGTTTCATCTGACCCAGTACTTCTCCTTGGGGTTTACCTATCATGTTTGAGAAGAAGGATGACGGTACCCTAAGACTCTGTGTGGATTAATGGAATTTTAACCAGTTGATGGTTAAGAACCGATATCTTTTTCAAAAGATTGATAATCTTTTTGGTAAATTTGAGGAGCACGACTGTTTTCAAAGATTGACTTGAGATCTAGATATCATCAGTTGCACGTTAGACTATCAGACATTCCATTTATAGCTTTTCAGAGATGATATGGTCTATATGAGAACTTGGTTATGATGTTCAGAATCACAAACGCGCCCGTATTTTTCAAAGCTCTGATGAATCATGTGTTCCATCCATATCTAGATTCTTTTGTGGCAGTCTTCATGGATGATATCTTGGTGTACTCTCACACTCGACACAACCATTCCACCCATCTTGAGATCGTACTAAGTACACTAAGAGAGCATTATCTATATGCTATTCTCTCAAAGTACCACTTTTAAATGGACCAGATACACTTATTGGGTCCTATTACATCCGAGACAAGAGTTGCAGTAGACGCAGAGAAAGTGAGAGTAGTGGTTTCCTTGGAGCATCCTAAGAACGTGTTTGAAATGTGATTTTTCGTCGGTTTGGAGGGTTACTACAGGTGATTTATATAGGACTTCTCCCTCTTAGTAGTGCCATTGAAGGGTTTGACTAATAAGGGTGTGATGTCTGTTTGGTCAGAAGCTTGTGAGATAGACTTTCAGGATCTGAAGGGATGGTTGACATCAGCACCAGTCCTTATACTTCCAGAGCAAGGGAAGATCAATATAGTTTACTGTGATGCATCAGGTATTGGGGTGGGATGAGTGTTGATGTCGGGCGATCGTGTAGTTGCGTACTGGTCTCAGCAGTTGAGGCCACATGAGAGAAATTACCCAATACACGATCTCAAGTTGGCTGCATTTGTTCATGTGTTACGCTATTGGATACATTATCTCTTGGGAGAACATTTTGTGGTGTTTACGGGCCTCACAAGTTTTTAAATACATCTTTACCCAGAGTTACCTGAATTTGAGACAGTGAAGGTGGGTTGAATACCTTCAATCCTTCAACAATGAGATTTCCTATACACCTGGTTAAAGTAATGTAGTAGCTCATGCACTGAGTAAGAGGACTCAGATACAGGCTGTGCAGGAGGCCAATAGTGAGTGGAAGCTTATGTCATTGCTCTCTAAGATGCATTTGGAGGTGTATGATAGTCAGGGTAGAACCTATCTTTCTTCCTTAAATGTAACTTATACCCCCATGGATAGAGTGAGAATGAGGAAGCTATCATATTCGGAAGGCTTAGTTCTATGGGATTCGGTGGCAAGTGAGGACCCTACTCCCAGTTGGACAACAGGCGATGACAAGGTACTACATATCCATGGAAGAGTGTGGGTTCCATGTGATATACATGGGGATTTGATGTGGGAGTTTCATGCTTCATCTTGGGAAGTGCATCCCAAAGTTACCAAAATGTACTGTGACTTGACACGTCAGTATTGGAGGCCGGGTATGAAATGTGAGGTAGTTGGTTTTGTAATGATACATTCCACCTTTCATCAGGTGAAGGCGGAGCATCAGATTCTAGCTGGACTGTTGCAATAGTTATCCTTTTTGGAATGGAAATTGTATGATGTTGCGATGGACTTCGTGACCGGGTTGTTGAGGTCACCTCGAGGCAGTGATGTCATGTGGGTTGTTGTGGACAGACTTACAAAGGTAGCTCACTTTTTGCTGATCAAAGAGGCTTTCAGTGTTGACGAGCTTGTAAGGATGAATATTTTAGAGGTAGTACACCTTCATGGGGTTCCTCATTCTATAGTTTTAGATAGGGACTCCCATTTTACATCTCATTTCTGGAAGAGTATTTAGAGGGAACTGGGTACACAGGTGCTTGTGAGCACAGCTTACCACCATCAGACCGATGTCCAGTCAGAGCATACAATAGAGGTTCTTGAGGACATGTTTTGGGCATGCGTCATGTACATCAGGGGATCTTTGGAGAATAACATACCCATGGTCGAGTTTTCATACAATAATAGTTTTCAAAAAAATATAGGGATGGCACCTTACGAGGCTTTATATGGAAGGCCATGCCCATAACCTTTGTGATGGTTTGAGGTAGGTGAGACAACATTTCTGGGACTACGACTCATGTAGGAGACTTTAGTTTAGGTCTAGTTGATATAGAAACAGATGGCTACTACAAAGTCTCATCAGAAATCTTATGCTGATCGCCACAGACGGCCCTTGGAGTTCGTGGTCGGGGATCAGGCTTTCTTGCGTGTTTCACCAAGGTTGGTACACAGGTGGATCGGGATAGTGGGTAAACATTCACCGATTTATGTGGGGACATTTGAGATTCTGGAGAGAGTCGAGATGTTTTTCTATCTGTTGTAGTTACCACCGAGGTACCGGGCCATGTAGGACGTCTTCCATGTATCTCAGCTGTGTCGTTATCACTCGGACTCATCTCACATTTTTTTTTCCTGAGGAGGTTGAACTTCAAGTTGATGCATCCTTTTAGGAGCATCTAATTCGTATTGTTTATAGGAGCACGAAGGTTCTCTGAGGCTGGTCAGTTCCTCTGGTACGAGTGCTATGGAAGCATGGCCAAGTGCAGGATGAAACCTAGGAGTGGGAGATCGACGTACGTGCTCAGTGGCCAGAGTTGTTCTCTTCTGTATCTTCACCACCATTGTAAGGGAAATTTGTGGATAAATTTCTTTATGGGAAAAATTTTATAATAACCCGTTTATTATTTTTGAGGTATAGGTTTCTTCTTTTCCTTTTTCCTTAAGTGTTTTTGAGAAAATAAGAAAAGGGGGAAATCCCAAAATTTGAGGTTACATGCCATGTACTTTTCCACATGCCATGTACATTGGCCATGTGGCATGAGTATACAGGGCATGTAGTCTTGTCAGTGATGAAGGGTGTAAAAACAGACTACAAGATGTGTACATAGTAATACACACTATGTAATTAGTTGGAAGGTGAACAGTATGGCGGTGGGTGTAACCGCCAGCAGAACGACAGTACATGTTGTGTACTTAGAAACACAAGTCATGTAACCAAGTCACCTGATTAACAGTATGGTGGTGGAAAGTATCCACCATATGAAGAGTTAAAAAATGGAAGGTACACACCATGTACTTGATAGTACACACCATGTAGTCATGTTTTTTCTCTTAACATAGACAGTAGCCCCCTCTTTCAACAGTGGAAGTTTAGAACACCCGAGCACCGCGGGAGAGAAGGCCTGATCTTGTAAGAGATCCCGACTGCACACCAGGACTCTGATTCATTCACCAATGATCTCGTTTAAATAATGCTGGTGAGTTCTTCTCTCCTCTTGAGTGTTTCCTTCTAATTATTTCCCTAGGGGAAGTTATTTACATTTGGACGGGTGAACATTTATCCCAGATCTATGTCGTTATCAGTTGATTCGGGTGGCATCATTCACGTATATCGATCAGTGGAGATCAAGGTAGGTGGTCTGGTGTTTATTTCCAACTATTTTGTTGATTTTGTGTACCGATATGCTACGCTCCCATGTTTGGGGTGTCATATAGTTGAGGGCTTAGCTGATAAGATATATAGAATTTCATAGATAAACTAATGATAAATATAAACTGTTTTTGGGATCGTTGCTTGGATCCAGGGCCACCCCATCGGTGTGTTTCCCTTATTTATCTATTTGGAATGTATAATCGTGGGTATGCAATGATTATAGAATGATTTGTGTTTTATTAAGAGAAAATGTACATATAATTTCCTGCTTATGCGTTGGGCTAGGCCTGGTTACTTTTTAGCCCGAGAGCTATGTTTTTCTTAGCCTAAGGGTAGTGTTTCGTATAGCCTAAGGGAAACGTTTCTTATGCTTGTGGGAAGTAGATTCCATTCCTAAGGGAAATATATTATATGCATGTGGGGTATATTCATTATACATATAGGCAGTCACCTACGAGTTTTGATTCTACTTACCTGAGGGTAAGGATTTATTTGTCTAAGGACAATGTTCACTTTGAGTATTTACTGTGGTGATTTCTTATATTGCACCTGCCAAGCTAAAGAACAATCTTAAAATTGAGAAATAATTAATAAAATGTCAATGTAACTGATATAGATAGTTACTTTTTATTACTTCCTAATTTACTGCATTTTACTACTGCACCCTACTGTTGTAGATATTCACTGAAAATTGGGCATGGGCCTTTGGTGGTTGACTATTGGGATGTGTTTCTCACCCCTATTTGGGTCATGTCATGGGCCCACAAATATTATATTACTGCAGGTTTTGATAATGGAAAGTGTCCCAATACATGTATTTGATTGTCATAGAGGAGTAGGAGATCCTGGGACCGAGCTTCGGCTTGAGATGCTACTGAGTTCCTATTTCACTATTTTAGTTTTGCTTTGCTGTAAATGGCACTTGTACTGTATTGTATTTGACTGAAGTGTATCCTCATTTGACTACTTTCTTAGAAAAAAGAAATATTTAACCATCATATATGTATGACAGTCGGTTATCTTTTGATTTAGTACGATTGTCCTGTCATCTTTGGACATTTTCACTTTAAAAACATGTGTTTTTGTCCCTTCTGTTGTATTAATTTTATATAAATTTTATCCTAATATGTGATTGGAATTTGTAGAAATGGATCATATATTTGGAATTAGAATAATTTATAATATTAAATAATTTCAAATTAATTTTTTACCAATTTGGTTTGTGAAAATATTAAATATTGATGATAACAAATAAGGTAAAAATGTGTTTATTGAGTTGTTAATAAAAAAGGCATGTTTTGGAGATGAACCAAAACATGTTCAAAAGATATATTAGGGGCATATATTGACCATATACCCTCTTTAATAGAAATTTATTTATTATTGGAGGAACATACGGTAAAGTAGGCCACAATATTGTGTTTATATATTAGCATTTACCAGAAGTCCACTCCAACTATAATGTAAAAATGGAACTCACTTCCTCACTTATTGACATATCCTAGAAATAAAGATGGTCTAATACAGACATCGTTCAATAATAAACCCCCCAATAATTATATAATCCTTAATATTAGTATAAATTTAAACTTTGATGGACTTTGTTTAAAACCAATTGAATTAACCTGAAGAAGCAGTAACCCTCATCAACATGTCTTTTTTATTCCTTCATACAACCCATTGTATTATTTTTATTCCATTATTATATAATAACCTCACCATCCAAAATATTCTGATATTTATTATTTTAATTTTATGGAAAACACTCAAAAAAAATTCCATCAAATGGGTTACAAAATCATCGTTAATGAGGTTCGGGGACTATCATTTGACGAAATTATGTCATCTGTTTTCCATTAACACCTATCATGGTTGGTAATAATAATGTAAATGTTGTTTTATAATATTTTTATGATTTATTTATGTTTTATAAACTATTTTCTAAGAAATTATTTTATTCATTCCCTTTTTGGGAATACAATAATGTCATTTGGGTGTATGGTGGACTACGACCTCGCGATGTGATGTCATTCATTCACACATAACATGGAATATATTAGGAATGTGTTTTATAAAAATATATGGCATATATAACATAAATATTATATAATTATAATAATATAAATGCATTTAAACTACTATTATTTATTTTAAATTATTGAGTTGGTAAATCATGAACAATATAACAGGAGAAAAAAAACAAATCAAAACACTCTTTAACAATTAATGGTATTTATTACCCAAAATGTTTAAACCAATGAATGATTACAAAATAACACATAATAGTAAGTTATAAAATTATTATATGTGATATAATAAATATTAATATGGTTTTAAGTTATGTTAATAACATGTTTAAAACCATTATAAAATATCTTAAAGAATGTTTGAATAAATATAAATTGCTTGTTAAGGGACTTCATCTCTATTTAATTTCATTGAGTCATATTGTAATTTTATGCACCCAGTTTATTTTTTATATATTTTATACATCCCAATTTAAATTTAATATCATTAATACCTAATAATTAGTGGTATTATTATTTTAAATTTTAATTAATTAATTTAAGGTGAATTGAACATTACTGATACCAAGTGGTAAAGAAATTTCGTAACTCAATTCCTTTACATTGGGTTATATTACTTCTCTATTGTCATTAATATTCTATGATTATTTGTATAATTAATTTGACTATATATTTATGTATTTAAAATTTTTAATGTGGATTTAATTTTGATACACATAATTTATTAATTAATTAATTCTCACTTCAACATTACGTTTATAAACACTTTAATTTTCTACTCGTGATGTTATCTATGATATTTTCAAGAGATACTACCATTCATCCACTATTTTGTAGTTAATATAATTGGGGAATTTTTTTAATAAAATAGGAAAACATTTATATCTTTAGATGGAAATATTATTTCTAATAAAACTACATTTTTTTAAATTGCATTCAAATTTTTTTCTTTAAACTTTTCAAGATGAATTATTAAAAGAATTTTTTTCCAATTTTTTTTTAAAAATAAAATGAAGCTTCATTCCCTTTTCAATGATGGAAATTTTTCACCTTCTTAAAACGTGAAATGAATATTATTTTTAGTTTTTGTATAATTACCAAATTTCCTTTATTTGATACATAAATAAATTATATTTAAATTTCAACTTCAACTTCAACAAAAACATTTTTCAAATTGAAATTATTATTTTCATCAAGATTGTTTCAACCAATTCTTATCATTTCAGCAATGATAAAAACCATTATTTTAACCAAATGTGTATACATTATATTAGTTTTACAGTGATTAACTTCACCTTGAGTTATTCATATTGAATTGACCATTGAATATTAAATTTATATGTATTATCAATATTTTTTCCATTGATATGATTATTTCCTAAACTATATAACATATTTACATAAGTTGTTTTCATTAAAATATATTTGATTAATTTATGAAATATATATAAATATATAAATTTTACCCTATACAAATATTTTATAAGTAAAATTATTTATGAATTAAATTGATTACTTCATATATGAGGAATTCTTTGGATATGCAATAATTGGGTTCTGTTTTATTTAATTCAAGCCCCTAGATTACTTTTTAGTCTTATGGGATGAAAAAAATTTCTAGCCTTAGGTAATGTGTTTTCACCAAGCATTTTATAAACTATATTGAGTATATGTCCTAACAGAAATGGTATCATCTTCATAGGAAACATGATTTCTTATAATTAATAATTACCTTCATTCAGTTTTGAGTTTTTATAATCCATTATATTTTCAATATTAAATAATATATAGATGAATTTCAATTTTAAATTATTAATTAACTGTCATTTTTTAGTTATTTACCTTTATATATTTATTATTCCTTATCCAGATGTATAAATGGCATTGGTGTTTATTTATTTACCTTCCATACTGATTATTTCATATCCAATTATTGAAATAAATTCTGTGTTTAGTTATTTCTCTTGAAATATTAATTATTCATTATGTATTTTTTAAATGGATTGTGTGGTATGTTATTTACCATTCCATGTTGATAATTTTTATTGATTCGTTATTCTTTCCAATATATTAAACTTTTACTGAGCAATTGAGCTCACTTGTATTTTTATCTTTTCCCCAAAAATTCTAATAAGTTTAATGTGAATGATTTGAAAGGATATTTTAGTATGAGTAATGTTATATTCTATAAGAAAATTATGTTGTAATTTTTTTATTAATTTTTAACACAAGACTCATGTATCAATTTATTTTCTCATTATTATTAAACAAATAATACTATTTATATGCGATTCCTTGTATCTTGTTCCAATGTAATAGTAGAAGGAATAAACTCCACGATACTGGGGTTTTGGATATAAAGATGATAGTTTCCAAACTGATCAAGATGACATGAATTCATAAACATGATATATATTCACTTTGGATGGATGTTCTATGATCTATAAGATCTCAAAGTTAGATGTCTTCATTGATTCTAAAATTTATTTAATATATATTACATCTTCTATGAAAACTAAAGAATTTTGGATGTGAAATTTCTTTTAATATCTAGTTGTGGTACCTATTAGTAAAGATATAATTACACTCTATTATGATAATATAGCAGTGAGGTTGTAGTGAGATGTATGTCAGCATAAGACAATGTGGTGGACTACATGACTAAATCCATGACTGAGTAGAAACATGATTATTTGGATTGGTCAATCATATTGAATGTCTTAGGAAATTGGCTCTAGCCTATGTGGGAGTTTTTTAGAGTTGGTGTCCTAGAACAAACTGATTTTTACTTTGACTACATAAATATTTGATGTATAGCAAGAAGGTTTGAACCAGGAAAAACCTGATTCCCAAATTTATTAATAAAAATAAAAGGCAGGAAAGTAGTGCAAAGCACAAGTCATCTTACATCACATCATAACTATGACCGTATCAATTTAAAAAATTCACGAGGGAATTATTACGTTAAATTCATGGATAACATATTATAATGGGTAATATAGTATAGATATCATCAGGTGTGAGTACATGTTAGCAGATGATACTTCTTCTCATGAAGTTCAAACATGGTAATCTCCATGATGGGAGATTATGAGAAAAGACCCGCCAGTAGGAATTCTACATGTTTTGGTGTCCTCAGAAATTCCTATAGGCTATCATGTATAATGATCATTATAATTTAATATTGTCAATAATTCAAGTCACGACTCTCACACTTAGATTTTATAACGAGAGCATACGTTCCATTGATTTTGGGAAGTAGGGCACATTGGGTGCATCACGAATGACATGTTATTGATGGATAAGTCACGGAAGGATTTGTCCCTTACATATTTTTTGTTGTTGATATATCAGACCTTTGATTGAAATAGAACCATCACCCTAAATTCCATGGCCATAGTGTGATGATTACTTTATTTCAGATAATCACAGAATAACATATTGAGATTATAGGTTGATGAGACAGTCAAGAAACCACATTGATGAGATATTATAACAAAGGGATTAAATTTAAACAAGGGTGTTCATATTTTTTAATCATCATTGAAACTTTATATTGTTTCTATTGGGTTCATTGAACCATATATTGAAAACAATAATAGAAATTAGTCAAGCCTGCATAATAAAAATGAGAATGAATCATAAATGGTAACAAACTATGTTATCCTATTGGCTTTGAAGAAGTTATATTCGAATTCATATATGTAATAAATATTATTGTCAAGATAGAGGAATAATTTTATACAAGTTATATTGATTGGATAAATTAAATAAATTTTTATTAACCGAATTGTTCTTAAAATGTGTTTATTTATTTTATTAATATTTATTAAATATTCAAATCTAGTTTTTGAATATTATATTTATATAAAAGAATATATTTTTATTTTTGGTGTTCATTATATGCAAGATGGGTCCGAATGGACCAAGACTATTTCTGATGATAAAATAATTAATTAAGAGTCAGTAAATATTATTTATCCATTTTGCGCAAGTTGGAACCGTAAAAAATAATAATTATATTATTATTATGTTGCATGGGATTTAATTAATGGTTTTTATTAAATAAAATTTTTTACATCAAATCTCAACTCTATAAATTGGAAGCCATGTCTACTGTGTAAAGAATTCAAAACCAATTCCATTTTTTGGAAAAGATAATTCTTGGGAAAAATGAATTCCCTCCCAAATCCGACTCTTTTCTCCCTCTAAAGAACAAGAAATCAAATTGGTAATTTTTTATAGGATGAGAAAAGATAAATAAATAATGAAGAATGCATGACATTTGATTCACGATGCAATCTCTCGAAGAATGAGTATCATTTCTTAGAGACAATTGGAACACATGTGGATCACAAATAAGGAGATTAAAACCTTGGATTCTCACAAGAACAAAGAAGAAAATCCAAAAGGGACTTTTTTTTTGTCAAAAAATCATCAATGAAGATAGATCCTAAGCCCATGTATATATTTATTCAGATATTAAATAAATTAATTTTAAATTTTATGTGCAAGATCCACGATCCTATTTTTTGGAATCTATTTTTAAATAAATTTTAATATATTTCCATCCACCTAAATTATTTAGTTATGCCCAAAACTATCATTCATAACCCATCCCCAAGGGCCCATGTTGTGAATAGAACAAGCCTGCCACCAATATTCCATGGTCTAGTGACTTGTAACAAGTAGGAATATCCTAAAAATGGGAGGCATTTTCCTAATTACTTGTGCACATACAACCATCTCCAAGTCCAAAAGTTCTGAACTGGAGACCTTAAGTAAACAATGATGCATATATATAACATAGAAACAACAGAGTATAAAAGTTCAAAAATCAAAAAGTAAACATGACCAGAATACAATCCCAACCAAAAGGGAATGTAAATGATCCTAAATATCATCCATAGAAAACCCTACTTGAATGGTTGGCATAGAAACATTTGTCTGAATTCGCAGAAGTACACCTCATCTGTTGGTAATCTCTCTAATAACCACCCACCATTGGTCCACTAAGGACTCCGACAAGGCATGAATCATTTACAGAAGACATGACATGTGTAGGCACAACTCATGTAGAGGTGAATAAAACAATACTCAGTAGGGACCCCAAAACCACAATGGAACACCACTAAGAATTAAAATAATTATACCACAAAGGAAACAAATGACGTACACCACAATGAAAGAACATGAAGTACAGTCAATATGGTCATCTCACACAGATATATGTCTGAATCATTAAGATAAGTATTTCTAGTTGGGGTCCAGATATCTCCCAGTCTCTATAACACAAGACGTTTCTATGGAGCATAAAGTGTTGATGACGAATGAAGCGAAAATTTATCATGTAGAATCAATGGAACATGAAGCATCAGTGGTGCACAGAGCATAAGTAGTGCATAAAACATTTGTGGTGCTTAGAACAATGATGGTGTATGAGACATAAATGGAAAATAGAGAATCAGTGGCACACAGAAGCATCGATAGAACATGGATCATCGATGGAATATGCAGTGTCGAGTGGTCAAGTAGTCCCCCAAGTCAAATAGTCATAGCCCACCACTGTATTACCCTCATATCATTCTTATTCTGGGATAACCTACTACTCAAGTTATTAGGTCGAAAACCAAATTCTAAAAAAAGTCAATTAGAGTATGTAAAAAGGATCTCCTTGACTATACAGTACCAATGAAAAACATTCCCCATAAAAAATACTCATGATTTTAAATATTCATCAAATTTAGTAAAATGGGTTTGGTCTAGCATAGGTTTGAACCGACCCCTATTCGGCTGACCCGACCAGACCCGGCCGAGTTCGGAAAACATGACCTAACCTGGTCAGTTTGGGCTGGCCCAAAATAGGCTCGTTCACGCATCCTGAATCGTCATAGGTGGGTCAGTGCCTTCAGTGCATTGTTCGACTGTGTGCTATTGGTCAACGCAGACTGCACCTTTCAACACGGACAAAACCGCATCACGGTCGACTTTGGCTTCTATTGCTGCTGGTTCCCCGTGGACTCCATCCACATGTCGGCCCCCTGTCGTTGGGTACCTATCATCATCAACGGCCTCCCCGATCCAACGTGATCCCACCGACACAACCTCTTAACCACATCCCATTATAGATACCTCTGCGTCCCGCTGCAGATTCCACTATAGCTTACACCACCATGGGATCCACCATTGGTGTAGTGTTGTTGTACCTCTATTGTGAACCCAGTCGGAACCCAGCCTCCTGCCAAGCCACGTGATGCCATCTCCATTGGCCGCCTTATTGGTGGCCCACTATTTGTCATGCCCTCAGCCATAAGCCACTACATACCTACTTAACTCCTAATGCATCATTGCAATGTCGTTAAAGATCACAACCTTCAGTCTCTGATCACTATCTAATGGATCATGGTCTCATGGATCAATCATTTGTGCAAGGATTAAAAAGGGTAAATAATTCATGAAAAATTTGATTGATCTAGGGGAGAGATATTAAGCACACAAACACCCAAGTAACAGATTTTAGCCTAGTTCATTTGGACTTTCTCTAATAATGTAAGCAGGATAATGAAGATATCAATAGCAGAATAATGACCAAGACTTGTTCTCTTAATCCTACAAGAATTATCAATCCATGGATCAACATGTTCATTATTTATTCTATTTTCATCAATGGATTCTAAGTAAGGAAAAATAAATCAGAATGATATTGACTCCTTACATTGATTTTAATTGTTCATTGATGAAGAAAATATGTCTTTATCATCATTGATCCTTATGTTGATGCTTTTCATTGTCATGATACAGATTCCATCATTAAGCATTAAGGGAATTCAAGTTTTATGGTGATAACATTTAATTCCTCTAACATGTCTTAATAAAAACGAAAACCACAAAAACATCAACACGTAACATTCAATAATATGTCTCTATTTGATATTTCAATTATTTCTACATCTAAAATCAAACATTCAACCTCAACCCACAACAGTTAAGGTTAGGACAGACTTAATGATAATACCGCCTTACTAACTCAAAAAAGTTCTCTAATTTCTATTCCATGTTACTTTTTATGAGTTATTATGATTTCAAAATTCAATAATTTGTATTTAATTATGTTATTTATGTTTATGAACATGGTGACATTTTCTAAAGACGACCTGAATTGACCAATGTTAGTTTGTACATAGGGTAAAGCCACTACAATGAGCTCAATGGTGCCATCATATTTCTGATATGTGAATTTGATTAAGAGTTTGTTCAATTTTTTTGAAAAAGTAACATGTATGTGCTATTAAAAACATAACATTTTTTAAAAAGAATGTTCTGGGAACCTCGGGCCTTGGAATTGCACTCCTACATAAAACATGGTCTCAGAAATTTCCCATATAATTTCTATTAATAAAATTGGAAAAATCTAGTCCTTACATTATCCCCACCTTAATGATTTACATACTCGAAATCCAAGACAAGGGATACAAAAAAAAAAGATGAGGCTAATGTGCATGAATCTGATCCTCCATCTCCCGTGTACCCTCTTAGAGATTCTTTTGCTTCAACCAAATGCACACAAGAGGAATTAAATACCCAAAAAAAGATCCAGTCACGTTAATCCTCAATATCCATCTGGTACTCCACAAAAGGCATCCCATAATTAATGTCTAACATGACCCATTAGATGGTGTGAAATTGATCATGAACATACCTCCTAAACTATGACACATAGAAGAAATCATGAACCTGGTGCAACTGAGGGGGTAGTTCTAGGTGGTGCTCCACTTCACCAACTCTTCATTGAATTTTAAAAGGGTCAATGTACCTTAGAGGTAACTTTCCAACCTAGATAAATCTACGTATACCCATCAATTTGAGACCCAAAGGAACACATGAAATCCCCCTAGAACTCATGAGGCCTCTACCTCTTGTTATCACATGACTTTATCTAGATCTGTGTAGTCCTCATATGTGCTTCGATGATCTTCACCTTTTCATTGGTACCTCATAAAATCATTGGACCCATGGGTGCTGAATCTCCTAGGTCTATCTATCATATTGGTAACTTACAGAGTCTCTCATACAAGGCCTAGAATGGTGTCATACCAATGGTGGAGTGATAGTTATTGTTATATGAAAACTCCACTATAGGAAGTTGGTCCTCCCAATTGCATCCATAGTATAGGATGCAAGAATTTGTCATATCCTTTAGAACTTGGAAGGTCCTCTCTCTTTGGCTATCCATATAGGGATGAAATGTTGTGGTCAAGCATAACTGATTCCCAAAAACCACCTGAAATACCTTCCACAAATAGTATGTGAAATGAGTGTCATGATCATAGATGACCATTGATTGTACTCCATGAAGTTGACTATCACTTGCACATAGAGAACTCTCAATCCTTATACTTAACTCTTCTCGTGGATTGATAGGAAGAGGGTCGACTTGGTGAATCGTTCAATGATCACCCAGATGGTATCATGTCCCCTCAATGTGTGGCATAAAAACATCATGATGTTCATTGATATCTCATCCCACTTCCACTCTGGAACCTGAAGTGGTTGGTTCAATCCTGTTGGAACCTGGTGCTCAGCATTCACCTGATGTTAATTGAGGTATTTAGAAATGAATTCCTCCACTGCATTAGTCTTCTCTAGCCACAAAAACTAACATCATCAGTCCTAATACATCTCTTATAATCCTGGATGCACTTTCAATGATGAATTATGGTATTACCTCAATAAATACTCCATCAATTTCAATGGAATTATTGTCTATCCTATGACGATAATGATGTGCTCCCCACCTTTTGAATATCCATAAAGGGAATTCCCCATGGACATATAAGCACACAATGTCTCACAGTCGGCATCTCCAAGTTGGGCCTCCCTGTCTCACTATAAGAGGGGAGGGGTAACTAATATCTACTCGATATAATTTTCTCTATGTCTATACAAATAGAATATTTGTAATTCGGCCAACTACTCTGATGCCTCACTCAACAACTGCAACCTAGATCTCCTACTTAGAGACTCTTCCACTAGATTCCCCTTCCAAAGAGTATAGAAAATTTTAATGTTTTAGTCCTTGAGGAACTCTAGAAATCATCTCTATCTCGTGTTTAGATCCTTATGGGAGAAGATATAACTGATAACTTTGTGGTTAGATAATATGGTAAATCACACGTCCATCAGGTCCTGTCACCACATTTCAATGGGAAGACTACCACTACTAGCTCAAGATGAAGTGTTTCATATTTATTCTCGCGCATCCTAAACTAGAGAAAACCATAGGAAATTTTTTCTTTCCCCTACACCAAGACAAAACCAAGAATATTCCCTAATTCATCACAGAACACCATGTAATCAACACCATCCTCTGGTAATATCGTAATTAGGGTGCTTTCCAATCTCTTACTCAACTTATGAAAGCACTAATAGCACTTCTTGTCCACCCGAAAGGCTACCCCATCCATGTAAAGGCCATATAGGGTGATTCAACACTAGAAAGGTTTGGTACAAACCTATTATTGTACCCATACCATCCCAGAAAAGCCAACACATTGGTACCACTCTTGGGTGTATCCCAAGAAATAACTACTTCAATATTAACTGGATCAACTGAAACTCTAGCCTTTGAAATGAACTTTCCTAGAATGTGGAACTTATGATTCCATGACTGACACTTTAAGAGGTTCCCATTTCAATAAATAAGATCTCCTCAGGCCCTTAATTTTTGAAAATCCAGTGTAGATGTGTTCTGAGAGCTGTCAGTGGATAACTTCAAGAGTTATCAAAATTTCATGTTTTTCCATCGGAATGGCAGTGTGTTGGCATGCTAGTGCATTAACATGTCAATTTTTCAGCAGGTTAGCACAACTGTGAGTCAGGGGTGTTGGAATCAGTGAGTCAGGGGTGTCGGCCTTGGTGAGTCAGGGGCATCTACATCAGTAAGTCAGGGGTGTCCGCATCAGTGAGTCAGTGGCATCAACATTGGTTAGTCTAGAGAATCTGTGTCGATAGATCGAGGCGTTAGTAGATCAGTGTCGGTAGAACTGTGTCAGTAGGTTAGGGCAACAGTAGGTCAAGGAATCGGTAGGTCGAGTCATTGGTAGTTCATTAGGTCCTTGGGTCGGTTGGTCGTGGAGTCGATATATCATCATTGGTTGATTAGAATTGGTGGCTTAGCATCAATATGTCACTTTGGGATCTCACATATCGATGGCTCAATGTCGATGAATCAACCATCGGTAACTCATTTACATGTTTCCCCAATTTTTCCATTTTCACCCATGTTACATTTTTTTATCCATTTGATGTTAATCTATCAACTCACATCCATATGTTGGTCAATCTCCACTATTTTCATGGGGAATTATTAAATCTCAATTAATTCAAATGCGTGAATCTACCAGTCCACATTTTCAAACCATGATCTAACTTTTAAGTACTTCGAAATGGTCTCCCTAATTTTGGAATCTAGTCTCTTCTTAATATGAGATCTTATATTCCTTCTTCCTTTTAATTTCTCTTTATGGTCTTAGAGACTACCACCAAAGAAGAGTCATGATCCCATACTGGGGCACTTCTAGCTCTTCCTTGGAGTTCATCCTACAAGTCGCGTCATCCCCTATTCTTGGAAAAAGAAGGATCATTAATCCTTGATCACCCAAGTATGAATTTTCATTTTAAATCTTTAATTTTCCATCATGTGGGTGCGTATGTTAATGGTTCCTTGTAAGGAATTTCTGGAAACATTTCTAGAAAAATAATTAATCAAGAATTTAATATGATCGAAAGATATCTTATGAATATCATAAAATGGGTTGGGTGTGGTTCGATGTTTTCCACTTGTTTTTTTTTCATTGACTCTTTAATGGCTATTTTGGTTGTATAACTTCTAAAAATCCTGGCCTTTTCTGTTTATTTCTTGTGCATTGGTGGTGCTTGGTTTCATTTTGATGTTTTTATGTACATATGTAACATGAACTCTAAAAAATAACATACACTCAGTTAAATAATGGAACTCCCTAGGATCAAAGTTATTCTATGATAACCCCATTTACATCCATGTGGAAATTAATCAACCCATGCTGGTTAAATTTTATATGCTTGGTTTTATGGTTGTGGTTATGTGTTGTGTTTTCAGGTTTGGGTTATGTGGGATTCGTATTTGGGGTGGTACAGGGGGGTGTGTTGGTATCTCTGTCTGATAGATTGATTGATTGTTGAATGGATGATCTTATAGGAAGCTGAACTGCTTTAATATTGTGTTGTTATTGGGAAGCGATGTCGAGCAGTGGGTTTGTGGTGTGGTTATGAACTCTTTATGCAGTAGAACTACATTGGTGATTTTTTTTGAGTAACAGGGCTATATGGATTGGTTATGATGGAAGGATTGGGTGGTATCACTTTGACTGATTATAGTTTGGAGGATTTGAAGGGGGATGTGAAAGGGGACTGCTAGTCTATTTTGGTGTTTTTGTGTAGTGGGACTGGAAGTCTAGTTTTTTGATGTTGTGCAGTGGGACTGCATTTGTGTTTTCTTCATTGTTTGGTATGATTATGGTTGTTGGTCTCTCAGTAGTAACTGAATAATTTAAATTGAACCCACTTAAATAATCAAATGGAAATTGAACAAAAAGCAGGTTTGGTTTATGCATGGTAATGGTCATGATATGGTTTTGCATACAGGAGAAGTAGCAAAAGTAGTGCTGGTGTGGGATTATTGTCTGTTCATGTGAAACCCGTAGGTTGGGGTTGAGTGTTTTTTACCAACATATATATATTGTATTTACTAGTGATTTATATATGCACCCCACCCTTGTTGAGTAATACATTCCAAACACCTCAATTTCATGGGGGTGTCTTTCCAAACATCTCTATTGCAAGGTGGGTGGTTGGTTACTAACTTTCTTCCTCACACCCATTTTTGGATCTTGTCATTTAGGCATATCCTGGTAGGTTGTATTGGCTTATTTCTTTCTATATTCATATATTCTTTAGGAATTTTTTTGTTTTGGATGAGGGTCCGAGGTGTTTTTGGGTCGATATTTCTTTCCCAAGTGTCTCTGGGAAGGGGCCCAGGTGTCTACAAGCGAGCAATGTGGTTATTGAGGCACATGTTTCTATAGGAGTGGTTGTGTGAATTTGAGGCCCAAGTGTGTTCAGGCAGGTTCTGGCAGTGGTACTATGTAAGGGAAGACTGTCAGCGTCTACATGTTAGATATTTAGTAATGTGGAATTAACAAGTGGGGAAGTGGTGTGGGGTACGAAAATGTTGACATGCTTATATTATTATTTTACTTAACTTGCATTACTTGGTTGAGTGTTCCTTGGTGAGGTTGGGATGGTTATTATTCCATCGTAGGTGTGTGAGGATCTACTACATTCTCATAAGGCATTTAGTATGTGCCCTCACTTGTGCACAAGCAGCTTTAGTTTCCCTTCTGAGTATACTTGTATGCTCATCATACATATATAAAACTATTTTCAGGTTTCTAGGAGGACTTTGAGGACCGTGCTTCAATTTATTAGCTCGGGCATCACGAAAGCTGTTGTTTTTGTTTAGTTTCTTTTCATTAGTACATTTTTGGGAGTTTTCTTACTTTTTATCAGTTTCACTTTCGAACAGGCATGTGGGAATTGATTCTTTGCATTACTTTTACCTTTAGTCATTGGTGTTGCTGGGATTTACCATCTTATCACACGATCTTATTCTTTAAAAATGTTAATTCCTTCCTTTTACATGATATGATATACCCTTGGTTCTAGTCAACACTCAGGGGCCTACTGAAGGCAAGACTCGGGGGGTCAATATCTCTCCTTCATCTTGATGAAGGAAGGGTGGGGCACTTTGTCATCCCTTCCCTCATCTTGGTGAAGGCGGGTCATGATAGAATTATATCAGAGGGGATGGATGATAGATAGGATGGATTTTGAGGTTAGTAATAGTTAGGATTTCATGGTATTTTATGGAAATAGTGTTAATCAATCTTGGTGTGTGAATTAGGCTAGGTAATGCTAGTTAGGACATGGGATTTTAGGGGGCCCTGTGATCTGATGCAAGGAATTTGGACCTACTGAATGACCAATTGTGTCTATTTAGATTATACAGTAGAGACCCTATGAATGTTATATGCATCATAAAGACTTATATTCTTGTGTTTCATTTGTGTTTTAGTCATTTAAAATTATTTAAAAATTTCAAATAGAATTTAAGAGGAATTGTTTTACACACTACTCGGGCTTAAGAGCTTTTAATTCTCTTTTCCACTATAGCACCCAAATGTCAATCACAAGTGGTATGATCAGTCTGTTTAGTTCTATTAAATGTTCCATATTTTATTCAAGAGCTTCTCACTTTTATGATTCACCCAGTCTAGCCCATGCCTTGTGTCTTGTCTTAGAGAGGCATTTCATGCCCCTAGTGTTGAGTATGCCAGTTGGAGGTCAGACCAGCCTGTTGGATGATAGTCAGGGATGTAGACTGATGTTGGGGCCACATAAGTCTAGTTGGGATCTCCTTCTACTACAAATGAAGCCATATGATGTCATCTTAGTAATCGATTGGATATTTTCCATGCACGTTGTTATTGACTACTTTCAGAGAAGGTTCATGTTCTCGGATATGGGCATCCAACATGTAGCATTCAATGGAGATCAGATTTTCTAGGAGGGTAGCCGATGTATAGATCCCATTATTTCATTATTAGTCAAGAAATCAGTGTAATTAGTAGGCTCAAAGATTTTGGATGTTTCAAGGATTGTAAGTGAGTTCCTAGATGTCTTCCACAAAGAGGTTGGGACACTACCTGCTCAACATGATGTTGAGTTTGGGATAGACTTACAACCCAACACCAATCTGATTTCAATGGATCCCTATCGTATGGTGAATTATGATTTTTAGGAGTTCTATATTATGTTTTATGACCTAATGAATAAGGGTTTCATCTGACAAAGTGTGTTTTATTCGGTGATCCAATCCTGTTCGCAAATGAGAATGATGGTGGTCTCAAGCTGTGAATAAACTCTAGAAGACTGAATTGGGTGATGATCAAGAAATTTTACCCCCTCGTAAGGATTAAATACCTTTTTGGCCAGTTAAACGGAGAATTTTGTTTCTCTAATATCAACATGAGGTTTGGTTATCACCCATTTAGGGTGAAAGAGGGGGACATTCCGAAGACTGCTTTCAGGTGCAATTATGGGAACGATGAGTTCGTGGTCATGTCTTTCAGAATTACGAACTCACCAGTTGTGTTCATGAAGAATAATAACTCTATCTTCCTTGAGTATCTGGACGGTTTCATGGTCATGTTCATTAAAAACATCAAAATATAATCATGTTCAGAGGTGGATCACACCGAGCATCTAAGGACAGTTTTAGATGTCCACTGACACCACCAGCTCTATGAAAAGTTGTCCAAGTGAATGTTATATACAAGATAGATAGACTTCCTTGGACACATGGTGACCTAGTATAGAATATCAGTGGAGGTTTGTACCTAACTTCACGAGAGTTATCGATCTGTCGATAGCTTTAAACAAAAAGAAATAGGATTTCTTATAGTGTTATTAGTTCCAAGAATCTTTCATCTACCTAAATTGGATGCTGGTCAATCCCCTTATGATTGGGCTTCTTGAAGAAGGGGTGATGTTTGACAGGTTTTTTGATGAATCAGGGCCTAGCTTGGGATGTGTACTAATGAAATAGTGAGGAGTAATATTTTATAGGTATAGTAAATTATGTACATAAAAATGTATCTATTCCACCCATGAAATTGATCATGTAGTTTTCATGTTCTCCCTAATGTCTTGGCAGCATTACCTTATAGAGGAACACTTCGTGGTCTTCACTGATTAGAAGAGATTGAGGTATATCTTCTCCCAGTGAGACATAAAATTTCGATAGTGGTGGTGGATAGAGTTTCATCAGGACTAAGTCTTCAAGATATTATAAAACTCAGTAAATCGAAACGTGGTGGATGATTCCATGAACAATAAGTCACTGAAGGATGTAGTTCAAGAGTCTGTAGATGCTTTGAAGGAAATGAAGGAGTTAACTACTTTACATCTGAGCATAAGAGTGTAGGATGGTAGAGGATTTCTATTTCATATTATATTTTTGTCTTCCATGGTATGGTAGGTGGAGGTTTCTTAGTAGAGAGACTCGTATGCTTAAGTGATGTGGTATCATGTTATCCAGGTGATGCTCTAGAGGGATTGTCAGAGGGTAGTTATAATCAGATTTTGTTCTGTGGGAAGCTGTTTCTTCTGATGGAAATGCACGAAGGAGTTCATAGTGAGTTCCATAAATCACCCTTGGCGGTACATCTAGGAGTCTCTAAGATATATAGGGGATAGAAAGGTCAGTTTCGGTGTCCTTAAGTGACATCGGTAGGGGCGGAGTTTCTGGAAATGTGCCTCATGTGTCAGTAGGTGAAGGCTAAGCACCGTGTTCCTAGAGGACGGTTGCATCCCTTTGGAGATCCGAAGTGTAAGTGGGATGATGTCTCAATGGATTTCATCGCAGGACTACCGAGGGATGAGGGATTATATGATTCCATCAGATTATTGGGGGGTTGATTGAAAAAAATTTCTCACTTTATTGCGGTTAAGGAGTCTAGGACAATAGATGGCTTATCATAGCGGTATATGGGTGAAGTTGCATGACTGTCCTAAGTTCGAAGATCCGTAATTTTGGATCATGATACATGCTTTACCTTACAATTCTTAATGGGATTACAACAATCTTTTGGCACCCAATTATTCCTTAGCACTGCTTTACACCCTTAGATGAATGGCCAGAGAGAGAGGACCATCCATATGTTGGAGGATATGCTACAAGCATGTGTTTTGGACTTTGGGGGATCATGGTTATGTCACATTCCCCTGTTGGAGTTTTCTTACAATAATAGAAATCACCCTACCATTTGAATGTTGCCATTCTAAGGCTTTTATAGAAGTCCATTTCATTCATCGATGTGCTGGATAGAAGTTTGGGAGGTAGGTGTTCTTGGCTTGGAAGCGGTACAGAGCATGAAAGAGAAGGATGAGTTTGTGCACGAAAAGATGAAGGTAGATCATGACTGATATAAGTCTTATGTCTATCATAAGAGGAGACCCTTGTAGTTTTAGGTTGGGTAACATGTCTTCTCAAAGGTATCCCCTTGACGTGGGAAGAAGAGGTTTGGCAGAAGAGTATTCTCTCTCCAAGGTTCATTAGAATATTCGAGGAGTTGGGATGAGTTGGTGAGTTATCGTATCGGCTGGAATGACCACTGCAGTTAGAGTGGAACAACAAATTATTTCATATCTCTCATTTTCGTTGGTATCTACATGATGACTACCACATCCATGATAGGGGAGAGTTGGATATTGAAGATGATGTGACATTTGTGGAGTGACTAGGGAGAATCGACGATGGTAAGCATAAGGTGCTTTGTGGATGTACCATTCATTTGGTTCATGTGTTATAGAGGTATGGTGACCTCAAGGAGAGTACATGGGAATGAGAGGAATAGATTTTTTCCTAGTACCTAGAGTTGTTATAAGTTTTTCTCTTATGCTTTCATTGTGCCTTTCATATGATGTAATGATTGAACATGCTTATGGTTTGATAAGTTTTTCCATGTTCTTTGATTTTGTGTGAAAAGTACTGAATATGGGTATGAGAAGAACCCGATCCATATTCAAGACACATTAATGTGGGGATGTGATTAAACCCATGCAGGTGAGTTAGTTCCACCCAAAAAAATAGTATCTTGACATGGAGGAAGGAGATCCCTAATCCATGTGTTTGGATAGTGTGACTTTTGTTGTTTTTGTGGTTACATGAGAGAGTGGAGTGGTGGTGTTTATAGTGTTGTTATGGAGATATATTTTAATGATGTGTCCTTTGATGCTGGGGCTTTTTCTCCATATTTAGAGATAAATAAGGTGGTTTACTCCAGATATGTATCTTATGGTATGGATGTATGAACCTATTTTCTTCTGGGATTGTTTTGAAATTATTAGGGACAAGAATTGTTTGAGAGGTATCTGATGTAATAAATTGGATCTCCCTAAGACCTTACTTTGTGAAAGTACAATGTTGAGGTGTTCTGGGAGCTGTTGGTGGATCACATTGAGTGTTGGCCAAATTTCCAGTTTTTCCATCGACATGTTAGGGTGTCGGAATGCTAGTGAATCAGTATATCAATGCATTGGAAATTCATTACGCCGTTGATGCAGGGGCTTTGGCATCAGTTATTCCTGGGTGTCGGCATTGGTGAGACGTGTTCTTCGATGTTGGTAGTTCAAGGATTTGATAGCTCAGCATCGATGAGTCAGCATCGATGAGTCATGGCATTGGTAGGTCGAGGCGTTGGTAGGTCGAGGCGTCATTTGGTCGAGGCGTCTGTAGGTCGAGGTGCTGGTAGTTTGTTGGGTCGGTAGGCAATGTAGTTAGTAGATCAGCATCAATAGCTCAACATCGGTGGCTTAGCATCCGTAGGTCGCATCGGTAGATCACCTGTCAGTCGCTCAGCATCGCTGACTCACCCATCGTTGACTCATTTCCTATTTTCCCAATTTTTCTAGTTTCAGAACTATCACTTGTTTTCCTCCACATAAAGTTAATATTTTAAGTCACATTCATCTTCTGGACTATTACCACAATTTCTAAGGGAAATTATTAAATATAAATTATTTTCAATGTGTGAAACCACCAAGTCATGTCGTTAAGCAATGATCTGACTTTTAAGTAATTTGAAATGGTCTCCCTAATTTTAGGATTTGGCAACATTTTAAAACAAGATCCTATATTTCTTCATCCTTTTAGTTTTTCTTGATTTTCCTGAAGAATTCCACCCAAGATGTGTCATGCGCCTATGCCAGAGCCTTTATAGATCAACCTTTGATTTCTTCCTGCAAGTCGGTCCATCCCATGTTCTGGGCGTAAGAAAGAACTTCAATCTTTGATCATCCTAGATGGGATTTTATTTGTCTTCTCATGAGTTGTGCATCATGTGGGGTGGGTATTTTAATGGTTCCTTGTAGGTAATGTCTAGAAACATTTATTTAATGATAATTATACAAGAATTTAATATCAACAAAATATTACTCGTGTAAGTAAAAAAATGGGAAGGGTGTGGTTTGATGCTGGTAACCTATTTTATTTTGTTATGTTTTATTCATTCATAGATATTGTGGTTGTATGGATTCAGAAAATAATGGTTGTCGGTGGAATTTTCCTGTGAATCGGTGGTGTTCAGTTTCATTGTGATTTTTTGATGTACAGATGAAATGAGAAATTTGATTAATCACATACACTCAGTTAAATAAAGGGATTCCCAAGGATAAAACTTGTTATGTGATCACTCATATTATATTCAAGGGGATATTAAAGAACCCATATTTTTTAAATTTGAATACGCTTGGTTTGATGGTTGCGGTTATGTGTAGTTTGTTCTATTCTGGATTCTATTGGATTGGAATGTGGGGTGGCACAAGGGGATGTGTTGGTATCTCAATCTGAGAGATTAATTAATTTTGGAAAGGATGAACTTGTAGGTAGCTGAAATACCTTTATGTTTAGTTGTGGTCCTTAGTCAATGTCAATTAGTAAGAAGATATTGTGGTTACAAAATCATTATCTAGTGGCAATGTATTAAGAATTTTTATGGGAAGTGGGGCTGCAGGGATCAATTATTAGAGAAGGGATGAGTATTATCTCTTTGAAAAATGATATTTTATAGTATTTGAATAGGGATGTGCAGTGGGACTCCAAGTCTATTTTTATGTTGTTGTATAGTGGGACTGAAAGTCTAATTCTGTGTTGTTATGCAGTGGGACTACCGTTTGGTTTTGTTCATTTCTTGGTATTGTAAAGGTTTTTGGTTTCCTAGTGGTGACATAATAATTTAATGTGAATACCATTAAATAAATAAATGGAAATTGAACAAAAAAGGTGTTGGGTTTATACATGGTAGTGGTCGTTGTATGGTTGTCCATATAAGAGTAACAACAAAAGCAGTGTTAGTGTACGATTCTTGTCTATTTGTGTGAAACCAATAGGTTGAGGATGAGTGATTGTTTACCTATATATATAAAAATAGATATATATTTCAGTTCCTTGGTATTTCTATATGCATGCTACCCTTGTCGTTCACTATGTGAAAAAACATCTCTATTTCATAGGGAGGGTGTCTTTACCAAAATAATGGTGGGAAGATTTATAGTTTGTTACTGACATTCTTCCTCTCACCCATAGTGGGATATTTCCACTCGATCATATTTGGGTAGGTTTTAATAGATTCAGCCATACAATAATCCAAGATTCATAGGGAAAGGGTTTTTTTGGATGAGGGGCCTAGGTGTTTTTAGGCCTGGTTTATAGTCCCAAGTGTCTTCAAGATGAGGCCCAAGTGCCTTCAAGAGGGTGGTGTGGTTATTGAGGCCCATGTGTCTTCGGGCATGGTTGTGTGTATTTGAGTCCCAAGTGTTTGAGGGAAGGTTTCAGATGTGGGAATACATGTGGGAAGAGTGGAAGTATCAAGATGTTAGATCATTAGGAATGAGTAGTTATCCGGTGGTAATGTGGTGGTGGCTACCCAAATGTCGATGTGATTATATTATTACTTTACTTAACTAGTGTTACTTGGGTGAGTGTGCCTTGGTGAGGTTGGGGTAGTAAGTATTACTTGGTAGGTGTTTGATGTTCTACTGTTTTCTCCTTGGGGAATTAGTATGTTTCCTCACTTGTGATTGATAAGCATTAGTCTCCCAATTGAGTATACTTGTATTCTCACCTTACTCATATAAAACTATTTGCAGGTTTCCTGTAGTACATTGAGGACCGTACTAGAACTTACTAGCTCATGCATCAGGATAGTTTCTATTTCTATTTAGATTCATTTCCATAGTTCATTATTTTGGATTTTGGTCTTACTTTATATCAAAATTACATTGGAACATGCATTTGGGAATGGATTCGTTGATTTAATTTTACATTTAGTCTTTGGAATTTCAAGGATTTACCACCTAATCTCCAAATATTGTTCTTTGAAAAGGGTAATTCGTTCCATTTATAAGAGATTATATACCATTGGTGCTATTCTCTACTCTAGGGACTACTGAATGCGGGAATCAGGGGTATTTATTTCCAATTTATCTTGATAAAGGATGCGTAGGGCACATTTCCATCCCTTACCTCATCTTGGAGAAGGTGGGTCGTGACATCCATAATCTTGGTGCTCTTAGAGTGTGTCTTGTACCATCCTCAAGTTCATCATGAGCTCCTCCTCAGATGCCGAATACACAAGGATTTTATCAATGAAGGCTATGATTAATAGGTCTATGTAAGGCTAGAATATCCTATTCAAGAATCCCATGAACACATTCATGGAATTAATCATGCCAAACTACATCACTATGTACTTATAATGGTTGTTCCAAAATCTGATGGTTGAATGTGGTTCATACTCATCTCATACATGAAGCAATTGATAGATAGATATAGGGTCAATCTTCAAGAACCACCTCACTCCCTTCAACTGTTCAAAGCAGTTATCAATCATCGGTTGTGGATACTTATTCTTCATAGACACCTAATTTGGGTTCTAAAAGTCCACAGATAACCTCCAACTTCTGTCTTCCATCGTGGAAAACAGAAATGGGGTTTCCCAGGGTGAAACAATTAGTCTTACAAAGCCCTTCCTCTAAAAGTCTACTAGCTGTGCCCCTAACTCATGATGCTTCGCAGGATCCATATGATATGTTGGTATAGATATCTATTCCATCCTAGGGTATAGATCAATGGATAAGTCCACCTCTCTATGAAGAGGTAATCATGGAACATCATTTGAAAAGGTGTTATTGTACTCATACACAACTTTAAGAAACTGATGACACATCTCATCTACACTACCGAGGGTCATTCTAGCCAACCAGGGTATGATTCGAGGAACCCTCATATGTGAGATTACATCATATTCTTATTGTGTATCAAATATGCCGATAAAGGAAAACCTAGTTCCTAATTTCATGAACCCACAACACTATGCACCTAAAATAGTCAATCTGGGAATGGAGTATAGATAACCAGTCCATACAAAGGATGACATCGTAAGGTATCACCGCTTCCACCACGAGATCCCAATAGAAACTATCACCCCCAAGAGTAAGGGAACACTATTAGCGGTAGTGGATGATCATCTAATCATCCCCCATAAGAGTCTTTATGCGTAGGGATCGAGTCAATGGTTCCACAAGAATATCCAGGTCTCGAACAAAGGTCATTGTGAGAAAAGAGTGACTGGAACCTAAGTCTATCAATAAAATACCCAAGTTGGAAAAAAAGAGATCATACCTCTAATCATTTCTAGAGAACTCAGGTCATAATCCTCGTTCCCCTGGAGCTAGCCTAAACCCTACCTGCCATCACCCTGAGCTTGTGGTCGACCACAAGGGGTTGGGTTAGTAGTACCATGAACCTCTACTCACCTCCTGATGCCCACATAACATCTTTTCCACATCATCCTCTTAGAAGACCACTATATTCCTATCATTTCCATTTCCCCAACGGTCCCTCGAACATCTTCTAATAATTCATATGATGAGTCCGGAAATCTTGAGATTGAAGTCACCAACTGCTACATGAGTAACGCAACTTATCCTTCAGGTGACTAACTATTCTCTAGGATCCTCGCACTGCTGAACCTATGTACCGGGGTCCTCCCAATAACTGTTTGATCCTCTTGAATAACTATGTCATCTATGTGCTACCTGATACTGAGGGATCAACTACCAGACACCTGGTGGTGTCTCCAACTGTTGATGTCTACTCCACTAGAAAGATCTATACTAGCATATTTATCTATAGTACCATAGAATATGTCAGAATGCTAAGGGATATCATATATACCCTAATATCCTAGAATAGCCCAAGATCAATGGTTCGATCCCTGAAGAATAGGTCCCATACCATATTAGTGGAGTAGCCAGAAAAATCTATAAATCTCACAAAGTACTCCGCTAATGTTTAGAATCCCAACTGTAAATGAAGTAGGTCATGTATACACATGAAGCAAAACATCACTGCCAAGAAATAATCCATGATGAAATGATATATGTATGTTAAATTGAGGATCATCTCCTCATGAATTTGGATAACTAAGCTCAACTATCTCCCTGATTAGTAATGTAGAGTGGAAGACACGTGTAACGACCTCTAACCACTCCTCAGCCGCCTGGGGGTTAGGCTCAACCATGAACCTGGGAGGTTGCCACCTCTAGAACTCATACAATACACCCACCCTATGTAAATCCACTACAGGTAAACCTGGTAGTATCAAATGATCTACAGGTTGTGGTATCACTAGTACACCACCCAATGGTGCTATCTCCAGTACTTTTACACCCATTGAATCCGTATATCTTGATGGAGCACCATCATGATCACTCATTGGAATCCTAACTTATTGTCTCCGTCGAGGCCTCCTGCAATAGTGCAAGGCATACCATGGTCAATGGTGTATACCTGGAGAGCTCAAACTAACCCATTGAAGACATGAGAACACACTCAATCCAATATGATACATGTACCATTTGTTTTTCCTTTCTTCAAGTGTTTTTATTTACCGAGTCGAAATGAAGAATTCTGAGTCTTTGTGTACGGATACCTCAGCCCGTGCACCAACACTAGATTCCTTGGTCTGAAAGATGAAGTCGAAACACATAACACTATTTCCACAAACTAGTCTCCCAAATTCTAGGTTCTTCAAGTATAAACTCCCTCTTATACCACACTATCAAGACCTATCCCCCATGGCATATATCGTAACTATCTAAAGCCCACATCCAATAGGCCTGGAGATGGAAACTAGCACTGGGTTGGCATATCCCACATGTGGGAGGTATTTTACTAAGTACCTATACATACGCACCCATATCCATGCCCAAATGTTCTGAACTAAAAACACTATGCAAAAAAGAATTAATACCTCTATGATACCAACAACAGAGTCCAACAGTATAAAAAATGAAAATTAAATGGGGCCAAAATAAAACCCCAACCAAAAGTGAAAGTGCATTCTCTGGAATATCATCCACAAAAAAACACTACCTTAATGGTATGCACAGAAACAGATATCTGATGTGGTTTAATCATACGACGTCTGTCGGGCCTCTCTCTAAGAACCACTTGGCCACTGTCCAACAAGGACTCCATCAAAGCATGGACTGTATTCAGAAGACATGATAGGTATGGGCATAACCCATGAAGAGGTGAGTAATACATTACTCAGTAAGGATTGTAAAACCATAGAGGTACACCACTAAAAATTGAACAAAGTATACCATAATGAAAACACACTAAGTACAAAAAAAGGAAACACACAAAGTACAGTCAATATAGTCAACTCAAATAGGTAATTATACAAATCAAAGAGAATAATTACTAGTTTTAGTCCATAGATCTCCCAATAAGATGTCACCAGAAGTGTTGGTTGAACATTGAGCATTGATGGATTACAGAGTGTTGATGGTCAACGGATCATCGATGATGCATGTAGTGTTGGTGGCGCATAGAGCGTCCATGGAAAATGAAGCATCAGTGGAACATGTAGTGTCTGTGGTTCTCGAAGAGGTGACGGATTCTAGAATGTAGATGGCACAAAGAGAATCAATGGTTCACGGTGCATTGACAGTGCATGGAGCATTAACAGCTCATAGAGCGTCGATGGGTTAAGTAGTCCCCCAAGTCGCATAATCACCATCAGCTATAGGATTCCACTCGTAGCGTGCTTCTTTTAGGGGAACCTAATCCTCATGACATTAGATCATCAACCAACTACCACAAAAACTAACTTAGAGTATCTAAAAATTTCCACCTTATAATTAGGGTCCCAATATCACAATCGACTAATCAAAGAGACACATGGTTTGATCGACATGAACAATTTAGTAAAAAATGTATGGTCCAATCCAGGTCTAACCCAACACAACCCAGTTTGGCTAACCCATCATGACCCAATTTTCCTAACACGAATCAACCTGGTCAGCTTGGTCTGGCCCCAACCGACCTAGCTTGATGGGAATGTCCCGTTGGACCCTAGGACTATAGGAAAGGCATGGTACGCCTTGCACAACCCACCGCCTACGAGCCGGCTTCTTCATCACAAATCTCGGTTATGTGGTCCTGTTTACATGACCTCCATTATCAAAGAGGACAAAACGGCATCCCAAATCCCTTCCCCATGGTGGTCACTTAAACGGGTTCCAAATAAACCCAAGCCATGTGTCTCTCCCCTATCATTTTTCCATGATCACCGCTTGTGGCCTCCTAGACTTCATAGGATCCTTCCGATGAGGCCTGTGATCCGCGTCCTATAGTAGCCACCATCGTGGCCTCCTACCACAACTCTTGTCTGACACCCATGACCTCTAATACTATGAGCACCTACTCTAGTGTGGTCCCCCTGGAGCATTATTGTGCTCCCCATCGGAACTCGGATTTCCCTGGTCTATGTGTTTTCCTCACCACTGGATTTCCTTTCAACCAACTTACCATGGACCCTCAATTCTTCACACCCTCTACCATAAGCTGTTGACAGCCTACTGTGCTCTCGTCGAAACTTCGCAAAGCCATCATGGATCATGACCTTTGTTATCAGATCGTTGAGCCATAGATCATGTGAACAATGATCTATCGTTTTGGTAGGGTTTCAAAAGGGTTAAGAAGACACAAAGAACACTATAGATTCGGGGTGGGAGAAACTAAGCACACAATCACTCAAATAATGGATGTTGGACTTTTTCATTCGGCTTTGATCCATTCATGTTAGTGGGATCACTAAAAAACAAATTATAGAGTAACCAACAATATCTATTACCTTTAATCCCACATGAATTATACCTCCTTGTAGAATGATCGAACCACAAATCAAACTATTTGTTGGTTGGTCTGATTTAATTATTTGATTCTAAAAAAGGATAAAGAAATCATGAAGAGATCAACATCCTACCTCAATAAGGATCACTCTCTAATAAAGAACAGAGGTTTATTCAATCATTGATCATTGTTTTTCTAGCATTCATAATTGGGATATAAATTATTTCCCCCTACCATAAGAGTATTCTAGTGTTATGTTGATAAACATTAATTCCTATGGCATGGATTATTGAAAATAAAAATTATCAATGGGAAAACATGTAATTTTCAATAAAATATTTTTTTTAGATATTATAATGACGTTTATGTCCATAATCAATCATCCACCCTTGAAGTGTTCCAGTCATGGTTAGGCCCTGTGTAAAAAAACACCCCATTACGAACTCAATTATAGTCTCGAACTTACAATCAAAGGATTTAAAAATTAAATAATTTTTATTTAATTATCTTATTTATAGTTACTCCCTTGGAAAAAATTTCTATAGATGACATGGGCTGACCAATGTTAGGTCACACCTACGGTAAAAGAAAAACTCTAAGATCAATGGTGCCCTCAAATTTCTGATCTATGCACTCGTTTAATATTTAATTCACTTTTTTTAGAAAATTTTCACACACGTGCAATTAAAAACATAACATTTTTAAAACAAAAATTTTGGGCACCCTGGGCATTGGGATCTCATCTCATCTAAGCGCTTGGTCTCATAATTTTCTAAAATAATTTCTTAAAAATTGAGATAGTAAGAGTCATTACCCCAATAATAAGGGTATTAATTTTTTCACAAAGGAAATAAATGGATAAACATTCTAAATATCACAGATCACTAAATCCTTTAAGAGACACTCTATCATGAAACCATCATAAGGTCACAAAATGGAACCATGTGCAAGGCATACGCTATAAAATACCTCAGGAAGTCCCATAAACTAGCCCTTATTCCTTCTCAATGGTTACATAGAAAAACTACTTGTCATGGGAAATCAGTTGGATGAGCTCCCCTAGTTCATGATGATTATAAACCGGCAAGTGCCTACAAACTCATCTAAAAAGCCTTAGAAAATTGGAGGAAAATTTCCAAAATTTGGAGGACTCTTATGGCCATAAAACTGACATGAAGGATTGATGATAAAGATAATGGTTTTTCTTGACAACATTCATGAAAACTTGTGAAACTCCCAAGCCATTGTAAAATAAAAAAAGGAAATAATAATGGGGGATTTGTGAGCCACCCATGGTTATAATCATCAATCTATTCGCCTCTAGAAATCCAAAAGTGATAGTGAGACCAGAAATACTATTTTTCCAAATCTGATGAAATTTATTTCCATTTATCCTCATTACACAATGAAACTCGGGTATGTAGAGGAAACCTCACACTTCTCCTTTTGATCCATAATAAAAAAATATTAAGTTGAATCTAGAAACCTCATGAATATCTATAGGAGTGTTATTAGTCATGCGATGTTTATCGAAGAGATAGATTAATTGTCTTTGACCTTACTCATGCAATCATGCATGGCACTAAAACTTTTTAAAATGATCAATGGAAACAAACAAAGAAGATATTAGAGCCTCTCGTGGTCATAAAATGCTTGGGAAACAATATGAATGTTAATATCATTACCTCTCAATAATTCTGGATAGGAATACTTCATCTCAAAAAGTCCCTCAGACAAGCCATCCATGTATCAGGGAATGTCTTAGAAAATTCAAACATGGTCACATGAACACCTTTCGACAGGTGACCTGATCTCGCGAAGGCACATGGATTTGTCAAATATTAACATATAGAGGTCCTTAGACATGACTTAAGGATTTAATATGTATCCATTATTTATAAATAATCCATTAATGTAGATGTTTATGGGATTGAATCATGGTCACTAAAAATTAGGCGATGATGTCGGAGATATTAACAGTAGAGACTGCCGAATACGTGTGATGTTGAATCCCCTCACTATCTCTAGCCAGGACTTGCACGATATGTGGTGTGAAAATATCCCAGAATCCAAGGAAGTGAAGCCTACAAATATCTGATGAAAAAATGAAAAATGAATGGCTAACACCACAATCGTGATCACAACCAAGACCCTCCAAATGAGATGTTGTCTTTTTCTGCATCCAAGAACAAGACTAGTTTCCTCATATTGGTGGATCTCGTGACCAAAATGTCTTCTGTTAGGTGATATACTATCTAACAACTATATCAATAATAAAACATCAATATTTTCTTTATGTGATCACCCATAGATTATATGAAGGGATTATGGTAGAAAATGAGGAGAAAATCACGCATGCCTACTAGATCACACAGGACTTAATACATGCTATCACTGAACAAATCATCAACATTCCTAATCAATAGGATAGAAAAAAACTAATGAAAATATAATTAAAAAAAGAACACATAAACTACCCTTATGTGATTAACATGAACCCCATGAGGACACATAGAAACACCAGGACATGTCACCAAGATCTCATGATATTCCTCTGGTATTCTATTTGGGTCATGAAATGTCTTCAAGAAATGTCAGAAACTGTCACATGCCACCACTCTGGAATTCCATACGAGTCTTGAAAACTTCCCTCGGATCATAGTTCAAGCCTTTAAATGTCTTTAATTCATTCCCCCAACTCATATTTCATCATTAGGACATGTTATCCATGCCTTTTGTTTGCACCTCAATGTTTCTATTGTCTATCACGACTCCCAATGGACATGCCAACCAACTCTCACATTTTCATTCAGACATGATAGAAATTACATGAAACGCCATCTGAAACATGAATCAATGACTCTCATTCCACCCTCAATGTGTGTTAGCTAGAACTCTAAAATATACTAGGGTGTGTCAAACAGATCATGTGACACCCTATGAAAAATTCCTCTAGGATCATGTGATAGCCTCCAAGACCAACCATCCTGGTATTTCAATTTCCTCCAAAATAGCCATATTTATCATGTAACAACCTTCATACATGCCATTAAGATTATGGGAAGTACACCATACATGTTCATTTGAATACATAATTGTATTTGGACATGTTAGGAAAACACTATTCTACATGTCAGCTAAAACATCAAGGCATGTCGAATGGGAATCAGTGTGTGTTAGGTAGAAAAGTAGGCCAAATCAAAGGGAATCACATGAATGGATGACATTTCCCATCCTATAAATGTATGTCCTAAGCATAAGAGAAATGATAATATGAAATCCCCAATCAATTGAACTATGATTACTCTAATTCCATATATTACCATTATATGTAGGATGCATCTCTATGTTTGGATCTTTGTATTTAACATTGATGTGATGTCCCATTACAAAATTTCCCAAACACATCATAGATTTCATTAATTATTTAATCCATTGTTTTTCACAATGATATTTTATCATGCGGGATTATGGATCTGAAAAAATCATGTCATATGAACCACAAACCCCTATATTGACTAGTGTCATGTCAGAGTATAATCCAAGACAAATTAGACTACGAGCACTCTGATTCCTACCATAACTAGGATATGTTGGATTCATTTCTAATGCCTGAAACTGAACTAAAATGGGAATCTAACATAGTTTGGGAAGCTCCATATCTTTGAATATTCAACCATCAGGACCTAATAATTCCCATGGGCCGACCAGTCTACCTCATCAATCAGTTCATAGAGAAACTAACTGAACTATAATTACTCTGATTCCATTATTAATGAGTATACATAGGATGGATCCCTGTGGCCCAAGATCCGTAATGAACATCCCAGGGGAAATCACAACACATAATCTCCACATATGTATGCATAGATACTATTTAATCATTGTCCCTTATTTCTCACAATGATCTTAGGTCACATGGGCTTAGGGAGTTTCAATAGTCATATCATTCGCATCTGGAATCTCCCTCATCTAGATAAATCTAATCATGTAAGACTAGATGAGTGGATTGATATAAAACTCTTCCATGTGAGGAAATATACCTTTGGGACACTCCCAAGGGTGTAACTAAACATTGAAAACTCTGATTCGCTCTATAATTTGGATACGTATGATGTCCCCACAAAACTGGAGATTGATTATAAGGTGCCTCAGAGGATTAATATATATTTTTACTATAAAACGAAATAGTACATGGGTTTAATGAACTGGATGGGTTTCCATTCATTTAATAACCTGGATACATAGGATTCCTTATAATATATTAATACCATCCTCAGAATATTAACTGCCTACCTACATGGAATAAATTTCTAATTCTCATCATTGAATGGATTTAACACATAGGTATATGTTCAATACTTGGAAATAGATAAAGAACATTAGATTCATACATATGTATTCACTAATGAGATCCCCATATTTTTTACAAATAAATTTAACCCATGATTGTTTTGGTTTGGTAAACAGTCTTATGTAGGGATTACGATGTCATTCACAAACATATCTCACATCTCTATGAGAGCCCTGTAGTAGGAAACAATTCCCATGATCATTCTATGAGCATGAACTCCAATCTTCTCAACCAATGAGAGTCTCTATGTGTCTTTGGGCCTGGAAAACTAGGTTATTTCTTATATTTTGAAACTACGTATGTACTTAGATATAGATTTGGGAGCCATTGAGAGATTCCATTAAAGAGAGACAATAGTAACCCAATGTTTGTAATTTTTCATGAGATAACCCCGCCCCACACACACAATTATCCATCGCACAAAACTGGAACTACCTTGGTGAGATCTCTAGGTCACAATATTTTTTAGTAGGAAAACAACTACACATTAAGATCATTTAATATGAATTTAACAAATGGATCATATTTCCCCCTTGATCTGGATACACTTTATCAAAAAAATAAAAAACATATTCTACATTGAAGGAGGGTTCCCCACATATCATACTTGGGTGGAGGATTATTATTTTTATTTTCAATAAACCCATTTTTAACACGTACAAATACCATTATAGTGGATATAAATTAATTGATAATACTAGTGCACTTTTCATACATTATTTTAGAATTTTCCACTATAAAAATTCATTATCTTATTAACCTCCACTAATTGGTTATCTTATTAGTGGTCCCTCTAACCTAAAACTATTTGTTAATACATTTTTTTCCACCTCCTTCTAATTTAATTTTACCTTCATGTTCCATTTTCAAGGCCATATAATTTGGTGTCATTATATAGACATCCTCATTACAAGCTTTGTGTAAAATCTTATTCTTCATTTTTTATAGACATTAAAAATCTCTTCCCACAAATTCTAGTTCTATTAATAAAATATTCTTCTTGATTCAGTCTCCATTAACATAATTAATTGTTATCATCCAAATCGATGCAGTGTTTCTCTCATGAGATAAATTATTCAAACTAATGATTTATTCTCACATTTTCTATAAGACATGTATTACTTTTCTCTTTTATTTCTACCTTTATATAATAACATTCAATATGACCATATTTATCAAATTAAAAACATATTCCAATTAAATCAAAAATTTAATTTCATATCCTTGGAAGATATATAATATTTTTTTGATCCTTGCCTTTTATACTCACATCCATATTATGGTCATTCTTTAAAAAAAATTATATATCTTATCAATAATAATTTGTAAAATTTTCAATACTAATTTTAAATTCAATTTTATCTTTTCCTTGGAGTATATATTTTTACAACTCAATATTCCACTATTTTAATCATTCTTGTGTTATTTTTTATTCTTATACATATTCCTTATAGAATAAAGAACTCCATTATACATCTTATATAACAAAAATTCTCCTTTTTCACATTAATACTTGATTTATTATAGAAAAGTACAACAAATACAAACTAGAAGATTTAAAAGTCTACTATATTTGGGAATTAGGTACAAATGATAACACATTTCACTTGGGATACAACAACATGATAAAAAATTCCATAACGTGCTTCTAAAATTCCATGGATATTGAAACTGCCTGAGAGAACCTGGGGACATACATGAGAAATGGTTTAGCTATAAAGCCCAGTAAGATAATAAAAATTGTATAAGGTCATACATGATAAAAAATGTTCATATAAATGGGTAATAAATTGTGTCAAAATCATTAACATGAATAAAAAGGTGTGATATAACATGATAATCATAATAATGGAAATGTGGAAACTACATAAAACACGGCATCATTAGCATTGGTCATGGATAACTACCAAGACACCATCATAGAAAAAGTCTAATAAAAACTCAGGTTCACTCCAAGTCCCAACCTGACATCTCATGCATCTAAACATTACCCAATTCATTGGATAACTATAAAGGTATAGGTACACCATCACTTTTATTTCATTCCCATGCTTAAATGTGCCACATAGATCACACAACATTGATCCATTCATAATAATTATTTATTCCATGGCCAAGGATTTTTGAATATATAAATGTATTTCCCTGGTAAAATAATTATTATTGTTTAAAATGTAACAAAAAATTATAGGAAATGGGTATTGAATTCACCTCACAATTGTTTTGGCATAGAAAAATCATAATGAAATTTCATCTCCCTACTGATGTGACATAAAAATTTATAAAATGTTTTTATAAGAGGGGAATGGGTCTATAAAAATTTTCAAATAAAATGGGAATTAATGGGGATATAGATATAAATATACCAAATTTATAAATTTGAAATAAAATACATAATATAATAAATAAACCTAAATAATGAAAAAAAGTTAGGATCCCATACTGGAGGGTGTGTATCAAAATGATGGGGAAGATATTGTTGAAAACTTGGGGTTTCTCAAGTGGAATCTAGAGTGTGGTACATGATTTTGGACATTATCCAAGTATTTTTAGTGAAGATAAATTGGATAGTGGGTTTTTTTATAGAAGAAATGTGGGGGGATTTCATTAATATTTTTCAAACTTTGGTTTGGGACTCTATATAATAAAATAATATAAAAACCAAAAACCCATACAATGGTTTTGGACCATATATTTGTACAAATTTTAGTCGGTTAAATTTTATTGTATGTAAATTGGATGAAGGTAATAAAATAATACACTTTCTTATGTTGAGGTGAGTCATACTATTAAGGAAACTATTTTAAAACCATAAAAAATATTAGAAGTTTTAGAGAAATCATAATATCATTTAAAAAAAATAAACATAAAGTCACATTATTTTAAATGGAAAAAATGTATTTGGTCGTGGATAAAATTTATAGTATTTATTACATCACTTATTAGTCATTATTTTTTCATATCATACACCATATATTTATATGGTGTTAAATTTTTACCTGAAAATTCGAATGTCTCAAAAAATTATGAAAAATTAACCCATGGATAATTTATGTGTTTTTATTTTAAATATAATAATAATTTGATAAATATATATATTCACTTTTAAATAAATAATCTCCATTTATTGATAAATGTAAGGTTTTTTGACAATAACAGTTTTTGAACCCTTATTAAAATTACATTTTACTTAATAAAAATTATATGATAATTTAAATTTAATAAAATTCACAAAATAAATATATTCTATGAAAATTTTATTTTCCTAAAATATACATTAATTTAAGAAAATAAATTTCTTAATTGAATTTCTATATTACCTGAAAATACTATTTGTGTTTTATTGTTTAAAAATAATTTATGAAGTTACAATGCATTGATGAAAATATATTCTTTATACTATAAAAACTGAAAACATAATTATATCATTATGGTATTGATAAATATACCTTAAATACCCCATCACACTTCCTATGAGTAACGTGTGTGATGCTGATAATTTTGTGGGGTTGTTGGGAATACAAGGTTTGGGGTGTGATCTAAATGAGAATGAACTTCTCTAGTAAATGGTTTAACTCATTCTTATGTTTTTGGATATCATTTTGTTATTGGTCAAGGGAATATCCCATACATTCTATATCCTGTATATTCGCTAATAAATTGTCATCATAGGGTATGACACTACTAGTTGATCCCATCACATCATTTTTTTGTGTCAATTGTATTTGTTAAAACCATATATTTATACAAATCATTTCATCACTATTCAATATATATGTTATAAATGGTAATATTTATTAATTATAATTTAAATAAGATATCATAAAACGAAATAAGTTAATATATTTTCTACAACTATATAACATGACAGTACATATAATTCTAAAATAAGTGGAAACATTATTTATATTAGTTTGGTTGTTATGATATCCCCCCATAAAAAACATCAAAAACAAAATTTTCATATTCTAAACTAAAAAATATTTGTGTAACTCTGTTTCCTATCCTACTCTGGTTACCACATTGATTCGTAAAACTTATAGTTTCTCCATAACACTTTTACCATGTTCATTGTGTTATTCAATAGAATATTGTCTCTATGATCTATGATATTCACCAGATACTCCTTATAGGAATGGAAATTCTCTAGTGGTACCACCTCTGTATTGAGTACAATTGAGTGGTATGGTATGTACTTTCTCAAGATTTATACATGAAATATGTCAGGTACTTGAGATATTTTAGGTTGGAGTGTAATTAAGTATGATTCTACACAAATTTGATCAAGGATCTCATAGGGGCCAATTTTTCTTGGATTAAGATTTCCCTATATCCAAAATATATCAATTTCTTAAATGGATATATGTGGAGGAATAAAATTTCTAAAATATTAAACAATTGGTTTCATCGATGATTAAAAGAATTTCTCTTCTGTCAACTTTGTGAAGCTTGGGCATATTGGTGAAGGGTAAAAACCTTTTCCCCCATTTCATCGACCATTTCAGAACCTATCCATTTTAATCGGTCAACGACATCCCAACATGAGAGTGTTCTTCACCTTTTCCCATAAAGGGATTTATATGGATCAATTTGTATTATAGAATGAATAATTTAGTTGTATGATAACTCAAACATCAAGAGATTGTTGTCCCATCCTCCTTTGAGGTACATACAATAAGATCTCAACATGTCCTACAGTGTTCAAATAGTCTAGTTAGAATGAACATTAGTTTAATAATTATTGGACATAATGAATTTCAAGTAAGGGTTTAAATCATGATGGATAATTTTCTAGAACATACAGGAAAATCATGAATCTCAATCTGATACAATTGATAGTGGTGGTCCATGTATCCTCACCACTTCTATGATGTATATTAGTGAAAGAGGACCCAATGAGAAATCCCCTTGAATCACAATGAATTCCATAGTCTTTATAGGATTATCCACTATAACCCATAAAAAATTATTATCTCATATTTTTTTAAAAAGACTTGTGACAAATTATATAGTCCTGTTTTCCCATTTTCATGTAGGTAGAGGTAATGGATTCATTATCCATCATGTATTTGTTCCTTTTAGCTTTCACTTGTTTAAATACAACACATCATAATGTATATTTTGTGATCTCCATCTTCCCATATTCCTACCCATATTTTTCTAAAAGATCATGATACATCTTGGTGGTTCTGAAGTGGATACAGAAGGGTTATATATGGGAATAATCCAGATAGTCCTTCTATAACTTGGTATTTGAGGGAACATATATTGTTGAACCAAATCTGACAACCCCTTCTTCATTAACAATGAACTATAAGGATTTAGTTTTCTTTTAGTTTCCAAATTCTTTTGAATTCCAACATTATCTCCTTCTATATCCTTTAACCTCTCCATAAGGGATGTTTGAGAAATCATTTATGAAAGGATTGTTGATATTCCATCCATTATGATTCCCATGTCCACCCATTATAAATCTAAGATGATGAATCCTTATCCGTTCACAGCAATGATATAATTATTGGATCATTTCTACTTGGAGCATCTAGTACATTATTCTCATTCCCAGGATAATATTGAATTGATCATTCATAGTCTTTGATCAGTTATAACCAAATTTTTTGGGGCATATTCAACTCTTTATGTGTGAATATATACATGTGGTTTTTTTGATCCATATATATTTCACACTTACCTTAAATGAAATAATTCAATAATATTTTAAATGTGAATATCCCTACAACCAGCTCCAAATCATCCATTGGGTAATTGTGTTCATGAACTTTCAACCATCTTGAAGCGTAGTCTAGGACTTTATCATTCTTTATTAACACCAAACATAATACCTTATTCAATGAACTGGTGAATACTATGAAAGGTTCTCCAGTTGTGTGTAGTTTAATTATAGTGGTAGTGATAATCTTGATTTTCAATTCCCTAAATCCCTATTCGCAATCATCAGTCCATGAGAACTTAACTCCCTTCAAATTTTTATTTTTATAGGGTTTGAAAATCATGTGAAATTGCCCAAAAATAAGTGATAATACATAACTAATCCATGGAAACTAAATATATTTTTCATAGATATTGGACTCTAAAATCCTTAAATTTCATCTATCGTTGAATGGTCTATATACATTCAATTTCTTGTGATGACATTCCCTATGAATGAACTATCCTTCAACCAGAACTCACATTTTCTATTCATTACATAAATCTTATCCTTTTATAAGGCCTTTAGAATAGTTGTTGGATGCTTCTCATGTTACTCAAAGGTTATATAAAATACATAAATATCATCAATAAATAGTACTAAATAATTTTTTAGGAAATTTCTAAAGGATATTCATCATGAATATGAATAATGTTTCAGAATTAGTGCATCAAAATGGCATTACTATGTACTAATAGTGCTCGTACCATGTATGAAAAGTAGTATTGGGGATATACTCCTTCACCATAACATGGTATTATCCCAACCAGTAATTCAAATTGGAGACTTTTTCTCCATAAAACTAGTTTAAAAGTGCATAAACCCTTGCAAAAGGATACATGTTAATTGTCGTGTTGTTTTGGAACACGATCATCAATGTAAAGGTGTACTGGCCCATCTTTCTTCATGATGTAGAGGATCGGTGAACCCCATGGTGAAGAACATGGGTGTATGAACCCTTTATCCATATAAAACTATATATTTTTTCAACTCCTCAAGTTCCCAAAAATCATTTCTATACCAAGTCTTGTGTAATGGTAATTCCCTAAGTATAGTCTGTATTGAAATCTCTACCACACAGCTACGAGGAAGGCCAAAAAATTCTACAGGAAACTCATCATTGTATTCCCTCACAATTGTCAAATCTTCAAGGATGATTCTTCCATTAGAATCAATCCTTTGAGGTAGATATGCTTGATTAGAGGGAAATAAAATCCATTTTTTATGTTTTCTCTATGTAAGATTCATCCTCCTTCATGCAGTTGTACAAAATCAAGGTTAAATCAACAATACGAAGAGTGAATTTCTTCACTTTCAAATTTATATTTTCTTAACCTAGTGAAAGCCAATCCATACTCAAAATTGCATCAAATTACACAATATCTAGTATGAAAATGTTCAATTTGATGTTCATCACACAAATACATATAGGGGAGGAGTTATATTCTTGATATACAATAATATCCCTAATTTCATTTTTCCCTCATAACTCCACTTCCATGATTTTCGTGGTGTGGGAGTTGTTCTTCTAAATTTTTGTGATATAAAGGAATACATAGAACTTAATCAAAAAGTAAATTCTATATTCTTGAATAAATAAATATAATTACCTTCTCCAATACATAGTTGGGATTACAATGTCCCGGATCCGGATGCCACACAACGGGTGCCCCAAACCCGGTTCGTCACATAACCTCAAGAACATTTCCCCAAACGCCAAAAGCTGCTGACTAGTAGTGAGGGCCCAGGTATGATAGTGGGGAAACTATGCCCTCATTTGTCAAAGTGTAGTGTAGAGGAATAGATAAATAACATACAACAGTGGAAGTAATAAACAATATATAATTGAAATGGAAAACTGAGTAAAAGAGAACCATTAGTCATTCATATAAAGATGCATCATGTCACTAATTCTATAAAAGTAGCCAGAACAGAATATACTACAATACAATACAATAAAACTCAAAGTACAAGGTACTTCCAAGAAAAACACAGCAGCATATCAAGCCAAATCTTGGTCCCATGCTCTCCTACTCCTCTGCTACAATCATGTACCTATATAGAGACCCCTACCCCTATTGAAACATACAACAATATAGTCTTTTTGGGAGAATACATGACCCACATAGGGTGTGAGAAATAAATCCCAGTAGGCACCCACCGAAGGCCCATGCCCTATTGTTAGTGAAAATATGCAACGACAGTGTGCAAAAGTAAATGCAGTAAACTAGTAAATACTAATAAGTAACTATCACTACCAATTTCCTTGACATTTTGATATTAATTTTAACTATTAAATTTAATAATATTATATGCTCATGAGAACCATGACCTTAGGCCAATCAGAACCTTACCCTTAGGCCAATATAATATAATCACGCCCTTAGGATTTCCCTCAAGCTATCGAACATTTCCCTCAAGCATTCAAGATATTTACCTCAGGTACAAAATTCACTGCCCTTAGGCATAAGAAGCATTTCCCTTAGGCAAAATAGAACATTTCCCTCAGGCTAAGAAGTACCCTACCCTCAGGCTAAACAAATAATGCCCTCATGAAAAAAGGAAGACTTCCCTTAGTTGCAAGTAACTGGGCCAAGCCCAAAGCATAAAAAATCAATTTATATGTAATTCCTCTCATGGAAATACAATACATATTATAATCATGGCATTCCCTCTGGTATCCTGACCAAATGGCTAAATAGAGGAATTCATTCTCAGGGTGGTCCTCGATCCAAGAAGTGATCCCAAACAGCAGTTTATAATTACATTTAATTGCCTATACAATTCTAGGTATTTAAAACAACCAAGGCCTTAGCCACACGACTCCCCAAACATGGGTTTGTGGCACAATGATTCAAAATTTAAACACCACGGATGGAAATAAACATCAGACCGCCTACCATGATCGCCCATGATCGGTATACAAGAACGACGCCTCCTGAAATAAATGAAAACGACATAGATCTGAGATAAACATAATCTCGTTCAAACTCAAATAACATTCAATTCGGAAATAATTAGTAAGAAACACACAGGGAGGAGGAAGAACTCACACGTGTTGTTCCAAGGAGATAGAAGGAGTATGAATTGGGTTTCTGGTGTGCGGTTGAGAGATCCCCTAATCTCGGGCCGTCTCTCCCTCTCTCCTCTAGCGTTATAAGATTCCTCTGTGAACATAGGATGCTACTGACTATTTAAGCGAAAAAAAACTACACGACATATACTCTCATGTACGTGGCGTTTACATTTCATTTTTTTAATTGTTCCTCTAGTGGCCCCTCGCCAGAACGACACTATTCATCTGTCGACATGAGTACACAACATGTAATATCTGAGTACACGGAGCGTAATATTTGAGTACACGGCGTGTACTGTCACTCAGCTGGTGGCGGCCTTCATTGCCTTACTACTCACCCTCCAACTCATTACACGGCATGTAAATACCCACTAAATGGCATGTCATCGGTTTTTACACCTATCATCACTGATAGGGCTACACGCCCTATGTACTCATCCCACACGGCCAAAGTACACAGCGTGTGGAAAAGTACACGGTGTATACTCACAAAATTTGGGAATTTTCCCCATTTTCCTTATTTTCTCATAAACAGTTAAGGAAAGTGGAAAAGAAGAAACCCATACCTCAAGAATAGGAACCGGGTTCTTACATGCTTCTCCCCTAAATGAAATTTGTCCCCAAATTTCCCTCACAAGGGTGGTGAAGATAAAGCTCAGAACTACTCTGGCCACTGAGCACGTACGTCGGTCTCCCACCCCCAGGTTTCGTCTTGCACTCGGCCATACTGCCATAGAACCTGTATGATAGGAACTGACTGGCCCCAGATAACCTTCGTGCTCCAATCAACAACACAAATCAGATTCTCCTCAAAGGATGCAACAACCTGAATCTCAACCTCCTCAGGCTGAAAAACATGAGATGGGTCTGAGTGATAACGGCGTAGCTGATATACATGGAAGACATCGTGCATGGCCTGGTACCTCTGCGTTAACCTCAACCGATAGGCAACCGACCCAACTCTCTCTAGAATCTCAAACGGCCCCACATACCTCGGTGAAAGTTTACCTTGTATCCTGACCCGCCTATGTCCCAACCTCAGCGAAACACACAAGAAAACGTGATCCCTGACCATGAACACCAAGGGTTGTTTTTGGCGATCAACGTAAGATTTATGATGAGAATGTGTGGTATCCATCAACTTAGGAATCAACTAGACCTACTCTCGAGTCTCGAGTATGAGACGTGGTCCAAGAAAGCTGCCTCACCTACCTCCATCTAGCACAAGGGTGATCATCATGGCCAACCATATAAATCCTGATAAGGTTCTAACTCAGTAGTTTCCTGAAAAATATTATTATAGGAATACTCAACCAGGGGTATATACTTCTCCCAAGAGCCCCCAAATCCTAGGACGCATGCTTGTAGTAAGTACTCAAGAACCTGTATCGTACACTATGACTGGCCATCAGTCTGAGGTTGGTATGATGTGCTTAGAATCACCTGTGTACCTAGTGCCCTCTGAAAACTTTTCAAGAAACCAGACGTAAAATGGGATTCCCTATCTGAAATGATAGAACATGGGACACCATGAAGACATAAGACCTCTCAGATATACAAATTCTCAATCTCGTCTACACCGAAGGTCTCCTTGATCGGTAAAAAGTGATCTACCTTCGTAAGATTGTCCACAATGACCCACACAACATCATTGCCTCAAGGTGACCTCGAAAGCCCAGTCACTAAATCCATCGCGACATCATCCCATTTTCATTATAGAAATGGTATATAGCATCCCTCCATTTTATCACATAAAATTTCATTACATTTTACAAAATCGATGATCTTTAAGGTTTAGTGTCTTGGAAACCAGGAACATCAAACATGAAAACATAAAACATTCTTCTAAAACACTTGAAAGGATTCTCCTCATGTTCATCCTAGGTTCATTACTGCATCACATAACCTGGGGACATACATCAAAAGAAAGGGTGATCAAAAATCCCAGTAAGGGAAACAAGAGAAACATTTTACATGTGAACTTGAGATACTTTAATAAGGTCACGAAAAGAACTTTAAGGCATGAGAATGAAATCATGAGGCATATCATAATAAAAATAACATTTTCATAACTTGAAGATGTGGATACATCATTTAACATAGACAATCATTAACATATCACCAAGGTCCATCCCCAAGGTGTTATTTGAAAATTACCAAGGTTATTCACCAAGGTATCGTGAAAATTGTAATCTCTAGTGGTTACATCATTACCCAATGCATTGGAGCGCTATCAGGGCGCACCCTTAAATTTTCCTTTGTTATCATGTGAGCCACATATATCATCATCAAAAGTTTCATAAATAACCCATATAGCATAAAATAAATGGGTTTCATTTCATAATCATAATGTTTTAAAAACTGCTTTAAAGACATGATCTTTATGTCACTTTAAACCCACGGAAAGGGAAAGCGGGTTTCATGTATGTAAATCCCAGAATTTAAAATAGAACATTTTGATATATATGTGAATACCCCTGTAGAAATAAGAGCTTTGAGTATTCACTTTATAACATAAAATAATTTTGAGAAAAGAGAGAGACATTTTGAGACGAAAATTCTGCAGCATATCGGCTATGTTTCGGGGTTTTAGAAAACATTGAAAAGAGTGGGGACATGGGTCAAACAATCATAAATGACCCATAAAACAGTAGAGGGACAGAATATAAAGTATTTAAGATCATGGTAATGAAATTTGAATGATATACCATATGAAACTAAGAACTTGAAAGGAAAACAAAAAATAAGATTTCTCTTATAAAAATTCGGCAGCCTAACAGCGTTACATAAACTTCAACCAAAAAATGAATTGATGAGATCAAATAGGGTCTCTCATCATATGAACATAAAAACATCAGTATGATAGGTATAGAGATCATACCCCAACATAATAAAAAGTAACTTGCAAGACTTGACATGGAATTAGTACTTTGAAAAGGGAGAAAGGTGCAAGGACCACTTAAAAATTTAGCAGCCTAATGACGTCACTTAAACTTCAAAATACTGAACTGAAGAGATCAAATGGGGTCTCTCATCATATGGTCATAAAATATCAGTATGATAGATATAGATATCATACCCCAACATAACAAAAAGGAACTTGAAATAATTTACATGAAAATAGAGCTTCAAAACGAGAAGGGTGAAGAACCACTTAAAAATTCGGAGGCCTAACGACGCCACTTAATACTTCAAAATACTGAATTGAAGTGATCAAATGGGGTCTCTCATCATATGGTAATAAAATATCAGTATGATAGATATAGATATCATACCCCAACATAACAAAAAGGAACTTGAAAGAATTTACATGAAAGTAGCACTTCAAAACGAGAAGGGTGAAGAACCACATAAAAATTCGGCAGCCTAACAGCGCCACTAAGAACATCAAAATACTGAATTGAAGAGATCAAATGAGGTCTCTCATCATAGGATCACAAAATATCAGTATGATAAATTTATAGATCATACCCCAACATAACAAAAAGGAACATGAAATACTTTACATAAAAATAGATCTTGAAAAATGAGAAGGGAGAAAGAATCTGTTACAAAAATTTCAGCAGCCTAACGGCGCCACTTAAAACATCATAAAACGAAATAATGAGAGTAAGAGGGGATCTCTCATTATGTTAACATGAAAAGGGAAGTAATATGAGTATAAAATAACACCCTTTGACATAAGAACATGGACTATAAAAGATATTTCTTGAAAAGAAAGAGAGAGATCAGATCCCTTACCTTAAAACGTAACTCTTAAAACTCAATGGTTTGAACCTTGAGGGCTTGGGGGCACCTTAGGAGGACTCCTTGGGAGGTAAGGAGACCCGAACATAGTTGGGGGAGAGTTGGGAGTGAAAAATAAAGGAGGAATGGGTGGGTATTTATAGGGAAAGTGGGGGGGACAAGGCATTAATGGCCAAGGGACACCTCACAAGTGCTTTTCTCAAAACCATGTGCTCTCCCTTGGAATTTACCATGGAGTTAGGCCACATGGGGCCCCCAAAACAATAATGCATCACCCTTGGCCGGCCAAACCTTAAAATATCTCATGACATCATCATGACATAGTTATGATGTCATTAAACATACTGAAACCCTAAAACTGCATTTTTACTATTCACTGAAAATTCAACTTTCATAGAAAGATCCCAAAATTTCACCTTAATCAAATATCAATGCTCTGATTTCAAAAATGAACTCCATTTTATAAAAATAATTTTCTAAATATTATTTATTTATTTTTTAAATAAATACACTATTCACCGAAAATTCATTTTTTTCATAAAAAACCCCAAAAATTACCGTAACATAATATCGGTGCTCTGAGTTCAAAAATGAAATCCATTTTATAACAATAACTTTTTTAAATATTTTTAATTTAATTTTTAATTAAAAAACACTATTCACTCGAAAAAAATAATACTTGAATAATAATTTATGAAACTGTTATTTAACAATTTTATTGAATCACATTACTTAATAAAGGTGCCTTGATTATATTAATACTTTCTTTAAGTGAGATTACTAATCCATTTGGACACATTACTAATCCTAATCATAAAATCACTATTCATAATTTACTATTCATCAAAAATAAAGTTGATCTTATTATACTCTAAATTTTGTACTGAACATAATTGTAGAAGACCATTTTTTGAAAATCATTACACATTTTTAATTATTTAAGGTTTACAAATAATTTTTAAAATATCCTTTTTCTGAAATTCATCAAAAATATGCATACTATATTTATTCGGTCATTTAAAAATTCATAAACTTCATCATAAGAAGAAATCCCAATTTTTATTGAAAACAAAGGATTACACAAGGCAGTTACGGTCTCCTTACATAGCCCCTTATCACACCAGCATAGGACCTAAGTGTAAGGTGTGCTAAGGTGAGAGAATATGAGGGAGGCTCTGCTAACATCGCAAAAGTAGTAATTTCTATCAGTTTGAACTTCTCGCAAAGGCGATTCTGTTCTAGCATCACACAATGAAGTTCGGCTTGGGTTTGGTCCAGAGCAAAGCCCAGTGGTGCTACCTCTTTCCCAAGTTCTGTTAGATGGGCTTCGATCGGTCCAAGACTACTGGGTGAGGCCATCAAATCTTCTTTCTATAATAATTAACCAATATTACTTGTATTTAGAGACAATAATCAAAACGTTTAGTTTCCAGCGGTCATATTGACCAATGGTCATATAACCGTCTAAACCCAATGGTCTCATTTTAATTATAATCATGTTATCAAATGAAACATTTTTGTTGAGTATAAAAATAAAATAAAATAACACATAAAATTAGGAAACAAGATTTATTCAAAATTTCGGGTCGTTACATTCTTCCCCCCTTAAGAAATTGCGTCCTCGCAATTTTTAAAATTGGGTTTTGAAATTTCATTGAAAGTACCACATCGGAAAAGGAGTCAGTAAAACTATTACTTTAAAAGAAAGAAAGGGATGTACAAAGGTCACCCGAGTTAACCCATACTAGGATCCCATGTAGGAAAACATGGACATGGAGGAAAAAACCAAGGGTCACGTTATAAGGGAGAGTGATAGAAAACATGATTAGGAGAAAGTTAACCATAAGAAAATCCAAAACATACGATGTGTGTAAATGGTCATTGATTACCTAGTAGGAAACGTAAACCAACAACGTTTTTGTTTTACGTTCCTTTTCATAATTTTGAGGAATTCATTTACAACATAAATAAAAAACATAAGAAAATATACCTATCTTCATGTAGAGTTTCATCCTTTAATAAGTTTCTACCCAAAACTAATCTTTTCTCCAAACTATGAGCATTAAAAACTACTTGGTCTCATCAAAACACAAGAATCATATTCTATAGAATCACATAATCCACAAAATATTAACTATCTATTTCTTCTATATTTAAACATTATCCCAAAAACAGAAAGGTTAAGGTAAAAAAACTCTTCAAAAAGAAATAATCCCATAGGAATGGAAACTAATTTTAAATCTTCAAAGTTCCATAGTACTACCCAAAGTTCATCATAGACCATTCCATAAATAACGGTCCTTAAAATTCCTCAAAATAAACCACACTAAGACTGAAACCCAAATACAAGAAGGATTTGATAACATAGTCTTCCAAAAAAAGCTTCATTGTTCATCTCCAATCAACATCAACCACTCCTAACATCTTATAAAAAAAGTAGCTAACCTAAAAATATTTTACCCAAGATAGGTTAATAATTTCCATAACTAACCTAAATTACTATAAGTCCACCTTAAATTCATCGATTCTTCAAAATATAAGTCAACCTTACCCCTCAATGAAAATATCATAGTAATCTATTTACCTCGATCATATAGGGTCCCCAAAATAGTGAACGTCTTCCAAAATAATAATCATCATTTAATCCCCTAATCATCTCTGTCATATTAATACGGCAATCGTCGTATTTCCTATCATATTGGTTGTTGGGACATGTTCTTCCATTTCCCGCCATTAACTAAGAAAAGAAACTATAATTAGGGGCTTAAATACATAGCTAATAATCATGAAAAGGAACCGAAAGAATATAAGGATAACTTGTAGAAGAAAAGTATACCATAACTTGTGATCCCCTAGGTTCCCATCTAGGTTATCCAGGACAATATATTTTTATGTGAATTTTTATTTTATTTTATCATTATTCCTTTAACAATGGTTCATACTAAGCTTATGAATTTACCAAAGCATATTCCCCGGGAGTGTCGTAACCAAGAGTGCAGCAAGGCCAGTTGTCGTGTACCAGTTCCCGTTCGATTCTAGCTCAAAGCGGTGTTTCTGGGTTTTACCCCTATGTACATCTGTGCCAGAGCCACCTCTACCTACTCGTATCCAGACATGGATGTATTTTCTTGGAAACCCCTTACTCAATACTCACCAAAATACCAGGAATATTTCCTATATTTTAACTTTTCTATAGGATTCTTCCTAAAGTTTTCATATCCTAATTTCCACAAATAACTAAACCATCCTTTGATACCAACTATAGAATCCCGCCTTTTTATCACATAAACATTCATTACAATTTACAAAATCGAGGATATTTAAGGTTTAGTGTCTTGGAAACCAGGAACATTAAACATGAAAACATAAAACATTCTTCTAAAACACTTGAAAGGCTTATCCTCATGTTCATCCTAGGTTCATTACTGTATCACATACCTGGGGACATACATCAAAAGAAAGGGTGAGGAAAAATCTCAGTAAGGGAAACAAGAGAAACATTTTACATGTGAACTTGAGATACTTCAATAAGGTCATGAAAAGAACTTTAAGGAATGAGAATGAAATCATGAGGCATATCATAATAAAAATAACATTTTCATAACTTGAATATGTGGCTACATAATTTAACATAGACAATGATGAACATATCACCAAGGTCCATCCCCAACGTGTCATTTGAAAATTACCAAGGTTATTCACCAAGATATCGTGAAAATTGTAATCTCTAGTGGTTACATCATTATCCAATGCATTGGAGCGCTATCAGGGAGAACCCTTAAATTTTCCTTTGTTATCATGTGATCCACATATATCATCATCAAAAATTTCATAAATATCCCATATAGCATCAAAGAAATGGGTTTCATTTCATAATCATAACGTTTTAAAAACTGCTTTAAAGACATGATCTTTATGTCACTTTAAACCCACGGAAAGGGAAAGCGGGTTTCATGTATGTAAATCACAAAAATTAAAATAGAACATGTTGATATATATGTGAATACCCCTGTAGAAATAATAGATTTGAGTATTCACTTTATAACATAAAATAATTTTTAGAAAAGAGAGAGGCATTTTGAGACGAAAATTCTGCAGCATATCGGCTATGTTTCGGGGTTTTAGAAAACATAGAAAAGAGAGGGGACATGGGTCAAACATTCATAAATGACCCATAAAACAGTATAGGGACAGAATATAATGTATTTAAGACCATGGTAATGAAATTTTAATGATATACCATAAGAAACTAAGAACTTGAAAGAAAGGACAAAAAATACGATTTCTCTTATAAAAATTCGGCAGCCTAACAACGTTACATAAACTTCAACCAAAAAATGAATTGATGAGATCAAATAGGGTCTCTCATCATATGAACATAAAATATCATTATGATAGATATAGAGATCATACCCCAACATAATAAAAAGGAACTTGCAAGACTTGACATGGAATTAGAACATTGAAAAGGGAGAAAGGTGCAAGGACCACTTAAAAATTTAGCAGCCTAACGACGCCACTTAAACATCAAAATACTGAATTGTAGAGATCAAATGGGGTCTCTCATCATATGGTCATAAAAGATCAGTATTATAGATATATATATAATACCCCAACATAACAAATATTAACTTGAAATAATTCACATGAAAGTAGAACTTCAAAACGAGAAGGGTGAAGAACCACTTAAAAATTCGGCAGCCTAACGGCGCCACTTAAAACTTCAAAATACTGAATTGAAGAGATCAAATGAGATCTCTCATCATATGGTCATAAAATATTAGTATGATATATATGGAGATCATACCCCAATATAACAGAAAGGAACTTGAAAGAATTGACATGGAAGTAGCACTTCAAAATGAGAAGGGTGAAGAACCACTTAAAATTTCGGCAGCCTAACGGCGCCACTTAAAACATCAAAATACTGAATTGAAGAGATCAAATGAGGTCTCTCATCATATGATCATAAAAGATCAGTATGATAAATTTAGGGATCATACCCCAACATAACAAAAAGGAACTTGAAATACTTTACATGAAAATAGATCTTGAAAAATGAGAAGGGAGAATGAATCTGTTACAAAAATTTCGGCAGCATAACGGTGCCACTTAAAACATCATAAAACGAAATAATGAGAGTAAGAGGGGATCTCTAATTATGTGAACATGAAAAGGGCAGTAATTGGAGTATAAAATAACACCCCTTAACATAAGAACATGGAGTATAAAAGAAATTACATAAAATAGATTTCTTGAAAAGAAAGAGAGAGATCAGATCCCTTACCTTAAAACGTAACTCTTAAAACTCAATGGTTTGGACCTTGAGGGATTGGGGGAACCTTGGGAGGACTCCTTGGAAGGTAAGGAGACCACAACTTCGTTGGGGGAGAGTTGGGAGTGAAAACTAAAGGAGGAAAGGGTGGGTATTTATAGGAAAAGTGGGGGGACAAGGCATTAATGGCCAAGGGACACCTCACAAGTGCTTTTCTCAAAACCATGTGCTCTCCCTTGGAATTTACCATAGAGTTAGGCCACATGGGGCCCCCAAAACAATAATCCATCACCCTTGGCCGCCCAACCCTTAACATATCTCATGAAATCATCATGACACAGTTATGATGTCATTAAACATACTGAAACCCTAAAACTGCATTTTTACTATTCACTGAAAATTCAACTTTCTCAGAAAGATCCCAAAATTTCACCTTAATAAAATATCAATGCTCTGATTTCAAAAAATGAACTCCATTTTATAAAAATAATTTTCTAAATATTTTTAATTTATTTTTTAAATAAGTACACTATTCACCGAAAATTCATTTTTTCTGAAAAAACCCCAAAAATTACCATAACATAATATCGGTGCTCTGAGTTCAAAAATGAAATCCATTTTATAAAAATATTTTTTTTAAATATTTTTAATTTAATTTTTAATTAAAAACACTATTCACTCGAAAAAACTAATACTTGAATAATAATTTATGAAACCGTTATTTAACCATTTTATTGAATCACATTACTTAATCAAGGTGCCTAGATTATATTAATATTTTCTTTAAGTGTGATTACTAATCCATTTGGACACATTACTAATACTAATCATAAAATCACTATTCATAATTTACTATTCATAAAAAATCATGTTGATCTTATTAGGCTCAAAATTTCGTACTGAACATAATTGTAGAAGACCATTTTTTGAAAATCAGTACGCATTTTTAATTATTTAAGTTTTACATAAACATTTTTAAAATATCCTTTTTCTAAAATTCATCAAAAATATGCATACTATATTTATCCGGTCATTTAAAAATTCATAAACTTCATCATAAGAAGAAATCCCAATTTTTATTTAAAACAATGGATTACACAAGGCAGTTATGGTCTCCTTACATAGCCCCTTATCACACCAGCATAGGACCTAAGTGTAAGGTGTGCTAAGGTGAGATAATTTGAGGGAGGCTCGACTAACATCGCACGATTAGTAATTTCTATCAGTTTGAAATTCTCGCAAAGGCGATTCTGTTCTAGATTCACACGATGAAGTTCGGCATGGGTTTGGTCCATAGCAAAGCCCAGTGGTGCTACCTCCTTCCCATGTTCTATTAGATGGGATTCGATCGGTCCAAGACTACTGGGTGAAGCCATCGAATCTTCTTTCTATATTAATTAACCAAGATTACTTGTATTTAGAGACAATAACCAAAACATTTAGTTTCCAGCGGTCATATTGACCAATGGTCATATAACCGTCTAAACCAAATGGTATCATTTTAATTATAATCATGTTATCAAATGAAGCATTTTTTTTGAGTATAAAAATAAAATAAAATAACACATAAAATTAGGAAACAAGATTTATTCAAAATTTCAGGTCGTTACATGGTAACTACTGTAACAGCCCAGCTGGCCTCTGATGCTCCGCCTTCACCTACTGACAGGTGGAACATCTCATAAAAACCCAGCTACTTATCATTTCATACTCAGCCACCAATACTGACATCTCATGTCACGGTACATCTTTTTAACTCTAGGATGCACTGCCCAAGCCGAAGCATGAAACTCTCGCATCAGCTCCTCTTGTATATCCCTTGGAACCTACACTCGTCCATGGAAACACAGTACCTCATCATTGCCTATCGTCCATCCCAGAAGAGGGTCCTCACTTGCCACCAACTTCAATATAACCTGGCCTTCTGAATCTGATAGTTGTCTCATCCTCACTCTATCTAAGAGGGTAGAAGTCACAGCTAAGGATAAAAGATAGGTTTTCCCCTGATTATCATGCACCTCCAAATGCATCTCAGAGGACAAAGCCATAAGCTGCCACTCACCATTGGCCTTATGAACTTTTTGTATCTGATTCTTCAAGCTTAGTGCATTAGCAACTGCGTTTCCCATACCAACTGTATAGGAAATCTAAAAGTCGAAGCTCTGAAGGTATTCGACTGACCTTCGTTGTCTAAAATTCAAGTCACACTGGATAAAGATATATTTGAGACTTTTGTGGTCCTTAAACACCACAAAATGTTCCCCCAATAGGTAATGTCTCCAAGAACACAATGCATGAACAACTACAGCCAACTCAAGGACATGCGTTGGGTAATTCCTCTCATGTGGCTTCAACTGCCGAGACCTGTACGCAACTACTCGATCGCCCTGCATCAACACTTCTCCCAGCCCAATACCTAAAGCATCACAATAAACTGTATAGCTCTTCCCTTTCTCTGGAAGTATATGGACCGGTGCTGATGTCAACCGTCCCTTCAGCTCCTAAAAGGCTGTCACACAAGATTCTGACCAAATGAACATCACACTCTTCTTAGTCAAACCTTTCAATGGTTCTACTAAGTGGGAGAATTCCGGTATAAAGTGCATTTAGTAATGTGCCTGCCCCAAGAAACTCTGTATCTCAAACACGTTCATAGGCAGCTTCTAGGACACTAATACACTCACCTTCTCTGGGTCTACTGCGACTCCTGCCTCTGAGAAAATATGTCCCAGGAAGTGAATATGTTCTATCTAAAAGTGTCACTTTGAGTGGTTAGCATATAGATGATGCTCTCTCAGTGTACTCAAAACGATCTCAAGATGGGTGGCATGGTCGTGTCGAGTGTGAGAGTACACCAAGGTATCATCCACGAAGAACAGAAAAAAATAATCTATATAGGGATAGAACACACAGTTAATCAGATCCATAACAACTGCTGGTGCGTTTGTGAGTCTGAATGGCACAACCAAGTACTCTTATAGACCATATCTGCTAGCTGTAAGCAGTACATCGGATGTTCTAACGTGTAACTGATGATATCGGGACCTCAAGTCATTATTCAAGAACACTCATGCTCCCTAAACTTGATTAAAAAGATCATAAATCCTTGGTAAAGGATACTAGTTCTTAACCTTCAACTGGTTTAGCTTCTGATAATCAACTCAGAGTCTTAGGATACCATCCGCCTTCTTTGCAAAAAGGACAAGCGAACCCCAAGGAGAAATATTGGTTCATATGAAACCCTTTACCTGTAACTCCTCTAACTACATCTTGAGCTTCTGCAACTCTGGTGTAGCCATCCTATAAGGAGGAATTGACACTAGTGCTACTCCTAGAAAAATATCTATAGAGAAATCCACCTCATGCCCTGGATGAATACCTGAAAAGTCATCTGGGAGGATATCCCTGAAACGATCAACTACTGGTGGGAAATCTGTCTGAAAAGTCCCATGATCGTCTATAAATAAACTCGCTATATGGTCTCTCACTCAACCTCGACCACGATTCTCAGGTCTAACTCAGATCGCTTGGACATTCTATTCACCCTTGTATAGAAACTCTCCACCCTATGGTTACGTGAAACCCACACTACGACGATAGAAATATACAAAGTCTCGAAAGGGTACCAACCAGTCCATCCTGAGAATGACATCATATCTCGTCATCTATAAGACATTGAGGTCCCATATAAAGAGACCCCCACTGACCTCAAGGGGTCACTCCCTACACTGATGCACACTAGCCATTCTTGTCCCCAACGGAGTGTCTAGCATCCTAAAATTAGAAGAAGGAGAAACATAGAGCCCAAGGTTCTCCACAACAGGCACAGATATAAATCTATGTGTAACACCCATATCAAAAAGCAAAGAAGACAAAACAAAAGATACTAGAATAGTACCTCTAATAGTAGAAGGTCTAGTATCTTGCTTCTGTTGGGTCTGTTGCACTGCATATGCCTGCCTATTGTCATAGCCCTGCGACACAACCTAGCTACACTGAGCTATCCCGCCATGCTACCTATGAGATCCCGATGTGTGGCTACCACGACCACAACCACCATCTTAGCCTACGCACCCTAACGTATTCCATTTTACCAACTGGTAAGAAGATGCTGGTCATGCTCCAATATGCAGAGTTTGCACAAAACCCCTCTCACCAGCCGCTGGTTGAAACGCCCTGCAAAAGCACTACAGATGACCCATCTTGCAGCAATCTCAGCACTCTATTGGGTCACGTGGACACTGAGGTCACTTGTGCCCCTATCTACCACACTGGTATCAAATAACCGGGCCACCTGAAGTAATCGTCTGGCTAGTACTGCCACTCTGAGAGTAACTCATCTCTCTCTTCCTCTTCCCAATAGAAATAATAAAAGAAACTGGTGTCAAACATCCCTAGCCCACACCACTAGCTTCCCGAAGATTCCTTCAGTAATTAGTGCCTGGTTCACAATATAATGCACAGTCCGCAACCTGAAAACATTCACTAGTGCTCGTATGTCATATCGAAGACCATACTCAAAGAATCTAGTCGCCAACATCTCATCACCTACCAGAACTGGTGCAAAATGATAAAGCTCGGTAAAGAGAGTAGAATAATCCAGCCGTGACATGGAGCCCTACTAAAAATTCATGAACTCTCGAGCTCGATCTGCCCTCATCATCTCTAGAAATAAGAAGTCATGGAAAGATGGCTAAAAATATCCCCACGCCATGTCTCGGTGATGCTCAGACTGGGTGGTAACATCACACCATCTCTTGGACGAATCATGCAGCATGTTTGTAGCGAGCTTTACCCTCCTCCCAGGAGGCATCTCTAGATGCTCATATTTCACCTGCATCGAATCAATCCAAGACTCTGCAGCCTATGTTCAACCATCCCCTAAAAACGTAGGCGGATGCTGCTGCTGGAAGATATGAGTCAACACTTCCATAGATGTGGTGACCTACAGTGCTCCCTGAAAGGTCTGCATACACTGCATAAAGCCTTTATGGAACTGCGCCTCTACACCTGTGTCCGGTATAACAGCTGGTAATGCATCTGGAACTATAGGAGGATCAACCGATATCCCATGGCCTACCATCTCAAGAGTATTATAATCACTACTCTCTTAGAGAACAATAGGTGGTCATCTCGGGGGGGCATGACTCTACAAGGTCAAACGCCCACCTTAGATCAAGATTATCAAAGACTGAAAATGAGGAGGCCAAGAAGGGAACAATAGAAGAAAGAATTCAAGATTTACAAAACTTGACTACACGGTGTGTATAAATACTACGCGGAATGTTCTCACAAGCCATTCACATGGGCATGTACTCGAGATAAAAATGGTCTTGTAACACCCCAACCACTTGGCTTGTGTCCTTGGACTATACGTTGTGTACTTGAATCCCCCTTCTCTACATGAGTCCTTCTAGATGGATAGGCCACACTGCTCTCCTCAAACAAAACTACACGGTGTGTCCCATAGGCACACCGTGTGTACTCAACAAGCTCTCACCGGCCCGTGATTTTCGTGACCTGGCCTGTTCTGTGGGTCAGACTACATGGTTTATACAAAGTAGATACGGTGTGTTTGTCTTAAGGTTTCCTCCATCCATGTTGTTAGTTACACGGGAAAACACCTGGTCAACACTACACGGTGTGTAAAACTGGTACATGGCGTGTTCCCCTAAGCCATTCCCCGCCCCATGTCCCCGCCCACATGGTCTATGACATGGGAAAAGACTACACGTCATGTACTCAGGGTACACGGTATGTACTTAAGAATTTTTCATTTCTTCCCAAACAGAAGAACACACGACGTGTGTCCATAGGACTACACGATGTGTATACTGGGTTTTCTAGACACTAAGCCTCAGAAACTACTCTAGTGCCCAGAAAAACACTGATACCAACACAGATGTTCCAAATTCCGATCTTTGAGGGCCCATACTCCCCAAGAATCAATGCTTGGTATCTTACACATGTTATAACAAAGTAAACTCATCAATGATCCACCAAATTCCTGTTATTGAGGGACCATACTCCCCAAAAACCAAAGTTTGGAATTCATTCTATCAGCAACCTGAAACAACAATACTCTATCAAATTGTAGCAATTTATCAAATCAACCATCACAACAACATTCTTTTCTAGCACAACAACTATCACAACAACAAGAAATTTCTAATGCACCTACATGGAATGGAAGAATGAATGACATGTGATTTCTAGCATGTTCCTAACTGATGCATGAGACAACATACCCTCTTTTCATTGGGTTGCAACTAAGTAGAAACCATGTATAACATATAAATAGAACAATCACAAGTGTGTCACCTAATGGTGAAAACCAAATCAACCGTCAAATTTGAAAAATTAGAAAAATTGTAATAAACGAGGTAGACTGGATTTTCATTGTACATGGGTTAGCTACTCTCAGGCATAGCTTATTAACATCTACCATGTCTGTCATATCCCTGGCTAAGGTTCCAAATAGTAAGTCAAAAAAAGAACGCCTTTGATATCACTTTGTAATGTCCCGGATCCGGATGCCACACAACGGGTGCCCCGAACCCAGTTTGTCACATGACCTCAATAGTATTTCCCCATACACCAGAGGCTGCCGACTAGCAGCGAGGGCCCAGGTCTGATAGTGGGGAAATTATACCCTCATTTTTCAAAGTGGAGCGCAGTGTAAAAGATAAATAAAATACAATAGAAAAAGCAGTAAACAACATGAAACTGAAACGGACAACTAGGTAAAAGAGAACTAGCTGTCATTTATATAAAGATGCAGCATGTCACTAATTCTATAAAAGTAGAGATAATAGAATATACTGCAATACAATACAATATAACTCAAATTACATGGTACTTCCAAGAAAAACAAAGAAGAGAAAATAAAACGTAGCAGTATCGAAAGCCAAAGCTCAGTTCCATTCTCTCTTACTCCTCTCCTACAATCATGTACCTGTATAGGGTCCCATTCCCCTGTCGACACATGTTGTAATAATTTTTTTTGGGCCGAATACATGACCCTAACAGGGTGTGAGAAATAAATCATAGTAGGCAACCACTGAAGGCCCATGCCCAACTGTGAGTGAAAATATACAACAGTAGTGTGCAAAAGTAAATGCAGTAAACTAGTAAGTACTGAGAAGTAACTATCACTACCAGTTTCATTTACATTTTGATATTATTTTTAACCATTTATTTTAATAATATTCCATTCTCATGAGAACCTAGCCCTTAGGCCAATCAGAACCTTTCCCTCAGGCTAATATAATATAACCACGCCCTCAGGATTTCCCTTAGGCAATCGAATATTACCCTCAGGCATATGAGATATTGATCTCAAGAATAGAAGTCACTGACCTCATGCATAATAAGTGTTTCCCTTAGGCGAAATAGAAAATTTCACTCAGGCTAAGAAGTACCCTGACCTAAGGCTAAATAAACATTTCCCTCAGGTAAAAAGAAACACTGCCCTCAGGCGCAAGTAACTGGGCCAAGACCAAAAAATTAACAAGCAATTTATATGTAATTCCTCTCAAGGAAATCTAATACATATTATAATCATGGAATACCCTTAGATATCCTGGCCAAATGGCTAAACAGAAGAACGCACCCCTGGGGTGGTCCTGGATTCAAGCAGCGATCCCAAAAAGTAGTTTATAATTACATTTAATTGCCTATAAATTTCTAGGTATTTAAAACAGCCAAGGCCTCAGCCACACGACACCCCAAACATGGGTTCATGACACAACTATACATAATTTCAACCCCAAAGTTGGAAATAAAAATCAAACCACCTACCTCGATCGCCCCTGATTGGTATACGTGAATGACTCCTCCTAAAACAAATGAGAACAGTGCATGTCTTAAATGAAATTAATCCTGTTGAAACTCAAATAACTTTCCCTCATGAAATAATTTTTCATAAACACACAAGGAGGAGGAATAACTCACCCGTGTGGTTCCATAGAGATCAACGACATAGGAATCGGGTTCCCAGTGTGTGGTCGGGAGATCCTCCAAGCTCTGGCCATCACTCCCGCTTTCCTCCGGAATTCTAAGCTTCCTCTGTGAACAGAGGAGGCTAAAAACAATTTTAAGTGAAAAAAACTACAAGGCATTTACTGTCAAGTACACGGCGTGTACTTTTCATTTTTAAACTGTTCCTATGGTGCCCCCTCGCTAGCACGGCACTATTAATCTATCGACATGGGTGCACAGCGTGTAATACCTCATTACACAGCGTGTACTATCGCTCAGATGGTAGTTTCCTTCACCACCTTACTATTCACCTACCGACTGATTACATAGTGTGTAAATACCCACTACACGGCGTGTAGTTGGTTTTTAAACCTTTCATCACTGATAGGGCTACACACCCTATGTACTAATCCCACATTGTCAAAGTACACGGTGTTTGGAAAAGTACAAGACATGTACTCACAAAAGCTTTTATTTTCACCATTTTCCTTGTTTTCTCATAAACACTTAAGGAAAGAGGAAAATAAGAAACTCGTACCTCAACAATGATGAACTAGGTTCTTACAGGGATCCCCTCAAGGGTTGTGAGGGGAAAAGATCTCCCTTACAGCCATAGAGGTTGTTATTTGTCTCCAAAAAGCATTTTATTAGTGTATAGATTTGAAAAGAGCATCCATTGTTTAATTTTATGTAATTAAAAATTCACCAAGAATTGATAGAAGGATTCTATTCTAACATCGCATTACTGGGTTTCTCCAATAGTAAATCACTTTATATGTTCCCTTTTACACTGCACTTAAACAATTTCCTCATACCTCTTATATAGTTTCTGGGGTTCTTTTTCCACACATTTGAAAAGAGGGATGTTTAAATTTATTGGAACCATTTGATTAATTCATCAGACCACCATAATTAAACTTGACATTTTTCTTCTTATCCCTATGAATCCAAAGATATCCTTTGATCTCCATTTCTTCTTTGAGGGAACATTAGAAATTTTTTTTATAACAATCTATTTCATAGCTCACAAGGTATTCTCATAGACTAGGTTTTATCCCACAAAAAACACTTACAACATTCCATTCGGGGCTAACGATAATGTTGAAGGCATATAGTTTAAGTCTTCTAAATTTTTCCTCACACACCCCAATAGATTGGTCATCTTTTTTCTTGAGGAAAAGAAAATATTTATTCATTCTAAGTCATAGAGTATGAAGAAAATATTTATAAATTTTTTTTTTCATTATTACTTCCACCCAATCGTATCGATCTCTTCTGAAAGCATCATATTATAGAAAAATTTCCACCACTGATAGCATTCTACCTCAATATGATAAATAGATAGTAAAACCTTCTCTTGTTTTTAACATTTACGGATTTAGGGGATCTTTTCAACAGAGTTGATTAATTTTTCAAGGAATAATGGGTCGTATGATCTATACCAATTCAGATGCCTTTGTCACATAATAGACTCAACTACTGTGTTTTCTTTTTGGGGGGATTTGGACACTCCTCTTGATACATGATTCTATTGAGAACCTGACTCTATTGAGAGATTATTGTCACATTGTTTTCAATTAATTCTACCATCTAATGGAGCATCTCATTATGAAATCATTAAATTTATTGTCGCATTGATCACATAATAAATTCAACATATTTCTATCCATTTTCAAGAATAGAGGAAAAATTATAGAATAATATTTTTAAACTATTTGACACAGAAGGTTTAATTTACTGAAATTAAAAGATATAACGTATAAATAACATTTATTTCCTTAACTTATGAATTTATAGGCCTTAATATATGTTATCCATGATCTATATCATAACATGTATTCATATGGTCATTTTTCCTTAAAAATGATTCATAATGAACGGATGAATATAACAAATCATATCCATTGTGATGGTCAAACTATGTGTGCATTAAGGTATTTTTTAGTGTACCAAGATATGTTGAGTTAGGCTCAATGAACCTTGTGAGATTTGTTACCCATAGGAAAATTTTTACTAGAATCATGTATACTTGTATTATATGGATAGAGATTTTTTTCTTCATAAACAACAGACTTTATACTTACAAAAATTCTAGGATGTTTTCATATATTTAGTTTTCTTGTTAAGTATTTCTCAAAAGTTTTCTAATCCAAATCCCAAAATTTACTAAAATTTTCCTTTAGTAACAATGATTAGATACAATGCTCTTTACTTCATGTTAATAATTTATATATTATATAAAATTTCACAAAATATAAACTGGAATATAAGGAAGTCTATTTTAATTGTGGATTAAATTCATAGCATAACTACATTCACATGGGATACAACTACATTATAGAAAACTTCCATAACATTCTTCTAAAATTCCATGTCCTATAAAACTAAATGATATAACATGGGAATATATATAATGAAGGGGTTATCCATAAATACCATTAAGGAAAAAAACATTACATAAGGTGATTTATATTAGGTAATAGGCATATCAAATGGTAATAAATGTTTTGAGAAACAGAAACATGAATAATATGTCATGATATAACATTTAAATCAAAACAAGGGAAATGTTGAAACAACATAAACAATGTATCATAAATGTAGGTTAAGGATATCTTCTAAAATGATATGGTGGAAAATTTACCTTAAAAAATTAGGTTCAATCCGTGTCTTAATATGTTATATCATGAGAATAAACATTACTGAATGAACTGGAGTGGTATATAATTCTAGGTGAACATGTCACATTCATTTCATTATCATGGTTATGTTTTCTATATAGATCATAAAACATTGATTAATTCATTATAATATATTATTCCATTATAAAAGAGTGTGGAATGCATAGATTTAAGTACCAGTTAATATAAGTATAACGTTATAATGGTGAACACAGTTGATAGGATACAGTTATAGTGTTCACAATTCAATTATTTTGGTATATTAAAATCATAGTAAAATTTTAGCAGCATAAAAATGCCATAACATAATTTATAGAGTGGGTTGATGAGAAAAAAAAGGTGTCCCAAAGAATTTGGAAATGAAATTTTTAGTAATAGGTACTTGTAATATCATCTCACAACATTCAGAATTTGAAATATAATGCATAATATAATAATGAAACTTGAATAAATAAAAGAAAGTGAGGGTCTCTTACTAGAGTTGTGACTCAAAATGATTTAGAGGATATTACTAAGAGCATGAGGTCAGCTTTAGGGGACCCTATAGAGGTTATGGAAGATTAATGATATTTTAAACACATTATTAGTGATAATATATTGGATATTAAGTGTCATTATATTAGAAATGGGTTGGGATTTCATTAATATTTTTCAAACATTGTTTTTTGACTCTATATAATAAAATAACCAAAAATAAAAACCTTACCATGGATTTTTCAATAGTTTACATCAAATTGGAGTGTTTTAAATTATTTTGTACTTACAATTTTATAACATAATAATATAATACAATTTGAAAAATTGAGATGAGTCAAACTCTTAAAGAATGGATTTCAAAACCTTAAAATATATTTTAATTTTTGGAGGATTCATAATTGATTCATAAAATAAATAAATAATCATAAGATCTCATTATTTTCAATGGAAAATGTATATTTTGTCATTTATACATTTTTTGTATTTATTACACAACTTTTGGGTCATTATGATATCATAATACACACCATCTAATAATACAATAATTAATTATTACACAAAATTATGATTGTATAGAAAAATTATGAGTCATTCAAAAATGAATAATTTAGAAATTTTATTTCAAAAATAATATTCATTTTATGAAAAAGAACTCCTACTATTTTCATTTTCAATATTAGAATAACAATCATCATTTATTGATAAATGCTAGTGTTTTTTACAATAACTTTTTTGAACCCTTATAAAAATTGCATTTGATATAATAAAAATAATATACTCATTTATGTTTAATAAAATTATTTAATAAAAATATTTTATTTAAAATTTTATTATTTGAAAAGTCTTTTAATTCATAAACAAATCCTTAATTTAATTTGAATGACTCCCAAAATTATTATTTATAATTTATTGTGTAAAATTCATTTATAATGTAATAATATTAGGATGAAAATATATTCATAGTTCAATAAAAAGTAATGTAAATACTCTTATTACTATGTACATGATTCATATTCATTTAATAGAGAATAAAACTACAATATAGTAAGATGCACGATGGTGAGACTTTAATGGGGTGGTTCGACATACATGGTTTAAGTTATGCACTAAATGAGATTGAAATTCTCCCATAAATAGTTTCCCTCTTTCTTTAAGTTGTTGGATATCAGTTTTTCATTGGTTAAGGGAAAATACAATATATTTTACCTCCCTCATAAGATCTAATAAATGGGATTCAATGGGTAAAATCCTATTAGTTGAGGCCATCACTTCCTTTTTTTGTGTCAATTGGCATTTTCAAAACCCTTTATTTATAGAAATCATGTTATCAATATTCAATGGATATTTTGTCAATGTTAATGATTATTAATTCCCATTTAAATTGGATATAATAAAACTAAATAAATTCATGTGTTTTCTATAACCATATTACATAACAATACATTTATATGAAATAGAATGGGAAATTTTATTTATAACAGTTTGAGATGTTACATATTAATCCCAAAATAATTCAACTTCAGTAGGAATTATAGATTCTAAAAGAGAAATTTCATTTTATTATATATATTCCTCACTTTTCCTTTAATATTTTTTCTATGGGATAACTTTACTACTTCATGGGGTTTTCCTTTTAGATTGATTAACTTCAATTCAAGAATATTCTCATTGATTTTTTCCAATATTTCCTTTATTTTATTATTCATTATTGCAATGGAATCATTCATAAGAATTTATTTTATTATAATATTTCCTTTTTAATTATCAAAATTTACTATATAATTATATTTATATTCAACATCATCCTCCAATACTATAACATCACAACTAAAGATGGAAGCCCGTGTTTTTTGAATGTGTAATCCAATTTTTTGGTTGTCTTATTAATTTTACCATCTATATTAATCTATACATATAAAAAACTTTTTCAACAGAATTAATACATGGATATTTAAATTTTTCATAGTCTATTCTGGGTGAGGGGACTTAGATCTATTCTTTTATCATTATTTGTTTACCACAAAAACCATCTAATTTCATCAATATATCCATTAAAGTATTATAGTGAGAAAACTCTTTGTACACCTCTTCTTGTGAGGCATATTTTAAATCATTATTCATAGGTACATAAATATATAAATCTATTTCATCTATATCAAATAAAATTCCATTACAAATTTAATATAAAATCATATTTAAATAAAATTAAAAATATTGAAAATATATACTAGCATCTATGATAATTATTTATTATTTTAATTTGAAATATAATTTCCATCAAAAACTAGATCTCACATAGTTGAGTTAGAATCATTCACATAAATCAATTATTCATAAGAGAGATGTATTATATTTAATATAGTTTGTAATCATTAGGCATTGAATCAAATTTTGTAATCTAAGAGGCCCCCTAATTGGGTATTTAATTTGGTTTTTTCGTGTCATTGATTTTTCTATCACTGTATTATGTCAGTATGAATTCTTGTTATGTTTTTATCAAGGTTTAATTATTAATTTTTTGAACATATCAAAAACTCCAAAGAATAATTTGTATTAATAATTTAAATCAATAAATATATAGTGAAGTTTTACTTTTTCATTATTATTGTACTATATCGAAAGAGAATACATTTAGTTATACACCAGTATAAAAAAAGTAACTATAAGTTAATTATTTAATTGGAAAAGTAAATTTTATGAATTTAATACTCACTATGGCTCACTACCTTTATAATAATTTATGTAATTGAATATTTGTTACCATGGTTCACTCCATTATCATAATTTTTTCCCTACTACAAAGAAATACTAGTTTATTGACTTTTAGGTCTCATATCAATTCAAAAACATAGAGGTCAATTAAAGTGTAGGATATATATATAATATAAAATAAATAAAAATTATTTATTATATGAATCATGGAGTTTGATGTGAAAATTGTTTCTTCAGTTCTTCTTGAATAACACTTTTTCAGAAGAGTTGGAAAAAAGTTTTTTGTCAAGAAAAACACTAATAAAAAGATCTAATTAATGATAATAATTCAAATGTGGAATTATTTCATTGACACACTATATTATTATATATGTAAACCATATTTATTTTTGATAACAAAAAAAATTTAGAATTAATATACTCTCATCCTAGATTTAATAGAATATTATATCTCTTAAGGATCAGGCACAACTCTTAAACAGACTAGCTGGAGGGAGGTTAGTTCCTTATCCCGAATCTCAAGGACTTATAGTCCATGTTTCCAATAGAGTAATCTCCCCATATCATTTATTTGAAACTATATTCTTTTAAAAGTAATTTTTTATACAATAAGGCACGTGAAAAAATTATTTAGAAGTTGCCTGTGAGAGCACATGATAAAATTATTTATGTTACTATATGAGTGAAATCAATTTGAGATATTGCAAAGTTGTATCATTTTTTGGATTTTTCTTATTAATTATGATATTGAAGAAAAAATTATATGTTACATTTTTAAAGAAAAGTATTATTTTTTCCTAAATATAAACTATATGAGAGAAGTTCTATGTTTCCATGGATTTTGTATTGTTGTTGATTCATTTATATATAACAGTCGAGTTTTTATTTTCAAATATGATGTTTGGGTAGTTTTTTTTATAATTCTAATCTTCATCTAAGGTGGAAAGTGTCATATTTTCATTCACCATGTTTAGAATATATAATCATATGAAATATGCATGCTGATATTTGATTAATATTATGTACATCAAAATAGTATTTTTATTTAACGAATCAATAATAATTTATTTAATAATTTCCTAAATATATTACTGATTGAACTAAAATATATGTTTATTAATACTTTTATATTAATTTTTTAAAATTATTTCATTGAGGAGGACAGGGATTTTGATATTTTCCACAATAGAATATCCTATTATATGGACACCAATTACATTCAACACCCTATAGTGGGTAGTTATTAAATTGTATCTAGATAACCAATGTATAGGAAATCCCTAAACCAGATACTCTCTAAAGTCATTTTTCATATGCTATCCATGGTAAAATAAATAATATTTCATGGTGAGTTATGAAATTTGTGAATTTATTTTCAATGAACTAGGTTAGGGATCCAGAGGGTGGGGATAAGCCTTTATTTTTCATGTTTTTATTGAATAATAGTGTTGCATTCATATTTTTATACATGATGAATTATGATATACGAGGATATCCAAAGATAGAATGGTTAAAATATTCTTTGTGTAGTTATTAGATATAATATTCATGGATTATATTTATCATTTTATATCAATTAATTAGAGGTGTGGTATATTATGTGGCATAGGCATTTGTGGGATGGCTTGGTAATGCAATGGGAATTATATCCTGAATATGGATCATTGTAGGGGATGTGACTTTTGATGATATAATTCAAGTAAATTGGTGGGTAATAATGTGGTGCTTTTCATATTTATTTTATGTTTGACTAATAAGGCTAGAGGGTTCGAACCATTGTGGATTTGATTTTACAATATCATATCGCAATATAAAATCAAAGATGATATCCCATGATACAAGATTGGCATGGGAGATGGGAACAGTCTAATAATGGTATTGGGAAATGAGCATAGTTTTTATATATATGAGATAATAGTGGTTAAATACTTTTGATCATCCTTTTATGTCATATGGGTTATAAAAATTAAATAGTTTTTGAAAACTCTCTTGATTACGGATATTGTGTAAACAAGTTACATGACCATTGTGTTATGTTATAATGAAACTAATGAAGCACAATGTTTGTATGTGGTGAGATATTATGATTATTGTGGGAAATTATTTTATAAATTTTATTTTGAGATATATGTATTTTATTTTTCTAATTCATATCATATTCCTTCAGTTATATCCATCATGAATATATGTTATTGTGATGCGTCATAGATGTAATGCAGAGAACAATGGTGTAGGGAATAATTATTACGATTGATCCTCAAGTGAATATAAATACATATAATTTATTCATATGAAATATATATTATTAACATTCTACAGATTATTGAACCATGATAAATGTACATTTACCACGACATCTGAACCGAACATTCTTTAAAAGCGATGTAGTTACAATCAAGAACTGTGAATTTTATAAAAACAATTTAATAAACCAGTGAAATTATGACAAAAGTTGATAATAATTTTATTATAGAAATGATTATGGTTCTAGAATATAATTATAACAAGTATATATTAATTATACAGTATGTTCTCAGTTTTTTAAAAGAAATCTGTTACTTGAGTTAAGGGGTTTATGTTTCAATCCCATTTTAACCTTGATTATTTGACCCTGAAATTCCATTGAGGATATTATATGATCCATATTAGATAAATAATTTTATATGTTCATATAAAATATTTATTTCTATTAATTAAAATATTTACATTCATTTTTCTCTCTTTATTAACATAAAATACTGTAATATTGTTTTTAAGTAAAACCATATTTATTTCACGCTTCATTAAAAAAAATCTTCCGAATACATGGGTTCTAAAAACATATGAATTTTTTCTCAATATTTTAAAATTATTTTTTAAAATTATTTTTCACCTATGATTAACTTTTTAGAAAATTATTTTAAATTATTATTCTTTTCACTTTCCAAACTAAGTACCTTTTTAATGTTTAACAAATGATAAAATAATACATTATTTTAACTTACACTGCATGAGTGGAATTTCTCACCATCATGTAAAATCAATTCCATGAATATATATTTAAAATAATCCATGTTTACTTTAAAAAAATGTTCATATTTGGAGAATATTTATAATTAAATAATTTATTTCATATTTAAAAGTGTATTTTTCTAAAGAAATATTCTATTGATTATTTTAAAGGAATTTTCAAATATAATAAAATCCATTGATGTTAAATATTTTTTATTGGGGATATGATACATTTATACCATATTTATTGTTCATCAAGATTTTTTATGAGTATTTCATGAGATGTTTAACAAACACTTTTCTTTTCCATGGGTTATGATATGATGAAATTATGAATTGTTTCTGAGTTTTTTTCTTTTTCATGGTTTATAATATAATGATATGATGAATTTTCTATGATATTTTGTAACACATATATATGGTTTCATTATGCTATAGGTGAGTCTAGAATTATATATCCTTATAATTCATTTGTTAATTTTTTATATCTGACCATATTGATATGGGAAACAAGTCGATATTAATCATTCACTATGGGAAATGAGAAGATGTGTGTAGCACACTATAGTAAATAGGTGATGATTATGTGTCTACCATTATTAGATTGTATTGATAGTTAACCATGATTAACGAAATAGTTTATATAAATATGATGGTGCTACAAATTTATGACATTAACCAATGGTTTATGATTGATTTGTTAATATTTTTCACTTTTATGATTGATGAATTTTGAAAGGGTCACAATTTATTTCGTGATTCATGTTTTTGATCATTGAAATATTTTATATGAAATATATATGTTATGGTCCTAATCTCATACCATTACTCTAATATTATTCTTTCATATGATTAGATATTGATATCTCCTATTATTACCCATAGTAAGAATCTATGAAAACACTTTATTATGTTTCATTTTCCCAGGCTATGAACAAATGCTTAATTAGGGTATCAGTTCTAACACATTATGGCTTAATGATTTCATGCATGTGAAATAAAAAGGATTCTACGTAGTTTGATTTTTGCCTCATATATATTCCTTACTCTTCCTCTTTTAACAAGATGAGAAACATTGACTCCCTCCTATAATAGTGAAGGCACCAACCAAACATATCAATCCTTCTAGATATATCAAAGAAATCATTTCTATGTGACAACCTAAAAATATGTGGGATGGTAAAAAAGAAAATTCACAAACCAAACATAGTGAATTAGACCCATCTCTAAACATATATCCATTAATTGAGAATTTGGTAGTTATAGTAAAGGTTGGATAGATATAAACAAAGAGGAATATTTCTTCTCTAAAAACAATCATGCTCAATATTTGTGGACTATATGGCCTTTCACACCCTCAAAGTATCTTGGTAAAACAATTTTTTGAGGATCTTCATAAACATTTCCCTTGTTTTGTTCTCATACATATTCACCTTGATATTGTATTCCCAACATTTATTCTCGGTCCCTTCTGTTTATTAGTAGAAAATAATAATTTGAATGTTGTAGGGGTATAATAAAAACCAAATACATTATTTATATTCTATATCCATTATTAAAGTTTCTAAGATCCTTGGTTTATAAGTTATATAAGTGGATTATTCTTAGTAGAATCTTGAGCATCATCCACCCTTCCAAAATGAGTTCACTTTCCTTCCCAAATAAAATGTAGAATTTATTAACAACTAAATCATCATGAATAAGGTACACATCAGACTTATTCTATGATCGATTCACGATAAATCGCATTATATGATTTGATGAGGTCCTTATGTGATGAATTTTCTACAAATGATGAATCGTAAATACCAATAATTGCAAAATTCAACTCTAAGTCACATGTATAAATCATAAAACTTCACTAAATAAACCATTAGTATGTAAAAACATGAGAAACATATAAAATTAAAATAGTTAAACATTGTGATTTTTAAAAAAAATAAAACTATTCATGTTTTTGTTGTAAAACATGGAATCCCTTGTACAATCTATATGAGTACAGTTAAATGATGTCCATAATAATCTGCATGGTTTCTATATGCTTTTTTAGACTGTCCTCTTCAATTGTGATCCTCTGGATGTCTTCTTATTTCCTCCCAAAAGTTATAAATTTACTAAAATATCTATTTAGATTCCCCAATAACACATAATAACAAAATTTATAATAAATCACAAAAATATATTCAAGAAAAAGTCTAAAAAAGGAGATAAAATTTTCAAACACCTTTTATAACGTGTGAATCATCATAGAGAAGATTTGGTCCAAAACATTCCCACACTCACCAAAATATTTTTAATGGTCATAAATCAATACTACCAATAATCTTAAAAATATTACATTTTCTTTGTTACCATTTTCTAATATTCTAGCCTATATCAGTGAACATGTCACCTAGTCTAATCTACTATAAGGTCTGAAGCATGTTCCCAATCACCATGGACTCGATACAAGAATTGGGGGTATCAAATTTAACCAATTAGATTTATTTCACTATAATAGAATCTTAAAACATACACTACAACAGAAGCGCCGTTTAGCAGTGGTTTTTTTTGTGTTTAGCGGCGGTTTAAACTGCCGCTATACTGTTTGGTGGCGGTTTACAGAAACTGCCGCCTAATAGGGCGTCAGAAATCTATTAGTGGTGGTTTTTAACATTTAGTGACGGTTTGAGGATAGTGCCGTAGGTTCCTCATTTCACGGAGGTTTTCCTGAATTTAGTGGCGTTTTTACGAGCCCTGGATATCTCTTTATTTGTGGCGGTTATAACCACCACGAATAAACTCAATTTCCAGCGGCGGTTTTACCACCGCTAAAATCAGGTAAACCGCCGCGGAATGAGGCAACCACAATGCTTCTATTTAGCGGCGGTTATAACCACCGCTAGAAGTAAATTTTATTTTACGTTTAGAAGCGGTTTAAACCGCTACCAGTATACATTTTGCGGCGGTTTAAACCGCCGCTAAAAGCTTCCTAGAATAATAAAAGTAATTCTAGGATTCTGCTGCACCACTGCCCTGAAAAACGAATAAAACCAGAAAAAACAATCAAAGGTTCCAACACATTCCTCATACTCATGTATAAAATATCCTAAATAGTAAATACTAGGAAGATAAAACTCCATTGATACAACATTGTAACATCCCAAACTGGATTCCACTAAATCTTATAACTTCACTTTCTTAGGATAGATCATCCATAGCGATTCCCCTCTACATATAAAAATTTATAATTGATGAATTGGTAGTTATATTAGTACCAACCCATTTATATAATGATTATTATTTGTATTTGTGTCCTAGAAACCATCCTTAATACTTATAATAAATTTGAACTAATGAAATAGCTTAAATAACACATTAGAAATATATTGTTATAAAAAACCTATTGTGGGAATAGTTTTAGTGTTACATTGGTATATAGCTTTTATAGGAATGTGGATATATCCAGTGAGTCTTAGTTGACATATTTTTATGTTGGAATATAGGTTAGGTATTAACTACGTTGTGGTGAGTGATGTAGACCAGAGTTTTTAGTATAAAAGCTAAGTTATCCTAGTTCTATGGATGACTATGTAAGAGGATCGAGTTTTATAACATCATCAATCTTGGTTAATGTTCAAGATGTAGTTATTGATGTTGACTGAATGTGTGTGCATGGAATGATGATTGCATAATACATGTGATTATGAATAGACCATTTCTATTTATTATTAAGTGGATGATGTAAACCTATGCGGTAGGAAGTGAACCATAGGTTGTTCAAGGATGGAATATTAGTTCCAGATGAGGCTTTATCGTATGACAAGGATGGATTGTCATGATGGAACATGGTATAATTATGTTGACTCATTTCCAAAAACCATGTTTAGTGGTTGACAGAGTGTTTTTCATGGGAATTTGATTCCTATTTTTATTAAAATGGTGACTATTAAAATCCTATGGTGGGGAGAATCACACAGGTCATGGAAAATGTAACCTTTGGGAGAGTGGTTGTAGAAAGAATAGTCATGAATGGTAAAGAAGAAAGTTTTGTAATTCCAGTAATTAAAGTTTCATGACAGGATAGCTTGTAATGAATCAAAAAATGGAATTGAGAATCGTAATATAAATAATTTAGGGATATAATGATAGGTAATAATTACCAGACAGACCATGATTAAGTGGAAATTGTGTTGGGAATGCAGTTTAAGTCATGCAGTAACAGTTCAGTGATCAAAACAGTTATGGTTGGAAATGGACCATTGTAACCATCCTAATATTTATGTATTTGGTAGAAGTTATTTTCATAAAATTCATGTTTTTATAAGACATACCAATTGTGAGTCAAGTCGACATCCATCTTCGAGATTATATTTTAATTTATAAAGTATTTTTGCCTATATTCATGGACTTATGCTAATTTATCACCCCTTAGTCACACATATATCATAGTGAACCACCCTTGATTTAGAACATTCTCATGAAATTTTAGAAGACCTAGAGCATGTTTAGATACTTTTGACGCTTAAATCAGACATTTTCAACAATGGGCCTCACCAAAGTGTCCACAACACTATCCCCTTGATCACTATGAAATGACCCAATTTGTTCAACACATCAACGATGGGTTTAACTCCTAGTCATCCAAAATATTGACCACCAATTCAAACAAAGACCTAAATGGAATGATTTATACCACAATTGAGAAATGGAGACATAAAAACAAACATCAGAAATCAATAAAATTCATAAAAATAAACGTGAGAAATCAAGGAAATTTTAGGACATGAAAATGTGTGGTGGAAAATATGTGCCACAAATGTTACATATATAAACCAACTGTTTCCATTTTTGTTCAACACATCCATAGTACAACTACTCAGGGTCTGATGATGCATCGTCACACTCTCCACCTTCATTTCCACTTTGTGCTGTCACCTATAAGAACATTATATTGTAAATTAAATACGGTTACATATTTATATTAAAACATAAAACAAATAAAATTTAGAAAACTAAATGATTCTGATTTTCTGTGATTTACCTGCATACCATCAATCGATGCACTCCCACTGAGGGCATATCTGCTCATCTACTAACGTAGTTCAGTCAACTCTTTCTGCAATGCAGATATCTGATCTCCCTGCTGGTGAACTATGTTTCGTAAAGAAACAATCTCTTTCATAACATCTCCAGGATGACTAAACTCAGGAGTAGATATAGCAGCTATCCCCGTTGGCCTTCTAAAAACCTCATATGGCATAAGTCCCAAACCCATTCCACGCACTCTACTAGGATTCTCCTTCCCAAGGACTTTAGCAACCGGGTCATCCCGGGAGACAGAGTAGGAATGCACAGGATTGGTATCCCATAATTCTTTAATTTTGACCTATAAATAAAATATCAATATATATTAACACAGAAAAAATTTCTAATAATTTATTATGATAAAAAATTGACTTCATACCCCAAATTCTTTAGTAGGCTCATTAACAAAACATCCATCTGATTTCTTGTGAAAATCCAACCACAGTTCAGTTCTGGATGCTTCATGGCCTAAACTATGTGACTGAATTAATCAATGATAAATCAACAATTCAATATATTAAACAGATAATATTGTCTTATAAATATTTAAACTAATTAAATTATTACCAATGAACTTCTATTTCTAGAAAAAAAATTGAGCCCGAAGTGTGCGGGATGACTTGCTTCGCTCGGTTTGACACATTCTGTCTTGATAGATCCTAAAATAAATAAAATGCAATTTAATACTGATGTATTGAATGTCATTTCCTTTTCATATACATGTATAAAGGTAAAATGAGGATAATATAATAATATATATATTTCAATACCATCCTCTTCTGATCCCGATGCCTGTCAAAAAACACTTTCCACTGCTCTTTTGGTACCCCACTGGGTAGCTTCTCATACATTTGAAGCATGGTCAACGAAGCATCATTGAAATCACACCACAATCTCCATTTAAAATCTTTCCACTTCTTACCTATATTTTTCAACGTCCACTTCCGTGCTATCACATCAGCAACGGTAAAGTGGAAGAACATCTATATACAGAAATTCATTTTGAACATATTAGTAACATGACATTAAATTAAACAATAATGTAATAAATTTAACTTGATTTCAGAATCAAACACTTCATTTTTTCAGATTGGAGGTATATGTCTCCAATCGTCATATGAAATGGGAAGGGAAATGGGCTCCGCTGCCAGCTGGCCTAGAATCTGGCCAAGCAACCCCGTGGCATCATTCGTAGGGACCCCGTAATAATCAACTAGACAAATGCTATAATTGGTACTCAATGTCCCAAATGGGTTGAATCCATCTGCAGCCAATCTCAATCGAACATTCCTAGGATCAGCTGAGAAATCAAGATGTGATGAATCAAATGTCTTCCATGATTGGGAATCTCATTGATGTCTCATTAACCCATCATTGTTATTATCTATAGAATTCCACTTCATGTGTTCGGCAGTTTTTGATGACATGAATAATCTTTGCAATCGAGGCTTCAAAGGAAAGTAACGCAAAACCTTTGCAGGTGTTCTCGTTTTCTTCTTCTCCGTGAAATTATGTTCATTGAGACTTCCAACATCACCCTTTGCCTACCATCTAGAAGAAAAACATTTCTTTCAATTCTGTCTACATGAATCTTCTCCCCAATAAAGCATACAATCATTGGGACACACATTTATTTTTGTATAATTTAGACCAAGTTTGTTAACAACTTTTTTCATATCATAAAAAGATTCTACGATTTTTGCTTCAGGAAATGCATCCGAATCAATTCCAATATCATGTACATTGCCTTATTTGTAATTCCACATAGACATTTGATATGGTACAACTTCAGCAAAAATGAAAACTTTGAATATTTAAAACACCCACTATACAACTCTTGATTTCCATCATCAACTAAATCATGAAACACATTTTCCTCAGTGAAGTTTTCTCTTACATTTTCCTCCACAGAATCAAGAGGAAGATCCAATGATATGTGAAAATCTTGATCTGCCTGTGTTACAGTCTCAAAAACATCACTTGTCACGTTGCAATTTGTAGCACCCTCTTCTGGTTGTTCTGATATGTTTTGATGCTGATAGTGGTGTCTTGCAGTTCCGAATGCATCATTTATAAAGTTTTGCAATTCATTTTCCATTGTCGATGAACTTGGGACCTCATTATGCGGATTAACATCAGTGGTCAATCTTTCTGTAACGTTCGATTCTCCATGCCAAATCCACACAAATATTGAGCAGGGAATTTATTCAGTATTAAATGTTCATAAACCTCATCTCTCTTCAACTATGTTATAAATTTACATTTAGGACATGGAAATTTTATTCTCCCTTCAACGGATCGATTAGAAATTGAAAAATCTAAAAACTCATTCATACCCTTAACATACTGAGGTGTGTTCCTTGGTAATGTGATCCAGCTTTTATCCATGTATATCACAATGTTCCTACACAAAAAAACGAGGAATCAAACATGAGACATCTTCTATAACCCCATCATCAAAAACAAATAATGATGAACAAAATTTCTATAATAGAGAAAAATTCAATGATATATCAAGAAATTGGACTCAAAATTCCTCAAAGTCCCTAAATAAGAAGAACAAAATGGATGAACTATTTCTATAAGAATGGGCCTTTTCATCATGTTATGGTTCATCCTGCCTCTACTCCTTGGACATTGGATTCTCTTCATTCCCACTATTAATTTTTTGCATACCTAATAAAACTAAGGAATGAACAACCATCAATTTCCAAGAATATTTATCTTCCATTCACATGTCCCTAGTGACAACCTCCAAAATGAATGTTATGCCCAATGAAAGTAGAGATGTACCAAGGTATGGGTGAAGACCATCACCAAAGAAATGATCTTTCTCATAATTGATGACCCCTATCTTTGGAGAATATATAAGAAACCATGAATGGTTATTGACATACTCCCATACTGATCTCTCACCAATAAAAAGTCTCATGAGCTCAGTCTATTTCTCTACATTCATTCCCTTAGGAAATAACCATTAAAAAATATTTCTTGATGAGATTCCAATTCATTCATTCATGAAGTAAAAGGACTGAATTTTAAATATAAGGACTGAATTTGAATATAAGTACACTGATGAATAAGCCTCTGGTGAAATATATCATGTACAAATATATCCTATGTATAATAGGAGACATCATTAACATACCATGGATTCATGGGTAGGGGAACATGTTTATATTGAGGTATTTTATTTATCTGAATCTCATGTACATATTTATTGCTAATAATGTTATTATACAATAACCAAATTGAGGTCATGTAGAATTTACTATATATCAAGACAGGGGGCTGGTGTGGGATGGATGTGTCTGGAGCAGGGCTAAATCACGGCATTACCGTTGCATGACCGCGGCGTGACCGTGGCATGACCGCGGCGTGACCGCATCGTGTTGGCCCGGTCCAGCGACATCCACGGGGCATCATCTTCCCCTTAGTTTCAAATAGGATGATATGGATGGAATGAGAGGATTTTTTCTCAAAATATTTAAAGAAATGAAATCTAATATATGATGGCAAGAGGATTGGATGACCCCTGATATACCTAATTTGGTGAGGGCATGAATGCTGGTGGAAGGGGGGCTGTTGCGGGCTGGAATGATGGTGGAAGCGGGATGAAATGATGGTGGAAGGGGGCTAGTATGGGCTGGATGTGGATGTAGTAGGGCCAAATCACGGCATTACTGTGGCATGACCATGGCGTAACTGCGGCGTGAACGAGGCGTGACCGCAGCGTGTTGGCCCGGTCCAGCGACATCCGCGGGGCATCATCTTCCACTTAGTTTCAAATAGGATGATATTGATGGCATGAGAGGATCCTTTCTCATAATATTTAAGGAAATGAAAGCTAATCTGTGATGACTAGAGGATTGGATGCCCCCTGATATACCTAATTTGGTGAGGGATCGAATGCTGGTGGAAGGGGGGCTGTTGCGGGCTGGAATGCTGGTGGAAGTGGGCTGAAATGATGGTGTAAGAGGGCTGGTGTGGGCTGGATGTGGCTGGAGTAGGGCCAAATCACGGCATTACCGTGGCTTGACCGCGACATGACCGCAGCGTGACCGCGGCGTTACTGCAGTGTGTTGGCCCGGTCCAGCGACATCCACGGGGAAACATCTTCCACTTAGTTTCAAATAGGATGATATAGATGGCATGAGAGGATGTTTTCTCAGAATATTTAAAGAAATGAAAGCTAATCTGTGATGACTAGAGGATTGGATGACCCATGATATACGTAATTCGGTGAGGGCTCGAATGCTTGTGGAAGGGGGGTTGTTGCGGGCTGGAATGCTGGTGGAAGTGGGTTGAAATGATGGTGGAAGGGGACTGGTGTGGGCTGGATGTGGCTGGAGCAGGGCCAAATAATGGCATTACCGTGGCGTGACCGCGGCGTGACCGCGACGTGACCGCGGCGTGACCGCAATGTGTTGGCCCGGTCCAGCGACATCTGTGGGGAAACATCTTCAACTTAGTTTCAAATAGGATGATATGGATGGAATGAGAGGATGTTTTCTCATGATATTTAATGAAATGAAATCTAATCTGTGATGACTAGAGGATTGGATGACCCTTGATATACCTAATTCGGTGAGGGCTTGAATGCTGGTTGAAGGGGGGCTGTTGCGGGCTGGAATGCTGGTGGAAGCGGGTTGAAATGATGGTGGAAGGGGGCTGGTGTGGGCTAGATGTTACTGGAGCAGGGCCAAATCACGGCATTACTGTGGCGTGACCGCGGCGTGACCGCAGCGTGACCCCAGCGTGTTGGCCTGGTCCAGCGACATCCGTGGGGCAGTATCTTCCACTTAGTTTCAAATAGGATGATATGGATGGCATGAGAGGATGTTTTATTAGAATATTTAAAGAAATTAAAGCTAATCTATGATGAATAGAGGATTGGATGACCCCTGATATACCTAATTCAGTGAGGGCTCAAATCCTGGTGGAAGGGGGGCTGTTGTTGGCTGGAATGCTAGTGGAAGCGGGCTGAAATGATTGTGGAAGGGGGCTGGTGTGGGCAGGATGTGGCTGGAGTAGGGCCAAATCACGGTATTACCATGGCGTGACTGTGGTGTGACCACGGCGTGACCGCGGCATGACCGCGGCGTGACCGCAGCGTGACAGCGGCGTGACCGCAGCTTGTTGGCCCAGTCCGGTGACATCCGCGGGGCAGCATCTTCCACTTATTTTCAAATAGGATGATATAGATGGCATGAGAGGATGTTTTCTCAGAATATATAAAGAAATGAAAGCTAATCTGTGATGACTAGAGGATTGGATGACCCCTAATATACCTAATTCGGTGAGGGCTCGAATGCTGGTTGAAGGGGGGTTGTTGCGGGCTGGAATGCTAGTGGAAGAGGGCTGAAATGACGGTATAAGGGGGCTAGTGTGGGATGGATGTGGATGGAGTAGGGCCAAATCATGACATTACCATGGTGTGACCGCGGCGTGACCGCGGCGTGACTGCAGCGAGACCACGGTGTGACCGCAACGTGTTGGCCTGGTCCAGCGACATCCGCGGGGCAACATCTTCCACTTAGTTTCAAATAGGATGATATGGATGGCATGAGAGGATGTTATCTCAGAATATTTAAAGAAATGAAAGATAATATGTGATGACTAGAGGATTGGATGACCCCTGATATACCTAATTCGGTGAGGGCTCGAATGCTGGTGGAAGGGTGCTGGTTACAGGTGATGGGGGGATGGTGCGGGCTGATTCGAAGGTGGCAGGGGGCTGTTGCGGGCTGGAATGCTGGTGGCAGTGGGCTGAAATGAAGATGGAAGGGGGATGGAGTGGGCTAGATGTGGCTAGATCAGTGCCAAATCACATAATTACCATGGTGTGACCACGGCATGACTGCGGCATGACCGTGACGTGACCGCAGCATGACCACAGCGTGTTGGCCCAGTCCAGCGACATCTACAGGGCAACATCTTCCACTTAGTTTCAAATACGATGATATGTATGGAATGAGAGGATGTTTTCTCATAATATTTAAAGAAATGAATGCTAATATGTGATGACTAGAGGATTGTATGACCCCTGATATACCTAATTCGGTGAGGTTTGGAGATCTAGCAATGTGTAGGAATACCTAGAGGAATTAATACCCCATGGGATCAGGAAAATCACAGGTTACATAACATTTAATCTGACATTACTGGTATCGTGGGACCCCTGGGCTGTGGAACTAGGATTTTGGTTGGATTTAAATAACACATGCCATGTGACATGGTCACACAACATGGGACCCATCTTAAATTTCTAACGGCACTTGAAGAGTGTCGTGGTTCAAACAATCATTTTAATAAAAAGATGGAAACCCTCTATAGGTATATAAAAAGGGTCAGGTACAATGAATTATTTATGACTAACAATGACATCAAGTATAAGGAAAAAAACAATGCAATAATTCTAAGCAAGGTATACCACTGTGAGTTTTATAGAGAGCGCACCTCCATTGGAGGGGTTTTATTACAAAACAATGACTTATTTATCATGGATATTCACACTATGTTTAATTTCATTGTTCATAGACCAATCTATGTATATAGTTTAAGGGAATGGATCCTTGAAAAAAATTATGTGATATATATAGCGATATAAGAGAGGAATAAAAATATGATATAGATATAGATCTTGACACACATATGCATATATCCTTAGGGGATGACTCTGATATTCTATGGTCATGTTTCTCAGACCTGTAGCTTCTAACATTTTTATATATAAAAACATAGAACCAATTATTGGTTAGTCTTCATAGATATTCCAAAATACAACCTGATGTGAATTAAGGATTATTAGTATCATATAATACCTTGGAGGGGGGCATTAATTCTATGGTCATGATGTTTTGACCATTGTGTCACAAAGTTTAATATCCTATGAAAAGGACCATGGTTTCGATAAGACATTACAAAAGGAGAATATAATGTTATGTATTTGGGGTATCCAAAAGAGATTCATACCCAAATTGGAAGGTGCAGAAGAATATAATTTCATAATTTATTTAACTGTTAAAATGAGTCTCAAATGTTTAAACTTCAGGGTACAACAATCACATTGAATAGAATGATTTTGGAAGCTTTAAAACATACATTATGAATGCCTAATTCAATAAGAAATGGAGACCAACTAGTGAAGAATGACCATTACAAATAATGGAATACTAATACCATTCTCATTCAATAGAATATAATGGTAGTAGGTTGGAAATTTTCTCAATTAGTCCATTGATTGATTATGTGGTTTAGGTGGAACTATCTTCTATGACTGAAATATCCCATAGGGATAACTTTATATGCTTCTAGGAAAGGTGTGATATTCAGTATCAAATCCTAATAGGTTAGCTCCAAATAAATCAACATCTACAACCAATTTTTAGAAGACCCCTATTGACCCACTATATAGGGCTATCCCCCAAGGCCTCATTACACCTTTACATACCACCCTATAATGAAAAAAACCAGTAAAATAATCATTTAAGTGTAATTTAAAATAAAATATTTGGAAAAGGAGAGTGAGAGGGGCTATAGGGTGTGAACAAAACTCAACACAAAGAAATGGTTCAAAATAGTGTATGGAGAATCCATTGGTTAATGAGAGACCATCCAAAAGGTGGAATGTGGTAGAGGATGGAACCATTCATTAAATTATAATTGTGGAGGCTATCATTAACCATCCCCACCAATCATAATTAAAACCTTATACTATAACTATCATGGTCTTGGAAACACATGATCAGTTCAAATTATCTAGTATAGTTTCACTTCGAGCCACCATGATATGGTTTTGTAGTCTGAATCCATATTCGATTTCAAGGACATGATTGGTATTGGGAACTTAGATAACTTTCATGGGTTCTTCCATATCCATTTCAATGGCTACTCTGGTGTCCCTTTACTTATTTTAAATGAATACATTAATGATATAATCTAATCATTCTTTTAAGACCACATTGTCACCTCTATTCACCATTAGAACACCCCTTATTGGTACTTTCTTGGTCTTCATAGATGTCTTTCTCATAGTGACAAATAGAATTCATGGATTCTTCTTCAAGCCTATGGGACAATTTTCTTGGAATGGTTTGGTACGTAGGGGACATTACAAAATTATGTTCTATTCTAAAAAGAAACAGGGTGATAGTACATTCCATGCCTCCATGATGTAGTTCCATCATACAACAATGAGGGTAGGAATTACTGATATGGGACATGTAGATATTGATTAGACTTGGTTCTGAGGGAACATGATCAACACCTTTATTGCTGAACAACTAGACCATTTCATGGGTTTGGTTGAATGGACTAATTTATTCCAACATTCCATATCTCTCACTTGAGACATACTACCTTAGATATTACCCCTTTATTTTCGAAACTACATATGGTTTAAAGAGACCAAAACATGTTAAATACTCAACATTTGAGATACTTGTTGACAAATAAAATTAATGTGATGATGTGAATCGAGATAGCCGGATGGTCGATGACCCTGACAATAACCATGAAATCTTCTCAAATACAATTTATCCTAAGTAGGGATTGAGTACAAATTAGGAGGCCACCACCAACATTTTTCTTACCCAAATCTATAAAATATAAGTTTATATAGACTTGACATTGATATAATAATAATTTAACCTAAATAAAAAATACCCCTTATGTTATTGGGTTCTATCATGACTTCCAGGATCAACTATACATGCTTCGTCCAGTTTTACTATTATTTCTAAACATGTTACAAATAAATACCTATGGTTATCATGAAATATTCCCAAAATGAATGGTAGTTAAAAGTATATCCAATTTAAGAAGCGACTCATATCAAAAAAACAACACATGTTGGAAGTGAACGTACCCCCTAACTCAAATAGGTTTATTGTTGTAATTACATCCATTCCATTCCATGTACGGTCTATGGTTGTCATTACAAGAAACCCATATTTCATGAATATCCCTGATTATGAATACACGCAACCCCTCACTAATAAACACACTTGAGATGGAATTACACCTAAATACATGTAAATCATTTCATCAGGTTATCATTATAGCCAACCACACCCAAAATATATCTTCGATGTTGGCATTAAACCCAAACACATAATAAAAACATCCCCAGATATCATTATATTCAACCACATTTTAATAAAATTTTATTGTATTAATTACACACAAACCCTTATTGAGGATTTTATTCTTATACCTACTAGAAAACCAAAAAACCCTAAAGTAGAAACAAAACCCTACCTAGAGGGGAAGATGATGCAGCTTCTGGGGTCGCGGGGGGGCGGGGGTCGCGGGGTCGCTGGGTCGCTGGGGTCGCGCGGGGTCTTGCTGGGTCGCCGGGGTCAGGGTCGCGGGGTATCCAGGGGAAGCGGGGGGCCGGGTTCGTGGGGGAAGCGGGGGGCCTGGGCGGTGGGGGAAGGAGGGTCGGGTGTTAAAAAACCAATGTTTCGTAGTGGTTTATTATAAACCGTCGCGAAACCTTTTCTACAAATGGTTTTGCGGCGGTTCCTATAATCGCCGCCAAACAGCGGTTTTGTTGTAGTGATAAAATATTCTCCCCTCATATATCTATTATGAGGAAACCAGAACTGGGATAGACTTGTAGAAAAATATTCAGTTTCAATGATAAGAAACAGACTAGAAAGAGTAAATCATGATAAGACAATCGAAAATTACTTTATAAACCAAAATTAGGGTGAGTTAAAGCATCATATATATACATAAAATATAAAATAAAGGGGATTTTGATATGGGTAACCCATAAAATACCTAAAATTTCTACTAGATAATCCCAAAAAAGATCTACATTCACTAAGTCATTGAGACCCATGGTTCCCACCAACCTTCATACTAAAAAGGATAGGAAAAATCAAGAAGTGATGTCATAAAATGTGGCTCCCTTCTATTTAAACACATCATACATATTCAAGTCTATATACACCAATATTATATAAAAAGTATTTGGAGAGAAATCCCAGTAGGATTCCATGATTAACCTATAAAATCTTTTCACAACATAATCCATTAAGAGTATTTGTTTTTAAAAAAATAGGAGACTGACATTTTTTAAAATATTATTTTGATTCCACATATAATAATTTTGAAAAATATTTCATATACATTTTGCTTTATAAAGACAATCCAAACTCAGATATAAGTGTGAATATGGTAAGGATGAAATATAACACAGGTCTATATAATGAAAACCTAAAGTATCAATAGAATCAATATATATCTCAACAATACATCACACGTGATTTATCATATGGGTCATGTAAATAAATTTAAATAGTGTAAGTTGGAACTCACTCACAAACCACTAGCACCCATATGAACCGAAATACCCCAACCTCAACATAAACTCTTAGTCTTTCTAAATGATTGACCCTAGAGATAGCACACCATATACAATGAACTAATCACAACACACTCTCAACTAGTGTAAAACTCTTCCATTTTACCCAAAAAAATACCTTGTTCCCATGTTCCACTCATCAAAAACCACTTCATACAATATATACATACCATATATTCATCTCATGAGACATTAAAATCTACAAAAGTAAATGATAAATGATATATATAATACAAATATTATATAATAACATAAATAATATTCATTTAGAATAAATCAAGGATTAAAAATAAAGGTAACATAGTTCTCCCTGAAAACAAATATTAAAAAAACATTTGAATTCAAAATACTCTTTAAAATATTTTTCGAAAAACCTCATAGTAATAAAAATTATTTTAAAATTCAACCAAATTAAAATCCTCATGTTTTCAAAAAAAATCATAATTATTTAGAACCCCTGCCCAAACAATCCTCCAAAACATATTTGATTCAATATATGTTATAAATTCAAATTAAAATCATAAGAATAAAAAAATTACAATGTAAAGATTATCAAGTAGAAGAACCTAACTCATAATAATTGGAACCACAACTCCCTCTTAAAATACAAAGAGATTCAAGATAAATGATCCCCACACACTCAATAAACCAAAGAATTCCTCATTTAATACCATATATATCTCAATGTTAAGCCACTATAGGAAACTAGGGTAAATAAATAAGTATTAAACAAATTTAAATAGGACTTTATGTATAATGAATTAGAAATCTATGAAAATAAAGTTTTTAAATGATGTTTAATAATAGAATTCAATGATGATATAATGTTCCATTTGTTTTAGATACATTACCATATCATTTTTTTATTTTCAAGTTATATAATTCTTGTGTAACATTTTTTGAGTTCCCAGAACGTGTTGACACATTTCATATGTTTCTTTAGGATCACAGTTTGATAACAATTGGTAAAAATTGTGCACTATCTCTAGGAAATGATGAAAGGAGATGATAGGAGTAATTGGGCTGTCACATGGTTAGATCATGGTCTTACCAAATTGTGTTCAGGAAAGGGGAACTGATGTACAATAATATAATGGGATAATCATGCTTGGTGCATTGTTTTCTAACCATGTGATCTAACCATGCAATGGTATATCCTTGACATAGTAGCATTACAAAGTTGGTGAACCATTTGAAAAGATATGTGGCCTAATAATGTGGCTTCTTTAGCTGTGTCTAGAAGCATACACATCATTAGAACACAGTTTTTAAAAAAAATACAAACATTTTTATAGATAGTTATTTCTCTAAAAAATAATTTTAAATATAGTTTAAGGTAAAAAACCCTCATTTTTCTATTATTCCATTAAATTATCAAAAACCATCTTCTTTTCTAGGATCCATTGGAGATTACCTTTGGTCACATGAATGTGCCACTGTTGTTTATAGAATTAATGAATCAAATATTTAATATGAATGTTTATTCTATAATAGTGGTGTTCATTGATGATATTCTTGTGCATTCAATGACTAATGTTGATAATAAGAAACAAGTGGCTATAGATTTGGGTAACATATAAGAACATCACCATTATTATATTCATTCAATTTATTATTTATAGATACAATAGGTATATTTCCTCTTTTATATAATTTTTTTAAAAATAACCTTTTTTATATCCTAATAAAATTACCTTCTCGAAATTACTAAAGAATGTTCTTTGGATATGTACTTTCCTTAACATAGTAGGATTTTACTATTATTAAAAAAATTTCATGACATTATACAATAATAAAAGTTATAACAAGGAATTTTTTTCCTATATAATAGAGTGATTAGTGAAAAATAATTCCATGAGCTTAAGGTTTAGTCAACATCAATATCTCTTATTATGTTTCAAAAGTTAGGATAAGGTTATGTAGTCAATTATAAAGCATTAGGATCTGTTTTGGGTTTACCTCTCCTGAAGTTTGATCATGTTATAGTTTATGGTTCATGATATTTGTGTTTTCATGATAAAAAATACCAAAAAATTACTCAAAATTTATTTTTATTGTTTCATAGCTTAAATACATGGTATTATTATTATTTTGGTGAGAAAAAAATAGTTTTCACAATTCATTATAGGTGAAAACTCATTTTATCTAAAAGGGATTTGAAACTAAGATAATATAGTTGAATTTAATATTTATATGAATTTTAATTCATCATGATTAATACTCCATGAAAAATTATTTCTATGAAATATGATTTGGTTAAGAATACATATAATCAGTTGGTCAACAAGGCTTACAATCGATGGAATTTAAGGTTATTTGTAGATGATATATTTCTAGATTATTCAGATCAAGATAATGTTGTGGTTTTCTATATAAATTCACTAGTTCTTCCTTTAATTCAAATCCTTATAGATTCTTAAAAATTTGATCTGGAATTTTTAAATCTATGGATTAAACGCTATGATGGGGAGACCATTGAGGGATGGAAGTATGATGGGAGAATTTTTCTGTATTCAAGATATTAGGTTTATTTTTCTCCAACCTATTAGTAACACCTTATTTCTTCCTACCACTATTTGATATTTCTTATTCACCCTATAATTAAAATTATTTATAATTAAATGAGAGCATAGTTTTGGTTAGCCTTCATGAAGAGAGAAGTGGTACTATTTATCTCAAATGAATCAAATGACCTATGGTAAAGGTGGGGCACTAGTGGCCATCTAGTGTGTTTCATTCATTACCAATTCCCATATAGAATGGGGAGAAAATAGACATAGATTTTGTGATAGGTTAGCCAATAATTTCATGTAAAATTTATTTCATATGGATAATTGGGGAAGAACTCATAATGTTGGCTCACATAATTTCTATTAACCAATTAAATATAGTGTAAGGAATGTTCAAACTCTATATTTGGTGTGTTTTAATTATTTATGGTATTCAAATTTTAGTTTTTTATTATTTAGACTCCATATTAACATCATGGTTTTTTAATTCCTTACAAGAAAATGCTGAAACATAGCTCACCATTTGAAAAATATATTATCCTCAAATGTATGGAAAAACTAATGGAAAACTCTAACATTAGTGGATAGAAGGAAAATTTGTGTTATGTATTTTGGGTCTCATGGGATTATCATATGCCATTAGTGGTTTTATCATGCTATATCTATTTCCATGAGACAATATATATGGCACTTTCTGAAGTGTCATATGTTCACCCTTATCATTGTCTACATTTTTTGTAAAAAAAGGTGAGACATCACTTATCATATATAACCATATGCATGAGACAATAGAGAGGATTTATATTATTAGAAAGAGGATGGAGAAAGCTGAATGTTGTCAGAAATCGTATATGGATCATTGTTAATTAATTCTATCATTTGAGGAGGATGACCAAGTTTTCATTAGAATATATCCAAGGTTAGGCCTTATTTATTTTCATACATAGGGAAGGAAATTACCTCATTACATTATCCATTTTGATATACTTGAATGGTTTTGAGATATAGATTTTCAGTTTTCTTTGCTAACAATGTTCATTTTTTTTGCACAATATTATTCAATAATATTAATTGAATAAGTATAAACATGATCCTAATCATGTGTTTCAATGATATAATGTTGATATTGAATCAGATACTACATTGATTCATGTGCTGATACAAATTGCAGATAGTCATGATAATATCATTAATGGGAAGAGAAATAGATTGGTATCAGTTTTATAGAACCACAGTTAGATTCAATAATATATGAGGTAATGTGATAATGAAATATAGGAGTCGCGTCCCAATGTAGTCCAAATAAACACTAAAATTTTACTTTTTGAGGATAAAAAGACTAATGATGGGAAGAATGTAACCCCACCACTAGTTTTAGGTTCTTTAAATTTGTGTTGGTTATTTTAAAATTATATAATGATTGGGGTAAATTTCTGATGTGTTAATATGGTTTTGGAGTTTAATAATTGTTTTTAAGATTTTGATAGGTTATTTATGATTATTAGAAATCTTGATTTGTCTATATGAAACCGTAAAAATAAATTCTGGGAGTCACTGGGCAGGTTCATTATTTCAGCATAGTTTTTCAGAACCATCTACACACGAGGGAAAACTATACAGATGGAGAGAGTGATTGAATCGTGTATGGTGAATAGTTTCACCATCTATACAAGCTAATATTTTTAGGGTTTTCCTTGAGACAGTATAAAAATATTGGTGGTGTGTGGCCCAACTATATGGCTACCTAGGTTATGTCATGTTGTATGTGTATAGTTAGCTAACTATTTTTTAAACAATGTCACCTATACATTATATGTACTTTTAATTCTCTAAAGATTATGTTTAGATCTATTTTAGGTACCTATAATCGTCATTAGACTCATATTATTCTGGCGTATCAAACTCAACTTCCCTCCAATGCGCACATAGGGACTCCCTTTGGCCTAAATGTGGTATTGACCAAATTAATGTGTTTTAGATATCTGCAATCACCAGTAAGTCATATTCTTCATTTTTATTCCATGTTCTTCTATGACCAACTCTTCTACTCTATTTTTTATCCATATTTCTAGTATATTATTGATATAGATCAATTTTATAATAAGAATCATGAAGATAAATTTTTGGATATAGTGAAGGTAAAGTGTTGTGTGATAGAACTAGAAGTCCTTAGTGCTTTTCATCATTTTCTCTTTTTTCTTGGCAGGTAGGTGGATTCTCTCTTATCTCTACTATTCTAGAACATTAAGCATTATTTTTATTCAATGGTTTTTTAATGGATTTTTATGGTTTTCTTATTTACTTTCATGAAAGAAGCTATTTTGGCTTCTATTAGAGAATTATTAGAAATTGTATTTATTTTTTGAAAAAACAGTTGAAAATGTTATTGAATTGATGATTTTAAAATTATGTTATGTTTTTTATGTATAAAAAAAGTTTTATGAGATGATTTTAAAGGAAAAAATATTTTATGTTATATATATTAGAATGAAACATAGAAATGATGGGTTGTTGAATGTTCAAAGTTCAAATGTTTTGGTTAAAAGTTCCACCATAAATTTTAGATAGATTATGGACATTGAGTGCCACCATAAATGGTAACAAGATGGTTGATCGTATGGATGGGTGTGTGTGTTGGTGAACAAGGAAATGATTATTCCAAGTATCAATGTATAGTTCTGATCTTTTTTTTCAAATGGATATCATTTATATCTATATATAAACCATTTTCTACTTAAAAACTATTATATATGAAACTGTGTAACTAATAATTATCTAAGTTTTATGTGTTGGGAAGCCTCTATGGATTTCCAGATGTGTTTAAATTTATCCCTTTATTGGGAATTTGGTAGAATTTCCGTGTATCATATACTAAAAAAATGGAGGGAAAGGTATCTTATTTATCTAGAATGCATAATGATATTATGGTAATGGATGTTTTTTAATTCTTGGAGATGATTTAGGTTACTATTAAGATAATGGAACATAATTTTCGTTGGTTTATATATTCTTTTAATATTATTTTCTTATTGTATCTCTTTTCCATTTTCACTCAAATAATAATGTTATATTGTGTTTATATTTAAGTTATTTTTGATATACTCTTGGATAATTTAAGAGGATTGGTTGTTTATCTTTCATGTTGCTAGCTTGTGTTACCTCTAAGGGTAAAATATACCCTAAATATTTTCATAATCTATTGGAATTCATTTCTTACCTTTTGTGTCTGGGGTATTTCAGCTATGGTTATTGTAACTCTACCTCATCTCAAGATAATGAATTGGGGGTAGGATGTTACAACATCACTAAGGAATTATTTTTGGGGGGCACTACCATTGACATATAATTTTTTAAAATTAGTAAGATGAAAGATTAAAATTATCCAATATTTTAATGGAACAAAATTATGTACAATATTTATAAATCTAGGTGGACGACATGTTCTTCTAAACATTTCCTTAACTACGTGGTAGCCACTATGATGGAAACCCCACATATAAGGGTTAATCAAATAGTTTCTTATAGGATAATACATTATAATGAATCACCCATGAACCCCACTTGTATATATATCAAACTGGGCCAAAAATATCAGGAATAAATATACCAACCATTCCAATAGAATCAGAATAACACCTATCTCACATAAGGATGGGTTGCATGGTTTATAATAAATGTTTTCCCAACAAAAAATATTTTTTCTTCATTTTTTTTCTTCATTTTATACTCTAAATCCTGAAATTATTATGAAAAAATCATGTTAAATATATACCACTGATATTGGGAGTTAAATAATAGAATCAATGATCGGTAAATACTAATAAGAGTTGGGTATTATGCTAAAGTTGATGGATTTAGTTGGAAATGTAATGTTTGGATCATAATTTTCTTAGAGATTGTCTATACGATGAGATATAAGTAATTAAATTCCATGTATCATCAAGCATGATTACATAGAAAATGATCAATTAAAATATTTTCATTACGATGTAAAATTTCATAAAGTGAGTGGTATCCAGGATTCAAGATATTTTGGAAATTCATATATGGTGTGTTCATTACCGTAGATATTACCATATTGTAAATTATAATATACATTAGTTATTAGTGAAAAAATTGTATCATAATTGATACTAAAGTGACATTTTGGGGTTGGGAAGTATTATTTTGGGGAGGTTGTAATCCCCCCCCATATTTCTATGAAAATAATTAATTAAATTTTATACTAAACCTTGTGTGTCATAGTATATTTGGGTTTTTGGAGGAGTTAATGGATGATGGGAGGTGTTATTTGAGGATCCTACCATTGTTTAAGATTTCATTTTCTACAGTTCCTATGTCACACTATAGTAGGAGGATTTCTAGAAAGTAGAGTGGTTTTTTGAGATAAAACTATTTAGTGTAGGTGACAGTTCACATGGAAACAAGAATAATATCACCATAAAACCAAATTCCTCACTATAATGGGTGGAAATTGATTTATTTTGCTTTAAATATTTCATTATTTATTTTTTCAATAATAATTTTTTTATTATAATAATTTAGTTTCAATTTATTATAAATTAATATAGGGGGAGATATTTTATTGATTTTTGATGATTCATTTTACTATTTTTAATCAATATTACGTGTTTACAATTTTGATAATTTTCTTATAAAAGAGTATATTTTATTTAAATCAGTTATTTTTATGAAAGGGTGTATAATGTTTTTGTTTTTTAACTAATTATATATAAAAATGGGTGATATTTTTTACTGATTTTAAATAATTGGTTTATAACTACCCAAATGACGAGGTTGTAATAGTTTGAGTTATTTTTGGGTTTATTATAGTGAAACGTTTCCCTCTTTTTTTTATTTTTAAAATTACGTATCTCCCTATATTTTATATTTTATAAATATATGATTTTATAATGGTGGTAACTCTATAAAATTGAATGTATTTATAATTTTTATTCTTATTAATATTTTAATTCTTGTTTGATATTCTATGTTCAAAAATTCCAATGATTATATCATATTACATACCACTATTTTGTATATAACATTTTACACGTGCAATATTCTTAGTTTTATCATATTATGTTTGATTGATATTTTGACTATGTTATTCATATTACATATGAACCTAATCATCTTATGTATGTATAAATTTAAGCATTTAATTGTGTATAATCATCGTACATATATAGGTAGAAGAATATAATCACCTAACATGTTATAGCTTTAATTATCTTTAATGTCATGCATATATTGTATTCAAAGAAAAATGTTCAAAACATATTATGTATCATGCATACTAAAAACGTTTTTTCTGTAAAACAACTGATGTATTGAACTATAATATTATATATTATTATATATTTGTATATAATTAATTTTTTTAATGTATATAATGTTATGTATTGTATTTTTTTGGGTTTAAAAATATTAAATATCTTACTTTTCAAATGTATAATTATTATACATAAGATCATTTACACTTTAATTATCCATTTTGGATTGTATATTATTGTGATTAATATTCATTATTAAATTTATTATGAACTATAGGAATGTTTTATGAAATTTAAAACATGTAATTTTAGTAAATTAATTACAGGGAAACCTTCTTTGATATTAATGTGATTTAGTTTATAAATGTGAAATGTATATTTCTGTTATGATGTCATTTTTATCACAATTATTATTTTACTCGTATTATGTTTTCTATGTTGTGTGTTTTAATTATTTAAATAAAGTTATTATCATATAAAATTTATTAGGATATTCGACTGAACGATTTTTAATGAATGATTTTTTAAAAAAATGGGAGTTTTAGTATATATATGAATATATATATATATATATATATATATATATATATTAACACTGGATGATTCTATTAAACATGAATTATGAAATATCATGGGCTAGTCGGTTGAGAATTATCTAAAAATATTGAATAAAGGAACGTGATGGAATCAATGTTTTGGAATAATGAATTATGATCAAGGTTTTATATTGTAACAATGACTATATAACTACTATAATCTCTGATAAATATACATCATATTGAAACACATTACTAAACATGATCACACTATAATAATTCTTCATGTTTTAATTTTATCTAGTTTTTTTTGATCTGTTTATTTTTTTTTCTTTATTATATTATCATGTTTATTAACGGTTTTTTGTTTTTTATTTTCTTATAAAAAAGATAGCTTCTTTTAGATATACCTAATCATTAAATGGTAATATTTTTTGGTTGTACCTCTAAACTATGAATTTTATGTGCTGCTAGTGTTCATTCATCCACTTGTAAAGGGGATGATTTTATCATGTTGGGACTTCCATAAAAATTATGGTTTTCTGTTTTACATATAATAAAAAAAAATTGTCATAGAGTATTGACTCTTATACATATAATAATTTTACATATAAACATTTCTCTTATATTTTATATAGAATTGTATATTTATTGTAGGACTACTTTGGTATGAACAACTAAAAAAATATGGTCTTCATTTTTTATATTTCTTTTACTATTTTATTTTTTTATATTCACATTACTCCACATTTAAATTTTGTTTAAAATTTTAAACTAGTAAATTTACTACCCTGTCTTAAATTTCATAGATTCATAACATTAGTAAAAACACATTATCAAATCTAAACCATTATAAATTTATTTGTATTCAATACAATACATTTTTCATTAACACATCATTTATCTAGTTAATAAAAATTTGAAAATTATATTTTAAGTTGTCATGCTAAAATTTAAAGGGTGAATATATCCCTCAAAACCAATTTACGTTGATGATCCTAATTATGGATACACTAACCCTTGAATGGAAGCTTACCTTTTTAGTAAGTCATTGATCAGGGGATTATACATGTATAACCATAAAATGAACTTGATTCTAATTTAGATTTATTGAAAATTAATAAAACTATATGGTATGTCTTTAATTAAAAAAATTACCAGTATATTATATATTGATATCATTATAATGGTATTTAGTATTGTTTTATCATGAAAAACACACATTATATATAGGTTATTTTTTAAGTAGCCCACTATGGGATTTATAAGCTGAAGATAATCAATCACCGAATATATTGACTTAATTATCATGATTTCCATTTCTGATAAGAAGTGTTTGTTAGATTTATTGGTCTTGTAAATTGAGAGAGTTACCTTACAAAATCATGGAATAATACTATTTTTTATAAATAGGAACATAGATACATATGAAAATAATGGAGTGAAAAAAGTTTTCATGAAAAAATTACTAATTTCATATTTTAAACATTCCATGCGGTCATTGGTTCATTACTCTAATATAAACTGAAACTAAATAAACTTGATGTTCAGAATACAGCAAAAAAACAAATGTGTCAAATTTAAATATATTTTAAAATATTAATCTAACTCTTCTAACTAAATTATACATGAATGAATGAAGGATGAAGTGGTTCATATTTTTAAGGAGTCAAAAAATTATTAAAAAAATATAAATCAACAATATATTAAAAAAACTATTATCAGAAGAATGATCGAAAATGGAAAAAGAAATCCCAAAATATTATATTTTTGTTTTGAAATTAACATGTTATGATTGTAGAAATATATTTAATTCCAAAAAATGAAGATGGTGAAAAATGATAATATCTAAAAATAGAAATTATCCTTGTAATATTCTGGGAAATTGAGTAAAAAATTAAATTCAAGAGATAAATATTGAATTTAAAATCATACTACTAATCTATGCTTTATAGGTTTTACCAATGTGGTTTGTAGTGATTCTGGGTATAGTTTTGACTGTGATTTTTATTCTGAGAACCTAGTGAGCCTTAACATAAAATACTTCTAAAACTATAGAAGATGTATTATGAATTAGTGAGTTATAGAAGTTACATAAAGAATATAAAATGATCTTTATTGAGGATAATAATATTCTTTCCCAATTAAATTAAAATATAAAAATTACAGCTTCATGCACTAATTAAAAAATGTGCGATTACATAGAGATTACTAGAAATGAAATGAATTGTTTAAAAATTAAATTGAAACCTAATATAAAATATTTCCAATTTTGTTTAAGATAATAAAAGATATAATAAAATTATGTCTATAGATAATCTAAATTAAAAATAAAAGTGGGGATGGATATGAGTAATAATTACATAAAATGAAAAAAAAATATTTTTTAATAGTTTTAAATGTATTATTTCATATATAATGAATTTTATATGTACAATGAAATATAATTATTCATGATAATGTTCTTTATGATATTAACATTAATTAAGATATAAAAAAATATTTCTTTTGAAGAAATTATATTCATGATCACATAAAAAGAATATTCTTGATGACTTCTTGTTCTGGAGTTTCTTATGTGTCATTTAAACATTAAAGATTCTCTCCTCATGCACTTGTTATTAATTTTTATCAATAAAATTCTAGTATGATGGGTTTACTCATGGTTTACACTATTTGGGTATATTCATTACTACTTAAAAAATATATTTTTGGATTTTATGAGGGTAAAACATTTAGTAATCCAATTTGAATGAAAGTTATATTGATCACTAAATTATTTTATAGTTGATTTTTTAGAAAAAAAAATTGATGTATTAATATGGAAATAATGTATATAGGTCAAGGATACTCATGGAAAATTTCTATAATACTATTATATTTAGTATCAAATAAATAATATGACGAAGGAAATATTACATTTGAGGAAAACATAAATGAAGAAATTATAAATTTTGATGAAATTGGTATTTCTAACTCTATTATTATATCTAAAGTATTATATATTTAAATATGAAATAATAATTCCAATATTATTTCTAATTTTTTTTATGATGGAATCTATAAAAAATTTTAAAACCCTGAATTCCATGTTTTCAAAAAAATTTCTACTCACTTTTATTAAACCAAAATGATAATAAAACTCTAATTTATTTTAAATATGTTATCAGTAAAATATTAAAGTACCATCCTAATTCAGCAAAGAATAAGTGTTATACTATTGAAAGACACCCCAAATAATTCATAGTTTAGAGAATACCACTAAAGGTATAAAGTAAATGAATGTGGAACACATTAACCTTATATTATTAAAAAAAATTATAACCCTATATCACCTCCATATAAATAAATAAATAAACCATATCACAATAAATGATGATTCATATAAATTCCAAACCACCAAGGAAAATAAGTAACTCTATAACTCCTATGAAAGAAACCACGATCACCCACAACTCATGATCAATATCGACAAACTAGTTAAATACTGCTAAATCGCCAAATATATCTTAAAAACCAAAAAATTGATATATATATATATATATATATATATATGTGTGTGTGTGTGTGTGTGTGTGTGTGTAGGTATGAGAATATAATTATACTCAGTAGGATCCTCCAAAAAATCTCTTATTAAAATGTTGAAGAATCAAACACAATCCATTGTGAAAAAAATAAAAGAACTATATCATAACCAAAACAGGTAAACAATATCTCCTACCTCAAAAAGGATCTCTCAAAAATTAATATATAGAATAAATTGATATCATAATGAATCATTTTAAAAAAAATTACCACACTACCAGTTTCCCACAGTAGTTGGAAATTGTTAATATAAATTCATGGTCAATGAGATATAAATAATTGGACATTCTAAGGATTATCCATATTAAATATATGTAACTAATTTTATTATAATGTGAGTCTAAACTGATGGTACAATCCCCAAAATAATCATCCTATTCATTATATAATTGGTGAGAATGAAAATAGAAATACTGTTGGAAATTGATTCTTTTTTCCCTCAATATTTAAATATTCACATGATTTTTTTTGAAAATTTTCGTAACAATATTTTACTAGTGTAATTTACAAAAGGTATGAAATTTGATAAAATCAATTCATTTTTGTTTAATAGTTGATGATTAGGAATTAAATATCATGATCACATTTCCTAGTACATTTTTATATTCTTACAATTTTTATCCGTATATTATATTTATAATTTTATTGTAGCAAAATCCATGTAAATAAATGAAAAAAATAATGTTATTGAAGTTCTAAAATTAATTTTTTAAATGGTTCGTAGTAACTACAGTAATAATAAGTTACCAAGGAATAGACTTCTAAAAACAAATTGTAATCCCTTGTCAGTAAATAAATATTCCATCCTAAAATATTTATTTCCTCTAACACACAAACCAATTGTATTTTTGAGGTTTCCAATAGAGAGATAAAAAGGATTTTGAATAAGATAGTGCAAACCAACCATAAGGACAAGAGTAGAAAGCTAGAGGATATGTTGTGGGAATACAAGTATGCCTAAAAAATACCCTTATTTTTGTTTCCTTATATAATATTCTATGGAGGACACTTTCACCAACATATTGATTTGAATAAAAAATATTAATGGTTCCATAATTAAGAAAAAATTGAATTTGTAAAATTGGGGGAAAAGTTGAAGCAGCAGATAATGGATCTTGAGGGGTTGATAAGATCATAATTTGAAAAGTACATATTGTAGAGGAAAAATATTCATCATTACATGACATAATCACCTAGAAAATAGATTTTGAAATTGTAGCTATAATGTTTTTTATATTCTCAAGAATGAAACCCATTCTAGGAAAACATCATTCTGAATGGATTGGTCTATATACAAAAACTAATATAATCCCAATTAGAGAAGTTGAAATCAATGAAGAAAAGTCATGAAACTAGTTAAATGTATATGGTAATAAAGTGAAGAATTATGGTGAATATTTTTAATGATATCTAATTGAGGTGTCCAAACCCCTTCCTACTACAATTGAATAATCAACCTAAAGATGTATCTTTCCTTCATAGTAGATTAAATTCTTTTATATTGAAATTATTTTCATTTATACAATTCTTGAGGAAAATTTAATGAAATTCCATCATAACTAAGTGTATAATGGAGAATACAATGTATCTTATGATTTAAGTATTTTTTTATTTTAAATTTATTTTGTTCAAAGTTAAAATTTTTATAATTAAAAATTAAAAATAAAACACATGAAAATGAAAATATAAACAACTTATCATTGCATAAATATTGTGAAAATTTATTTTGTTAAAATTTTCATTATGTTTTTTAGATATTCATTGAGATAAATTCCACCCTTCATAGTATAAATTTTATGCTAAAGATAATTAATTTCATTAGTTATAAGATACTTATAATTAGGTGAATTTTAAGGGAATTTTTCCCTTCCTTAAAGGATATATGGTCTTGTAACTAAAAAATGGATGTTCATTTAAAACCAATTGAATCAAAATTATATCTTCAGGTCAGAGTAATTTTTTAACAAAATATAAAGATAATTAACCACTTTCAAAAAAATACCTTAGGTCTAAAAATTAAAATAAATAAATATAATTCCTTTAATCCTAGATTAAAATAGGAAATTGGGATCCCATAATGAATCTTAGATGCATTATGAAATGTGTGTGTGAGTAAAATCCATCTATTCAAATTACAATAAGTTCTTTTTCATACTAATTTACACTTATATGGTGGGTAAAAATTAATACAGATGAATAATTTCAAAATGGTAGAAAATGAATTAATAGAAATATGGGTAACATAGAACAAAAATGAAGAAGGAGAAACTAAATTATATCAAATAAAATTAAGTTGTATCAATCAATTAAAAAATTTGAACTTGGATTTATAAAACATAAGAGATAGGTATAAATGGATGTGCTTCCTATTAAAATTACAATTCCACTTAAATTTTATTTGATCCACTCCTGGTCATGGAAAATTTATTAAATTTAGTTCATTAAATGAATTGAAATAATAGAAGAGGCATGATAATTTAAACATTGGATAAATCTAAGAATTTATTCTTCATTATCTGGTTTATTGAGATTTATACATGCAAATATATTTTCCATTTTAATAAATACAATTTATTGAAAAAATTTCCCATGAGTGAAATTGTTTAAGTGTGTGGGTGCAATGTGAGTGGAAATAAATTAAAAATCACATATATTTCATTGATAATTATTCCATAATTTATATAATCATGGGTGATTTTTTATATATTAATAATTTTATATTTAATTGATAATTAATTTTTCTTATCTTTATTGGATAATTCATATTTTTGAATTTATTGGCGGTGATACATTTTTTTGATTTTGAAATTTAATTTATTTGAAAAAATCTAGATTTTCTATTATTAAATGGATTTATTTTTTTATTTTAATTTAGTTATTCATTTTTTTGAAATCCAAACATTGACTTTGAAAAAAATAAAAATTGGAAATCAGTTGAGGTTTTTGAAAAAAACATTTAAAATTGATTATGTTATATAAATATAGAATTCAATTATATAATAATTATTTTAATTCAATTGGATTTATCATAATTGATTTTTGAGTCAGTTAATTCAATTTTAATTTTTATAATTTAATTTGAAATTATAGAATATTTCAATAAAAAATTGCAAGTTATATCAAGGTAAAAAAATTTCTATGTACTCAAGATATCGTGCCAGTTTTTGAGAAATTTGGTAATGTATTGAAGCTTCCATGTGTTTGACCTTCAAATAGAACACAAGAAAAAAACCATGAAATATAATATTCAAATAAACTGATGTTATCACGATGGTTAGTCAGTCAAACATGAAGATAAATATCCAACATAGTGAAAAATGGAAAACAAAAATAAAAAAGGGAGGAATAAACCACATATTACAAATTAAATTGACTCAAAAAGATTGAAATATACAAATTTCCTGGATCAAATATGAACCATCCTGCTAGAATGTTTATAAAGGGAAGATAATGATGGAAACCCTCTATAATAAAATTTTACACCTAATTATAGTTGAACATCCCAAGAGACTATGAGAACTCAACCACAATTGACCATACCATTCACCCAAAAATTGATCATGAAATCCTAAGAGGACCAAATCTCAAATTCTTTTTCCAATATGATGAAATCATTCCACCCTACAAGGATATTCTAGATGGATATTGAAGTTATGCTATATATGGATGCTTTATAAAGAATCATGGAGAAGGTTCCAAACTAGAACAAAATCTTAACCAATAATCACCAGAAGAATAAGATGTACAGCATGTCATGCATGTTTTTTTTCTATAATGAGATTCTACACCACCAATGGAATTACTAATATTGAATAACACACATTCCAATGTCACACAACTTGTTTTCTATGAACTAGGATGAGTATTTCCATAATGAATAAAAATATAAAACATCAATAAATATTGGAATTCTATCCTCAGGATAGAATAATGACAAGTGATACCAACCAGAGTAAACACGAAGCCATGTGGAATTTTTTTACTCTGTGTGTAGGTCTAGAGTTATAAACTGAAGTGGGTATGTTATCTTCAAAATTATTGCTACATATTTGGATTTTATCACCCATAATGTATATTATTTTAACTTGGAATAATTTTACGTCGATGATCTTTCTCCAATTGGAGTTTTTTGATCATAAGCATTATTATAGTTTAAACATGTTATCAAAGTGTATGGAAGAAATGATCATGATTTAATAGAAATTGAGGTTTTCACTTGAAGAAACTTAGGTTGTACATAATAACCTTATCCGATAAAAAATATTTGAAACTAAAGTCAAATTTTGAATTTTTTGAATTTTTTCCTATTTACTTCATTTTTATACATGTACAGAGATTAAGATGGAGCAGTCTATGAATCATGCCTAATACATTCATTGATGGAAACTAGAACCTCCTTAATTTTCTGTGACATATATTGAGCTCAACAAAACACCGAAACAAGGTTCTTGAACAATATTAACTATAATTACTTGAGGCCTATATACACTATGGATGAGGCTGAAGAAATAATATTACTACTGTTGGATGTTGGGGGCATGTATGGGATGAAGATGATGTGATTCATCAATGTATATTAAAACTGAAAAAAATTCATGATTTTATAAATATGAACTTGATGAGTTATTAGATAACATAATTCAACACCCAAGAATATCCAAGCCCATGTTTAGACCCACATTTTTAATTTTAAGGCCTATTAATGATAATCTCCAGGCCCATTCAAATTCCACAGAAAAATACGAGGCCCTAGTTTAACATATACACCATATCCTTCCTCCATGTGTAGTTTGATGTCCTGTGAAACTATAGAGAATCAAAAAATTCTAATAGATCCTTCTGGAATTTTTATGGAGTTTGATCATGGAGTAATGTTTTAACTGATGTGAATCCTGTATACTAACTTGGATAAATCTAGACTATCATGTTGTGCATGTGGAGACAATCTAAATAGACAAAAGTGGATTGAAAATTTTAGGAATTATTTAAATTTTTTTTCTTTGTTGGAATGATATATAATGCATATAATGTGTAAAAATATTTATGATTAATTATCTAGGTTGATTTATCTATAAATGATGATTTGGTCAATGGATCAGGGTACTTCCGTGATCATCAGACCAGGGATACTACTGCAATTTCTTCTAGTTTCTTGACATTTTATTGTGTTAATTATTTGATAATGAAAGTCTAATCAATTAGAATATAATATAAGGAGGCCCCATTTACAATTTACATGGTTTCAATTTTCTAATGTATTTGATCTTCTACTGATCAATCTGGATTTATTTGAACAGAAAAGGTTTTTTGAGTTTTCCTTCAACATATGATCATTAAAATTTATCTTCCCCTGATCTCTAAAATGAACACATAGGCCACTATGACTAACTCCATTTCACACCATAGTGATGAATAGGTGAATAAGAGGTTCATAAAATATATTCAATCACCAATCCAGGTGAGATCCATGTTTATAGTTATCATTGTACTCCCTTACTCAAAATGATACTTCCAGTAGAAGGTAATATAATTAATCTTTCCCTGGGTTAGAGAGATAATCAAATAGGATTAATATGGAATTATGATTTTATAGGAAATCAAAAGGGATGATTAGAGGATAGGATATTTCCTCTAAATCATAATAAAAAAACCAATCCAATTCGACAGTTAGTTTTTAATAGTGAAAATCAAAAGTAGTTTAATTTTATAATGTCATCACACATTGAACCCAAAAAACCAAAATGAAAATTCCCCATAACTTTGTTCTCTATAAGAGAAAACACATTCATAACTAATATTAAATTTTATATAGGTTAATAGTTTATTTTACCAATCACCCCATTGTATATTCTCATCATTAAGTAACCAAAAGTTAGATAGTTTAGATTTTCTGGTTGAAATGTTTTTATTTTCAACAGTAAATATTATTTTGATAAGTTTATTTCTAAATATAATGAAGGAACATTTTACTAATTTATTAATATTATTAAAACATATAAATTTCATAATTAGAGATATATTATTGTTGGAGAATAAATTAATTTTAAATTTAATGGGAAATATTTATAGAACAAAAATCCATACAATAATGCATTATATAATACTTTTGATAATTTTATTTTGGAGAAGATATCAGTCAATAGGACACTATTAAGGTTAAAAAGAAACAATAATGCCTAAAATTTAAAAAAATAATAAAGGGATTCCTATTAAAATAATTATTGTAGATATTGGTTCTAGAGTTTGGACTAAAAAATATATTTACCACTTTTTTATCTTACTTATCTTTGAATTTTGACATTATCGTGAATGATTTTGCATAATCTATAAAGGATTCATATTTTCATTATTCTATTAAAGAAGAAAATAAATTGTTATACAGAAGTGATGTTTGGAATTTACATAATACATATAATGAATCACAGATTATTCTAAGTAATATAATTTCAATAAATAAATATGATGAATCTATATAGATTGTAATGGATAAATATTGATTCATTAAACAAGGATTTTCTAAAGAATACTGAATTGATTATGATGGCGCCTTTTCATAAGAAATTACTTTAAAGTCAATTAAAATTTTACTAGAATAGGTTATGTTTAAGGATATAACAATTATCAAATGTATTCCAAATGTGCACATTCATATAGAATAATTTTTAAATAATTTTATGTTAATCATTATAAAGTTATTAATCATGAGATGTATCGTGGTCATGTTTTAAAAATTTCAAAATCATTATATGGAATTATTAATGCCTTATAAGTATTGTATGGTATGTTATCTCATCTTGATTTATATAATGGTTCCATTAAAAAATTAGATCATACTTTTTATTAAGAAATATTCAAAGGTTATTTTGATTATATTGATTAATGTTGATACTATTATATATGGATAATCCTGTGATTTTTTTATAAGTAATTTTAATATCTAATGATATGTGAATTTGAAATGTGAATTTTGGATGAATTTTAATTATTTTAATGAAATCATATTTTCAAAGAGATGATGGACTTTTTCTTAATTGTATTTTTTATTCCAAAAAGATAGTTAAGATATTCATAATTGACTCTTATAATAGCTTAGAGTATCCTAGGAGTATATAGTGTAAATTAGGATTCTACCTCATAAAAGTAAATTAATATTAATGTTTTGAAAGCTTTATAAGGTATTTTTTTATCTAGTCACTAGTATACCCAATATTATGTTTAGTGTGTATATGTTCTCTATATTTTAAGATTATCTCAAATATAGGAACTATAACACTGTGAAATAGGTTATTATATATGTAATGTGAATAAAAAATAGTGGATTTTTTTAATCATACAAATTCTAATTTCCTAATGGTTCGTTATTATAATAATTGTTTCAGAGGATAAAAAATTTATAGAAATCACTACTTATATATATCACTTTTTATAAAAAAGTTTGATTTCATGGAGTTATAGTAAATTGTTGTCACATTTTTTATCCTTATGAAAACCTTCATAACATGTTAGACATGGGATAATCACCCTTGTACCTACTTCGGGATTGGTATTTCCTTTTATGTACCCTCTTGTTTTAGGCTTGGGATGTCCTCATGTATACCTTGTTATTTTTAGCTATAGGATGTCCTACTATGTAACCTATTGATTCAGGATTGTGATGTCTTCTTTTGTGAACTCTTATTTTAGGCTAGCTATGTCCTTCCATGTAACCACTTGTTTAGGGCTTGGGATGTCCTCCTGTGTACCCTCTTGTTTCTGTCTCGGGATTTCCTCCCATGTACCCTCTTTTTTTTGGTCTTGGGGTGTCCTCACATTTACCTGTTGAGATCAAGGAACATTTATCATTACCCAATGCCCTATAAGGAGACATATTTCCCACCCATCACATAATGAAATCTACATGCAAGTTCCAAAAAAAATTATCATATCAATACCCATGAAAAAATGGGATATCAATAAACATTAAATCATGACCCATGATATGAAATGTGTATCATTAACATTTCAAAAAATTAAAACACATAAAAAAGTTATAGGTTTTTTAATCATTTAATAAAATCATAACCCTTGAGAATACGTGGGTTTCAAAATAATATAACCCATGTTAGAGAAACACGTTTCATAAGTATCATTCCATCAAAATTGAATGATTCTTGTACTATTAATAAAGACTTTTGATTAGTAGGTATCGCCTATAGTGGTCCTTATTGAATGACTATATTTTAGTAGAGGGTTGTATATGATCTACATACATGGAAACTTCTATGGTTAAGAGTTTCATAGTGGTTTTTAATATAAAAATATTATAGATAATTGAAAAAACAAATTGGTTAAATATGGAGCAGGACAATTGATTTTATTTTTTAAATCAATTTTACAGAGAAATGTTTGATATAAAGAATAAAAATTACATTTCTTTTCAAAAGAAATTAGGGATTTAGAGTTAACTATTGATTCTAGAAAAGGTCTGGAGAGAAAGTGAATGGTGATATTCATTTTTAAATGTAATGACTCTGGATAGACCTTATTTAATTATGTATGTTCTCACAATGATAGAATAGATTTAGGAATTCGTAATTGAGAAATTAGGTGATTGACAAAATCTCAAGTTAGATATTGTGGGAAATAATGAAGGATCCACGTAGTGTAGAGGGAGTATGATTGATTTCATAGAGTGGGTTATAGTAAAACATATAAAAATAATACAATCCATCATAATCCACTAATGGTGAAGACATTTTGGGTATGCCTCTAGGGTGGTTATGTATGTGATTTAAAGGTATTAGTGGTCAGTGAAAGATCCCATTGTTTGAGTTGATTTTAGAGAATGTAGTAATATGGGAGTAATAATTGGAACATGATACATGTTAATGGATTTAGAATGATTGGAATTTTTGGGGATGATTTGTTCAAAAGAAAACAAATTCATATGATGGATTATAATAGAATGATTTTTTATAATGTATAATTCATTTGGACTATGTGTGATAATGGAATGCCCTATCTAGTGGTAACTTTGAGTTAAAGGTATACATCAACTATCATTGGAAAAATTTGTACACAAGTGATTCTCAATAATTATTCTTAGAGGTGAGGTGTCCTATAATGGGGGTTTTTTAAAGTTCCCCATATTTTTATATCATTAGAACAAGAGAGAAACTATATTTAAATATAAATATTTACATTGTCTTTTGTAAATTTTGGATTTAAATTATATTTTTTTATTATGAGAATAGTTTTGGGTTAGTTTATAGAAATTAGAGACAATATGTGTTTTTTTTGTAATTTTGTGTGGTGATGATACTACCATGTTATAGAAGACACCATCATGTACCTTATGGTGAGGAACTAGGAATAATTTGTTATTTTAAGTGGTGGTTTATCCTTTGCTGAGAAACCTTTATATATATGTATTGGTATTTGATTATAGTTTTCCATTGAGTACATGAAAAATATTCTGTAAAATAGTTGAAAGAGCCATGAATAATTTGTTAATAAGGTTATTTTTATGTTTCTTTTAGTTTTTCAATAAAATTTCATCTATGTGTATTATCTTATTATTGTACCAATGTAAGGGAGTTTATCACCATTCCTCTCTCCTTCTCCTATCATATCCTCCATCATTATAAGAATCTTTGAGATTTTCTTTTCATGATAAACCATATAAATCCCACTACAACTTCCTCTAATACTCCACCCTATCATTTTATTTAAATTTTAAAATATATAAGGTTGTGATTTGATGTTTTATTTAACACTTCCCTAGTGAAATCCAAATTAAATTATTGTGTTTTTTATTTGATGGAAGGAATATGTCAAAATATGATCAACACACCATGCCTCTCACTATTCCAATAAAGATAAGACTCTTGATGAGTTTTAATGGGATCAACATAATTTTATTATAAATTAATGAATATTTTTTATTTATATTTTTGAGTTTTCTATAGCGTTTCTAGATACATGACAAATAATTTTTATATATCATTGGTACAAGCTTTTATGTAATCATGTCCCTAGATGAATTTTCAAGGATTATATCATTAAAGTGTAATTTTATTAATTAATTAATTAATTATAATTAATTACTTAGCCTTATATACTTTTATAAGAGCCAAGAGGCTTGATGATATTGATATAATCTTGGAAATAGAGATAGAAAACTTGATTTTACAGGTAACATCATGGGGATCTATGTTGTCTTAAATGTATTAAGATATTCATATTGTGTATTTTTTGTGAATGGTTATATAAGAATGAGGTAACCTAATTCACAGTGAAATACCTGGGAACCTAGATAAAATGAGTAGTTGGAATTCATAAGTAAAACTCAATAGGTGTGAAATAAACATTCATATCAGTATAGAATAGACCAATAAAATCTACAAAATCATGTCACCTGGGAATACATTAGTTGATTATTATTAATGATATTTAAGGATTGTAGGAGTACAAATTCAAGTATAAGAGGGGATATTAGTCTCATGGGACTGTGGTTTCGTTCTGGTTTTCGGCCATGAAAGGCCCAATGGCTCCATATCCAATGATTGATGGACCTTCATTCCAAAGGCAGGTGTTCTCCGGATGGGTTGACTAGCAACTCTTAAGAACTCACATTGGTCGAGAGGATGGGAAGTCGGGCTCATCGCTCTCTTTGGGGGGGGGAATTATTGCATGTTCTTTTACTCTCTTATAGATTTAAGACGTATTCATATATTTGCAAATCTTTGGTTTATACCAAAACATATTATCCACAGATTTAACATTGGTGGGAAATGGTCAATGGGACGCAGGAGTTCAGAATCATTTATGACAAAGGCTTACCATTCCTCGTAAGATTAATGACCCTAAAGGGTTAAAACGTTCTTGAGGTGGCACTAGGGGCAGCGCGGTGAACCGATATGGAGATGATCGAATCGACCAGTTGTTGGGCTTGAACCTCAGGGAGGCTTCCCACGTACCCTACTTAGGAGGCAGGGATCAAAGTCCATGTAGTTCGTATATACAGTTTAACATCATGTTGGACGAGGGTGGAACTCGACATGAAGAAACGACTGAGTGGTGGGCATAAACCTCGTGGAGGCTTCCAATGTACCATGCTTTGGCATGGATCAAAGTCCCCTTAGTTCGCTTTGTCTTGGGGCTTACACTCTGAGAAGGCCCAGAATGATGGATTGGGGCTTACACTCTGCGAAGGCCTATAGGAGGATGTCGTGGTCGATGCTTACTCTAACCCCATGTGAGTCGTGCTCGGTGTGAGAAACAAATGGCACTAGGGACCAGAGGATCACGTCACGAAAGGTGCGTCTATGAGAAGCGGAGTAGGGCTTACGCATGAAGAGGCCAAGGGTGATGAATTGGGGCTTACACTCTGAGGAGGCCCAGAAGGTTGGGGCTTACTCTGAGATGGATGCCCAGGGAGACAAAGCCCAACGGGAAAGGGAAAGGGGGAGATCCTATGCCCATCTCCTCTCTTGCAGTGCACGAGGGATTCCTTATGATGGGTATTTTACCATCTTTGAGGATCCCTCAAAAAGTGGAGGGGCAGAAAAGGGATTCCCGAGCTCAGACTCTACATTAACGTGGGAATGTGAACCCAGGAATGCTTCAGGAATCTCCTCAAGGGTCGGGGAAACCCCTTTGCCCCAGTTTACCGTGGGTATGTGAACTCAAAATGGCGCATTGATGAACCTAAAGGTCATACCACAAAAATCCAGCGGCTCTGGCGGAGGCCTCAGCTCAGGGCTGACGAATAGGCCAATGAGGGAGTTGCGAAGGACCTGGCTAGATCAGAATGATTTCACTTGGCTCTAGAAATGAGAACACCAAAGTATTTGTCGAGCCACCGAGAGGTATAGGTGGTGGTGCCCCTCGTGTGGGAAAGTGCCACGCGGCTGGAGAAGCCGTCCACGAACCAGGGTGGTCCGAGGACTGATTGGAATTCCGTGAACCAGGACGGTTCACGGCTTCAGGTTCAATCCGCGAACCAGGGTGGTTTGCAACTTCAGTTTCAATCCGTGAACCAGGGTTGTTTGCGGCTTCAGGTTCAATCTGTGAACCAGGGTAGTTCGCAGCATCGGGTTCAATCCACGAACCAGGGTGGTTCGTGGCTTCGGGTTCAACCCGCGAACTAGGGTGGCTCGCGGAGGGTTCTAGGCGAGCAGCAGCGGCCAAGGGCAGTTCTGGTCGGAGGCTCGTCGGTCGGGGCTTTGCCCCCATAAGAGGGTGCTACGTGGTGCGAAGGATGGGAAAAGAGGCATAAACTCCCTGGTCTGCGGGGAAGTCATCCGCGGAGGGGGTATGGCTTGTGGTTCTCCTTTTTTCTATTTTAGGTTCTCGGTTCACAAATTTATTATTCGTTTTCCGATTCCTTCTTAATTCGTATACCTGTTGTGGTTTGCGGATGGGAATTTCGCTATTTGGGAAATCCGAAGCCTTCCTTCAACCGATCTCCTATCCCTTCGAATCTGATTCCAGTTCTCTAATCCCCTTTTCTTTCCCCCTTGGTCTCCTTTTATAGAGTGGTGAAAGGAATGTATCTATGGCCTCGCGACACCTTTTGAGGAGGCCCATAACCCAATTCACAGCTGACTTGGTCAATCCGCGATTCGCGGTGGGTATTGAATGCTTCCCCCACCCCTCCTCGAGGCGAACTCAGGGAGTACTAAGCGACTGCGGAGGGTTCCGCCTCTATTCCACGAGCAACAGCGGGTGCGGCTTGGACCGGTCGACGCGGTCCACCGTTAGGGAGGTTCGTGATGGTGAACCGGACTGGCGCTCATCCTACCTCGCGACCACCGAGGCTCTCCGCCACCATTTCGAAAACGACAATGGTTCGCGGAGGGGGTGCCTCACGGTGCCTGGACACGTTGCGCCTCCATGGACTGGTTTGCGGAACGATCCATTTTTGTTTTGTCTCTTATTTGATTATTTTCAACAGTTCTTTTGGGGGATTTGGGTAAAAATTCCTTTGCAGATTTTTCAAGACCCTACAAATTCCCCCCATCGGAATGGGGTCCGATCGGAATGAAGAGGAGGCCATTCCGTTGCAAAGTTGTCCTGAAACTGAGATGGTTTGCGGTAGAAAGGTGGAACTAGTAGGGGAACATGCCTATAAATACGGGGAGACATCACACCTGTCCTTTACCAAATTCTTCGCGAAACCAGAGCTCCTTCACATTTGTGTGTTTGCTCCTTCGTGAAGTGCCTCGTCCGCAAACTGGCAGCAACCTTCGCGAACCATTTCTTCTTCGTGGTCGCCTTCATTTGCGAACCAACATCCTGATCGCGAACCATTACTCTTAATTAATTAAAAATTAAGTGATGGCGGGCTGCAGAAGAACTTGGTTCTCAGTTTCGATGCTCCGCAGACTAAAATCTCTTGAACTTTAAATAGTATCTAAGTCTTCCGAATAAACACGGGATTGAAATTCCGCGCAGCAACTTGGTTCGCGTTTTTCTGGCCAACGCTTCGCGGGCCAGTGCTTTGCGGACTGATTTCACGAAGGTCTGCTTCACGAGATGATATCATCGCGAACCATCCTTCAAGGTCTCCTTGTGGATTTTATTATGAAGGCTTCTTAACCATTCATTTTGTCCAGATTTTTATTCCGGGATGATTTCTCTCATTATACAGAGAGAAAATATGGTTCCCCCTCGTTTTGCGCCAAGGCCTACCGTAGAGCCCCTCTCAATCGTCTCCGAGAGACGTTCATCTATGATTTGTAGAGAGGAGGGCGTCAAATAGGACCCAAGTCGGTCCATCATTCCTGATGACAGTGCATTGAAGAACTTTCTCTCTCCAGAGCTTCTGATTTATCCTTTATCTAATCGGCTCCCTCTCTACGGTTTCAGTCTCCAGGATGACGTCCTTATCCCCCCTACTTTCGCATGTCTCCGTTTTCCTTTCCTGGAAGCGCCATTAAAATCCATTCAGGCAAACCTTACCCAATCTGGGGAGATAATCCCTAATTTTGGTCCGAAAGTCACATTTATTCTGAGGGGCTCTGTTTGGACCCAAAGCGATCAGTGTACTCAAGACTTTTCTCATAAAGCTGTCCTTAAAGACAACCCTTCTATTGTCAACCTTGCTCAAAGGGATCCTGATGTCGGGTGGGTCCCTAGGTGGGATCTTTGGTCCTGTGGGCTCTTCTCAAATGATTGGGCTTATGATTTCTGGGTCCGTCATCATTTCCGGGAGTCTCCCGATTCACTGGAAGCGGTCAGCCTATACTCCGCAGTGTGGGATTCCCAATTTGCTGTTTACCCACCATCTTTGATCCTACCCGACCTGTTCAGCTGCTGGTGTTCAAGTACTAATACATTCCACCTCGCCCACGGGGAAGTCGACATTAGTCTGTGGGACATCTACCAGATAGGAGGACTGAAAATTGCTGGTGAGATGTATGCCGAATTTTTTTCCCACTCCCGATGCATGGGGAAACGTTGAACAGGTGCCTTTATTGGCGAAAGAGCTACTGACCATGGCAGAGCTGTCACTGGGTTAGGCCTTGCGTGTCCGTTCACTTATTCCTTATAGCACTTGGATAGGGTTGTTTTTGAACACCACTAGTCCTATGCCGAAGATTAAGCGTCCCAGGACTCATCCTTCCCAATAGTCACGAACCATTCAGGGCTCTTACTGGGCGGTTCTGGGAGAAGGCGACTACCTTTCATGGGGTTATGAGGTGCTCCCTAGTGGGTCGCCTATGCTCCGGTTGGCCGGTCTGTTTGCTATGTTTTTGAGCGGATGGCTATTTCCTTCCTGTTATGTTAACCCAGGCATCCAGGCCTACACTTTGATGATGGCAGCCGAGTTAGCAGAGGGCCACTTGGAGAATTTAGTCGTGCCCACTTTGGCCCGTATCTACGAGCTGCTGAGCCACATGCTGGTGGGAAAGTCACACTACCGTCTAAGTGGGCCATTTCAATTTTTGTACGACTTTGTGGTGGATCACTGTTGCTTTTATGAATATCATCATAATATGACCATTTGAAATCCTACCTTTTATCTTACCCTATTGGATATAGCCGGAGTTCTTTTGAAGTCGCTCAACTCTAGTGAAGTCCCCGGGCTCGTGAGTGACTTCTCCCGGTTCATCATCACTCCCTACCCCACCCCTTCTGGTGTCTTAGTTGAGAACCACCAGGGGAGCCTAGAGAAGCGCTCTTACATGGTCTCCCTGCGGGATGGGTTTCTGTCTGCACGGATCGACGGTGTTTCTTTGTGTGAGTTGTACATCTCGTATCACTTTTCTCGCCAGTTCGGGTGCATGCAAGTCCAAGTTTCCCTTCCCCCTTCTCATGCTCAAGGACTATATTCATCCATACTTCATCAGTGGTTACTGATGCTGACGCAGGAGGGATCTGATGCAAGTGTTCCCCTGCCTGATACGGGCGCAGCTACCGGCATTTCCAGGGAGTATGCAAAAAAATGGGTAAAATGCTATTCAGATGGGATCTTAGGGAAAGCTGTCTGGCAGGTTCCCAAATCAGGAGGTATGGTGGCTGTTGAATCCACTACACCTTCCTCATCAGTTTTAAGGGAGGATCAACTAATTGATCATCGATAAAAGCGACTCAGAGAACCTTCCTCTCCCAATCATGTGGTGGTCGTAGTTCAGAAAAATTCATCCCTCTTGTGCGTGGATGAGGACGACCCTGTGGTGTCGGGTCCCAGAGAGACCATCCCAGAGGTCTCGCCAGTCAATACCGGGCTTAGAACCTTGGTCCCCAAGTCTGAACTGGGGTTAGGGGCTCCAGAGTTTCCAGCTTCAAGGTCAACTTCTAGTGAGCACACGTCCGCGCGGGTTGCCATGCCAGACTTTGTTCTCGTGTTGTCCAGCGAGGATACCAAAGATCCCTATACCATGGCAGACCATCGGGCAGTGTGCAGGTGGGCCTGGCCCCAAATCTGTGAAATCATCACCGAAACCCCCTTAGCTGAAATGGAAACGAAAATGGAATATCTTCGTCATCTCTTCCTGGGTTTGGGGTCGGGTGGCTTTGACTATTGGAAGTTCCATTCTCTTGCTTTCCAAGTTGTCATGGTCCGCGAAGAATCTGTCATTAATGGACACAAGCTTGTTCACATCGAGACCACTCATTGTGGGGCCTGAACCTTGGAGTAAACCACAGAAAATCTCAATCAACTGATAGCACGAGAGGCATTCTCTCGAGATCAGGCATCCATCCTATCCTCTGAGCTGCATGCATGCGAAAAACGGGCCATGATACGGAGGGATCAGTTATTGGCTATGACTGGTCATCTTGAAGTTACTAGAAAAGGGATCAACGATCTCGAAACCACGGTGGAGTGTATCCATCTGGTGGCTGAGGTTGAAACCAGGGAGAAGTCAGTGTTGGAACAATCTTGCAAAGACCTTCACCGCGCAGTCGCCGATCTGGTGGGTAGAGCAAGTTGAGATTCTTTATAACTATCAGAGCTAATTTTGTATCCCCTATTTTACTTACCCCTCTGTCCCCACCCCTCTTTTTTTTTTGCGTGAAGGAGAGACCCTAGATTGTCAACGTCCTCCCTTTTTTTGTTCGAACGAAACACATTCTCTGTTAATCACTCGTTGCTATGGAATTTGATTGTTACTTAGAACAATTGTTGCGAGAATAACAATTCACTGAATTAGAACTAATCGTAACTCAGGAAAACAAGCTCTAATTTTTGCCTGGACCATGGGATCCAGCAAGCGTAGTCTGACTATTACTAGGGTTTTATAGAAAAACCCTACAAACTTTTTTTCCTTTCTTTTCTTCTTTAAATTCCATGATTTTTCCTGGGCCCATTCGGTATAGACCCAGTGGATATAACATGACTTTTTCTTAGGTCACCCTTTTTGGGATTTTGGCCTAACAGGCTTTGCGCCTTTTTCTTTTTTAAGCGGTTTAAAGTCCCGCCGTCAAGACTATCACTACTGATGTTTAGGTCAAATATCTTTCACCAAATATGGTGGGGTGAGGGCCCAAATGGGGTTCAACTGATTAAAAGATGTCTTAATACCCTTCAGACGCACGTGGGAAACATGTTAAAATTTGAATGGAATGCAGGGCATGTCTCAAGGCATGGAAGCCGTGTCAGCGTACAGAGGTAGGAAGAGCATTGCCTAAGGAAAACTTTCCTTTGGTAGATGGGCCAGGGCCGATCAATATGCAGAGCCACTGAGGGCATGGTATGCATGGTCACACAAAGTTGTCCTTAAGCCAAAGGCTTATCCATTTTTAATGGCCAGGGGACCTCATGGATGTCCGGCTTATGGAAACCACAATGGGTGGCTTAGAAAATTATGAAAACCACCATGGGTGGATCAGAAGGGGAATGTGACATCTGAAAGGGTTTTGAGAACATCCGTATCAATCAGTAGTGTAGAAGCAAGGTTCCCTTATTATGCATTTATCTAGCGTAAAGAACGGTTGGGGCTTGGTGTAGTTTAATGTCATGGATCTAGGACATCATCTGAAATGGAACAACTTCTTTGGGTTCTCTGTAATTTTGTCTTAGACGTTCCTCTACATTCAGGTAGGATTGTGGAAGAGGTTGGTAAACTATACCTCAGAGGGTTTCCGAATCTCGGGATAGAAATGGGGGCTCAGAGGCCAAGAGGCGTATGGAGAGACGCATCACCTAAGGAAATATTACCTTTAGTAGACGGGCCAGGGGTGATCAATAGGCAGAGACGTTGAGGTAATGGTATTCATAGTCACACAAAGGTGTCTTTAGGTCAAAGACTATCCACTTCCGATAGCCGAGAAACTTTAGGGAAGTTGAGGTTTGGAACCACCAGGGGTGGCTTATAAGAGTTCGGCTTTTTTTTTGAGTACATAGTATGGTTTATGGTGAGAGGGTTCCTGAATATGGGGGAAATATCTAGACTAAACTTTTTGATAATGGTTGAAGTAATTCTTTCTCACGCTGGTGTGAGGCGGTGGTTCGTGCAGGTCTGACCCGTGCACTGAAAGATGAAGAAAAGCCTCTGTTTCTCACTGAACCCATGACAAGTATGACTTTGTAGTTTATCGTCATGTTGTTAGGACATAATCCGTGTAGTTTGGAATCATGCGGTAAGGACGAGAGGAATTTTTAAAGGTTGCTATGCAGTGTAACGTCATGTAGCAAGGACGACTTCCGTGCAGTTTATCGTCATGCGGTAAAGACAGGGATATATTTAAAGGTTGTCGTGCAGTTTAACGTCATGCGGCGAGGATGAGGGCATTTTTCCGAAGGCTACTCTTCATCAGAATATAACTAGGCTTGAATACCTCAACATTCCCCAGATGTGGAAGGGGGGTTGATGGTGTAAATCATGGTTCTGGGGCCTCTTGGATCAGGAGAGGTGATATGGGGGCTCTGAGGCTGGTAAGCGTACGGAGCTAGGAAGAGTGTCGCCTGAGGAAATATTACCTTTGGTAGACAGGCCAGGGGCGATCAATATGTAGAGCCGCTGAGGGAATGGTATTCATAGTCATACAAATGTGTCCACGGATTGACGGCTTTCCACTTCCGATGTCCTTGAATGGTTATGAGGATCCGCAATTTTTCGAGCCACAAAGTCTGTAATTTGGCAGGGGAATGTCTAGACATGTTGGGGATATCCATCCCTGGTTGCATGTTGAGTTTTATAGATCCCCCTGCGCTGATCGTTTCTCCCTTTTTTGCATGGGGTGTGCCTTCATTCCATGCAGTTTAACGTCATGCGGTAAAGACAAGGTACTCCTCGTTTATCGGTCAGAGAGCTCAGACCATTAGGTGACTATTGCTGCAATCACTCGAAGGATAACTGAGTCAATATGTTCTAATATAATTTGGAAAAGGCGGGGGATGAAGGTCTTAAACTGCAACTTTGAGCTTTTCTGGATCAGGAGGTATGGTGTGGGGGCTCTGAGGCTAGTAGGCGTACGGAGCTAGGAGAAGTATCGCCCGAGGAAATCTTGCCTTTGATGGACAAGCCATGGGCTATCATTATACAGATCCGCTGAGGGCATGGTATGAATAGTTGTAAAAAGGTGTCCCCAGGTCGATAACTTTCCACTTCCTATGGCCGTGAATGATTATGAAAATCTACGATTGCTCACAGTGCAGAGTTCGGCACATGGGGATAATGGTGTCCGGGTATACAAGAAACATCTTCACCGCAATTTTCCGTTGAGTCAATGTAGCCTAGTCCTGGCTTGATGTTTGTTGATGCAGGTCGCTATGTGAACCACTGGCGAACACACAGGCTAGCCAGATAGGGAAACCCTGGCAACACCTGAATGTGAAAAGGGGAACGAACTTGTAAACCACTTCGTCATAAACTTCTGGATCAAGAGGTATGGTATGGGGGCTCTAAGGCCGGTAAGCGTACGGAGCTAGGAAGAGTGCTGCTTGTGGAAATCTTTCCTTTGGTAGATGGGATAGGGGATATCAATATACGGAGCTGCTGAGGGCATGGTATGCAAAGTCGTACAAAGGTGTCCACGGGTCGATGACTTTCCACCTCTGATGGCCATGAGTGGTTATGAAGATCCATAATTATCCAGACCGTGGAGTCTGATGTATAGAAAAAATGTATCCAAATGTGCAAGGAGTATCTCCAACTCATATCACCATGTGTCTTGAGTGGGTCGCGATGAAGTCAGTTCAGTTTAACATCATGCAGTGAGGACAAACTCCATGCAGTTTAACGTCATGCAGTAAGGACGAAGGTGCCCCAACGTGAAAGAAAAAGGGGTGTCTGCATAGTTTAACATCGCATGGTGGGGACAGCTTCTGTGCAGTTTAATGTCATGTGGTAAGTAAAAATATATACACCCTGTGCAGTTCTAGTTCGTACACGGGGAAAGGGGCATTTTTAACATCATTGTCCCTATAGTTTAACGTCATGCGGAAGGGACGAGAAGTACACCTCGTGTTGGTCTGGATCGCACACGGGGGGAAAGGGCATCTCTTTTTTTAAGGGGCTGGGCTAGGACTGGGGATCCTGGCGTTGCTACGTATCCTGTGAGGGAAGGAATCAATCCGTATGTAGTTCTCTCGAATGAGTACACCCCATGCAGGTCTGGTCCATACACGAGGGGAAAGAAGGAATTTTTTTATTTTTTATTCTGGGGGATAGGCAAATATTGAGGATCCTGACGTCGCTACGTATCTTGTGAGGGTATGAATCAAGCCATACATAGTTCTCTGGAATCCATGTAGTGTATATTCATGTGGTGAGGAAGGCTTCCATACAGTTTAACGTCATGTGGTTAAGACGATGGCCACACCCCGTGTAGATCTGGTCCATACACGGGGGGATGGGCATTTTTTTCGTTTTTGTTTTTTTTTTGAGTTGTCTGGGCCTGGGCGTGGAATTCTGGGGTCACTATGTATCCTGTGATGGAAGCAATCAAGCCTCACGTAGTTCTCAAAAAGACGATACACCCTGTGCAGGTCGGGACCGCACACAGGGGAAGGGGGTTTTTTTAAATCACCTTGTCTGTGCGGTTTAACGTCATGTGGTAAGGATGATCTCCATTCAGTTTAATGTCATGCGGTGTGGACCTGGGGAATAAAGTTTAATGTCATGTGGTCAGGATGAAGTTCCATACAGTTTCTATGCGAAATACTTCGTTAAGAATATCTCATTCGTAGGAGCGGTTGTAAATTGTCCGTCCATAGAGATCAGGGTATATGCTCCGTTGGAGTAGACCTTGTGTACAACATATGGTCCTTCCCACTTGGGATCCAGCTTTGGAGGCTTCTTTCCAAGTATCATTGGGGTGTGGAGGACCAGCACTAATTCTCCTTCCATGAAAGACCGGAGGCGGACCTTTTTGTTGAAGGCTCGTGCGATCCGGTTCTGGTACACTTTGAGGTGGTGCAGAGTGTGTAGCCGCTTCTCGTCTAGCTGTTCCAATTCACCTAGCCGATTTTCGGACTACTCATCATCAGATAATCGATCGCTGATGGCAAAATTGAGTGAGGGAAGTTGGTGTTCAATGGGCAGGACCGCCTCCGTGCCATACACCAATGAGTACGGGGTAGACCGAGTAGCGGTGTGGATTGTGGTTCGATAAGACCACAATGCATGGAGGAGTTTATCCGGCCATGACTTCATGTCTTTGTCCACCATTTTTTGGAGAATTTTGGACATGTTCTTGTTGAAAGCATCTCTCTATCCATTAGCCACTACATGGTAGTGGGATGAGTGGCTAGCCTTGATACCATACTCGTGGTATAGCTTTTCCAAATCAGCAGAGAAAATATTTGTGTCGTTGTCCGTTAGTATAGTATGAGGGACACCAAATTTGGTGATGATATTGTCCATCAAGAAGCTGACAATATTTCTTACCCCGACTTCCTTGATGGGTATGGCTTCTGCCCATTTGGAAAAGAAGTCAGTCACCGTGAGGATATACTTCAGCTGTTTGGTCATGGCGGGAGGATATGGTCCCACGACGTCCATCCACCAGACGGAAAACGGCCAGGAGTACTTAGCTTGATGAAGCAACTCCGGGGGCTGGTGTATGAATTTGGCATGAATCTGGCATGACTGGCATTTTTCGGTAAAAAGATCGCAGTCTCATGCCACTGTAGGCCAGTAGTACCCAAGCCTTCAAATGTGATGGGAAAGCTTCGTCCCCGGTTGGTGTGCTCCACACGCTCCCGCATGTACTTCAGTCATTATGGCAGCGGTTTCTTCTCCGTCAATGCATCTAAATATCACTCCATTGAGGCCTCGTTTGTAGAGGACCTCATGCTAACCTGCACCGCCATATAGGAAAAAATTGATTTCCCTTCTCCGTATTTTCTCTCGTTCAACCTTGTCTGATGGAAGATCTCCCCGTTAAAGGTAGTTCGTGATGGGCGTCATCCAGCTAGTAGAAGAAGCATATGGCTTGAGGACAGGATTGACTTCGTGGATCTCTTCCATCTTAGCTTGAACAAATGGCAATACCATTCAACGGTGAGAAATAATGATAACCATTTCATCCCAGTCTGGGTCGGCTAGGGTTGTGGCCACATTGGATAATGCATCATCTTGAGAGTTATGGGACAAGGGAATATAAGTCAATGTTGGTTCTGTGGAGAACTTGGCCATTAAACCTCGGACATGGTCAAACAAGGGGATCAGCTCCTCCTTTTTAATAGCATAGCCACCATTGACTTGCTTGATGACCAGCTCCAAGTCGCCTTTTACCTTAAGGTGTTGTACTCGTGCCTGGAGTGCGAGTTACAGCTCTACAATGAGGGCTTGATATTCCGATTCATTGTTCATACATCCCTCTAACAGGAGGAAGGAATACGGCAAAACTACCTTTTCCGGGGACACAAGTATTATCCCCAGACCCACTTTGTTGAATCCGGGATCCTCCATCCTCTTCCCGGTGGGGCTTCGGAACGCGCTGTCAAAGTACATTTCCCATGCTGGGAACTCCCCTTGAACCGAGAAGATATCTTCATCAGGTAGTTCAGCGTCTAGTGCAGTGGTCCCTGTTGAAGGGTGCTCTACCAGAAATTCTTCTAATGCCTGGCCCTTGATGGATTTTTGAGGCACGAACTGGATGTCGAATTGTTGCAGGATGACCGCCCATCCTGATAGGCGTCCGGTTAGCATCGTGCAACTGAGGATATACATGAGCAGATTACTCCGCGATATCAAATGGAACTCATGATACTGCAGATAATGTCATAGCTTTTGAACCGTGAAGACCAAGGCCAGACAGCTCTTCTCGATATTTGAGTATTGTGTCTCAGCATCAATCATGGTTCGACTGAGGTAATAGAGACTATTTTCGCTACTGGCGTCGTTTTTCAGTGCGAGGAAGGCTCCCAATGACCGTTCTAGGGACATATCATATAGAATGAGAGGCCTTCCTTCAACCGGGGTCATGAGCACCGGTGGGCTAAAGAGATACTTCTTCAAGTTGTTGAACACCTCTTGGCAGCCATTCGTCCATTAGTACGTGACCCCCTTCTTCATCAACCTGGTGAAGGGAAAACATTTTCCTTTCAGGTTGGCTATGAACCACTTAATATAGGCTAGGTTTCCTTGGAATCCCCTCAACTCAGTGAGATTTTGAGGGGGCAGTAGGTTCATGATAGCCTTCGTCTTCTTAGGGTCGACTTCGATGCCACGATGGCATACGATGAAGCCAATAAATTTCCCTGAGGTAACCCCAAAGGTGCATTTCAAGGGGTTCATCTTCAATCTATATTGTCGGAGCTTGTTGAAGATGGTCTCAAGGTACGACAGGTGATCCGAGCGCTATCTGGACATGACCACTAGGTCATCCACGTAACATTCAATGAATTTCCCCAGGAACGGCTTAAAGATCTGATGCATGGCATGCTAATACGTGGCACCAACATTCTTGAGACCAAAGGGCATGACCCTATAATAGAATACCCCTTGAGGGGACCTGAAGGCAGTAGATTCTTTGTCTTCTTGGGCCATCCTGATTTGATTATATCCAGAATAGCCATCCATGAATGGTAGAGCCTCATACCCGGCCATCGCATCAATTAACAACTCGGTGATTGGAACTGGAAAGTCATCTTTCAGACAATGCCGATTAAGGTCACTGAAGTCAATGCAGACGCGGATTTTCCCATTCTTTTTCTTGACAGGGACGATATTGGCCAACCAAATGGGGTACTGGACTTCCCTGATGAAGCCTGCTTTAATGAGCTTATCGACTTCAGCCTCTATCTTGGCAGCATGTGATGGGTGTGTTCTTCTTGCGGCGTATTTGTAGCCCCAGTGGTCTTTTGGAAGACCCAGGTGATGCATCCCTACCTTGTGATCGAGTCCCAGCATTTTCGTGTAATTACATGCAAATACATCCTGATGTTGCCTTATGAAGGAGGTATATACCTCGTGTTCCTCAGGAGACATGGCCGCACTAATGAGAGTAGGCCTCGGGTCTTCTTCGTTACCAATGTGTATTTCCCTGAGCTCATCCACAGTGGTGGAGATACCCTCCTCAAAAGAGGGAGGTGCATCTCTAAGATCTTCTCCCTCTTCTTCTCCCAAGTCCTCATCCTCTTGATTTGATGAGGAGAGAGTTTCCATTATGAGCCTTCGAGGGTATGAGGGAGAGGCATCGTGGGCATCCTTGCTTGAGTATTCGTCCCCAAATCGAGGGTTAGTAGACATTCACGCATTGGCGTGCTCATCCATCATGGAAGAATTCATGAGGACATCTTAATGCATGTCATGACTCGAACTCCTACTCTCAACATGGTTCATGGGCATGACATAATCTCTGCCAAGATGCCTGAGGGGGTCATCGGGGACCATTTCCAGGCCATTTGGAGCAGGGATCCAGTCGACGTCGTCGATCAAAGTCTTCTTCTTCTTTTTCTCATAGAACCCGACGTTGATGTAATGTGACTACGAGAGCTCAAAAGGGGCCTTTTCGGTGTGCAATGTCCCACTTTTTCCATTGACGCAGTACTTGATACACTGGTGGTAGGATGAAGGAACGTCCATGTGCTTATGGAGCCATGGCCTACCCAACAGGGCATTGAATGTTGTGCTCTGCCAGACCACCAGGAATTCTGTGTAGGGTACCAGGTCACCAAAATGGGTCTTTAGCTTAATCTGTCCCATTGGTTTCTGCTCACTCTTTTCGTAACCTAACAAAGTTGTGGCTGAGGGAATTAGATCATCTTCACTGTAGCCCAACTTACAGAGTGTCCATAGGGGAAGGAGGTTAACTCTAGAGCCATTGTCTATAAAGAATTTTCAGATCTCAATACCATCTAGTGTTCCAGACACATGTAGGGGTCTGATGTGTCCTTGCATGATGGAATCTTTGTCCTGATCGATGAAGGAAATCACCACATTGCATTTTTTCGGGACAGTCTCCGCCCAATAAATCTCAGCGGTAGCTACCTCGGCTTGGAATTCCTACGGGCTGATCAAAGCTTCGATAAGCACCTCCCTAAGGTCAGATGACAAACCCAGGGCATCCAGGATTGACAACATGAATGCTACAGATTCCAATTGTTTAAGGATGTCGTATTTTTTCTCCAGCGGTCGACGCTTCTCCGTTAGCGGGAGAGTCTTAGAGGGTGCTTTGGGAGCTGGATCATTCGACGAGGATGGATCGGCCGTGAGGACAGATGTCGATGGTGTTCCCGCGTTTTTAATACTGGGTCTGGATGGTCTGTTTGTATGCACTAGGCGGCCAGAAACGTGCTCCTCCTCTGGTGGGTATCGCAGAATAACAGGGCCAGAGTGGCTACTTGTGGAGGTGGCGGGGCATTCTCTCTCCTACTGAGTCCGTTGAAGGTCTCTCCCATGGGTTTCCACAATATTGATGGTCTGAGCCAGGGTCCAACCGTAGGGTTGGTTTCGGCTGTGGCTGCACCTCCCCTGGTATCCTCTGCCTCTATGATTCCTCCTCCCGGCTCCTCGTGCAAGGAAATTAGTTTCATAGTCCTTCCCTTCTTCAGGGAATGATTCCATGAGATGGATGAGGTTGATAGAACCAAAGATTGGCTCCTCATCCTATGATAGGTCAACCTGGTCGGTTGTCTCTGATGGTTCCATTTTGTGGGTCGGTGCACGTGGTGCCAAATTCGAGGGCATGAAATCTGACAGGGTTTGGACTAACCTTGGCCCCACCACGAACTGCTCCTCTAGTGATTGTTTCCACATTCGACTCTTCCTGGATGACTGGATCATAGAGGATTGTGAGGTAGATGCTGTCGGATTTGCGGCTTCAGGGGCTGTTGGTGGAAACACCGGCTGTTGTAGTTGAGCTCGGAGTATTCCCTGGGCTCGGTTGATAGTCATCCGAGTAATACAGTTATAAACTTTCTTCCCCTATTTGCTGGTGACGTTCAGCCACCCCTCCTCTTTGTCGGATTCAGTGGTAGAGATACATGCCACATGTGCTGGGGGTGGTCCCAGCTCTACTTGTCCGGAATCTACAATCCTCTAAAGGAGGTCTTTGAAGATGAAGCATTCTTGGATACTATTCCCCAACATCTGATGGAAGGGGTAGTAATCTGGCCTGTCATCGCGGCCGACTTCTTCAGGTTTCCTTGGCTCCGGGAGGCGGAGTAAATTACAGTGTCTAGCAGCAATGAAGTAGCCACGAACTTGATCATCTCATAATGAGTATACTTTTTTTCTTCAGCCCTCAAACTGGTTCCACTTAGTTCCTCTCTGATCATCCCGTTTAGGCGGGGGCGGCCACTGATATGCAGGGGGCCCTTGATGATTTGGTGGAGGCCTGAGCCGTGGAGCGGGCACAGGGGCTGGCTTGAGTGTGACAGCGGACACTTCAGCTCTAGGAGCTCTCTTAGTAGGAGCCTGCGAGGCTATTCGGTACTTTGAATTAGTCCGCTACAGGGAGTCCTCAATTTTCTGGGAAATGGCCAAGAGATGGTGAAAGCCAGTGGTGAAATCCACCGGTATACGTGGTGTTCACAGCTCATCTCTAAGATTATCGATGCATATGGATAGCATCTCATCTTCAGGCATTGTCCTGTTTAGAGAATAGGTCAGACCTTTCCATCTGGCGATGAAATCTGAGACCCTCTTGTTCTCCCTCTGCTTGCAGTTCATGAGATCGCTGACCATTGTTTTAGGCAACGTTGAGCTGAAGTGGAACAGGAACTCCTGTCGGAGGTCCTTCTAACTCATTATCGACTGGGCCGACAGACTCGTATACTAGACGAAGGCATATCCTTGCAAGGTCTGTATGAAGAATATGAGTTTCATAGCTTCTTTTTGTTCCGGAGTCCCCATCATAGGGTCGCAATAGGATGCGTAGTGCATCAAATGCTACTCCGGATCACATGATACATTGAATATGGGAAATACAGGGCTCCCAAAATTGGGTGGAGGTGGTGTGTTGGTCACCAAATCTAGGTAAGGTTTCCGCTCCAGCTGTATCAGAGCACGTCGACCTTCCATCGCTTCTAGTCGAGCTGTTAATGCCTCGATGGTATTGGTGAGTCCCTGGTTTACATCAAGATGGGCCTGGTCCTGGGCAGGCATAGCCCGAGGCATTGCCTGAGGATCCGGATTGGCCGGCACCAAGGGTGCATATTCCGTTCGGGGTACCCTCGGAGGGTTTGGGCATACTTGCTCTGGTTTCCTCCTCTGTGGAGGGAAATCCTGGTATTCATCCAGATCCACATCTAGGTAGCTGGACGGGCCAGACGCCTCATTGGGCAGGAGCTTGATGGTTCTTCATTTTTCGGGGAAAGACTTAGCCTTTGAAGTTCACTTTCCAGGATTGCGTGACGTGGATCTTCTTGGGCCGCACTTTCAATAAGGCGGTTCCTCTGGAGCAGCTTAGCGTTAAGCCGCCTCAATTCATTCATCTCTTCTTCCTATCGAGCTAACCTCTCTTCAAGCATGAGTGGCTCGTTTTTATCAAGATAGGTAGATATGTTAAGGGGAACTGTTCCTTTGTTCTTGTCCTTGTTGGAAGCTCACAGGGTAGGTAGAGGGAGGTTTGCTGAAGGGGTGGCCATATTTAAATCCGCCCTCTGGTTCCGGGTGTGTACACCTGGGGGTTCATTGTGAGTCACAGCCTGACCAGAACCATTGTCTCCCGACCTGTCCGAATTTGCATTTTCTCCGGTGTTACCCGCGGGGTTAGCCTCTATGGTGTTGATGAACACATATTGCGGTGTGGAGGGGATGTCATCTTCCAAATAAGAAGAGGATCTCCCGCGTCTTCTGCTGGCCTTCCCTCTCATGACCTGGGATTGCCCTCAGAATTCTTGGCGAAGGGTGATGTGGAGAGTTCTTTGATGCGGCCTTACGGTGCGCCTTCCTTTTATAGGGGATGATGATTCATATCACGGGATAGGACGAGAACCTCCTATCCTGACTATCCTCCCTATATGAGAGTATACCGACTCTCATGGGGGAGGCTGTTGCTTAGGGGGTAATAATGCCCCCAGCCCTAGGGGTTGGGGTTGGCTCTGTTCCCTGGACGTTGAGTCTCTTCTCGATTTTGTTGGTCTTACGGGGGAATTTGTTGTTAAAAATTCCCCCAACCCTACAGGCTGGGGTTGACCCTGGATTGCGGCAGTGGTTGCGGATATCGCGACCTGCCTGATCTCGCGTGCCCCCATCCGGGGGTGAACCGGATCTAGTGCCGAATTCATCTGTGGATCAGTCCCTTCTGGGGAGGCAGGCAGAGATCATTGATTGGCCTCTCTTAGGCGAGAGGCCTGCTGTATGCTCTCAATGGCCTGATTCAAGAGTTTTTTAATGGCTTGTTCCCGCCAGGCCTGACACTTCTAGGACATACTCAAGGTTCGACTCTGTTGAGTGTGTTGTATTTCCTGAATAGGGGGTCAACATGATTTCTATCTTGATGTGACGACATTGCAAGACACCATGCCAGACGGTTTCTTCCGGGCGGGGAGCGGAGTGAAATGCAGAGATCCATGTTCCCCCCAGCCCCAGATATGGACTTCCGCTGGAGCGTCACTGATGAGGAGGTGTAGCTGGTGTAGTGCGCGGAGGCAAACTACCTCCATATTCCCTTTGCGCCTCTCGGGGTGTTGTTGTCGCATCGAGGAAAGGGCCTCCAGGTCGATGTGATGCAGGAGGTCCCCTATCGTCTTGACGTGGTCTACATACCCTTTATAGGGCAAGAAGATCAATTTTAGCCAGTGTAGGGTTGTCCATATATTATGGCGGATGTCGCGCATGCATTCTTCTGACAACTCTCTAGGTATGTCGTACTGAGAGGTGGTTGTGGGCCAAAACATAACAGGTATATCATTCATGGCCAGTCGTTTCCTGCGGTGCAGCATATCGGCATATTCCTCCGCCAGTGATTCCTCTACCTAGTCAGCCCAACTAAGGCTCTCACTGTAGTCAGAGGTAGTGGGGCCGATAGGTAACAAATTGTCTTGTGGGAGATTCCGAGGTGGTTCAGAAGATGAATGCGACCCTGGAACAGATCCTGGTCGTAGAAGGACGTTGTTAGCAACAAGCTGGGAATCTGACATGCTCGATCCCATCCTTCTGAGTGCCTTGGCATAAGAGGGCCTTTCGGTGCTTTATTCGGCAGGAGGAGGACCTTCCTGTCGATATAATATGTCATCGCGGGGAGGAAATTCGCAATTACGACCTTAATGTTGAGGACTACCATTACTGCTTGATTCTTCACTGCATAGAGGACTTTTTTAGTGCACACCCTGGGGAGGACCTTCAAGGCATGTTGCAGCAAGGGGAGAACATTCTGGTTGTGTAGCGTTGTTATAGAGATGACCTTTGCAAAAACTGCCATTATGGTGAGGATGACCATCATGGCTTGGTGTTCGACGCGCATCCTGGGGAGGACCTTTAGAACACGCCGCGACAAGGGGAGGACCTTCTTGTTGCTTGGGGCCATTGCGGGGAGGACCTTCGCAATGGTGGCCATGGTGGCGAGTACTACCATCACAATTGCGGCAATGGCGAGGACTACAATTACTGCTGCCGTAGGGAGAATATCTGCAGGATACATACTAGGGAGGGCCTCCATAATATACTGCAATGAGGGGAGGGCCTTCTCGTTGCTCAACGTCTCTATGGGGAGGACCTCTGTTATCAGCGTGGCGAGGACTACCACCGTGACCTGATTTGTAACACCCCAGGTAAATAAAGAATATGACATTTCATATTTATCCATATTTGTGAATAAAATATTTAAATAACTTTAAAGGGGATGCTATGCTCGATGGCGTACCCAACACGCAACAACGAGTTTCTTGGAAATCTTACGTTGCACTGTAATAATAAAATAATATTATTTTAAATGGTAGTTAACATGTAGCTATTGTAATGGTGGGAATGGATAGAAATAACTAAAATATGATTATATATGTTTTTAAATGTTTTTACATTTATCCAATAAAAGATAATGGCTTAAAATACGGAAAGAATTCAATTTTAGGCGTATATGCCCTAGTTTTCACTAAAGGTTCACATATCACCTTTTGATGGAGAACCGTCATTAAATATAGTTTTGATCACTCTTATACATTATTTTGGACCAAATAAAACTCTTATTAAGAATCGGGACATCAAAATTTACTTTGTGTAAATTTTTGGTATCTTTCCGATAAAGTTCATTTTTTTAATGAATAGTGTAAAATGTTGTATTTTAATTCAAAACCACTTTTTAATATAATTTATTTATATGATTAGATTATATTTTGAATTGGTTTTAAAGTGAAATTAGAAAATATTTTTACCATTAAATCCAATAGTGTTCGTTGGAATCAATTTCACTTTGAAATCAGACTTAAACTAGTGTCAATCTTTTGATACTTATTGTTTCATAAAACACGCTATTTGACATGACAGCGGGAATTAATTATTAAATTAATTAATGTGACTTATATGTTTTTAATTTTGTAAAATGGACTTCATTTTTGAATTCAGAATATCAAATATAGCTTAGGGTGAATTTTTGGGATTTTTCTGAAAAACTTCAATTTTTGATGAATAGTGAAACCACTAAGTGGTACTTATAAAAACTGATTTTCCGTTTAAATGAAATTTTGCCATCATTGTGTTTTGATTTTCAAAAATCCAACATACATGGTTGTCATTAAGAAGTAAAATTTGGTTCAATGAGATTAAAATAATTTTTTGGTGAATAGTAACTTATTAAGTTTTTAATCGCGATTAGTGGTAATTAGTGTAGTTTATGGTAAAAATAATGCTTTAATAAAATGAGATGAGCTTGACACATGTCATACCCTCATTTTTTGTATCATGGCCGACCAAGACAAGCCATGGGTCAACTTGGGGACCCCATGGATCCACTTTGTTTGGGAAATGACATAAATAACATTTTATTTAATGTAAAAGTAAAATGGACACAAACATGATATGTTTTACTAAAAAAAAATTTAAGTGGGGTTATACAAGTAATATTTTTGATTATAAATATTCATTGGAAAGATAAAAAGATTTCCTACATCATATTATTTTTTTTATAATTTTTAGACATTAAATAAATTAAATTATTTATGACATAATAATGATGCAGCGATGACATCATTATTTGACGATTTAAATAAAATGGAAAGATAATGTAAACTCTATGACCTACACATGTCCAAAACTTATTGGATGGGTGGATTTCGAACCCTTATCACCTTATACACGAATTATATCAATGTGGGACCTTTTAAAACCGAAACACATTTTCAAATAAAGTAATATTTCTTACTTTCCAAAAGTGCCGCTCCTCTCCTCTTATAAAAGGCCCCCACCTCTACCTCATTTCACACACTCCTCAAGCCTTTGGCTCGGCCAACCCCAGCCCATTTACTCTCTCCACATCACTCTCCTCATCCTAGAGGATTCCCTTTGGACATAATCCTTTCAAAGGAAGCCTTTAGGCTCAAATCAAAAGGAGTTACACTTTTTAAGGTAATTCATTCTCTCATGTTCATTTGTTTTATTTTGCTTCTCCAACCCCCTAAACTCTTTTTATTTACTTCTTTTGTAACAACACCAGTATATTAAATATACTAGGATGTTTTTATAAGATATATTTGAGCTACACTCTCACACAACTACAGCAAATGGTTAACGAACATACGGTTTCCGTGGATGGCGAAATTCTGCCTCCCGAAACGATGATTGTTCAATACTCATTTAACACCTTCAAAGGTGGCCATTATGATGTCACTATTTTTATATATGATATATAATATGTTTATGGTTTCCTTAAGCTTCTGTTTTTTTCATTTTGGGCATACCTTTATGGTTTCCATTATAGGTATACGCGATATCTTCATTTAAGGAAGTGCGGACTACCACCCCCTCAAAGTGATTTGATTCATTAAATACCATATGTGGGATGTATAAAGGATGGAAATATAATATAATATATGATATTATACTGGAATTATAATATAACTTTATATCATTATTATTCCATTCTATAAAATACGAAATAGAAATGAAAGTGACGTTCATGCGTACGTACGGCTTACCGTCTCCATGAACGGTGCATTTCATTTCTTACCTCTAAATGATTATGTAATGTTATAAATGCATGAATGTACTGGATATATATGACATATATGATATATACATAATGAATACAATTCTGGATATAATAAACATTTGGCCACACGAACAACATGTAATTGTAAGAAGTCCACTTTCGACTTAAGAACCAAATATCGCAAAACAAATATTATTAACTTAAATGATTACATAATGTTTATGACATGGTAATAAGTGGTATAAAAGTAATAATGAACTTGAAAAAGGTTCTTAAGGAATTAGAAATTAACTCAAGTTTATTATTCAGGAGATTAAAGAACGATCGAGTCAAGTCGGACCCGAGGTAAGGGATCCTACTCCTCTATTTCTTTTTAAGTACACACTTTTATGTCATTTCTTTTAAAGCTCATATTTATTGTTATTGGGATGATAATTTATATTAAAATTACTGTAATTTTTATTTTCATGTGATGAGAGACCCTATTCTCTCTCATCAATCCATTTTAGAAGTTTTGAGTGGCGCCGTTAGGCTGCCAAACTTTCTTAAGAGATCTAACCTCTCTCTTCTTTTTAAGTACTCTCCTTTATGTCACTTCTTTTAAGCTCCTCTTTGTAATGTTGGGGGATGTTATTTTATATTCCTCTTGCTGTACATTTTATTTTAATGTGATGAGATACCCTATTTCATCTCATCAATCCATATTCGGAAGTTTTATGTGGCGCCGTTAGGCTGCCGAGTTTTCGTAAGGGATTTTTCATCTCACTTTTATTCCCGTTAGATTTATGATACATTTTCCACAATTTCCCTTGAGTGGTGTATGTACTGCCCATTATTCTACTCTTTGTGTAATATACTTTCGTTGATGAGTATTTACATCAATTATCTTTTGTCCTTCTTTCATGGGGTGTATGTTTTGAAAGATACCCAAGTCGGTAAGGGAACCTTTCACCCTCCTCTTTTTTTAAAAACTTCTATTGTTGGGTCTTTTAATTTACATATCGTTATGTTGGGATATGTTCTCATATATCATTATTGATGTAAATTTTATGTCCAAGTGATGAGATACTCTTTTTATCTCTCATCAACTCTTTTTGATGTGATGTCGTTAGGCTGTCAAGGGAACTTTTTAACCCAATTTCGATTTCTTTGGGTTCAACATGTAGTCATTGAATATGTCGTCCATTGAATATGTGTGAATGAACTTTTTACACTTAATATCCACTTATATTGGGTGTATATATATTTTTCACACATATTTTTGAGATTGATTTGTCCTTAATTTAAGGATACCTTCTTTATAAGGGATTTCATCACATTTGACATTTCTATTGAGGGTTCATTGTTGTTATGCACAAATTCACTCTTATATGGTGTATATATTGTCCTTTGGAGTATTATATCATGAATCCATTTATTCTCATGATATTATAAAGTTTTTACTAAATGTTATTCCTCAACTATTGTATTCAAGTGTCTCTAATTTTGATAAAACCCCTTTACCAAAATATCGTTTTAAATGTTTTAATTATTTGTTCTTATTAATATACATGTTTTCAAAATGGTTTTAAGGATATATTTATATGGATATTAATGGTTTAAAATTTTAAGCTTCAAGGTGGTATGGGACACTTTGATTCAAAAATATCTTTATTAAATGTTTTAAATGGTTCTGGAAATGGTTTCTTTTTGAATGGATTCAGTATTTCAATATACTAAAATGTTATATTGTGATTGAAATGTGAAAATGTTATGTTTCCTTTATGCATGTTTTATGTGACACATTTATGTTATGGTTCTTGGGAATTTTTATGAAAACGGGTGGTTCTGTGATAAACTAAGGGCGGGTGAGCCCGTTATAGCTCTCCAATGCATTGGGTAACGCGAAGGAGTGAAACGTTAAGGTTTCTCCGAAGAGATTTAGGGAATATACTGTGATGGGTATTCCAAATGTAACCAAGAGGGTTACTCCCTACGTAAGAATGTTATGAATGCCTCAAGTTACCTTTATGTCTTATGTTTTCTATGATTTATTCACGGTTTGATGAGGTATGTTAAAGTGCCTATGTTTTATGGGTAATGTATGATTTCATTCTTATGTATATCTGAACTCATGTTTCCTTTCCATATTTTTATAACCCTTACTGAGCTTTTTATGCTCATCCCAAGTTTTTGAAATGTTTTTCACAGGTCAAGGGAAAGGTACATGATGTGATGATAGTGTAAAGGATGTTTCAAGAAAGAATCCGTGTTATATTTTAAATATGTTTCCGTTGATGGGAAGAATGAATACTGTCTTTTATGTAACCACTTTGTTTAAATGTGGAATGTAATGAATGTTTCATGATCTAATTCTCTAAAACTCTAAACCTGAAAAGATCCTCAATATGTAATCTTGTAATAACTCAAGATTAAGTAAGGTTTAAGGCTGGGGCCTTATAGTTGGTATCAAAGGCCGGTTTAGATAACTTTAGAGGTTAGGGTATTCTTTAATCATAAGTGACATTACCATAATGGTTAGGATTTCATAAAGAGTCCTAGTTTTAGATAAAGTGAATGAGTAAGTATATCTTAGTTTTTACCTTCCTCGTTAGTACATGATGGTTTTTTTGATATACTCACACTGACCTTTTTGGTTTTAGTAAATGGCTGGATCTAGCAGGCACCAAAGTGACAATGGGTTTGAAGGAAACTTTGGTGGTTCTCTGAATAAGATACTCGATGAGATGGGGGATTCAATGAGGAATCTCATGGTTTTTCTAAACCAACTATCAAGGAGTCATGATCAACAACTTGAACCTTGGTGAGTTCTCTAATGCATCATGTACGAGATGGCCAACTCGATGTGGAAATTCAGGTAATAATTATTAAGGTAACCATTAGGGTTTATATGATCCTTACTTTTGAGGTAATTATGGGTTATTATATGATATGGTGGAAAATGAAGGGCATGAGATAAAATTGAGGTTAAAATATGTTATGATTATTCTTGAAGATTTTATCTCATTTTGGGCAATGTTTTAATAATTATATTGTTTTGGAAAAAGGACAACACGCAGACCGTGTGACATCCCGTCGCGTCGGACAAAGCTGCGGGATTCGAACCCACAACCAAAGTGTGACTGGTATTTATCGCCTATCACTGGACTACGTGAAGTCCCTGGTTAGTTTGACCGATTCTTTTTAGTTATATGATTTTATGAATTAAGAGTAAGTTGATTTTGGAGGATATGTGATTAGGATAATTACTTTTCAATGTAAGACTTTAGGAGCAACTGATGTTGTTTGGAGATAAATGTTACGATTTAACTTGGTAGACTATGTGACTAAATCCTTCAAATATTTGGGTTTCAATCTTAGTTTGGTTTACTTTGAAGAATTTTATGGACAAATGGTCCTCGTTGAACTTTGGGTTTTGTTGGAAAAATTTTGGAGATTAAGAATAGATTTTCTTTTTATAAAGGGTTATCCTTTTCTGGATTATCTGATCTTGTACTATCCTTTTTGGTTTTGGTTTTGGTTAAAGACATGGGAAGTATATAGTTCTATTTTGTGGATTAGGTGATTCTCTAGAAGTTGATTATAGTACTCTTAATGTGAACAAGTCTTCCTAAATACTCGTCTTTTGGAGAAAATATGAGTTTGTGTAAGGAATCTAATAAAAGTTGAAAGTCAATATGATAAGTGATTATGTTCCTTATGAATAAATTCCTCAATAAAAATTAAATTAAAACAAAAATGTTGTCCATTAACTTTTCCTACTGGGGAATCAAATACCGTTTAACCCATCACAAGTTTGTAATTTTCTCGTGGTTAACTTTCTCCTAAACATGTTTTCTATCACTCTCCATCAGAATATGACCCTTTGTTTTTTCCTCCATGTCCATATTTTCATACTTGGAATCCTAGTATGGGTTAACTCGGGTGACCTTTGTACTTATCTCTCTTTATTTTAAAGTGTTTGTTTTACCGACTTTTGTTCCGATGTGGGACTTTCAAGGATGTTTCCAAGCGCAATTTTAAAATTGCGAGGATGCAATTCCCAAAAGGGGGGAAGGATGTAACATCCCAGGTAAATAAAGAATATGACATTTCATATTTATCCATATTTGTGAATAAAATATTTAAATGACTTTAAAGGGGACGCTATGCTCGATGGCGTACCCAACACACATAAACGAGTTTCTTGGGAATCTTACGTTGCACTCTAATAAAAAAATAATATTATTTTAAATGGTAGTTAACATGTAGCCGTTGTAATGGTGGGAATGGATATAAATAAATAAAATATGATTATATATGTTTTTAAATGTTTTTACATTTATCCAATAAAAGATAATGGCTTAAAATACGGAAAGAATTCAATTTTAGGCGTATATGCCCTAGTTTTCACTAAAGGTTCACTTATCACCTTTTGATGGAGAACCGTCATTAAATATAGTTTTGATCACTCTTATACATTATTTTGGACCAAATAAAACTCTTAATAAGAATCGGGACATCAAAATTTACTTTGTGTAAATTTTTGGTATCTTTCCGATAAAGTTCATTTTTTTAATGAATAGTGTAAAATGTTGTATTTTAATTCAAATCCACTTTTTAATCTAATTTATTTATATGATTAGATTATATTTTGAATTGGTTTTAAAGTGAAATTAGAAAATATTTTTACCATTAAATCCAATAGTGTTCGTTGGAATCAATTTCACTTTGAAATCAGACTTAAACTAGTGTCAATCTTTTGATACTTATTGTTTCATAAAACACGCTATTTGACATGACAGCGGGAATTAATTATTAAATTAATTAATGTGACTTATATGTTTTTAATTTTTTAAAATGGACTTCATTTTTGAATTCAGAATATCAAATATAGCTTAGGGTGAATTTTTGGGATTTTTCTGAAAAACTTCAATTTTTAATGAATAGTGAAACCACTAAGTGGTACTTATAAAAACTGATTTTCCGTTTAAATGAAATTTTGCCATCATTGTGTTTTGATTTTCAAAAATACGACATACCTGGTTGTAATTAAGAAGTAAAATTTGGTTCAATGAGATTAAAATAATTTTTTGGTGAATAGTAACTTATTAAGTTTGTAATCGCGATTAGTGGTAATTAGTGTAGTTTGAGGTAAAAATAATGTTTTAATAAAATGAGATGAGCTTGACACATGTCTTACCCTCATTGGTTGTATCATGGCCGACCAAGAAAAGCCATGGGTCAACTTGGGGACCCCATGGATCCACTTTGGTTGGGAAATGACATAAATAACATTTTATTTAATGTAAAAGTAAAATGGACACAAACATGATATGTTTAACTAAAACAATTTTTAAGTGGGGTTATACAAGTAATATTTTTGATTATAAATATTCATTGGAAATATACAAAGATTTACTACATCATAGTATTTTTTTATAATTTTTAGACATTAAATAAATTAAATTATTTATGACATAATAATGATGCAGCGATGACATCATTATTTGACGATTTAAATAAAATGGAAAGATAATGTAAAATCTATGACCTACACATGTCCAAAACTTATTGGATGGGTGGATTTAGAACCCTTATCACCTTATCCACGAATTATATCAATGTGGGACCTTTTAAAACCGAAACACATTTTCAAATAAAGTAATATTTCTTACTTTCCAAAAGTGCCCCTCCTCTCCTCTTATAAAAGGCCCCCACCTCTACCTCATTTCACACACTCCTCAAGCCGTTGGCTCGGCCAACCCCTGCCTATTTACTCTCTCCACATCCCTCTACTCATCCTAGAGGATTCCCTTTGGGCAGAATCCTTTCAAAGGAAGCCTTTAGGCTCAAATCAAAAGGAGTTACACTTTTTAAGGTAATTCATTCTCTCATGTTCATTTGTTTTATTTTGCTTCTCCAACCCCCTAAACTCTTTTTATTTACTTCTTTTGTAACAACACCAGTATCTTCAATATACTAGGATGTTTTTATAAGATATATTTGAGCTACACTCTCACACAACTACATCAAATGGTTAAAGAACATACGGTTTCCGTGGATGGTGAAATTCTGCCTCCCGAAACGATGATTGTTCAATACTCATTTAACACCTTAAAAGGTGGCCATTATGATGTCACTATTTTTATATATGATATATAATATGTTTATGGTTTCCTTAATCTTCTGTTTTTTTCATTTTGGGCATACCTTTATGGTTTCCATTATGGGTATACGCGATATCTTCATTTAAGGAAGTGCGGACTACCGCCCCCTCAAAGTGATTTGATTCGTTAAATACCATATGTGGGATGTATAAAGGATGAAAATATGATATTATATATGATATTATACTGGAATTATAATATACCTTTATATCATTATTATTCCATTCTATAAAATACGAAATAGAAATGAAAGTGGCGTTCATGCGTACGTACGGCTTACCGTCTCCATGAACGGTGCATTTCATTTCTTACCTCTAAATGATTATGTAATGTTATAAATGCATGAATGTACTGGATATATATGACATATATGATATCTACATAATGAATACAATTCTGGATATAATAAACATTTGGCCACACGAACAACATGTAATTGTAAGAAGTCCACTTTCGACTTAAGAACCAAATATCGACAAAACAAAAATTATTAACTTAAATGATTACATAATGTTTATGACATGGTAATAATTGGTATAAAAGTAATAATGAACTTGAAAAAGGTTCTTAAGGAATTATAAATTAACTCAAGTTTATTATTCAGGAGATTAAAGAACGATCGAGTCAAGTCGGACCCGAGGTATGGGATCCTACTCCTCTCTTTCTTTTTAAGTACACACTTTTATGTCATTCCTTTTAAAGCTCATATTTCTTGTTATTGGGATGATCATTTATATTACACTTACTGTAATTTTTATTTTCATGTGATGAGAGACACTATTCTCTCTCATCAATCCATTTTGGAAGTTTTCAGTGGCGCCGTTAGGCTGCCAAACTTTCGTAAGAGATCTAACCTCTCTCTTCTTTTTAAGTACTCTCCTTTATGTCACTTCTTTTAAGATCCTCTTTGTAATGTTGGGGGATGTTATTTTATATTCCTCTTTCTGTACATTTTATTTTAATGTGATGAGATACCCTATTTGATCTCATCAATCCATATTCGGAAGTTTTATGTGGCGCCGTTAGGCTGCCGAGTTTTCGTAAGGGATTTTTCATCTCACTTTTATTCCCGTGAGATTTATGCTACATTTGCCACAAATTCCCTTGAGTGGTGTATGTACTGCCCATTATTCTACTCTTTGTGTAATATAATTTCGTTTATGAGTATTTACATCAATTATCTTTTGTCCTTCTTTCATGGGGTGTATGTTTTGAAAGATACCCAAGTCGGTAAGGGAACCTTTCACCCTCCTCTTTTTTAAAAGACTTCTTTTGTTGGGTATTTTAATTTACATATCGTTATGTTGGGATATGTTCTCATATATCCTTATTGATGTAAATTTTATGTCCAAGTGATGAGATACTCTTTTTATCTCTCATCAACTCTTTTTGATGTGATGTCGTTAGGCTGTCAAGGGATCTTTTAAACCCAATTTCGATTTCTTTGGGTTCAACAAGTAGTCATTGAATATGTCATCCATTGAATATGTGTGAATGACCTTTTTACACTTAATATCCACTTATATTGGGTGTATATATATTTGTCACACATATTTTTGAGATTGATTTGTCCTTAATTTAAGGATACCTTCTTTATAAGGGATTTCATCACATTTGACATTTCTATTGAGGGTTCATTGTTGTTATGCACCAATTCACTCTTATATGGTGTATATACTGTCCTTTGGAGTATTATATCATGAATCCATTTATTCTCATGATATTATAAAGTTTTGACTAAATGTTATTCCTCAACTATTGTATTCAAGTGTCTCTAATTTTGGTAAAACCCCTTTAACCAAAATATCGTTTTAAATGTTTTAATTATTTATTCTTATTAATATCCATGTTTTCAAAATGTTTTTAAGGATTTATTTATATGGATATTAATGGTTTAAAATTTTAAGCTTCAAGGTGGTATGGGACACTTTGATTCAAAAATCTCTTTATTAAATGTTTTAAATGGTTTTGGAAATGGTTTCTTTTTGAATGGATTCAATATTTCAATATACTAAAATGTTATATTGTGATTGAAATGTGAAAATGTTATGTTTACTTTATGCATGTTTTATGTGACACATTTATGTTATGGTTCTTGGGCATTGTTATGAAAACGGGTGGCTCCATGATAAACTAAGGGCGGGTGAGCCCGTTATAGCTCTCCAATGCATTGGGTAACGCGAAGGAGTGAAACGTTAAGGTTTCTCCGAATAGATTTAGGGAATATACTGTGATGGGTATTCCAAATGTAACCAAGAGGGTTACTCCCTACGTAAGAATGTTATGAATGCCTCAAGTTACCTTTATGTCTTATGTTTTCTATGATTTATTCATGGTTTGATGAGGTATGTTAAAGTGCCTATGTTTTATGGGTAATGTATGATTTCATTCTTATGTATATATGAAATCATGTTTCCTTTCCATATTTTTATAAACCTTACTGAGCTTTTTATGCTCATCCCAAGTTTTTGAAATGTTTTTCACAGGTCAAGGGAAAGGTACATGATGTGATGATAGTGTCAAGGATGTTTCAAGAAAGAATCTGTGTTATATTTTAAATATGTTTCCGTTGATGGGAAGAATGAATATTGTCTTTTATGTAACCACTTTGTTTAAATGTGGAATGTAATGCAAGTTTCATGATCTAATTCTCTAAAACTCTAAACCTGAAAAGATCCTCAATGTGTAATCTTGTAATAACTCAAGATTAAGTAAGGTTTAAGGCTGGGGCCTTATATGATTCCTGGCAGCGTGGAGTTCCGTTGCAGCATAACCCCTGGGGAGGACCTTCAGGGAAGGCCTTGAAAAGAGGAGGGCCTTCTTGTCGTGACGAGACATCACTATGGGGAGGACCTCCGTTGTTTTGACTATGATAGCGAGGACTACCATCATAATCTGTGGTCCCACTGCATGGAGAGAGATTGCAATGTATACCCCAGGGAGGACCTTCAAGGTGGACCGCAGCAAGTGGAGGACCTTCTTTCTGCTCGATCTTCTGGTCACGTGGAGGGTTTCCGTGACTCGCATTCTGAGAGAAGCTCTCATGAATGATCGTTATATGCCCGTCGGGGAGGCCCCCAGGGGTGCTTTGGGGAGGAGCTTCAGAGCTTCTAGTAGCACCATTGCTGGGAGGACCTTCGCAACTGCTACTTCCACTCCCATAATATGGTAATTGGTGGGTGGGGTTTCAAGCCTTTGATGCATGCTTAGTGGCGTCGGAAACCCCAGCTTCTAGAAGAGCGGATTCATGAACCCGCTCTTTATTTTCCAGCTGCCTTTGGCGCGTTCAGGGCACTCTTTTACGGGCAGCGGGGATTGTCTGCAGTTGACAACGACCATCACCTCTTTTGGGTCCCTATCTAATTGGGTCCCGTCACATTACCGGGATGTACCGACGAACATCTTGACTTTTAGAAGGGATATATGCCTGCTATGAAGCATCCGCTGTGATAGACGAGTGTCCCCCAGTTGTAACGAGTGAAGTTGCTCTATCAAGTTTCCCTTGCGTCGCGAAATATAGTCGGCGACCCTCCTGGGATGAAGCAGGGATGCATATCTGCTTCGAGTCAGCTATCTCGTCTCTTAAATGAGTCGTCTCAATTGGGAAGATGGGATCATGGGCTTGAGTCCTTGTTGTTGCCGTCGATGCAATTACATGCTAACAAGTATTCAAGATATGATCTGGGATCGATACCTGCTCCTCCATCATTACCAATATATTTAAAGAGACATCTTTGGCTGGAATGGGTATGAAGGCCCATTCCGGTATCAGAGTAGGAATATCCTGCTCCATTCCTCCAGTGGTTAGTGGGTACTGACGATTCTCCTATATCGGGGCAGGTGAACGAGTTTGACCCTGAACCGGGATACGCCGGTTTCCCTCTCCATTTGCCGCCATATCGGGGTGGCAGACTTTACTTGCATCTGCAGGGATCTAGCCCTGCATATATTGGTTTCCCACCATATCGAGTTCGTGGCCTTTGTTGGTAGGGAGACGTGCCCGCCTATGATTTTCTGCCACATCTGGGTGGCGGTCTTTGTTGATCGCCACCATATCCGGATGGCGGGCGTCTGAAACAACTGTCGGGAGCTGGTCATGCAGGTGCTGGGTTGCCACCGTGTCAGGTTGGTGGGATTCACGACCCTGGGCACGGAGAGGTGCCTGCCTAGTAAGTGTCAACCTGCTTGAGTGACATGATTTATGGAGCTTGGCGGGGATGCGCGTCGGCTCGTATGATGCCTCTATGTTTGGATGGTGGGCTTGGGTGGAGCAAACAGGTGTAGGTGCCTGTTCGTGGTACGTCTCCATGACTGGGCAGCGGAGCTCCTCCTCAGGGACCGGGGTGATAACTGGCCCCCGATTTTACGTCTTCCTCCCTCGTCAGGCGGTCCGAGGGACCAGAGCTCGGGGAGCGTGGGCCTGAATCCTCGGGGAAACATCCTCCTCGGTGCAAGGTTGTTGAGTCGCGGCGTGACCGCTATGACGCCTTTCGGCGGGGGCCTGAGAGAGGAACCCCCGTTCGACAGGGATGAAGTCTTCAACGTCTACCTCATCTTCCTCCCTATGATAAGGGAGGTACACATTGTCCCATTCTGGGGATAGACTCTCAAAATGGTTGGAGACAGTGACAGGGGATGTCTGGGTCCGCCTTTGCAGTCTTTGCTCTGTAGGAGACCAGCGAATCCTGACAGATTGGAGGGAGTGCATGGCCGCCTCCACCGTTGGGAGGGTACCATTCATGTGGTACTCTCAGATCTGCATGTTTGAAACCCAACGTTGAAGATGCGGGGTGGGTGACGGGGTCCTCTGTTGTTGAGGAAGTCTCATCCTTGCGTCATTGGAAGCGCGAACTTGTGAGTTCTTTTGTGATTCCATTGGATCGAAGGTAGTTCTGAAAGTAATGCTTGAGAAACATTTTAGCATATACAAGCAGAAAACCCATAAAAGTGGCATCTCATAATCCCATGCGTAATTAATGACCTCGCTTGGCCCTCCTTTGGAGCATAAGGGGCACTGGTTGAGATTAAGTTGAATCCATCATGTTTGGTTAAAGATTCACGTCGTGTTCACCATTTTTTTGTTTCGTTCTGGTTTTCGGCCACGAAACGCACAACGGATCCATATTCAATGATTGATGGACCTGGTTTCCAAAGGCAGGCATTCGCCAGATGGTCTGACTAGTGACTCTTAAGATCTCACATTGGTCGAGAGGATGGGATGTCGGGCTCATCGCACCCTTTGGGGGGGGGAATTATTTCCTGTTCCGGGACTCTCATATAGATTTGAGACGTATTCATATGTTCGCGAATCTTTGTTTTATACCCAATCATAGTATCCACAAATTTAACCTTGGTGGTCAATGGTCAGCTAGACACAGGGGTTCGAAATCATTCATGTCTGAGTTTTACCATCCCTCACTAGATTAATGACCCCGAAGGGTTGGAACTTTCTTGAGGCGGCACTATGGGTGGTGCGGTGAACCGATATGGAGATGTTCGGATCAACCGATTGTTGGGCTTGAACCTCAGGGAGGATTCTTACGTACCCTGCCTAGGGGTCAGGGATAAATTCTACGTAGTTCATATATACAGTTTAACATCATGCTCGACGAGGGTGGAACTCGACGTGAAGAAACGACCAAGTGGTGGGCTTGAACCTCATGGAGGCAACTTACGTACCATTCTTTGGAATTGATCAAAGTCCCTGTAGTTCGTTTTGTCTTGGGTCATACACTATAAGGAGGCCCAGAATTATGGATTAGGGCTTACACTCTCCGGAGGCCCATAGGAGGATTTCATGGTCGATGCTTACTCTAAGCCCATGTGAGTCATGCTCGGTGTGAGAAAGAAGAGGCAGTCGGGACCAGAGGATCACGTCGTGAAAGGTGCATCTGTGAGAAGCGGAGTGGGGCTTACGCATGAAGCTGCCCAGGGTGATTAATTGGGTCTTACACTTTGAGGAGGCCCAGAAGGCCGGGGATTACTCCGAGATGGATTCCCGGGGCAACAAAGCCCAGTGGGAGAGGGAAAGGGGTTGCTCCTGTGCCCATCTCCTCCCTTGCGGTGCACGAGGGATTCCTTTTGATGGGTATTTTACTATCTTAGAGTAATCCTCAACAGGTGGAGGGGTAGAAAAGGGTTTCATGATCTCATACTCCACATTACAGTGGGAATTTGAACCCAGGAATGCTTCGGGAATCTCCTCAAGGGTCGGGGTAACGCCTTTTCCCCTGTTTACAATGGGTCTGCGAACTCAAAATGGCGTGCTGATGCGCCTGAAAGTCATACCATGCGGATCCGGCGGCTCTGGCAGAGGCCTCAGCTCGGGGCCGACGAATAGTCCAATGAGGTAGTTGCGAAGGACCTAGCTGGATTGGAAGGATTTTACCTGGATCTGGAAATGAGGACTCCGAAGTATTTAGCGAGCCACCGAGAGGTATAGGTTGTGGCACCCTTTGTGTGGGAAAGTGCCATGTGGCTGGAGAAGCCGTCCGCGAACCAGGGTGGTCAGTGGACTGATTTGCGTCCTGTGAACCTGGATGGTTTGCGACTTCTGGTTCAATCCGCGAACCAACCAGGGTGGTTTGTGGCTTCGGGTTCAATCTGCGAACCATGGTGGTTCGCGGGTTCGGGTTCAATCCGCAAACCAGGGTGGTTCGCGGCTTGGGGATCTATCCACTAACCAGGGTGTTTCGTGGCTTCGGGTTCAATCCGAGAACTAGGGTGGTTCGCGGAGGGTTCCAAGTGGGAAGAAGTGGCCAAGGGCGGCACCGGTCGGAGGATCATTAGTCGCGGCTTCACCCGCGTAGGAGGGTGTTATGCGGTGCGAAGGATGGGAAAAGAGGCATAAACTCCCTGGTCTACGGGGAAGTCATCCACGGAGGGGGTATGTTTTGCGGTTCTCCTTTTATGTTATTTTAGGTTCGTGGTTCACCAATTTATTATTCATTTTCCAATTCCTTCTTAATTCATATACCTATTGTGGTTCGTGGATGGGAATTTCACTATTTGCGAAATCCGAAGCCTTCCTTCAACTGATCTCCTAACCCTTCGAATCCGATTCCAGTTCTCTGATCCCCTTTTCTTTCCCCCTCAGTCTCCTTTTATAGAGTGGGGAAAGGAATGTATCTGTGGCCATGCAGCACCTTTTTCGGAGGCCCATAACCTGATTTACAGATGACTTGGTCAATCCGTGATTCACGGTGGGTATTGAATGCTTCCCCTCCCCTCCGCGAGGCGAACTCAGGGAGTACTCCACGGCTGTGGAGGGTTCCACCTCTATTCCACGAGTGACAGCGGGTGCGGCTTGGACCGGTTGACGAGGTCCGCGGTTAGGGTGGTTCGTAACGGTGAACCGGACTGGCGCCCATCCTGCCTCGCGACAGCATAGGCTCTCCGCCTCAATTTCGCGAATGGCAATGGTTCGCGGAGGGGGTGCCTCACGGTGCCAGGCCACGTTGCGCCTCCATGGACCAGTTCGCAGACCGATCCCTTTTTATTCTGTCTCTTCTTTGATTATTTTCCCCAATTATTTTGGGGTATTTGGGTAAAAATTCCTTTGAGTATTTTTCAAGACCCTACAACTGTATATGTGGTTTTAATGGGAACAGTTTGAGTGATTTATTGGTGATTATAGAATCAGCATGCTTTCTTTGGTGTATGTGAGGGTTGAAGAATGTTTTCAGAACTTAGTAAATATAACCTTTTTATTTATCTTGAATAGAAAGGAAATTGTTGATAAATGGGGATTATTTTTTTATGTTAATTAACATAGTCTAATGGCCCATTTATATGGTTATGTATTTTATTTTGATAGCTCTATAAGGGTAGAACACATATTTAACATCTAGTAAATGGTTAACCTAAGGGTCTTAGGATATGGTATGTATGTAAGGGATGTAGATTTGATGGAAATTTATTTTGTAGTGAAAGATGAATGTTATAGTAAATGTTTTATTCCATTTAGATAGAGTGAGTTAGTTTGTGGATAACATGAGTGGTCAACTAGGTAGTGACCTTGGAAAGAGAGAAGTGTAACGTAATAAGGAGAGAGAGTTATGAACCATGATATTAGTTATTATATTGGTTATGAATCATATAAAGGATGTGATTTTCCAAATGTGCTTGGGAATGAGTACTTGTTTATTAATGACTATTTTCAAGATAATGGAATTTATATTAATGATTTTTTATATAAAAGTCATTTTAGTGGAATAATTGAGTTCTAAAATATAATGGTGTGATATTTACATCATGGTTTTTGTCCCCAACCATTGGTAGATTATTTAAAGTGGTGGTGGGTCCTTTATATCCTCTAATGTAATTTTTAATTTATAGGATTCTAATGATTCAACTAGTATATTAGGTATACATAAGAATAGAATATTTTCATTGGTGTTAGTGACTTATATAATTTGGATTCTCCGTAGACAATCTGAAATAGAGTTATAGACTCCCATTAGTCTAATGTATCTATTATAATTCCTGAGAGATATTATGAATCCCAATAACAATATTTTTCTTAAATAATCCCAATATTGTGGGAAAGACAAACTATTAAAATAGGGAGTAGATGATTTTTGAGGGAGATAGAGAATCCAACCATTTTAAGGTGTCCTATAATATTCCAAATGGATTAGATTAACCATAATACTAAGATAGAGTCTAAATTATTCAATAGATATTACATATTCCAGTACTCAACCAATATAAAATGGTAGAGATTACTGATATTTCCCTTTGAAACTAAATAACAAAGGGTATCTTAGAAATCATGGTGGGCTAGTTAGCGCAACAAATCACAAATTGTGTGCATTTCATGTTGGGTGTGATATTTTTTACATAAAAAAATATATATTCATGATAGATTATTCTATGGACAACATTGGTATGGAACTACATTGTTTTGTGATCAAATGTTTCACATACTATTTGGTGGGAGTGAAAATATAATGTTAGAGATGATAATTATGGTAAAGACTCGATGATTTGGGATGAAAATAGAGTAGATTAGTAGAGATGACAGTTTATATGAGTCATATATGGGGACCAAGTTGGATACCGTGCTTCTGGTTTTGCTATATTTATTTATTTTTATGGATTATATTTAATAATATTTACCAATTTCAAAAAATAAACTTCTTGTATGACTTATATATTTATATCATGGTCTTCATTTGGTAAAAAAATGGTTTCATCACTTTTGTGTATTGAGTGTTGAAAAAATTCCATATTATGTATTGTTTAATGATTAATGTTTTAGTTTTTTATTATTATTTTATTGTTATGGTACTAAGGGTATAGTCTCCCCATTGTGTATATTGTGCCCTTGATACTTGATGGAAAACTTTAGTGTATGGGTAGGTTTTCTAGAGATGATGTGGTAACACAAATTCAGTTATTTTTGGATTGAACTAGTGTAAGGAATTACACATTTACTTCCGACTATGGGGAATAATCTAAATAAAATGGTTTTATATAAGATATTAATTCATATAATTTCTATATTTACTATTTCACATTGATTATATTTTAAAATAAACATTTAAAATATATAATTTTTTATATTTTCATATTCCTTTATACAATACATAATAATTATAAAATAAATTCATCTTATTATAATAAATCTAATTTGAATATATATTTTTATGTATAATCATATTAAAATGAAAGATCATTACTTTAGATTTATCTATTGATAGTTCATAATGACATATAACATGCCTAAAAATCATAAAATAAAACCAAAAAACCAAGAGCCTTTCTATATTAAAAACTAATGCAATATATAAATGGAATAAAATATACACCTCCCTGCTTATTTCTTTTCAACATTCTAGTTTCATGGTGATCACCCTCAAATAAAAAAATATTACCTCTTACAATTATTCCCTAGAAATGGAATCTACAAACTCATTGGAAGGACAATAAAAACCATAACACAAATGATTTTTAGAAAGAAATAGTATATTAAAAACATATATTATTAATTATCAAATACATTACATTAAATTTTATTTTCATAAGGAAATAATATATAATAAAAAACAAAAAATAATAGCAATGATATCCCTTTTAAAAATTCATTTACTTTTTATGATATATAACACAATTAATGAAATAGTTCTTATTGAGGGATATAATATGGGATTTAGTTCAGATCATTATTCAAACTACTATATATAATATATAATAATTATTTTACCAAAATATCATATAAATTTGTGATAATATGTCATAAAAAACTGCTAACTACAAAATACTCTCTTCATTTTCAATAATCATTTTTTTCTTCCACAGTAATGTATTTGAGGAATAACAAATGGTGGGTTGAATAAGTGTTTTTATTTTTACAATTTTCTATAAAATTGAATCTATTTACCTATATTAATGAATGCATAAAATTATCCTTCTTAAATCATTATATATATATATATATTAATAGAATTAAACACAATAAAAAACAAGATTTTTATAAGGCACATCACCCAGTATGTGAGATTGTCTCCATGTTGTCAATATTAAAATAAATTTTATAGTAATATAATTATCACATCAATAATATTATAGTATTATAACACCCAAGTATTTAAAAACAAGGAAAATATATCTCATAGTGTGTCCTACAATTGACACTGAGATTAAAAAAATCATGAAATATTATTATTTAAATATAAACATTATAACCTAGTTATTGGATTGGAAGTCATGAATATGTTTAAACCAATACATTAATATATATAAATTTCATAATAATCAGAATTTTACGGATTAATTTATATTATAAATGACCTAATTTTTTTGAAAATTCATTTTATTTATCAAAAATATGTTTTCTACAAAAATGTTATTTATTACTTCTTGTGAGATAATATTATTATTTGTTTTTGAAACTTTTAAAAAAATATTTTACAAAAAAGGAATTATTTTTCAAAATCATAATATCACAATTAAATTTTTGGTGAAATTATTATATTATTCTGAAAAGTTTTATTTTTTATTGAATAGTGAAAACTACTGATTTTTATTGAAAAGTGCAGTTTCTATTAAAGTCAATATGTAATAAAATTATATGATGGATTAATTAAAAAAAAAATTATTTTTTATTAATTATAATACAATTATATCATTTCTAATGAGTTTTATACATGAATTTATAATGAAACCATTTTTATACTTGAAACCCCATTTTCTTGAAAACCAATATTATGTATCATTTTACTAGTATAATTTTAAATTAAATTATTCTACATTTTTGTATTGAATATTAAAAAAATTACTCTATATTTGTAACCATGATGTTTTAACATTGTTAATAGGACCCTTTTAATTTTAATTATAATAAATATTCATCATAGTATATTGTGTTTCCATGTTAAAGGTAAAATGTGTTAATTAAGGGTAAAACTAATGTCATAAGGTCTAGAAGGTAACAATAATACTTTAATTAATTTTATTTTATGATTTTATTTCTTATATAATCTTCTAAAATTATTATATATGATGGTTTTTCATATGTCCATCATTTCACCTTTATACTATTTTATGTCCTGAAAAGAAAAAAATGTCATCTCTTTGTTTTATTATCATTAAAATTTTGAAATTGGGATAAGAAATAAGTTATTTTGTGTCATAAATATGAAGTTGAAAAATTATTTATTTTGTTCATTCTGATTTATTTCTTATTTTTAGTGATGAAATAATTACCTTAAATTCCAACAAAACACTAAAACCATATTTATTCAATTAATAAAAAAATATAATATATGATTATAAAAATATTAAAATAATATAATTTGAATTAATTTTTTCTTGACTTTTATGATTAAAATAATATATCACTACTGGAAAAATGATTTTTCCCAACGCTTCTATACCAACGGTTTGTAAAAACTGTTGGAATAGGAACACTTTCCCAACGGTTTGGCCAAACCGTTGGGAAAGCCCATTTTTTGGCCACCTTTCCCAACGGTTTCGCCAAACCGTTGGGAAAGGATGAATTCTGGACACCCTTTCCCAACGGTTTGGCCAAACTGTTGGGAATGGTCAGCCTATCCCAATGGTTTGTCCAACCCATTGGGGAAGGCTGAATTCTGGACCACTTTTCCCAACGGTTTGGGCAAACCGTTGGGAAAGGGTAGCCTATCCCAACGGTTTGCCCAAACCGTTGGGAAAGGGTGTCCACAATTCAACCTTCGGCCAAAATACCCAAAAAAATCAAAGGACCTGTCCCAATGGTTTGCAAAACCGTTGGGAAATATCTTTCCCAATGGTTTTGCAAACCGTTGGGACTGGTCCTTTGATTTTTTTGGAATCTACCTACGGAGAACATTATATAAATCAAAATTTAAAATAATTAGAACAATACATATATATATTTATGAAATAATGTTAAAAAAAGTCATGTTAGGTTAGTGGTTAAGTCATTCCGTTATAAACTAGAGGTCCTGGGATCAAATCCCACCATATATTTCTTTTTTGAAATACATATACCAACGGTTTTGAGAACCGTTGGTATAGATTTTCTAATTGCTTATACCAACGGTTTTCTCAAAACCGTTGGTATAGAACTATTGTCACGGCTTACTTGCCAAAGGTCCTCCAAACCGTTGGTATAGGCTATACCAACGGTTTGGGGACCTATACCAACGGTTACAAACTGTTGGTATAGGGTATTTTTTTAGTAGTGTATAATAGATGTTTTAATGATTTTTTTAATTCTTTTTTTATCTTATAGTTTTTGATTTCAAATTAAATGAATAGTTCAAAAAAACACTTTAATTTTATTTTATAATAAATGTTATTTTATAAAATGGCATAAAAAACTCCAGTGTCTAGATTTCATTACTATAATTCCCCAATAAAAGAGTCATCGAAATCCCTTAGTCATTATGAGCCACTAGGAAAATGAGGTCTTCATATTATTGGGCATCTATCTTAATATTAACATGAATGGTGACTCTCTCTTAGAGGTGGTATTTGACTAGATTCATGGCCCACATGTAGGGAGTGTAAAAGAAGGATCGTGTGATAGTTTTCTCCACTGTCAACTAGAACATATAGGAATCATTTATCAAGGTGAGGGAGGGAGTTAAAATTTCTCAAATATTTTTCTAAGTTCATGTAAACATTATAGTGGCAGATCTATGGGTACTTATTCTATGTGGAACTTCCGTTATGTATTTTAGTAGGCTTAGTTCCTAGATCTCTTCTTTGAGAGATGTCACAAATGAAAATCAGTGGAAAATGATACAAAGGAAAGATCCCATATCAAGGATGAAACATAACATGGACGAATCTTGTATATCAAGTCATACGCAAGGTGAAAGACATATAAGAGACAATAGAGGATCTGTTATCATAGATATTATTGTACTTTTTGAGTAGGAAACTCAATTGAAGAGAACGATTGATCCCAAAATCATAGCATGTTGCTTTGTAAGAGGATAATTATTCAATTCACCGAATTTGAATCACACTCTTCTTTTCCTGTGGAATTTCTACATAGGATAAAAAAATCCTTAGTGGTTCAATTGTATTTTTAGAAGCTAAATAATGTTCATCAACTAGAGAATTATGCTCAGGGATTTTTATAGAGAAGGTAACTATGTGGCTGATGTGTTAGCTAGAAAAAAGAAGTCATGGTGAAAATTATATTATTTATGATGGGTTATAGTCTTTTACGAATGATTTTATGTTCATTATTAAGTTAGATTCCATCATACTTCACTATTTCTATCCACCTTGAGAGGGGGATTTATATGAATGAAAACAATAAAAAGTAAATTTTCACTCAAACAGTATGAAAACAAAAAAATAGCTATTTTCAAAAAAAAATGATTGGCATATGGTTCCCAATATCATTATTCTACCATTTATGATTCAATTTTCCTTGCATAATATTTCTTTACCCTTATTGAGTAAAATATATAATATCGTGGTAATTATCAAAAAGTGTAAACATGGATTAAAATCAAAATATATGGGTGAAAACAATATATAAACTGGTAAATTATATTTTTTATGAGATTATTTAGACTCAAAATCAAAATTCATTTAAATATTATCAATTTTAATACATTTTAATATTAAAATAAATTTATATTAATTTAATATTTTAAGAAATTCAAATATTTTTCCTCTAATCATATAAATGGGATCCTCTTATTATATTTTATGCACACTTTAATAACCATTTATTTATAACATTCCCATCTTGAATACCATCAAAATTTCTATACCCATGTCCTGGAAGAATTTATATTTTCATAAACCAACCTAAGAATGTTTCTATTATAATCCTTAAGAGGTTGTCTATGGATGAGGTGTAATTATTAAACAATAAATCTCATTTTAATTTTTTCTAACAACATAAAATATCCTTTAAACATTATTAAATAATAAAATTATTTTTCTCTAGTATAATGATGTTATCATTTTATTGTCATGACCGATATTAATCACCTCTTCCATCGGATGGGAAATAAAGCCCTCGTCTGTGTACATTGGAATTCCACCTCATGAACTGGTGTGATTTGTTCTCTATGACTTCATATTATGGATGATCATAATTAAGGATTCAATATATATATATATGTGTGTGTGTGTGTGTGTGGTGTTCTTGAGATATTTATCTTTATAAAAAGATAATATATTAGTAAAATTGGTAACATTCCATTCACTAAAAATTGATAATGTCATTCGTGTGAAAGTGTGGAATACCACCTCCATGAAGTGATGTGAATCACTTTTCATCAACACAATACATTGATAATTAGTATTATTATATTTAAGGAATTAATATTTTTCTATGATATAAATAATTTTTGGCTATAAATTAATACTTACCCTTTTTCTATAATGATCGTTGAAAAATGGACCTGTTACTCATCCATATGCACAGACTACCATCTTCGTGATTGTAACTATTAAATTGTTTATATATATATTTCATGGTGGATTTTAAAAGTATAGTTAATGTTTAAAAATGATAACTATTTCATGATAATTCATATCTTTATAATGTAAAAATGACCATGATAACTATAGTGATCCGACTATTTACATTTCAAAAAAATGAGACAAATATTATGAAAACACCCAGCATAATCTCATATTAATAAGTAATTGAATATTACATGGTAATAAAAAAATATATAAATGAATAATTAACTTGAAATATGTCTTTAATAAATAAAATAATTAATATAATTTCATTATTAATGAATATAAATAATGTATAAGATTATTCATTTTAAATGTAAGGGACTTTATTTTAATTATATCATCTTTTAATATTTCCCTTGCAAAAAAATTTCTTACATGTACATATTTAAGAAATTATTATATAGTTGTGTTTATAAGGGCATAAATGAAATACAAATGACATTTTTTTGTTTTATTTAATCAAACTATTTTTAATGGGAATATTATTACTTATTTTACACCGAATGTTTGATATTCTTTATAAAAGATAGACTAACATTCTATTTTAAAGTATTTGAAGACATTGAATATTCTATCCTATATAAATATTATTGGATATTTGAATTTATTTGTAATATTCCAGTATTTATTCAAACAAAACTCTTCTTTCCCTTTATTCGAGGAATTTTATTTATGAATATTGAGTTTTAATGGAATTAGATATATCAATATATGAAAATGCTTTCTTATGGGTGAAAATAATTTTTTTATGATGTAGGATTATATATTTTGTGATAATTTTCTAGTTCATTGGTATTTTCTGGATGATGGGTGGTTATATTATATAAAATTTATGGTTGGTCCCATGATATCCTTCTAATTCATCGGGTAATATTTCTTTTGGAAGTTAATTGTGATGGTTCTTCAATGTGTAACCATGTTGGATATTCCAAGTATAACCATGAATGTTTTTCCATGAACAACCACGAGGTTTAATCCACTCCTAACACTAATGTTTTCACAATATGTAGGATTGATATGGAAATAATTCCCCATGTTAAATAAAAAAATTATGATTTCTATCGAATATATCAAAACCTTATTATTTATCAAGGGAAGAAAAAGAGTTTATGTTCATAAAAAAGTATTTGATACTTATAAAGGGTGAAAAATATATCTTTGTAAAAAATCATTAATTATTCAATATTTCAAAGAAAACATTATTATTTTTATTTTTAATTAATTATTTATAATGAAATTATTCAAAAAACATGGGGTATATAAGTAGATGTATTGGATAATAAAATGTTTCTTTTGAGACAAAATGTTATTTCAAAAAAAGACAACTTTTTTTCTATATCCATGGAATAACAGTTTTATTTCATTCTTTGTATGGTCATTAATATGTTTTTTGTGATCATAACATGTTTTAAAATGTTTTTCATAGGGTTTTAAGGATTATTAGGGAAAATAATGAGGTCAATAGAGAAATTCTAAAGATTTTCCCTAAAAATAAAACATCTTATATCTTAAAAGTGTTGTTTTGTGGAAAACTTATATAATATGTGAAATTTTCCACATTCTGTTGTAAAAATTATTTATGTAAGGGTGATGGAATAATTAAATAAAACAATAAACCTAAAATATTTTTTAGAATGTAAGAAATTAAATTCTTTTTAAAATAAATAAAAATATGAATTGTTTATGGTCAGTTTCAGGTAGTTGATATCAGAGTAATGGATTAGATCACTCTAAATGATATAATATTATTGAGTATAAGACAAAATTCTTTACAACCTCAATGTTTACTATTGTTGAGTGAATTAAATTTATTTCAAATAAATATAAAATGTTTAATAGAGGATTAAATGGTTCATTATATCATATTATTTATCCCCCAGAAAAGATTCTTTATAATGGTATACTCAATATAATTTTTTTTGTTTCCTTAAATGGATGGATCTTACAAGAACCCATGTAACAGTAAATGTGAAGGAAAAATGATGTGTTTTTTTGGAATGGAAAACCGAATGAAATGGAAAAAGTATCAAAAACTCCTTTGTGTTATTATGGACCATATTTCATGAGTTATGATTAGAAACTTGAACCTAGGTGACTTTACCAATGCATAAAATAAGTGAAAATTAAGCACTCAGGAAGTTTGGGTGAATGAGTCCATAAAGACAAAAATATTCCATGAACTACGTGTCAATAATATTGGAATAAGTACCAAAGAAACATATTAAATGAATGAGGAGTTATTTATATGATATAAAGGAGGGAATAAATAAATAATATATCCATGAAAAAGAAACTGGTTAGCAGATGGCATGAAGTCTAATTAAAATCTTCCCAATGAATCAATTGAATTTTAAAAATTTGGGGAGTACGATAATTATGGGAATTAATTCGCTATGGGGTTAATATCAATAAATATATCATAAAGACCATGAAAATGAAAGTTATTCTATTCCTAATTCTATTCTTCTTGAATATTATGAAACTAAAAATGAAAAATAAATGTTTTTTATTATATCTTGGATTGTGTTTTGATATTATTTAAGTTTATAAAATGATACATATTTTTAATAAGGACTTCAAGGAGTATGATGGAAAATCACGGTTAATAGATTGCGAAGAACATTGAATGATTAAGGTTTAAGTATATAGGTATTAAAAACTTTTGATGTAATGGTAAATTTATGGTCAATCATATGTTAAAAGGTTTAGACACCACCTTTTAAGGTATTATGTGAAAATAATACATTGCGAGACATTTATATAGTTTTTTTAATGTTTTCATTGTATGTAACACTTATGTTTAACTTGTGAAATTGTTATCTGAGGAATAATACTCTTTTTTATTTTTTAGATATTAGTTTAAAATTATTGACAAAATATATGGTTTACATGGTCTTTGATAATTAAGGTTATTTTTTGTGATATTTATCATATTTATGGGAAAATTATAATAATTGTATTGGTATAGTTTTTGAAATAGGTCCCATATTGATGTGTTGAGAACCTGTAACATCTGAAAATTCCATGGGGCTTAGAACCATAACCAAATAGTGATAAGGGTGAAACACCAACCATTGGACTTCCTGATCTATTGGTTATTATAGAGTTTATTTTTTAACATAAAATGATTATATATATATATATATATAATTTTTATGGGAAATTGTGTTTAATTGTATAAATAAACATATGAACGAAAATTGATTTGGTGACTAAGTGAATAAAATATATAAAATGAATTTTAATACTGTAAGAACCATATAATATTATATATAATATATTTTTTTATTGAAGGGGATTTTATTTAAATAATATGGGTTGGACTATATTTGGGAATCATATATGATTTCAATGTGTCTTAGAGTGATTTAAATAATTGATGGATATAAATCATGGTTGTGTAGTCCTTTGATAAAGATTTATTCCAAAGAAGATTTTATCATAGTTCACCAAATTAGAAGTTAATTTACCGTTTTCATACAGTGACATTCCACTGACTAGAAGGATTATAAAGAAGTTAATAATATAACAAATATTGAAAACTGAAAATAATTTAAGAACATGTGAATCTATGAAGATATTACATTATTTTAAATGTCATATTTCTGATGGGAGAGATACTCTTTAAGTTCAATGAACTCACTCATAGAATTACATATATAAGGGGATTTGAATATTGGAAGAATATAGTAATTATGTGAGAATACTACCACATTTTCTTCGCATCAGATCAATGAAAATATAGGGAATGGATCATGAATTCTATATCCTCGAATCTGGGGATCTTGAAAATTTATGAATGTGATAAGAGTTTTTGACTTTATAATGTTTGAAACACATTTAAAATAGTCTATATTTTAATTTTTAAAGTGAATTTTTTGTATTTCCATTCCCATATCCTTTGGGATATAGAATCTTATGTTGGAAACTGCATTAGGATGGATCAAAATAATGATAATCCATGATTTGGGAATTATTCCTAATTCCATATGGAGGTGGATATGTCTACCACCATAGGGGAGAATTGGTCCTAGATACTCAGGATGATAGTATAATTTTAGAAATTAGGTATGATAAAAAAACAAAATCCATCTCAAATTGAATTTTTGTTGGGCACCTATTCCATAATTTTCCTGAATATATGGTATGAAAACATTTCAATTTGGTCGTCCTGGATGAAAATACATGTTGAATGGAAAAGGTTAAGTATAAAATCTAACCTCCTAGATCACTTGAAATAAAGATGTGGATTCTTCTGAATAGGGAGGCAAGGAAACTAGAAATGGGGATACACATAAGAGGCATGCACCAAAAGAATCTCTGGGTAATCCTAGATAGAAATTATGAACATTTGATGTTAAGATGAATGAATTTTAAAATGAGGTCATCTCTCTCTATAATTTTATTTAAGTGGAAAACATGTGGAAAAATGAATCTTTAGTGAAACCTACTCAGTGCCTCTGGTAGGATGTTAATGATCAGTATATTAAGGAGATGAATCCTATCGTGAACTATAGGAATATTGTGGAAAATAACATTAATCTAGAAGATTGAATCCCTTGAATAAATATGAATTATTTTGAAGTATTTTTTATATATAATGTGAAAAACAATTCTTGATTATAAAACCTCATCTTAGATAATTGTTCACATGAAATACACCTAATGAATCTATCGGCCCTCAAATGATTTCAAAATATGGAACCTCAAAAGTTTGGAGCTTGTAAACATTTTGTTATTGATATGATTTTTTATGGGAAACATTAATAGTATGACAATAATAAAGGTGGTAATTATTTTCATGCTGAATTTTATAAATTTTTTTAATAGGTACCCACCTCTAAAATATATATAATAATGATCCCTCTAGATAACACTTTTGAGAATGTGAAGTATAATCATAAATATACCCCTTTAAGAGTTGTTTTTTTTGGAAGATAACTCCGAGGATTATCACTAACCTGAGCACAATTACACTGGAAAAAATTAAATTAATGGTAATAATGAGTAATATTTACCCACTATAAACCAGTTTGGAAAGGAGTCCCCAAGGACCAAGTAATGACCAAAGATGATACAAACAAAAATGAAAGTCATAAAAAATAAAAATTAAAAAAGGAAATGATTATATAAATGAAGAATAATAATTAGGGCCTCTAACAAGGGGTAAATATCTCAAAACATGAATCTTATTAATTGAAATTCTCAAGAGAAAGGGAACTCCCCCATGAAAAGATCCCTTAAATATTATATTGTCGCTACAATCCAGTGTTAATTGGAATATTATAATTTGATTTTCTCTTTGTTAATTAGAGGGAATTCAAATATGAATCTATTAGTTACACTTTTTTCTCAAAAAAACAACAAGGAAACAATAGATATGTTATATAGTTCTTCAATAATTAAATCATAAAATTACTCTCATGAATAAAATATCCACATAGTTTCTATGTTTATATTTTCTACCATCAATACACCATATTTATTTCATTAATTTATTCTTCCCACTCATAAATTAATATAACAATATTATGGGTGGATCATGAATCAACATATGATATCATGAACCAGAAATCAATTATGATGGATGATTTTAACACTATTTTGATGCCTAAGGAAAAAACCTACCTTATCCTCACCATGTAAACATATTGAGAATTTTCCCCATTAATTTATTATTGAATCTGCATAAAGGATCCAATTACAATATAAACCTTCAAATGGAGAAGATAAATTCTAAATTGAAGGTATACAAGTAATATGAAAAGGATCTTAGTCTAAATGGATGATATTAGTGTTTCCACTAAGGTGTTTGGATTCAACATCTCTATGAATCACTCAGATCATAACCCAATATTCTTGGATATCTCCAGACATTTTATAAGGACATTTAATCTTTATTTGAAATTAATTAATTTATGGCTTGTTACTCCTTTGTGGTGGGATGTTATTCTTAAGGCATGGACGATGATGTCCCATTGAATCCCATTGTGCGCTATTTCTAAAAATCCTAAATATACTAAAGGTATCCTATGTGAAAGGATAAAGAATGATTTATCAAAACTAAACCTCGATATCAAGGTTTCTAAATATCACCTAACAATATTTCAAAATAGAAATAAAATCCTTATTACTCACTACAAGGAGGAGATTCTTGATCTATCCCATATTTATTACTTATTAGTGAATAATGAAAGTTGTATCACTACCAAATCAATATAAAATGAATGATGGATGATCAAAATGACTCAAAATTTTTCCAGAAGATACACAAGTAAATGATTTTTTTTTATAAGAAATAATTCCCCCTCCATCAATGGATGTATTTACACATAAGATAATGAAATTTCTTGTTAATTTTTGATCTTTTTTAGAGATTTATAGTCTTCTAATGGTGCAAAAAGAACCAAGAAATTGATTGATAACATTCCACTATTTTTTGAGGATCAAAAAAATCTGGAACATATAATGGATCCTTCTAAAGAGAAGGTAAAATAAGTAATATTCTATCATAATATGGATAATTATCTTTTCTGGTATGGTTTGTGCAATAAATTTTACATGTTCTATTTGGATATATATCATGATCACGAGACCAATTAATTAAAGGAATTCTTGAACAATGCATTATTGTTTTATGATTACAATTCACCAATAATTTCAATAATTCCCATGAATGATAATTCAATTCATATTAACTAATTTATGCTGATTTATTAAGTTAATACTATTCCTATAATAATATGAAATATTGTGTGACACGGATGGGAGGAAATTTTGTGGAAACAATTACCCAAATATCTTTGGATTTATTCCTTGGAGAATCATTGAAAATTTTAAATTTATATAATCAAAAAGATCTAATCTCTTAAAGAGGAATGGATATAATGATAATTTTTCTCAAAATGTTGATATATCAATGTATTTGAACACTTTAAAGTATATATTTATCATTTTCATCCTTATAGAATTTGAATTTTCAAAAGATTTTATCAGAACAATCAGTAATATCTTCATCCTTATGAGGCTTTCCCTTATCATTTACGGATACCCTATAGGTTTCATTAAATGAAATAGAGTTATTAGAAAATGGAAACCAATCTAAAGAAATATTTTTTCCCAGGTATGGGACTGCATTACAAGATTAATCATTTTACATCCTCATGTTTTCATTTATAAACATATCAATTATGGAAAATGTTTTTTACTCCATCAAATATTTTATATGGTGATAAGTTCAATATATCTCATAGATACACTAAGAATATTATTACTATTTTTATGTCTCTCTCTATTCATTATAAGGAATTCGCATAATAATAAATCTATGAGAACATATATTTAAAGGTATTTTGGATGGAGTTACTATTACGAAAATTGGGGTCACCAAATCCCTTGGGTTTTAAATGGGAATCATCTCAATCTCATATATTCGATTCCCTTGTTTTGGGTAAAGGTGACAAGTTGAAATCTTAAAAAAAATATGATCTGACATCATTAATAAACTTGATAAATGGAAAATGAAGTCTACATCCAAATCTGAAAGGGTATAATTAGTGAATAGAGTGATCACCACTAAATTTTTTGTAATTCTTATTTATTTATATATGGCCTAGAAGTCTCATAAGTGATCATAAAATAAAGATCGAAAACATTATCTAGACTAGAACTATATATAGAAATAAATTGATAACTATTTCTATGAATGAATTCTCCAAGAGTGTCTGTTTGGGGGGGGGGGTATTTTTATAAATAACCTCATAATTTTCAATGATGGAATTACTAAAAAATTACTTTGAATATTTTCATGTCTAATTACTCTTACATTGGTTTTATTTCAATAATATTCAATGTAGGACAGATTTTTGGATATTATTATTATCATAAGTCGTTTTTATGGAATAAAATCATGTCCCTATTTAATTACATCATGAGAAAACCAAAGTCATTGTTAATCATGCATTCCATCCTCTACCTAGCTGGACAGACCACCACAAGACACCATGGATGTCTCTTCTAGTAACTATATGATTTATATTGAATAACATTTGGCCTCCTTCATCACCCCTAATGGTATTTTACCCACACAAAAAAACCTTGGATATACAAACAAATATCTTTTGGTATGATGACACTCTTATTTAAATACCAAATAGGAATGACTTGGTCAACAGTAAGGAATACTATATATTGAGATGTGATGGCTCCAATGTGACACCACCTTGGCTGTTTAAGTATACTACCCAATTTATCTTGCCTTTGTGGATTCTTACCATATTGAGAATCTGGAGAAACAAGATTTCCATCCATGATAAATTAAGGATAGATAGGAATAATATTTTTTTAGAAATCCACAATTGTCTAAGGGATGAAGAAAATTTTAAACATTTATGCATGGGATACCATTTTTCAAAAACTACATGTTTTTTTTGGAAATATAGTTAAAATTAAAATCTATAGATACAACCAACTGGATGGTCTTATAGACTTCATAACCAAATACGTAATTAGAAAATACTTATAAAACCATCTATGGGTGGCTACAACTTATAACATTGCTTCTATATGAACAGATAAGAATTGTTTGCCATTTGACAACTAGTATCCTTTCATACATGTGGGTATCTGAGCAATGCATATAGAGATTTATTCTTTTTCAATAATTCATACAAGGTTAATGAACAACAACCTTTCTAGGAATACCCCTTGGAGAATGCTTTCTCATTTTGAAATATGCATTCAATATTCCATCCATCTAAATTTGATTGTTTCAAATGTTTATAGGGAGACTAATAAATGTGAAGATGAATTTTTAAAAGTGGTGTTAATAGAAATGTGTATCATTTGGTCCTTTATAATCCTAGACTATTGTGCTCCATTGGTGGAAATGGACATGGTGTGTGAAATTCACTCCTACCTTTCCAGAATCCCTTATAATACGTGAAGTGTGCTTCTATTATTATAAATGAACATCATTATCGACACTGTACATTTTGTGAATATTCATGGAATATTTAAATTCCATAATGAAGTGAAATATATTGATTAATTTATATGAATCAAACACTCAATTTTTCAAGTAATAATTTTATTCATCAAAAAAAATTTAAATGTTATATTTTTTCTTTTTATGAGAGAATATTATAATTTATTTTTAAAAATACTTAATTTTTTTTCTATAAAAAGGATAAATTCATTAAAATCATCATATTAAAATTATCTTATAATAAAATTATGATAATTTAAAAAAACTATTTTTCAATGAATACTGAAAACTACATATTTTTATTAAAAACATTATTTTATTTTCATGTATTTTTAATATAAAATAATTTGGATTCATATTAACATTTACTTGTTCTCTTTTATTAAGAATAATAAAATTATATTATTTTTAATGAATTTTATACATAAATTGAGTATAAAATCATTTTTGACTTAAAAAGGCATTTTTTCTAAAAACATGTTTTCCATAAAATTTTACCAGTTTAATTTTAAATTAAATACTACCACTTTTGTATTTTTAATTGTTAAAAATAGCTAAAATATTTTGAATCATGATGTCAAATTTTGGTTGATATTTCCCTTTTATTTTTACCCTTTATGAATTGTTACCATATTAAATGTTATTACCAAAATAAATGTAAAATTGCTAAATTAATGGTAAAATAGTGTGATAAGAGCTATAAAAATGGGATAAGTAATATGATATGAAATAATTATTATGTTATATGATTTTGAAAGATAAAACATACATATTTTAGAGGTGTGAAAGAATTATATTCTAATCACATTTTTTCTTATAGTTTTAAAAGTCAAATTTAATGAACTGTACTAAAATTGATATAAATGTTATTTTATAATAAATTATAATTTATAGTATTATTTAAAAATATAAAAAAACATAATTATCAAAAAATCTTATTTATGTGGTTGAAAATATTAAATATGTTCTATTTATGATAAAATTATCCTTTTATAGTAACTGTATTTATCTATAAATAGTATAATCTTTAATATCACGGTAACTCTCAAAAAGGGTTAACATAGGTTAAAAAGATAAGGGGTAAAACAATCACCAAAAAATGTATATTTTTTATTTGATATAAATATTTAGACTCAGACTCATGTTATCTTTGAATCTTATCAATTTGGATCCATTTGAAAATGAAAATTAATTTATATTAATTTAATAATTTAAAAGAGTTGAGGAGTGTGAATACCCTCTCATAGAAAAGGGAACAAATTATTTTATTTTCTTAACAAATAAAGAGTAGTGAATCTAGATTTTAATTATTATTCATTTAAATATTTCTGTATATATATATATATTTATCCTCGTATTTAGTGCAGTGATTAGGTGTCTGGGGACCATTAAAATAATATATGAAAAAAATTATATATTTATATACAAGTGAACATATTGTTTCATTATAAGTGGATTTGAAATTTTTAATGACCTTTTAAGGGAAATATGAGACCATAGTTTAAAATTGAATTTAGGTTTAACCCTATGTGCTACCACAAGTTGAATGGCATCATACATTTCGAGGGAGGTGGTAGTATAAAGGTGCATATAATTAAAATTAATATCATATTTAATTATTTTATTTTAAATTACCTAATTGACATTGTTTAAATTGAATGTTATATAGAATCTCTATGTTTATCCACATAACCTATTAAGGATTTGAGATTAGCACTATTCTACATTTGGGGATCGGAATTGAACGATGAAAGGAGATCAGATTGAGGTGGATTGAGAGAAAGTAGAGAACACCAAAAACCTTATTTAATATAGGTTAACTCCCTATTTTCCAAAGATAAATTTAAAATCATGGTAGGGATTTTCATTTTTAGATTCAACACTTTTTATTCTATAAGAATGTATTTTTATCCTTTTTTTTTATTTTTGATTTACCATCCTACGTAGGATCATGTTCTATAATTTGATTTGTTTAAATATGTTTTTTTGTTATTTCATTATATCATCCACGATTCGACACATTTTGATTATTTTTCATGATCGAATCATTCAATGATATATATAAACATACTAATTGTGCTCCCCCCGTCATTCGTTTTTCATCACCAGTGGCTCTTAGGGTCATAGTTCGACATTGCTGGGGTGGTTTGGAGTTAGATTTAACCCCCCCCCCCCCCACATTCCTAGTGACTGTATATGAATAGATTGAAGGATTATAGATTTATCATGGTTAGAATAATGATGTGGAAGATGCTTCATGGATCCAGGATCTAAAGTAGAAATGAGTGAAGGGAGGAACTATGGGATGTGTGATTAAATTCTATGGAGGAATAACTGAATATAGTTTTTGGCCTTTGGAGGATGTGAACCAATGGGAAAATCCATTAAGATATTAATTTAGGTAGAAAAGTTGTATTTTTCAGTGTAGTGAAGGAATATCTAGATCCACGTGAACAAACTATGTCTTATGTGAAATAACAAACTACCCAATGTGTATTGTTAAAAACACTCACCAATCAATCTCTAGTTTGGGTGATAATGGTTTTGGGAGAAGATAAATACCATGTGCCATATGACCATGTCTGGGAAGATCCATGTATACACCATGTGTACACAAGCATGGACATGACCAGAAACATGGGCACAACCATAGTACATGAGCACGACCATGTACTAGGACATGTCTAAGATGCCTAGACTTGGTAATTTACAATAGTATTGATTGATGTACATGTGAAAAACTTGAAAATAAAGGGTTCGCCTCATGAGGCTATGACACACCATGGATTATTAGTGTACACCATGTAGTATAGAATTATTCTTAAGCCATGTCTAGCAGCGAAAATGGCCAAGTGGTGAGGTAAGGTGACACATCATGTGGACCCCCCACACACGGCATGAATTTTCCCTATATACATTATCCCTCCATAGTGAGGGTATAAATTTTGGCCAATTTGAAATCGATACTACATTTATTTTCTACATATATGGAAATATTAGCCTTTGTTGTGGCAGATGAGATATTATATATAGATTTTTGTGTGTCATGCTTGTTTATGAGATGTATGATTATGGTAGTGATCAAGGTAGGATAATCCAAGGGATGTCAGGGTCAGTACTCACCTATTTCACTAGAGTGTGGGTCCCCAAACATTTAATATATGTATATATAATCATCCCCTAAACTACATGTGTGTGTGGGTCATCTATTTAAGAAGTGTTACTACGACGTCTTCAATCTCCAGTGGGGAGAGGGTCTTCCACATGAGTTCTAGGTCCCTCAGTTGTGGAGAATAGTGGTGATGGGTAGACCCCTCCGTACAGATTGATACAAGTTTTCACGTGATAGTGGGAACCAAAGATGGACTTTTGGAGATGCAGTGTGACTTATCGAAATTGGATAGGCAATGAGATAGAAATACCCTTTCACCATCTCTTGGGTTTTTTGATCCTATATATGTATTTCATTTTTGTTTTCCTCTTGCTATAGGTTGAGATGACTTCTTCTATTGTATTTTTCTATTATTACCTTTTTGGAATTTTATTCATCTGAATTGGTATTTATATACTCACCTATACATGTTTTCCCCACATTTTTCATGTCTTATAAATATGATAGGTGGATAGATAGTGACAGCAGTGGATTTTAGTGATACCATGGGTCTATTGACCAGGATTACTATTCTGAAATGGATATCTGGATTTGATATCTCTCCATTTAATTCTATTTCTCAATATATTTAGGTTTGGACTTATTTTTTGGTTGGGCATGTATTTTTACCATTTTAACAATTTGGTTTATACTATTGTACTCTTTTTTATTCCCTAGAGTTTATTGCAAACGTGATTTTACTCTAAAGGGTTTATCCATTATTATATTACTATACTCTTTCTCATGGACAGTGCTTTGTGCATGAATAATTTTATTTAAGATATGGAATACTATTTCAAATATTATTTCATGGAACTTCTCTCCACCACTAGCCTATTTGAGGTGGGCTTAGGGTAGTCACAACTGGCCTTCCACTGGCCAAGAGGATCTCGGTGGGTCAAATCATGAGAGAGTGGTATCAGATAGGTTTATTCATTTGGTAGGTTTTAAGGGATTTCCCCTTTGTGGGGATTTTTTGGGACATAGGGAAATGACACCAAAGTATCATTATTACAAATTTAAGGCTAAGAAATTCAGTGTCCATGTTGCGGTCTACGTATCCATTCCCCAGGACACTGGCTACCTTCTTGTCGACTTGTAAGACTAAGAAATCAGTTCCAAGGAAATTTGTTACATGCCTTATATTAGATTAATTCATTTTCATCTTTTTATAGAGTCAACTAATTATATAAATATACTCATCTAATAATGGTATGTCTTGATCACTTTCAGGAAGCCTTTTTGTGGGAATCCATCATAGTTACTAATATAGGTCCATGATGATGATTTTTGAGTGATTAGGACTCATTTTAGGGCCCATCACATTAGTTGCTTCTTCTTGAATGGATGGAATACGTGATACCTTCTATCAAAAAGTTTTTATTACTAGAACATTAGGATAATAATATACACAATCTTAGTGTTCTATGTATATTTCTATGTCAGATCTTGTTGTGGTTCCATGGAAATCCAGTCCAGTAGGCACTAGAGGATTGGATTGAGTCGGTGGATCGAGTCTTCTAGATTTTTGAAAACTAGAAAGATTATAAGGTTGTGCATGACTCCATCCATCTCTATAAGGTTGTATGGCACTGGTGGAGTATAGTGATGCAAACCTATAATGATACAATTATCTCATGGTCACACATCCATTTGTTGTTTCCTGTGGAGTATTACAGCTCAATACTCTCTCCCATGTATATTCTGGAGTTTCTAGAGCAGAAATAGGGTGACATGACTATTATAGAGAATGAAATGAGGTTAAATAACCTCAAGTGTTACTCCATGGATATGATAAAGGGTGGTTTATTCTATTAAAATAATTTTTAGTAGGGTCCTCATAGAGACATTAATGACAATGTAGTCTCCCTACACTAGATTGATATTTTATGAATGAGATATTCCTAGAAAAAGGATGACAAACAGTTGGATCTCGTAATGGGATTCATGAATATTTTTCCAATGTTGTGTCTAGAAGGTATCACACATATAGGTATCCTTAAAGGTATAATTATTATTATCAAACAAAGTTACGAGCATTCATGGATTAGGGGAACATAAAGGATCCCACCATCTAGGTGAAGAACAGTTCTATGCTTATAATGGGAAGATACACAAGGGTTGTTATTTCCCAGACTATATTGTCGAGAAAGACATGAATAGGGTGGATGAACCACTATGGAAGATTCGACACTATGATATAGGATCTCCCAGGTATGTTCATGTCAAATCCTAGGGAGGTGGTGCTGATAAAGTGGTAGGTGGATATTTAAATGGAGAAGCTACTGGTAGAGGGATATCTTATGAGTTTCTTCATCCACCATCACCAAGAGACAAATACTAGGCTCAGAGAGATAGTGGACTAGGTTAAGGGTAGAAGTGCACTGTGGAGGTATATAAACATGTTTCACAAAAAAATGATTTTAGGTACAACATAGTTCTTTTATATACATTCCCTAGTACTAGTAGAAATAGGTGTGAGTTATTACATTATAAACTTATCCCTTATGTGGTATCAAGTGATTCATGTATAGAATTTCTCTCAAAATATATAGCTAGATGTTCTTATTGGGATCGATTCATCGATATCCCATATTTTCTAGCACTATGAGTTGGTTCTCAGAGGGGAGAGTTTATCAGATGACCTCTTGTCCATCACAATGAAACCATGTTATGTCATCTAGAGAATAAACTAGTTTTCCATTGTATGATCCCAAAATTATTGTCATTACAGAAGAGATAATTTATTTTAGACAAATGGGATAATATTTTACTTTGTAGGAAAGAGGGATTTCACGGATAAGCAGCTGGTTTTTTGGAGAAGAAAGATAGAACCCTTTTAACCATTAGTTAGTGAGTTTATCCCTTAGCACATAAATCTAATAAATCATCTGGATTTCTTAAATAGTAGAGGGCTATATGAAATTCTTCATTGAGGATGTTTTTTAGACTACCTTTATAGAGGGATATAGACTTATACATTGAATTTCACCCTCAAACCACACTAATATGTTTTATAGAATATCATATGGACCATATAGATATATGAGAGCTATGAGTGTATATAAATGACCTTTGATTGAATGGTTTTATAAGACCTATTTTGTCCCCATTGGTAGCTGCAGATTTTTTTTGTGAAAAAGGTATACCTGAGATAAAAATTGTTTTAATTATTGTCTCTTAAACCAGGTAATAAAAACGAAAAATTACCCATTTCCAAGGATATATGACCTATTAAACCAATGGTGAGGGGTTAGTTGGTTCTCAAACATAAATATTAGTTCCCACAATAATGATTTTAGGTTGTTGGCGATGAGACTCTAGAGAGAGATTTCTGATACAGCTATAGAAAGTATCAGTTCTTGATGATTCCTTTCAGTTTGATGAATGCCTCACTATGTTTATGGCTCTTATAAATTGAATATTCATATAATATTTAGTCTGATTTGTGGTTTTCTTCATTGATTACATGTTCATTTATACATCATCATAGGAGGAGCACACAAGCATTTGAGGATGGTTATAGACAAAACTTGAGAGCCCCACCTTTATAGTAAGATCTCAGAGTGAATTTTTTTGGATATATCGAGTTCAAATTTTGGGTAATTTCATTAATAAACATGGTTTAGATATGTAACTGGTGATGATTGATGTGGTTATTTCTTGGGATCCCCCATACATCGTGTGAAAGGTATAATGTTTTCTTTTAATGGAGGTGTAATAAAAGAGGTTTATGGATGATTTATCTTGGATTTTAAACCCTATGACTACTATGATGAGGAAATTTCATCCAATTATTAGTATTGTGTTGTGTTAGATAGTATTTTAGGAGATAAGGCTGAGGTGAACTAGTGATCCTGTGTTTTGACCACCAGATGAGGATGTGGAGTACATTTTTTTATGATTCCTCTGATATGGGACCACTTGCATATCGATAAATATGTAGGAAGTGATCACATACAGGTCAAGGTGGTTGATACCCAATGTTATTAAATGTAAAAATAATGGTTTATATTTGGTATAATTAATCTTATTTTTAAATATGAGGAGGAATTATATTCTGGGTGAGTGTTTTATTATTTAATCAGACCACCAGAGCCACAATTACATCTTTGATCAGAAGTACAATCACCTAATATAAGGGTGTTGGTTGGATTTCTTATAGGACTATAACATTGAGACATCTTACACTCATAGGGAGGACAATTTTATGGTATATTCCCTTAGTAGGAGGTCTCGTTCTCTCCCATCAAGGGATGCATTTTAGAATTTTACTTCATTATAGGTAACCCTAATAGGGGGAGTGGTGGAATTTATATTTAGTTGATAGTGGTGACTCTACTGCTTATTATGTGTATGAGAGAGTCCCAAAATAGAGATGTAAACTATTAGCTTGTACCTAACCATATATCCTAAGGAGATGCACTAGATGAATTTTAGAAGGGAGGGGAGTACATCATCCATTTCTAGGAATGGATGGTGGTTCCAGACCCAATTTATGAGTAGGTGATGATGAAATTTCCCACTTCCCACATGAATATAGATCCTTTTGTGTAAAATATATACACGGACCTTAAGTTTCAGTATTGGTGGGAAAGCCTGGGGTGGAGTGTTATAGAGTTTGTTTCTCAGTGTCTCACATGTCAGTAGGTGAAGGATGAGAACTAGGTTCCAAGTGGTTTAGAATAGCCTATTAAGATGATGGAGATGAAATGGGATGATGTAACCAAATAATTTTTTATAGGTCTTCCATATATATAAATATACAATGATCTTATCTAGGTTATTATTGACTAATTTAGGAAAACTACACCCTTCGATTCCTTAAGGGATAAAATTTCAATTGAGAGTTTGGGATATTAGTATATATAGGCGTAATTATGACTCCATGGGGTGCCCTCAACTATTTCCTTTGAATGTGATTCTTTATTTATGTCACTATAATGGGTAGGCATGCATGCTTTATCTGGTACACAATTGGAAATGAATATAATGCTTTATCCCTATATGGATGCCCAGATCGAGTGGACTATTAATGTTTTGAAGAGTATGATGTGATCATGTGTGTTGGAATTTTTCTATAACTATGAGGATCCATTGTAAAGGGTATAGTTTTCTAAAAATGAGATTTATCACTCTACGATTAGCATGGAAACATTTTAAGACCGTATATAGGTGACCTTACAGGTCACCCTTATGTTGGATTGAGATTAGTTGGACATATTTTATTGGACTGGAGATGGTGAAAGAGATGATAGAGAATGTAAAAAGGATCCCAGATAATATGAGGACATCCCATAAAAACTAATAAGAATAAAATTCATAGTCCCTTGGTGTATCAGTAGGGAAACCATGGTTTCTTTAGATTTTCCCCACGATGAGGATTTCAGAGGTTTGGCTGGGGAGGAGTATCTTCATTGAGGTCTATTGTGAAGTTCAATATCCTACAGAGGGTTGGAGGTGGTTTCTTTCCACCTGGTTACCCTCAATAGTTGGACCAAGTTCTTTTCACCTTTTTTGTGTCATAGTTGAAGAGATATGTAAAATACCATATACACATTACTTATTGGGGAAATTTTGACATCGAGGATGGTTCCACCATTATAGAGTACCCAGTGGTGATTGAGGATTTGAAGTATAAGGTCATAATGTATGTATAATTCTTGGGGTATGTGTTCTTTGGTAGAATAGATGCATGCATGAGAGAACTAGGGAATGTGAGTGTTAGATGTGAACCCATTACCCCCCCCCCATTAGTTTAGATAAAGATTTTCATATAAGAAATCCTTGAAGGAAGGGAGAATGTAATGACTTTATTATTTGTGGATTAGTCCTTTAGATATTTCTATGTGTATATTTAGTTTTATCCAGGGATTTGAGTTGGTGTTTGGGTACCTCTAGACCCCAAAATTAATATATTACAAATATTAATATATTTATATGCATGAACATGAATCATTTTGTAATTAGTATATTTCATGTTAAATGTGACCATAGATGAGAAATCATGAACCATGATTGAATCCAGAATGTGGGGTTTACCCTATGTATGACCTAATGATGGTTGACATTAGATGTTTCGAGGGAGTTGGTTATAAGATGATGTGTTAATTAAAATAAATAAATAATTTATTTGATTTATTTTAAATGACCTGATTCTCTATTTATAAATTCAATGTTATGGATGATATTTAGGTTTAGTTGAAAAACATAGGTAGTATTTTAGGGGTTCAACAATGTTATTCTTCTGTATATCATAATCTTATGATGTACAACGTTCAGATCGAGGATGAACTGGAGCAAGGTAGCAAATACAGCAGACCTTCGTCCCTATTAGAGAATGTGTTATTCCCCGTCATTCAATCCTAAATCAATTTATAGGTTATTATTTCTAGTTTTTTCCATTTTGACTTGCTATATGATATTTTTTTCTCCTTATCTAAATTTTGTATTTCCTACACTTTGTATTAGATTATCCTATAATTTCATTAATTTAAATCAGCTTTTTATATGTAATGTTATCACCCATGAATCTACACATTATAGTCATTTTCCATGATATCATCCACTAATTATTCTTATCACCTGTGTTTCTAAGTATTCACCCCAACATTATTCACATTCTTCATCATCGGATCATGGGGTCATGGTTTCACATTTTCGAGGTGGAGTTGAGGTTGATAAAACCCCTTAATTCATGGAGTTTGATTAAATGAAAAATGGATATATCATTAATAGATACATTAAGGTTGGATGTGGGAATTGAGGTATGTTTCATGTATCTGGGATCCATAGTAGTGATGGGACACCAGTGGAACTATAAGATATGAGATAGAATTCCATGCTAGATGAACAAAATACAATTTCTAGAGTCCATAGGTATGTGATCAATAGATGGAGGATTTACCCTTTAGGTATGGGTGTTCAAATGGAATTTTTCAGGGTAGTGAAGGTAATTCTAGATCTAAAAGAAGAAAATTAGTATTCTATGAAAAACCTGACTACATGGTGAATATAGTGATGAACATACACCTTTTGTTCCATAAGTTCAGCGGATTGGGTTTTGAGTAGAGAAACATTCGACACACCATTTGGACTCACCACATGTTTGAAACCCTATTTTGATGGCTTAGTGTGTACTCTGAGAGTACAAGGTCATTTAAATGTATAAGAACATGATAATTTGTATAATTTATATGATCATATGTGTAATCATACATGTATAAGATACTGAAACATGGCCATGTACATGGGTATGGTCCAATGTACGTTGTCACAATCAGAACAGAATGGGAAGGACCCAGGTTGTTGATGAATGTCATTTTAAAGTAGTACATGTCTCCTACTATGACATCACATCCAAAGTCATGTCTATGGGAAAACATGTTTTGGTGGTTTGGTGAGGTTTCATGTCGTGTGGACCCCCATACACACTCAATATTTCCCCTAGAAAATTATTCCTCTCATATATACATCTCCAGGGATCATATTTTAGTTCGTTAGTATCTTATCTTTTGTTATTTACAATGTATAAAATGATAGTATCCATTGTATTGGAATATGATATATGATATGAGGTGTTATAAGAATGATGATTTTTAAGTGATAGTGGCTGATGGTAGTGATTAGGGAAGGATCATCAAAGTGATTTTAGGGTTGGTACTCCATTCTCACACCAGTGTGCATGTCCCCAATACTCATTACATAGATATATTCAGTATCACCCCATAATATAGTAGGGAAAGGTTCCTCTATATATGGAGAGTTACTCCATCATATTTGAGCTATAGCGGGGAGTAGGTCCTCTATATGAGTTGTGGATCCCTCATCTATAGAGGGAAGCAGTGATGGGAGGGCTCCTACACACTTATTCATGCATGGTTTCAATATATTCTAGGCATTAGATAATAATATTTGGAGATTCAGGAAGTACAATAGGATTCTTTTTTAGAATGAATATGTATTGGGTTTTTGTTTCCTATTATTATGTTATTTGCTAGAATCATCTATTGTATCTTTCTATTGCTCCATTTTTCTCTTTAGGGAATCCCACTAGGTATTTACATACTCCCATTCATGGTATTCCCCAACATGAGTCATGTCTTATACTAATGACATGAGAATCATTGTTACATTAGTATAGTTTAGTGTTATCTTGGGGTGATTTATAGGGTTCAGTGGTTAGACATAGAAATAGAAAGACTTTCTCTCAAAATTTTACTGTATTTATAATTTTAGTCATGTTGGGACTTCTTTTCTTGTTTTCCCTATATTTTTTCCCTTTTTTATGATTTGGTTTATATTGTCATACTCTGATGTATTCCCCATTGGTTATTTCATTCAAGCTTTTTCTCTAGATACTTCAATAAATTTTTTCATTATCTACAAAATTGCATGGATATAGTTCTCTAAATGTTTAAGGTAATTTAGGATAAGACATCTCATTTCATTTTTTCCTTATTGTAACATGTCTCTAGACCCTAGCCCATTGGAGGCGAGCTTTGGATAGTCACCCACGGCCTTCCATCGGCCAAGAGGCCTCTAGTGGGTCAGTTCATGACATCATGGACTCTTTTTTTTGCTAGGACCTACCCAAATATCATCTTAAAATCTCCCCTTATGTCCAAGGGTCATTTTATTATCAAAAAACCTTCCTAGTAAATCTTTTTGTGTAAATCCTAAGATGTTTTCCATAGAAGTGGTGTAATTATTTATTGAGAATTTTTTATTTGTTTCTTTTTATAACATCATCAAATTTCCTTAAAACAAGATAAAATAAAAATACATGTATCTTTCATATAATGAAATGTTTTTGTGTAAATGTAATAACAAATATTCATATCATATTTCATCAAATGGGAGGAAAAAATTGTTTGTGTGTATGGTGTACTACTTCCTCTTGAACTGATGTAATTCATGTTTTATCACCTCCATTTATAAATTATTACTTTGATAGATTTTATATATATATATGTAATATTCATGAAATATTTTATATTATGAAAAGATAATATATCATTTACATTATTAAATTTCTATTCATTGTAAAATTATAATGTCAATCATGCGTACATGTGGATTACCAATTCCATGAAGTCATATAAATTTATTTTCACCAAAACATCACATGAATGAAATATATATAATTATATGTAAATAAATAATTTTTTATTTATGGTATAATGATCATTGGAAGTATTATATAATAATTAAATTCTTTCCATTATTATCATTGAAAAATTGAAATACTACTCACGTATATGTATGACTTATTATCTCTATGATTGTAATATAGTTAGTTTCTCCTAAAAATATTTAATGGTTAGTTTTAAAATAAAAAAAATTATTAAAATTATTTTTTAATGATTTTTATTGTTTAGATAGTGTAATATTGACATCTTTGACCTTACTCAACCAACCGAAGTCATTTTAAACACATTAGATGAATATCATAAAAATGATGGACATAAACACAAATGATTGTGTAATTAAATATAACATTGTGAAAAATAATATTTAAAGGAATAATAAATTTTAAAATGGTCCATAAAGAGGTAGATAATTATTATGTGTTTCTTATTCTAGAAGGTAAATAATTTATGTGATGTGTTATACTCAATTTAAGGTTATTTAAAAAAACCCATTCTAATCTTTCCCTTCCAACTCTTTTTTACCTGGTCTATATTTTTAAAATTAAACTATACGTATATTTATATTTAAATATAGGAATATTAAAGTGCATTTTATTCCTAATTATTATTTCACTAAATGTTTTTCAAATTGAATGTTTTTACATATTGTATGCACAATGTAAGAATTTATTTATAAAAGAAAAATGGAATGCTCTATTTAAACTTGTATAGAGAAAATGAATTTTCATTATACCATAACTAATTCTTGATATTTTAATGCCTTTATATTCTACAATTTTACTTCATATAAAAACTATAATTCCCTTTTTTAATGAAATTTTCTTTTGAATATTGTGTTTTAATGGAATGGGATATATCAATATCTTGTAATTATTCCTTATGGGTGAAAAGAATGATTTTAGGGTGAAAAATATTATCTGTTACGATTGTTTTATGGTTCACAGGATTTTTTTCATGATTATAAGTAGTTATATTATAAACCATGTATGGGTGGATCTGTGATTCCTTCAAATTCATAGGGTGAAATTTATAATGTATGTTTACCGCGATGGTTATTTAGAGGGTAACCATGAATAGTAATTCCAAGTATAACCGGGAGGTTATTATATGTTTAACCATGATGGTTATTCTATTATTACCATTGTTGTTACTTAATATATAATAGTGATATTAAATAAGAGATATAATTTATCTACACAATTTATTTATATTTTATATATTTTTTAATGAAATTTTATGATTTCTCAACTTAATATAATGATTTTATGTTTAAATAAAAGTATTTTCAACTTATTATGGGTGAAAAGTATAACATTGTGAGAATGTTTTCATGAATTTTATCATGATTGAAAAAAACCATTGTGATTTTAATTTTTTATCTTTAATATTTTATATGAAATTATTTATGGAAATATTTTGGTAGATAATTTTATTTATTTGGAAGGAAAATTTTTATTTAGAGAATGATGTTTACTTTGATAAAATGAAATTTTAATGAGAATTTATGCACTAACTGTTTAATTTCTATATTTGAATATACCTATCTAATATTTTTAGGCATATCCCATATTTTAAAACTTTTCCATAGGGTTTTAAGGATGTGTGGGAACAATTATGTGGTAAATATGAACATTGTGTGTATGTTCCATGAAAATATAAAATATATATCTAAAATGTTTTCATTTTTGGGAAAAAGCAATACAAAGTGGAAGTTTACACTTTGTGACAAAACACTAATTTTTGTAAGATTGATGACCTAATTCTCTAAAACACTAAACCAAAAATAAATTTAAAAATGAAAAAAATATAAATTATTGTCCAAAGACACAATAATTTGTGTTTTTTATGGTTAGTTCCTTATAAGTAAGGTGGATATAGTCTTTAAGACCTTCAAATGATCGTTTTATCTAACCAGTTAACACATTCATCCAACATACAATACATGAATCTAGAATTAATTATTCAAGGATTGGTGGAACCAAAACTTGTTAAGTAACTCCTTTTATGAAGATTTTAGACCTTCAACTAGAAATATATGGAGTCCCATTTAGAATGATTATTTAAATAAAAATCATAAAAATGATAGTAGATAACACATTTCCTTAAGAAATTGATCGAATTACCACATGAAAAAATGATAGAGGAACTCATCTTATTATAACTTCTATACTTTTAATGACTCAATTGGATATTCTTATTCTTATTTATTATCTTTCTTAAATTGTATCTTAATAAATATTTCAAATTGATATTGAAGTTGATTAACTCCGAAGAGTATATTAATAAATCCATAATTTTTCTCTATATAAATTTTCAATATATAAACTTATCACTCATAATTCTCATGAATATTGTGTCAAATATTATATATTGTTTTCAATTCTACAAATTAAATGATATATATATTTAACTAATATATAAAAATATATGTCTATAAATATTCCTGCAATATTATACTCAATAATACCTTCAAGATATTTTTGGAATCTTATAATATATATTATCATAAGTTAACATAGTATTATCACCTTTTTATTTGGTATTTAATTTAAAAAAAATATATAATTTCCTGAAAAATCCTCTAACAATCCCATTAAATTTTTAATAATATAAATAATAGAAACTAATATAACAAAATAATTAACTATTTATATTTTCCAATACTTATGTATCCTTAAATGGAATTTATTCAATGTAAGGTATCAAAAAACATCAGGAAAGTTTTTCTTTCATTATTTCCAACATATAAATATCCCACAAAAATTAGATCAATGAAAGGTAACATCTAAATATTTTTCATATACTTTTATTAACTATCATATAATGATTATACAGAGTTTATTAACTCTTATACAATATTTATCCAACTATTACATTTATATTTACAAATTTTTATTTACTATTACATAATTATTTAATTGGTCTTATTTATTGACATCTAAATAATAATCTAACAATTAATTATTCACATCATGGTTATGAAATCCTAAAATCACAATTTAATGGTTTTTATATTTTTTTACTCATATGTGGTCAGTTTAAACTAAATTTTATTAATTTGTTTCTCCATTAATATTTTTTTTGAACTCATGTATTATTATATTACAATATTAATTAGTTTTAAAAATAATTAATAAAAACAAATTACCATATAATCCTTATTCTTATTATTATAGTGAAAATTCAATAATCTATAATCCTGATTTTTCATGTTTGACTAAACATGTGGTTCTTCCTTTATATCATCCTTGATACTAAGGTTCATTATCATTAAATAATCATCAATTTATGATATCCTAAACAAATATCATCAACTATAATAATTTATTTCCACATATTAACACCCTAATATTTTATGTTATGTCACTTGTTAAATAAATTTAATCTACATGATAGCCTAACTTGCAGAGAATACTGAGTTTAAATAACACCCAAATATTATTATCTTAACATGACCATTATGAACTAGTCGTAATTTAGAGTATGTGTGTTGGAATAACTATATTACAAAAAATATGAACTTCATCTTAAATACAAATTCATTTTTTCTTAGGAAATATATAGATAATTATTAGTAAATACATTTTATTCTTTAAATAAATTTTTTATTCAAAAATTTATTTTTATTAATTTCTATGAGAAAATAAATATAATTCAGTATTTAATTCTTAAAAAAATTACTGAAAATAAATTGAACCACTTTTTTATTGATCATCTAAAATTATATATTGATGATGTTTTGAGAATTTTATGCAAATTTTGTTTTTTCAATGAATATTAAAAAATACCAGTTTTTATTGAACCATGATTTTATTTATATTTAAAACAAATTTTATAATCTTAAATAGATATAAAAGAAAATTAATTATTTTTTATTTATATATAAACTAATTATTTACATTTAAACAATATTTAAACCTTATTTTTTATAAGTACATTTTTTAGCATAAAAACACATTTTTCCCAATAAAACTATTTTTCGTTGCTTTTTGATGGTTTAAATTTAAATAATGTTTTCAAAATTTTGTGTTTTTAATTTTTAAAACTAGACTCAATATTATATGTAATTAATTCCAAATTATATTATAAGGTCATCTTCATATTTTTGTATTTGAAATTAACCATGGTAAAATAAACATTTACCTCATTATAGTTAAAAGAATGTAGCCGGTGAAAGTTTAAAGGTAAAATATAAAAATTCCAAAACAAATAAAAATTCAATTAGTGGTTGATGTAGTTACCAACCTTAACTAGATTTTAAAACATTAATTATCAACAAAATTTGTAAAAATTAATTCCACCCAATGGTGGTTGGCTATAAATATAAATTAATCATTATTTTATCACTTAAAACCACCCCTAATAAAATATAGATACCTCCCCTCACCACCACTTCACTTCAAAATCATTGATTCATAGAAATCTCTATAAAAAATATACGCCACTCTCCCCACGTCAAAATTATTCTTTTATCACCAAAATAGAAATTCCATGTTCCTAAAGGGATCCATCAAGGAGGATATATTCAAGATGTTACTTTCTAAAACAACCTCTCATAATTTATATTCTTCTTCTACCTTATCCTCACTTATATCATCAATAAAATATTAATAACTATAGTATCATGTTTATAATTGAATTTTATTTTTCAAATGGAACATCTTCTATGAACCCCTTTTCTCATCTCCTCTTATTCAAATAAATAAAACCATTGTCCAAATTATTGTGTTTAACCACCTCAATAGATAATGGTTAAACATTTTTCATTTCATCATTCATGTTTGATAATAAAAATATTATTCAAGTTAAAAGGTAAAATCAAAAAATACCAAAATAAAAAAACATCACTTGTTTGATTTATGTGTTTATAGGCCTTAAACAGACATTAAGACATTAATTATAAATATAATTCATTGGAATTAGTTCCACCAAAATGTGAGCGGATATAAATATAAAATAATTATTATTTAATCACTTAAAACATGCCATCCTCAAGTATAAATATGGCTCCTCACCAGCCCCTTTATCTTCACAAGCCCTGAATATCCTCAAACTCCACCAAGCCCTCTCCTCCCCACTCTCCCCACTTCCAAGTGCCTATAGTATCACCAAAAGACAATTTATAGGGCCTTTAATGGGTCCTTTAAGGAGTTAATAATCAAGAACACATTAAAAAAATGGAATTGTGAGGTGAGGGTTTCTTGTCTCTCTTTTAATTCTGTGAGATATTGGCCAAATTCAAAACATATTTCATTTTTATGGTGTTTATACCACCCTTTGATATATTTTATCATCAATATAATAATCCATATGGTATTAACTTTTTCATTTGATAATTATTACCTTTATAGGAAATATAATTCAACTCATTAAAAAGTTGTATGGTGTTTTTAATCTCAATTCCAATTCATTGGGTTTAAATTATTCACCATAGATTATTCCATGTTAATATTATGAGTGATATGACACTATATTATCGAATTTTGTATTTTAACTTTTTTTATGTGGATTTATAACTATTCTATTCATTTTATTAATGATCACATCATTGATATGGTATTTACAAGGGGAATTACATAAAAATTTATCATTTTAATGTTTCACTAAAAAATCAACTTGTATTACATTTCCATGTTTTATAAAAAATATTACAAAGATGTTTTTACTTTTATTTATTTATTTTTTAATTTAATATTTAATTATTCCTTACTTTTGACAAAATGGTTTTAAATATTTTTATTGTCATTTTATAAATGGTGTTCTTTGTGAATTTCTTAACAAATATATAGATGAAGTTTTTCAATAATTATAAGGAATGAGAACCTTTTCATAATGTCATGACACTTTAATGATTTAAAATTTCCTTTATATTATAATAACAATATATTCCAACAGAATATTTTCTTTTATAATTTTTCGGACCTTTAAAAAGAAATTACTTGAAAATGAAAATGTTATTTTTTTCAATAACTATTTTAAATGGTATTTAAAATTTATTTTACATCTAAGATAAAATTATTTTATGTTACTAATTATTCACTGAGGATATTATTTAATGATACTATCCTTATTAACTATATGTTTGGTTTATATTTATGATGAAATGATATTTATGAAACCCATTTTTATTCCATTAGTTATGTTATAATGATATGTTTATGAAACTAAATTCATTTCATGTTTTCTGATATGATGAATGATTTATATTCATGTGGAACAAAAATGTTTGGTTTTCATTGTGTTATTGGTGGGACTTATATCTCCTTCAAATGCATTGGGCAATGATGTATAACTCATGAGCTAAATTCGGTATGTGTGAACTTGATTTAGGATTAAATGTTTTTAAAAACACCGAGTTTTTATGTCTGTAAGATTCCTCATAGACCTGGTTTCATGTCCATTAATTTATTCAAGGGCCTAAATTCATATCCATAACTTAATGAGGGAACCTAATTCTAGTTATAATTTTTCACAAAGTTATAAGTTTATGTGTATACCATAATTCTATGTATTTTTCCAATGTTATTCAATAAGGGATCATGTTCTTTTATGATTCATGACTTATAAACATATATGATTTATTCCATGACTTGAGATTATGATATTTTATTTTTATGGTATAATTGTCAATTTTATGTTCATGTTTTTATGAATTTATTCTTATTTTATGATTGATATATCCTTTTTTTACCCTTAATAAGAAAATGGGACCACCATTTTATTATGTTTATTTTACCCTGGATATGATGATAGTTATTCAAAATGATATGTCAAAAGGGATACTAGTTATAAATCAAAAAAGATAGGTGATGTAGATATTTGATATACTAGTTTCTTATCTATAAAAGTTTCCAAATACCCAAAACTCATAATATTCATTCATGGTTTAGTTGAATTATCTAAATTCATCTATTTAGATGAAATATGACTGACTAAAAATTACATTTTTATTTTCAAAAACCACTCTTTAAAGGAAAAGTGAGAATCCATTAAACAACAATAAAACCACAAAAAACAGAAAATTAGAATCAAAATCATATCAAACCACCATTACTTCCCCACACCAGCAATTGTGCCATGTCCCCAATCATTCACCAAAAAAGTCCCTTTGGAAAGCAGTCTCATGTAGAAGTGCATGGGTATAGAATAGTTGGAGAATATATACCCTCTCACACATCCATATCCAAAGGACCAGTACTGATGAATGCTTTATGCACTTATCCCCATCCATATTAGGTCCAATTTGTGTGATAGAAACCAAAAACCACTACAAAAGAAAAAAATTTAAGATCTATATCCATGCACAACTCTCCCAAACAATCATTTATAACTAACCAACCTAATCATAAACTTAAACATAACCATTAAAAATATTCTTTATATTACCCGACATTGTATCCTTGAATAAGTTCCACGATAAGGATGAAACCTTTAAGTTAATTACCTCCAACAACATCCTCTCAAATCTAAAAGCCAGCTGGTCCCAGACCTGAATGTACTCCTCAATGATGATATTCCCTTTGTTGAAACCCCCTATTATAATTGGTACATTTTTTTCAATCCATGAATATTTATCCTCCTTAAGCGACACCTCAATAGGTATTCCCATCATTTTAGTTGCCTCCTCCTTAGATTCATTGAGAAACAAGACCTATTTAGTCACTTTTTCTTTATAATTTAAAAACATAACCAAGGAATGATCTCCATGTTCCCCTAATCTTTGATGGCTCAGGGAGTCATTACCATCTTCTTATCGTTATTCTTCTTTGTATAATGAGTCTCCAAAGATGGAGGTAATGAGGAATTATCCTTCATCCCTTTACTCTTCTTAGGAACCGTGATGCACTTCAGGATTAAAACCTCATTAGCCATGTTCCCGTGATCAAACCCCTTGGTACCCTCCACCCCAGCCCCTTCTCCCTCTCATAGAAAATAATAATTTGAACCAAGATCAGCCTCGTATAGAATTTTAAACCATTTGGAAAATAAATCTATATTCTGAATCAATGCCAGACAACCTTCCTTCAAACTATTTAGAATATATTCATTTTTTAAGATCCCCTTATTCCCCTTTCACATCTCAGCTCTGCCCGACCCTAGTTCCTTAGCAATTGAGGAAATCGTAGTCAAATTCTCTCCATCCGAAATATGAGCCATTACTGAGTAAGAAATTTGAGCGGCCTCAAGAAAAGCCAAACCATCACCCTTTCTTTGTCCATATAGATCCTAATACATCCAATATAACACCTCATTTACCATCAGATTAACCTAGGAAGAAGCCTTCATCACCTAATTAGTGCCAGACTCCCCCTCAGGCACCACACTACAAACCACTGGAACACCATTGTGATGTTTCTCCCCCTCCGTTTTTGACAATTGATAACATAAGATTAAACATATGGTGTTATATGTTTAAATATAAAAATCATTTTAACATGATTATGGGGTTTTAGAAATATTAATTGTGTTACTCACAATATTCTTGTTAGTTTTTAGGAAATTGATGGAATTAGGAGGATTCATGTTAATGGTGAATGTGATGGAAAATATAAATATCTCCATCATGGGAGAAAAAATCAAATGAGAGTTGTAGGAAGAACCCTTTTATTATTCCTTATAATATTTCTCATAATATGATAAATAATATCAAATTTGGTCATTTTCCTAACCCATTTAATATGATAAATATGGAGTTTCATGGTGACCATAGATGAATTAATGTTCAATTTTCCTCATGTAAAGTGTGGAAAGAAGAATCAATGATAAGTTTTCAAAGTAACTGCAAGATTTTTAGGGAGTTGAAACAGATGTCACTAATTAGGTAATTATAAATAAAAAAGGAATGGTTTTGTTAAGACAATGGATTAAAAAACGGTATTCATAAGAGATCATAGACAATTAATTTTATTAAATAATGGATGTATGGGCATTATAAAAATAAATTACCTATGGGTGATGCTTATGAAGATAACAAAAAAACGTTTTATGAGTGGTGGTTATATTGAAAATGATAAAGAGACTATAAATGACACATGATATGGAAGAAGTGTTATTGAATACAACAATGTATTATGGTTAATGGTTTAAGAAGTAAGTAGAGTGATTGTGTCCATATGTGTTGGGATTCAATTGTAATATTTTATAAGTAATTTTAGAGAATAAGGTAACATCGCAGGATTTTCCTACTATAGTTTTTCCTTAATTATTTTAATTTATATGCTAAATATAATTGGTAACCATGAAAAGTGATTGAGTTGGTGAGGGGATATTTTTTTAGAACACATGATTAAAGAAAATATAACCTTTAATATGTGCTGTATGTTTGGATTATAATGTGAAAAATAGATTCTTGGTTTTGATAAATTAAATGGGATAGTATTGATTACATTGAAAAATATTATTAATATTATAAAATGGTGTTATATGGATTTATTTTATAGAATTTTAGGATGTATGGAATGAGGAAATAGTTATTTTTTGAATCATTCAGGTTTTCACTAATTTTTTTAGTAATTAAGGTTATTAAATTCCTTCACGAGGATACATGATAAAGATATTAAAATGATTGATGTGTGAAAAAATATGATATATATCATTTTGTTTGTGGAATTAATGATTCATAAGTTTTAAAAAAATTAGTGACCTTTAGTCAGAATTTCTATATTTTAATTTTTTTAATGGATTATAAGGGAAAATATTTATCAATAGTTTACATTGATATTTGGATGATGTTTCAATTATTAATGTATTACATAACCATATAGAAATTTTTTAGTATTGGATAACCTATGCTATCCTTATTTTAAACTAGAGATAGAAGTCATGACTTTTAATCCAATTATGGATCTGATGATCCACTAGTTCAATATGAATTATAATTTCAACCTCATTTATTGGATAATGATATTAATTAGCGATAGATCCATGTACAATATTTGAGTTAGATTCTCTTTATTAGATGAAATAATGTATTTATATCTTCTAAAATTATTTTGAAATAAAATGTTATCATATTACCATCATTACTAATGATATGGATAACATTTTTCAGACCAATATGGTGTTTCATTTTTTGTTAATTATCCTTTTGATAACATTGTTATCTTTTATTATGTATTTGACATAATAGTTAAAATTAACTTCCATGTCTATATTTTCACATTCCACTAATATTATCCTAATAGGAATCATAGTTTTATGGTGATCTTGAAATTTTACTCTCCCTCTTTTTATAAAGATTTTTTATTGACACATTTAACGATGTGGGTTTCCCATAAGAATATTTTCAAATATAAATCTTATATTTTTGAAGTGAAATTTTAAATTGTAGGGATTAAATATTTTTTTAAAATTATTTATCATATTGGGACACTATCTTATCAATTTTTGCTTCCACTGAATCTCTCTCAACTCAATGATATGCTCTATATCTCTCTCCAGAGGAAGTACATACATAATCTTTTACATGTAAGTAACTAAGAGGTCATATTTTTTGAGAAATAAATTTCTTATGAAGAAAAAATGGTACAGATTCTAGATCATAGAGGAAATGTTGTACAAAATAACACCACCCATCTACTTAAGGAGTTTTGGTTAAACCTCCAATTTGAGGAAGCTATATGAGAATGTGAGGATTTGATGAGGTAAAGGTCTCCTTATCTATTTTTATCTGAGTGAGGAATTTTTTGAGAGAAAAAAATTTTCTGGGGTGGATAATATAACACCCTAAACATTTGTGGTATGAGTTTTTTTCTTTTAAATAAATTTAATCACTTTGGTTTCTTACATTGCATAGATAAAACACCGTAAACGGACTCCAAAAATTTATTATTATTTTTACAGGACCACAATAACATAGACATGAAATTCACAAGAATAAATAGTATTAAAAAAATTTATATATATATAATTTTCCAAATAATTATTAATATATTAATATATGTTTATAATGTAAACACATACTTCTTAATAATGACATTTTGTTCTTCAAATATTCTTTTTTTCTAAAAATTGGTTTTCATTATTTTCTTTGAGAAAATAAATATTATCGATATTTAATAGTTTAATAAAATTTATTTGATAAGAAATAATTTTTGGATTCATCATGTCAAAATTATATTCTTATCAATTTTTATGAATCTTATGAAAAGTTTAATTTTTCAATGAATAGTGAGAAATAGTGATTTTTGTAAAAATGGAATTTCAATTTAATAAATAAAGAAATTTATATTTCCCAATATATTTTGAATATGGTTTAAAGTAACATAACAATTATTTATTTATTTTCATTATTAAAAAATTATTTTGAACAAATATTTTATTTTATATAAAAATATGATTATTTTTTTATTTATAGATGGTATTTTTATGAAAAATTATTTTAATGTGCATAATGTTTCTCCATTTTAGTTAATTAAAATAATTCATAATTTTAAATGTTTTAAATAATATTTACAGATTATATATTATTAAATATTAATTTATTATCATATAATGATAATAATTAGTAAATTATTTAATATAAAATCATCTTTTTTTAGAAAATACACTTCTTGAAAACCCATTATTTCATCTCATCTATGGATTTTTTTTAAGTATAATTTTTAAAATTTTGTGAATGGTATTTGGTAAAATGGATTTCATATTTTTAATAAGATTATCCAAATTAGTTTGTAAGTTCATTTCCATTTTTTGGAATAAAAAAATTAACATTGTAAAAATATATTTACTACAGTATAGGAAGAACAATGAAATGGGTTAAACATGAATGGTAAAAGCTTAAAATAACAAAAAAATAATATTAAATGGGTGGTTAATGTGATTCTCATCTATAAACATAATTTAAAAAAACTATTACCAATATAATTCCTTTCAATTAATTCCTCCCAAATTAGTTTCTCATTAAATATAAAATAATAATTATTTAATCACTTAAAACCTCTTCTCCTCAATTATGAATACCACTCCTCACCACCCCCTTTCTCTTCACAGGCCATGAAAATCCAAAAAATTCTTTCAAACCCTCTCATACCCACTCCCACCACGTCCAATGGTATTTGGGATCAACAAAATTCCAATCCAAATGTCATTAATGAATCCTTTAATGAGTCTATTTTCTATAGGATGTTAAAGACCATAAAAATAAAGGTAAGCATGAAGTAAGAGTTTTCATTTTATTATTACTTTTATGAGTTGTAGTACATATTTCCAACATAGGTATTTTATGTATATTATATACTTTCCTTTGATATATCATATCATGAATCTCATTATCTTTATGGTATTTATTGTTTCATTTAATAATTACTATTTTTATTTTGTATATAGTTCGACTTATTACAAATTGGTATGAGATTTCATAACTCAGTTTCAATGCATTGTGTTAAAATTATGCTTAATTAATTATTTCATGTTAAAATAATTTGTGGGATGAGTTTTTATTACGTTCTTTTTTATTTACAATTGTTTTATGGGGATTTATATCTGATTTTTTTATTAAGTCACACATTAATTGTCTGATATTTATAATGTACTTTAATTTAAAAATTATATTTTAATTTTTTCCATTAAAACATATTTTTTATTAAATGTCCGTGATTTTTAAAAAAAAATAAAAAAATGTAATTTTTATAATTTTATGATTTTTTAAGTTAATTTTTACTTATGTTTTTCTTTATACAAAATGGTTTAAAAGGGTTATTTTTTTTCTAAATTATCTAATTTATGAATTTTTTGAAGAATAAAAATCTAAAGAAATTTGATTATATTATATGGATTTAGTGGATTTTCCCCAATTATTATGCTTTAATCCTTTAGTGTCTACTTAATATTATTATAATATTACTTTAATATAAAATATTTTCTTTTATAATTGTCTGACTCTTTAAAAAGAAATAATTATAATATAGAAATGTGTCTTTTTTCAACAATTATTTCAACATATATTTTAAAATTATTTTCCATAAAATATAGCATTATTTAATATTACTTGTTTTTTACATGGGATAGTATTTGAGGATTCTATCCTAATTTTCTTTAGGGTTGGTTTATGATTATGAAGAAATTATATTTATAAAACCCATTTATTTTCATGGAGTTATATTATGATAAAATGATTATAAAACTAATTTAGTTCCATGATTTCTGATAGGGTGAATTATTTATATAATTTTGGAAAACATATTTTTTATTTTAATTATGTGATTGGTAGGACCTATATATCCCTCTAATGCATGGGAAAATATGGATTTCTCAAGTGGTAGATTTGTTATGAGTGAACTTAATATCATGTTCACAATTCAATATGTTGACCTTGTTTTCTTGTATATAACATTATTCAAGGACCTAGTTTGATATCCATAAGATTATTAAAGGGAATTCCCTAATCTAGTAGACTTAAAATGTTATCTTGTTTCTATTTATACTTGTTCACAAAGTTATAGGTTTATGTGTATTCCAAAATTCCAGGTCATATGCCCATGTTTTTCTATCATGGAACACATTCCTTTATGATTCATGCCTTGTAAACTTTAATAATTATTTAAATGACTAGATATTATAAATTTTGATATGTAGATTATAATTTTCAATTATTATGTTCATTTTAGATTTCATTTATGCTTATGTTATGATGGATATTGTTTTTGTTTACCCTTATTGAGAATCTGATCTCATACATTTGTTATGTTTATTTTCCCAAGGATACGAAGAATTTTATTAATAATCCTATTTCAAAAAGGATTATAGTTATTGAGAAATAAAATAAAGATAATGAAGATATTTTATGATCTAGTTTTTTATGTTTCCATGTTTCCAAAGATACTAAACCCATATGATTCGATTGTGTTTTTTTCATATTATGAATATTCATCTATTTATAAGAAATATATATGTTTAAAAATAATGATTTGTTACATTTGGTATCATATAAAGGTTTAGTTAGCCTTAGAGAAATAGGATGAGAAAAAATTATGTAATATCTCTAAGGATAATTTAAATTATAGAAAAAATCCTATAATTTGGTTACAATCATGAATAATAAAAGTGTAAAACTAAAGTGTCCTAGATTTAAATTTTAGAAAACATTTCCCTTTATTATGTGTTTTTACAACAATGATTTGTGTTCAAAAAAATATACTCTTGGGGGTTTAGACAATTCTTGTAACCAAGAGGATTCATGTTAGTGGTGAATGTGATGGTCAATGGAGTTATCTTCTTTATGAGTATCCAAATGAAATTGGAGTCAAAAGGAGGAATTTTTTATTATTCCTAATTGAGAATATCATGATATTATCAATAATAACAACTTTGTTGAGTTATTTAACCCATATAATAAGACCAATAATGGGTTTCATGGTGACTATAAAAAATAATGTAAAATATTCCTCATGTGTAAAATATAGGAATGGGAATAAATGAAAATATTATAAAGGAATTAGAAGATTCTTTGGGTGTGGAAAAGAAAAAAATGAAAACAAGTATTTATAAAGTAAAATAGAAAGGTTTATTTAATGTAATTGATGAGAATAATTATATTCTTAAGGAATCATTTATTGTTAAATGTTTTAAATGTAGATTTTATCATCATTAGAAAATATATTCTCTAGGGGGAATGCTTTTAATGATAATATGAAAGGTGTATGAGTGATGGTTATATTTTTTATGATGAAGAGACTAAGAACGATATATGATAATAAATAATTTTCAAGGAATAAAATGAAAAATCATGGTTGGTGGATTAATAAGGTAGTAGAATGATTTAGTTTTTATGAAAAAGAACTGAATGATAATATTATAGAAGTAATTTTAAGGATTAATGAAAAATATAAGGATTGTTCCACTTTAGCTTTACATTAAGTATTAGAATGTATATGTTGAATAGAACTAGTAACCAAAAAACTAGATTGAGGTGGTAAGGTGACATTTTTTGAGAACAATAGATTAAAGGAAGGATGACCCTTAATATGTGCATGTCATTGGGATAATAATGAATTAAAGATATGTTGGATTGTAATAAAATAAATCGGAGAATATTGAATACCTTTTATCTCATTAGTTATATCATGAAAATATGTCTTATGAATTGAGTTTAAATTTTTTTTGATGTATGATATGAGGAAATTGTTAATTTTGGAATGCATTCATGTCTTTGCTGATTTTTTATTATAATTAAAAATATTACCATGTTTTAATAGAATACATGATAATTTTTTTTACATTTTTTATGTGTAAAAATTAATATATAAATCATTTTTTAGGGGTTTAATGGTAAGTTGATTTTGAAATTTCGTGACCTTTTTTCAAAAGTTTGGGATTTAAATTTTTTTGAATGGTTCATAAGGCTAACCATTTTTGAAACTTTTTATGTTGATATTTAGATGTTATTTATATGATTAGTTTATTAGTTAACCATATTAATATTTATGCGTATTGGATAACCTTTGGTAACTAATTTGTTATGATAACTAGAGACACAAGGAATGACATGTCATGTAATATCCAAGGTAAATAAAGAATAAAGCATTTTCATATTTATTAATATTTACGAATTAAATATTAATTTAACTTTAAAGGGGTTTCTATGTTCGATAGCATACCCGATGCGCAACAATGAGTTTCTTTGAAATCTTACGTTGCACAATAGTAATAAAAAAATATTATTTTAAATGGTAGTTAACACGTAGTCGTTGTATTGAAGAGAATGAATAGAAATAACTAAAATATGATTATATATGTTTGTTAAATGTTTTTACATTTATCCAATAAAGGATAAAGGCTTAAAATACGAAAAGATTTCAATTTTAGGCATAGATACTCTAATATTCACTAAAAGGTCGAACTATCGTCTTTTGATGGAGAACCCTCTTTAAATATAGTTTTTGTAACTCTTATACATTATATTGGACCAAATAAAATTCTTCTTTAGAATCGGGATATCAAAATTTACTTTGTGTAAATTTTTGGTATTTTTCCGTTAAAGATAAATTTTTAATGAATAGTGAAAAATGTTGTATTTTAATTCAAAACCCCTTTTTAATCTAATTTATTAATATGATTAGATTATTTTTTGAATTGGTTTTAAAGTGAAATTAGAATATATTTTTACCATTTAATCCAATAGTGGTCATTGGAATTAATTTCACTTTGAAATCGGACTTAAACTAGTGTCACTCTTTTGATATATTTTGTTTCAAAAAACACGTTATTTGTTTGGACAGCGGGAATTAATTATTAAATTAATTAATGGAACTTATATGTTTTTAATTTTTTAAAATATAAATCATTTTTGAATTCGGAATATCAAATATAGCTTAGGGTGAATTTTTGGTATTTTTCTGAAAAACATCAATTTTTGATGAATAGTGAAACCACTAAGTGGTACTTATAAAACTGATTTTTTTGTTTAAATGAAATTTTACCACCTCTGTGTTTTGAATTTCAAAAATCCGACATACATGGTTTTCATTAGGAAGTAAAATGTGGTTCAACGGGATTAAAACAATTTTTTGGTGAATAGTAACTTTTATGTTTTTAATCGCGATTAGAGGTAATTAGTGTAATTTAGGGTAAAAATAATGTTTTAATAATATGAAATGACCTAGACACATGTCATACCCTTATTGGATGTGTCATGGACGACCAATAAAATCCATGGGTCAACATGGGGACACCACAGAGCCACATTGGTAGGAAAATGACATTAAAAACTTTTTATTTAAAATTAAAATTAAAATGTCACAAATATGAGTTGTTTTAGTAAAACAATTTTTAAATGGGGTTATTCAAGTTATATTTTTGACTATAAATATTCATTAGAAATCTAATGAGATTTACTACATCAGGATATTTATTTTATAATTTTTAGACATTAAATAAATTAAATTATTTATGACACCATGATGATGTAGTGATTACCTCATTATTTAACGATTTAAATAAAATGAAAAGATAATGTAATTTATAAGACCTAAACATTCCAAAAACATATTGGATGGGTGTATTTAGAACTATTAACACCTTATCTTAAAAATATATAATTTTGGGACCTTTTAAATCCTAAAATCATTTTATAATAAAGTAACTTTTTATAACTTCCCAATAGTGACCCTCCTCTCCTCTTATAAAAGTTCCCCACCTCTAAAACCTTACCCACACCTCTCAAGCCATTGTCTCAGCCAACCCCAGACTATTTTGTCTCTCCACATCCCTATCTTACTTCTAGAAGCCTCACTTTGGGAAGAAGTCTTCCCAAGGAAGCCTGTGAGCTCAAATCAAAAAGAGTTTCCCGTTTTAAAGGTAGTGTTTTCTCTTGTGTTCTTATGTTTTATTTTTCTTCTCCAACCCCCATAAAATCTTTTTTTTCATTTCTTTTGTAAAAAAACCAGTATAATAAATATACTAGGATGTTTTTATAAGAGTTATTAGAGCTACACTTACACACACCTACATCTAATGGTTAAAGAACATATTGTTTCAGTGGATGGCGAATTTCTACCTCACGAAACAATGATTGTTCAGCACTCATATAACACCTTCAAAGGTAGACATTAAGATGTCACTATATTTATATATGATATATAATATGTATATGTTTTACATAAGATTCTGTATTTTTCATTTATGGCATACCTTTATGGTTTCCATTATGGGTAAACGCAATATCTTTATTTTAGGAAGTGCGGACTACCGCCCCCTCAAAGTGATTTGATTCGTTAATACAATATGTGGTACGTATAAAGGATAGATTTAATGATATTATATATGATATTATACTGGAATTATAATATACCTTTATATAATTATTATTTCATTCCATTAAATTATGATATAGAAATGAAAGTAGCGTTCATGCGTACGTACGACTTACCGTCTCCATGAACAGTGTGTTTCATTTCTTATCCCCAAATATAATGTACTATTATAAGTACATATATATAATGGATATATATGATTTATGTTACATCTAAATGATAAATATAATTCTGGAATTAAAATATACATATCTCTCATTTTGTTTTAATTCCATTAATATGACATAGAAATGAAAGTAGCGTTCATGCGTACGTACGGCTTACCGTCTCCATGAACGGTGCATTTCATTTCATACCTATAAATGATTATGTAATATTATAAATTCATGAATATACTAGATATATATGATATATATGGCATCTAAATCATGAATATCATTCTTGAGATAATGGATATTTGACTACGTGAACAACTTGTAAATATAAGAAGTTAACTTTTGACTCAAGTACCAAATATCGACAAAACGACCGTTATTAACTTAAATGATTAAATAATGTTCATAACATGGTAATAAGTGATATAAAAGGAATAATGAACTTGAAAAAGGATCTTAATAAAGTATAAATTAACTCAAGTTTATTATTTAGGACATTAAGGAACGATCGAGTCATATCGGACCCGAGGTATGGGACTTCATATTAATCTCCTTTCATTGAGGCATATTTTGTTTTATACACAACCTTATTTTATATGGTGTATAAACCCCTTTGACTTTTACGTTTATCCAAAATGAATCTATTTTATACGAAGAGTTTTACTGAATGACAAAAGGGAATGTTTTTGTCGTACGTATGCGGTGACAACGACTTCTCCGCCACCGTGACCATTATTTGAGTTTCGGCTTCCTCTACAAGCCATACCTTTTTTTTAAGGAAAATAAATACCATGTTTTACTTTTCTTTTATTTTTGTATTGAAAATTGTTTTCATAATGTTTTTATTATATCAATGTATTGTATTGATATCTTGGGATTGAAATGTGGAAATGTTATGTTTCCTTTATGCATGTTTTATTTGATACGATTATGTTATGGTTCTTGGGCATTGTTATGAAGACGGGTGGTTTCGTGATAAACTAAGGGAGGGTGAGCCCGATATAGATATCCAATGCATTTGGTAACGTGTAGGGGTTAAACGTTAAGGTTTATACGAATAGATTTAGGGAATATACTGTGATGAGTATTCCAAACGTAACCAAGAGGGTTACTCCCTACGTAAGAATGTTATGAATGCATCAAGTTACCTTTATGTCTTATGATTTCTATGTTTTATTCATGATTTGATGAGGTATGTTAAGTGATTTTGTTTTATGAGTAAAGTATTATTTCATTTATTCTTACGTATACATGTACTCATGTTTCCTTTCCATATTTTTACATCCCTTACTGAGCTTTTTACACTCATCCCAAGTTTTTGAAATGTTTTTCATATTTCAAGGGAAAGGTACATGATGTGATGATAGTTTCAAGGAAGTGTCAAGAAAGAATCCATGTTTTATTTTAAATAGGTTTCCGTTGAGGGGAAAAATTAGTATTATCTTTTATGTAACCACTTTGTTTAAATGTGGAATGTAATGCATGTTTTGTGATCTAATTCTCTAAAACTCTAAACCTGAAAAGATCCTCAATGTGAATTATTCATTTAATTCAATATTAAGTAAGGTTTAAGGCCGGGGCCTTATAGTTGGTATCAAAGGTTGGTTTAGACAACTTTAGGAGTTAGAAAATTGTCAAATTATAAATTAATTTATGGTATGATTGAAATGATATAGCATTTAAAGATTACCATGTTGCTTTACCTAAGATATTTCTATGTTAAGAATGGGTTTTCATAGAGGAAACAGAACAACTTTTCTGGGAAGGCATATAGAGGGAAGTGACCTTTCAAATCAGTATCCTGAGATGGTCAGAATCAGAACTGAACAGTTTGTTGCAGTGATGGCTCGGTTGACTCAGGTGAAAAATGTTGGTTGTTTTTATTGATGATATTTTGGTGTTTTCTAAAAGTAAAGGGGAGCATGAAAGTCATTGAAGGTTTATTTTGAAAACCTTAAAAGAAAATAAATTGTATAGGAAATTCAGAAAGTGTGAGTTTTGGTTACAACAAATTTCCATCCTTGGACATATTGTTTCAAAAGATGGAATAACTGTGGATCCTGAAAAAACAAGAGTTGTTGAAGAATGGCCAAGACCCACAAATGTAACCGAGATCCGTAGTTTTCTTGGTTTGGCAGGTTACTACTGAAGGGTTGTTGAAAAATTTTCACGGTTATCTAGTCCAATGACCAAGCTAACTCTGAAGGGTGTTAAGATTATCTGGACAAAAGAATGTGATGATTGTTTTTAGGAACTGAAAATAAGATTGGTGCATGCTTCAGTTTTGGGACATCCTTCCAGGAATGGTGAGTTTGTTATCTACAGTGATGCTTTGTTGAAGGGACTTGGTTGTGTCCTTATGCATAATGATCAGGTAACTTTTTATGTTTCACGTCAGTTGAAAACTATTGAGGTAAATTACCCTACACATGATTTGGAATTAGCTGCTGTTGTTTTTGCTCTAAAAATTTGGAGGCATCATTTGTATGGAGTAAGTGTGAAATTTATACTGATCACAAAATTTTAAAGTATATATTTACTCAGAAATAATTGAACATGATAGAGAGGAGATGGCTGGAATTAATCAAGGATTATGATTGTAAAATTCATTACAAACCGAGAAAAGAAAATAAAGTGGCTGATGCTTTGAGTCGAAAATGTAATGCTTCATTAACGATGTTGCGTTTGGAATGTGATCCTTTGGTTAAGGATTTGATGAACTTTAGCATAAAAGTTGTTGGTGCAGGATGCCCTTCTATTTTGTTTCAGGTATCAGTGAAATATTCTCTATCATATAGAATCAAGAAAGCACAGAAGAAAGACAGTGAGTTGTAGAAAAAGGAAGAGCTGGTTCAGAAGGGTAAGTTTCCTGAATTTAATATTGATAATGATTGTGTTTTGAGGTTTGGGAAGATATTATGTGTGCCTGGGGATTCACAGTTGAAGAATGAGTTATTATGTGAGGCTCATAGTTTCCTGTTTTCAGTTCATCCTCGCAGTACTAAGATGTACAAGGATCTGCGGGAGTATTACTGGTGGGATGGAATGAAAAGAGATATTTATGATTTTACTGTAAATTGTTTGACTTGTCAGCAGGTTAAAGCAGAGCGGCAGTTACCGAAAGGGATGCTTCAGCCTTTACCAGTGCCAGAGTGGAAATGGGAAAATGTATCCATGGACTTTGTTGTGGGATTAACAAGGACATATCGAGGTAATAATGAAATATGGGTTATTGTTGATCGATTAACTAAATCTGCTCATTTCCTTCCTATTCGAGATACTTTCTCTATCAACTTTCTCGATTGTACCTTAAAGAGATAGTTAGGTTGCATGGAGTCCCCCTCTCCATTGTATCTGATCGGGATCCCAGGTTTAATTCTAACTTTTGGAAAGGCCTTCAAAATTCCTTGGGTAATGAATTAAATTTTAGTAGAGGTTTTCATCCAATGTCAGATGGGCAGTCAGAACGAACAATTCATACTTTGGAGGATATTCTACATGCTTGTTCGATGGATTATTAGGGAAGTTGGGACCAACATCTTTCTTTGGTTGAATTTTCATATAATAACAGCTTTCATTCCAATATATAGATGGCCCTGTTTGAGGCATTATATGGGAAGCGGTGTCGAACTCCATCTTTTTGGGATGAAGTGGGTGAAAGGAAGCTGATGGGACCAGAATTGGTAGAAGAGATGGGAGAAAAAGTTCAGTTGATTCAGAAACACGTGAGAATAACTTAGAGCAGGCAGGAGAGTTATGCAGATAACCGGAGGGAGGATATATCTTTCGAGGTAGGTGATCATGTTTTTCTCAAAGCTTCACTGTGGAAAAGTGTGATGCGATTTGGTAAGAAAGTAAAGCTGAGTCCAAGGTTTATTGGACCATATGAAATTTTGGAGAAAGTTGGATCAGTTGCTTATCGAGTGTCTTTACCTCCGAGTTTATCTCAGGTACACAATGTTTTTCATGTTTCGATGTTGAGAAAGTATATGCCAGATCCATCTCATGTTTTGATCCCAGAGGTAGTTCATTTGGAAGAGAATCTCTCTTATGAAGAAAAAACAGTCCAGATTCTTGACTGAAGAGAGTGCGTGTTGCGAAATAAGGTAATTCACCAGGTAAAGGTTTCGTGGAAAAACCATATGGTTGAAGAGGCAACGTGGGAATCTGAAAATGCTATGAGGGATAAATACCCCCACTTATTTTGATAAGTGAATAATATTATGAGGACGCAATTCCCTAAAGGGGGAAGGTTGTAACATCCCAGGTAAATAAAGAATAAAGAATTTTCATATTTATTAATATTTACGAATTAAATATCGATTTTACTTTAAAAGGGTTGCTATGTTCGATAGCATACCCGATACGCAACAAAGAGTTTCTTTGAAATCTTACGTTGCACACTAGTAATAAAATATTATTATTTTAAATGGTAGTTAACACGTAGCCGTTTTATTGCCCGGAATGAATAGAAATAACTAAAATATGATTATATATGTTTGTTAAATGTTTTTACATTTATCCAATAAATGATAAAGGCTTAAAATAAGAAAAGAATTCAATTTTAGGCATAGATACTCTAATATTCATTAAAAGGTCGAACTGTCGCCTTTTGATGGTGAACCGTTTTTAAATATAGTTTTGGTTACTCTTATACATTATATTGGACCAAATAAAATTCTTCTTTAGAATTGGGACATCAAAATTTACTTTGTTTAAATTTTTGGTATTTTTCCGATAAAGATCATTTTTTAATGAATAGTGAAAATGTTGTATTGTAATTCAAAACCTATTTTTAATATAATTTATTAATATGATTAGATTAACTTTTTAATTGGTTTTAAAGTGAAATTAGAATATATTTTTACCATTTAATCCAATAGTGGTCGTTGGAATCAATTTCACTTTGAAATCGGACTTAAACTAGTGTCAATCTTTTGATACATTTTGTTTCATAAAAACACGTTATTTGTTTTGACAGCGAGAATTAATTATTAAATTAATTAATGCAACTTATATGTTTTGAATTTTGTAAAATAGAAATCATTTTTGAATTCGGAATATCAAATATAGATTTGGGTGAAGTTTTGGTATTTTTATGAAAAACGTCAATTTTGATAAATAGTGAAACCACTAAATGGTACTTAAAAAACTGATTTTTTCGTTTAAATAAAATTTTACCACCTCTGTGTTTTTAATTTCAAAAATCTGACATACATGGTTGTCATTATGAAGTAAAATTTGGTTCAATGGGATTAAAATAATTTTTTGGTGAATAGTAACTTTTATGTTTTTAATCGTGATTAGAGGTAATTAGTTTAATTTAAGGTAAAAATAATGTTTTAATAATATTAAATGACCTATACACATGTCCTACCCTTATTGTATGTGTCATGGCCGACCAAGAAAATCCATGGGTCAACTTGGGGACCCCATGGAGCCACTTTGGTAGAAAAATGACATTAAAAACTTTTTATTTAAAGTTAAAATTAAAATGTCACAAACATGAGTTATTTTACTAAAAAAATTTGTAAATGGGGTTATACAAGTCATATTTTTTACTATAAATATTCATTATAAATCTAAAAATATTTATTCCCTAATGAAAGTTTTTTTTATACTTTTTAGACATTAAATAAATTATATTATTTATGACACCATGATGATGCAGCGATTACCTCATTATTTAACGATTTAAATAAAATCAAAAGATAATGTAAAATATAAGACCTACACAAGTAAAGAACCTATAGGATGGGTGGATTTATAACTCTTATCACCTTATCCTCAAAATATATAATTTTGGGACCTTTTAAATCCAAAAAGAATTTTATAATAAAGTAACTTTTTATAACTTCCCAAGAGTGCCCCTCCTCTCCTCTTATAAAAGGCCCCCACCTCTACCACCTTACCCACACCTCTCAAGCCTTTGTATCGGCCAACCCCTGACCATTTTGTCTCTCCACATCCCTCTGTTACTCCTATAAGCCTCACATTGGGCAGAAGTCTTCCCAAGGAAGCCTTTGAGCTCAAATCAAAAAGAGTTACCCGTTTTAAAGGTAGTGTTTTCTCTTGTGTTCTTATGTTTTATTTTGCTTCTCCAACCCCCCTAAACTCTTTTTTTCATTTATTTTGTAACCACAAAAGTATCATAAATATACTAGGATGTTTTTATAAGAATTATTCGAGCTACACTTACACACTCCTACATCTAATGGAAAAGAACATATTGTTTCTGTGGATGGCGAATTTTTGCCTCACAAAACGATGATTGTTCAACACTCATATAACACCTTCAAAGGTGGCCATTAAGATGTCACTATATTTATATATGATATATAATATGTTTATGTTTTAATTAAGCTTATGTATTTTTCATTTATGGTATACCTTTATTGTTTCCATTATGGGTAAACAGGATATCTTCATTTTAGGAAGTGCGGACTACTGCCCCTTCAAAGTGATTTGATTCGTTAATACCATATGTGGTACATATAAATTATAGATTTAATGATATTATATATGATATTATACTGGAATTATAATATACCTTTATATAATTATTATTTATTTCCATTAAATTATGAGATAGAAATGAAAGTAGCGTTCATGCGTACCTACGGATTACCGTCTCCATGAACAGTGCATTTCATTTCTTATCCCCAAATGTAATGTACTATTATAAGTACATATATATAATATATATATATATGATGTATGTTACATATAAATGATGAATATAATTATGGAATTTAAATATACATATCTCTCATTTAGTTTTAATTCCATTTATATGACATAGAAATGAAAATAGCGTTCATGCGTACGTATGGCTTACCGTCTCCATGAACGGTGCATTTCATTTCTTACCTCTAAATGATTATGTAATATTATAAATGCAATTATATACTGGATATATATGATATATATGGCATCTAAATAATGAATATCATTCTTGAGATAATGGATATTTTACTACATGAACAACTTGTAAATATAAGAAGTTCACTTTTGACTCAAGTACCAAATATCGGCAAAACGACCATTATTAACTTAAATGATTACATAATGTTCATAACTTGGTAATAACTGATATGAAAGGAATAATTAACTTGAAAAAGGTTCTTAAGCAAGTAGAAATTAAGTCATTTTTATTATTCAGGACATTAAAGAACGATCGAGTCAAGTCGGACCCATGGTATGGGACTTCGTCTCAATCTCCTTTCATTGAGGCATATTTTGTTTCATACACAACCTTCTTTTATACGGTGTATAAACCCCTTTGACTTTTACATTTATCCAAAAGGAATACTTTTTATACGAAGTGTTTTACTAAACAACAAAAGGAAATGTTTTTGTCGTACGTATGCGGCGACAATGACTTCTCTGCCGTCGTGACCATTATTTGAGTTTCGGCTTCCTCTAAAAGCTATACCTTTTTTTAAATGAAAATAAATACCATGTTTTACTTTTCTTTTATTTTGTTATTGAAAATGGTTTTAATAATGTTTTTATTATATCAATGTGTTGTATTGATATCTTGTGATTGAAATGTGGAAATGTTATGTTTCTTTTATGCATGTTTTATGTGATACGATTATGTTATTGTTCTTGGGAATTGTTATGAAGAAGGGTGGTTCTGTGATAAAATAAGGATGGCTGAGCCCGATATAGCTCTCCAATGAATTGGGTAACACGAAGGGGTTAAACGTTAAGGTTTCTCCGAAGAGATTTAGAGAATATACTATGATGGGTATTTCAAATGTAACCAAGAGGGTTACTCCCTACGTAAGAATGTTATGAATGCCTCAAGTTACCTTTATGTATTATGATTTCTATGTTTTATTCGTGATTTGATGAGTTATGTTAAAATTATTATGTTTTATGAGTAAAGTATGATTTCATTGATTCTTACGTATACATGTACTCATGTTTCCTTTCCATATTTTTATATCCCTTACTGAGCTTTTTATGCTCATCCCAAGTTTTTGAAAAGTTTTTCACAGGTCAAGGGAAAGGTACATGATGTGATGATAGTGTCAAGGAAGTGTCAATAAAGAATCCATGTTTTATTTTAAATATGTTTCCATTGATGGGAAAATTATTACTATCTTTTATGTAAAGTTTTGTTTAAATGTGGAATGTAATGCATGTTTTATGATCTAATTCTCTAAAACTCTAAACCTGAAAAGATCCTCAATGTGAATTATTCATTTAATTCAATATTAAGTAAGGTTTAAGGTCGGGGACATATATTTCATTCAATTATAGATCTTATTATCCACAAGTTTTATAGGCATTAAAATTTAATATTCATTTCTTAGAGTAAGAAATGATTCATAGATAGAACAATGCAAAAAACAAAGAGTGATATTGCACTTATGGGATGAAATCATGTAATTATATCTTATAAAATGATGTTGAAATTAAATATAACCCAATATATATCAATTATGATGATATTAAAGTCCTCTTTCAGACCTATTTGGTTTTTGGGTTTCTGTTCATTAACCATCCAATTCCAATGTTCACTAACATTCTCCATTAGAAATAGATAGCTAGAATTCTCTTCCATTCCCATATCTTCACATTTAAACTAATATTATCCTATATATTATGCTAGATTTTTTGTGATATGTTCCTTTTACTTTCTCAATTATTAATAAGAAGATTTATTATTTCTTTTTACACATTTGTTTTCTGAAATTTGTGATCATATCAGGAAAGTTTCTTATGGATTTTCACTTACACTAATCTCTAAAAAGTTCAATATGTGTCCCATGTTTCTCTCATGAGGAATTACATAACTGATATTCCATAGGTTTGAAACATAGTGTTCATAATGTTATGGTAATAAATTTACTATGATTAAAATATGGTAGATATTTTGAACTGTGGAGATAATGTTCTAAAAAAATAAGACCACTCATCTTATTAACATTTTTAGTGATACCACCAATTTGAGTAATCTATATGGAAACCTAAGTATTTGATAAGACAGAGGTATAATTTTCTATTTGTTTCTCATAAACATATTTCAAGGGATCAATTAATTTAATGGTGGTAGAATATAACACCACTAGATTTTATAGTATGACTTTTTTCCTTATAAATAAATTTAACCACTTGGATAGATTATGTTTCATCAACATCAAGCTTAAGAGAACTCCAAACAAATATTATAATTTTTACTTGACCATTATAACATAGAAATTAAATGAGATGGAATAAATTATATTGAAAAATGTGTAAATATAAAAATTTTCAATAACTTTTTAATATATTATTTTATTCTTTTGAAATAATCAAATAATTTTAATTAAAGTCATTTTGTTCATCAAATATAGGTTTTATGCAAAGAAATATATTTTTGTTGCTTTAAATCATTAAATAAATGTAAAATATTTGTGAAACATTTAGAAAATTCATTTTATAGAATTAAAATTATTTTTTATTCATATTTTAAAATTATCTGAGGTTGAATATTTCATAGTCTTTTTAAAAGATAAATTTATCAGTGAATAATGAAAAAAACCAGTTTTTCAAAAAATGTCATTTATTTTCAATAAATTTAGAAAATAAAATTTACCATTATTTTTTAAATGCGATTTAATGTAAAATATACATTATAATCATTTTTAATTATTTTTAATCAATATTATATTGAGTTTATGAGTATGATTATTCTGAGATTAAAAATGGGATTTTTCTTAAAACACTTTTAAGGTACAAAATGTATCTCCTTTTTAATTATTTATAATAATTTATAATGGGGAATGTTTGAGATAAAAAAATATATTAAATATTACAAAATATCAATCTATTTTCATACAATGAGATTTTTTAGTCAGATAGTTAATATAAAATTATCATTTTATGAAAAAGTACTCTTCATGAAAACCTATTTTTCATCACGTCTGGAGGTTTAGTTCTGAATATTTTTTTCCGGTTATAAGATTTGAATATTTTGAAATGGATTCCATATTTTTAATAAAAATATAAAAATTTGTTTTATAGTCATTTTAATTTTGAGGCATAAAAAATTTACCATTGAAAAAAAGATGATAATGAAACGGTTTAAAGTTAAGAGGTAAAATACTAAAGTACCTAAAATATACAACCTTAAATGGTTGGTTGATGTTATTCGTGACCATAAAAATCCATTACAATATTAATAATCAATATAATTCATTGGAATCAATTCTACCCAAATTTTGTGTCTTTTAATATAAAATAAGCATTATTTTATCATATAAAACCTCCCCTCCTTGCGTACAAATACCACTCTTTACCACCCCATTTCTCCTACAAAACCTTGATTCTACTAAAATATCATCCAAACTATATCCTCCCCACTCTCCCCATGTATAAATTCAATTTGTCTCACCAAAATACCAATTACATTTTCATTAACAGATCCTTAGAGATGGTGTTATTCAAGAGAAGGTGAATGTTCACAAAACCTAAGGGAAGCATGAGGTAAGGGTTTCTTGTATCACTTATAAATATTTGAGATATAATCCTTCTTCCCAACTTATTTTTTTTATATTATATACTACCCATTGATATATCATACCATGAATCTCATTATATTTATAGTATTCAATGTTTCATTTGAAAATTATTAATTTTATAGGGCATAAGATTATATTGGTTACAAATAATAAGGGATTTCTTGACACAGTTTCCATTCATTAGGGGAAACATATACATTATTTATTATTAAATTTTAATATTATCTATAAGATGACCCTTAATTATCTAATATTTTATATTCAGTGTCTCTATGTGGATTTAATGCCAATTTATTCATTTGATTTATACTCACATCAAATATATAATATTTATAAGAGACTTTCATATAAAATTTTTCTTTTCAAAGTTTCCTCTAAGACACACTTTTTTCAGTGCCAATAATTTCAATAATTATTTCCAAAAAATTCTACCATTATTATATTATTTTTTTAAATTCATCTTTACACATGTTTTACTTTCTACCGAATGGGTTCAATGGGTCTTTCTCATTTCTAAAATGTTTTTAATTATGAATTTTCCATAACAAATACGGAAATAATGTTTTTTATCTTATATATAATTATATATTTTTCTCAAAATCATTACTCTTTATTTATTTTATGTCTCATTTACAATATTACATGGTTCTTTTCAAATAAAATGTTTTCCTTTGAAATTGTGCAGATCATTAAAATAATATGATTTGAATATGGAAAAGTTTTTTCAAATAATTGTTTGATGTGATATTTCAAAATTATTTCATGTTTAAGATAACATTATTTGATATTAATTATAAAATATTAGGGATATTATTCAAGGATACTATACTTATTCTCATTATGGTTAGTTTATGTTTATGATGGCATGATATTTATGAATCCCATTTCTTTTCAATGACTTGTGTTAAAATGAGGTTTTTATGAAACTCATTTATTTTCAATAATTATGATATGAAGATTTATTTATGTTCTTATGAAACACATTTGTGTGGTTTCCAATATGTAATAGGTGGGATATATATCTCCTTCCAATTCAATGCGTAAAAATAGAAAACTAATGAGTTAAATGTTTTGTGAATAAACCTGATTTCATGATAAAAATTCAATGCATGGGCCAAATTTTTTTATCCATAAGATTACGAATGGACCTGGTTTTATATACATAAGTTTTTACAAGGTCCTAATTTCATATCTATAACATAATTATTGAACCTTTTCTATTAATACATTTTCACAATGTTATAAGTTTATTTGTTTGTAACAATTCCATGTATTAAAACAACATTATTCTTTCATGGCACATGTTATTTTATGATTCATGTCTTATGAAATTATATGATATATTTTGTGAATCATGATTATTATCATTGATATGTAGGGTCTAATTTTGAATTGTTCTGTTAATGTTTGTATTCCCTTATGATCATGTTATGATTGATATCTCCCTTATTTACCCTCATAGAGGTTCATATATCCTTCTTTAATTATGTTTCTATTCCTAGTATAAGAAAAAATATATTAATAATGATATGTCAAAAATTTTTCTACTGATGTAGGAATAAGAGAAATATGATTTAGATGTTTTACGAACAATTATTTTATATTTCCATGATTCCAAAGACACTAAACCCATATGATTCGATTGTGTTTTTTTGTATTATGAATACTCATCTATTAAGATGAAATATCTATGTATGAAATTTATCGGTCATTTCATGTATTCATAATGAAAATATATTTTATTAATATAGCATCCATCGAATTTTTTTTCCAATATTAAAATGTATAATTCTAGAATGATAACATCAACTCATCTCAATCTATCTTCAAATTTTTTTTAATAACTTCAACTGATTAAAAATTAATAACCAGTTAAAAAATTTACAATAGAATGAAGAGATATTATTTCATATATAATTCAATATAAAAAAATAGATATTAACAAATTATCATTTTTCTAACTTGAGGAAACATAGTTAATCGAATAATGGAGTTAAATCAATACATGATAATTTCCATTAATGTATGTATTAAATACTTTTTTTTAAAAGTAATATATAACTCATATATATATAACCTCTTAAGAATTAAACTCAAACTCCCTATATCATTAAAAATTTTAAAAACAATGTTCTTCTAAGAATTACTAATGAAAAATATAAGGAGGAGGAACTCATATAACCTACATTGAATTATGAATGATGACTAAATTAAATTCATTGTAGTTATTCATTGATTAATGTAATTATATTATCTATTACAAAATTACAAAATTATTCTTATTTTTATTTTAAATACTTAAAAACTGTATTTATAAAATTATGATAATTCAATGAAATTCCATCAGTGATAAACTCATTTGCAACTGATTGAAATTTAGTCCAACGATATTTCTTAATAGAAATTTACAAAACCATGTGACATGGAATTGTTCCCTTGGATATTATTTGGAAAGAAATTAATACTTCCTTTTATACTAAAATATATACAAATTATTATAAAATTTATTTAATATATCTGTATAAACTCCAAGTTATCATTTTAACACTTATCCATCTAGGTATTATCTAAATTATGTGTTTCTATCATATCATTTTTTTTGTAAGCCAAAAACATTTCTCATATTTCTAAACTCTTACACTTATCTCATATCAAGATATAAGATTCCAAACATTTGAGAAGTTATTTTTTTGGTTTCAATTTTAGTTTAATTGCCTTTAAATTTATTAATGGAATGGATTTTGGGAGTAGGATTGGTCTTGAAGGTGTACTAGTGGTTTTGGAATGGAAATGAGGTGAATGTGACAAATTATACAGGGATCATATTCTGTACCTGGATATAAAACAATTTCCATAAAAAATCATCATGGAATAGGGGGATACATGTTTTTAAGACATTTCAAGGGGCTAGGAAAATTTTTCATCCATGTACAGTTCCAAAAACATGGAATCTATATGGGGTTTTAAACCATGTGGGCTCCCTTGAATCCCATGTGTCAAGGTATCCTCTTAGATTTATGGAACGAAATGTTAATACAATGGTTATGAACACATTATATCCTAGCAATGTTCCCCATTAAAATTATGAAGTTTATTTTTGTCCTTCCCAACCAAAATTGTCACATCCCTGATTTTTTCACCCCATTCCCACTCTAGAAGTAAGGGGTGAAAAACAAGAGCTACCTCCTTCTCTAAGGACCATTCTACATCAATCATAGGATATTTAAAGTTCCCTATTGTAAGAATCCAAGTTCCAAGTATGTATTTTATTCTTATTTCTTTTATTTTTGGTAAGAACCATGTTTGGTTTTTTTCTCTTCTTATGGCGATCCTAAACACTACATTGTTTAGGGAATCCTTATATCTAGTGTTATATGTTGTTTTAGATTTCTTATAGGTATGACATTGGGTGAGTTATTATCTACAAGATTGAGGCATGTTTTTTAAATGGATTATCATAGAGTCTTGTTGTATTCTATTTGTGTGATGTTATGCCATTGTTCAAATTTCTAGTGTAATTATGTCCTTAAATATTAAAAGTAATATGAGCTAAAATTTGATGTTTGAGAACATCCGTGGACCCCGTTGGGTCCATTGAATATTTTAAGGCCATGAATAAGATATATTTTCAATCCTTTTATAATATATTAATGAGTTTTTAATTGATGAATTATATTGTTTGTGGAATTTAACTAATTTTTCATGATTTTTGGTTTATCTTATAAAATGTAAGGGCCTATGATATGATTTTTGGTAAAGTTGACAAATTTTTAAATTGGTGTTCTTCAAATGATAAATGGGTTAATAGAATGTATAATGGGTGTCTTTAAGAATAAATGGTAAGCCATACTAATTATAGAAATTAAAGGAATATTTTTGAATGTAATGAATCGTGATTATTGTGGAAAACAAAAAATTGTGCCCTGCTATTATTTTTTGATGAAAAAGTCATTGATGAAGAATACAAAAAAAATGTGAATTTATGGTATCATTGGTATATTATAATGATGATCTACAACCGTGTTCTAGGTCATAATAATTTTCGAAGAACCACCAATGTATTGTATGGTCTGTGTAGGACTAATTATCTAGCCCTCATCGATTCACACATGGTTTTTATTATGTGTTGATGCTCCAAGATACCATGGATGGATATGGATTGGGTACCTAGATTGAAGATACATGTTATAATTACTTATAATGAATTAATTGGGACATAAAGTATTTAACCCCTCATGGTTTATTTATTATACTCCCATCATGGGATAGAGCGGGTTTTTTGAGTATTATGTTAAGAAGCCACAATACCCTAGATGATAAATGATAATTATTCAATTATGAAACCATTTTTATAAACTACTAAAATATTATTCATTTATCTTATTCATACATTATTATTAGACTATAAATTTGTTGATACAATTTTTTTGTGGCCTACTGAATTGTTGTCACAACTTATTTGGTCTACCATTGGAACCTAATAATTTTTTGTGGATGCAAGTAAGGATAAGGGAAGAGGACCTATGAAAGATTAATGAGTTAGAATTTTGGGATAGAGCATGGATGAGGAGAAATAACTCTTTTTGGGTCCCGTTTTGGTGATTTTATGTGTTTCTTAATTTTGGGTTTCCTTTTTATACATGACAATAGAAGGTAATCACATTTTTACTGTATTTGGTTTGGTGAATTTATATAGTATTGAGAACTGATTAAATGATGATTGGTAATTGATTTTTACTACTTTGCAAAAAAAATTGATTTCCATAGTTTTGATACTTTGATAATGATGATATAGTCTTCCCACATCCTATTTTAACCCTCATTTTTATTTGAAAACCTCTGGAGTACTAGTAGGTGCACACGTGGTCATGTGGAAATTTGGATTGAGGCACTGGTTTAGTGAAACTTAGGTTGGGGCATTAAAAAGTTGTATCATTAAAATTTTGATTTCAAATGGTTTTTAATATTTGAAATGTATATAGAAGTATAATATGTTTTTTTCTTTGTAATAATATCAAGTGTGGGAGTATATGACCCATGTTTAAGTGAAAACACATGCTCCTGGGGTGGGATTGTTTTTCTTGGGGTTATCATGTTACAATTGGACATTATCTCAACTTGGGTGATTCCCATGTACTGTGATGTTCTTAATTTTTTATATTTTACTCCTAGGATGGTACGGAATGATATTGTGTATGCACGCATCATTATAGGCACTCGGAGATTTATTTGACAAGTATCATTTTAGAAAAAATGTGAAAAAATTCGTTGGGTTTTGGGAAATGAAATTTATTCCCTATATCCCTTGTAGTTTGGGGAAAATAATTGAAAATTATAAAAGTTTAATTTGTATAAATGGACATATTTAAAATTAAATTATTAATAATGGTGTTAAATGAAAACGTTTCAAATTATTAATGTTTAGTTTACCATAAGTTATCCAGGTTCCATGGTATGGATTTCTGAGGGTAGTGATGATTCTTAAATTATATCAATTTAGAAAATGTATATGGATAGACTTTTTTATTATCAGTTATGGGACCTATATTTTTATCTATGGAAACTATATTCCATGTTCCATCAAATTTGTGTCAAGAATTATATAGAAATGGAACTATGAAAATTTTTATTAATGGTTTGGAAAGTAGTTGTTTCTTAAAATGAACCTTAAGTAGGGGAACTAGATCCCCTATTTGTTCTAGTAGATACGGAATAATGGAAGTAACATGATATGTTTTCCAGTTTTGTGCAATTTATTGAAACAGACCGAGGTTGGGCTACACCAATTATGTTTGATCTGAAAAGAAATTTTTAACAGTAGAATCCTCATATATTTCTAGTTATTTTGTGCCCAAGGAAACTATGATTTGTTTTGAGTATATTCAGATATTTATATATCACATGGATACTACGACAAACAATATAGTAAATTTAGTATCATACATGTTATGAGAATCAAAAAATAATTTATTTAATATTTAGTCATGGGATGGGATGTTGGATGGCGTGGTAAGGAATGAAATCCAAGAAATATTCTTGGTTCACAATTACCCTATGACATAGAGGCAAGAAATATCTAAAAAGTTTATATGTTTTTTAGGGGACTCTATTACTGATGGATTATGTTGTCACCTTCACTAGTTTGCAGCATTTTTTTTAATGCTTATAGAAGATGAGGAATCAAGGACCACAAATTTTTAGGATGGTATTATATATGATATCAAGTCCTATTTGAATAAACTTTTCTTGAATTAGTTTACCGACGAGGTGAATTATGATCTCATTTTTTGATGGGAACCTGAAGTAGACTTCCCTTATTTGGTAGGAAATATCATTTGGGTGATTTAGTATCACATAAATCCATAGTTGGAGAATCATAACAATAATATTCACCATGGTAGTGGAGTAAATAGTGTTCAAGGGAGTGGATTATCCTCTTTGAATATTGAGTGAGTTTTATTCTTTCTATGCGACTGGTTATGTCACATTTGTGTTCAGTGTCCTCAACCTCTAGTGGAGTGTCGAGCTTATGTTGGTATAGGAAATGTTTATAGGTTATGTTGGAACCCATGGATGCTATGTAGTAATAGTGGACCTTGTACAATGTAGAGAGATCAAATGAGATCTTCTACCCCTTATTAGTTTGGAATATGGAGTTCCACTTATTGTATAAATCATGGTAGAAGATTTGGTATTCCAAGAAAAGAATAAACATTCCATCAGATCAGTGAAGCATTGATAACCTAGACTAGATCTTGGGTAAATAGAAGTAGTTAGTTGCATGAAACTCATAATTCACATGTTGGAAGAAATTATGGACCATTGACTGTCTGAGTATTGATTATTTTATATTTCATACTTCCGAGTGACATATTTGTTAATAGAGAATCCCATTATAGTATATCTACATGGTCTGTGAATGGTTTGGTTCTTCTGGTGGAGTTCATGTATGGGGTTATGTTGATTTACATGTCATTAGGGGTGAGATCAGAGTGAATATGACTTTTTAATGGGTGTGACCTTGAGGTTAGTGAATATATATTTCTATAGATATTGAACAATCTTGTTATATATGTTTCTAACTAGAAATTAGTAATGGGATTATTGGTGTTTTATCAATACCATATCAAATTTTACCATAGTAGAGTGACCTTCATGTACCCTAATAGAAACACGTATAATTTTCTTGGGGAATGGGATATACAGGAAGTCCTTTCATGGATATATATTCATAAACTAGGTAAGATCATAGTCTATGTTTCTAGTCTAATACTTGATGATGAGGGAGTGGGGCATGACTGCTTCTCTCCATTAGTGGATCAGTTTCTAGATGTGTTTCTGGAGGTGGTCTCAGGGTTGACGCATGAGATTAAATTTAAGAATAAAATTGATAATTTTATTATAGATAATCTTTTTTATATTCCAATATAGTGATTGGATCTATTAGGTCACAATGAAATAAAGTCACAATTGTTCTACCCATATACTCATGATAATCATTACAAACATCTTGACAACATCTTGAGTAAACTGAGGGAGTATAGTCTATATTCCAATCTACCTTAGGGTCATTTCTGGATCAACAAGAAACACTTATTGGATCCCATCATCTTTATGGAAGTTTTTTTAGTGGACCATAAGATAGTTTAAGCATTTGTTTACATGGATTTCCCCAAGAGTGTTTTTGAAATCCAAGGATTTTTGGGTTTTAAGGGTTTTTATAAATGGTTCATCAAATACATTTATCACATAGGGGGACCACTATCATTCTTGAAAAATAAGGGTTTCATGTTTGAATTGTATAATCATATTTAGAATGATTTCCATAAGTTGAAATGTATTTTGACCATGGAACCAATTCTGATTTTTTGTTAGTCAGGTAAGGACTATAAACTATATTGTGATGCATAAGGGATTGGATTTGTGGAAGTGTTAATGTAAGGAGACTGAGTCGTGGCATATGGATCAAGTTTGATGGGGCCACATGAATGAAACTATCATGCACATGTTCTATATTTTTATGCAATGGTTAATACCGTAAAAGCTTAGAATTAAAATATTCTGGGTAATAATTTTCTCATTTAAACTGAACATAAGATCCAAAAATTTCTATTTTAGCGATGGGATTTAAATGTCTGATAGTTTAAATGGGTTGATTGTATTATTCCTATTGTATTTGAGCTACCATATTCAATAGTTAAAGAAAATAGTATTGAATAATCTTGGTGTTATAAGACAATAAGTCAAGTAGTTCAAGAGTATAATTATGATTGGAATATTGTGAACTTTTTTATAGAGATGTATACAGGTCCTCTAGGGGAATGTGAGAAGATGAAACTAAGGTGACTATCTATTTATCCCTCTCTATTGAATTAGGAAAATAAGAGGAAGCATAAGGATTAATAGTTCCTAGCCTTGATATAAAACCTTAAATGTTGTGGGTTCCCTCCCAATTGGACCATATATGATGGTAATATTGTACATGTTGGTTTCCATATAGTTGAACCCAATTGTATGTGAGAGGATATAATGCATGTGTTCTATCCCTTGAATTTGGAGGGACACTCTAGTTTGAACAATATATTCCATTATCTTCATAGATAGTATTAGTGGTTAGTATTGAAAAATGATATTTTATTTTTTGTGAAACAATACTAAACATTTCAATAAGGGATGTATGAACAAAAATAACATGATGTTTTTTACAACACTCTTCTATTCCATATTTAACATGGGATGATGTTACTATATATTTTGTGGTATGTAGTCCAAGGACTCCCTATATGAAAGATATGATATTGGTGATTTTATATCTGTATCAAAGGTAACCCAATCATAAGAAATTAGGGATACATTAATAGTTGATCAGTTTGGTGACTTTTCTATTTAAAATATAGTGTATATTCAAAGGGTTCCTCATAGTATTATTTCATATTAGGGAAATCATTTTACATCATACTTTGGGAAATGATTGGAGAGGGTACTTGGAAATTATATAAATTTAAGTACACATTTTCTCCCAAAAATGGTTTGAAAATAAAAATTAACTATCCACAGGATAGAGGAAATTCTATGATAATGAATCCAAGAATTTGGTAAAAATTTTGGGGAAAACATAGTTCATGTTGTGTATATCTATAAAAATATCTATTAAGAGACAATATAGGGGAAACATTACGGGGTACTATATGGTAGGCCATGTCAGTCACCTTAGTGTTAGATAGAGTTGGGAGAGTCAGAGATAATTAGAAAAAGTCTCATGTTTGAGGAAAGAGAGCACGTTCAGTTTTTTAGAAGAATATGGCTATAAAATAGAGTAGATAGAAGTCATACACATGTCAAAATAATTGACCACTTGTGTTTATAGTGGGAAAAATGTTTTCTAAAATGTCTTTCCAAGATTGGGTCACTATCATATTTATAAATAGTGTAAGTTGGTTCCCATCTATGTGGGGACTTTTTACATCATATAAGGGATGGGTTTGTCTATATATTGATTAGATCATCCAAAATTTTATATAGGTATGCAAGATGTTGTTCATGTATTCCATAATCAATTTTATTTCCCAAACTCTTCTAATTTGATTGATGTTATTGATTTTAAGCTTCAGTCTTATGCATCCTTTGAGTAGTATTATATTCCTATTGTGAATTATTGTGAGAAAATGCATCGACGGAGGACTTTGTGGTTAGGATGAGTGTTTTTATAACATAGAAAAGATCATAAGATACATAGGAGAGGGAAACTGTTATGTGGTCCAAGCAGACATAACTCATTATCTTGGAGGCCTAATGATACTTATATTACCATCTCATGTATGGTTTGTTATAATTTGTGGAGGTTTCAAAGTCATGTACTTATAATGAGGTATATTATTGTTTAAATTATGGTTTAACTCCCCTTAAAATGGTTTATGTATTGGTTCCCAAAACTAGGAGGGGTCTCAGAAGTGTTTCTGGGGTTCATGATATGAAACATTGGGTAAAGATCCATTCTTTCAACGTAGAGTAGTATGTGAATGGTTAGAAAAAACTATGTGCTATAATCATGCACCCGGGAATTAGGGGATGCATAGTTTGTAAATCATGGAAGGGGGCATATAATCCATTTAGGCTTGAATAGAGGCAAAAAAACGACCATAGAACAATTTCTAAAAACATTTATGCTCTCTAGAAAACCATGTGGCATAGTTTCCTCTTAGTAAGAGGGATCTATAAAGTTATAAAATAGTTAAACATAGAATGTATCCTAATTATTTTCTATATTAAATGTTGTAAAATTAAAATTTTCCCTGAAAAACTAAAATGATTCTTCACTAATTTTTAACCAAATTATCGTACAACATCAAGGGATTTTAAATATGTTCTACCCGTCTAATTTAATTTCTAATTCAATCCTATGGTTTTTTATGTTTATTTTATTTAGTATCAATGTTTCACATAAGTATACAAGTACTTATTCTTATATTTTTTTGAAGAACCACGGTTGTATTTTTTCAATACTTTTCAAGATTTTAAAATGAATTTATTTATTAGAATATTTATATTTGGTGTTACTGGTTTTTTAGTTGAATTAACGGGTTGAGGTTGGGAAATTTATTTTATAAAATATTATGTTATGTGTTCTATTATAATTCACTCATAATATATATGTTCTATATTTGTATATTCAAATTCCATTTCTCTTTTTTTGTGTAATTGTGTCTATAATAGGGGAAGTAAATGGAGACCATGGTTGATGTATGATATTATGCACGAAACCCTTTTGGTCCATCATAATTTTTAATACTGAGCCTAAGGCCCCCCATGGAATGTGTAAATCCTTTAAAAACTATGAAATTAGTTGACTATTGATGAATTATAGGGTTTATTAAATTAAACATGTTAGAAATGATTTCTGGTATGCTATCATAATATAAGTATTCATTTTAATAAACAAAAAAATGAATTTGGATATGAGATGATTAATCGAAAATGTGATAAATGGTTAAAGGGTCATGCATGTGTTCATTAATGCATTAATTGAATGACTAATTTTATTGGTTATGATCAATTGGTGACATGGACTAGTATATGAAAATGAAAGAAATTTTTTGAATGTAATGAACCATAAAGACAATGGAAAATAAAAATGTGTGTCATCATTGTTATTATATTATGAATAGTTCATCGATGACGAACCTTTGAAAAAGTGAATTAATGGTTTGGGTGGGATATTGGAATGAGTCTCTACATCCTTTTTTTCAAGAATGATGCTCTTGGAACCATTAATGTATTTCATTTTATGGTCTAGGCTAATGCTCTACTCTCCTATGATCCAATATTGTGTTTATATATTGGACTAATTCTCTAAGACACTATGGTTGGATATGATTTGGGAATCAAGAATGAGGCTACACGGATCAATTAGTTATATGGAATTGAATAATATATTCCCTTATGAATAAAACTATTAACCCCTCATGATTTATAGTTCACACTATCATCATGGGTCGAATCAGGTTTGGTGATTCTGGTATTAATAATAAACATAGATTCCTCAGGAATAAATGATAATTATTTAATTATGAAAACATTTTTATACACTAAACCTAAATTATTGTTTTATCTTTTTTGAACACTATTATTAGACTAGGTATTTATTTATACATCAGTTGGGGTGGCCTACTATGTTAAACATTCAACCTTCTCAAATCTCTACTTTTACTTGAGCATATTTCATATATGCATGTCTGGATAAGGGAAAAGACATTATCAATGAATAATAAGTCCAGATTTCATGATGGAGCATTTTTTAGGGGAAAAAATTATTATTGGGACCTATTATTGGTATTTTTTTCATTGGTTTCATCTTGGGGTTTCTTTTGACACATGACACTAGAAAGGCATGAAATTTTTACTATTTCTGGTTATGGACATTTTCCCTATTTTGGGACTCGATTACATGATGTATGGTTATTTATTTTTACTTTTTAATTGTTTGTTTTTATTTTTTATATTGTTATACTTTGGTAAAGAGGGTATAGTCTCCTCATATTCCTCTTTAAGCCCTCGCTGCTAGTCGGTAGCCTCTGGCATATAGGGATATGTGACTGAGGTCATGTAATGATCTAACTCAGGGAATTGATTTAATGGAACAGAAGAAATGGAAGTACACAAGATCAAAAATTGAATATTCAACATCAATTTTCTTCTTAAAAAATTAACATATCAAAGAAATTATCTAGGTTCTTAATTTTTTTCATTGTAGAGAGTGATGTGTTCGAGAATCATTACTTTCCAGATGAATTTTTTTCTTTTAAAAACTATTTTTTTGGAAACAAACCAAAGTCTATATACATGGATTTATTGATTATTAATTACAATTTAAAAATAATACATATATAAAAATTTCAATTATCCAAATGTTCAATAATATCAGGAGATTAGATACATACTTTATCTTTACATTATATTGGATAATTATTGTACATTATAAAATTATATGAAACTATTATTTCTCTATTACTAATCCCATTTCCATATATATATATATATATATCATGGCTTATTTAGAGAATGGGGAAAAATAATTAGTGAGCTTAAATTATCAGTAATAGGTGGCAGAAGAAATTCTAATTTTTGAATAATCATGACATATATAATATATCAAGAATAGAAAACAAATAATATATATATAAATCAATACATAAGCATAAAATTTCAAAACATAGAAGTAATACATCAAATAGATAACAAAAATAGATATCATAATGATCGAATAAATATTGTTGTATATTATAACTATTTACTCGAGGCCCAACTCCAAGACATCATAACAAAGGGTAACGAATCCCTCATTTCCCTGGGTTATTTTCTTTCAAGAGGCCTATCAAAAATTAATATGGATATATAAATCTAGGGGACGTCCAACACGTAAAAGTACTAAATTGATAAATAAAACAATAACATACATAATGTTTCCTAAGGAACCTCTATCATTAACAACGATACATAGTGAACAATTGTCCATATAAAAATAATAGGTTTAAAAAATGTTAAAATTTCCCAAGATAGTTGAAGGGTTTCAAAAATATAGTTAAACAGCTTCCAAAATAAATGATTAAATATAGGTTATATAACCCATATAAAATAATAGTTATACTGGTAATTAATAATTATAAAAACATTGAAATATTTGAAATGATATTAGATACATCCATCATATAGATAATATCAATATGGAATAAAAACATAATAAAAATAATGATAATAATAAATTTTATTTTCAATTATTGTAATGTGTAATTGACAATTAAGTTTATAATGATATAGAGAACATTAATTAAAATTATATATTTGGAAAACAAAGAAAATTATTATTATGGAAGACAATGAGGAAATATATACAAAATATAAATTAAAATTTTTAGATAATATAAAAAATGTCTCTATAAAAGGTTATTGATATGAGAATACCTTCTTTATATATTATGGTATTATTTATGAATACATAATGTATAAAAATAGAAATATAATTCCTTAAAAAGAAAGAGAATTAAATAAATTATACTGGGAAACCCTAGACTAACACTCCCATATCTAATTTTCAAAACACATAATTCACACATTATCTTTGATACAAAGGGAGATAAACTTATAATTATTTTAAAACATTAAAATTATTTACTCATTAAATTTCACAAGTTAACATAAAATCCTAAAAATAAAAGATTTAATTTATTTGTGGATTAATTTTATAAGTAACTTATTGAAAGTTTCTTCATCAGACTAGAATATCTTCTCGACTAATTAAAAGTTACACATACCTTAATAACATGAGGACGAAAATCATAAGAATGGGATGAACTCAAATTTTTAGTAAGGGTAATAATAAGTGATAACAATAAAAGATCATAAGGTAATACAGTATGAGAATATGAGTATGATTAGGATTCCTAATAATGTTATACCCAATATATAATAGATAACAAATTCAAGGAATAATGGATGGAATAAGATTATAATACATCATGAAAATTATATATATCAATGAACACAACCAAACATAGTGGTTTTTGAAAAAAAGATAACAATTAATAAATTATAATATTATTAAAAAAACATATTGTTCATTCTTTATATTGTAAACTAATAAAAATTTATACGCTACATTTTGTTAACAAAAAAAATTACAAACTCTTGGTTATGAAAAAAATAAAATTACCACATAGCATGTTGTGAGAAAATAAAATTTGTACACTTTATTTTATGAACAAACAATATTCTCATACTTTATGTGTTGAATAAATCAAATTCCCAATTTATGTGTTCTTCAAGAACAAAATTCCCACACATCATGTTGCGAACAAATAAAATTCACACACTAAATTTGGTGATCAATAAATTTACACACATAAAATAATTTTATAATGATATATAAATCCTTAACCAATACATTGGAGGATAATCAAACCCCCCACCCATAAAATAAAATTCAACCATACATATACATTCCGTTAGAGCATAAAAAGTGTTATACTTCAAACATCACCTAATTAGATCGTTGAAATTAGGTGGGATTTATGAAAATATTTTTGATAAAATTACACATGATAACCAAAGAAAAATGATTATCAGTGGATTAAAAATATCCCAAGTGGAATTATAATGCCCCAACCCTTATTACCGAGTGTCAGTGCATTGTTACATAATATTGGAATGATCACAAGCGATCAAATCCTGAAAGACCGATCAGTTTATTAGCCTTGGAAACAAAATACATACCTAAGATCAACATTAAAAATTGAAAAGAAATACTACACTAATTTGATCTGTTAGAAACATCCAAGCCTCCTAGATTATTCCTGAGAGTCACTCATAACTAACTTCTTCATATCTTGGGAAAATTAAGTATAAGAAAGGGGTGAGCTCAAATTCTTAGTAGGGGTGAGAAATACAGAATAAGTTAATATAAACATTAGGCATGGTGAATTAATTTAAAACACATGCCTTTACAAATAAGAAACATGGACACTTTATGGATTAAATTTGAGATGAGTAAAATAATTCCATAATAAAACATATTGATGGGTATTCTACTAGTCAAATAATCACATGAACCATAAATCGTATTTTCATAACAAGGGAATTTATAATGCCGGACATTTTGAAACATCTTGTCAAGGCCTCATCCAAGATGTCTAAAAATGATTTAGGCCTCAGCCAAAACCGTATATCAAATTGGGAAAGGCCTTGGCCAATTCCACGTCTAATTTTCTCATGAGGCCTACCGATGAATTGATGAGCTATAAAGAGCTCCACCCGTCACATACTAAGTCAAATACATTCCTCATATGAAATGGTTGAAACATAACATAAACTTTTATATTAAAACCAGCATACGAAATGTCAATATATTAACCATAATCCATGTATAGTATAAAAACAAAACTTCCACATCCAAACATATCATAACACATTCAATACAATATTGAATATTGTATTATAACAAATAAACTTTAAAACAAGTTTAAAATTCATCAAATGATATTGGCATAGATGAAATTGAAACTACTTGAGAGAAATATATCTTTCTATTTTGAAGTTATTCAAAAGTAACATAATTATATAAGAAAACATTTATTTTGAAAATATTATTATAAGATTGTAAGGGATTCTTCGAAGATGTTATAAAGGTGTAAAATAGCCACACCCTCCATATAAGTTAAAAAAACATTCTTACATTGATTTTTTCAAAAAGGTCATAAAGTACCTTGTTTGCAAAACGTCGAAAAGATTCCATTCAAACCATTTTATAAAAATTCAAAAAATGATATAAATAAATTCAACACAGTGTATAGTAAATAGTACAAAATTGAAATAAACTTTTAGAAAACATGGATGTGGATGATAAAGAGGTCCCAGTAGATACTTACGTAAAAAACCGTGGATAATAAAGAGATCGTGAAATTAACCCTTACCTCATTTCCGACTTGACTCGTTCGTTCATTAATATGTTGAATAATAAAATAAAGCTAATTTCATCTTTCTTGAGAACCATTTTAAAATTTATTGTTCCTTTTATATCACTTATTAGTACGTTATAAACATTACTAAATCATTTAAGTTAATAATGGTTGTTTTGTTGATATTTGGTACTTGAGTCAAAAGTAAACTTTTTATAATTACATGTTTTCCATGTGGTCAAAATTAATTTAAATCTAGAATTAGATTAATTATTTAGATATCATATATGTCTCATATATCTATTATATATATGTATTTATAACAATACAAAACATTTGGAGATAAGAAATGAAATGCACCGTTCATGGAGATGGTAAGCCGTACGTACGCATGAATTATAATTTCATTTATATTTTTTATTTTAACTGAATTAAAACATAATGATACATAGGTATATTATAATTCCATTATAGTATCATATATAATAAAATTAACTCCATCTGTTATATGTTCCATATAAAAAATTAACAAGTCATATCACTTTGAGGGGTGGTAGTCAGCACTTCCTCAAATGAAATTATTGCGTTTACCCATAATGGAAACAATAAATGTATGATATAAATGTAAAATACAGAAAAATAAAGAAAAAAACATGATATATATCATATATAAATATATTTACATTTTATGGTCACTGTGAGAGGCCGTAGGTGGTAATTGAACAATAATCGTTTCATGAGGTCTTAATTTTCCATCCACAGAAACATTGTGTTCATTACCCATTAGATGGAGGTGTGTGTAAGTGTAGTTTGAATACATCTCATAAAAACAACCTAGTATACTATGGATACTCATTTTGTTATAAAATAAATGATTAATAATAGTTTAGGGGTTGTAGAAGTAAAATAAAATAAAAGAAGTTAAGAGAACCCATTACCTTTAATTTGGGTAACTCTCTTTTGTTTGAACAAAAAGGACTTATTGATGTGAATTATGCCTAAACTAAGGCTTCTAGGTGGAATAGAAGAATATTAAGAGCTTATTTGGTCAGGTTTTTGATGATCTAATGGGCATGGGAGGTGTGAGTAATGGGTTAGAAGTAGTGTCTTTTTATAAGGGAGAGGAGGGGCTCTTTAGGAATGTTTGAAAATGTTACATTATTATAAAAGTACATTCGGTTTCAAAAGGTCCAAAACTCATTAAAGTCAAAAAATAAGATGACTCATGTTCGAAATAGAATCATCCAATTATAATTGCATTGGGTTTGGATATTGTTTTAATATTAATAATCTTATTTATTTAAATCATTTATAAATGAGATGAAATCTGCATCATTATTGTGTCATAAATAATTTATTTTATTTTATTTCTAAAAATTTTAAAAAAATCATAATGTTGGAAATCATTTTATCTTTCGAATGAAAATTTATAGTCGAAATGATGAGTTATATAATCCCATGTAAAAATTGATATACTAAAATATATTTGTTAATGAAATTTTTATCTTTACTTTATGTTTATTAAAATAAAGTGGCATTATCACTCTTAAGAGGCTCCTTGGGGTCCCAAAATCAACACAAGGGTTCCCATGGTCAGCAAGGACTCATACAATAATGTTATGACAAGTGTTAAGGTAATTTTGTGTTATTATAATATTCTTTATACCTTGAATTACCCTATTTACCTTTAACCGAGGTAATAAAAGTAAAAAGTTAATATTCACCAAAAATTATTTTCATCTTACTGAACCACGTTTTACTTTCTAAAAACAACCATATATGTCAGATTTTTTAAATTCAGTTCACAGAAGTGGTAAAATTTCATTTAAATGAAAAGGTCATTTTTTTAACTACTGCTAAGTGGTTTTACTATTCATCAAAAATTGAAGTTTTTCATAAAAATATCAAAAAATCAGCCTAGGCTATATTTGATATTCTGAGTTAAAAAAAAGATGTATATTTTACCAAATTAAAAACATAGAAGTTTCATTAATTAATTCAAAATTAATTCTGATTCTCAAAACAAATAGCATGTTTTTACAAAACAATAACTATCAAAAGATTGACTGTTGTTTATGTATAATTTCCAAGTGAAATTAATTCCAATGACCAAAATTGGATTAAATGGTAAAAATTTAATCTAATTATAATTTCATGAAATTCAAATGTATAATTAAACACTATAAATTATTTTGATTAAAAAGTTGGTTTCAATTAATATTTAGTATTTTTTCATTATTCACCCAAATATGAAAGTTATTAGAAAAGCACCCAAAATTTATCAAAACTAAATTTTTTGTCCCTATTCTAAATAAGAAATTTATTTTTTTCAAATTGAATATATAAAACTTCAAATATTTTATTTAAAAAGGGTTCTTCATTAAAAGTTGGTAAAACTACATTTTAGGAAAAATACTTCTTTTATCAAAAAAATTAATTTTCCCTTATATTATGTCTAAGAAACAAAAAAATATGAATGTTAAAATTATATGGGATATATATATAATTCAAAATGTGGTTATTACTATTCATAACTGCTTTCTAAATAGCTAGTTTGATAGGTTGTGGTGTGCTTGAACTCGGTGTTGGATACATCGCACGCTACTATATTATTTAAAGAGAAATGTTTTGTGGAAGCTTAGGGTGTTACATTATTCCCTTCTTAAATAAATTGAATCCTCAAAATTTTAAAATTTTCTTTGTAAATACAATGTTAAAGATAGAAAATACATTTGAGGAAAACCCACATCGGAAATTGGGTTAATAATATTTTTTCTTAATAAGAGGGAAATGTAAATGAAAAAGCCACCACCAAATTATGATCTAGATTAGGAGAAAATTTGTGGAAATTAGAGACACATAATTGGAGGAAAAACATAAATATTTATATGGAGTGATGGAGGTCATCAAAAACAAGTGGTAAATTGAGGGCCTCAATTCCATCAATCTATGATGATATAAAATATCATCAGTTTAACAAAATATAAGTTATTAGGATAACAAATTTTTGGGATTAATATCCCTTGTTTAATGATTAAGAATTAATTTCATTATAGAATAATAGAGAGAGAAAAATATAGTTGATAAGTAGAGTTACATCCTTTAACTAATTTCTACCAAAAACATATCTTTCACTCCAAAAGATAATAGAACCCAAAATATTATATTTATCCTAATCGTGTAAGGTTACAAACATATACCATGAAGAAAACAAATTTATAATAACTAGGAACTTCCTGTAGGCTAGTGGTAGGTCACAAAGCCTTGTCCCTCTTTGGTTGTGGGTTCGATTCATGCAGCTTTGTCTGATGTGACGGGTTATCACCTAACCTGTAGGTTGTTCTTTTTCTAAAACTATAGTGTTATAATATTCTGAAAATAATCATAATAAATATTATCCAATGTTCAACTTAATCCATTCCAATCATTTTAGCTTTCCAAAATACTTCTGTCCAAATTCTCTCTAAAAGGTCTTTAAATTCCAAAATCAATTATAACATCAAATACCCACAAACACAATAAATTTTCTCTTAGTGTCACATAATGAATATTTTAATACATTCATCATATTAAAACATTAAATAAATAAAGTACATCAGTAAAATCCTTATATATATCACATTCTTATTATTACGAGGAAATAATTCTTGAATCCAGAAACACAAATACATTAATTATTTTACTTCATCTGTTGTAACTGCATAAGCTTGGCCTTGATCCCTTGTTATTTTCTGAGGTATGTTTCCTTGGTACTTAGAACATTTAATTTGCATAATGACCCATTTCTCTACAATTTTAGCATTCAACATTGATATCCTCTTTCTTTCCCTTACATTCTCCAGCAATATGGCCTTTCTATCCACATTTATAGCATACTCCTTTTACATTTAAACAGGAGCTAGGGTGTTTCCTTCCACAATTATCATAGGGTGGAAACTCAACTATTCCCTTCTTAAATGATTCATTATTTCCTTTCCCAGATTGTTCAAAAGATATCTTCTTCTATTTCTTTTCTTTAAAGTCCTAAGACTTAGACAATTCCTTTTCTATCTTGATTGCACATCAAACAATATACGTGTATGATGAGAAGTATTATGAGACTAATTATCAATGGAGAAATGGTTTTAACCCATCCAATAATTGATCAATATTACTCCTTGGGTTACGTATATTATCTACAACATGCCTTGCTAACCTTGTAAAGTTAGCATCATACATTGTGACATTATCATCCCCTTTTTTCCTCAGACACAGAAATTGCCTTTCAATATCTGCTCGATGGTCACGAGGAAAGTATTTTTGTAATAAAATCTCTTTATACTCCCTCCATTCCATACATGATACTTGTTTATCCACCATTGTTTTTTGAATTAATGACCACCATTGATCTGCATCCCCTGTGAGGCAATAAACTTCCATGACAACGTTTTCCCTTTCGCTACTCCCCAAAGCATGAAAACGCTTCTCTATGAAACTTATACATTGATTAGATACAAGTTGATTTTTATTTCCATTGAATGTTGGTGGTTGTTTTTTGATGATTTGGTCTAACATTGATCATCCGTGTTGTGGATCAGGGTGCTCCAGATAGGTAAGGTTATTATTCATAACCTGAGTGAGTTGTCCCAATATATTGACAAGCTTATCAGTACTAGTTACTTCACCAACTTTACTATAATTATCTTGAGTAGGAGGACAATCCCTACATGGATTAAGTGAATTGATTTAGTTTCCATTCCTTTTACTATGTGTCATTTCTAAACAATGGCATACACTAGATAAGTTTATGAATAGAAATACATAATTCCAAAATTTTCAAACACTTATCCTAAATTGAAAAGTTTATGGATGTAATCCATAATCATAAAAATGTTTTCTTTGAGGAGGTATATAATCATAAATCCTTCAAAATGGTTTGTAATGAAAATGTGAATTATCCTATGCATATCCCCCCAGGAGTGATGTAACCTAGAGTGTAGCAAGACCTATTGTCGTGTACCAGGATACCCTGGGACAAGCCCGAAACTCCTTGTTGGAGTTTTCACTCCTAGGTACATTTGTACCGAAGCTGTATATGCATTATAAAATAACATTGGCATGATCAGAATGGATCAAATACCAAAATACCGTTCAGTTTAGTAGCCTCAGAAACAGGATACATACATAAGTTCAACATTAAAAGTTGAAAAGAAATACAACAATAATTTATTCCATTAGAAACATCCAAGCCTCCTAGATTATGCTTGTAAGTCACTCATAACTAATATCTTCATATCCTAGGAAAATGAAACATAAGAAATGGGTGAGCTCAAATGCTCAGTAAGGGTTAGAAATACTGTGGAAGATAACATCAACATTAGGCATGTTAAATAATTGAAAACACATGCATTAACAAATAATAAACATGAACACTTTATGGAAGAAATATGAATTGAGTAAATAATTACATAAAAAAACATAGTCATGGGTATTCTACTAGTTGATTAACCGCATGAACCATAAATATTATTTTCATAATTAGAGAATGTGTAATTCTGGGCATTCTAAAACATCTAGTCAAGACCTCAAACAAGACGTCTAAAATGATTTTGGCCTCAACCAAAACCATATATCAAATTGGGGAAGGCCTCACCCAATTCCAAGTATAATTATCTCATGATACCTACTGATGAATCAAGGAGCTATAAAGAGCTCCACCTATCACTTACTAATTCCAATACATTCCTCATATGACAAGGATAAAACGTTACATAAACATTTGTATTAAAACTAGCATATGAAATGTCAATAAATTAACCATAAACCATGGTTGGTATAAAAATAACACATTCATAGTCAAACATATCATAACTCATTCAATACAATATAGAAGATTTTATTATAACAAAGCAACTTTAAAACAAGTCTAAAATCCATCAAAGGATGTTGACATAGTTGAAATCAAAACTAATTGAGAGAAATATCTCTTCCTAATTTGAAGTCATTTAAAATTAACATAATTATAAAAGAAAGAATGTATTTTAAAAATATTCTTATAATATTATAAGAGAAGGATCAATGATTTTTTAATGGTGTAAAATTGCCACAGTCTCTTTATAAGTTCAAAAAAATGATTTCCTTAATTTTGTCGAAAAGGTCATAAAGTAACTTGTTTGGAAAATGATGGAAAGATTCATTTCAAACCATTTTATAAAATGTAAAACAATGGTATAAATGAATTTAACCCATAGTCTAGTAAATAGTAAATTTTTTTTGAAATACACATTTAAGTAACATGGATGAGGATGATAAAGAGGTCTTAGTAGATACTTATGTAAAAACAACCTTAGATAATAAAGAGATTGTGAAAATAACCCTTACCTCATATCTGCCTAGACCCGTTCATTCTTTAATCTCATAAATAATAAAATAAAGTTAATTTATAATTTATTTAGAACCTTTTTTGAATTTATTATTCCTTTTATATCACTTATTATAACGTTATGAACATTATGAAATCATTTAAGTTAATAACGGTGATTTTTTTGAAATTTGGTACATGAGTCAAAAGTAAACTTCTTATAATTACATGTTGTCCATGTGGTAAAAATTAATTTATATCCAATAAGATATTAATGATTTAGATATCATATATATCTTATATATCAAGTATATATATGTATTTATAACAATACATAATATTTGGAGATAAGAAATAAAATACACCATTCATAGAGACAGCAAGCCGTACGTACGTATGAAAGCTACTTTCATTTCTATTTTGTATTTTAATGGAAATAAAACATAATTATACCTAGGTATATTATAATTATAGTATAATATAATATATAATTTAATTAACTCTATCATTTATACATCCCACATAGGAAATTAACGAGTCATGTCACTTTGAGGGGGCGGTAGTCCGTACTTCCTCAAATGAAATTTTCGCGTTTACCCATAATGGAAACCATAAAGGTACCCTATAAATGGAAAAAAAAGAAGAATAAAGAAATCATAAACATAATATATATCCTATATAAATAATGTTCCATATTAACGGCCACCATGAGTGGTGGTATAAGATAATGTAATAATCATCATTTTGTGAGGTGTTAGTTTCCCATCCACAGAAACAGTGTGTTCTTTAACCATTATATGTAGATGTGTGTAAGTGTAGTTTGAAAACTTCTCATAAAAAAATCCTAGTATATTTATTATACTGTTTTTTTATGAAATAAATTAATAAAAATAGTTTATGGTTTGGAGAATTAAAATAAAATAAAAGATGTTAAGAGAAACCAATACCTTTAATTTGGGTAACTCCCTTTGGTTTGAAGCAAAAGGACTTCTTGAAGTGACTTATGCCTAAGGTAAGGCATCTAAGTGTAAGATAGGGATCCTGAGATATTATTTGGGCAGCGGTTGGATGATCTAAGGGGCACTAGAGGTGTGAGTAATGGGTTAGAAGTTGTTTCCTTTTATACGGGAGAGGAGGGGCTCATTAGGAAAATTTAAAAATGTTATTTTATTATAAATTTATCATCAGTTTAAAAAGGTCTAAAACTCATTAATGTAAAATATAAGATAACTCATGTTTGAAATAAAATCATCAAATAATAATTGTATATATTTTTGATATTTTTTAATATTAATGATATTATTTATTAAAATCATTTTTTAATGTGGTGAATACTGCATCATTATTTTGAATTAAATAATTTTATTTATGTTATGTCAAAAAATTATAAAAAAATACAATAATGTAGGAAAACGTTTAATAATTCCAATTAATATTTATAGTCGAAAAATATTACATATATAACCGCATGTAAAAAATGATATACTAAAAGATATTTGTTAATGTCATTTTTGTCTTCACTTTAAGTTAATAAAAATAATGTGTCATTATCACTCATAAGTGGATCCATTGGGTCCCAAAATCAACCCCAAGGATGAAAATGGTCATCCATGACTCATCCAATAAGGATAGAACATGTTCTATGGTAATTTTGTATTATTATAATATTCTTTTTACCTTGATTTACCCTATTTAACTTTAACTATGGCAAATAAAAGTCAAAAGTTACTATTCTCCAAAAATTATTTTCATATTATTGAACCACAATTTACTTACTAGTAAAAACAATTTATTTCATATATTAAATTTAGTTCACAAAAGCGGAAAATTTTCATTTTAATGAAAAGGTAAATTTTTTAACTATTACTAAGTGTTTTGACTATTCATCAAAAATTGAAGTTTTTCAGAAAAATACCAAAAAATAAAACTAAGATATATATGATATTTAAAATTCAAAAATTAGGTCTATTTTACCAAATTCAAAACATAAAAGTTTCAATAATAAATTTAAAATTAATTTTCGTTGTCAAAACAAATAGCATGTTTTTAATAAACAATAACTATCAAAAGACTAACACTTATTTATGTATATTTTGAAAGTAAATTAATTACAATGGAAAACATTGGATTAAATGGTAAATATATAATGTAATTATAAACCCAATATATTAATATTTATAATTTAACACTATAAAATATTTTTATTAAAAAGTTGTTTTCAATTAATATTTGTTATTTTTTCACTATTCACCCAAATATGAAAGTTATCAGAAATACACCATTAATTTATTGAGATTAAATTATTACGTCCTAATTCTAAATATGAAATTTATTTTGTCAAATTAAATATATAAAAGTGTCAAATATTGGATTTAAAAAGGGTTCTCCATTAAAAGGTGGAAAACTACATTTTTTGGAAAATAATACCTTTAACAAGAAAATTTAATTTATCCTTATATTATGTCTAAGAAACAAAAAATATGAATGTAAAAATTAGATGTAATATATATAAAATTACTAATTTTGTTTTTACTATTCATAACCACTTTTTAAATGGACAGTTTGAAGGGTCATGGTGTGCTAAAACTCAGTGTGGCGTACATCACATGCTATTGTATTATTTAAAGAGAAACGTAATGTGGAATCTCGGGGTGTTACAAGAATATATAGATAATTATAGCTGTATTCATAGATTATAAATAAATTTTCATGATATTTGGAAAAATAACATAAAAAATAAGAGAGGATACCCCCTTTTTAAATGCTTCAAAACTCTTAATAAATTAGTTTTTTAAAATAAAATACATGATTTTGATAAAAAAAATTAAAAACATCATTAAAAACCAAGAAATTTTTTTAAGAAAATAAATTTTATAAAAAAAAATTATAAAACATTATTCTAGAAGATATATAAATAATTTATAAATATTCCCCTAAAATATAAGCATTTCAAACCCCTTTACCAATCATATTTTTTTTAAAAAACAAAAAATTAGTTTTAAAAAATATAAAAATATTAAAATTAATTTTGATAATCATCAAGAGTTATCAAAAATTTGAAAATCATTTTAAAATATGGAAAAGAAAAAAAAGTATTATATTGCTAGAAATATGAATTATTCAAAAAATTATAATTTTTTAGAAATAAAAATCCAGATAAGACCATTGAAATAAAAAATAATTCTCTCCATAGTGGAAGGTAAAGTACGATAAAATAAATATCAATGTAAAACTAACTATTTTTAGAGTAATTTCCAAGTAGTCCAATAATAAATCACTAAATGGAGATGAGTTAACAATAACCCTTACATATTTGAATCTTTTAAATAAGATGACATTTAATGAAAGAACATGATATGGATCTTAAAACTAAATTAATATCATGAACATTGAAAAATATATTCCCTAGTTAGTAGTCACACTATATCAAAGATATGATGTGGTTTATTATGAAATATGTCTCAAGCAATTAAATTTTTGACAAAGAAACCCTTACCTTAAATCAATCTTAGTCGAATTATACACTAACCTCTTTAATGAAAAACATAACTATATCAATATATTATTTCATAACCTCATGCATATATATTTAATTTTATATATTCCATTTAAATTCATATTCTACATATTCATTCATGAGTTATAGTTTATTTCTTCATCATCGGGTGAAAGAAATTCAAATTGTTTGTTTTCATACATGTTCTTTAATTATGATGTTTATTATTATTTTATTGATAAAAGTTTCATAATTACAATATAACTCCATAAATTTTAATATTTGTGATTTAATTATAAATTATATCTTATTTTGATTCGGTTAATGAAAAATGTATGGTGTGTGAAAATGGAAATCATGAAAAAAAAATCGATGAGTTAAAAGAACAAAAGTTGAAAAATTAGTAATTATATTAAAAATTAATAACATTTTTATATAATCATAAAAATTAATAATTAATTTTTTTATGTTATATTACAATTATATAACGTTTCTTAATCATTAATGATGTAGAAATTATATCATCGTTTGTGTAACTAGTAAGTTTGACCAAAATGAGATCATTTAATATTCATTTACTCAGTTAGTACATGATTTTATATTATTTTAATTGAAATATTATGTAATTATAAAAATATCATAAATATGTTTTACTATCACTAATTTTATTATTCCAACCATCTTTCTTGGGTGGTGATGAAACATGAAATTAGTATTTTGTGGATCTGATAGTCCACACGTATGAATGATTAAAGGTTCATTTATTTAAAAGTGAGACAAAATGAAGATATATTATTAATTTTTACTTAAAAATAATAATTATGAATTATTCTTTATTTCATTTCACCAATTCCATCCTTTTTACCAAAATATTAATGTGGGTAATGAAAAATAAACCAAATCTCCTCAGAGTGGTGGTTGTCTTCACGTACGCACGATCAATGTTGTTTTATTTTTGTTACTGGATGAATATAATTTAATAATGGTTTATAAATTTTTAAAATAATATTAAATCATTTAAAAAATACTTTTTTTATAACATTTTTCTAGATATAAATGTTTTGGAAGAGAAGTATTAAGAATAAATGGTCAAGGAGTAAGACATACACACATTGAGAATTTATGATTTCCATTAGTAATCCCTGTGGAAATATAGGCCTTCATATATAAAACTGAAAATAGAATATTATTAATTTTTACTTTAGGGGAATAATTATTGAGTTTTTTGGGTGAAATTCAAATTGATATGTGTGCCATGATGGTGTGTATGTGTTCCCCTATTAAAATTAAATCGAGTGCTAATTTTGATAGTACACTTTAGTTTTAAATAATGGAATGTTACTAATCATGTGTCAATATTTCCAAATGTGAAAAATATGAGTTAAATATTGTTATTGGACCTATTATCCTATAAAAGACTTTTTTTGGAGACAAATTTGAGTGATATAAGGCCTTTATTTTTACTTTTTAAAATTGTACCAAAATGTATATTTACCTTGGAAATAAATTATTAAATATGGTAATTAATATTAATGAAAATATATAAAAATGATCATATTATGTAACTAGAAAATTAATATATTGAAATAAAAAAAATATTTTATCAAATAAAATTTTATGGATTAAAAAATTTTATTTCATAATTATTGAAAATGTTTTGTAAATTAGTTTTCAGAAAATGTGTATTCTTATTAATAATATTTATGTCTATGTTAAATATCAATTTTATTAAATGAAATGAAATAAATAATTTTTATAATAAAATATTTTTTTTATTTCAAATTTATCAAAAATTAATTTTTCCCAAAAAGTTGATTAATTAAAATAAAATTTTGAAATCAATTTTCAAATTAGAATTAAATATAACATAAAGTTGAAAATTTAAAAATAACTTTTATGAGTCAAAAATAATATTTTAAGATATATGTTTCAATAATTTTATAAATATATAATCAATTATATTTTTAATCATTTAGGTCTTTCTTAGAAATTTATTGTCATCGACTTTAAAATTTTGCTAAAAATAGTATTTTTTATGAAATAATAGAAAATTATTTATTTAAGAAAAATCCAAAAAAAACTCAAAGTAAGGTAGTTTTGTCTAGTTAAATTAACAAACTAAAATAAAAGATTAAATATTATTACTTAAATGAAAATAAAATACCTAAATAAGAACAATTTTATTGAAAATTCTGCATTTAAAACATTAGGGTTTCTTAATCAAAATTTTAATGCATTTTTAAGTGATTATATTATATTTTCTACAATAGGATTGATTTTGGTAATAATTTTATTATTTAACATATCTCATATGGTTTTAGTATTTTGTTTCAATCTATCAAACATATTATTAATTTGGATAAAAATTTATTCCAAAGTCTCATGGTTTTTCATTCAACAAACCTTAAATAAATTGCATCCTCGCAATTTTAATTTTCCCATACTACTGAAATTTTTATTTATGTTCATAAGATATACATGAATAGAGATTTAATTTCTAATGGGATACCAACATTTCACTCCTCTGTAAGGATACTAATTTTTTTCTAAAACATTCTTTTTCAAAAATTCATTTTAAGATGGATTCTTTAACGAAATCTTTATTTTAATCTGTCATAATTTCATTTATACTATGAAATAATTACATTAATAAATCAAACATTCCATTTATCCATGGTTTTCCATTGATATTATCCTCTTTGGTTTTCTGACCCAACTCATCCTCAAATTAAATCATATATAAATCATTCAAAATAATTTATAAATAGTGTATTATTAAACAAACTATATAACCTAGATATTCTACATAGGTGTACTGTTTTAAAACCACTCATCATGCTCTAAGAGAATAATGGGTTGATATTTAATTAGCCTTTCTCATCTGGTTACCACTACAAGTATTTGTACCACCATTTTACCCACTTTCAAGTATACTTATATAGATGTAATTTTTTGGGAAAAATCCCTCAAGGAAACATTGAAGGATTTTTTGGCTGATTGTGTTTGATGAAAAAGCATGTTTCTTTTTTGAGAAAGAGGTTTTCTAAGGAGATTTGTCGAGTTATAGAGATATTTTTTACAACCTATGTTGACAAAGAAACATGATAAATGAATTTAAAATCAATAGGTGGTACAAAATTAATAGATATAATGTGGCATTGTCTTCTAGTGTTTGCCAAATTTTTGGTCCTCATAATTCAAAGATAGCGAAAAGTGTTTTTCATGAAGGGACTTATTTTTTATTGTCCTGGAGGCTTGGAAAGTTGTAGCCATATTTTTTCAATATCGAAAGAATAAAATGTAGAAAGGGAATAAATGGTGTCCATGTTTTAGTGTTGGTCATGTAAGGTGAATATGACAACAGAGGCTTGGGCGAATGGACTATCACACCAAGAGGAAATTTCTTTGTAGAACTCTTGGTGGGAAAATATTTTATAAATATATGGGTACCCTTCCTCTATTTTTTTTAATCTCTACACTTAGAGATAATTCTAGTTTCAGTCATGCAAGTGGTTTGAGAACATAAGTATATAATTACATAGATTTAGTGCGCTAGATGGTTGTTTTGTGACAATATTGATTAGTGAGAAAAGGAGATTGAGTCACCTATTTTTTGAGTATGATAATGGTGTTTCATACACGTAGTTATGATACACTTGCGTGTCGTTCATAATGTAGCATGATGGTCATCATAGCATTGTGAGAAAGTTGGTAGTTTCCCAGTACACCAACAGTAATGTTGTATTTATTTGTGGATGAATGTCTAACATCAAGAGATAATCTATATACAGTGGAGGATGCATTGTTTTATGATAATAAAGGGACCTAAATGTCTTAAACCTGTGAGTGGATATTCTGAAGAGGTCGTGACCACAAATTAGTTTAGGGAGTACTGAGCCTTCATTTTTTGATTGGTTGTAAACTAAGAGGGATTGTGATTCCACTCAAAACATGTAAATAGTAGTATGATTTTAGTGTATTTGTTACATTGTCACATTTCCATTGTATGCTTTTTTGATGTATCATATTGAGGCTGAAATCAGTAAAAATTAATGTGTCTCATAATTTATTTAATTTTTGTTCATAAATTTTAATGGGAAAGAGGGTGAATAGAGTTTTGTTTAACAACGAAACAAGATCAAAATGGGAATTTATTTTAATCTTTCATAACCAGATTTACCTCCTCCTCCCTTAAGGTATTTAACCTAGTGGACCTAACATAATTTATAGGGAAACAAAATAATGAAGACTTCACCAATATATCAGGATTTTATCACACATGTAGGCTTATCCATTATACAAATCCCTAGGGTTTTTAATGATATTATCTAATCTCAATCCCAAAAATGAAAAAAAAAAACTAATCCTTCAAAATATATAAACCCTACTTTGATACCAGATATGTCACCTCACAACAATAGTCCAAGATCAAGTACTAAAAACACATAATATAGACATCATCTTCGATACAAAGTGAAATGATCATATATTTATTTTTTAACAATATCATAATTATAACATTACATCTCAAAAATAATAATGCAAACCAAAGGAATGTAGGTTTAGTGTCTTTGAGTATTATATACATAAACAAATTATTAAACATTTATCTATCACACTGGTCACCCTTCAATAATTCTCAGAAGTTATACTCACCTTCATTACCTAGGGAAGAAAAACATAAGAATTGTGTGATCACAGATGCACATCAAGGGTAATCATATGGGATAATAATCAAATACTATAATTTTTCATAAGATGAACATTTTTGTATATTAATGATACATAATACAGTTATACTAAACAAATAATATATCAAAAATGATGGCATAATTCATGGACTAACTTATTAATAATCATTAGTTTTCTTAATATCATAGAAATAATTCATACATAGATAATTATAGAAAAATAATAAGTATTGGGAAATTATAACGTTGTGAACAAACAAAATTTCCATGCTCAATGTTCTAAAAAACAAAATTTTATTTCTTTGTGTTGTAATTAAACAAAAAGTCCACGAATCCTAGTATGCATAGACAGTATTCCCATGATTTATATTGTCAAAAATAAACACCCAAAAAATTATAAACAAATAAAATTATAACTTATTATGTTGTGAAAAAACAAAGATACCATGATATATTTTGGTAGAAAACAATTTTCCCATGATTCTAGTTCAAAACAAAAAAAACACCCAAGATTTATATTATGTACAAAAAATTGTCAAGTGTAACATCCTCATGTCATGAGATATAAATTCTTAACCAATGAATTTGATGGGAATATAATACTCCACCTTTAATATAATAACCATCGATATATATATGTTGTATTATAAAATGAAAAAAAACATACAACAAACATCAATTTATTAACCCTTTAAAAAAAGTAATATTTTATAAAAATATTTCATAAAACATTCCATAACACATACAAATAATTATGTTGGATGGTGGCTTAAAAATTACCTTAGTGTAACATAAGAAGTATTTTGGAAGTATTTTTATTTGAACAATAACATTTTATAATATTTCGATAAATCAGTAAAAAAATAACTAGGGGTACCCACTTTTTTAATGGCTATAAAAATGTTTCATATTTATTTTTCAAAAATTAAATAATCGATATTTATAAAATTATCAAAATCAGTATTCAAAAATCATTTTTTTATAAAACTTATAATAAAATTATTCTTTCCAAAAAAATTATTTGAGAATTTATATAAATACCTTAAAAATAATTTCATAAAATACAAGACATTAGATACCCTTTTAAAATAAATAATTACTTTTAAAAACAAAAATTTACATTAGATAAAAAATATAAGAATATTATAATTTATTTTTCTAAATCATCAACTGTTAAAATAAATAAGAAATAAATTTTCAACCATTGAAAGGAATACAACGAGTAATCATGGGATGAATGGGAATTATTCTTAAAATAGATATACTTTTTGTGGAAAAAATTCATCATGTTAATATCACTGAAATAAAAATTTATTCTACCTTGAGAGAATGATATAGTATAATAAATAAAATAGTATTTTGGAAGAATTTTTTCATTTAAGATAGAAGTTCAATAATATGCATCATAACTCAATGAATATAGTTGAGTTAAAAACCCAATAAAACATTAGTATCTTTTGAATCGAAATCCATTTATAGAAATAAAGTGATATGGATCTTCAAGAACCATAAATTTCATGAATATAGAAAAATACCTTCCCTTTTATTTAATCACACCATATCAAATAAATCGTGGTGCATAATAATAAATATGTCTCAAGGAATTAAATTCAATAGAAACAAAACCATTCCATAAACCCCTTTTAGTTGAATCATGCTATAACCTAAGGTATAATAAATATTTATATAATAATAAATTATTTTACAGACTCATTAATATATATTTATTTTTTTATTCATCAGTTATAATAATATATTACAAAATAATTCTCTAATTTTAGTTTGTTTTATATCATTGGGAATTTGAAACTCTAAAAGTTTGTTTTTGTACAATTTCGGTAAATATGATGACTTTTATTATTTTTGGATAGAGGTTTAATCACTACCAGATTTCTCATGATAATAAGATCATTATTTTTTTAATTAATAATTATTTCTCAGTTTCATTTGTTAAATGTTGAGGTTTATTAAAATTTAAATCCTAGAGAACATGTTTCGATGAGTTTAACAAATGAAAAGTCATGTTAATAAATATATTAACTATTGATAACACCTATCTAGAATCATTAAAAATATTAAATAACCTGTTATTTTTATATGATATTACCCTTAGATAATATTTATTAATCATTTATTTTATAAATATGATAACTTCATTCCCATAGTTAATAAAATTTACCCAAAAGAAAGCATGTTTTAATCATTCAGTGAATTTTTTCATTGACACCACACAGTTTTAGGGTGTGGAAAATGATAATTTCCCCCCTAAGTATGTGTTAGTATTAAAGATCCAAAGCATCTCCCGGGATTTGTGTTTTGAATAAATATTTCATGAATGAAAAGGTAAATTAAAGATTAATAATTTGAATTTTTAAGAAAGAAGTTAAGTTGTTTGTGAATATCATATTAGAGAAAAGTGAATGGGTATTAGTTTTGGGTTATATTTTTTAATTCTATCATGGTCCTTTCGAAATGTAGAATTTTTTTATTAATTGGTTTAATGGAATTATTTAAAGTCATTCATATTTTTACTATCTTGATTAAAATATACTAATACTGGTAATAATCTTCCCAATTTCTATAGATAGAATATTATCCTTCTAATTTTGATATGCATAGTGGATCTCTCCAAGATCACAAAGGAAATTTCAAATCAGGAATTAAGTCCACTAAGTTCTCATTTTAACCCACTATGTGTTACACAAGTGTTTATAAATCACTACGCACTTCTCTACCTAACACTGGATCCCCCAATTATTGTGATATGAATCCAAAAAGATGCAAAAATTTTTTATTTAATCCACTAATTTCATAATGATCTGATTTGAAAAAACCCAATCATATCATATCAAAACTCTAAATTTATAATTTGAAAATTAATTAATAATCCAAAAAACACATAATAATTTTATAGAACTAAGACTCTAGAATTACTAAAGGTCTCATTCCCTTCACCTAATTACATAATAGATATAAACCACCATTATAAAAGAAATTGTAGTGGTGGATATAGAAGGACATAGTTAAATAATAAATAAAATGAAGAAGTGAAAACAGATTCTTTAGCAGTAGTACATGTTTTCTATTTCAGTTCCTCTCTTTTCTCTCAATGGTAGGTCCCTCTATTTATATGTTATGAAACAATATTTATATATATTAGAGAAGTATCTCCAAATCAGGAAGACAAGATATCAATTTTAATAAAGATATTCTGAATATCTAAATCATTAAATTTGTATTTCTCTCATGATTTGAAAACTCAGAGTGTGTACTATCGGAAGAATAGAAGTTCTCCATCCATGCATGGACTACATCATTCACGAATGGGGTGATCATGAGGGGTGTCATAGTGGCCATTTTTCTTCATTCGTACATCACAGTGGTTAGAAGATATGAGCACTTCTACATGGTGAAATTCTAGTGGGATCATGGTGGCATGCCAATGGAAAGCAGTCACATCTTTTATAGAACCTCATCCAGACTTCACAGTGGCATGATGAGATGAGTGGATCAATTAGGGCTAAAGGGTTTTGGATAATATGATACCTTTCTCAGTAGAATTGGTAGAAGATGGTGGTGTCCAGTGTTTTAACCCACTGAATGGTGGTTCATGAGTCACAGTCAGCTCAAAAGTGTCTCAAGATTAACTATTGGCCCAAGAGGTGGCCCACATGTTATCATTAGATCCAATGGTGGATCATAAATCACTGTCAAATCAATAGTGAATCATGAGTCATTATTGTCATAACAATGGCCCATGATTCACCGTTGGATCCATGGTGGTTCATGGTACACTATTGTCTCTAATGGTAGATCTTGTGTCCCTGTCAGCTCAATGGTATCTCATGAGTCACTTTCTGAATCAAATGGTAGATCGCATATAACCATTTTATTGGCCTTTAGTTGTAGATTGGGGGAGTCTAGTAGAGGCATGAACTTGATGGTACGGTAGTTAAAGTGTATCAATGGGGTAGAGGAGGCTCCTTCATCCCATTAATCAATAACAATGGCTTGATGAGCCTTTCAATGGATCAGATGGTCATCAAGGGTAAATGAGATGGTCTATGACATCTGGGTGCTTTGTTTATTGTGGAATAGTTGACCCCAAACATTGGGGTGTCAGATATAGTGGTCTCTGATGATGGTAATGGTGGAGGCCAAGAACGAAAGAGGCAGTGGTGGAGGATTTTGGTGTGTGGGCTGTTAGACATGGTTCTTGGTGTGATTGAGTTAGATGGTGTCGTCTTAGTTAAAATTTTAACAAAAACCACCAAATTTCACCCCACATAAGAATGGTGGCTCAAGGAATGAGTATATAAATTAAAAATCATGGCTCCACAAACACGTTGATGTCACGTAGGGGTAGGATCACACTACCCATGACCATGAACATCCTCATGTTCGGGATTCTCTCCTCGCTTCACCATATTTAGTCCACCCATGCACCGGTGCGGTTCTTTTCACAAGATATACCCGCATATTCTTCCTATGGACCATGCATGGTCCTGAACGACTCATTCAACCTTTGAATCCGGTAATCCCTCCCACAGATGGTCTGTTGGACTACCCTTCATATCCATGTTAAAATATGTGAATGCGTTTGATAATGGGCTAGCTTGGGCTTAGCCAAAAATTTTGTTCAATACACATAACAACACTTTCAAAAAAAAATTGGTAAAAATAAAACATAATGCGTAATTAATTTCAAAAACCTAAATATAAAATAGTCTCCTTATTTATATAAAAACATAAAAATTTATTTTTATGATTTTAAAAAATAAGTCACTAAAACCTACCATCAAAATTTATTTCAAAACATTATTTCAAATTTTACATTATGTATTAAAAAATTATAATTCATGGGAAACATTTATAGAAAATAATTTTAAAACATTTAAAAACTGATTGTAAATATTCCTTGAATATCTTTATGACAAATACCCCACCAAAAAAACTATGTCATCCCTCAAGAAAAACATTTTAACATTGAAAATTAAAGAGCACCATTGTTACCATTATTCAAATTTAAAAGTAATAAAAAAATTCAATGCTGAATAAAATTTTCTAATATGATATAAAATATAAATTAAATATATTATTTCTCAATGAACCAATGAATTCAAGTATTATACATTTTCCATTTTAAAAATTATGGGAATTATGATTTCATTATTTAATGATACTTAATTCAATATTATTAAACATAAGAACTCACAATTTTACTCACTTTTGAATCCCTTCTATCATCATCAATTTATAATTGAATTATATTTACGCACGTATCACGAGAAAATGATCTCTATCCATAATCATATAAATTAACTAATTTCTCTTAATTTTAACTACAAAATCAACTAAAATCCTGAGGGACTTCATTAAAGGATTAAATGACTCTCAGGCTTATGGTTGGAAGGAATTGATGTTTTAAAAATTAAGGATCAAGGAGGAAGATAATATCTAAAAGTATACATAATGAAATTAGAAGTTATATAACTTGAAATTATCCACTTCAAATTGTAAAAACTCCAACTTTCCCTAAGATTGTACAATTTCATCATCAAGATTTGTCATAATTGATGATTTTAACACCCAATTTAATTTTTATTTACTTTTATACCTTTTTTTGTTCACAATGTAATTTTTCATTTTTTCCCTTTCTGAAATTTATGCTTTGAATAAATCTCACAAACACCAGTGAAGAACATGTTATGAAGATAATTTTTCGAGTAAAGGGAAATTTTTATTATTTTAATTCACAACACATTCTTCTAATTTTTTTGATTCTTTTTTTTAATATTATTTCCCTTTTTCAGAAGGAAAAAAACAAATAATACAAAGAATGAATCAAAAACCATTATGATTAACTAAAAGAGAACCCCCTAATTATTTCTTATAATGTAATTTATCCCTTTCTTTGTAAATCATATGACCCCACAATTTAAATTAATTATGTCTTGAATATAATAAGAGGATGGTTATAGTGGATAAAAATAGATAGAAACATTTTTCATCCCTTATGATTCCATTTATAGTCTCTATTAAAAAAATGATTAATATAAAGGTCTCCTTTTATAGAAAAGTATTTTTCAAAAGATAGATCAATAATTTTAAACTATTTTTTTACAATCATAGATTTAAAAGTCAAAATTCAAGTTCATGATGGTGGCATGTCCCAAGGTCCAACAAGAAATATTATCATAGAAAAATATGATGTAAGTGGTCTAGAAATCCTCTTGGTAATGGAAAATATTACATTAAAAATAACTCAAGTTATGACTAATAATAACAAACAAATTCCCCTGAATTTTAAATTTTCAAATAACTAAAAATGGTCGAGAAATTTCATTTACATGAATCAACTGACTCCCATAAATCATGCACCCTCATTTCAATATCCATGGTTCAATTTAATCATCCAAATCAATATTTTACTCTTTAATATCCTTAAAATTGAAATATAAAACAAGGAATAATAGGTTTACAAAGTAAAATGTGTCTCATAGATAATTAAAGTCAATCATGAGTGTGAAATTTATAGTTTAACACTGCATCTATAATTTCTATTTCATAATAGATTTACTGAAACATCTAAAAAATTATTAAAATCTAGAATCATAGAACTTAATGTGGGTTCCCATTCAGACTCTTGTATACTTGATACTCATTTCATGGGGTAGTCTATTGACTTCTATTATGGGGACCCTAAAAATCCACTCATACCAATGTATGAAAAATTCCATTAAATATTAAGGGATTAAGGGGAAAGGTAACCAATTCTAAAATACTATGAAAACTATAATACTTGGGTTTTCTCCCAGAATCACCTTTGGTTAATGTTTTTGGATCTACATAACCTCATTGTAATAATATAGTATATGGGTTTGAGAAATTTGATCTCCTCTGCTAGTTCATGAGGTATATTCACATGGAACGTTTTCAACTGATGCCCAATGAATGTGAATGTGTTTCCTTCCTCTTCACTCTTATTCCACATTTCACAAAATGAGTACACATTAGTGACAATAAAATTTCTTAAACATGGTTCACTAATATTACATTACTTTACATTCACTCTATAATTATAGATCATGATATGGTGTCCATGTTAAAATGTATTATTTAAGATCTATTTTTAATATTCCACTTCAGTTCTCTCCTTGTAAAATCTTGAGTTTTAAAATTCAACAATCCTGATTTCCTCTATTTCATAAAGATTGATTATTTTGTTTTTACCAACACTCACTACATCCAAATTAATCTACTTTTCAATCTAATAGTCTTGGTTCTCTATCTCCACTTTATGATGAAATGTTTTTCCTAATTCCATCCAGTAGGGCCCCATACCTATAATTGTTTTCTAACATGTCTAATATGCCCATAAGGGGTCATCAAGGCATTAGATCTAATACTTACAGTTAGGTTGAACCATTTTCTCAAACATACCTTTGATCTCCCTATCGGACACCTCATCTTGGACATTTTTTTGAGATGATAATGTGTAAATGATTTGGAGTGCACCCCATAATTTTTAATCATAGATCATGTCTTCTGATTAGAAAAATGAGTCCCTTGGTAACTAATTATAACCCATGGTAATCCAAAACTACAAAATATATTAGTACAAATAAATAACAAACATTCATGGAATCATAATTTATGGGGGACTTAGATTCCATGCATTTAAATAAATAATACTTATTATGAAAAATTATAAATTCCTAAAATACATGGGAAAGGGTCCCATAAAATCAATAACATGTAATTCAAATATTTCTCAAAAAATGATTTCTTCTTGAATAATCTCTTATATTTATAAATATTTTTAAAATATTGAGACTCCCCAAATTTTAAAAAAACAAATCATCAAAATATTTAAATAGTATTTTCTATGAAATTATAGATTCCAACACTTTTCTTTCCACTATATGAGGTCAAAAGTGGCCTCCAAAATAAAATTTATGATAAAAATAAAATATAGACTCTACATCACTTGTTTTTGATAACCTCTTTATGACTTCACCATTAATGATTTTCCACCGAAAAGGATCTTAAAAACTACATGATTTGTATTTGGAATTAACATTGTTCTTTTAAAGATAATTACGGTGGTATGGAACATGATAGGTTGATAAATAGTTCATTAAATTGGTATAACATGGTACATCATCTTCTAATGTGTAGATTTTCTCTCTATGTAAGTCATCATTGAGTGGGACTAGTTTTGGAATGTCTATATGAGAATTTTTTTTGGAGTATAAGGGTGTGATCTACTATATATTTTTAGCTCCCTTATTTTACTTGATCTCTTGGTTGAATTATTACAAGAGTAGTACCATCTCACCAGCCCTGATTTGGCATTAGACCATTTTAGCAAGAACCTAAGTGATGAATGATTATAAAATATAATCACGTAAGTTATCAGTAAATAAGATCTAAATATGTCCAATTCAAATACAATATAAAATATTTCTTTTCAGTAGTTTTGTATTTAAGATGAGTCGCATCCAATTTTATAATGGAATATATTATGACTTGTGGTCTTCGATCAATTTTTTTGGGAGAGTACAACTCATACAGCTTATTTTGTTGCATCACAAAGCAAATAAAAAAGGTGATCATAGTATAGTGGTTTTGAGATTACTTTAGTAAATAATGTTTCATTTATCTTTTCAAATTCCTCCATAAAATCGCCATTAAAAACAAATTTTTCTTCTTCTAAAATTTACATTGTATGGTGTTGAAATATCTTACTAAATTTCTTGATGAATCTTCTTTAAAACTTATGGGGCTAAAATTAATATATTATGCCTATGATAGGTGGGATATGGTAAATAATTAATCAATTTAACGTTATAATTATCCACTTCAATGCCTTTTTGTAAAATTATATGACCCTGCAATATCTATTTTTAAACCATAAAGTGACACTTCTTAAAGATCAAAGAAATATATTTCTCTATAAAAGTTTTCAAAACAATTTCTATGTTTCCTAAGAAGTTATCAAAATAATATCCAAAAATAGTAATTTCATACAAAATACCTCCATGTAGTACTCTATGTGATCTGACATATTACATATCATTCAACGATGGGATGTACATATAGAAATTTTTAATCTGAAAGGAATTATCTTCTAAGAAAAGGGCTGGATAGGAAAAGTGAATGGTGTATTCTATTAGTATTTTTGGGAAATTGGTACCTGAAAATGTCCATAAAATCCATCCAAGAAATAGCAATGGGTCCTAATATCCAAACTTTCAGGAATTTTAACTAATAATGGAATGGGAAAGTAGTATTTTAAGGTTGATTTATTCAGTTTTTATAGTCAATGAATACCCTCAAACTATTTTGGACTCTCATAGGAATTAATTCATTTTTATTATTTCTTACTATTATCAAACTAGTTTTCATTGCAACCACATGAGTGGGGCTAACCCATTATGTGTCATAAATTGGGTATATTGTGTCATCCCCCTAAAGTTTCTCAATATATTTTTAAAAAAGAATCCATAATGGTGGGTTATAGTCTATTGTGGGGTATCTTAAGAAGTCTAGAGTCTCCCATAACAAATATTTTATTAGAATAGAGCTTCATTGGTTCTAATGAAACTGTCTTTTTTGAAATTTACATGTACAACCATCCATACCATGTACCTCCACACACTGATCAGGGAAGTGATAGGGTGGTGAACATACACCACATTCTTGAGGTGGGAAAGGTTGTTAGTTAAATTATTTTTCTCCAAGGCTTTTCAATTCTTCTAGTTTTGTTTCAATAAATGGTGATGAAGAAGAAAATTTAACCTCAATGATACCTCATGTGATTATACCTCTTCTTCCAATTTTTTTTGAATTCCAAAGAATGTTCTCAATTGGGATCCAAGATTCGATGGGAGATTTATTATTCAATTTTCCATCATAAGATGCATCCAATAGGTTTATCTAACTATAAATTAGCCCTTTATTAAATAATAATACCAATTAATCAAATTTCATATCTTGGTGAGGATATATTAATCATTTATTTTTTGGATCATTCCCATTATTTGTAGATGGATTCTCTTATAGCTTATCTAATGGTATATATTTATTTCTTTATTATAGTGGGATTTAGGGGGATGGGAAGAAACTCTACATGAAAATTATTTATTGATATTCTTATTCATATATCTCTCCATGTTTTATATTCTACAACCATTATTTGGAATATATATTGTGAAAAGTAGAATTCATTGTAATTGATTTATTCCTCCACCACTCTCCTGGGCATGAATACTGAGAAGACATAACTGAACTCATGTATGTAACTAATTAGGGGTTCTCTTGTAATTATATGAAATAAGGGTAATATAGTATAAATATTTACTTGCAATTAAAGATATTTTCTTGTAAAATAATGGTCAATTGATTATTTTTATTAGAAAAATTGTGGAAAAAATGGTCATTTGGGGTCTCTTGGGCATTAATTTCAATATCTGTTGGCTTAGAGTTAGAACTTGATGATTTTATTTAATCTTTTCACTTGATTTTTTCAAAGTGGTTTTCATTTTTATTTTCCCTAATCCCACATTAAAAAGATCTATCTATTTCAGGGTTAACATTTATGACTTCTTAATTAGAGTTCCTAATCAATAAAGTTATTCATTTGATTAGACACCTACTACCAAGCAGTGGTTCCTGGTTCGACACCACCCAGTCATGGGGTGTGAAAAAATCTAATTATTTTCCCCTATGTGTGAAATAGATATATATACCTAATATGTTTCATAATAGTAGTATATTCAATCAAGATGTCATTGATGAAAAAGTAAATTTAGAGTAAGTACATGAATCATTAGGAAGCAAGTGACTTGGTTTCTAAAGATCAGTTTATGGAAATGTGACTGGTTTTTAGTTTGAGCTTCCATTTTTTTAATTCTATGATAATCCTTTTGAAATTGACTATTTTTTATTAACTAGTTTAATTAATGGATTAAAATTTTTTTATCTTCGTCCAACCTTAACTAAAATTGATTTATAAGAGTAAAAATCCTCATAATTTCTTTTTTTTTTTGAAATATTCTCTCTCTAATTATGAAAGTAACCATGGATCTCCCGAGGATCACCTATAAAATTCAATAGATTTAATTGAGTACCATATGTGCTCAGATTATCCCACTATGTATTCCATAAGTTTTTAACAATTCCTAAACACTTGTCTCCCTAAAACAAGATAATCCAAATCATGTGATCCAATGCCAAGAAGCGGGAGAATTAAAATATTTAGTCAATTCAATTATAAAACATTCATATTTGAAACAAAAAATAGTCACATCCCAATAAAACTCTGAATTCATATATTTAAAACCTTTTTATAAACCAAAAAATACATTATAACTTTATAGAACAAAGACACCAGTATTATTATTGGTCACCACATTTTAAAAAAATAATATAAGGATCTACCCATCTATAATGGAAATAGTTGGGTTAGACTATTTTTAAGACTAAATAAAAAAGAAAGAAAATAAAGTAGTGAAAGAAGAGTATTTAGAAGTACTGAGTGTTTTCTATTTTGGGTCCTCTCTCTTCTCTAGATAGAAATCACCTCTTTATATAGATGGTGCAGAATTTTTCATATCTCTTAGTGAATTATGTTAAGATATTCGAATATAAATTGTGGATAGAATAAATATATTTTTAAAATTTGAATATTCCAATTTTTGTATCTCTAGGGCTTTCTGAATCCACAGTGTGGACCATGGGCATCATAAACCTACTCTATTCATTTATGAACTACATTGTGCAGGCATGGGGTGTATATAAAGGATGTTAAGGATTCCATTTTTCCACATCTATCCATCACAATGGCCAGATGATTTGAGAACTTCTTCATAGTGAAATGTATGTGGGATATTTATGGTGTTATAAAGGAAAGAAGACACAACTTTAATAAAAAACCATACATCCTTCAAATTGAATAGATAATTATAGTATCTCAAACAGTGGTAAATTTAATAGAATAATATGATCCCCACTCAGTATAATAAATTAAATATACCAGCATTAAAATGTGGAAAATGCTCAATTGACACTCACAAGTTATTTTCAAATCCATGGTGGATCACAAGTCACATTGGATCAATTGATGGATCACAAGTCACCATTTTCTAAAAATGTGTTAGGTGAGTCACTATTGGCTCAAAAGTGTCTCATGATTCCTCATCTGTTCAATAGTGTCTCACAACTCATTTTTGCTCAAAAATACCTCATAAGTCACTATCGGCTCAACAGTGGCTCCTGAGCCACTGTTGGATCTGACATTGGTGGCTCACATGTCATCATTGGATCAAAAGTGGCTCATAAGTCACTATTGGATTAGTTTTAGACCATGAAAATTAATTTTATCCAATGGTGACTCATGTGTCACTATTATCTTGGTTGTAATTGGTGGCATCGGTGGACTCAGTGGAGTTGAGCTGTGTTATTCACATACTGGAGCACCGGTCGATGTACAGAAATGGGGTAGTAGAGGCCCCCCTTATCATTTAGACTTAAAAATGTTTGTATTGGCCTCATAGTTTATCATGGAGGTTTACAAGGGTTGAGGATATGACCCATGGAATTTAGGTACTTTGTTAGCGGTGGAAGACCTGACCCCAAACATTGGGGTGCCTGAGTTTATAGCCTCTAATGATTGAAGCCACCACTATCTGAGGAAGAAGGTGGTAGTGGTGGTATAGTATGGTGGTGTTGGGTGTTTGAGATGATGCTTAGTGTAATCGAGCATGTGGAAATAATATAATTCCAAATTTTAATAGTAACCACAAAAATGTTTCCCCACATTGAAATGATTATGTGGGGAGAGAGTGCTTAAATAATAAAAAATGGATACCCCACTATAATGATATCATGTGGGGGTAGAGGACCCTCACACACCATTTTCTATTTCTCTATGTATTAAACAAAATCATATATCTACATCATAGTTTTTCCCTATACATTGGTGTAGTTCTTTGTGCAATCTCTTCTTGTGGATTTACCCTAGTTGGCCCGGTATAGGCCTAATCCACCCAAGCAATATCTTGCTCGAGTGGGACCTCCCAGGGTCAGCCTGCATGGCCTCCCCATGTGGGTTGGATATGAGGAAAGATATACATGAATTATGGGATACCTCAATCCCAACCTATTTTTTTGTAACTCCTCATAGCATATGTTTAAATACCTAATGTAAAATTCAAACATAAAATGTAATTAAATTCCACATTTACAAAATCAATCATTCACTCTCATGTTATAAATCCATCAAAAAATAATTAATTGATTTGAAAAAAAAATAACTATTATCCAACATCGATATTAAATGAAAAACATTATTTTAAATTTCACATTGTTTTTTAAAATATTATAATTCATTGGCATGGTTTATTAATATTCATTTAAAATCATTTAAAATTGATTAAAATATATATAGAAAATCATTTGTTTAGTCATGTTTGAATATAATATCAATATAAATTTTTTACATTCTAAAAATATGATAAATATAATTTGTCATTAAAAATTTATTTCTTATAATTGTATGTGTTTTGTGGTGATGAAAAATGAAATTCATCATTCTTGATGCTCGTAGTCCACATGTATGCTTGATTAACTATTCTATTTCTCAATAAATTGGGTAGAGTGAAGGTATATTATAAATTATAATTTAAAAATAACAATTAAAACATAGGAAACATATTATTTCATCAAATAACTACTTTACCAACCATGAAATTCGGTGATGAATAATGAACCATATCTCACCATAGAGGCAATAGTCTTCATGTACAACTGGTCAATGATGTATTTTTTTCTTAGTGAGAGAAAAGGATTGGGTAATATTTAATATATTAAAATAATTACATTATATTATGTTAATAATAACTTTTCATTATATTATAGTGTCTTTTAGAACTATGTAGTAAAAATATTATGAAGATAAGGATAATCTATATGAAAATTAGACATTGAGAAGTTGAGATTTTTATTAGAAATATCCATAGAAATAAAATACTTATGATATCTAAATGATAACATATGAATATTTAATTTATAAATAATTATAATAAGAGAAAAAATAAAATAGTTTAGGCTAAAATCTCAGGATTTAGTTTTGGCATGAATGGGTTGAAGTGTTCACCTTTTATAAGTGATTAAAAGGGTAATTTTGGGAGTACCCATTACTTTTCAAAAATTGAATGATACAATTCAATGGTTGACGGTTCCAAAAACATAAAACATGATTTGTAGATATTTTTTCAGCCTATTATACATTATAACACTCATTTTTTAGACAATTTGGACTAATTTAAGGCTCTTCCATTTTACCTTTTTAACATGTACCATAATGTACTTTTACCTTGGTAATAAATATGTAACCAAGATAATTAGTTTTAAAGGGATGAAATTAAAAATGAAATTATTGATTAATTTTATGAGATTATTTTAAATTTTAGAAATCATTTTATAAAATATAATTTCTACAGTTTAGAAATGTTAATTTTATAATTAATGCAAAGGGCATGGAAGAACATTTTTTAAAAAAATTATTTTTTTAAACATAAACATTATATATAGGAAAATATTATTGATGATATTAACAATAATGAAAAACGTGGTTTGTAATATATATTATAAATATTTTTTTCTATCGAATGAATCCAAAATTTAAATTCACTATAAATATGTATAATTCCATGAAAACTAAAAAATTGTTTAAAATTGTAATAAAATGCTACATTAGTTGTAAAAATTTAATATATCTTTTCTAAGTTAAAAATAATAATTTATAATTAATAGTTTTACTCATTTAATAGATATTTAATCAATTAAATTTTTTTATAAACATATATTTCTTTCTCATATGTTGATAATTAATAAATATTAAAATTTAGAAAAACTTGTATTTTCACTATTCAGTTAAAAATTAATTATTTCACAAAAATTCCAAAAAAATACCCTAATATAATTTCTACATGCTTAATTAAGAAATTAAGTTATTTTTACAAAAAAAATAAAATTTTAAAATTTTAAATATATATTTTTAAAATGAAATTAAAAATATTTGAATAAATATATCTTTTATTTAATATTTATCTTGTAGAACATTAAATTTTCCTAATAAAATTTAATTTGATTTTATAATTTGTTAAAATATTTTTATCTACCATCGGTTTTATTTATTGTATAATTTTATTATCTAATTTTCCGTGTATATTTTTAGTTTGGGGTTGCATGTTATTTAATATTTTTTTTAAATTTAGTGAAAAATATATTCCACCATTATGGTGTGTTACACATACTTTCAATATATTCATAATAATACATGGAATAGTAGATAAATAATACAAAAATAATACCATTTAATAATGGTGTTTTAGTAGAGAAACCATTATCACTGGTCTTTTTCCCTTCATATATCCCCTAATATCCAGAATAATCAAATTGTTTTAAGTAATTTTTAACAACCAATGTTTTTAGTGTAAAACACGCTTTAAATAAATTTATGTGTTTGATAGATTTTATTACGTTAAATATCAAAGATAAAAAATTATTTATTCTATTAAGGTGAAATATTATATTTGAGTAACAGTTACAAGATAACTAAATAAAATATAAATATTATTTTTTGCAGTGGTTAAAACCAAAAGTCTATAAAAATAAGATGGTGTTCAAATATTAATTATCATGATTACCCATGAATATTATAAAATCAATTCCAAAAATAGAAGAAAAAAATTATAAGGTGATAAAGAAATTTAACAAAAATAAGTTATATGGAAAAATGATTTTAATTAATTATATATGACAATATATATGATTGGATTGTAAATGGACCCTGGGAATTTATAGTTGTTGGTAATATATTATTTTTGGGAATATGGAAATTTATCATATATGATCATTTGGAATATATGGTTATTTGTAATATATTGTCCTTATATATAATTATTACTAATAAAGTAAATAAAATTATTTTAGATATAAATAATTGGTTCTCAATAGATAATTATTTTTATCCATTATAATATATCCACTGATATAGTTATTATATATATAAATACTAATAAAATTTTCAATGTTTTATATAATGTGAGATTTTATTGAATCAAGTAGAAGGTTTATCCCTTTTACACTCATTTTTCATAGAAAAATATGTATCCATAAAAAACAAATAATTGAAATATATAAATAATATTTAATCAAAAAAAAGAAAATTCATATATATATATACATACAAAAACATATTAATATGAAAATAGTAAACTACAAAATTTAAATATATAGTTTATTTTTGTATAACGACTTTTAAAACAAATTAATGTGTTACGTATTTCAAATTAAAATAAAAATAAAATAAAATATTAAACATTTTTAAACCATTGTTTTGTTTAAAAAACAAATAATTTACATAAATACAAAATCTATTCAAATCAATAAAAATTTAAAACCTGTATTTTATAATAATTCTAAACAATAAAACACATAATTGAATGATTTTTAAAAAAATTAATGACAAAAGTGTATCATATATGGATTTCTTCCAATCCAATATTTCCTTAAATTATCTCCCAAAAATACATAATATCACAATTATCTACAAAATTATTCAATACAAGAAATGATTTAATATGAAATATTTAATATCATACTTGGATTTCATTCAAAATTTAACCAACAAAGGATGATAATGTGACAACCGACTGGACAAGAGGAAAGGGATTCATGGTCAATGTGGGGAAAAGAAACATGTGATGCTATTTTTTATGAGTATTTTCATAGGAAACCCATTGGGTATCACGAAAAAGAGATATTCATTTTAAGAGAGTTGAATATAGGTTGGAGGTTATGTACAAAGGGGGAAATGATGGTTTTAGGAGTTAAAGGGAGAGGTTTTGTATTGAGAATGGGGTAAATTTGTGGTAGGAATTTTCAAAGGACTGATTTTGAAATAAGGGAGTCATGTACAAAGAGGGTGGGATCTTGTGTCATGAACTGTGCTGAGATGGTCTAAGAAAAACATTGGAAATTTAAATTTTTTTTCCTGTTGGATGGTTTTAGGGTAAATTTGTAATTTTTACTATCATAAGATCTTAGATAGTTTTTTTTACCACTCTGTTGGTTCGAAAAAAGTGGTGTTTACCCAGGGTAGGAGTTAGGTAGAATTCCAAACCATTCAAATTTGGCATAATATTTGATAATTATTTAATAATATATTATTTATTCATGATTGTTTTTTCAGTGATGAATTTACATTAGAGAGTAAGATTGAAATTATATCCTCTTGATTCAATCTGTAACCAAGAATATTTTATAGGAAAGGAATAACACTACATCAACCATTAGGACCCGGCCAGGCCCTCTTTTTTATCCTTTTCCGTCTCCCTGTTAATTTTTCCTCTTTCATTATTTTATATTTTTCTTTTATTTTATTATTTTACCCCATTTTTATTTAGGTGTAAATCCTTCAGTTAGGGTTCTTTGTCAGAGGGAGAAGATATAGAAAGGGACATAGAGATAAGGGTGAATGTGGGACAAGGAGGTGTCGTCGTGGATCTCAATATTAGCTGGATCATTGTGTGGAGACTATGGATTCTGATTAAAGTCAATGTTTCATCATTTTACACACTTATATAGTAAAATTTTAGTTTTCACACTATAAATCCTCAAAGAGAAGTCGTTTTTATGTTTTAACATAGTATTTTTTTATTCAAAAAGGTTATATATTTTGAGTTTTAGGGGAAATCATGGGTTTTTGTAGGTTAACCAAGGGTTTCTAGTTTATAAATCATTATCACATGATGTTAGGTTTTATAAACACATGTTGTATGTTATTCCGGTTTGGGGAAGTTGAACATTTTAGAAAAACATGTTGTATACTTTTATTACACACCATTTAGTATTTCTTGGTAGTGTAGCCATATACTTGGCATATGGGTTATTTGGGAATAAATTTAGTGTACCAAGGGTAAATTTTATATAGTTTTACTTTTCCATGTGGATAATTACATGATAAGATTTAATGTTGTAAACTACTCATTTTATGTTTTAATTACATGTCATGTAGTTATGCATGTCAGGTGGCTGGGTACTTTGGAATACACCCCATATAAGGGAGACATGAATGTGTAATAGTACAGCGATAGACCCCATGTATGTTGTTGCTGAGTCTTAGTACAAAAGAAGACATTACATGTTCCATGAACATGTATTGGTACATGGATAGGCACACCTCTTTGGTTATAGACATTTCACTTCAATGTACACATCGTGTACTTTTTTCAGCAAAGGGGTTTTGTGTGTTTTTATGCACCATATATATAATTTGACACCATAGTATAACATTATAATAATTTTTCTATATATATCATGATAGTGGAATAATTTTGAAGTTTATATAATTTTGTGAGATTTTTTTTAATAAGATAGTTTTGTGGGAGGATTTCAATGGGGGGGTTTTCTAGAATCCTTATGGTGGTTGGGTTGGGAGTAGTGAAGTCGTTTTATAGGTTTGAACTTATTGCAATCCTTGGTTTAAGGATTGAAAGTTAGTTTTACGGAGTTATTTGGAAAAATTCTATCATTCATGATCAATGGACTTCTCATATGAGATTTTTTCCCTATTTCTTGAGGTTTGTATCTAGTTTTATGAGGATGGAAATAGTAGGAGCCATTAGGGTAGATTGAAATCATGGGATGTTAGGAATGTTTGAGTTCCATTTGGATTTATTTATGATAGTTTTGAGGCATCTTCTTGAGGTTTCACTTCTAATATAGGCGTTCCATGAGGTTTATCATCTGGTCATGGTGTTGGTTGAAGTCTCTATATTTGGAAAGGTAAAGGTTGAGGTCTCCCTTCTTGTCATGAGGATAGTTAAGGTTTCCAATCAAGGTGTGCTGATATTTGGACAATGATATGTGAGTCTAGTTGAGGTTCTGTTTGGAAGCATTGGCCTATGTTTTTTTGAAGATTACCCTTGTAGGTTTTCTAGTTTAGATGAGGTTTCAGGGACTGCAGAGGGTTCCCCATTCTTGTTGGTCAGCGATATGGTCAATTTCAACCAAAGCAGATCATGTGGGTGGGTTGGGTGCAGCTAACCCTTGTGGTTGATTTTGGGGGCTAGAATGTTTTTGGTTATTCTTTTTGAGTATAGGATGAGATAGGAAACATTTTAAGTATTAAAACACTATGAAATTTCCCTGATATTCATATTGTTACTCTCCATTATTGGCTGGTTGTTGTGAGATGGGAAAACGGAACTAATAGATAGTCTATATGAGTGCATACAACCTACTTTATCATTTCACCCTGGCTAGGCTTAGTAGATTGTAGATGTTTTTAAACTCCTCGGGGCTCATATTTATGTTTTGGGATGAGTCAAGTATCCAATAGATGCAATTAAAACTCCATTTTTTTGTTAGTTATTTAGGACTTCTAGGATATTGTAGTATCATCCCAAGGTTGATAGGTAGTCCCTACCAACATTTCATATCATTCAATTGCAGTCCAAAATCCTTTCACAATCACATTTGTGTTTTATATATCTGTGATGGGATGATATTTTTTTTCATCTATTTCAATCCTTACCTTAGACTTTAGATTTCCTTCTTGATCAGATGAACATGCTTGATGTTGTGTTTTGGCGGTTCATGTCTTATAATTCTTTTGGATTGGTCCATAAAGAATGTAGATATTACTCATATATCATGTTATAACTTACTGTTTCTTTTTCCCCTTCAGTTTAGAAATTTTATTTATTCTCTATTAATTCATTCATTTTTATTTTTGTAGTATTTTTTTTCGAGGATGGAAATATCATGGGTTTCATGCAAAAGTTATGAAAGAATATGTTACAACTACTATTATGAGGTTCCCACTAAGGTTTTTTATTTTTTCTTATACATAAAACATGGTGTACATATTGATCATATTTCATCATTTATGTTGATCATGTAATAAAGTATATTTTCTAGAGTTCTAATGCTGAATGATTGAGTGGGACAGATCATGTGGATTTTGATGTTTAAGCTAGATTGGTTAGAATTTTATAGAGACAATATATGTGGGTTGGACTAGAGTAGTAGCAAAGGTATATGTATTTATTTTATTTTATTTTATTCTTTATATGTTTTTGGATGACTAAGTGACCGGTGTATATATTCTTTTCCTTACGTATATATGCTACATTTAAATCATTATTAGTCTGTTTCATATATTTATTTATTTATTTATGAACACTCAAATTTTTCGGGATGTTGATGTATTTTTTTTATTTCATTCTAACCAGAGGGAATATCCATTATAATAGATTCTCTTTATTAATTTCTAATAGAAGGTAGCCTCTGGTATATAGGGAACTGTGCTTGAAGTCTTGTTGCAAGGCAAATCAGGTGATGGGTTAGGTTGACTGGGGAAGGTTTCTAACAAAATGTTATCAGAGCATGTTAGTTTTATGATTTGGGTATTTGGGGGAAAGGTGTTCTAGGAATGCATTGGAAATATCACTAGATATCAGGATTGTTCTACATGAACACCTATTCTGGTAGGAATTCTATGTTACCAATGTTATGGAATTGATCTTCTTAGATTTTACTGTTATAGTTGTATGACTTTCACATAGATTGATGTAGTTATATTCATGGATTTTATGATTTATGAATATTGGATCATGGAAAAATGGAAAGAGACCTATGTTCATTCATCTTTCAAGGAACATAGAAGAAATATTCCCATATTTGGTGTTTTACTAAAAATTTAGGTTCATTTATTTAATGAGTCAATAACAACAAACATAGTGTTGTCTCATATAGCTTCTTAGTAACATTGTACTAAACTAAACCATGATTACATTCATTTTTTGATAGGGATTCTAGATACTTTTTTTAGGTTACCTCTGGTGATAGAGATAAAGTATATTTATAGAGTGATTTATAGAAACCATCTTCGCTAGGTGTGAGATTTGATATTCCCAACAATTTGGTTTGATCAATGAAGAAAATGTCACTTGCGGGGTTTCTGGATTGGGATTGAGTTCCCCTAATTTTATGGTGTCCATTTTAACTTCTTTAGTGATGATGATTTTTCATTGGGATTTTTTATTATAATAATATCTTTACTCAAGGTTTCTTGGATTCATCATCAGTTTGAGAGGGATTTTTTGGATGGATTAATGGATATGTTTTTTTTCTATTTAGGCTTTGCATTGCATGGTGGGAGTGTTTTTTGGAAGCTATGGTTTTTTATTAACGCCCGATTATAGTGTGATCATGTGGTGGATAATGGAATTAAAGAAATACCTTCTATTTTTAAGAGGAGTTTCAAGAGTTTTTCAGCACATTTAACTGACCTATGTGGGGATTATGTTCATTGGTTTAGGATTTTTATCCTTGTTTTTAATCCATTTATTTTTTGATTGTGAGAGTTTGTGAGAGTTTTTTTGAAATAATTACTTGTCCTTGAGGAGTATATTTTTGGTCTGCATGGATATTGAAGAAATTATTGTTGACTAAAGGCATATGAGAACAAGTTGGGTATAGTGTCGGTTAGTTCATGAGTCTAGTTCCCGGTGAGTGATTTATGGGAAGCCTTATGGTGGGGATTACACCATAGTTAATCATGGTTTTTGGCTCTCATTTTAAGTGGTTCCTTGAGTGCGAGGATATTTTTTCATATGATCTAGGAATGAGATATAGTTGGGGTTTTGTGTTTGGTTCTCCACTGTGAGTAGTTTTTCCATGTCCATCCATTTCATTCGGTAGTGGAAGGATAATGTGTTGTGATTTTGGGTTTTTTGTTGAGGGGAGATGATAGGGATCCTATTATGGTGGGTATAATCGATCGATCATTGGTAAAATTCCCCTTTATAGGGAGAGTCTTTGACACTATAAGATAGTTCATTTGATGGTATTGGTATTTTTGGAAGCACAAATGTTCGATCTAATTCTTGTTAGTTGGTTGAAAACTGATGATTATCAAGGGGAAGAGGTTTTTCTTATGTGGAGCTTGACATAATCAGTGTCGTGAATTTTTATAATAAATAGGTGAAATTGGATTTTTTTTCTCTCACTTTATTATTTAAGGAGATTGGAAATTTTTATATCGATGATATCTTAGATATTTTTTGTCATCTTTCCATTTGTCCCAAAATTTGGTGTTTACTCTATGGAAGGATTTTTGTGGAATTCTAAGCCTTTCAAATTTTCATAGAATATTTAATATTTAATTAATTAAAATTTGAATTTTTCACACAGGTTCTTTGAGGGACTTCATCTAGTTAGAGTGTCAGATTGAAATTCCATCTTCACAATTGAGTCTGTATTGGGGGTTTTCATAGTCAAGGTATTATCTCACATCAGTCCTCCGGGTTAGGTCAGACACTCTGTTGTTCTCTTTCTTCTTTTCCTTATTATTTTTTCATTTTTATTTCTTTTCTATTTCTATTATACTCTATTATATTCCTTATTTTCTCTTAATGTGTATGTACCTCCCTTAGTGGTCTTTAGCTGAGAGAGAGGAGAGGGGGATAATTATATATTTAAAAAAGAGGGGGGAGGTTCTTCTATGGATCTTAGGATTGGTCAGATAATCATACAGAAATTTTTGATCACAAATTGGATCAAATATTCAGATGTCACTACCCAAATGTTGGAAATTATTATGTTTTTTTCATAAATCTACAAAGAGTAGTTTCTTATGTTTTAATCTATTTTTGTGATGTTGGTGGCCCATAGAGGGTATATCTATTAAGTTTTGGGGGTAAATCAAAGGACTTATGGGGTTCATAAAGGGTTTCATATTTGGGAATCATGTTCATACGGCATGTTATTTGATAAAAAATACATCATATTTTCATCATGTTATGGGAATATTAACTCTTTAGAATACGTTTCATGTACTTTTAGTACACATTTTTTAGTATTTCGTGGCTCTATGGACAAGTACTAGGGAATGTGGAGTGTTTTGGACTACACACATGGTACTAAAATTACACTTGATGTAGTTGTACTTGGCCATGTTTCCAAGTACATAGAAAGATGGATTTTTGGGAAGAAAACACCATTTACATTAAGTAAATTCCAGGTAGTATTTCATGGACTTATTGTAGAGTTCTTGGAGAAACACTTAATGTGAGGGGGAAATTATAGTGTAATAGTACACAGGAAGACACCCGGTATTTCATGCACATATACTTGTACAAGGGAAGAACCCGAGTGTTACCTATCCATGTATAAGTGCAAGTAATGTTTCACATATGACGGTACACATTGTGTACACCAAATTACATGTATTTTACTTTTTCGAATAAGGTGTTTTGGGTGTCTTTAAACCCCAAAGTCATAATTGGGCATAATAGTATTCCATTATAAGTGTTTTTCTTTATATATCATGATGGTAGAATCCTTTCAACGTTCATATCCCTTTTGGGTAGTGTTTTGGAATACGAATGTATTATTGGAGGTTTCCTTTGTGGTCATTCTAGAATACTTTCGAGTGGTTAAGGTGTGATTTTAGATTCCCTATGATGGTTGTACACTTGTGGTCCACCATGGATTGAGGATTCCCTTCTATTTCTTTTTTTGGTTGAAAATTCCCTTTTGGGAATGGTGTTTGTTGAGTTTCTTTATCGGTGTGGTTCAAGTTAAGGTTTCCCTTCTGGGCATAGTGATAATTTTGTTGTTATATGTGAGATTTTCGATGGTTCCATTTGGTAGGTTTGACCTGAAATTTGGTTTATCTGTTGAATTCCCTTGTTTGGTTCCTTTTATGATCTGTGGTTTTGGGGACTATGGTGGTTTCCTCATGTGTTCTATCTTGTGAGATGGTTGAGGTCGGTCTCATCAATTCTTGTTTTTGGGTTTGGAGTAATAGACCATGGTGAATGAAATTTTTAGATAGGATGTTTGAGGATGTTCATGTTGGGGACTAGATGAGAGATAATACCATTGAGGTATAATAGTATTGGAAATTGGCCATTACATTTATATAGGTTCTATCCTCTATTGGGTGGTAGGTGTGAGATGATGATAGGGATATAATTGATGATATAGATGATTTAATACCACCTACTTTATATTTTTTTCATTGCCTAGGGTTAGTGTACAATATATGATATTCAGTTCCCAGGGCCTGATTATTATGTTTGGGGTCTGGTCAAGAATCACGGAGAAGTTCTAAAAAGTTCATCATCCCCTAGTTAGTTGTTAATGACCTTTCTGATATAGTAGTATTCTCTCGAGTATGATAAGGAGTCCATATCTAAAGTTCAGATCATTACATTTGAGTCTTATATCATGGTAGGTAAGATTATTTATTTTAGTTTCCTAGGATAAGATCCTTAGTTCCAGAATCTATGTTTGTACTCAAATTGGACTATGGATATTCTTCTTGATTATGAAGATATAATTGATGTTGTTGTTGGGTGATCCATATCTCTTAATTCTTATAGATGGATCCAATACAAGATTATATTCACATCGAGTGTATATTGTTGACCCAATGGGTGGATAGTGTCTGTATGATTATACATGAGTCTTTTTATATTATATTATTCATTATTACATTATTTAATTTATTTATATATTTATTTATGCACACTCTAATGTTCATATATGTGGATGTATAAAGTCTATTTTCACTTTTTCACTTTTTCCCAATGGAATAGTCTCCCCACTATATTCCCTTAGCCCCTCACTACTATTTAGAATCCTTAGTTCTAGGGGGTGTGCTTCAGGCCATGCTGTGAGGAAGATTGGTTGACGGGTTGGGTCGACCTGGGCTGGTTTGTGACATTGGGGGCACCAGATGAAATATAATAGTGGAGAGGTGGGGGAATTAGGAAAAATGGGGGAGGACTCAGGTTGGGTGTGGGGTGAAAGTGGGGAGGATAAATTTTATCATGGTATGAAACAACATATCACCCTCCATATTTTGGTTTGAATTTGTATCTTTAGAGACTTTCAAATGGTGGTCGCTTATTTCCCATCATCGTGACTACACATTTTTTCCAATAGTGGGGATTCCATGTAATATATTATTTGATAAATTTTTTTTAATACTTCATAAAAACATTAAATACTATATAATATATGTGTACTGTTATTCTAGTTTCGAAATATTTATATAATGGTGATAATTAATATTTCCAAAAAATAGACTTTTTGTATTAGAAATATATTTTAGAGATAAAATAATTTTTAAGAGGCTAATGGATGTATTTTTTGACCTATATATATTTAACATGTAATAAATAAATGATTATACATGTCTAGTTCATTGTGAATGTCAATTATATATTCATTGAGTTTATATTATAATTGTAGTGAACAAAAATTTATCGATATAAGTTAAATAATTAAGATACATTTACAAATTGATATCAATGAAAAATTATAGATTAAAATTTTCAAAATATAAAAAATTAATTAATTAACAAATGATATCAAATAAATGTTATATATATAAGTTATTCTAGGTTATATCTTAATAAAAATAGATATATTAAAAATTAAAAATGATACTATTATATTTAAGATATCTCATAATGAAAATGGAAACATTTAAATTTATTACCAAATTATATAAAATAAAATTTATAGATTTTTTATTTTTAATATAAAAATGATGATAAATATAGAATTTTATCAATTTATTTATACTGTATAAGTTATCAAAATAAGTATATTTTTTTATTAAATTAAATAAGTTTGAATATTATGTTTAATGAGTTTAGAATATGGATTATGAATCAAATCTCACCATTATTAAAACTATTTTTGTAACATGCCTGACTCTAGTAACTGATAGCCAATGTTTATATTATTACATTGGTACAAATTAAAAGTTATTTAAACTTTAAGGGTATGTCTAAATAGAATTATTTAGGAACTAGATACATAAATTTATTCCATATTTATTTAAAAAATAAAATATAACATGTTAAGCATTATTTTAACCATGAAAATCATTTATAGATTCTTTGTTCAAATATCGAGGAAAGGAAAACATAATAAAGTGTGTTCTCAAATTCTCATAAATAGAATGTAAAAAAATTGAAGCTATCACAAATAAATATAGAATTAACATAATGTAGAAAGTATATAATAAATTCATTTTCCATTTAATCAATAACATAATCATAAAAATGTATGCATTGAAATAATCCGCATAAATATCACATAGATAATAGTAACTAAAATCATAATAAGAAGAATTCATAATATTGGATGTCGGGATATTTTCATCATGGTCTCATTCTAATACATCACGAACCTTATCATTAAGACTTTATTGTAAGACATTTCAAATCAATGGAAGGTATAAACCAAATACCCAACTGATTTGGGCTTCTGTTTATATCAAGATACATGTCGATGAATTGATGGTATATCCAAAATAGGGCCCACACATAAATTAAATATGTGTAGTAAATTACTTATATGTTTAATAAAAAAATATAAAATATAATAAATATATTTTATCAACTAATAGATGTCTGTATGTATTAATGAATACATAAAATCAGTATTTCCTTAGTAAACGAAATAACATTATTAATAATCGTGCTTCAACTAAAACTATCTATTTAAATGGTATACCATTATAAAAATATAGAATTTCTGTCAATGATACCATATATATCCCTAATACTAGAAACATGGATATAAAAGAGAAAAAATAAGGTCTAATGAATAAGGGATAATGATAGAGAACATGATCATAAGAAAGTAAATGACTGCAAAATAATGTATAATCCATAAATCGATAAAGGATGATAGAATATGATGAATTAATCCTAAATAATGTCTTGAAAATAGTAAATCATTTGAAAATTAGGTTTTAAATGAAGTCAAAAAATTAAAAATATCATTCCTTTAATATTTTTTATATTTTCTGTAACAACAAAGTTATAAATTATTTATGAAATTCATTTCATAATTTAATAATTTAATGCATTTTTATTTTACTATAAAAGAGAAAAATTCATATAATAATAGATTATATGATTTTCGTGGAAAACAAACATAAAATTTTCTTCAAATATAAATATCATATACTTTTATGGAGGAAATAACATACCTTTGTGTAATATATAAGAAAAATAACATTCCTTTCAATATTTTGTAAACATTCAAAACAACAGGTTCTGGGAAATTTTAAGAGATTACATTAGAAAACCATGAAAATAAAATAAAATATATTTGAAAATTAATTTACATAATCAATAAAGAATATAAAATAAAATTTTTTAAACATTTTATAAAATCTATACATGTAAAGAAAATATTTTTGAGTCAGAATAATAAATAATATTTGTTTTTCATACAAAACATCTTTCTGTGTTTGGGTAACAAAGAGACTAAACATTAGGGGAAAAACTAGAAACATCATAAATAAATATAATAGAAGATAATGGAAGGGTTTTAGTAATATAAAGAGAATTTATTCAATAGAATAAATTTTTAATTAAACAATCTCAAATAATAGTGATATTGTAAAATAATCATTTATGAATATAAAAAATTATGGATAAAAAACACTTAAAATAGAAAAAAGGAATTAAGACATTCAATAAAATGAATAAATAGTAATTAATAATATAATATTTCTATTTGTAATTATATAAACTATATAAATTAACTTAAGTACATGATAATAAATATGACTTTATAGAGTTGAATTGAGATGGAAATCCATAACCTTCAATTCCAGTATTGTCAGGTGCATTGTATCCTCTTGAATAAATTTATTAAATACATTTTTAAGTAAATTTTATATACATATTTCAATTTTCATTATTCTATTATTATCATTAGGAATCCATTTATTGAATTATTCTTGTTATATAAAACATTTAAGGTTGTTCAGTCAATTTCACTAAAATTACTTTGGTATATTGACCATGGATAAATATGTTTTAAAATTATTCCATTACCTCTATAAAGTTATAATTTCCATTCATATAATTTTCATTCATTATTTTAGAAAATTAAAATCATATATTAAAGGTGGTAATATATAAATTAATCGCATCTCTTCGTGACGGTGGAAGTCTGCACATACACATGAGTGAGGTTATCATTTTACAACTAATGTAGGGTAAGAAGTTAGTTGATACATTATATTTACATAGTCATAATTATGCCATAAATATCATATATAACAATTAATTACACATTTATAACAATATAAGTGAAATTTTTAGGAAAAATGAATTACACTGCTATATGGATGTGGTAGTTCATACATACACACATGTGATGTTTTCATTTTCCATAGGATAGGAGGGAGAAAAAAATAGACATAAAATTAACATAATAACTTATCAGTATGTTTAATAGAATTTTTTAATTATGTTAAAATAGTAATGTGATATTTTAATGAGTTTAAGAAGAATGTAACTTGAAAAATATTGGTAAGAACATATACCACTAATTTTGGTAACTTCATTTGGATTACACTATAAGCCTTTATGAAGTTTTATTTTGATACGAAAACCCCTATAGGTTATGAAAAATAAATTTTCTATGGTATTTGAAAATTTATTGGTCAAAATATGTGGCATAAAAACTGTTGAAAAGAGAGGAGAGGAGGTGCGTTTTATATGTTTGGTGGGTGTAGAAAATTTCTATATTAAGAACATTGATATATAATAACTTGTGTCACATAAATAACTTATTTTAATGTTATTTTTAATTTATTTTACATTCATGCTTTGTTTTTGGGGTTTCCAAAGGTTTTATGGAGAATAGGTGAGTTTTCATGAATTGGGCCAAACCGTGAGCCCAATTCCAGATTTAAAAATAATTTTTTTTTCTTTTATAACATTTTCAATTTTTTATATTTTTCACTAATTCCAACTCCTAAATGTCCTTCCCTGATATATTTACACCAATGTTAAATTTGGAGCCTTTATAAATCCATAATCATGGAGGATTTGGGTTTTTATTTGAGAATTAGGCCAACCCAAAAGCCCATTTTTCAGTTTTAAATTGTACCTTTAATATTTTAATATCTTATTCATTATAATGAATTTTTCGGTGATTCCACCTCCCCCTAGACCCTAAGAATCCCATACTCTCTTCCATACCTTTCCCCCATCTTTGAAGCTCGATTTCATCACGATTAAGTGCTGAAATTATTAGGGTTTCTAAAATCGGGCTGATTTGAGGAGGTAAGTTATTTCCATCATAACACTCTAAATTCTTACTCTTTTTTCCCCATTCCAGTTCCTACATGATCTCATAATCCTTTTTAGAACATACCGTGAATGGTTGGATGTTTTCAAATTCATATTCTAGTATATTTTAGGTCGTGTTATTCAAGATTTTTTTGAGTAAGTTTTCTCTCTTCAGTTTTTCATTCTCCATAGGGTTTCCTCCCTCTTTAATTATGTTATAAAATGTCCAGAAGTTAGGTTTCGATCCCAAGGTCTGATTTGGTATCTTTTGGGTCAATTTTTTGTGTTCTAGGTCTGGATTTATATTCCTTGTGGTGCGGCGGTGGTGCGCTTAAGGTTTCGCACCATGTTTTGAGGATTTCGACTCAAAAGGTAGGTGATTCCATGTGTAACCACTTTATGATGAGTTAGCTTGCTTGGTTTATTGATTTAGTATGTTTATAATCTGTTTTGTGTGGTGTGAAAACTTTTTTTGTTCAATTTGGTTAAACTTGCAATTTTTAGTTGTATTTTAGTTTGAAATTGGGTGCTTTTCATGTGTGACTCTTGGGGTAATGTTTGGGTTTATTTTATAACATATGAAAGTGATTTATTAGTTCTGAAATAGGCTTCCATTTTTGGTTTGTTAATTTCTTATTATCATGTGTTCCTTGAAAAGATGTTTTTGAATTAGTTTAAGGTGTAAAATTGTGTTCTACTTCTTGAAGGTTATTTATGAAAACGTGTGTTTTTCATGTGTATTTTTGTGGTATTATTTGATGTATTTTTATAACACTTGTGGGTGGTTTAATAATTGTTTTTGGGCTGAAAATTCTGTTTTGGATTGTTATTGGTATGATTTTGGTTTTGAATGAGGGGTTTGAAATGGGTTTAGTGTGCAAACAATGGTTATACCTCTTGGGTTTGTTTTATAAAAAAAATGAAAATGTTTTATTTGGTTAAACAAAGTTGGGAAAGGGTGTATATGTACTGTTTCCGTGAGTGTGTTCACCTAATGTGGGGTTTTGAATGGTAATGTAGTGATTTGAGATGTCAAACATTTTTAGAATGTTTTATAAGTTTTCGAAATGTTTTACTAAATTGTGTTTTGTGTGAGAAACACGGGTGTGGGATGTTTCTTGTGAGTTTATTGATAAAATAAATTGTGAAGGTGAGAAGGGTATTATGTGACATGTTGTGGGATGTTATGTGAGTCTAATATCTTGTAATGGTTTTATAAAATCGTTTAATGGATTTGTGGAAGTGTTAAAGAAATGTCAAAAGTGTTGTAGGCAATTTTGGTGTGAGTTTGATTTCAAAATGTATTTGAATGAAAAGTAGAATTTTTGACTTGTGTGATGTGCATGGGGTTGTTTGGTTAATGTGTGATGTGGAAGTGATATTTTCATGTGAAAACTATACTTCTTAGATTGTTGTACTTGTATGAGTAGAAAGGGAAAACACAGGTATCTAGGTGGGTGGACGTGTACTAGTATGCTAGTGAATCTGTGGGGTTTGGCCTCAGTTTTAATTAGCAAGATTGATGTTTAAAACTATAGCTAAACTATGACGATGATGATTTGGGACCAATAGGTTATGGGTATAATCCATGCTAGTGGCTCGTGCATGAGAACTGATATTTTTTGTGGTTACTCTCACCGAGATACGAGGTACCTGGGACCCACAGCTAGCTAGTTCCTAGGGGTTATTTCCTATTACTTGTGCTCATTAGATCCTTTGTACTTTCCGTCGTTATACAGTATTGTTGGTTGGAAAATTCGGTAGCTTTTTTATTTATTTTAAAATTGTTGGTCCTTTAAAATTATCCCACATGAGAACTGTTTTCATTTATTATTGCATCCTTTAGAAAATTATAACTAGCATTTATTATTCACAAAACTTGCAATGCCTTTTGTCATGAAATTTTTATCACATAGAATCTCTTAGTGGTGGTATCCTACTGGGCTTTCACTCACACCATACTTACACCATTGGGTGTAAGTAGACTTTCTTATTTTATGTCACAGGTTTGGGTACAGGTTTTATGCCATTGGTTCAGGTTTTTAGTTGTCCATTGGGATGTAGTGTCATTGAGATGGCTTGAGGGCGGTGCCTCTTTCCTTGTGGAGGTTCTTGGGCTATCTTTTCTTGGGTTTATACCTTTGTAATGGTCTTCAAAAATTGTTTAAAATTGTGTAATTCAGTTCTGAATTTTAGTAAACGATTTTTTGTTTTGAAAAATCCATATTTGATTTGTTGGATTCATTTGTTGTTTTAAGTATAAAAACTCAGGTAAATTGTTCCCAACTTTCAGTTTTGATACCCGGGAACTTGTTCCAGCGTGTGGGGATCGGGGACGACCTTCGGGACTTTCCACGGGTCAGGTCGGGTGCTGGTTTCGGTGGCAACCAGATTCAGTTCGTGACAAAATGGTATGAGAGGAGGTTTGCTCTATTTGAGTCATGTTATTTGGGAAATAGTCGGGATAGTCTAGAGTTAAGATTTTCGGGACATGAAATTGTGGTTATGGGTAGTGTTCTTGATCACCACACCTCTTTAAGGGATTCATGTCACCATGGTAAGTCATGATTTATCTATGTCTTTGGGTTTTCTTGGTCTAATGATGATTAGGGGAAATGAAAATAGAGTTGGGTTAATGGTCTCAGTGAGCTCGCAGGGTCTGGCAAGCCATGTGGAGCCGGGGATATTTTCTAGAACACACTCTGTAAAGGTGAAGTGATTGGAATATGTCTGCCAACCATATGTCCAAGTCACCCACTGAAACTAGTTTCCTCTCACATTGTTTTGTGATTTAGTTTTGATATCTTGGAACTTTGGTTTTAAAGTTGCGTGGTTTTAATAAGCATAATGTTTTTGTTAAATGATCTTCATATAAAGAGGGAATGGTTTGATTTATGAAATTATGGAACTGAATTCTTATAATTGTTTTGAAATGGAAAATAGTGTGCTTACACCTCTTTTGAAAGCCAGAACAATATTGAAGTCAGTTTTCAAAAGTGTTTCCAATGTAGTTTTCTAAACAATTAAAGGGTGTTTTAATGGGTTGAGATGTTTTGAAATTGATGTGAATGAGTTGAAATTGAGTTCTTTTCTAAATTTTTGTGTCCTTATGAAATGTTTTTTTAAGATGTGAATTGGGATTTTGATCTCATTATTAGTTGTTTTGAGAAAAAAGGATGGGTTGGTTGACAATTTTTTTTGAAAAGTGGAATGAATTTTCGCTTTAACCTTTGGTATTTCCATGAGTGACCACATTCATTGGGTTATATGGGATGATGGATGGTTTATGGAATGACTGGATGAGTGTCAGGCTGAATATGAGGAGGTTTCTTGGTGTGGCACAGAAACATGAATGTGTGAGGCCCATGGGGTACCATTGGTGGATACACTGACCGCTGAGCCGTTGGTTTTCAAAGATATGTTTTTACTAAAAAAACATGATGTCTTCCTGAATTGTTTGGGACGGTGTATATTGTGTGTTTTTGAAAAAAATGATGATGTTGTGGGATGTTTTGAGTCCACGAACCCCTCTTGTTCAACCTGTGTTTTAGGTTTGTGTTTGCTCGGTAAGCTGGGTAGAAGGACCAGTTAGTAGTCTCCTATGAGAATGTTTTGAGACACATTTTCGGTGGTTCCATTAATGTGTTTGGATCTGTTTTGTGGAATGTTTTTACCAATAGACCAGCTTGGTTTGGTCCTTGGGTTCTCTCGTTGGATAAGGTACGCCCCCATTTAGGGTTAGTGCACAACTGAAGTGATACCCGAATTTTTTCTTCATTGGAAAATCCTCCAGTTGATCAATGTAAAAAAAAATTTCTTGAGATTTTTATATTGAGTCTACACCCATTCCTTTCTTTGATTTTTAGATCCTCTTGTAACGGGAGAGTGCTCATTGAAGGTTGAAAGGGACCTTAGTTTCTTAAGCTACCTGATTCATTGAAGGTGGAAGTTGTCTGGGGTTGTTAGTATGGATAGTGTCTAAGAGGGCCAATGTGACCTTCATAGTCTCTTCAAAGAAGGGGTTTATGTTAAACCACCAGTGTAGGAAATCTATCCACAATAGGCTGTTATGGCCACTTTCTGGAATTTTGTGATGTTTGGGGGTGTTGTGTAAGGCCCCCTCCTTGTATTATTTCTATCAATCACTTCAGTCATGTTCGGTTACACGATGTGATATCACGTTCTCGTTTGATTGTAAAGGTGAAGTTGTACAATATTTTTTGAGTCTATTGTTTTCAGAAGTGTTTCTCCTTTTGGGAGATCACGACATCCTCTATTTTAGAGGAAGGTGTTTATATGTGTCCTTTATTTCTGTTGTTTCTCACCCAAAGAAACAAGGTGCTATGTGAGTGCATCCTCTAAACCCTTATTTTAGTAAAATTCCAAGTAAGGGTAAAGTGAGTTTTGGAGTGTGTTATGTCTTGGTGAACCCATTTGGGATTGTGTGTAGTTTTTTGTAGCATCAGAAGAAGAAATTATATTCATGGGTTTCCAAATCCTATCTGCGAGGTCGAAGATGCTTCAATCATTTCAGCTCCAGCCATAGGTCCCGGAGAGAATTTGGCACGTAGTCATGGGAAATCCCAGTGTTGTTCATAACCTTTTACAAAGAATTGTTCTCATTATGAGAGATGGTAATAGTTTAAAAATTTGGTGTCTTCATCTTGCTTCTGTTATTCTTGTTATTTGGAACAGGTGGAGGGCCTCATCCCCATGTTATATCTCAATGACTTTCTTTTCCCCTTTGGTTTCATTTGGGTTTGGGGGAAAGGTTTTGTTTTTGTCTGGACATGTTGAGTGCACATTTAGTAGTAACCATTCCCCAAGAAACCATGTAGGTATGAGGATTTACAGGGTTAGCGCACAGTTTCCCAAACTAAGCGGGCTAACCGTGCAGTTGTCCCAACTCTTTATGTTTTGGGGTCTTTCTATGCCATGCCATATTGGACAGTTAAGATGGTTGGTTCTTATAGTGGGGAGCCCATTTGTGTATCCTTCTACCAGTAACTCACTTTTGTCCTTGGTCTTGGCTTGGAAGTGGGTAGTCTCATTCGGAGCTATATAACCACCTACATCTTCCTTGGGTAAACGTTGGGGTTGGAGAGTGCCCACTGGATTAGTTATATCAAGGTAAGTGTAACCTTGTTCAAAGTTGTTGTTCGTTTGGGTGAATTGCTTGAGTCTTGTTCGGATAGTGTTTGATGAGTTTTCTTTTGGGATAAAGTATGAATGTGATTGATCCTTTCATGAAAGTGGTGTAAGTTTTGGTTGTGAGAGTAATCCTTCTTTATTGATCACCAGAGGTGTTTTGGCCTTTGGGGGTGAAACCTGGCAGGAGAGTACATATTGGTTTCTCAGTGGGTTTGGTTGTCGCTTTGACCTTGCTGTGAATTTCTAGGGCGGAAAGTTTTCAAGGTGGGGAGAATTTTCACATACATAACTTATTTTAAAGTCATTTTCAATTTATTTTCCATTCATGCTTTGTTTTTTGGGTTTCCAAAGGCTTTATGGAGAATAGGTGAGTTTTCATGAATTGGGCCAAACCGTGAGCCCAATTCCAGATTTAAAAATAATTTTTATTTCTTCTAAAACATTTTAATTTTTTAATATTTTTCACTCATTCTAACTCCTAAATGTCCTTCCATGATATATTTACACCTCATTTAAATTTGGAGCCTTTATAAATCCATAATCATGGAGGATTTGGGTTTTTATTTGAGAATTGGGCCAACCTGAAAGCCCATTTTACAATTTTAAATTTTTTCTTTAATATTTTAATATCATTTTCATTATAATGAATTTTTCGGTGATTCAACCTCCCCCTCGACCCTAAGAATACCAGGTGCTCTCCCATTCCTTTCCCCCCTCTTTTGAGCTCATATGCATCGCGATTGAGTGCTACATTTCTTAGGGTTTCTAAAATTAGGCATATTTGAGGAGGTAAGTTATTTCCTTCATAACTGCCTCAATTCTTACTCTTTTTCCCCATTCCTATTCCTACATGATCTCATAATCCTTGTTCGAACATCCCTTGAATGGTTGTATGTTTTCAAATTCGGATTTTGGTAGATTTTGAGTCGTTTTATTCAAGATTGTTTTGAGTAAGTTTTTCTCTCTTCAATTTTTCATTCTCCTTAGGGTTTCCTCCCTCTTTCATTATGTTATAAAATGTCCAAAAGTTAGGGTTCAATCCTAAGGTCTGATTTGGTATCTTTTGGGACACTTTTTGGTCGTCTAGGTCTGGATTTATATTCCTTGTGGTGCGGCGGTGGTGCGCTTATGGTTTCGCACCATGTTTTGAGGGTTTCGACTCAAAATGTAGGTGATTCCATGTTTAACCATTTTATGATGAGTTATCTTGCTTGGTTTATTAATTTAGTATGTTGATATTCTATTTTGTGTGATGTGAAAACTTTTTTTGATTAATTTGGTTAAACAATTAATTTTTAGTTGTATTTTATCTTGAAATTGGGTACTTTTCATGTGTGACTCTATGGGTAATGTTTGGGTTTAGTTTATAACATATGAAAGTGATTTATTAATCTTCAAAGAGGATTAAAATTCTGGGTTGGTAAATCCTTATTATCATGTGGTCCTTGAAAATACGTTTTTGAGTGAGTTTAAGGTGTAAAACTGTGTTGTACTTCTTGAAGGTGAATTATGAAAACGTGTGTTTTTCATGTGTATCTTTGTAGTATTATTTGATTTATTTTTATAACACTTGGGGGTGGATTAATAATTGTTTTAGGGCTGAACATTCTGTTTTGTATTGTTATTGGTATGATTTTGGTTTTGAATGAGGGGTCTGAAATCGGTTTAGTGTGCAAACAATGGTTATACCTCTTAGGTTTGTTTTATAAAAATTGGAAATGTTTTATTTGGTTAAACAAAGTTTGGAAAGAGTGTATATGTACTGTTTTGGTGAGTGTGTTCACCTAATGTGGGTTTTTGAATGGTAAAGTGGTGATTTGAGATGTCAAACATTTTTATAATGTTTTATAAATTTCCGAAATGTTTTTACTAAATTGTGTTTTGTGTGTGAAACACGGGTGTGGGATGATTCATGTGAGTTTATTGATAAAATGAATTTTTAAGGTGAGAAGGGTATTATGTGACATGTGTGTGGGCTGTTATGTGAGTTGAATATCTTGTAATGGTTTTATGAAATCGTTTAAAGGATCTGTGTAAGTGTTAAAGAAATGTGAAAAGTGTTGTAGGCAATTTTGGTGTGATTTTGATTTCAAAATTCATTTGAATGAAAAGTGGAATTTTTGACATGTTAGATATACATGGGGATGTTTGGTTAATGTGTGATGTGGAAGTGATGTTTTCATGTGAAAACTATACTTCTTGGATTGTTGAAATTGTTTGAGCACAAAGGGAAAACCCAGGTATCTAGGTGGGTGGACGTGTACTAGTATGCTAGTGAATCTGTGGGGTTTGGCCTCAGTATCACTTAGCAAGATTGATTCTTACAACTCTAAATAAACTATGATGATGATGATTGGGGAACAATAAGTTATGGGTATGATCCCTAATAGTGGCTCGTGCATGAGAATAGATATTTTTTGTTGTTACTCTCACCAAGATACGTGGTACCTGGGACCCACTGCTAGCTAGTGCCTAGGGGTTATTTCCTATTACTTGTGATCATTAGATCCTTTGTACTTACCATTAGTATATGGTATTGTTGGCTGGAAAATTCAGTAGCTTTGATATTTATTTTAAAATTGTTGGTCCTTTAAAATTATCCCACATGAAAACTATTTTCATTTATTATTGCATCCTTTAGAAAATTGTAACTAGCATTTATTATTTAAAAAACATGCAATGATTTTTGTCATGAAATGTTTATAACATGGAATCTCTTAGAGTTGGTATCCTAATGGGTATTTACTCACACCCTACTTACACCTTTGGGTGTAAGTAGACTATCTTATTTTATTTCACAGGTTTGGGTACAGGTTTTATGCCATTGGTTTAGGTTTTTAGCTGTCCATTGGGATGTAGTGTCGTGGAGATAGATTGAGGGTGGTGCCTATTTCCATGTGAAGGTTCTTGGGCTGTCTTTTCATGGGTTTGTACCTTTGTTATGGTCTTCAAACATTGTTTAAAATTGTGTAATTCAGTTCTCAATTTTAGTAAAATATTTTTTTTTGTTGAAAAATACAGATTTGATTTCTTGGATTCATTTGCTGTTTAATTATAAAAACTCGGGTAAATCATTCCCAATTTTCAGTTTTTGATACCCGAGCACTTGTGCCACCCCGTGGGGATTAGGGACGCCCTTCAGGACTTGCCACGGGTCGGGTCGGGTGCCGGTTTCGGTGGCAACCAGATTCGGTTCGTGAAAACGTAAATATCATGGAAAATATGATCTAAAGTGGGTTAATTTTAACTATGGGATCTTATGGATTATATATAAATTCATAATGTATGATTAATACATCATATAGGATATTTTATCCCTTATATTTTTAGTTTAACCCTTCATTACTTATTTTTAACACTTATTATTGTGTAAAGTTATTACCATTGTTATTATTAATTGTGGACAAAAATTATGTTGAATTAATTAATAATATTAATTAAACTAACTAAAAAATTTAATCCATTTTAAAATATTAAATTCCTAGAATTCGTATAAACAATATTCATATAAGTTCACAAAATTTAAAGAAAATCGTTTTTAAAAAAATGTATGTTTCAAGAATAAAAATGGTTTTAAGCCAAAATCATGTATAATATTGATTCCATGAAAATTATTATAGTTACCCAGGCTTCTCAGACATAGATATTATATTTTTTTGATGAATATTCCATATATTACAAACAAACACATGCCTATGGACCATAATAGTTTAGTGTATTAATATACATGGTACATAGTCCTCTAACTTGGTGAAAGATCTTCAACATCTCCCATAATGATCACCCCATTTAGTACACTTAAAAACATACCTTACATAAAATAGTTATTCATAAACTAAATAATGGATGAATAAAAAATGGTGATTTCATATACTCAATAAATGTTATATAGTGAGATATCAATGATCACATAAGTAATACAAGAGATTTAGGGCATGAGAACATGAGATTAACATTTGAATACCATACCCTACAAAACAAAGATCATAATATAGATGCATGGAATAAAACATGGTAGTTCATAAGACATGAATAATCAACGAACATGATCCCCAAGATTATAAAATTGTAATAATACATAGAGTGTTTTCCTACACATCATCTCATATCATTGTGAACAAGTATAACTAGAATCATGGTCACTCATTAATTTAAGGAAATGAAATAATTCCCCCATATAAATTTATTGAAATGAAACTAGTTCCCCCCTTAACATTATAAAAATGAAATACCGGTACATGTATAACATTGTGGACATATAATCAGGCTCACACATAACATTGTGGACATGCAATCAAGATCATCCATAACATGATAGATATGAAGCATAGTTCGACACATAATATCATAGTAGTCAAGGTTCACTTGAAAGACTACCATAGGTTAAAAATTCCCCTACTATGCTGACTTTACTCTCTATTCTATTCATATCTATCTAATGAGATATAAATATTTACCCAATTCAATAGAGGGAGATATAGGTGCCTCGTGTATCTATTTATAACTTAACCATCATCTTTGGTTATAACATATCCATTGTACTTTATTAGAATATAACCATCATCACATAATTAAAATCATAAATATATGTACCACAAGATAATAAAACATTCACCATATCATAAACCATGAAATGAAATGGGTTGAATAAATATTTCCTCATATCAAAACCTATGTAAAAGAGACTGGTTTCATAATCATTTTAATCAATCCTCATAGAATAAAAAAGTAAAGAATTGTGATTCATAAGATTAGTATCATGGTACAAACCATAGTGGATAAATGGGTTTAGTAAACATATTTTCACCACAAATATAAACCATTCATATAATAAAAAAGAATGGTATCCTTGTTTCATATCCCTTGAAAAGTAAAAATTATATCAAAGGATATCATCTTAGATGGATAAGGATTGGGAATATCACATGGAAAATTTAAAAATTAACACAAAATTTCAGTAAAAATTACTTTATAAAAACATAAATCATTTTCAAAATAAATTTCACTAAAAAAAATTGAATAATTATAAATGAATCTATAAAATTCATTTGAAACTTTTCATGAGGAAAATAAACTTCCCATTTTAAAATATCTTTTCAAAACATAAAAGATTTTGAAAATACTTTTCGTTGAAAATAACTTTTATAACATATGATTTAATCATCAAATAAAATAATCTCAATGACTATGGGACGTTTTATTCATACCACACATGTTAGAACAAATATTTCTTTCACATTTTTATTAAAACCCAAACGTGTATTTTTCTAATGAAATGAAGATTCATTTAAAAAAATAAAAAATTACAATGATTTGTTGGATTTTAATTTATAATTAATCATATAATTAAAAAATATTTTTTAGGAAAATAGGAAACATAGGTTTGTATGTAAGAAAATTTTCAAACAAATAGATAAGTATAGTTTTTTCATAAATAAGTTTTCTCAATTATTTTTAGAATAAAAGTGTATAAAATGGAACTTTTTTTGAATATATCATTAATGAAAAAATTAATTAAAAATTTAAGAAGTTAATTTATATATTTATTATAATATTATGTCATTGGAAACATAATAATAAATAATTCCGATAAACGATGATATTGTAACATAAATTCCTTACCACTTTGGTATCTTTGAATCATAAACCCCATGAAGGATTAAAATAAAAAATGAACCTAAAATATCATTAATAAATTTAGATTCATTGTATTACATGTAAGCAGAAATTTATATACACATCATGAAATAATATAGGTGAATAACATGACATATGTCTCGAGGAAGTCAAATTGAGATAAAAACCCCATACCTATTTGTTATATTTTCAAACATAAAACCCATAAAAATATATTATCAAATGGATATGTAAATAAAAATAATTTTAATTACAATAATCATAAAATTAATTAATGATAACTATATACACAATAGAAAAAAATAGGTGGTGAATATGACATGTGTCTCACAGAAGTAAAAAGTGAGATGAAAATCCATTTCCCTATGTCATGACTTCTAAAATACACATTCAGACCTCATGTATAATAAATATAAATTTATTATACATATATGAAATAAAATAAATTATATATATCATACCAAATATGATTTTGATATGATTATTTATTAACTGTTTACAAACAATTCCATATTAATGTTGGGTTTCGGGTAATAACTGCATTATTTTTTCATAAATATTTTGATTTTTTATTTTTCATCTATTGATTATGATCTTTATTTAATCATATTCAGAATTTTAAACTTGACAAAAATATAAGATATATTTATTATATATTAATTTATATAAATACATAAAATTTGCTGATAAAAAATTTTATATATCGTTCAAAGAGATGGTTGGTTGTACGTAAGATTGAATGATATTTACATTTTCATATCGGATTGAAAGAAATAAAAGTAAATGTTATATTTAAATTATAGAATATTTTTTACTTAATATATGTTTCATAATCTCATTAAATACATTATTAATAAAAAATATTTAAATATTGAATGAATCACATCGCTTCGTGACGTGGTAGTCTGCCATACACACTAGTGATGTCATCGTGTTCATAAAAAATGGAAAGAAAGACAGTAAATGTAATATAAAAATTTCATAAAACTAATAATATAATAAATATCCTATATAAATAATAAATAAATTATTATTTCCAATCGTTTGATGTGGTAATGTAACAAATGAATGAAATCAGTTCGCGATGCGGCAGTCTACTGTACACAAAAACGATGATTTTGTAACCCATTTGATGAAAGTGGATATGGTTATGGATCATTACCTTAACATAAAAAATATAATTATATATAATATATTGATTTTATTATATCATCATGGTATAATAATAATTTATAGAGGTGGATAAAGAAATAAAACAAAAAGATTCACTAATGAACATTACCACATAAGTATTTTTCACTATTCATCAAAAAAATAAAACATTAAACAAAATACAAGAAACTCACACCAAGATAATTGTAAAATTATGATTTCAAAAATTCATTTTGTTTTATTAAATTCATTTTAAGAAATTTCAAAAATTATTTTTATTATTGTTTACAAACAAGACAAAAAATCATTTATTTGAGAAAATAACATTTTCAAAGATTATAAAGACTTTTATAAAAATTGATTACTTATTAATAAATATGTTTTATTTCAATAAAATCATTATAATTAATTATTAGAAATTATATATTAATATTTATATATCTATTTTTAATGTATATGTTATACTGGTCATGTTTAAATAATAATATAATATATCATGGTTTTATTAAAACTTAGTGTCATGTGCAATGCAAGATAACCCAATATTCTGTGTAGTAGAAGCATAACATTATGTTGCATGTAATAGAAACTAATCTTAATATTGTATATATTTCAATATTAACATTATTTTTCATGTAACAAAATATAAACATAGTATTGCATGTAATGCAACATAATCTCAGTTTTTTTTGTAACGCAAAATGTTTAAAATATTAAATTTATTTTCAAACTATCTTTCAAAAAATCACAAGGTATTTCATTCTACCTTTATTAAAATGAATATACCCCTGAAATTTTTTTACTTTGGAACCAATATCTAATGATACAAGTGCCTTATTACATCCTCTAGTTTCCATGTATCTTCTTCATGTTAGTGGTTTCATATCAAAACACTGACCTGGTGAGTGGTCTTTTTTCATAAAACTTTCCCTATTTAGTCCACAATCTATACCAGTTTTTCCTTATAAAAAAATATTTCTATGTTGTTATGGCCTCTGAGTTTAGTACATGTGAAGGATTTTAAATTTAATTCCTCAAGAGAGAAATATGGAACAAGTCTTGAACAATAGAGAGGTTCGGTGCAAGCATGAAACAATAAGCTACAATGATGATACGATCATGTATTTCAAATGGACCATTATATCTAGGGCTTATTTTCCCCTTATATATTTCATAGAGAAATTCGTAGAAATGAATTCTCACAAAGATCAAATTCTAGCACATATCAAATATTATTAGAATATGATTTATTTTAACTTTGTGTTTCCATTTAATGTTTCTGATTGGTTTTTTCTCTAGTCTTCCATCATTTCAACAGACTGAAAATTAAATTTTTATTCCAAAATCACTTTTCAGGAGAATGTGGGAAACCAATATGACATCAAATACATAAAACACAACCATGCCTCCCTGGACAAGATCATCAAGACCAAATACAATCCAATTCAAAAGCAACAAAAATCCTCACCCTAGCAACAAACACAATTAGATGAGCATCCAACTTCACAACATTGTTCAACTAGTTGTCCCATACATAGATGAATGGGCCTAGTACTGAAGTAAAATTCCATACCATCTCAAAACATGTAATTCTAAATAGCATTGAAAAGGAGAATGTTCTCCACTCTGAACATCTTAAGGAACAGACCCTTGAAAATAAATTAGATGCAACATCTCATGAACCAAAGCCATAGTGCCACAAGTGAACACACAAAAATCCAACCAAAAAAGCCTTATCCATAAAAAAACATAAACCAAATCAACCCCACTGACACATTGAATAGTGGAACTTAGGACAATTTCCTGAAAAACATATCCAAAAATATGAGATTGAACCCAAAACCGATTCACCCCAAATTGTATTCATCCTATACCAAACAAAGAATTAACTATAATCATGTGCTTCACTAATGAAAAGAGGGAGTTGAACCTACCTCCGCCATTGCACCACCTCCAGATCGAAGCACACCATAGAGAACCATGAAACGCCAAACCAAAATCCATCTAAAATAGAATAGAATATGAAAAAACAAATTACTAATAAAACAATTACCACAACACCAGAAGAGGACCCAATCTCAAACCATATCAAGATACCTTCACCGCCATCCAGAACGCCCGTGGAGGCCATGCCCAACCACCAAACGCATACATACAAGGACAAATTGGCTCCCTCATTGTGCAGAAGTAGAGATTAGTCTCTGTTCTGACACTAAGTAGTTGTGGAACACTATCCATTGTAGGAGGAGTCGAGAAATAATGACGGCCAATGATGCGTATCATCGAGACAGCCGACCCAGAAAGCACCACCATGACAGAGGAGCCACTGCCATGATCAGTTATGCATGGGATGTAACGTTGAGCCAATACCGAATGAGGGAAGAAGGCGAAATAATGAGGAATCCCTGGAATGTGTCTCCCCTTACAAGATCATCTTTAGATCCTCACTCTAACTTTATTTCAATACATTAGTGTTATAAAATTCTTTACATTAAAGGAGTAATACATAGCCATCTGAATGATCGAATTAAATCTATCGTTTCAAGAAAACTCAACTTGAGGAAGGTGTTGATCCCAACCACCATTGAAATATATATAATAAGATCTTGGAATTTCTCGAGGGTTTGAATTGTTACCATAGAAAATCTATCTATCTGAGTATAATACACTTTGATAAAACTCAACAATATATCTAAAACTTTTTGAATAATTAACCAAAAAATTAATGTAAACATGTTTTCCTAAGAATATACAATTGGATGCGGTTCCCCATGAAACCTTACAACTTGTCAAATGTATATTCTGGTAAGAGGATCCAAAGAGAAATATTATTTTGTGGTAATTTTGTGTGATGATTTCATAAGGTGATCAAATACAACCCATTGTTACCTAAACAACATATATAAAATAAACTCTAAAGTTTACCAGTACATTTAATCATATTTATATAGATATATATTTATCAATTAATAACTTTTTAACTAAAATATATATTAATCTAGTTGTTTTTATTTCAATAAATGTCTCTAAAAATATCCCTAATCATGATAAAATCCCATTATATAAAACCTCAAAAGGGGTTCAATGACATTGAATTTTTGATCAACCTTAAAGTCATAAACCCATGACAATATCGGTTACTTTTAAGTTGATATTACATGAATATATATACACACCCAAATTTTAACTAACCCTTTATTTTATATATAAGCTCTTATCTTATAAAAACACATCTTTATTAGAAGATTATGTTCACCCTTGTACTAATATAATGTCAAATGTGATTTCATTATTCAGGATTACATGTAGATTCAGATAATCACTTTAAATTCCACTAAAGTATAAACAATAATATTTTCATAGCACTCATTCTTACAAATCAAATATTAAAATATTAACAAAGGAGAAGAGGATAAGTGAGCCCTAATTATCATGATTCACTTCACCCATTATGATTGAATAATATATCCCTTTTTCCATTATCATTAGTTTTTGTGGTGGATTATCATCTATATTATAACATGGATTGGGGAATTCATTCCCATAATACCAAACTCCTTACATATGAAAAACTGAAGTGTGGGTGGAGCATTATGTCAATCTCTCCCTCAAATCATTTAATCAACTAGTTTCTTCACAACACTTATAAATTTTTTTCTAGATATCTAGGCTTCCCACACCTAAAATTCTTGATTATTCCCTTTATTCACTCACCTAATTTCTCTTTCCCCTAGTTTTAGTATTTAGAAGATTGAAACTTTTCTTACATGCATGTGACATATAATTGGATTGTCTATTGAACCCTATTTTCCTTTTCAATTCACCAAAACCAAGAGAGTTTATAGCTTCCACATCAGATTTTAGTGTACATAGAATTATTTTTTTATAGAGTCAAGAGTACTTTATGGATAAAGCCCTTTAAATATTTGATTTCAAGACACTAAATATTCAATAAACCTCACTTTTAGGACAAATAACAATACCCAAAATGGACCTCAAAATTATCATAAAATTTTCTTTATAGGTACTTCCAGATTCATTAACCTTATTATTAATATTTATTAATTCCTTATCCATTTTTGTAAAAAGAATACTGGGAAATAACATATTATAAATAGTCATTTAAACTCATCCCATATGATTGAGTCAATTTAGTCTCATTTTCTCATATTATGATAAATATTCCACCATTGATCGGTCTCACCTTCTGAATAGTAGATATCCAAAATGAACTACTCTTGGTCTAAACACTACAGATTTTATATTCATTAAGTTGTACTAATACATTTCCCATTAACTATTGGATCAATAAAACCCTTGAAATATTGTGTGTGTTTCCTCATTAAGGACTCAACATAGAATTGTTCCCTATTATTTCAATTATTAGTACATCACGAGTCATGGCATGAGAAATATGTATCATCATAAAAAAATGGTTTTTCATTTTATCACCCATAAAATTTAGTTTCTCAATAGGAAAAACATAATATTTCCCTTTACATTTATCATTAAAACGGGTTCCTTCAGGTTCTATCCATTGACTAAAAAAAATATTTTAATCAATAATAATCATAGTAGGGAACCACATGAGCATGATGAATCACTTATAAGGTGTCTAAATCGAGGCACCATCTTATTAATCTATGAGACAAAGGATTGTCCTAGTTCAATCGTAGTCATTTTCAATTATATTTTTTCATGATGGTTTGTAAAGAGTTTGTGAGTTGTCAAAACTAATCCCTTGATAGTTTAAAAATAGGAGTGTAGAAATGCTCATTATTATGAACCAAGTGATGATTGAGTCTGCCTCAATTTTACCTTTTTGGAGCTATTACCCATAGGTACCAATATTCTAGAGACACATCCCATTGTATTATCTTGAAAGGGATGTAATTACTTATAAACCACTTACTCACCCCTTTACCAAAATTCCAAGCCATTTTCCTATAACATGAATCATCCATTTAATTATCATTATACATAACCCTTTACATATATTTAGAAATATCCATAATTTTTTCTCATCTAATTTTCCAAAGGATACCTAATCCTTTCCTCTGATACCTATTATTGTAACCTAGGATTATTATAACTAGATATTGCATCTTTTTAGATGAATATTCAACACACTCCTCAAACACACTCTTGAGGGACATAAAAATTTATTGAATTTGGAGACTAGGTACAAAATATTCTAACTTAATGACAGATATTAAACATATCCCATAATATTCTTCCCATTTAGTATTCATCACAAAAAAACCCAACATAAAACTTTTCTTCAAAACATGGGAAATGGAAATATAAGAAAGTTTCAGCTAATATTATCAATCTAGGTATAAAAATGAGATATAATTGATAAAGTTTATATGACATGATAACAAGGGTATGATAACATGATATTAACATTTGAAAATAAAACACTTAGAAACAAATATGATCATCTAGGGAAATTTTATAAAACATATGAATTCATAAGACATGAATTGTCAAAGAGCGGGACCCATAACATTATAAAGTTGGCATAAGATATGAAGTGGTGGACTAAAATTCATCTTATAATAAAATAAACATGTATAAATATAAAAAGGATCACTCATTAAGTTAGAGACACGAAATCAGTGCCTCACACAAACATATATACATTAAACCTGGACCACGCACAATATTATGGACATTAAAGATGGGTCCATGCATTAAAGTATGAACATGTAATCTGGTTCAGGGATAACATTATGAAAATTTGATTATGTTCATGTATAACATTATGGGCATGAAGGATCGGTCCACAAATAAAATCATAGTTTTCAAGTGTCACTCCAAAGACCATCATAGTGGAAAAAATCTATTCCAGACTCATCTATCTCATGACATATTAATATTTAAGTAATATATTGGAGGGATATATTGGTACCATACATCATTTTTTATAACATAACCATCATTCGTTATTATAATGTAAACATCATACTTGGTTATAATGTCAACATCATCACATAACTAAAATCCTACATATCTATTCCATAAGATCATAAAAAAGTTTTTATATTGTAAACCAGTAATCTATATAGGTTTCATAAACCATTAATAATATCATAACCTTTAAAAAATATAAATGTTTCATAATAATTTAAAAATTTCATAATAGGTTCATCCATGAAAAATTGTGGGTTTCAGAAGATTTATATAATAGTACAACCAATGGAAGAGAAATGAGTTTTATAAACATGTTGATGTCCTAAACACTAACTAATCAGAGAAATAATAATAACAGTATCCCTGGTTTGTATCTAGTTAAATCAAATTTATATCAAATGATGCCATTATAGATAGAGAATGAATTTTAAATATCACATGGAACATTACATTTGGAAAATAACATTTCATTGAAAATTAATTTTAAAAAAATAATCAATTTTAAATATAATTTTATTTGAAAATAACGTTGAAAACTCATAAATGAATCTTCAAAAAACATTTAAATCATTTCATGATGAAAATAAATGTTCGGCTTTGAAAATAAATTAAAATGTAAACATTTTGTAAAAACCATTTATTTTAAAATAACCTTTATAACATAGTAAGTAAGCTTTAAATAAATTATTTTTCATTATTATGGGAAGTTTCATTCATATTATACCTGATAAAATATATATTTCTTTCACATTTTCATTGAAATCCAAATAGGACCTATTTTTCATAAATATATGAAGATTCCTTTATTTTTTCTAAAAAAAATTAAAACAATGGTAAAAAAATTAATTTAAAATCGTAGTATATTAATAATAAAAATATGAAAACATTTTTAAAAAACAAGGTTTTGGAAGAAAGTATATTTCTGACCAAAGGGAGGAATATAGTAAATTTTTTAAAAAAACAATATCTCAATTATTTTAAGAACTACAGAGTATAAAAAATTAATATTACTTTAATATATCATGAATAACTATAGGGGAAGGAAATTCACGAGTTTCATGAGATATGTGACATAAAATATTATCATTTGAAACATAATAATAAATAATCCTGATAAACGATTAGATTATAACAAAAAATCTTTACCACTTTGGTATCATTGAATTTTAATCCCCATAAATTAATAATATAAAATGTATCATAGAATATAAACAGGATAAACATATTAATTTAATTTATTTTTAATAGAGCTTTATATGCACCTCATGAAAGAATATAGGTGAATGATATAATTTACGTCTCAAAGAAGAAATATTAAGATGAAAATCCCTTACCGATTTGTTAACATTTGGACCATAATACCATAAAAGGGAGATCATAAAAAGGAAATGTAAATATACATAATTTTAAAGAGTGTAATTTTAATATAACTTTTTGGGAAATTATACACCACACAATATAAAAATGTGGTCAATGTGGCATTTGTCTCATATATGTAATAAGTGAGACATAAATCTCATACCATAAGTCTTAAAAATTTAATCATACATGTTCAACGATCCTATATAATAAATTTAATTTTAATATATATCTATTAAATATAAATAACTATATATATCATACCATACATGATTTTTTTATATTCTTTTATTACCCATTTATTAAGAATCTCATGATAAAGTTAGATTTCAGGTAATAACCGCTATATTTTTTCATATATGTTTTGATTTCTTTTTTTTTCTCATACAAATATATTGAATTAATAATATAAAAAAATTTAACCTAATATAAATATTTTATATTATTATTAAATATGTATTTAGAGTAGTTTTTAATATTTAGTGATAGAAAATGAAATGCACAATTCATGGAGACGGTAGGTCGTACATCCACATTAATGATGTTTACATTATATTTTAGGATTATAAGAAAGAATGATAAATGATATAATACCATTATAGAGTATTTTTATGGAATATATATCACATATATAAACTAAAACCCTCATTAATACCAACAATGTAAATATTGAAGGAATCACATCACTTCACGATGCAGTAGTCCTTCGTACGCCCAAACAATGTTATCATATTCCAAAAAAATGGAAATCATGAATATATTTGAGATATAATAATTATATATGAGTAATAATAATATATATTTCATATATAATCAATTAATACATCATTATTTCTAATTGTGAGAGGTGGTAATCGAAACAATGAATGACTTTGGTTTGTGAAACGGTAGTTTTCTATACACTTGAAAGATGATTTCGTAACTCATTTGATGGATGTGGAGATTGATGTAAGTAATGACCTTAAAAAAATTCTCAATATATAGAAGATACGGAGGTTATTATATCTTCATGGTATAATGATAATTATAGTATTTGGATGAATAATTAAAAAAATGCTTGTTGATAAATGTTGCCACTTCTTCGGGTATCCTCCATAGGTATGAATTGAAAACATTACTTGGATGGATTTATGTAAAAAGTAATGCATATAGGATGAGAGAATGGAAATTTTTATGTTATTTTTTCAGGTATTTTTTTATCAAAATTTTTTATGGTGTCAATTGGAATGTAGAATAGGTGGCCTTTTATAAGTGAGGTGAGTGGCACACATGTTATTTTTTTGGATAAAAGAATTCCACCCTCCTTTTTTCATGTCACATGGCTAAAATAATGTAAAAATAGTATTATATTGGGGTTAAGGTATATATATTTACATAAAATGGGTTTTTTTATAGTTTTGGGTCATTTTTTACCCTCATTTATTTAGTTTAACCCCCAAGTAAACTCAGTTTTTCCTTAATTATGGTAATTAATTATTTAATGTTTTCCATAATTTTTTTTAAAAAAAAATGTCAAATATATTAGAACTTGTAAATTATGATTATAAAAAATGTTTAATCCATTTTACCCCATTCAATTCACATAATTGGAAAAAATAATTTGAAATTTATCTCACATGTGCAATGGGGAAACAGGTTTTTAAGAAGAAAGTTTCTAAATGATTAAAAAAAATTTATATCAAAATTAAATATGAAATGAATTAAAGTGACCAATTTTTGATTAATGGATGTATAATTGAACTTATTTTACATTAAAATTAATGATAATTATAATTTAACTTCATAAATAAGAAATGAAAATTCAATTTCAATTAAAATTCAGTATTTTTAACTTTTCATCAAAAAATGAAATTTTTCATAAAAGTCTCAAAAATTCTCCCAAAGATAATTTTTATATTATTATTTCAAAAAATAAATTCATTTTTTAATTTTTTATACAATTTTATGAAATTAACTTTATTGTTGTCTAAAAAAAGAGATAAAAATCATTTTTTTGAAAATTGTATTTTCAAAGTTCATAAACACTTTTCTAAAAATTAAATTCATTTTTGAAAATATTTTTTATTTATATATAACCATAATACTTATTATTTAAAAATTTGTTATTACTATATAAAAATATAAGTTTGAAAACAATGTTATAAGGGTCGTTTTTAAATTACTACGTAATATATCAGGGTTTTGTTAAAACCTAGTGTTGCATGTAATGAAAGATGAAACAGTATGTCGTGTACTGAAAGATTAACTTGGGTTTCATGTAACACAGTATATAATTATTATTTTTGGTAGTGTAATATTTAATTGGTGATGCATGTAATTCATGCTAAACTCATTATTGTGTGTAACTCATGATAAACTCAGTGTTGTGTGTAACACAAACTATCAAAAAGATTAAATTTATTTGAATATATATCTATAAATTTCAAAAAATCATTAGGTGATAAAATTATAGTGTATTTTTAATAAAATTTAAGTTATTGTAATTTCAAATAAAAATAAAACAAAATGTATCCTTTTGGATACTTTAATAAAATAGGAGAGTCAAAAATAGTTTATTTTCAATAAAAAAATTAAATAAATTTTTGAAATATTAAACATATATTTATATGATTAAGATTATATATTTAATTGAATTAAATTACTTCTTAGATATATATTTCTTCAAAAAAATGTTTTATATTTATTCATGTCGGAATTATTTCTAAATAATGTTGTAAATGTGTCATTATCTTTAAAATAACTATTTTCATTATTCACTCAAAAATCAACAATAAAATCAAAATTTCAAAAATTACCCCAAAGATAATTTTAATATGATAATTTATAAACTGAAATATGTCTCATAAAATTAAATTAATAAAATATAGTAATTTACGTTTAATCACATTCTTAAATAAAAATGTGTATATTATGTTCCACTTTCTTTATAATGAAAAGATTACTTACTATAATTGAAACTCAAGTGTTATGTTCTTCCTACATTAAAAACTTTTATCCGCCAAATTTTAAGAATATCATATCCAAAAAATTGTTGGCAGTTATTCGTCATTAATACTTTAGGTTCCAATGTTTCCTCTTTTGTATTATGATTTCTTCTCTGTATCTTTTCCATTTGAGTCATCTGATTCAGCAACACATGTCCTCTAGTTTCATGAATCCAGATAGTTTCATCAAAAAATGATAAATTAGGATAAAATTTCATTACTTTATAGGTTAGTACATGTGTGGTTCCTATTATATGCTTGTTTAATAATGAAATATTAAACACATTATGTAATTTATTGAGGTCAAGTGGAATTTCCAAATAGTGATCTAAGGTTCTAATTCTTTCAAAAATATAAAAAGTCTGGATATTCCTTGGACACGATTTCTCATTCTCCTTAACCCTTATAATACACTTAAATAGAGATATCTTCAAGGAAACATGATACATTACTTTAAATTCCATATGCTTCCTTTGATTATCGGCATTTCTCTTTTTCTTACATTGAGCGTCATTGATAAGAATCTGAACAGTTCAATATTTCATTGATTTCTCCACATTAATTTTAAGTAAAAATGTATTCCTTCTACATTTTTCCCTTACCAATGGTGATGAAAATATTAGTGCCTTGATAAATCTCTTCTTTAGTTATTCAAAACATTTTTTATATTATTTTGACCATATGAACTAAGCTCCTTTTCATGTCAAACTTATTAATGGGTTAACTAATTTGGAATTTTTTCAAAAACTAGTAGTAACCTTCAAGTATTAGGAATCAACATAATATTTTTCTCTAGTGAGGTCCATTTTATAGTTTCCATTTTATTTGATAGATCACATGATATTCTACACCTGAAGATAATGTGGCCATGAAAAAAACATCCCAAATCCAAATTCCACACTAACTAAATACCAAACATAACTCATTCTCTAAGAATGTTTCAATAATGATTCTCAAATAGATTTTATTTTCTTTGTTGATTTTATAGTATAAAAAACTATAATCCATAAAAACCAAAAATATCAAGATAATTTTTGAATACATTGTTCATCAAATCAACAAAAACATTGCTCACATTATTCAATCGAAAGGAAATTAATATAAACCCCCAATTTGCATACCTTATGTGAAATATAAACTTTTAAATATTATTCTTCCATACACATAATTGATTATACCTATAAAAAAGATAAATCCTTGAAAATTATGTATCTCCTTCAAGTTTATCCAAAAATTCATTAAATATAGGAATAGGATACTTGTTCATAATTTTAACGGAATTTATTTTCCTATAATTGAGTCACAAACTCATTAAACCATCCTTCTTCATAAGAAAGAAAATAGAGGCATCCCAAGGTGAGACACTAAGGGGATTAATCCCTTATTACATAAATCTTGTATTAGTGCCATTAGTTCCATTAATTACACTATGCCCATTCTATAGGGAGTCAAAGATATAGGTTTTTCACCAGGTATGATTTCAATGAAAAACATAATTTTACACTCTAGTGGATTTAAGAGAAACTCGTCTAGAAACACACCAATGTATTCTTGAGTAATAGGTACATTTATATTCTAAGGTAACATTTCTCGTACATAGGTTTATCAGATCTTTTTGTCAAAGAATTTCATTAAGGATGGATATTAGATGTGGATCCAAACATGATTTAGATAATTAAGTCTGAAATATAAAGGTAATAAAATTTTCAAGTCTTACTTGTATCATAATCCCCTTCCCTTGGAAATAAATTTTCACATTATAATTTGGAATACAATACATACCAAGGATTATATCAAAGTTGACCCTTAGTATAATAACCCTATTATCAAATTTCATGTCTATTAAAAAAAATGGGAATAGATATACATATACTTATATTATAAATACTTCTAATAGAAATATTAATTGATAACACCCTTTTATGGTTCTAGGAAATGGTTTAATTTTCTTTTAAAAATGTAATATATAAAGGAGTGTGATGATATATTTTCAAATAAAGTATTATCAAATATGAGTTTATAATCAAAGTAATTTCCACCAGATATATTGGGACATCATCTCCAGCTGAAGTAATCAAATAAAATTAGTCTTCCCCATTGGCCTCTTTTATGGTAGGTTTCATTAATTCTTATAGAATTTGTATTAATAATAACATATCCATATATAGTTGAATCCCTAGATAAATGTGGTTTATTTCTTTCCCTTTCATTTATAGTCTAGATGAACCTAATCTCTACACTTATAAAAAACCTCATTCCCTTTAAGAATCCATCAGAATATTTCCTCACATAATTATCATATTGTGTAACTCATATATTTCCTTTCTTCTTCTGTTATTCATTTCATTTTCCTTTTTATTCATCCAATAAATTATTTTTTTAACATCTATTGAAGATATGATATGTAGAAAATTAATTCTCAATCTTGATGTCTTATGATTCTAACTAGTGAAAAAACTATTTTTAACGTCACCTTTTTCACGCCGGTTCTTATATAACCGATATGAAAATCCATTTTCACTTATTTTTAGAATTCTTTATATAATAACAAAAATATAAAATAAATTTTATTTTTTTCACATTGGTTCTAAATAACCGACGTGAACATCTATTTTTCAAATCATTTATTTAATAATTTGTGTGAAAACCCCATCTTCTAGACTTTTTCATGTCGGGTATTTTATAACCTATGTGGAAAATGTTTTAAAACATGTACTTTATTTTCCAAGATTTTATTTGAATGGTCTCATAGATCAACCCAAGTTAGAAATTAAAATTTATGGCCTTCAGAAGTTAATTATCTTTAAATGATTTCTTAGAGAAGTCCAAATTCCAATGGCCATTAATTTTTACTTGTAACTCATTTCAACCTCTAAAACTAATAAAATAAAATATTGGGAAATTAAATACATGTATTTAAACATTATTCACATCAGTTTTTTGAGAACCAATGTGAAAATTCCTTCAATCATCGGTTCTTGATAAAAACCAATATTAAAATCTAGTTTTCAACATCAGTTATTATAAAACCAATGTGAAGAGTTTTTTTCACATCGGCCTTGTGATAGAAAATTAAAAAAGTGAAAATTTGAATTTATTTTCATTATTTTTATAATGAAACCTACATAATGATAATTTCAATATCATTCCAATGCATAATTTGGATTTTTTTACAGCGCAACCTCGAAATTTTAGATTGCCTCCTAAAATTATTAATATTGTGTTTTCTTTTACCATATCATTTAAATCTTTTCATTCTACAAATATATTAATTTAATGATCATTCCTTTTATCCTTCATCATTCCACCGACTCGAATCATCTGATCTTTATCATGAATCCATTATTTCTTCTTTTCACAATATCGTTAAGGTATTTGTAATTATATTTAAATGATTTTATTTTAAATATTTTTCATAATTGATATACCATTAAATGGTTCATATTTTATTATAATTAATAATAAACCTTTGTATCATGTTAAAACTACATTTCTTCCTTCATATTTTAAAATTCAATCTAAGATAGTCCTTTGGTTGACTCATTCGATCTTCCCTCAGAAAAAAATATATCTAGATTCTAAGGGTAATAACATTAGATCCTTTACTCCATTTGAGCTCTAAAAATAGAAAAATTAAATCTTAGGAAAGAATCTACAAGTTGATAAACATTTTTTATGTTGGTGTTTTAACATTAGATGTTAAAAATGACTTTAACGTCAATTTTTTAAAACTTGATGTGAAATAATTTTTTTATCACTTCATTTTTTTAAACAGATGGTCTTTCACGTCCTTATTTTAAAAACATATGTTAAAATTAATAAAAAACGTTTTTAATGTCAATTTTAATAACCGAAATTGAAAATCATATTTCCAAAATCACATCCAAATATGTCTCCTCAATAAGCAACGTAAAAAAGATAAAAACCCAACATAAATATGTATTTTTTTTACTAATGACTATATCATCATATAATGAAAACATTATAAAGATCATTTCCCTTTGTAAGTTTTTATTATTCCAATCAAGGAAGATATAAATATTTCATTCTAGATTACATACTTAATCTATTTGATACCCTTTTAATATTATGGGTCAATCCTTATATTTATCAACACATTCCATATATTTGTTATACTAGAAGGGAAATATACTCTTGATTTTATATCATTACTTATATGTTCTACTAGCTAAAACAGATCCTATCAATTTCATATTATTACTCTTGAGTAAAATATTTATCATATAATATCACATTAAATGTTATAAATTCCATAATTTATATTTATCCCCTTCTTTAGCATTTTGGGTCATTGTCCCCCATTGATGGTCATGACCCTTTAATCAACACACTTCTAAAATAACCTTTTCTATTTTATTATTTTATAAATCCTTGAATATCATTTCAATGGACATATTCATTACTCAAATACAAATGTATTAGTAGATCTATTAGATGATGTTGGATTCTATCACATAATGTGATACAACATAGTTTCATCACTTTGTGCAATAATAGGATTATCCATATGGAAAAGATTATTTATCATAATCTGGGTTAATCATCTGAAATTGTATATTATATTCTCATCTACAATACAGGATGTATTCACTTTATATTCTAGTAAATCTATCAATTTACTATGAGTATTGATATGATTTTCCATTCAAAGGATATAAACCATCTATAAACAATGCAATAAATAAAATTAGATTTTCCCAACCCGTCCCCCAGGGCTAGTGTCATAACTACCCCAAGTCCACCTTCCATAGGCCAGGGGTTGGCGACTAGCACCAAAGGTGTAAATCCCTAAACTGGGAAGGCATTTCCTTTATGATAATAAAAAAACACAACAGAGTACGTAACTATAAGTAAAACACTAAGTAATACTATATACAAAAGTGTGTACTGAATTTAATGGGGGCCGGAAATACATGCCCAACAGTAAAGTAAAATACAACTGAAATGCTAGTACAACTGAATAAAATAAGTAAATCAGCTACAGGGTAGTCCTCTAGGGTTCCCACCTGAAGGGTAGGTACAAATGGCCTCCTCAACACCCCAAGTTCGTCTGTACACTCCATATACATCTCACCTAGTGGTACACCTCCGGGTACCATTATTTTCTGCTACTCTCTACCCCGATCAGCTATGTTTATCATCTGCAACCAACACAACAAGGTGTGGGCATAGCCTGTGCATGGGTGAGTATAACGATACTCAGTAGAGACTCTGAGACCCTCAAGGTCTCACAAAATACAACAAGGATAAACCAAAAGGTAAGAAGTCAATAGATAACCATTACATTGGTATATTACCATACATATACCTATGTTATCTAGTAACCCATCTCAATCATGAGGAGAACATAAAAGTCAATGACTCTGCTCAATGATGATTTTATTCTAGTGGTAGTATCAATATGAACCCTCGGCTACTGGATAAATCCTTCTCTATTTAGTATAGTGGGCCTTCTGCGTCACACAGAGGTGCTTCCCACTAACTTGGACTGCTGAGGTAGTCCTCCTGTCATGTACCATGGGTCTCGTGTGCTCACACAGAGGCGCTCCCCACCATGGGTCTGTTGAGCCCATAGAGATGCACTCCCCCTGGTAGCCTGCTGAGGTACTCCATTGGTTGAGTATTGTGGTTCTGCCGCACTCACAAAGAGTCTCTCCCCAATGTGGGTCTTCCGTGCTCACACAGAGGCGCTCCCCACTGGGCTAGTCGAATTACTCTGAGTCGAATCAATCACTAGTCGTCAAGTCTCAGCCAGCTACTAGGTTCCCGCACAAATGCATGCTCATCTCGTAAAGATCCTCTGCAGAAGCAACTGGTCGATACTAAAACTATCAGGAAGTACCATTTAGAAGTATCTCAAAGGTTCTCCACATCATAGAGGACTCAACGCAACAGACGGCATGTCAATCGGAAATCCGGACTGTGAGTTATTGGCATTTCGTTTCAAGGGGCCCGGTTGTTTTTTAGGTTCAAAACAACCCGACCATATCCCAACTGTGTTCAAACCTCAAGTGGGATATTCCAAAAGATCCTTCTCACTCTAAGGATTCCGTCTCCATAGACGGTTCATCGATCGGACACCCGTAGCCCAAGATATGGGCGAAAAGGTGTAAACTGGCGAAACGAGTCCGGGTCCGGTCCGACCCCGTCGGACTGACCCGGCTCGACCCGATCCGGACCGGGGTCTGACCCAGTTCGCGGGTCCTACCCGGTCCGAGGGAGCTCCCCAGATCAAGGGGTGGCCCGGCCTGAGGGCGTCCCGGCCCGAGGGATCAGCCCGGCCCGAGGGCGGCCCGACCCTAATGGGTGGCCCGGCATGAGGGCGGCCTGGCAGCCTAGCAGACCGGTGGCTCGCGGGGTCTGCCTAAGCTGCAGCCAGGGGGAAGCTGCATGCCCCCCTGGAACCTGAATGGCTCTGTCATTTGGGTGAAGCTCCAACAGGCGCCAGGTGGAACCGATAAAGCACACATGGGACCCGACGGGGTCTCGCTCCACCCGGCTAGCCTGAGCGGCCAGCCGCTCCCCACCATCGGCGCAGCGCGACGTCGTCGTTCCCCTCCGTCGTGGCCCACCCTGGCCGTGGTCCTTTTCTATTCTCCGTGCAGCACGACGACTCCACGTGCCTCCGCCATGGCCTGCCCTGTCCTCGACTCTCCTTCCACGCGACACGGCGATGACATGCCCTCTTGGAGACTTGGAGGCCTTGGGATGCAGGTTTCTTCGTGGTCGGCCTGATGCCGACCATGGTTTCTCCGCCTCCATTGTTAATAAGCGAGTACAACAATGGGGGAGTGTCGGGTCATGTTCATGCGGTCTGAACCCTCCTCGTTGTGGCGCAAACATTTGGAAAAACAAATACCCAATATTGAACTATGTTTAATGATTGAAATAAATTCAAATGTAAAAATCCCCTACCTTATAGTTCATCGTTGACGATGTCGCGAAAAAGGGTGGACATCGATTCATTGTTCGCTGCGTTAGGGGTATGAGAGAGAGGAAAAAGCATTGTCGGCATTCTTCACGGTCGACTCCTTCTCTTTTGGCTTGGTCGAAGATTGAAGGAAGAATCCGTCATTCTTCGATGGATGATGAAGAGGCGTTCTTTGCGTTCCTCGTTGGAGAGCTCCCCAAGAGTTCTTCCATTCCTTAATTCTCCCAAAAAAAGAAAGAAGAATGCCAACAAAATAATAGATGGAAATGACATCTATTATTTGATGGCACCACAATTAGAAATGTTGTGCTTAATTAAAAGATAGAACCTATTAAATTAATGAAGGTGGAGGCTCAATTAATCAGTAGGGGATGTTCAAGGGTTTCATCACACATAAATGGGGGGGTTAAAGGGGGTTTGATGCTCAGGAGGCCCCCACCATAATTATCCTCCCAAGGGAGGTTATACTCAGGTGGGCCCCACCACCATAACCTCTCATTGGAAGTTAAAGTGCGGTGCCCCCACCCCTAACCTCCACATGGAGGTTTTAACAACCTCAAAAATAAAAATAAGCTAACTCTTATTTTTATTCAACTTAATTAAAAATATCCAAAATCGAACTCCCACTCTCGCTAGAATGAAACTGCGGTGAAGGTCTCACTAAGCAATTATCGATGCTGCGAGTTCAATGGTGCCCTCAATTTTCAATTCGAAGCAATGGTTCAAAAGTTATAAAAAAATCATGCTCGCACGTTTACTAAACGTACCTGAAAAAAACATCAAAAATTGATTCCGGGCACATCGGGGCTTAGAATCAAGCGCTGTAAATTTTTGCAAACTCGTAAAATTCCCATTTATTTAAGAAAAAAATTTCCATGGAAATTCTTGGTCTTTACATTCTCCCCACCTCATGGATTTACGTCCCCATAAGAAACAACACAATCTAAGGGAATTAATGGGGGTACTGAGCACACATCTGAGCCTCCTACTCCCATGTGTTCTCCTAGAGATTCCCATGCTGCCAGCGAACTCACACCATAGGTATAGAACATCCTTGTAGGACCCACTCCTATAGATCCTCAATCTCTACTAGAACCTCCATAAATGCCACCCAGCCATCGATGTCCAGCAATCCGTGGTCGATGATGTGGGAAGGGTCATGCACGTATCTCCTCAACTGAGATACATGGAAGATGTCATGCAACCGATGCAGTTGAGGTGGAAGAGCCAAGCGGTAAACCACCTCGCCTACTCTGCTAAGGACCTAGAAAGGTCTGATGAATCACAGAGACAACATGATTCCTTAGCCAAATCTTCGTAGACTTCGTTGAGGTGACACCCATAAAAATTCCTGGTCGCTATCCTCGAACTACATAGGTCTCCATCTCCTGTCGGCATACGACTTCTACCTGCTCTATGCTATCTTCATCTGCTCCAGGATGATCTACACCTTCTCCGGGGTATCCCTATGATCTCTGGCCCCACTAGTACTGCCTCTCCTGGGTTTGTCTAGCATATTGGCAATCTGAAAGGTCGACCATACAAGGCCTCAAAAGGAGCCATACCGATGGTGGAGTGGTGGCTGTCTTTGTAGGTGAACTCCACCAAAGGTAAGTGATCCTCTCAGTTATGACCAAAGTCAAGTACACATGCACAGAGCATGTCCTCGATGGTCTTAATGGTCCACTCCGTCTGACCATCTATCTAAGGATGGAAGGTGGTGCTCAGACATAACTGTGTCTCAAAATCCTCCACAACCCCTTCCATAGCCGAGAAGTAAAATGTATGTCATAGTGGGAGACAATAGAAGAAGGTAACCCATGAAAACACACAATATCCTGTACATAGAGGCATCCCACGCTCTCTACTGAGCCCTACTCTCTGATTGGTAAGAAGTTGGCCGACTTGGTGAGTCGGTCTACGATCACCCATATCAAATCATGACTCTTGGATGTACATGGAAGACCCGTCACGAAATCCATGGATATCCCATACCACTTACACTCTAGGAACTCTAACAGCTGATCCAAGTCTGCTGGTACCTAGTGCTCTGCCTTCACTTGTTGACAAGTGAGGCATCGAGAGACAAACTCCACTACATCCTTCTTCATACCTGGCCACCAGTGCTATCATCGAAGGTCCTGATACATCTTCACCACCCCTGGATATACCGATAGAGGGGAAGTGTGGAACTCCCTCAAAACTTCCTCCTAAAGTGCTACTGGTACCATAGTACGTCCTATGAAGAGGATTACATGCTCCACACCATTAGAAAATCCATCAGGTGTCTACCCTTTGATATATGGGCACATTAGGTCTCACAGTCAGTGTCTCCACGCTGCGCCTCCCTGACTCGTTGAAGTAGTGTATGAGTGACTTTAAGAGACTCTAGATAGGCTGTTCCATCCCTATCCACAAAGTATATCTGCAAGGCAGTCAGCTGCTCTATCACCTCTCCTAGTAGCTGAATACCAAATCATTTATTGAGCGCATCTGCTACAACGTTCCCTTTCCCGGATTATAGACTATCTCGAAGTCATAGTCCTGGAGGAACTCAATCCAATGTCACTATCTCATGTTCATGTCCTTGTGAGAGAAGATATACCTGAGACTCTTGTGATCAAAGTACATGGTAAAACATTCACCCATCAGAATGTGCCGCCACATCTGCAAGGTGAAGACCACTACTAATATCTCTAGGTCATGGGTTGTGTAGTTCTTCTATTGTTGTCTTAGATGCCGGGAACCATACGTGATCACAGGTCTCTCCTACAGTAGGAAACACATGAGTCTGGTCCCTGATGCATCATATTATACTACATACCCTACGCCCTCCTTTGGAAGCCTCAAGATGGGGGCACTATTCATCCTCTTCCTCAGCTCTTGAACGCTCTTCTGGAATCTCTCTGACTAAATGAAGCATTGCCCCTTCTTCATCAAGGCTGATAGTGGTGTTGTAACTCTAGAGAAGTCTGGATCAAATCTCTAGTAGTATCTGTCCAAGCCCAGAAAACTTCGTACCCCCGTCACACTCCTGGATGGCTCCCAAGCAAGTACCACCTCAATATTCACTGGATGTATTGCAACTCTTGCCTCTGAAATGACATGTCCCAATAAGTGAACCTCTCTAATCCAAAACTAGAACTTTGAGAGCTTAACATAAAGCTGGTGCTCTCAAGGTGTGTTAAGTACTACATGAAAATGGTAGGCATGCTCCTCCTCAGTAGTCGAGTAGATTAGAATGTCGTTGATGAAGACTATGACAAAGCGATCCAGGTATGGATGGAAGATCCTGTTCATGAGACACATGAACACTGCTGGTGAATTGGTTATGCTGAAGGGCATAACAAAGAACACATAGTGGCCATACCAACATCTGATGGTCATCTTTTTCACATACTCATCTAGAACTCTGAGCTGGTGATATCCTGATCTGAGGTCTATCTTCGAGAACCATCTTGCTCCCTCTGGCTGATGAAAGAGGTCTTCAATCATTGGGAGTGGTTACTTGTTCTTCATGATCACCTAGTTCAGGCAACGGTAGTCAACACAAATCCGCAACCTCTCATATTCCTTCTAGGAAAACAGAATCGGGGCTACCAAGGGAGAAACACTGGGCTGGATGAATCCCTTTCCCTACAAGTCCTCTAGTTGTACCCTCAACTCGTGAGGCTCAGTAGGATCCATCTAATATGCTGGAGTAGATATAGGTGTTGTCCTGGGGTATAGGTCAATGTAGAAATCCACCTCTCTGAAAAGAGTTATTCCTGGGACATCGTCAGGTGGAACATCCACATACTGGTCCACCACTATAGGATAAGTCGGACTCTACACATCAACTTCTCTGAGGGTAAGGCAGGCCAACATGTGAGTAATCGACTGCACCCTCCTCCGATTAAGTTTGTCATGCACTGCAAAGGTTCCCTTCTTACTGGTGAAGGTAAACCTGGTCCCATCCGTGTGGACACACCACACTTTTAACCTAATACAATCGATCTAAGGTTGGGGTGTAGATAACCAGTCCATACCCAAGATGATGTCTTAAGGCCACGATGTCGCTATGAGGAGATCCCAGCAGAAGCTGTCGCCTCCTAGAGTAAGATCATACTGCTGAAACCTATGCGTAATCATCGAGTCTACTCCCATAGGAGTCTCTAGCCGTAAGGATCAAGCCAACATCACCGTCGGAATCTCCAAGCTCTAAATAAGGGCAGTGTCTTTGAAAGAATGATTGGAACCTGTGTCTATAAGAACTGTAGCTAAGGTGGAGTAGACAGAGATCGTACCTCAAATCATCTCTGAGTTCCATGGACATAAGCCTTAGCTACCTGAAGCTGAGTTCTCCCCTATCCACCTGCTCCCTATGGTTGGGTTGGACCTTCTAGTGGTGGTGGTGGTAACACCTCATAACATCGTCTATCGCCAGCTGCTCGACCAGGTCCTCTTCCACGTCCACCTATGCCTTGCGGACTGCCTCGATTGAATCTCTGCCTCTATCTAGGAGGTCCCTCAACTATCTGCTGATCATCTGAATGGTGGGTTTGATAGTCACATGCCATGTGGCCAAGCCCACCGCATGAGTACCACTTCTTGCTACTGGCATGTGTGTCTCTACTCTTTGTGCCCCGCACAACCGATCCTGAGTCATGTGGTCGTCCACCCATGGGTCTGGTCCTCATGGAATTCTGAATCATCTATCAACTACCAGTTGCATAAGACTCTACTGCATGTCGACTAGTAGTGGGTCTCCCTGCTAGAGACTACTCAGCCAGGAAACTCTTTGCTAGGAGGGCTCTCTCTAACACCCCTGCCTACGTCGGGATGCTGAGTGAGATCATCAAGGCCCTGAAGAAAGTGTCCCGCACCATATCTGTTGAGTAGCACGAGAGGTCGGTGAACCTTGCTGAGTATTGTGCTACTGTCATGCTACCCTACTGCAGAAGAAGTATCTCATGTATCTGCACAACTCTATGGTTGGCTGGGACAAACTCCGCCTGGAATAGGCTCTTGAAGTCTGCCCAAAGAAGTGTTGCCTTGTCATGAACCCGGATCATCAGGATCCACCATCTTTTTGCTTCTGCCGAATAGAGGCTGGCAGCAAAGACCACCATAAAGTCTGCTGGTGTCCCTACTAGCCTGAAGACTCCAACCACAGCCTCTATCCAACCCTCAGCCGCATGTGGGTCCGTCTCTCCCCTAAACCTAGGTGGCCTCTGGCACTGGAACTCACGCAACACGCTCATGCAGCGTGCATCATCTTTTACTAGGGCTAGTGGAATAAGTGGCCCAACAAGTAGTGGTACCACTAGTGCCTCTACTGGTAGACGGACCTGCACCGAGGCCTCGTCACTCGGTGGGCTATCAGAGCATATGACTCTTGGATCTCTAACTGGTCGTCCGCGGGGAAGCATCCTGAAAGAAATAGATGTGACACTATCAAAATACTATACCTAGTGAGTTGAACTGGTTGAGATGACTTAACGAAATGTTTGAAAACACACACGCAACTAGTGTTTTCATGAACTAAGTCAGAAATCAGTAATCAAGGTCCTGGTGCATGGATACGTCGGCCACCCCCACCAACACTGGACTCCTTGAACTGAAGAACACACATAGTATCCTTAACACTATTTCTTCACAAAAAAATAAATATCAGAGTCCTATGTTCTGTGGTAGAACCGACTCCTCTGATACCAATTTTTCACGACCCGTCCCCCGGGGCCCATGTTGTAACTACCCCAAACCCACCTTCTATAGGACAGGGGCTGGTGACTAGCACCAAAGGTGTAAATACGAAAACTAGGAAGGAATTTTCTTTATGACAGTAAAAAAACACAACAAAGTACGCAACTGGAAGTAAAACACTAAATAAAAATGTATACAAAAGTGTGTACTGAAAGTAAAGGGTGCCAGAAATACAAGCCCAATAGTAAAGTAAAATACAACTGAAATGCTAGTACAACTGAAGAAAAGAAGTAAAGCAGCTACAAGGTCGTCCTTCGAGGTTCCCACATGAAGGGTAGGTACATATGGCCTCCTCAGCACCACAAGTCTGTCTGTCCTCTTTGTGTATGTCTCGTCAAGTGGTCCACCTCTAGGTACCATCCTATTCTGCTACTCTCTACCCCAATCAGTGATGTCCATCATCTGCCACCAACACACTGAGGTGTGGGCATAGCTCATGTAGGTGTGAGTATAACGATACTCAGTAGGGACCCCAAGACCCTCAAGGTATCACAAAATCCAACAAGGATAAACCAAAAGGTAAGAAGTCAACGGATAACCATTACCTAGGTATATTCCCATACATATACGTAGGTTATCTATTAACCCATATCAGTCATGAGGAGAACACAAAAGTCATTGACTCAGCTCAACCAAGATTTTATTCTAGGGGGTATCAATCTGAACCCTCGGCTGCTGAATAACTCTTTCTCTATAGAATACAGTGGATCTCCCGCATCACACAGTGGCGCTTCCCACTAACTTGAACTACTGAAGTAGTCCTCCTGTTGAGTATCATGGGTCTTCTGTGCTCTCACAGAGGCGCTCCCCACCATGGGTCTGCTGCACTCACACAGATGTGCTCCCCTTGGTAGCCTGCTAAGGTACTTCACATGTCGAGTATCGTGGGTATTCCGTACTCACATAGAGGCACTCCACACCATGGGTCTGTTGTGCTCACATAGAGGCACTACCCACTAGGCTAGTCGAATCACTCCGAGTCGAATCGATCAGCAGTTGTCAAGTCTCAGCCTGCTACTATGTTCCTGCACAAATGTCTACTCATCTCTGGATGATCTGCTCCAAAAGATACTGGTTGTTGCTCCAACTATCACTAATTACCACATAGAATTATCTAAAAAGGACTGCCTCGTCATAGGGGTTTCAATTCAACAGACAGCCCATCAATCGGATGTCCGGTCTATGAGTTATTGGCATTTCTATTCCAATGGCTCAGTTGGTTTTTAGGTTCAAAACAACCCAACCATATCCCAACTCTGTCCAAACCTCAATTGGGATATAACAGAAGAGCTATATTTCTCTAAGGTTTCTGTCACCATAGACGGTTCATCGATCGGACACCCGTAGCCCATGATATGGGTGAAAAGGTGCAAAGGGGCCAAATGGGTCCGGGCCAGGTCCGACCCAGTCAGACCGACCCCGCCCGACCCGGTACGCGGGTCTGACCCGGTTTGAGGGAGCGGCCCGGACCGAGGGGGGCCCAGCATGAATGGGCGGCCTGGCATGAGGGCTACCTAGTATCCCGACCGCTCATGGGGTCCACCTAAGCCATGACCAGGGGGAAGCCGCGCACCCCCTGTCACCCGAATGGCTCTTACATTCGGGTAAAGCTCCAACCGATGCTAGGTGGTGCCTGTCCAGCACACGCGGGACCCGATGGTGTCCCGCTCCTCCCAGCTAACTCGAGCGGCCAACCGCTCCACACCACTGGCATGACCCAATGGCATCTGGACCCTCCACCGCGGCCCACCCTGGCTGTTTCTCTCCTTCCACACGGCACGACGATGTTGTGCCCTCTTGGAGACTCGGTGGCCTTGAGCCGCCGGTTTCTTCATGGTCGGCCTGATGTTGGCCACCATTAATCTGCCTCTATCTTTAACAAGTGAGTAATACAAAGGGGGAGGTTCCGGCCATGTTCGTGTGCTCCAAACCCTCCTCGTTATGGTGATAACATTTTGCAAAAGAAATACCCAAGATTGAACGATGTTGAATGATAGAAACAAATTCAAACGTAAAAATACCCTACCTTATAGTTATTCGTTGACGATTTTCGGAAAAAGGGTGGATTGTGATTCATTGTTCACCACATTTGGGGAAGGAGACCGAGGAGGAAGCGTCGTCGGTGTTTTTCACGGTCATCTCCTTCTCTTTTGGCTCGGTCGAATATTGAACAAAGAATTCGTCATTCTTCGATGGACGATGAAGAGGCATTCTTCGCGTTGTTCGTTGGATAGTTCCCCAAGAGTTCCTCCTCTCCTTAATTCTCCCAAAAAAAAGAAAAAAGCATGCCAACAAAATAATTGATGAAAATGAAATCTATTATTTGTTATCACCACAATTCGAAATGTTGTGCTTAATTAAAAGAGACACCCTATTAAATTAATGAGGGTGGAGGATCAATTAATTAGTAGGGGAAGTTCAAGGGTTTCATCCCACATAAATGGTGGGTTAAAGGGGGTTTGATGCATGGGTGGCCCCCACATTAATTATCCTCCCAATGGTGGTTATGCTTAGGTGGGCCCCACCACCATAACCTGTCATGGGAGGTTAAGGTGTGGTGGACCCCACCCCCAACCTCCACTTGGAAGTTTTAACCACCTCAAAAAAAAATCTAACTCTTATTCTTATTTAACTGAATTAAAAACCCCAAAAATCTAACTCCCACTCTTGCTAGAATGCAACTACGGTGAAGGTCTCACTATGTAATTATCGATGTTGTGAGTTCAATGGTGCCCACACATTTTGATTCCGAGCACCAGTTCAAAAGTTATTAAAAACCCCCACTTGCACATTTACTGAATGTACCTAAACAAAACATCATAAATTGATTTCGGGCACACCGGGCCTCGGAATCAAGAACCGTAAATTTTCGCAGACTCGAAAAATTCCCATATATTGAAGATAAAATTTTCCACGGAAACTACAGGTCTTTAAAAAGATCATAACATCATATATATTGTTCTATGGAATTGAAATCCAAAGAAAAGATCTCAAATTTTCTAAGGGGTAATCATAATGCTCATGTTAGCTAAATTATTGGAAAATATAGTTCCAAGTGTCCTACTAAACTTCTTTTGATATAAATTGTAATGACTTTGACTCCAGTAACCCATATCTAGTGTATAATTTATTACATTGGGATGAGATGTAGATCACTATATGAAGTGTCAGATATTTTGGAAGTCTAAGGAGACTAGATACATATATGATTTCTATATAACATTGGAAAAATAAAATAAATCCTGAAAAAATTTATTCCATCCATAAATATCAACCAAATATCCCTTATTTATATCCGAGGGTAAGGAAATAATAATATATGGTATGACAAAATGATTAGTAAGGGAGAGAATACAATAGATTTTATTAGTAATAGATAATACATTAAAAAATAACATAGATGATGATCAATATATACTTCATTTAATCAGTAACTTATTATTCAAAATGTATCCATGGAAAATAAAAAATAAATGATCACATAGATAGTAATAAGTGAAAAATTAATAAATGAAATTTATAATGTCAGGAATCATGTTAATGTTACACATCATGAACCTTACCAGCAAGGCCTTTTCATAGGACATTTCATTAAATGGGTAGGTAAACATTAAATATCAAACGGATTTAGATAACTATTTGTCTCGTGATACCTTTTAATTCATCAAGGGACTATTAATTACCAGGTTCCACCAATCACTGACAAATGTCTAATGCATTCCTCAAATATTGAATTAAAAATATAATAGATAATGAATATATATTTTTTAAAACTAAATTTCTACATTGAATCAATAATATGAAACATCAATATTTACCTTGTAAATGGAATAAAATAATTAATAAGCTTCCTTCAACTAACTATGTATAATGAAATGAATACGGTTAAGACCATATCAATATAGTAGAATTGATACTAAATATATTCATAATACATAAATTATAAACATGAAGGAGAAAATAATTTCTTATTAATAATGGAAATTTATTGAGAGTATGATCATAGTAATGTGAATGATATCATTACTTTCAATACCCCCTATGGGAAAAGAGAATACCTCCTTAAATTTTCATGTTATGTGTTTATCAGCCTCCACTAGTGCAGAAAACGTTTTTTACGTCGGTTATTTTTAAATTTTTACGTCGGTTTCTAGCCGACGTTAATACGCGCGACGTTATAAATAAGGTTTTTGACGTCGGTTATTTAAAAACCGACGTCAAAAAGCATAAAATTGCGATGTTTATCACATCAGTTATTTTATAACCGACGTGATAAAGGGCCTGAAGAATGGTTTATCATGTCAGTTATGATAGAACCGACGTGATAAAAGGCCTGTAGAATGGTTTATCACGTCGGTTATCGAAGAACTGACGTGATAAACTGGGGTGAGGGTGGTTTATCACGTCCTTTCTATAAGAACCGACGTGATAAACCGGGCTGAGCGTGGTTTATCACGTCGGTTCACATAAAACCGACGTGAAAAACCGGGGGAGCGGGGTTTATCACGTCGGTTATTGACTAACCGACGTGATAAACCCTTGTCCAGGCCGTTTAGCACGTCCGTTATTCAATAACCGATGTGCTAAACCATTCTCCAGGCCCTTTATCACGTCGGTTATTAAATAACCGACGTGATAAACCATTCTCCAGGCCCTTTATCACGTCGGTTATTAAATAAAAGACGTGATAAACTATTTTACAGGCATTTTATAACGTCGGTTATGAAATAACCGACGTGATAAACTATTTTCCAGGCATTTTATCACGTCGGTTATTAAATAACTGACGTGATAAACCCAATTTTTTTTAAACAGAATGCAGTGATCTTCTCTCCACCAGAATCAACCAGAAAATAAATCATGAAATCATACCACAAAAACAGAAGTACATCAAAAATAAGCATGTAAATAGATAACATATAAAACTTACCCACTAGACAGCATCCACCCTCATTTATACCCCATGGACAGCCCTCCCCCACCCCGTTGGAGCCCTCACCCTCATGTATACCCCCTGGACAGCCCTCCCCCACCTCGTTGGAGCCCTCACCCTCATGTATACCCCCTGGACAGCCCTCCCCCACCCCATTGGAGCTCCCACTCTCATGTATACCCCTTGGACAACCCTCCCCCACCCCATTGGAGCCCCCACCACACTCCTGGACTGTCCCCTGACCCCCGAACACCCCCGAACACCCCTCGACAACCCCCACCCGCCTGAACAGCACCTCCTCACCCCCTCACCCCACTTGACAGCCCCCACCACACCCCTGGAAACCCCCCCCCCCCACCACTGGACAGCACTCCCACAACCCTGGACCGGCTTCCCACACCCCTGGACATCCCTGACACCCCCCAAGACTATCCCCCCACACCACCGGACAGCCCTCCCAGACCACTGGACATCCCCAACCCCACTGAACACAACCCCACACCCTGGGAACCCCTCCCCCACAGACCCAAATCCATACCAAAAGAACCATCAAAAGTAGACCAAAACAAGAAGTAGAGCAAAATTAAACATTCACTTATATAACATTCAAAACTTGCACTGTCAACTTCAAAAAAAACTAAATCAAACCTAAACAACTACCAAATAGACAATTAAAACGACAATATTCAAAATTACATTTTACATTACAAACAACTAAAATTCATCCAAACCTGTAAAATAATTTGACCACTCCACTTGTACGTGTTTGATGTCTTCAGCAGTATAGGGTTGAGGGTCATCAAAAAGCTACAAATTAAAAAGAAGATAGTTTACGTGTATAATGAATAAATCAAATTGAAATATGATGGCAAAGTTTAAGAGAAAATCGTACCAGGTCAAAATTCACAACTGTCCCAGTTGTTATTATTTCATACATAAATCTTAACGTATAATATCCGCATTTGATGAGGCCTTGTTGTTCATGACAATTCTGTTTTGAATGAGTGTAAATTAAATATATTATTTTTATGTAATAAATCAAAAAGTACAAATTATAAATGGAAATTTACCTTCGCCTTTACATATTTGATCTTTGCATTTCTTTTCTTTGTGTTTTTTTGAAAGTAGGCCCATGCACTGTTAGAAAAATAATACGAATGGGGTAAATTTAAAATTTATTATAATATATAAAACTATTGAGAAATTGAAACTTACTTTTCCAATATATTCTTAAAACTTGCCCGCACATCACCATGAACAGAGCATATCCAATAAAGAGCTTTCTCCCTTGGGCAAAAAATCCCTAACATCCAATGATTACTGATAAAAGGAAATTTAATGTTAGTGGTTTTTTATGTTAAATGATAATTAACTATTTGAGAGAAATGTGTTTCATACCTCTCACAAAAAGGCATCATCCAACATTGTTGGATTATATTCTTTTCAAATCTTTCAGCAATATAAACCATTATTTGTTCCTCAGTCAATGCACATGCTTCAGGGGAAATCAATTGCGGGTCCATGAATCCATATACTTCTGTCAGTTCATTCCTCTCACAAATTTTATAAAGATACCTAATACAAAACATATATAAGTATACATTTTTAATAAATATAACGCAGGGAAAAGGTGTTAAGACTTACATGGAAAAAAATTGCACCACGTTGATGCCCAACTTATCTCCAGTAACAAGCTCCATGATATCAGATTTTGTAATCCCCACAGTTATTTCATGTCCACAAACATGAGATTCCATTGGAAACTCATAAAAACCCAACAACAAATGTGAATATCTTGACAATTTGTCAAGACCACTGGAATCTGTATCTGATGTCATAGCCTGTTGTCTTTGTTGTTGTCTATATAGTATTTCTTTACCTTTGAAGTATTCCTGTGAAAAAAAATTGAGAATTATAGTAGTTTTAAAATGATAAAACAACTTTAATAAAAAAATAAAATAAAAGATATAACATTCATACCTCTATGGTAATGAGTCGAAGAAGTCTGGATGGCCAAACTAAAAAATGGCCGATACTCTGTCCAACTGTCGCCACCTCATCTGTAGGTATTGGTACCCTAGCTGATCTATCTATAATATCATGTATAGTGACCCTCTGATTCTCTAACTCTAATTGTTGATGATGAACTGTATCTCCTATACAATATACCAACCCGTATGCTACTATATGATGTTGAGAATCATCAACATACAACTCGCAATATGTAGGAAGCTGCGGCGGAGGCGTAGGATAAAAAATGGGGTCCGCAGGCTGAGGTGGGGGAGTGGGAGCTACTGGCGGAGGTGGAGGATAAATAATGGGGTCTGTAGGGGGAGGTGGAGGAGTGGGAGCTGCAGTCAGAAATTGTCTTTGCATTTCTGCAAACATAGACTGCACCGAATCTCTAATCTTGTCTTCCATCGTCGCATTAATATTTTGAACTTCAGCCTCCAAGGATTATATTTTTTTTTATAAACCCCCTCAATGTTAGAAGTTGAAGAACGTGGAAACACTTTTCTTACTGATACACCTGTCGGATATCCTCTTACACGACCGGGATGTTCAGGCCTTCCCAATGCTGCAAATAAAATATCTTCCCTACTAGTAGCTGTAAATGTCCCCTCTGAACTTTTCTCCTCAAGAGAGTCATGTATTAATTAATTGAACATTTCTGTAATTATTGAAACTTATATGAAAAAAAGTTAACTTAAATAAATTAAATAGATACCTTACAATCCTCTCAGCTACGATTCTCGATTCTTCCGAAAGATATTGCCCTTTTTTTCCCTTTCGAGCTCTCTTCCATTTTTCATGTCTAGATGGAGGGGATGGAGGGGCCACATCTCCAGAGCGTGAAGACTCAGCTCTTAGTTGTTGAAATTTTTCCGCTATCATTTTTTCTTCCAATAATGTATACCCTCTCCGAGATAAACTATGAGGGTATACATTTTTAGATTGGATCTCCTGATGAGCTTTCCTTGTTTTCTGTAATTTAAGAATAAGAAATCATTAACAAAACATTAATAAAATCATTTATATAAGAAAGTATATAAAAGTTTACATTGCCCTTACCAGAAATGACTCTTTTTTTTCTACTTTCAAAAAACTGTCTCCATGTGTCTTCATCTATAAAAGGATATATACGACATGGATTGTCATGACTCCTATGACCATAAATGAAATCAGATGTGAGGGTTGATTTGAAATCCCTCCATCTCCTGGCAGCCAACGATAAGCATTTCTTCCTGACTCCTCCAGTGTCAGGAATATCAAATGTCATCTGATAAAGAAGAGGTTAAACATATTATATATACCAGAAACATTAAAAGAATGGTCAAACAATGACAAAAGATCTTACCAAAATCGTCTCCCACAACTGAGAGATAACCGCTTTATCCACACCTCTCCAATCATCATACAGAATGCTTACTTTGGTCTTAGCCTGAGTTGCAACAAAACTCTTAAAATCTTTGGCATTCGGACCTCTAGGAATATCATCATCATCAAACTCAACTACTATCCTCTGATCCTGCGCACGGGAAAATGATAATTTTGGTAAACGTGTGCAACCACGTTTACCAACCTTTGAACTCTTTGTCGTAATAGGAGAATGTGAATGTTCATCCCCAGAGGTATGACCAGCAATATGCTCCTCCCCAGAATCATGTGGTTGATCATCTGAATGATCTGTCATTATCCTTCAAATCAAAAAAACAAACGTCAGTTCACAAATATACAAATTCAAATATTTTAATACTACTGTAATCAGAAAATAGAAAAGTGTACTAGGTTACATAATAGTAAACATTGGTAATATGGTAAGCATGTTAAACAATGGTAAAGATGGCAAAGATGGTCAAGATGGTCAAGATGGTCAAGATGGTAAAAAATAGAAAAAATGGTAAACCTGGTAAACATTGTAAACATGGTAAATTAATTGTCAGTGAACAAAAATAAGCATTTTAAAATTCATGTAATGGTTATAAACTGTTGGGTTGTAGAGAATTTCGTTCTGTCTGGGTTCCACAGGCTGGCCGGTGGTCATCCACCGGTTGGCCGGTGCCCATACCGGCTGGCCGGTGCCCATACCGGTTGGCGGGTGCCCATACCGGCTGGCCGGTGGTCATCCACTGGTTGGCCAGTGTCACCAGGCAGTGGGAAAGCCTACTGCCTTGCCCTCCGGGTGACCGGTGGGCAAGAACCGGTTGGCCGGTGCGCTAACACCGGCTGACCGGTGGCTCTGGAAGAAAGCAATGCTTCTGCCAGAGACCACCGGCCAGTTGGTGGTCTCTGAGAGTCAATATCAGCCTTCTTGGGCCAACTCCTGGGCAACCTTTTTCCTAGCATCAAAACACTTGAAAACAAGTTAGAACACGATGAGAGTGATTGTGATCATTAAAATCCAAGAGATATGGGTACAACAATAAACATGATAAAGTAAACTAAACAATCTTAAAACAAACAATAACATATACTTATTTTATTTTAAAACATGTTTTAATAAATAAAAAACTTACAATATCTAACATTTATGGAAAAAATAAATGTAAACAAGAAATAAACATATGTTACCTGTAATTTTAGGAATGTACAGATGGATTGTTTTCCCTAATTTCTTCGTCGTGATCGTTCCTTATGGCACAAACTATGTCTTCAACATGATCGTCATTATGTTCTGTTAATATTTCCATTGAAGTAGGGATCTCACATAAATCAGCATATTCATCAAGTTCATCCTCACCAACATATTGTTTTTTTCCTTGTAAAACAACAGCCCACTGCATATCTGATTGATCTACTACATAAAAAATTTGTTTTTCATGTGTTGCAATTATAAAAGAATCAGCTGTGTCTTCCAATCTATTCAGATTAACAAGTGTCATTCCAAATTCATCGTGTCTGACACTGTTGTTACCGTTAAACCATTTACAGTTAAAAACGGGAACTTTAATTTTAAAGTAATCAACCTCCCATATGTCTTCAATCACTCTATAATATGAATTTGATGCAGAAATTGGGTTTTTGTCCTTAGCACTCGAAAAATGCATTGCTTCTGCAAACACCAATACACCACTATTCTGAACTACACTTCTGTTGTCCTGAGCTTTTGTATGAAATGTATAACCATTAATGTCATAACCAGACCACGTTATCACATTTAAACATGGACCACCCACTATCCATTTTAATGTCTCTGATACATCTGTTCTACCAAGAAAAGTCTTTTTAATCCATGACAAAAAAGTTTTGTTGTGCTCATTCAAAATCCACATTTCTTTCTTCTTTGGATGACATTGTTTCAACTCATTAATGTGCAATGTGATATATGGTTGAGCATCAGCTATGTTCTTCAAGATGTACGATTCTAACTTCTTCATCTGTTCAGCTGACAATGATTTGACTTTCAAGCCGCGAATCCCCTTTCCCTCGTTATTAACTCGTTCATGGCGAGATGGAGGCAAACCTATGTGTTGCGCCGCAGCCAAGTAGCTCGTACAAAACTCTGCTACCTCCTCAGAAATATACTTTTCAATAATGGAGGCTTCAGGTCGATATAGATTTTTAACATACCCCTTTAATATTTTCATATACCTTTCAAAAGGATACATCCAACGAAGATATACAGGTCCACAAAGCATTATTTCTTGAACCAGATGAATCATTAAATGCACCATTATATTAAAAAAAGTTGGAGGAAAATACATTTCCAATTGACAAAGTATTAAAATTACATCCTTTTCCAAAATGTTCAAAGCATTCACATCAATCGCCTTGTTACAAATTGAATTGAAAAAATAACACAACTTCATTATAGTCTTTCTGACACGAATGGGCAATATTCCATGCAATGAAACTGGTAGAATTTGTTGCATCATGACATGACAATCATGTGATTTCATACCTATCAACTTCAAGTCCTTCATTGAGACAAAATTTTTTACATTAGAAGAATAACCTTGAGGCACTTTGGTATCATGAAGACACTGACAGAAGCTAATTTTCTCCCTCTTCGATAATGTATGACAAGCCGGGGGAAGAAATGTTCGTCTTCCTTTAGGAGTGGGAGCTAACTCCAAACGTATTCCCATTGATAGTAAGTCTAATCATGCATTCAACCCATCTTTAGTCTTTCCTTTAATATCTATCAATGTTCCAATCAAAGAATCACAGATATTCTTCTCCACGTGCATGACATCAATATTATGTTTAACTTCATGATACCTCCAATATGGTAGCTCAAAAAATATTGACCTTTTCTTCCAAATATGTCTATCATTACCAGATTTCTGTGTCTTTCCCAATGTCACATCAAGGTTTTTCACCCTCTCAAAATACAGATCATGGGATAAAGGTTTTGGAGAAGTATCAAATTTTTGTGAGCCATTAAATGCCTTTTTTAGTCTTCTATAAGGGTGTTCCATAGGCAAAAACTTTTGATGACCCATGTACACTGTTTTCCTCCCATGATGAAATTGACACTAGGACGTCTGTTGTTCGCAAATTGGACATGCTTTATGCCCTTTAACACTGTATCCAGACAAATTTCCATACACTGGGAAGTCATTTATAGTGAACAGAAGCACTGCATGCAGTTGAAAATATTCCATTTTATAAGAATCATACACCCTAATACCATCAGCCCATAACAGTTTCAAATCATCAATCAACGGTGACAAGTAAACATCAATATCATTACCGGGTTGCTTTGGACTAGAGATCATTGTACTCAACATGACATATTTGCGCTTCATTCAAACTTCAGGAGAGAGGTTGTAAATTACCAATAAAATAGGCCATGAACTATGTGTGCTACTGAGTGTTCGGTATGGATTCATTCCATCTGTGCACAACCCTAGTCTGAGATTTCTTATTTCATTTCCAAATGTAAAATATTGCGCATCAATTTTCTTCCATTGTGGACAATCAGCTGGATGACGTATTTTTCCATCACTTACCCGCTCTTCAGCATGCCATCTTAACCTTTTTGCATCATGTAAATTAGCAAATAAACGTTTGAAACGATTAATTATAGGAAGATACCAAAATACCTTTGAAGGGAGCTTTGTAATCTCTACATCACCCTGTGATTTTTCTTTCACCTTATACCGTGATGTCCCACATTTTTGACACTCTGAAATAAATTCATATTCCTTCCTATATATAATGCAGTCATTCGAACAGGCATGTATTTTCTTGTATCCCAATCCCATCGGGCATAATATTTTCTTGGCTTTGTAATGTGAATCTGGAAGATCGTTATCTTTTGGAAGAATGTCTTTCATCAATTGTAGCAGCTCTGTAAAACTTCTGTCACTCCATCCATGCTTCGCCTTTAGGTTAATCAATCTTAACACCGCCGACAGAACCGTAAAATCTATACAACCGGGATATAATGGTTTTTCAGCATCACCATATAGACGTGCAACTGTCTGTTCTATCTCAATTTGTTCTGCTACAATATCGCGAATCATTTCTTCAATTCCATCGGAGTTACCATCTTGCGAATCATTATCATCAGTGAAATTCCGTCCAGTTTCACCATGCCAAATCCAAGGGCTGTAACTCGGATTAAAACCATGACATATCAGATGATCTTTTATCTATCTACTTTTCAACTTCTTCATATTCAAACATTTCAGGCATGGACAGAAAAAAATGTCACTACATGGAACATTTCGTTTTGAAAATTCCAAAAAGGCATCAACACCTTCCTCAAATTCATTGCTCATTCGATGTGCCGTAATCCAACTTCGACTCATTATTACCTATAACAAATATCAACAAAAAATATATATTTTTAAGATAAGATAAAACATTTTTATATGAAAAAAATCATAATTTGAATGTAAAACAATTTAAAATATAAAACAAATCTTGAAAGTAGTAGTAGTTTTCATAAGTACCCAACACCAAATAGCTATACATCGTATGTGTCATGTTAAAAATATGAATATAGACCATTTGTTTTATGTTTAATAATATTGTCATATTATCTGATCATTCTGATTATATATTAGAATTACTATATCCTTTTGATCCGATATATAATCTAAGGACATTAATATTTCTTTAGAAAAAGTAATGTTAATATCATGGTAATGTAAAAAAAAGTATATGTCGAACTATATATATGTAATAACAATAAAAAAATACATATGTGTTTGGCCTGGGTTTCACACATAAATCAACTCATCTCATAGATTAAATTTTTGAATCATCCTACATAATACTTATTTTTATAACTTAGGGAATGAAAATAATAATGTTGCTGGAAGAATGGAACGTTACAGTAACACCCATTATTTTTCAGATTTTGCTGAAGCTAATCCACAATGTTTTAATAATCATTTGCGAGTTGAATGTTGCGAGTTGAATGAACATAATAACCATTTGCAATAAAAAAAATTCCACGAGATTCAAAAATGAACGAAAAGCACATCAAGAATCGAAACAAAAACGAACGAAATAAAATCGTGGAAGGCTTAATTGAATGTCGCGAGTTGAGATGATAGATCCAAGAGCAGTGAAGAAGATAAACAATGAAGCCAAAATGAGTGTAATGCAGGCAATCGACGAGCCGATTAGAGTTTACCGCGCGAGAGAGAGACGAGCCGGCGACTGTCAATCGAAAAAATCGTAAATGACAGAACACGGGCTTTAATTTTTTTAAATGATTTATAACGTCGGTTATTATATAACCGACGTTATAAACTTTTTTTTAGGTTTTTTACGTCGGTTATTTTATAACCGATGTAAAAAACCCCCAGCTGCTTTGGTTTTTTACGTTGGTTATTTGATAACCGACGTAAAAAACGCGTAGATATCGGGTTTTTTTACGTCGGTTTCCAAATAACCGATGTAAAAAAACCCGATATCTACGCGTTTTGTACGTCGGTTATTTGATAACCGACGTAAAAAACCCCCCGCGCATTGATTTGTTACATCGGTTATCAAATAACCGACGTAAAAATCCAACAGGCGCGATTTGTAACGTCGGTTATTAAAATAACCAATGTGAAAAATCTACTCGCCGCATTGTTACGTCGGTTATATATAACTGACGTAAAAAACGATTTCTACACTAGTGCTCAGGTAATATAGATCGAATAGTACTAATCTGATCTCATTTGAGATAAGCTCTCTATCTATATGTAAATATATTTAAGGAAATATATACATCCCATGGTCCACAACATACCATATTCATAGAAAATAATAATCTCATTGAAATTTCGATGGATGTTATTTACACATGGAATGTGATGAATAAAGGTGATGATCTTCTTGATTTTGGGGATACCTAGGACACCTTATTTACATATTTTACTAATATGGGATACCGAACCTCTAATTTTGCTGATATTTTTTTAGGTGACACTCTCATGTTACATTACTTTAGGCCTCCTAGAATCCTCAATAATCATTTACTTTTAATTAAATTATTATTTTTGGATGGTTAGAATGTTAATGATATCAAAAAATGTTATAATGAATAAATTAGTAAAGTGTAAAAAAATACCATCAAAACTTAAAAAGTAGTGTTTTTAAATATATAATGTATCTTGAGAATTAGCGAGTAAATGTAAGTAAAAATATAAAAATATTTAAAAATATTTTTTAACATCATTGTAAAATTGATTTTATAAATCATTTCCGAAATATTTTCAAACCTTTTAAAAAATAATGCCTTTTTATATAAAGAGAACAAATTCCAAGAATAAAGAGAAAAACAAATTGTTTGAAAAACCATGGAACCTTATAATTTAATCTAAATATATAATAATGAAAATGAAGGCAGGAAAAAAAATTTGATCTATATATAGTAAAAATAGCATTCCCTTCACAATTTTGTAAAAAATTAAAAATAGTGAATTTGGAAAACAATAAAAGGATTCCTCTATGAAACCATAAATATAAAGTAAAATATGTTTGAGAATGAATTATAATAATCATTACATAATATAAATTTCAATTGTTGATGCATTTTAGAAGGTCTCAACATGGAAGAAAAATATTCCAGCCCAATTGGAGAAATATGATTTTTTATTATAAAATTTTATTTCAATATTTTGGTACCAAATAGTGGAAAATATGGAATTAAAAAATAAAACCCCCAAAAAATAACCATATAAGAGAAAATATAAGGTATTTAAGAATAAAATTAGTATATAATTATTCTAATATAGATTTAAGCATGAATAATCGTTAATATGTGTTAGATAGTAAAATACACCTCTATAAATTTAGTAAATTGGGAATAAAATGCCCTTAAAATAGAAAACAGGAATCGATTCATTAAATACCATAAATAAATTTTAATTCATCATATAACATTCTAAGGTATTGTTATATACATCATATAAAATACATTATGTGCATAATATAAAATATGTTTTAATGGAGTCAAATTGTTATGAAAACCCCTTACTTGAGATTCTTACTTGATTAGACACATTATATCATCCTAAATAATCAATTAAAATTTATTAAATGTATTCCTAACAAACATTTAATTTATATTGTAATTTTTAATGGTTTTTTATAATCATTTTGAATCCATACATTGAATAGTTATTTTTTATATTGATCACTAATGTTTGTTCAGTCAATTTATCCAAATTACTTCAATATATAGACCATAGGTAAAGGTGTTATACCATGGTCATATAATCTCTAGAATGTATGTAATTTCATAAATATAATTTTTTTTTCATAATTTATAATTGTATAATCATCAATGCAATGTGCGGAAAAACAAACCACATCACTTCAGGCATGTGGTTGTCCACACATACACATGAATAAATTTCACATTTTAAAGCGTAAATAAGTGTAATAAGGTATTTGATATATTAGATTTATAGATTCATAATAATTTCAAAAATATATTATATATTCATTAATTACATTTTTATAACCATCAAAGTGAAACAGTGGTGAAAATATAATTACACTTCTATGTGGATATTAGATCTCATACATATGAATGAGCGATGTTTTAAATTCCCATGAGATAGAAATAATATATAAAATGGATGTTAGATTAACATAACAACATATCATCATATTAAATTAATAGACTAAATTATTCTAAGATGGTTGTTAAATATTTTAATTAGGTTTTACCATAAAGGATCCTGAAAAGGCTCAGTAAGAATATATTCCTCTTATTTTGATAACCTCCTTTTTCATAAACCTAAAGACATATTAAAGTGCACTTTTGATTACCAAAAAACTTATAGATTGAGAAAAATACCAGTTTTAATGTAGTTTTCAAGGTATTTTTTGTGATAATTGTCTATAGAAGTGTGCAGAATATAGGAGAAAAGGTACCCATTTATAAGTGAGTTCGACGGAAACTTTTTAATTAAAAAATTATTATAAGATGACAATCATTTGAATGTGGATCCAAAAGGGATTAAATTTTAATATGGGATGATATAAGGTCCAAATAAATTCATCTAATAGTATTTATAAAAAAAGTAGGTTGTTTTAAACATTATTTATTTTGTTTAACCTGCTTATTAATCATTTTTTACCCTTACTACAAAGATAGGTGTTTTACAATTTTTACTATTCATTATGAACAAAACATATCTTGAAATAATTAAATAATATTAATTTTTTGGATTACAAATATTTAATACATTTAAAAACATTAAATTCATATAATTGGATGAAATTAATTTTAATATAAGTTCACAAAACACAATGAAAACCAATTTTTAGAAAAATATCTCTATTAAACATTTGACTAATTTTATAAAAAAAATAACGATAAATACGAAATCCAAAGAATTAAAGGAATTGACTTAATTAAAATAATACTTTTTTAAAATTAAAATAAAAACTAATCTTAAAATAACCTTTAGATTACTTTATTAAAAGATAAGAATCAAAAATAATTTTTACTTGAATAAAAAAATATTTATATTTCCAAAATTATTAACAGATATTTATATGTTAAAAATTATATTTCTAAATGAATTGTATTAGTTCTTAAATATAAATTTTTTCTATAAAAATTTAATAAAAATTCATTTCATTGTTATATCCAAATATAATTTCACAAATTTAACATTATTTGTAAAACTGCTATTTTTTCACCATTCACCTCAAAAATAAATTATGAAAGAAAAATATAGAAAATTCACCCTAAGAAACTTTTGAAATTATAAATTCAAAAATGGAATTATTCTCATTAAATTCAAATTATAAAACTTTTTTATATTGTTTTTAATCAAATTATTAAATAAATCTATTTACATTCTATTATAGTATCTTTATAATGAAAATCATACTATAATTGAAGAACTTATGTAATAGTTTCTATTCATATATGGTAACCCATTATAGTAAATTTTTGAATGTATTTTTTTATAGTCACATAATGATGTCAAATTAATTATATATTAATGTAATGATTTTAAAAACATTAAATTTATAGTAAACATAAGGCCTCCCTGATGCTCTATCATATGGGATGTGAATATACTAGAACCAATATATGGTTTTGTTTATATTAACAAAGAAATTATAGAATATTATAAAATATAATGTTAGACAAAAGGTTGTCTCCATATTATTTTCCATTATTTTTTAGAGACATATATTACATAAAGTGAAATGAAAATTAATCAATCATAGTACAAAATTCAGTTATCTTTAATCGAAATTCATCATGGAGTATTATAGTTTTTTTTTTGACATCAGGATTTTAGTGAGTTGTTTTTCATATGAATATACAAATTTCACTCATGTAAAACAAAAGAGTGTTCTATACAGGATAAACCAATATGTATAACATATGGTGTGGCATGTACTATATCTTTGTTATATATGTTTTTTAGGTATTTTATTGAATCCATGAACCTGAGGTTGAAAACATAACTTTCATGATACCTTTCACACTTTGATACCTTTATTACATGATAAATTTTAAAGAGCTAATTTAGGGGTAGTTACACATGTTGAGGGTCATGTTATCAATTGAGTTTTAACCAATATTGGATTTTTCATCAGATGTATGGAGTATGATAGATGGTCCCTTGATTAAAATATGTTGAGGAAGTTCACATAAAATCATAGATAAGTTACTTGTAATGTGATTTTCTATTTGGATGAGGGGCATGTGATAGGATCAACCATTTTGGTGAATATAATATGACGTTTTCACTCATCAGATTAGTATATACTCATAGAATCTGGAGAACATATGAGTAAGAAACATAATATTGACTTATTAATTCACTTGTCGACACTCAATTCCTTGACCCAAAAGATTTTATTATTTTTCATAAATATAAATGATACAACTAGAAAACAAAGGTATATAAATATATGTATCAAATCAAAAAAATGATCTCTTTATAGCTTTATTATTATTAAAAAAAGAATAAATTCCACTATTTTTTTATGATTATGGATTAAGAAATTAATAATTTATAATAACAAAAAATTTACCTTGTTTTAAGTCATTCTTATTTCATACAAGATGGTTATCTTATGTTACCAATAGTTTGTAAAAAACTATGTCTCCCATAACTGATTTAATGTTTGTATTTTTTGAGCCTTGGGTTGGTTATATTTATTCTTTTGATTAGTTGGATGGTTCTTAATTAATTTAAATGTGGTTTAGAAATTTTACTTTGAAACATAAGGTGGACTACAACATGGTCCAAGTCATGTTGCCCCTAGATGTCTCATATGTAAAATGGGGAGATCAACATGATCAGGATGGGTGTTGTTATAATCATGGGGCCCCAAGAGTCTCCCTATGGATGGTGACCGATAAGGAATGACCACGTCATGGTTCAACGCAAGATGGGTCTAAAATATAAAAAAGTTTTTCCCCCACATAATGGTCTGTTTCCATGGTGGATCTCCTAGGCATGGTATGATCAAATCCAACATGATCATGGTGGGAACCACCATATTGTGGTTCTTGCGGTTTGATTTTTAAAAAAAATTACTAAATATATTTTTTGATCTTCATGGGGTTACTCTTATTGATTAAGTTTCTTGAGGTCTTTATGGTATATTTTTTAGTGCATCTCTGACTCGATTTCTCCTAGATAATCCCAATAGGGTTCTTTTAATTCTATATTTTATGAGTCAAGATAATTCCAAGGTGATTTATGGAAGTTCTTTCTTCATTTGAATGGATATATTATATAATCTCTCCCTTATTGGTTTTTTCTAGTTGTGTTTTTACTATACATTTAGAATAGAGGACCCCTCCATTTCTTTTCAATATAGATACCATTCAGTTTTTTGAAATTCGAAGTGTCTCATGTTAACCATATCGAGTTTTCCCCTGATGTCGTAATGCTTCTCCAAGAAAATATGATGTTCTAACATACTGATATAATGTTATCTGGACATTTATAATTAATATTGAAATGAAACCATAAATTAAATGTGTTCAACCTTCCAATAGGCTTCTAGTGGCCTATTGGCATGTAAATATAGGGACATTTTCATCTATGTAAGGTTCACCAAACCTTGAAAATTATAAGGGAATTAAAGTCATGACACAAGGAGTGGAATGGAGTTAAAAAAAGATGGTAGTATTCTTTTCTAATGATTATTAGGATGTATCCTTGATTTATGTAACTAAATTAAATGATTCATTGATGATCTTGAATCAATCGTTTAATTTATGATTCTTGATCAATGATCTTTTATGGATACTAGTCTAATGAAATGATGAAATCCTTATTATAAATATATTATATGATTATTATTATCAATAGCATTATGGGACATCAGACTTAATTCAAATGATCTAGTGTAACCATAATTATTATGGTTGGGGGACCTCAGATGTAATTCCAAGGATCTGGTGTTCCCATTCATATATAGAGTTGGGGGACTATATATGTGATCCTATGATCTAGAGTACCCATTATTATTATGGTAGGGGGTCTTGGATGTAATTATAAGGATCTAGTGTGCCCATTATTATTATGGTTAAGTAACCTTGGATGTAATTCTAAGGATCTACTGTTCCCATTATCTATATGGTTAGGGGACCTTAAATGAAATTCCTTAGATCTAGTTTTCCTATTATTATATATGGTTGAGGGACCTTAGACAAAGTTCCTTGGAAACAGTATTCCCATTATTATATATTATTGGGGTACCATATACTTGGTTTTATAGATTTTTTGTGCTCATATATTTATAAATAATATTATAGAATCATCGATAGAGATGTCTCTCACTGGCCGAAACATACATAGTTGACCCCAGGTGCTACTTGAGATTTAAGGATTGATGGTATATATTTTTTCATTATTAGTTCAAGAATTATTTTATTTAATTCCACATTATTATATATTATATTCAGACAGTATATGTATTAGTCACTATTGGTGGTGGCCTTTTGAGTTCTACTGACAACCTACTCAGACAGCCTTTAGCGCCCAAGAAGACGCCATAGTTTTTGGTCTAGATAAGGGGAAGGCCAATGCCCATGAGGGGTGATTGGTTATATCAATATCGTAGAATTTATCGTGGAATCATGAATGACATTGGGAGTTATTGGGTTGTATCTTGTTGTTTGGGATCATTTTTGGGATTATTCTTGATTATTGTATAATTGTATCTCCATTTTAGTATGGTAATATATTTCATATTACTTGTTAATTGCATTATTAGGTACATGTGGTGGTATTTTATTTTAGGATTTTATTTAATTTGTAGATTTTTTCTACTGTGAATAGGTTTTATAGTCTCCCCATGATATCCTTTAGACCCCCACTACTAGCTGACTGCCTCTAACATATGAGGATACATTCTTGAGGCTACATGGTGAATTAATTAAATTACTTATGAGTAAACTAGTTAAGGGATGTTACGAAATAGTATAGTAGGTTTTTTCTTTTTCCTAACTATTTTTGGAATGGTATATATGAGATTTATAATTTCCAGAACATTGTACCAAACTCATGTTTAGAAGTAGCAAACCCACACATGAGAAATTCCCAATTTAGCAGGGATAGGATTATTATTTTTTGTTTTTATAGTTAATTTGAATTTTAATCACCTTATGTGATTTAAATTATTTGTTGGATTTATTAATTATGTTATTTTACTCATGGGATGGTATGGAATGAAATTTATTATACATGGATCAAGATTGGAACATAGGTATTTTACATTATTTTGTGTCTAATTTTCATATATAGAGGTTAAGAATAAATTTCCTTATAACTTATAAATTTTGTAAAATAAATAACATGATGACATGATAGTTGTGAAAAACAATAAATGTGGTTCCCTGAATTATTATAATGATGTTAAAAAAATGTTTTGGACAATACATAGCAATACCTCAATGAAGACTTTTGATAATATGATGAGAGGGTGGTAATCAATACACCCATTTGGCTTCTTGATCAGAGCATCTGGTAGCATGAGATAATATAATGGATAAAGCACTATGTGATAGCATATTATGAGTTATATATCTAATAGATAGAGGTCCTCCACTCTTTAATCCAATAATGCCAAACCTATACATAGAGTTTTAGATTAATCACACACCAACCATTGAAAATTTTGACCATAAATTAGATTAGTTTTTGGATTTATAACATCTAGTTTAGTTAAACCAAATATGATATAAATTAAAACCTAATAAGCAATAAGTACTTCAGAATATACATGGGAAGGTTTTCCCCAAGAAGTGGAAGGACTTCAAAACATGTTTTTCAATTATTTCATTCTAGTGACCCTAAGGGAAGACATGATTAGGGAGGTCATACACATTAAGTTGGGAGGTATGATTATGATATATTATATATCATGTTTCCCAGACATTAAATGCCTTCCACAAAAATTTATGTGGATAAGGAAACCAAAAAATTTTAATTTTATTATAGTCTTTTGTATTTTATTTAATTATAAAAGATTCACTTTCACTTTATGGCCTTCTCTGAGCTGGTGAACCATACCCTTATCATAGATATAAATCTAAAGTATGAATTATTTTTTGGAAATATATTTTTTCCATGATATTAGGTAGTGAGTCTCCAGGTAGTAAGAATCACAACTATGAAAATTACTTCCAGGGTAGTAGTAGATAGGGAAGCCTGAGAAGTGGCACATTCTAATGTTATTAGTGAGGAAGAACTAGACACAAGAGACCTTAGTTTCATAGACTACCAATAATGTACTGATCTTGAAGAATTGCTGGGACTTTATAGAGTTTCTATTGGGTCTCTTATGATTTTTTAATGATTAATTTAGTAAAATGATAAATTTTATAATGGGGTCATTCTCTACCTATAAAATTGGTAATTGGATCTCTAAAAGTCTTAAAATAAAATATGGGGGACATGGTACTCCAGGGATGGGAATATAATTCCAAAAGAGTGGTGTAGTCCATGGGAGATAGTCTAGGACTCAAGGATTTCAAATAGTCTAACTAAATGTTGTAAAGTCTACTCCATTCAATCAGGACATCAGACCTTCCATTATTTGAGGTTCAATTCTGGTTTCTTCTATGTTGGCATCTAATTTATTTAATATGGTAGATTCAAATTATTTTATCATTATTAAATTAATATTTATCTTAGATCTCATTATGATGTACCTATCAATGATGAAAACTACATATACTGCATAAGGAAATTGTTCAGTTGGGATTCACTATTTTAGGGAATGAAGCCTTGATGTTGGAGTTTATTGGGTATTTAGTATTTCTACATACACAAAATAAATTTCAGTAATATTATTTTCATGGTGGATTATTTAGTACGATATCCATATCATATAATATTTTATGACCATAAAATATATTCTATGTCACTTGATTATAACAACCATATTTATTTGGGAGATTGGAATTTATAGGTATGAAAATTTGGACCTATCCAAGAAAAATTGGGTTGAATTACTGCTTAGGTGGTCAGGATCATCCTGGATTAAAATATAGTATAATATCTTTTGTACCCTATAGTTGTTTTCTGTTTTAAGATTTTATTTCGGAATATTTATCAGGAATTCCTTCTAGTAGGGTGTTGGAGATCCCCATAGATATTTTTCATAGGGAAAACACAATTTTTATTACTTCTTATAGGATGAATCTCATAGAACATCATGAGTTAAAATATTAGTTGATATAATTTAAGGACATGGTGTTTATGTGCGTGACCACCTCTCCATAATGTTCTCAAGTCCTATTCTCTAGAATTGTTGAAGGTTTCTTGAGACTATTTATCAATTATCAAATGTTAAACCATGTAATAAACAAAAACTAATACCCATGTTTATGTATAGATGATATGTTTGATCAACCCAATGAGTCCATTGTGTTTTCCATGGTTGTCTTGGTTTTAGGTAATCATTATTTTATAGTAATGACTTCAGACATACCACCTGATACCATTAGGAAATGTATTACCTTTATGAGTATTTAGTCAACCTATTCATCTTGAATAATTAAACAACATTATTAATGTCATTAATGAACTTATTTTTTCCACCTATTTTTAGATAAATTTATGGTAGTTTTGTAAATGATATCCATGTGTACTCTATTTCATAAGATAATTATACATGATACCAGAATATTATTTTATAAACCTTGAAGGAGAACTAATTATATTCCATGAAATTGAGGTATCACTTCTTGAGAGACCATGTACAATTTTTAGGTCATGTTATATCTAATGATAGAGTGTTAGTAGACTCTAAGAAGTTGAGTACAATGACCCAAGATTATTTTTAAGATTCATACCTTTTTGGGTTTGGGTGGAAACTAATGCTGGTTTATTTAGTACTTCTAATGCATGGTCACACTAATGAAAAATATTACTAATAAAGGGGTTACATTCATTTGGTTTGATTCATGAGAGTTTACCTAATAATAGTTAGAGTTATGGTTGATGAAAAAATAATTAATCACGCATGAGCTTATTGAAGAGTATACCATGTATTGTGATGAATTTGGAATTTTTCAAAGATATTTACTGATGAAATATGGTCACTTGGTTTCATATGGATCCAAAAAGATAAGTACACATGAGTAAAACTATCCAAAAGATGATATAGAATATGAATTTATGGTTCATGATTTGAAATTTTAGCAGAATTATCAATTATGAAATATTTATATGTTAGTTATGGACTATAATAGTTTGAAATAGATTTTATCATAGTGTTTTCTAAATCATGTGTAAAGTAGATGGTTTGAGTAATAGTAGTCCTTCAATTTTGAGTTCTCATATACCCCAAGAAAAGGTAACATCATTACCAATTACTTGAGTAAGAAAACATAGATGTGGGTTATACAGAAGTCCAATATTGAACGGAAAATAATGGCTCTTTTGTGGAGATATATTTAGATGTGTTGTACTATCACGATTAGAAAAATATTACATCCATACCCATTACATCATCACTTATTATCTAGATAAAAAGAATATTGTTTTCAAATACATATTTTATATACATAAGAAAAAATAATATGTGGTGGGGAGGTACCTCTAGACTCAACCAAGGGTGGTGATGAGATTCTTAATTTTTATGTTCATGTCTTTGTTCCCACAGGTATTCATGTGGAATTGATGAAGGAATTTAACGCTTAGAAGTGGGTGTCACTACTAGGTTTGACCTATATGTATCGTAATATTCATATAAATTATTTTTCATCATGAATGATGAAAGAGGTGTCATGTTTTATGACACAACGATCAATCTGTCAAAATGTAAGGAATATACACTAGCAGCCCCTGGTCCTCTACATCATTGGCCTATACTCAAGTGGAAATGGGATGATGTCAATATAAAATTTGTGACTAGTTTACCATGTAAGCCACAGAGTTATGAAATTTTATGGGTTTTCATTGATCAGTTGACTAAGGTTGTAACACCACAAAATTATAAAGCAATAACATTGTATTCGATAGTATTTATGACACACAACACTAAGAATCCAATGGAATATAATATCCTGACACTTTAAAATGGATTATATACATTAAATAAAATAAATCTATGATATATGTTTTAATGCATGAAATACTAAGATAGTGTGTGCCTCCCGCAACATCAAGGTTATTTTATTATTTTCATTATATACAATACATTGTTTTACCATGCAGCAATATATTTTTCAAAAATAATTATTTAATATATTATGACTTAAACTAGCTAGTAAAATTAATGTTTTTGAATAGTATTAACTATATTATTATAATATATATATATTATATATCCAATCAAATGTTTTCACAATCATCTATTTTATTATTTAGTCATAAAATAATAGAAAACTCAATATTATACATAAAAACATATATTTTTCATAAAAACAATTCACCTCCTTTTAATGGAGAACATATTTAAAATCCAATTATGGGAAAATTTATAAAGTCAATATTTCAAAATAAAAATAATTTTTAAATTTTTTTTTTAAATTTAATATTTCAAAAGAAACTTCAATTTTTATATTTACGAATAAAAATTAGGTTAGGGTGAGTTTTTCTTAATTTTCAGTGAAGTTTCATTTTTTGATGAATAGTGAAAATATGGAATTTTAATTCAAAACTACTTATTCATCGAATTTATTTATACAGTTAAGTTATATTTTTTTTATTTTGAATGTTTAGTTATATAAATTTTATATCAATTACTCAAAATTATTTCATTTGAACCAATTTCAATTTGTAATTGAATATAAAAACAAATCAAACTTTTGAACATTTCACTTTAAAAACCTACTTTTTCATCCCACCTATGAGGTTAAATTTAAATTAATTTCAACCAATTATATGATATTAATTTTCAAAAATGAATTCAATATTTTTAATCATCATAATTTATATTTTATAATAAGTTAAACTTAGTTTTGGGGAAAAACATATTACTAATGGTGATTAAAATTGATTATAGTGATTAAAAGAAAAATTAGATTAACAAAGAACTAAACCTTTTAATTAAGGCCCAAAATGACCTATAAACTTGTCAAAAATACAATTTATATTAATATTTATACCCTATACTCACTATGGTCTAATTCAGACCATTATTTGAACCACCCATCACAGGGAAAACTATCACCTCATGAAACGATATTGTTTGATTTTTCTTTACCACCTATCATGGTTTGGAATTCTGATGGAAATGCTTTTATATATTATAAATAACATATTTATAATTTATTTATTCTTCTTTAATTTATATAAAACACATACCTTTATGCTTCCTATTTTTTTGGAATATGATATCATTATTTTGGGAAGTGTGGATTACCACATCCTCAAAGCGATGTGATTCGTTAATGCTATACATGGAATTTATAATGGATTGTTTAAATAAACATATGTGACATATTGTAGAAAAATTTGATACTTAAATTAAAATATAAATATATATATCATTTAATTTTCATTATATTAATGTAAATAAAATAAATAGAAGTAGCATTCATGCGTACGTATTTCCTACTGTCTCCATAAATGGTGTGTTTATTTTTCTATCTCCAAATATTATCTATTATTATAAAAAAATACAGTGAATATATATAACATTTAAATCATGTTTTAAATTATATATATTATTAAATGATGATATAATTAATAAGAACAATACATAAAAAATTAAAACATAATCGTCAAACTAGGCAATTAACACCTGAAATAGTGCATATAAAGAATGATTATTGAAATATGTAATAATATATCATTAAAAAATAATATATGATATCATAAATATTAATAAGGTTATAAAATAATATAATAACCTTTTTAAAATCATTATATAGAATGATAATGGATGTCCACCCAAAATAAAATGCAATAGAGATTCATTTAAGTTTTTACATATGTGAGATAATTGTCACATTCACCACTTATTTTTATTATTTAGTGTATATAAAACCCATATTGATATATTATATCATGAATTATTTTATATTAATGGTGTTTTTAGTTTCATTTTTATTTATTTATTATAATGTAATTTTAATTAAATTTTGTTGGAGATCTTCATAACCCAATTTTTTTTCTTTGGGTTTTATTATTTTCTCATTGTAATTAATATTATAAGATTATATGTGTAATTAATTATAACTATATTTTTTTTATTTCCATTTTTATTATGTGTATTTACATTTCACATATATAATTTATTCACTGTTTGATTCTCCCATCAACGTTCTGGTCTATTCAAGGGTTTCATTCAAAATCTCATTTTATTCAAGATTTTTTACACTTGAATTTAGATTATAGTAAATTATATTATCAATATAAAATAAAACTTTTTAGTATCCTATCCTATTATTATTAATGACCCTTTTAGATTATTTTTACTATTTTACCACTTTTAGGTACTTAAAATATTTTAGAAAATATTTTCTAGATAATTCAAATTCATTTCTTTATTTAATTGGAGAACTTATTTTCTTCTAAAAAATTTCAAAAAGATTTTAAATTTTTTTAACCCTTATATAATGACTTATTAAATAATTGTTTTTAATTTTTTTCTTTTTGTTTTAAAAATCAAAGTAATACTCTAGTTTCCTTTTAAACAAGTGATTTTTCTAGCCTTTACCTTACAAAAGGAATGTTCTTTTTACATTATATTTTATGTATGAGATTAACCACCCTCATTTCTTAGAGGCTTCCGTTTTCAATAATAAAAAATAATTTTTAAGAAAAAATTTTATAAAATAGATTTTCAAAGAAAATTATTTAAAAAAAACAAAATGTAAATGGTATTTCCTCAATAATGTTTCTAAAATGAATCCTTATATCACATCAATTGCTCAATAAAAAACCCATTATGTTTACTCCACATGGGATATGTTTTATTTATATAATGAATATTCTTCCTATTGATGGTTTATGATTCATTTGGACAAGGATATTATTGAAATTCAATTCATTTATTCCTTTGTTAGTCCCCTTGAAATATTCAAATTTCATATGATCTTTGAATAGTAAATTCACCCAAATTGTCCATATGAGTTTTCATTGATATTTTTATTGCCTAAATTGTATACCATATTTAATACAGTTTTTAGATTTTCATTTGTTTGATTATATCAGGAAATATTGATAAATCCATATACCTTATTCAATATGGATATTTTATAAGGCTTGTTGTTTACTAATTAAATATATTATTCAATATTTTTTATTCTTTGGATAGTAAATGATGTGTGGGGACCAAAATTTATATATCCCCTCAATGAAATGACTGGTTTTCATGAGATAAGTAATTTTTTCCAAATTAAATAGGTTTCTACCTGAATTTTTAAACCATCTTGTGAAAGGACTTGATAGTATAGGTTTTCATGTGACTCAGACAAGACATACAATATTTAATAATTTTACTCATTTTTGTAAAGTATTTATTATCCAAGAGAGATTCAATATAAAAAATTATATGGATGCATTTCATTCTCAATTTATAGATTAAGTTGAATGTTCTTTCGTTTTATTAACATTCCATATTGATTTATCTTTATCTAGTTATTTTAATGAAATTTGTATATAGTTATTCACATTTTCAAATTTTTTACACACTTCCTTCTCAATTAATTGATTTCATGGAATATTTCATTAGTTATTACCATGAATTATTGACTATTCTCATTAATTCAATATTTCTTCGGCTATACATGACCCTGACTGATCAATTTATCTCTCCCTATTTTTTTCCTTTTCCTAGGAATCCAATAACTATACTAAGAACGATATTCACGGATATTATAATTGGAAAATAAATTTATCCTTTAAAAAAATATTTTATAATTAATGTATTCATTTTTAATAAAAACTTATGTATGTACTGGGTATACTAAGATAACTAAACTCATTAGTACTTCTGTAGTTGATTCTCTTTAATCATGAAAATTTAATGGTAGTAGTCATAGGATCTGGGCTTCTGGGGTTAAGTTTCTATAGTTGGTATCAAGGGAAGTTTAGTATCAACATTGGGAACAAGTTTTTGGAAAACATATATTAGTGAACATATACCAAATGTAGAATTTTGGTTTAATTATAGATGAAAATTTTAGAATTTTGGTAAGGTATAGATTATATTGGTCTTCTTAGCAATAAATCGTTTTCTGGATACTACAAGTGGAAGTGGTTCTAGAACAGATGTACCTTGGGGTAACAACTTTGAAAAGTTGTGTCGGTCCTGACTCGAGCATAACCTAGTACATGAAAATGATCCTCCCTGCACACCTAGCTTGACACTCACTAAGGATACTCTTATTATAATTCATATATTCTTTAAACCCCATTATGAATGATTTGGTAAAATAAAAAATGACATATGTTAAACCTGAGATGCCTTATATTGAAAATAATGTGTTATGATTTAAACGTCCTAAAAATGATTTTATGGTTTTTCTAATATGATAATTTATAGTCACAATATTTTTTATTTTTAAAAAATTACCTCTTCAAAAGGTTAAAACATAGACGGAGGAAGTACTTATATTGAAATAAATGCATGAAGTATTTATTTATTGGGGATTTATTGAAAACCATAGTTAAAAGGTAATTAAGTAACTAAATAAAAATGATTCTAATTATATTTATTTTTAAAAAATAAATTAATATAGTTTTATAAAAAGAAAACATGGATTCTAGGAGATAACCCATTGTATCTGGAAAGGTCACGAGGATTAAACTCATGTTTATAAGATGATATGGTTTTAACACCAACCACTAGCCTATAAAATGTCCTAGTAAATATGTCATTGTGTTTAGTTAGAAAATTTGATGAATAAATATTAATTTTGAACCTATATTATTTGTTTTGAGGATTAGATATTAATCTATTAACCATATTAGTTTTGGAAAATATTTAGGGAAAAATGTAATTTATTTTTTATAGACCATATGATTTTTAGATAGTATCTTTTAGAGCATCAATCATCAAAGTTGAGTTTTTGGATATCCATTTATTGATGTAATGTATAAATTGGAAATTGATCAAATCACAAAATAAAAGAATGAAAATTGTGATTGTAAAATAGAAATATGTTATATAAATTTATATCATTACATGCCTTGGAAATAAAATAATGACCCAAAATTAGGAATATGATCAAAAAATTTGTTTTGCTAAAAAATTAATTATTGTTTAACCAATGGTCTTATAAATCATCACAGATTTATGAATTTGAGACTATGAATATTATATTGATCTTTTAATTTTTATTGATTGATGGCCTCAATCACTCCCTATAAATATTTACTATTTTAATCCATGTATGTATCTTCACTTTACATTAATGTTCTCTTACTTTTTGATATTGTTACATGTTTGTTTATGTTTACTTTCTTAATTCCCAGTATCTATTTTCTATATGATATTTTACGAAACCATCTCACAATGTGTTATTTCATCAATGGAAATATCAAAAAAATTATTACCAATATTGAGTTTAAATTTTGAGGATGTAATTTATTTAATGTGGGGGGAAACCACCCAAAAATTATAATGTATGTACATTTTATTCAATATCATGTGTGACACATAGCACCAACTGCGTATTTGAGTATAATATCTCAAAACATTTCTATATATTTACTATTTTAAATAAAACCAATCTATAATATAGCTTGAAATGAATTTTATTCTGAATTAATGTGTGTTTTATGCAATAAGACGTTTATTCGGTGAATTTCGCTACACGCAAGGCCGAGTTTTACTGAACAACAATATATTGATAAAATATTTTTATTTAATATAATAATATTTTACCTAGACAATAAAATTAATGGTTAATAATAATAATAAATAAATTATTATAATATATATTCTATCCAATCAAATTTTTTTACATTCATCTAATACATTTTATAGTCATGAAATAAGATAAAACTCATAATTACATATAAAAAATATATTTCTCTGAAGGAAATTTTGACATCATCTAATAGGGAAAATATTTTAAATAAAACATTTGTAAAATTTGAAAATTTTATATGTAAAAATGAACTAAATTTTTTTAAAAAAAACATCACAATTTTGTTAAGGGGGACTTTTTAGAATTATTCCATGAAATTTCATTTTTTGATTAATAGTGAAAAATATTGAATTTGAATTCAATATAGTTTTTTCGTTTAAATTATATATAAGGATAAATTATATTTTTCATTTTCTTAGTGTTTAATTAGATAATATTTTTATAAAATAATTAAATTTAGATCATAGTAATCAATTTCAATTGTAAATTTAATATAAAAACATAGAAAAATTTTGAACAATTCACATTAAAACCCCACTTTTTCATCCCATATGTGAGATTAAATTTAAATTATTTTCATCCAATTGTATAATTTGAATTACGAAAAATGGATTCAAAATATATAATCAGTAAAATATATAATTTATATTAATTTTAACATAGCTTTTAAAAATAATTATTAGTGAAAGGGATTGAAATTAATTACAATGACTAAGCGAAAAATTCTCTTAACAAATAAAAAAACTAAGGCACAAAATAACCTAGAAATATGTCCAAAATTTATTTTTTGTTCCTATATTTACCCCTTAATAAATTAATTAAAATATATAGTATTAATCGGTCAATTTTTATAGTAAAAATGTTAGTTTAATACCCTCTTGAAAACATTTACAAGAATGTAACTCCAACATTATAAAAAGGATATCATACCTCCCCCATCCTCACACCATTAGATCCATTTGTATTACCTAAAATAGTTTCAAACAATCTTCTAATATACCGAATTTAATCCAATAATCCTCGCCTTTTCAATAAATTCATCCAAGGAATCTCTTTGGTGCAAACCAAAATTAGTTACCCAAATTAGAGTTTACTTCATTCTTCAAGTTCATTTGTTTTATTTTCATTATCCACCAAATGAATATTATTATTTCATGATTAAATAATAAAATAATTATCTAAAATATACTGATATGACTTGGAAATAATGTTTTCTCGCACTTACGCGCACTTCCATCTAATGGGTAATGAACTTTCCATTCGTGTATGGAAAACTATCTCCTTGCAAAATGACGTTGTTTATTTTTCCTTTACTACCAATGATTGTTTCTAATTATGATGAAAATAATTTTTATAAATTATATATATGATATTTATAATGTATTTATGGTATTTTATTTCTATATAACATATACATTCATTCATTACATTTTTTGGGAATATGATAACTCATTTTCATAAGTGTAGACTACAACCTCCTCAAAGAGATGTGAATCATTCACTCTACACATGGAATATATAAATGATTTTATTAGTAAAACTATGTGAAAAATAAGAAAATAATAGTAATGTAATTATTATATATATATATCATTTACTTCTCATTATTTTAAATTATGACAATGAAATGGATGTTGCATTTATGCGTATGAATGACCTACCGTGTCCATGACCGGTGCATTTCATTTACTATCTATAAATATTATGGATTATTATAAATAAATATATAATGAATATATAAATAACATTTAAATAAAGGTTTAAATTATTTATATTAAAAAATCATGATCTAATTAATAATAACAACACATAACAATTTATAACATAGTCGGCAAACACGAAAATTAACACCTGAAATAGTGCAATTAATGAAATAGTGTTAGAAAAATAGAAATGAGATATTATAAGAATATTATATATTATATATTAATATGTTTCTTTAATATGTTATCATAATTTTTAATACCATTATACTATAAGATAAAGTATGTTCACCCAAAAGGAAACGCAAGGTATGGGATTTTCATCTCAGTTTTTACATCTGTGAGATAAATGTCATATACACCACTTACATATTTTTTTTAGAGAATATACATCATAGTCTGAAATATTATATCATGAATTATGTTATCATCATGGTATTTTTTGTATAAATTTTAATTATTTATTCTTATGCTATTTGAATTGATAGTTACCAAGTGTTTAAAATTTTCATAAACCAATTTCTTTTCTTTATGTTATATTACTTCCTCATTGTTTTTGATATTAAAAGATTATGTGTATAACCAATTTTAACTTTTTAATCTTTTACATACACTTGCTTTATTTTTATTTAATCTTTAAATACATAATCTATTCATTTTTTAGTCTCACTTCAAAGTTTTTTTCTTCTTAAGGGTTCACATCATAGTCTCATTTTTTTCATGATTGTTTACACATGAATTTTGATTCAATGTAATTATATGAATATTGTACAATAACAACTTTAAAAATATTTTACGATGGTTATTAATGAACCTTTTCATTTAATATTATCATTATTCCACTCTTTGGTACACAAATTGATTTACAAAATTTTTTCATGAAAACTCGACTTCATTTCCCACTTTAGGCGGACAACCTAATTTCTTATAAGAACCCTATTTTATAAAAAAACAAAAAAAACCTCTAGAAATGATTTATTAAATATATTTTAACCCTTTTTTTCTTTTCCACAATATTTTTAAGGAATATTCTTGTTTATTTCTGAAGAGGGAATTTTTCTAACATTTTTTACCTTACAAACAGAATGTCTGTTTTACCTGGTATGACATATACGAAATTACCCGTTGTAAATTATTTGACACTTATATTATAAACATAAAAGTTTAACTTTTGAAGAAAATGTTTTTAAAAGTAATTTCCATATTTTTAAAATGTTTTTACAAAATGAAAAAGATATTTTCCCCATTTTTATTTAAAGACCTCTTTTAGTACATCCATTCATCAATGACAATAACCCTTTATTTTTATTCCACTTGTGATATGTTGTGTTGATATCATTATTATTCTTCCTTTGGATGGTTTATGATTGATTTAACCAATTATAGTATTGAAATTTACATATTTGATTCCTTTGTTACTCCCCTTGAAAAATTCAAATTTCCAATTATCATTAAACAATGAATTTACCCTAATTATAAATATCATTTATCATGGATATTTTTATCCCCTTAACCATATTCCATTTTCAGATATTGTGTTTACATTGACTACTATATGATTTTCTATGGAAATATTGATAAATCTATATTTTTTATTCAATTAGAATATTTGATGAGCTAAATTTTTTATTAATTAAATAGATTATTCTATTTGAGGAATTATTTGGACATTAATTGATGTGTGATTCCAGTACTTTATATATCCCCATGATTCATTGACATGTTCTTATGTGAAAAATATGTTTTAAAATTTAAAAAGGTTTCTACTTGTAGTTTTTAATCATATTTTGAAAGGTATTGACGGTATAGGTTACCAAACACCTCAATCATGACATATAATAATTAAGCATGTCCTTAATTTTGATTCATTATTTATTATTAATGATATTTTCACTATAAAATTTTCTATGGATGCATTTTATTCTCTTTGTATTTATTTATTGGCATGTTTTTTTATTTTATTACCTTTCTATATTTATTTTTTCTTAATTTAGTTATTTTAATCGAATGTGTTTACTATTATTTACTATTCCATATTGTTTACACACTTCCTTATTAGTTTATTGATTTTATTGTATTTTTCATCAGCTATTACCATTCTATATTGAATATTCTCATTGATTTATTATTTCTTCCACAATACATGACCCTTATTGATAATTTGATCTCAACCTTATTTTTTTATTTCCCCATGAATCAAAAACGTGTACTAATAAAGATATGTAAGAATATTATAATTTGGAATGAAGTTATCCTCGAATAAAAAAAATATGGTCTAATTAGCGTGTTTGTTTTTTAATTCAATACTCATGTATGTATCTATTTTAACAATACTACTAAACATATTAGTCCTTCAACATTTTATTCCTTATAATAATTAAAATTTAATGGTAGTAGAAACTAGCTCTAAAATTTTGTGGACATTTCTCTAAAAAGTAAAATCATTTTTCATCAATTCGTGATACATTCACTATAGATGACTAGTGAAATATTTACATTTAGAAGGTCATGGGACAATATAGAGTACCTTGAATTATAGTTTCATATTGAGATACTTCATTTACCTTGAACATTTGGTATAGTTTATAGATGATTCTTGGTATGTATGTACACTTGAGTACTACTTATCATATATAGTCTAGTAGATAGCTTGAGTATGATATTTTTTTTGAGACATGTTATGATCATGAATATTTGATTTTGATTGTTCCTGTGAAGACCACATGGCCTTATAAAAGTTATCTTACAAAAATAATTTCCATATTTTATTCAAATTTCTTTATTTGAAGGATTGTATATAGGTTATATCATCCCCTATTATTTTGGTTAAAGACTAGTGGGTCAGTTCTCGTCAAGTTGAGTCTCTTGGAGGATACAAGTGAGTGTGTTTAGTTGAAAAGAAATTATTTACAACCACCCAAATAAGGAAGAAGTGAAATACTGATAACCACCTAAGAAAAATAATGTTTTATTCCAAAGACTTATTATTCTTAAAACATTCTCCATGTTTAGGAAATCTTCATATAAGGATGCAATGAAATTTGGCTTTATGGTATGTTCATCTATTTGAGATCATGGAGTGGATCAATGTTCTATTTTACAGTTTAAACCTTTTATACTATTTTGGTGACATGTACAACATTTTTCATGAGTCGTTTATTTTATTGAATAACCCTAAACTATAAAATATGATCGAAACTGATGACATAAAGCTTGAAACTAATGCATATTTTGAATAGCATCCATATTGTAGTGCGGATGAAGTTGAAAATAAAATACATGGGAAGATGATTCATTTTGTGAAATTTGTATGGTCTCATAGAAATATTTATGAGGATATATGGGAGTAGGATATATATACATGAGGACCTAGTTTCCTATAAAATTTAGTAGTAATTTTAAATCATTCTCATGAGTATAATTTAGGGATGAGGAGTTATATGGGGGTGATTTTCACATCCCTAATTTTATTGTATGTATTTTTTATGCTTGTCATTTTTTTATTTGGTTTTGAGATGTATTTTATGGTTTTATGAGACTTAAAATGGGGTTTGGGTATTTTAGAGTGTAACATGGGTTAGAGCACACCATGGTATAAGTTATGATTCACCTAATGATAACTTTTTTAAAATGAGAAGATAAACACAACTAGGTTGCGAATGGTCATGAGGAAGGACCATGGGAAGAGTCTCTACAGACCACTACCAAGATCACATCATACAACCATGGTGAAAGGTGTGGTGGGTCTAAAACAACTAAGTTTTCTTCCCTATGCCTTGGTTGTTAGCCATAGTCAGTCTCTTGTGAATTGTGTAATCAAATCCACCATGACCATGGTGTGTATCACCAAGCCACAGTGATGACTATTCATAATTTTTTTAATGGTCACATTAGTTACCTTATCATAAAGGGGTAATTGATGTTTCTGAAATTAACTGAAGAACCAATTCGGGATAAGTCTAACTTGGATTTTTTTAGATTCAACAGATCGTTTGTAGTGTACAGGACATGAATTCCATAACCAAAAAAATTCACAAACAATACTGATTAATAATTTTGATAGAACCAAGATAGTTGATCTTTCACATTAATTTTTTATTAATTTAAAACATAATAAAAAATATTACTTCAGTCTTAATATCATATTTCATTGGTAGTGTTGATCACTTGAACTCAATCAATGTAACATATTTCCATTTATATAATCTAAAGAGAAACCCCTCTAGTAGTGATTCACACGTGATTTTCAGATCATTAGATGACACTAATGAACCATCAGTTTTTGGTGATACTAATTGATTCTCTTAGGTTTTTCACCATGATAAATTCCAATTTCTTTGTACATAAATTAATTTTTCTATTTATCTTCATAGACATAAGATGAAGAGTGAAGCAATGGGATCTTTTGGAGGAAAATATTGTGTATAATGATTAACCTATATCCAATTAGAAATGTCGTCTATTTATAAATTTTATATTAGGTTATAACATTTAATTAATTGAAAAAGGACATTAATAATTTATTAAATCTAAAACAAACACCATGTTGAGTAATAAAATAATATTTTTTTTTATTTTTTAGTGTGCACTAAACTGTTCATTGATATATATATATATTTCTAAATATATTTAATAAAAATTCACCACCAAACAATGTTTTTTCCAATCATCCTCCTAAATATTTATTCGACTATAAAATAAATATTTAAATAAATATTATTCATATAATATATAAATAATGATTATATTTACAGTCTGGTGGATAAATATTTCATAAATATTAGGGTAAATAAATATATTATTTATCAAAAAAATAAATAATTATTTCAAAGAGTGTGAATATACTGTGATAAATAAATATTATATATTCTAATAATTAAAAAATTCCTAGTTGAATAAATATATACTTAATTTTTGAGATTAATTTGTTATTTATGAATAAATATTTCATTTCAATCTGGATAAAATATATATTCAAATTAGTTAAGATAAATAATATTTAACATGTATCAAAGGAAATACTTTTTGTGTAACTTTCATGGTCTCTTCCTTAGTGGCATTAGGTGGTCTTATCTAAAATAAAATATTAATAAATAGAAGTGGTTCAAGTAACCCACTAAGGATAAAGATATTCTAAAATGAAAAACCCAGAAATTAATTTTCACAGTGTACTATAATCCCCTTGTCAAAATATCCCATCATGTATGTTTCACACCTCTATCATCAACCATTATGCATGATAAATTTTTCATTAACTTCTTGAAATGAACTCTTTTATTCCCCATAGAACTGATATTTAACATGGCAGTTCAATCCCAATAAAAGTGTTGAGATATCAATTTCGATTATGATGGATGGGACAATGCCCTCCCTTACATATTCATTAATGAAATATTATTCATGAATCACATAACGTACCTCACTTCCCTTAAACTTATGGTTTTATGGTTTTATTCAACACATTAAATTAAGTGATTCATGACATGAATTTGAAATAATATTAAATTGTATAGATCATCACACACACTCATAGATATGAAATTACAATGACACGTAAAAATGTATAATTCCTACAAGCATGTTAGTCCTCATAATTTCCAATTAGGGAGATTACAATGTGAGAACATTATGAGAGGAAGTATAATTCATTTAAGAATATTATAACCAAATAGTAAACATATGTTTTAGACCATCATATAATTTTACCAAATAGTAGACCACGTTTTAGGAACATCATAATTGAATTTCATGTTTCTCATCAGAGCAAAGAACTTTTGTTCCCATTTTAATGAAACAAACACTATAAAACATTATTACATTAAAGTTACATAGAAAAATGAATGGTATATAATAAGATAATATAATATTTTAATTAATATTCACTTATTTGAATATAAATTCAATTTAAATTAAAAATTTTGGTTATAGGACACAAACTCCAACAAACTCTGACAAGGATTACAACCAATTGCTAACAAAATTTTGTTTACTAGATCTATCATTATGATCATCTTTCTACCAAATTATGGTTTTAGTTAAGTATTATTTCACATTGTCATCTGTGGAAACGTAGTTAACAGCGACATCACTGCAATGAGGAAAATCTCTCCAAATGTGATATTTTTTACGTATGTGCTTTATCCATAGATGTTACCTTCGATACTTTTAAATAGCCACCAATATAGTATTACCACAATAGAGTGTGATAGGGTTTTTATTTCTGGGCACCGCATCAAGATATTCAATTATGTTTTTTACTCAACATGGTTATTTAGTTTCCTTAGAAGACATAATATACTCAGACTCTATTATTGAATCAATGATCATGGATTTTGTTAATCTCTTCCAGCACATAGCATCTACATTGATATTGAGGATGTTTCCCTACTATGATTTTATATCATCTTTACATTTTTTGGAAACCAGCATCTGTGCCTCCTCTGATGACTAAATCCTTATATTCTCTATAGACTAGGAACATATCCTGAGTATACCTTAAATAATTAACGATAGATTTGACTTCCACCTAATAGTAGTCACCTAGGATACCTCGATATCTTCATATAGTACATAAGTAATAAGTGACATCTATCCCAGTACATAGCATAAAATAAATGACCGACCCAACCACTAATGTGTATGGATTCTATTCCATCCTGTATTTTTTATCATATTTTTTTGGTCACATTTTGTTGGAGAGATGAACGCCATGTGACACCGGTAATAATCCCTTCTTCGATTTTTCAATACTGAATCACATCATTATCTTATTTGTGTATATACTTTGTCTTTCTCCAAGAAGCCTCTTGGATTTATTATTATGGATCTTGATCCAAATAATATATTTTCCTTTGGAAATTTCTTTCATAGATAATCAAGTGTTCCAATAGGTTTTAAAAGACTATAAGACTATTATTTGATTTGCAATAAGTATTATGTCACCAACATAAACTATTTTGTAAATGACTGCACACCCACTAAATCGCCTATAGACACAATGTCACAACCCATCTCCCAGGGCACGTGCTATGACTAGGCCAAGCCAGAATTCTAAATGCCAGGGGCTAGCGACTAGAACTAGAAAGGTGTATCCATTAACGGGAAGGCATTGCCTTTAAACCTATACAAACACACAAATCCAAGAGAACAATAACAGGCAACCACAAAGTAAACTGGTGTAGTAAAATTTTTTATTGAAAGTAAAGGAGTCAGAATACAAGACCAACATAAAATTACAAGTATAACTGAATAGAGAAAAATAGATCCAATATCGTCCACCAAGGATCCTACAATAAGGGTAGTTATATCTCACGATCAGTAGTCATGTGTCACACCATGTATAATGGTCCACCTTTGACCACCATCCTGTCCCAGCTCCCTCATCCTCTATCAATTATGTCCTTCGTCTGTACAAGACACAACAAGGTGTGGGTGAAGCCCGTACAGGTATGAGTATATCAATACACAGTGGAGACCCTGAGACCCCTGATGGTCACCCAGAGTTCCACAAAGGAAGAACCACAATGAAATACCTTAATCACAAATCACGAAGCAGTCATAAAATCTACCTAGGTATATTTCCATACATATACCTATGTTATCAAGATATACTCTACTCATACAAGAGGGAAGAATATAACAAATGTAACACTGCGAAGGTAACACCACGAAGGTAAAAGTACAACAGAGGTAATACCACAATGGTAAAAGTACCACAATCGTAACACCAGAGATCTATCACCACGAAGGTAAAAGTGAAACACAAGTATCACCACGAAGGTAAAAGACTATTCTGACACAAATATTATTGATGTATAGAAGTACAGATGATCAGTCGCAAAGCTAGATCATTTTATTCTGTCCAGAGGTACTACTGCTGACCATATAGAGTTTGACCCACATAGGATCGATAGATACTAACCCCTGAAATTGTTTACATAGGATATGACCCACCTAGAGTTGATAGGTAATAACCCCAACAATGACCCACATAGGATCTAACCCACACATGATCGGTATGTACTGACCCACACAGGATCGCTGAGTGCTGAACCACATAGGATCTCACCCACATAGGATCATTATGTGTTCAAACACAAAAGATCATTGAGCGCTGACCCACACAAGATATGACCCACACATGATCGGTGCTGACCCACACTGGATCGCTCGGTACAAACCTTAGTATGATCTATCTCCAACCTTTTCTTCACTGCCAGCCACCAAATTCCTACTCATAGTGCGCTTGATTCTGGGAGAACTCCTCCTCAAGCCTTTGGTCATATGTCAACTACCACTATGTTCCACAAAAATTTATCCCAAAGGAATGTCAGGTAATAAGGATTCTAATGTGATAGACAACGCATTAATCGGACGCACGATCTATAACTTAAAAGAATTTTAGTTTCGATGTTCCGGTAGGATTCGGGTTTTATCCAACACTACTGCACTCTAACATTCCACAAAAATTAAGTGGAGTATACCAAATGGACTGCATCATCTTAAGGGTTTCAGAGCCACATGGGGTTTGTCAAATGGACACCTAGTTTCCTAGTTACATACCTTTCTGCGAAATGGGGGGTGGTCGCACCTCGGTCCGGCCCGGCTTGGCAAGGCCCGTCGATATACGTTAAAGGGACCGCTTATGAAAATTAATCCCAACGCCACTAACGACATGTTGAACAGACACCAAGATTGTCAGTTATAGGCATTTCATTATTCAAGGACCAGTTGGGTCTGCACCCAGTCCAACTCAGTCAGGTTGTTCTAACGCAACATGTCCTGGGGTCCCCCTGAGCCTACTCAGGTTCAGCCCACTATGGTTCGGCCCTGTTTACAAGGTTCGGCCCATAGGGTTCAGCTATGTTCAGTACGTGGGTTCGGGCCATGGTTGGCTCGGCCCGTCGAGTGGGGATTGACCCACCTGAACTGGCCCACCGGGTCATGGGTCCATCCCGCACCTAATAGGTCCACCCAGAGGCAGACCATTTCACCCTGCTAGCCCTACGCTTACTGGGTCATTGGCCAACCGTTGGGGCGCTTCCCCACTGCAATTAATCGGTTGTCCATTTGGCTGACTAGGTGTCCCTAATGCAGCGCAGTGCGGGTCATGCCATGCCTTCCTACTGCGGCCTACTGGTCGCAGCCACTTTCACCAGTGGAGCCAACAAGCAGCGCACTTGTCCCATGCGGCTAGCTCGGGCTGGCCACCCTTGTCCGCCGTAGCACGCCATCATGCACCGACTTCCACTTCCCGGACCTAGTTACCCTAGGTCTCCTTTGGCCACCACCGACCACCACCAATATGCTTCGCCAATTGTTTCTTCTACAAGTCACCGAACATGATTATGTGTCCTTTCATAGTTTCGTTTGAGCCTACGTATCTTCCATGCTACCACCATAATAGTGTGACCCACCATTTCGTGTTTCCGTCAATTTGGAAACCGTTCCCCGAGGTTTACATCAAAAACAAAGTGACTGAGGATTTGGGACTTGTTTGTTTGGCTCGCGCCCTCTCTGTCAATGTGACGACAATAAGAAGATGATTTAATTTATCAAAGAAAAATTTCAAAGTAGACCACCTACCTCAAGATCATTGGAGAACATCTGTGTTTGAGGAAGAGTCGGCATTCATCATTCCCGCAACAAGCCATCAACATTGTCATTTAAACATCGCCCTTCAGTTCTGGATTTAGTGTCGCTATTCACTACCCACTAGAACTGGCTCCATCTTCCAAGTGATTGGTTCCATGGCACTTTATCAGAACTTCGTCACATGGTGAAGTCGTGTGAATAACTCTCCCCATGTTCAATATAAATTGAAGTGGGGGAGAGTGATTAACACCCGTGAAATTAATGGGGGTTCATTTAATATGAAACTTCCTAATTCTTATGGTACTAAAATAAAAATTTTAGGAGTCAATCCATTTAATAGCATGACACATTGTTGGTCCTGACATTGCAGCTTGTCTGTTGGAAGAATAGAAACGAGTGAAATAAAATTACTAAGTTATTTTATTATTCTTTTAAATGTACCAAAATCTAAATTTTTCTCCAGAACTACTAAGGTAAAAGTGATGCCTCCATTAAGCGAATCTTGGTGCTTCAAATTCAACGGTGCCCTCGGTTTTTTAATCTATGCATCGGTTAAAAAGTTATAAAATTCCACCCATGCGTTTGTTGAACGTATCGAAAAAAATGTTCAGAAAATTATTAACAGTCACCCTCGACTCATGCCAATCGATGTTAGGCTCCACCTAAGGAGAAAATCCCTCATAAGCTCAACTGTACTTTCAGATTTTCAATCAAAGTTACCGTTTATATGATATAAATTCTATAATAAAATAATTTCCACTTAATTATTTTATTTACAGCCAAAAACTAACATTCACTGGTTGCTAGTGCCGACCAATGTTAGTATCATCCTAAAGAAATCATATCCTCATGAGTTTAGAAGTGGTCTCGGATTTTCAATCCAAGTTACCGTTTTTGAGTTATAAGAATTTGAAAAATAAAATAATTTAATTTAATTATTTTATATAAGGTTTTTCCATTTTCAGGTTTTCCCACAGGAGGCATGTACTGACTAAACATATGTCGCATCTAGGGTAAACCCATCATCCTAAACAGAAATGTGCCCTCATATTTCTGATCCAGGAACCCATTTAAGAGTTATTCAACTTTTTCAGTAAAACCACTCATCCTTTATATTTTTAAAATTAACATTTTTCGATAGATCCTTTCAGGCACTATGGGCCTCAGAATTATACACCGTAAAATTTCGCTGTCTTTAAATAATTCTATATAATTAAAAAAATTATACAGAAATTTTGGGACATTAAATTCTCTCCACATTAGTGATTTATATCCCTAGAATCTAAAATAAAGAAAACCAAACAAAAGAGGGTATTGATCATGAATCTGAGCCTTGTGCTCCCATGTGCTCTCTTGGAGGGTCTCATGTTGCCACCAAACTCGCAGTAGATGGATCCACCATCCATGAAGGACTCACTCTTGTTGATCCTCTATCTCCACTAGGAACTTCATAAAAGTCTTTGCATCGTCAAGTACAACTCGCCCCAGTCAATAGAGTGTGCTGGATTATGCTTATATCTCCTTAGTTAGAGCACATGGGAAACATTATGCACCTGGTGCATCTATGGGGGAAGAGTTAGATAGTATTCCCCCATGCCAACTCTGTTGAAGATCTAGAAAGGTCTGATGAACCTCAGAAAAAGTTTGTCACCCCAGCCAAACCATCATAATCATCATCCGGGTGAGACTCATAGGAAGACATAGTCTCCCTTCTTATACTCCATGGGTCTCCATCTCTTGTTAGCATAAAACTTCTACCTTCTTTATGCAATCTTCACTTGATGAAAAGTGAGGAATGTTGATACAAACTATACCATTTCATCCTTCATCCTTGGCTACCAGTATAGACACTGGAGGTCTGGGTACATCTTTGCCACTCCAAGGTGTACTGTTAAAGGGGATGTATAGAACTCCCTCAATACCTCCTCACAAAGCATAACTGGTACCATAGTGCATCCTATGAAGATAACGATGTGCTCCCCACCTTCATAAAATCCTTCAAGAGACCATCATGAGGATATCTTTGCACGTCATGCCGCATAGTCAACATCCCAAGTTGTGACTCTCGAACTCGCTGATGAATTGGGGGAGTGAGAGTCATAGACTGGAGTTAAGGTTATCTATCTTTATCTACGAAGGATATCTGTAGCGTGACTAGCTTCTTCTACACCTCACTCAGTAGCTGTAGACAGGACCTCCTGCTAAGTGTGTTTTCTACCATGTTCTGATTCCCCAGAGTATAGACTATCTCAAATTCATAGTCCTGGAGGAACTCTAGGCATCATCACTATTTCAGGTTTAATTATTTCAATGGAAAGATATTCTTGAGAAACTTTTGATTAGAGTAAACAATAATGCGTTCACCCATCAAGTAGTGCCACCACATAATCAGCATAAATACCACTACTACTAACTCTAGGTCAGGGGTTGTGTAGTTTTTCTCGTGCTATCTCAACTGTCGTGAGACATAGGCGATCACTGCCTGGCCTACATCAGGAAACAACCATTTTTGTTCCCTGATGTGTCGTAGTAAAATACACACTCAATGCCCTCTTCTAGTAGACTTTAGATGGGGGAAGTTGTCAGTATCTTTCTTAACTCGTGAATGCTTTGCTAACACTTCCCGATCCAAAGGAAGGGCTCCCCTTCCTTCATGAAATCTGGTAAGGGTACTGCTTCCCTGGAGAAGTCTGGTACAAATATCTGGTAGTATCCATCCATAGCAGAAGTTCCTCTCCCTTTAGGGAGGTAATTCTAGAAACATCTTTTGAAAGATGTCCCCACACTCTACCACTGTTGTTGGGAACTGAAAACTCAAAAAACATCTAAGAGTTTATGACTGGATGACTCAAGAGTTATCGGATGAACCCTTCTATGCATGAGTTTATCTTTTGTTTCTTGGGTTCCCCCTTTTTCGGACAAGGAAAATCCCATTTCAATGTAGTAGATATACTACATGATTTCTTCCTTAAAAAATCAATCTGAGTATGAATTGTAGATGTCTAGTCCATCCCCAAACTAACATCATAAGGCCTCGATGCTTCAACCTAGAGGTTCCAACCGAAACTCTCTCCTAAAGGGTTAGATCACATCGTCGGCATATGTGTGATTATTGAGTTCCCTAAGGTATCTCCAGATGTAAAGGTCAAGTCCCATATTTAAATGAAAACTCTAGGTATTGAACAAGATTCACGGTTAGAAGGAATGATTGGTACCTATGTATATTAATATTAAAACTAGTAGTAGAGACAGACAGTACCTTGAATCATTCCTGGATCCCTTGGGTCACACACCTTGACTGCATGCTGCTACAACCTTCCCATGTCCTCCAGCAACCTAAGCATGGTGGGGACTATATTACATTGGTGGTTGTAACATGTCAAAATGTATACCACATCATGCTTCTCTCCTAGCTCCACTTCCATATCTTCTACCCTATTGATTCATCTGTCCCTATCACTTCCTCTTCCTGAAACATTTTACACACCCAAGTCTCTGAGACTAACATCAGTGTCTTACTTTACCACTGCTAACATTAACTGGCCATATCTTCTCAACAAAAGAAAATTCAACCACAAAGGATCTATCGAGAACCCTATCATTAGTAGGAATACATAGAGAAATATCACTTTCTTAGATGTCCTTATACACACCACGCATGGTGTTCTGAGCCTAGAAGCACTGATCATACTGTATTTGTCGAGTACTTGAGATGGTCGGTATGTCTCGATTAATACTCAACTATAGAAAGGTTATCTTATAAAATCTATATAAGATTTAGGGAACACTCACCCCTTATCTTTTTATGGAAAGACACCCCCTTATCTATGGAAGGTTCTCAGACTTGTCCACTGAAAAGTCACCTCATCACAAGATAAGGATAATCTAAACCCTATCACCATCCGGCTAATCCACATATAAAGCTCCCTACCAGGACCACCATATGCTCGAATGGTGCCTCAACTAGATGGAAACTCAGTCACCTTATAAAGCTAGTCCATAGCCGCTGTGAGCATGGATCGCCTCAGAAACCGATGGGTATTTGATGCTGAAACACGTGTAAGGAAATTATCATACATGTGTCCTCTACCAGTACTGTTGGTTTTAACTGCTGACCAACAGGCAGTGATATAGCTGGAACACTACCCGAAGGTACTATTTTGGGCAACAGACCATGTACCAAAGCCTCATCACTATGCGGACCATCCTCGTGGTCACTCCCTGATAATGACTAGCAGCTAAGATCACCATCTATTCTGATAGTTTCCCAACTATGTGGAAAACTTTATCCACAGCCTCCAGCCAGTTCTCAGCTACTAGGGTATCTGTCTCGTATCGAAACCATAGAGGCCTCCTCCACCGGAACTCATTCAATGCACTCAATTAGTATACATGGTCCACTAGTAGCATCTTCTACCCAATGGGTTGTGTTGTTGCTAGTGCACCACCTGAAGGTGCTAACAAAGTAAGTGGGCCCTACCCTGAAGCCTCATCGCTCTATGGGCCATTATCATGTACTCTTTCAGGAATCCAATCTGGTTTCCTATATGGTGGAATCCTAATAAATAATAAGTTCACCATGGTTATTAAGTTATACATGTTGAGCGGACTCAAAGAGATCATAAAAAAACATTTCAAAACACCCAAAATCAGTGTTTTCATGCACTGAGTTGGAAATCAGAATTTGGGGTCCTGGTGTATGGATACGACAGTCACTACCCCAACACTGGATTCCCCAAACTAAAAACCATACTCATAACATATAACCATATTTCCACATAGAAATGATCAATATTCTTACTTATTTGGTAGAACTAACTCCTTTGATACCACTTTGTCATGACCCATCCCCAGGGGCCTCTGTCATGACTACACCAAGCTAGCCTTCCCTAGGCCAGGGGCTGGCGAATAGCACCGGAAAGTTGTATCCCTTAATGGGAAGGAATTACCTTCAAACCTATACAAACACACAAATCCAAGAGCACAATAAGAGGCAAACACAAAGTAAAATGTTGTAGTAAAAAAGTGTGTTGAAAGTAAAGGGGGAGGAATACACACACAAATGGAATGTACAAGTACAACTAAAAATAGAAAAATAGTTCTGAGATCATCCACCGAGGATCCTATCTTAAGGGTAGGTATATCTCATGATCAGAAGTCTTGCGTCACGCCATGTCAAATAGTCCACCTCTGAGCATCATCCAGTCTTGGCTCCCTCATTCTCGATCAATGATGTCTGTCATCTGCACAAGACACAATAATGTGTGGGAAAATCATGTGTAGGGGTGAGTATAACAATGATTAGTAGGGACCCTGAGACCCCCGAAGGCCTCCAAGAGTCCCACAAAAGAAAAAACCACAAAGTAAGATGACAATAACAAAGCGTGAAGCAATCATCAACTTTACTTAGGTATATGCACATACATACACCTTAGTTATCAATATATACTCATCTCATACAAGAGAGAAGAATATCAGAAAGGCAACACCACAAAGGTAACACCATGAAGGTAAAAGTACCCCACAGGTAATACCACGAAGGTAACACCACGAATGTAAAAGTACCACACAAGTAACACTACAAAGATATCATCACTAATGTAAAATTACCACATATGTATCACCGCAAAGGTAAAAGACTCATCTTACACATGTATTACTGAAGTATATAAGTAAAAATGATCAGACACAAATCTAGATCATCTTATTCCATCAAGAGGTCTGACTGCTGACCATAAAGAGTCTGACCCACAAAGGATCGATGGCTACTGACCCCAAAAATGATCTACATAGGATATAATCCTCACAGAGTCGATAGGTAATAACCACTTAAATTACCCACATAGGATCTGACCCACACAAGATTGGTATGCATTGACACACATATGATCGATTAGCGTTGACCCACATTGGATCTGACCCACACAAGATCTGACTAACATGGGATCAATATGAAATGACCCACACAAGATTGTTGAGTGTTGACCCACACAGGATCTGACCCAAAAAATATTGGTGCTATCCCACATAGGATCACTCAGTAATAACCTCTGTATGATCTGTCTCCAACCTCCGCCTCACTATCAGCCATTTAATTTCAACTAATATCATGCTTGATTATGGGAGAACCGCTCCTCAAGACTTTATTTGTAACTCAAACTCAATTAAGTTATATGAAGATGTATTCCAAAGGACCTCCATGTCATAATGGTTCCAACACGATGGATGGTGCGTCAATCGGACGCCCGGTCTGTGACTTACAAGCGTTTTTGTTCAAAGGCCCCGGTTAGATTCGGGTTTGATCCAACCCGGACGCACTCAAGCATTCCCCTGAACTCATTTGGAGTATACCAAAATGATCGCCTCATCTTAAGTGTTCTAGCACTGCAGACGGTTTGTCAAACGGACACTCGGTATACTAGTTACACCCCTATCCATGAAACGGGGGTGGTCGCACCTCGGTGCAGCCCGGCTCGGTCAGACCCACCGGAATACGTCAAAGTGACTACTTCTCGAAAAGGATCCCAACTCCACAGATGGAATGTCGAATAGAAACCCAGTTTGTCAGTTATGGTTGTTTCTTTAATCGAGGACTGGTTGTGTCTGGGCCCGATCTGACTCGGTTAGACCGGCCCGACGCAACGTGTCTCAGGGTCCACCTGAGCCCACTCAGCTCCAGCCCACTAAGGGTCAGCCCAGTTTAATAGGTCCTGCCTATCGAGGATGGCTCGGTTCATTTTGCGGGTCTAGGTCATGGTTGGCCTGGCCTGCTAGGTGGGGCACGACCCACCTGTACTGGACCACTAGGCCCCTAGTCTGACCCAGACCGCTAGCGGGTCCGGCACGCTAGGTGGGTGAGGCTTCCTTAGCCTACCTCTGCCGGCTTGGTCCACCTAAAGGCAGAGCATTTCAAATTTCTAGCCCCGTTATTATGGGGCCTTTCTCCATTGGGTGGGGCATTTCCTTGCCACAATTAACCAGTCGGCCATTTGGACAACCGGGTGTCTCCAACGGGGGCACAGCGCAGGCCGTGCCGCACCTTCCTTCTGCAACATTCTGGTCGCAGCCACATCCACTGGCGGCGCCTGTAGGCACGCACTTGTCCTGCATGGCCAGCTTAGGCTAACCGCCCTTGGCCACCGAGGCATGCCATCATGTTTCGCCTTCCACCATCCACGGCTGGTTGTCGTGGGTCTCCTCCAGCCATGATCGGCTACTACCAATATAGCGCATCGGTGGTTTCTTCTGCGGGTCACTGGATGTGCTCCAGTGTCCTTTCATGGTGTCACATGCGCCTATGAATGTTCCGCTCTTCTGTCATCATAGCGTGACATGCCATTTCATGTTTCCATCAAGTTGGTAATTGTTCCCCGAGGATCACATCAAAAATGTAGCAGAGGGTTTGGGACTTGTTCGTTTGGCCCACACATTCCATATTAAGGTGATAGCAAGCAGAAGAGGGTTTAATTTATCAAAGACAAATTTCAAAATAGACCCCATACCTCAAAATCATTGGAGAACGTATGCATTTGAGGGAGAGTTGGCATTCGTCGTTCTCGCAACAAGCTCCTAACATTGACGTTCAAACGTCATCCTTTAGTTCGTGATTTGGTGTCGCTCGTCACCGCCCACTAGAACTGGAACCATCATCAAATTAATTGATTCAGCGGCACTTTTTCAGAACATTGTTTCTTGGTATAGCCATGCCAATACCCCTCCCCAAGTTCCATATAAATATGAGGGGGGGATTCAGTAATGTTGGTGAAATTAATGGGGGTTCATTTAATTTGAACCTTCCTGATTCAATAGAATTGTTATAGAGGATTTTAGGAGTCAATACATTTAATGGATTGAAATGTTGTGGGTACAGCAATGACTGCTTGTCCGTTGGATGAATAGAAACAAGAGAAATAAAATAACTAAGTTATTTTATTATTATTTTAAAAGTACCAAAATCTAAATTTGTATCTAGACCTTCTAGGGTCGAAGTGAAGCCTCCCTTAAGTGAATCCTAGCACTGTAGATTCAAAGGTGACATCAGATTTTTAATTCGAGCATCAGTTCAAAATTCAGAAAATGCCACCCCCGCGTTTAATGAACATACATGAAAAAAAGTTCAGAAAATTTTGAACTATCACCCTCGACTCGTGCCGGTTGAGGTTAGGCTCTGCATAAGGAAAACATACCCTCAGGAGCTCAATGGTACTCTTGGATTTTCAAACTTAGTTACCATTTAGAAGTTATCGATTTTATAATAAAATAATTTTCACTTAATTATTTAATTTAGAGCCAAAAACTAACATTCACTAGTGGCCCGCACCAGCCAATGTTGGTATCTACCTAAGGAAATAATACCCTCACAAGTTCAGCAGTTGTCTCAAATTTTCAATTCGAGTTACTGTTCGTGAGTTATAATCATTTTAAAAAATAATATGATTTTATTTAATTATTTTATTTACGGTTAGGACATTTTAGGTTTTTCCTACTAGAGGCATGCGCTGACTAAAATTATGTCACACCTAGGGTAAACCCTCCGTATTGAATGCAATGGTTCCCTCAGATTTCTAATTCAGGAACCCATTTATGAGTTATTCTAGTTTTAAAGGAAAACCACTCACGCACGCTATTTTTAAACATAAAATTTTTTGACGGATCATTCTGGGCACTCTGGCCCTTGGAATTATGCACTTTCCAATTTCACAGTCTCTAAATATTTCCATATTAATAAAAAAAATTATATGGATATTATGAGACATTTCACACAAGGAGCACTTTCCAAATTTATGAAACCAAATTGTATTAATCAAATCAAATATTCCATGACCTAAATGATTTATATAATCCATAAATTTATATTAGTAAGTTTCCTACCATTTTGGTATCCTTTGGTGTCACAAACTCGTTGGTTTTTTATATAGAAATATTCTTAAATGTTCCCATTAAAGGAAATTTTTTTGACATCCATCAACCAAATATCATTGCCATGGTAATCTGTAATGAAATATATAATTTTATTGATTTTTGTATGGAAACTAGTGAACTTTTTTCATTTTAGTTTATGCCTTGATGGTGTTTAAACTATTTCAAAATTAATAATTCTTTATAGGTACCAACTTGTCCATATTTTTTTGGTTTCTTCTTAAATAAAAATTTACATCAATCAAGATCTACATCCATTGAAGGATCTATCCATGCTTTTACTTGGTTTTAGTACATGGAAACCATTTCAGAATTCATAGATAATTTTCATTTAGTTTATTTTGTTACACATATTTCTTTCTTTTATGAAATAACAACATCATAATTAACCAATAATGATACATAATCCATTATGATAAGAAAACCATTTTCATATGGTTCTTTAACCACTCTTGTACTCATATATAGTGATTCTAACTCTAGAATGTCCTCTTACATGAGGATTTAAGGAATCTTTTGATGATCCAACTCTTCTATATCATGATCCTTACCTTAATTGAATTTTATCTCTCTATTATTATCTATTTTATATATTTACCCCCTCTCAAGGAATATAACGAGACTTTCCACTATTATATTTTTGTCCAAGGGGTATTATAGACAATATCTCATTGTTTCTTTTGGAAATCCTATAACAATACACATTATACCACAAGGTTAAAGTCTCTTTCCTAAGGTGTTCTTAAAAAAATTTTCTCAACCCCACAAATATAACTTTGACAACAAGAGTTTCCATCCAAACAAACATTCATATATAATATTGGTTTTCCTTTAGTGGAACATATTTAAGTGTATATGTTGATGTCTATAATATTTATCCTCAAAGAGATAATATAATACTCGCATGAATCATCTTTGATCTCGACATGTCTAAAAAGTTTTAGTTCCTCCATTTACTCACAATATTCCATTGTAGTGTATAAGGAGGACTGATACTAGATAGAATCCAAAACTCTCATAAGTAATAAATTAAATATTGATTATCATATTCACTAAAATGTTATAAGTCAAGTTTCTTAATCTTATAACTAATATAGTTCTCAATGTCATTTTTATATTCCTTTAATATTTCAAATGAATCTATCTTATACCTCGTTAAATAGACAAATTCATATATACTAAAATCATCAGTAAAAGTTATAAATTATGAGTACCCACCCATAGCATACATTGGTAATGGTCTACACACATAGTTATAAACAATGTCATGAATCTCTATGGCATTTTAAACTATTCCATTAAATTGATATTTTGTTATTTTACCTTATAAACATGTATTCCACACACCAAGTGGATTTAGTTTAAATGATTCCAAATATCAATAATGGTGTAACCTTGTAAAATGATTTTAATTTACATGGCATAGTTAGTGATTCCCTAGTTGGGTATGGTATGAGTCTTTTAAACTAATTTATTTATCAATTACCTATACTTTTTTTGGTTAATACAACACATAAACACCATTTTTTAGATATTCCATACGATAAAAAATATTCCTTCATAGAAAAATTAATGTTTTCCCTAATTTAAAAATAAATCAATCAATATCAAGTCTGGATAAAGGAATTATGTTTTTGGTGACTATAATAATTTAATATAAATACTTCAAAACCAATATATTTTGATTTGGTAATGTGAGGTGATAATCGCCATTAGCCACAGTTGTAAGTCATTCTCTATTTTCTTCTATTAGATCCACTTCATGATGAGTAATTTTCTTTAATATGCATGGTTCTTATATTTGAATATATATATATAAGGTAGAACCACATGTAGTTTCTGATATTGAATTAATAGATGTATATAAATCTCCCTTAATAAAAAATGAACCTAAATCTTACCCTTTATTCTTTTTCAAGTAAGAGGTTTTCTTCCAGTGTACCTTCTTACCACATGTGAAACTGACAGTATCTTATTCCATTTATTTTCCCATTATCATCCTCTTCTTAGATGATTGATGTGAAGAATATTTAGACATTGATTTCTACTTTGGGATATTCTCTTGTACTTAATTTTTTCTCCATTAAGGATGAAATGATTTTTTCACTTCATATCCTCGTCAACTTAGAGAATAATATTGAGAAGATCAAGGAGAGGCTTTTATTTTTTTCATGTTGATGTCTAAAATATAACTAATAAAATATATTAGAGATGTATAAATTAACAACATATATTCATATTTTTTACGAAAATAAGAACCTATAACCTCTAGATTCTTAATTTATCCAATGAGATTAGCTATATAAGGCCCCACTGGTGCACCTTCTCCATGTTTTCTCATGAATAGAATCAATAATATCTCAAATTAATCCTATTTGAATATATCTAGATAACGATCATGGGTATTTTCGATCATACCATAAGGATAAATTATTTCATTTGACAACTTGAGTTCTCTAGATAGTTATGATAGCATTAAATAGTAAACAAATTATGCATTGTTCGGGCATTTTCCAAATATTGTGAATTCCCCCCATCACTTGCCTCCTTAGTAAGAAGATTTGGGATTAATGATTCTAGAATATAAGACTTCCATTCATGGTACATTAACATATATAAGATTCTAGACCATTCTAAATGTTACATCCAATATAAATATTGTGTTTATCCAAAATTTCATATTATGATAATTTCATTCTAAAACTATCATATATTCTAAAATAGTATAAAAGAATATTATTAGTAATTTATTTTATTACAAACTATGTGGGATAAAAATTTATAAAAATTTATTATAACTCCCACTATTTTATGATGTCTTAATGACCGTCTTTAATGAAATAAAAATACTCCACTATGTGGACATTATAGTGGATAGGATAAATATTTCAATTATCATAATCTAAAAATGATTATAGTCAGTTAGTTGATGGTATTTAGGTAAGAAATATTTCCAAATATAGTTTACTAGTTCCAAGTTATATTTAGGGGACTCCCCAATCCTAAAATATAGACTCAAATTTACTCAACACATTCCTCCATGATATATCAGGACAAGAAAGGGCTACTCATCTTGATGTAAACTTGGTTAAGTCTTTCCAACACCATATTTAGTACACATATATAAGTGTAAGTGTCATATAAAGGTATAAATACCCAATCCTTTTTACACAAATTATTACATTATTATTAAAGAGGAATATTAATTAAGTCAACAAAAGGATCATAAAGTCATAGGGTCTTTTGAATGTTATCTTATTAATACAAAAGTAGAAACTAAAATGTTGAACATTTTTTTTAATATTCACAGTGAACTCCTAAAATCCATTAGATATCCTAAAATTATATAATATAACCTAGGAAACGCATAAATAATGGTGTGAACTAAAAAACCCTGTAATAGAATAATCTTGATAAGTAAACATAACATATGATTCAAATATATAACATGATATCAAAAAATAGAAGTTATATGAGTACTCAAGTAGAATCACATAATAAATATAATGGTATACTAAATCATAAATAAATGTCAAATTGATAGTACATAAAACATGGCATAAAAATTATTCATGGCAAACTACAAGGAGAACATCACATGGTGGATAGATTCCCATAATGGATTATATTAATTTTATAATCCCATACATGTTATCTCATGAGACTAAAACATAACCAAACACATTGGAGGGATATATAATTCCATTTAACCACATCACATTTCTTTCATGTATATAAATACGAATTATGCATAAGGTTATCAATCATAATACATAAACATAATAATTTCTCATATAAATGAATAGGTTTCATAATCATGACTTGTAACATAAGAAAAAGAAATTTCTTAAAGAATTAAATTAAGAGATGGTCATAATGAATGTATTACAACATAGAAGGAAGGTATAATAATGTAGGAATACATTTTACTGAAATATATATTGAATTTATAATCATTACATAAATTTAATAAGATATAAAGTGACTTAGGTATAGAATAGTTATAACCCAAAGAATAGAGTGGGTTAGAAATATCATTTAAATCGAGCCCAATTTGTTTGGTGCATTCTTTTTCAACCTGAATAATAAAATTATGGTAATTATTAATTTGTAATTAAAATTTTTTCATTTTTATTATTATAATAATTTTATTTGTTACCATATCATATTTAATTACCTAACTAATAAATTTTATATTAGATTTTTTAATGATAAATGACTCATATGTCAAAAATCACTTTGGTTAATTGAATAAGATCAAATAAGTTATTTTTAATCATATTTATAAACCAAATCATGTAATAATTATAATTTTTGTACTTAAATTTTTATTCTAAAACTAACCACAAAATAATTTTAGAAAAAATGAACTACATTAAAATCATAGAGATGATAGTTCATATGTACGCATGAGTAATTTTTTCATATTTCAAAGATCATGATCGAATAAAGTGTAGTGTTATTTCAACTTTATAAGATTGTTAGTATATCATTAATTTCATTTTATTTCTTTAAATACATGTACATATTCCATGAATGTGATGTGGTGGTAATAAAATTTAAAAAAATTAATCACATCACTTTGTGAGTCGATAGTCTGTTATACACATGAACGTCTTTATCATTTTAAATTGTTGGTATGGTAAGAAATTATATGATATATTAATTTTAAATATTTTTAAATATTAAATTAGTACTCATTGTCTTCTATGTGATGTGTAAGTTAAATAAGAATCACATCTCCTCATGAAGAGGTAGCCTGTTGTACACATGAGGGATGTTCTGATATTCTCTATGGAATAGAAAATAAGAATTAATTTGAAATATTAAAATTAAAAAATTATAATTATATTATAAATATCATAAATGGAAATTAAATGAATATTTATATCCATTTTTTAGAAGGAGTTATGTAAAATCAATTATATCAGCTTGTGAGGTGGTTTCCAATGTACAGAATATCAATTGTTTTGTTTCCCATTTGAGGGAGATAGATATCGTTTTTTGTCATGAAATTAACATAAAACATCACATTATATGGATTATAATGTTTTTATTATATTAAAATGGTTTAATAACTATTTAATGAGTTTTATAAAGAAATAAAATAGAACTCTTTGTTAAAGACCTTATCTCTTAATCGGACAACTTCTTTAGGTTTACATCAAGATAATTTTTAGGCTGGACTTTCAAAAAATAAAATGATTCTAGGATGAGTGGAGTGGATTTAATAATTTATTAAGTTAGTTATTCCATAAAATATGGTTTTATTAATTATAAATAGGATAGGAGAGGTGGTGGCCTTTCATATGTGGGGAAGATGACATAGTTGATATTTTTTGAAATGAAATAATTACACCCACGTTTTTCTCGTTACAGGAGACTAAAAAATGGACACTTTTAGAATATTAGAAGATTAATAGTCTTAATATTACGATAAAATTTTAATGAGAAAAAGTTTGGGTTACTTTTAAATATTATTGTTTTAGTTTAACCCTCGATAAACACATTTTTTACCTGGACTGATGTAAATAATTTTTAATGTTTTATCTATTAATTATAGTGAAAAAATATGTTAAACATATTATATAATACAAATTATTCTAATTCAAATTATCAAGTCAGTTTTTACCAATTTAACTCACATAAATGGGCATATATTAAATTAAAATTAAACCTATAGAGGTTTTAAGAAAACAATTTTTCCAGAAATACATTTTTTATGAAAATGATGGTCTCAAATTAATGATATGAAAAAAAATTAAATTAATTTAAATTAATATTTATAAATATATAACCTATAAATTTAATTTAACTTATTTCACATTTGATGCTTTTTTAATTAGTTAAATTGAGGAAACATTATGTATTTTAAAATAGTTTTCAGAAATAAAGTACTCTAAATCTTAAAGATAAAATTATGATAAAATCTAGAATACAGATAATTTAAATATAATAAATTGGATATAATATAAATAAATAATACAAATTTTAATTTTAAATAAATTTAAATTTATATTGGGACTTAATTTATGAAAAATAAATGATAATTTTTTAAAATTTTAATTTTCCACTATTTGTAGAAAAATAAATTTTTTCTGAAAGATTAACAAAATACAATATAAGTTAAAATAGATATGTTTATTTAAAAATATAATATAATTATAAAAAAATAAATTTCTATATTGTGGAAAAAAATTATAATATTTTCTCACAAAATTAAACAAAGAATCACTTTTGGAAAAAAAAATTATTAAAAATTGTGTGCTTATTCCTAAGTGTTTATAAATACATTAATATTGGGTATTACCTTTATATATATTTAGTAAATGTTTAATCTTATTCATGCCATAAAACATAATGGAAATGTTAGAATGATCATATTTAAATAACAGTATTTAACAAAAAAGTCTCATTTATTTTAAACACATTATTCCATAGGGAATACACTATCAAACATACAATTATTTTAAAAAGACTCATGGTCTTACATTCTTCCCCCCTTAAAAATTTCTCCATTTAATTTCTTATTACATACGATGGTGAAAATAGGTGGAAGTACTTTTTCTTTGTTACCACTTTCTGTTTTCATGTTTCTTACTCAAACTTATGGTTTAACCCTAGCTCTTTGATTATGTAAGAATTTTATTGTACATTGTATATTTTATTTAAGATCTTCGGTGTATACTTCTGGTATGAAAGGTATTTCTCTAAATGTAACACCTATTGATTTAGTACATATAAGGGGTCTATTATGTAGTTTCTCATGAGGGATACATAGAACACAACGTGGAATTTATATAGTTTAGGTGGAAGTGCTAGTCGATAGTCTACCACTCCAATGTGATCATGGATCTCAAGGGGTAGTATGTATTAAGGAAAATTCCTTCCCCTATTCCCAAACCTCGTGAATTTATTCCATTGTAATATACTAAAGAAAAACTTTTCTCTGACCTCAAACTCTAGGTCTTTTCGATGATTTGTTCCATATATTCTCTAATAACTTTAAGTGTATTTCAAATAAAATTGAATCATTTCATAAATCACTATCATATATTGGGTAAGGTGAGTTCACATTAGATTCAACACTCCAACTCCATCCCAGGATGTTGTAGCATGACACTGCTTCACATACAGAGACTCATAAGGTTCCAAATGAATTATATAATGCAAGATCTTGTTATATGGTTACTCTAGTAGGTAATGATACTTATTCCAAAAACCTTTTAAATCCATTGAACCAGATATCAATAGATCCTCTAGAGTTCACATTTTTCTCTTAGACTGTCCATCTATATAAGGGAGATAAGAAGTATTGGTGTTGGGTTCTGTATCCAATACTTATTGAAGTCTTCTATATACCCTTGTAGTGTATCTAATATCTCAATTAGTTATAACGGTGCGTATCACACCATGAAATATTACCACTTACCTTATTTATATCTAAGTGAGTTGGCCAAGAGATAAGTATTACTTGATAGAAATGAAATGTTCCAACTTTTTAAGGTGACTGAAAACCACCCAGATGCCATTATTAACACAAGTTTTTTGGGGGAGTCCTATAATGGAATGTGTGGTTATTTTTTCCCATTTACATATTGGTATTGGAAATGGATTTATTATACCCTTAGATATCTATTATTCGGTCGAGGCTTATTGGCATATCAATAATTGAGAAACAAATTCTGCGATCTCCCTCCTAATGTTATCCCACCATAACATTTTCATTAAATATATAAACAATATGTTCTACCTAGATTAATTTATAAGGGTTCTATATGAACATAATCTAGAATATCCTTCTTTATCCTGGGTTTTTATGGTACACATATCTGAATTCTAAATCTTATAAAACCATTTTCATTAATGTTGAACTCTAAAATATTCACTACCTTTTTCTATCACTTTAGTATCTATTTAGGACTCAATGATCCTATCAAGAATGGATGGTTTATTAGTTATGTGAGAAAGGTAGTGTTAATACCCTTTTACTATCTCCAAATACATCCATTAAAGATATAAGAATATTGGATCATTCCTAATTCTCTTCCTTGTGAAAATCGCCAAATCATTTGTCTTAGATCACCAAGCACTTTCTGTCTTTACTAGGATGGAAACGGGTTGGGCAGTCATAGTTCAAAATCATATTTAACCATATTCATGGGTAAATATTATTTTCCTTCTATTTGAATTTATATTTGAGGCTCTTGGGATTTGAATATGTTTCACACTTCTCCCCATAGAGATAATGATTCTAGATATTCAACACAAAGATCATTTCAACTATCGATAGATCATGTTTTTTATAGTTATTCCCATGAAATCTTAACTACCTTGATGCATAGGAAATCACTTTATTATTATTCATTAATTTAAATGTCAAAAATGTCTTTGAAGAACCATTGTATATCATTAAATGTTCCCCAATTGAGGTTAGCATCATGAGTAGTGCAATGATAGGCCTCTTTTTCAACTCCATAATGATCTCATCACGTTCACTATTTTATAAAAACCTTACTCTTTATGTTTTATCATGGTTAACATGTTTGAAAATATTGAAATTCTTTTCAAAAATAATTACTAATTACTTGATAGTACATGTAAACTATGGATCTCTATTAAAGATATTGGTCTAGTCCAATCCTTGATTTCCTTTTTCATAGAAGGGTCTATAAATATCACATTGATGGAGATAATATGCCCCACTAATCATATTTACTTCATCCAGAACACACATTTTCTATACTATGCATAAATATTCTCCTCTTGTAAGGTATTTAGCATAGTATTTTAATTTCTCTCATGGTCCCACTTTCTTTTGGAGTAAATAAAAATATAATCTACAAATACTACCAAGAATTTATCGAAGTTGAATCAAAAGACTCTATTCATCTTGTTCATAATGATTGTTGGGGAGTTAGTGTGTCCGAATGGAATCACTATGAACTCGTGGTGTCCATTCCAAATTCAAATTGTAGTTTCAGTAAGATCATCCATATTCACCTTTATTTCGTGATATTCCAATAAAAGTTAAACCTTAGAGAAATACTGGTACCCAACTAGCTGATCAAAGAAGTCATATATACATGGAAGTGGATACTCATAATTTATTAGGATTTTATTGAGTTGATGATAATCAATGTAGAGGCCCATTGAACCATAATTATTTTTTATAAAAAGGACTAGTGAACCCCATAGTGAATGACTTGGTCATATAAATCATTTTTCCAAATTATCTTTTAGTTACATCATCAATTACTCAAGTTCAACAATGGACATTCTATTTGGAATCTTAGTTATTAGAAAAGATCTAGGTATATGATCAATTAAAAATTCGTCATCATGGCTGGGAGGAATACTAGGAAACTATTTAGGGAATACATCGGTATAGTAACTCATAATGGAATTAAATTTTCACAAGATATTTTCTTTAGTCTCAATAATTTGAGAAATTATGCTTGATAAAAAGGAAAAAATATCCTTTCTACAAATGATAATAAAAAAATAAAATCATACTAATCCATTAATTTATATAACATATGAGGGAGATTCATGTTTTGGAAGTTGATTTCTTTCCCTCATAACTTTATATTGGCCCTATATAAGGAAATTCAGTCCATTCCCATAATTTCATCAATTTATACTACAGGATGCTTCATAAGGTTTTTGGGAAGTTCATCCAACAAATATGGATAGGTTATGAGTTATATTCTTGGGATTATTTAATTTACACACGCATAATCTTTACTAATAACTCATATAAAATATGTTGAGGTGGCTCATGAATATTTCTACTAAGATTAAGTTTTAGAAAATAATGTGTAGAACTAGGATAAAAAAGAATTTTTTCAATTCTTGATTGAATAACTTGAATACCTTCCACTACTTCATTTTTAAGATCCACCTCCATAGTTTTAGTGGCATAATACCTCCCATTCTCTCTAGTCCTATAAGTTTTTCTTTCATTAGTTTTAATTAACAACCCAAAGAATAATGAATTATGTTACATATTTTCATCAAACCGTGATGTTGTATCATTGGAAAACAAGATGAGGATTAGCTATAACATTCCTTTCTTCCATCTCATTAGTGGGTTTCTATCATCGGTAAACACTAGCTAGGTTCCCTTACTTCCCGCAAGTAAAGAACTTCTTGGTCTCCTTCAAAAATATTACAGGATTCTTCTTCCCAAACATTTGAAAAGTGGGATGTTGTAATTTATTTCAACCATTATATTACCCCATCATACCACCGTAGTTAAACACTATTTTCCACTTCTTATATCAATTAGAGACTTGATATTCATTGGTATCCATTTGTAATTTTAGGGATCATTGGAAAATTTCATCATATCCATCAAAGTCTCAAATTTTTAATCATTTCACATACTTGTATTTATCCCAAAAAAATAAGTGATAAAATATAATTTTGAGAAAGATGGTAAATCCAGAGGCATTTCATACAAGTATTTTAATGTTTTATTAATAAGACACTATAAATATTTCATCCTTTTTCCTGAGGATAATGAAATCACTCACAAATTTATGCTAGAGAGTGTGAGAAAAAAAAAATTCAAACAACATTTTTTAATATTCTTTCCATTCAGTCTTTTTGATATCTTCCTAATGATTCATATTTTTTTAATCAGCATCCACTATTGATAACCTTCTCCATCCATATGATAAATATTCAAAACAACCTTCTCTTACTCATATAATTGAAGGATTATGCTGATTTTTTCAATGGAGTTGATCCATTGTACCATAATTTATTGTCTGTGGGATATTGTTGGCCTTTTTCACATAAAATTTTCAATTGAAACTTTCTCTTTCAAGGGTGGATTTTGGTGTTCTTATTAATTTATGTTTCAGTTAAAAACATTATTTATCTAAGAAATTATTCATAAAAAGTTGTAGACTCCTACTTCTATCAGGTTATTAATCCCATTTTTTAAGTCATATCATTGCCCCTCACAATGATTATTGAATCAGTTTCTCATATTTCAATCCATTTGATGTACATAAATGGATAACTAAGGATGATTATTTTTAAAATATTAAACACATACATGGTAAACTATGAACATTAGAGGGATATTTAAAAATTGAGATATATTCCTTAACTTATGAATTTAAAGGTTTAAACATATGTTATCCATGATATATTTCAAAATATAAAATCATAGGTGAATTTTTATCCCTTAATAATGGTTGTAAATATTTTTTGACTCTCCAAAGCATATCCCTTAAGAGTGTCAAACTGTTTACACATTAAGACCCATTTTTTGAACAAGTTAATGATCAATTCAAACATGACATGCATTTTTTAGATTTATTACCTCAAGGTAAAACTATACCTAACCAAAATCTACTTATAGTGTCTAAAAAGGGATGTAATTTCTCGGAAACAGCTCTCTTTATACTTCATAAAAACTATATATTAATCTCTTATACTTCAACGTATCCTAAAAATACTACTTAGACTTATTACTAGGTTTCATGCTATGGTATTATCATCCTAGTTTACAAAATTCAACAAAACCTTCCTCTACTACTAACTATAGAGCCTCAATCCTTTTAAATCAAATTATCATATTATTTTAACACATAAATATCCATTAATAAAATAAAATGATCATAAAGGCCTGGTGTATTTGGAAAACTAGGTTCTTAATACATAAAATAAAACCAGAACATGGAATCCTTATTTTATTCTCCATAATTAGCTCCTAAAATCCATTCTATATACTAAATCTGCATGAGATAACATGGGGAATACATTAGCAAAAGGGTGATATTATAAACACAGTAGGGGGATAAGAATTAAAAGGAAGCATGTCATGTGAGTCAAAGAGTTATTATTATATCATAAAAGATTAGGTACTTGAGTAATCAAGTAGAAGAATGATATAAAGATCATGGTATCATTAAATCATGGAAGCATAGAAAGGTGTAAAATAAATTAATTATAACAAAAACATAAGTCAAGGATAACTACTAAGAAAATATCACATGATGGATAGAAACTCATAATGGGATAGAATCACTCCCTAATCCCATATATGATGTATCATGAGACTGAAAAATAACCCAATGTATTAGAGGGATATATAGTTCTTGCACTACTAGTCTCATTAATTTGATGTACATGAATATACATACAATATAAGGATGTCAATCATAAGGCATTGACATAATTATTACCCATGAAATGAAAACAGTTTCATAATCTTGTCTCACTACAAAATTAAAAGAGATTACTTAATGAAATAATTTTAGAGATGATCATAAAGCATGTATTACCCCATAAAATAGAGGTATAATAAGATAAGTGTACATGTGAAGAAATATATATATATTTTAAAATAATAACATAACATTGAAGATAGAGATTGTTAGTTAGAGGGAGAATCATCATAACATGATAAAAAGGATGCATTAAAAAATCTGTTACATTGGACCTAATTTGTCACTTATGATCTGTATCGGTGTAAAAAAATATTTGAATATTATTTATTTTCCTGTGAAAATTTTCAATTTTCTTATTAGTTTTATTTTATTTTTTACCATACCATATCCAATTACATATCAAATTAATTTATTGTTGTACATTTTAACGATAAATGACTCGTATATCCAAAATAACTTTTTAAATTGAATAAGGTTGAAGAGATTTTTTTAATAATATAATGAATAATAGTAATAACGGAATTATCATTTTGAGACATAAAATATACATTTAAAACAAACCATGAAATATGATTTTGAAATATGAACTATGTCACAATCACTGAGATGGTAGATCTCACGTACACATGAGTAATGTTTCCATTTTCAAAGACCATGATTGAAAAAGGTTTAGTCTTATTTTATCTTTAAAGAATCATAATTATATCATAAATTAAATATTTTTTATTTAAATAAATGAAATAATCCATTCATGTGAGGTGTTAGTAATTAAATTAAAAAATAATAATCACATCATTTCACGAGATGGTAGTCTTTTGTACACATGAAGGACATTATCATTTTCAATGGAAGAAAAGGTAAAAATTATAGGAGATATTATTTTTCTTAAATGGTTAATATTTAATTATTATTATATATAAACTCTAAACCAATCCATATAACCTTCCATATAATGAGTATGTGAAAATTTATCACATCGCCTCGTGAGGCTGTAGTCTCTTGTACACACGACTGATATTGTCGTATTCTATACAGAATTATATATAAGAAGTTATACATGACATTATAATTAAAGGTGTATAGTTATATCATAAATATTATATATAAACAATAAATAATTAATTGTATCCATCTTTAAAAAGTAGTGATGGGAAAAAAATTACTTCAATTCGTGACGTGGTTGTCTGTCGTACACATAATCAACAACATCATTTCCCATTTGAGGGAGAAAGGTATGGTTGTAGGTAATTAACATAACATAAAGATATATCATTATATGTAATATAGTGAAGTTATAATATCATATATTTTCAATAATATTTCATTAATGTGGATGAAGAAATACATTAAATTGCTTGGTTATGGACGATTCCTCTTCATCATACAAATTCATTAGGTTTTCACCAAAATATTTCCTAGTTTAGATTTTTGATCAAAGAAATTATAATGGGAGGTAACTAAAGAATTTATTTGGGAAGTAATTTTATTATCCAATGTGTTTTATGAGTGTCAAGCGAAGAAGAGAAGGGGTGGCCTTTTATAAGTGGGGAAGATGATAAAAAATAAATAATTAAACCCACATTTGTATCACGAAAAATGGTTCCAAAATAAAATATTTTATAACCTTAATTGTTGAGTTATAAATATGATCATCCAATATGAATTATTCAATTTTTCATTCATTTTCCCACTTATATATATATTTTAACCCATGGAAATCCCATTTTTTAACTTTACCATGGTAAATAATTATTTCTGTTTACACGATTCCTTAAGGTAAAAAATTCATTTGAACTTATTAGATAATATAAATTATTAAAATTAAAAATATGATATACTTTTTTCTTAATTTAACTCACATAAGTGGAAGAATGTTATTTAAAATGAAACCTACATGCGGGATGATAAAACTACTTTTCAATAAATGTATTTTTTATGGAAAAGATGATGTTATATTAACTATATGAAAATAAATAATGATTAAATGAATTTAAATTCATATTTTTTGATATATAATCTAAAAATATCATTTAAATAATTTTTCTGTATGGGTTATTTTAATTTGTTTTAATTGGTAAACAGTGTTCACATTCAAATATTTTTCATAAAAAAGTGTTACACATCCTGAAGATAAAATTATGATAAAATATAGTATAAGGACAATTTAAATGTAAATTATTGGATTTTATATAAATAAATAAAACATATTTTGATTTTAAATAAATTAATAAGTATAATGGGACTTATTTTTTTTAAATAAATGAAAATTTTATAAAAACAGTATTTTTCAATATTCACTGAAAAATCAATATTTTTTTAAAAAACCCAAACATTTCACCATCATATAAATCTCAGTATTTAAAAATTTATGTTAATTTTATAAAATAAAATTTATAAAATTTTAAAAAAATCATTATCATATTTAATCAAAAATAAAACTAAAAATCACTTTTGAAAAAAAAACATATTTTCATTAAAAATTATATGTCCCCAAGTATTTATTATTACATTTGTATTTGGTAGTACCTTTATATAAATATAGTAAATTATTTTATCATATTAATAACATCAAATTTAATGACTATGTTAAAATGATCATATTTAAATAATAATATTATAATAAAATGTCACAGTTTGTTTAAACTCAATATTTTTTGTTGAATACCCTATTGAACTTAACATTATTTTTAATAAATTTGGGGTGTTGCAGAGGATTAATATAAAACATAGTTATATTTTTTATTATAAATCCCATAACAGAATTTTCATTGACTTAATATTAACTTGGTGGATTTTTTTATTATGAAAAAATTTGTATATTTTATTATATATTGGTCTTGTTACTATTAAGTGGATTTTACTTAAGTGGTTAACCATGTGCTGATAAAAAAAATTATGCATATTGCTTTTATTTTAGATCCCTATCTTTTTACACATACCTTTATTTATGTTATCATGGTCTTATATAAATAAAATAAATTATCCAACTGGTAGAAATAAAATAAATAAAATTTAGAATTATCATGAGATTTTACTAGAGGTTTTTTATTTAGAGGATATTAAAAAAAACCAATAAACCTAGGGTGAAAATCCTTGATCTAATATGGGATTTAGTTTGTATAATTCCAACAATTTCCCATGTATCTCATTGTTTTGATTCAACTTATCTCTAACTCAGACCAAATCAATACACTAGAAAGCTATATACTTACAATGATTTTACTTCACTCACAGGTGAAGGGATATAGAAATAGGGGTTTATATAAAAGAAATCATGGGAAAATATATTAATACAAAATCCTTTTACATATATTATTATATAATTTTTAACATAAAAATCTATTCATTACAAACAAAATATCATGATTCCTACTTCCTTTGGAAGACTTGGTTCATTATACATCAATGCGAGACTAAAAATGAATCTTATTTATTTTATTCTTTACAATGAGAACCAAAATCCTTTAAATATTCTAAAACTACATGGTCCAACATGGGGAATACAATGAAAAAAATGGCGAGCTAAAAATACTAGTATGGGAATAAACATGACTATAGAACCTAATGTTTGAATAAAAATTATAACATGATATCATAAAATATAAGTCTTAAGGGTAATCACATAGTAGAATAACATAAATAACATAGTATCATAATATCACAACATTATAAGAAATTCTTCAAAAACATATAACTTGATATAAACATGATTCGAGGAAAACTAACTAGAAAATATCACATTGTAGACATAGTCACATGATGGATTTGGTTTATTACCTAATCTCATTCATGATGTCTCATGAGACTAAAACATTACCCAGATCATTGGTGAATTATCTTGGATCACCCAATATAACATGTTAATGATTATGTGTGCCACAAAAATTAAGTCAATCATAATGTATAAACAAAAGAATTATCCATAGAAAGAAATGGGTGGCATAATCTTATGTTATATCATAATTGAAAATAATTCCATAATTAAATAATTTTAGATATGAAGATGAGGAACATATTAACCCTATAAAATCATGGGAGAATAATATAGGTATATATGTGATAGAAATATAAACATAAACTAAAATCAATACATAATATCAATGGTTGTCATCAATGATGAAAATTTCTTTAAAATATTACATATAATATTTTGGAAGAATATTCTATTATCACTATTAAATATATTATTAAAAATATAAATAAATGAAAAATATAAGAGAAAAAAATTATTTAAAAATCATGGATTCTTATAAATTATGATTCAAATAATTATGTTTTTATGATGGTGGGAAATTACTTACATGTCGTACACGTTAAAAAAATCTTTTCACACTTTTATAAAAATGGTAAAGAGTACCTCATTTAAAAAATGATATGAAGATTCCCTACAAACCGCTTTCTAAAACGTCAAACATGTGTAAAATATTACTTAATATATAATTTAAGAAATTGTAAAAATATTTTTAAAAATATTTTTAGAAAACATGTATTTGAAAGAAAAAACGTTTACGACTAAAGAGAGAAATGAAATCATGTTTTCATAAAAAAAAGTTTCTCAATAATTTTATGTAACAAAAGATATTAAGATAAATCTAATATATGAAAATTTAATGAATAACCAAATGAGAAAAAAAATTAAATGTATTTTTTATACAATGATCAAATAGTATCCTATAATTTAAATTTAAAGAATAAAAATTCTCAATTAAAATGAGACTAAAACATTAACCCTTACAACTTTTTTACTTTTAAATAATAAATCACATAAATTAAGTAGATTAAATGAAACTAAAATATCATGAATTATGATTTATTCATGATATAATACATAAAGGGTTAGTATATATACCATTAAATATAAAGTTGGTGCATAAAAGAACATGTTTCTCAAAGAGGGGAGTTTTGAGATGAAACCCGTAACCGGAATCTAGAATTTTCCATGTATTGATTTTGTATGTGATATAATAAAATTATATTAATTATTTCTTTCTTAAGAACCTTTTATATGTTTAATACCTTATACTTAAACCATTTACTTCTTTTATTTTTATTATGTATTTAATTAAATTATCAGTTATATCTATGTCGTGTATTTTGAGGAGCCCCAATTCATAATTTCAAAACCACATTATTGTGTTGACCCTTGTCAAAGAGGTCATTATTCCATTATATCATGAAAAATAGTTATATAATATTTACCATTTTTAGACATAAATTTTTCTTTTAAATATAACCATGAATTATGGTTATGAAAAAGGAATTTTGTCAAAATCATAGTGGTAGAAGGTCATATATACAGAAGTGTAATGTTTCCATTTTTCAAGGATCATGATGGGAAGAATTTAAGTGTTATTTTATGTCTAAATAATTATAATATTATACTAAAAATCATATTATTTATTTAAATACACATACATATACTATCCATGTGGTTCGGTAATAAAAAATTTATCATATCACTTCATGAGATGGTAATCTATTCTCCACATGAACAACATCATAATGTTTCCTATGGATGTAAAGGTAAGAAATTATATGATATATTAATTTTATATAATCATTAATATATTATGAATTTCATATATAAATATTAAATTAACATCATAATCATCTATGAGTGGAAATAATGGAAAAAAATTATATTGGTTCGTGACTTGGTAGTATATTGTATACCCAAATGATGGTTTCATTTCTCATTCTATGGAAGTAGAGATGGGTAAATATTATGAAATAAAAATAATAAAACTTTATTATATAGAATATATAATTATTATATTGAAAATTTTAATACATAATTGATGGTGAAAAAATAAAAAATAAAAAGGATGGATATTTGTATGGATGATTAACATCACTTAGAAGAACCTCAATTGAATCTATTATTATGGAATATAGGGTTCATATTTGGGAAAAAAAGAAGATATATAATGTGACTAATTATTTTTGGGATACATTTTGGAATGGTTTTGGAAATAAAAATGGATTGAGAGGTTTGAAGAAGTCATGGGAGGGGCCATCCTTTTATAATTAAGGAGTGAAATATTTTTGAATACATAAAACTATTCAATAATAAGAATTCAATCTCAAGAAAAGTGTCTCCAACATTTTCAAATATATTATTTTAGGAGATATAATTCAAATACACATCTCTACTAATAAATAAATTGAGCATATTATCCTCATTACCAATATAGATACTCACTTTTAACATTTTAATTTTTTTTATTACAATAAATATTTTATTACTATTTTTACTATTAATTAATTAAAAACATAAATTTAAATATATATATATATATAATATAAATTATTATGACAAAGAATATGGAATCTATTTTATCTAATTTATTTCAGATAAGTCGAAAATTTTACATTAAAATAAAACTCACAATCATTAACACTTGGAATAGTAATATTCATTATATGAATTTAAATTTATAAAGGTATATTTATAATCTATAAATTTCATTTCAATCATTCCTTGTTAGGTTTTATTTTAATTAACTAATATGGAGGAACATTATGAAATTGAAAATAGTTTTTAGAAAAATGAGTATTTAAACCAAAAAAAGAAAACTTATACTAAAACTGAGTATAAAAGATGGTTCAAATGTTACTAATTGAGTTACATATAACTAAATAATACTTCTGTTACTTTTATATCAAATTAAAAAGAATAATTTCACTTTTAAATTACGTAATTTATTAAAAATAAATGATAGTTTTATAAAAAGCATTATTTTCACTATTCAATGAAAATCAATATTTTCTGAAAAATCCAAAATTTCTACACCAATTACATTTTTATTTAATGATAAAAAGTATATTAATTTCATAAAATAATATTTCTAAATTCCCATGAATTAATTTTAATATTTTATGGTTAAAATAAATAAGAATTATTTTTGAAGGAAAGGTATTTTTTGCAAAATAATATCCTTAATAAAAATTGTTTTTTATTAAGAGTTTATCAATATATTTATATAGTAATTTTATTTATATTTCATAAAGAATTTTATATTATTAATACCCAATAATCTAATGGCTAAGTCAAATTAGCCACGTTTATATACTAATATTTTAATATTTTATCATGGTTTATTTAAAATCAATTGTCTGTGTTGGATACACTCTCAAAAGTTGTTCTCTTTAAAAATATTTAGGTGTTACATTCTTCCCTGTTAAATAAATTACCTTCTAATAATTTATATATTTTTTCTATAATCAAGTTTTAACATTTTAAAATTCCCTTTTTGGAAAACCCACATCCTAAAAAGGGTTAGTAGTACATCCTCTTAAAATTGGGTAGGTGAAACACGAAGGCCATCTAGAATAATACATGACTTGGTTATGAAAATATAAACATGGAAGAAAAAAAGAAAATATAGACATGGAAGAAAAAAGAAAATAATTATGGGGAGTGATATAGATCATTGATAACATGATTCTGAATTATTAATAGAAAGTTATGAACCAAAAAACCATAAATATGTGATGTATCAAAACATAGTTGATTTATATGATTTGAAGGTAATAGGATAATATTTTTTATTCAATATTCTTCTCCATGACGTTTGGGATGATTTTACTAGCAAGATACTAAACACAATAATATATACGTACTTTATATAATGTCATTTAATAAAAAATTTCTTTCTTTCATTATTCTTCAACAAATTTCTACCTCGCCTCTTACTCTAAGAAAGGAATATCCAATATTTTTTTATTCCAAAAGAACTAAAATTAAGTTTTAACGGATCATAAGATCTATAAAATAGTTAAAATGTATTTATACTAAATTTATTAAACTGAATTTTTCTATCAAAAAGTAATATAATACCCCAAATTAAAATTAAATTATTAATGTTCCAGAATCGAACAATAAAATCAAATTTTTAGAATAGATCATTCATGAAATAAATAATCTGATATCCCAAAGAATTTCAACATTTGTAACACCAAGGAAGGTTTTAATTTAAAAGGTTATATCCTACCCTTTAATTTATAATACAAAAATAATAATAGAATTCCACCCAAATAATCATTTATGTAAAACCTAAAGGTTATATATTTCTTAAACCAAAAAAAGGTTCCCAAAATATCATTAAAAATTAGAATCCCATTACATAGAACTCAAAAAGATCTATCTAAGTCTATGAACTTATGATCAACCTTAAACTCATAAAACCATAATGGTATCGATGACTCTTATGTTAATATTATATGAATACATATATGATTCTAAAATAAAAACAATCCTTAGATGTTTCATGATTCTTATATCAAAAATATAATTTTTAAAAATACATCAACAACATAATTATTGAATCACAATACATAAATACTTTACCCTTTTACTGTAATGACTTTTTATTAAATATTTCCTACCTTGTTCTAGGGTTTATCCCTATATTTGGGGCATTAACATGGATAATTCCCATGTTCCCCAAAAATAATAATTTGAATTCATTGGAAATTTATTACTCTATGAACTGCATTTACACATATAAACCTTCTTACCCTCCATTTTAGACATACTTATTTGTTATTATTCCCAACTTCGTGCCATGTAGGAATCTTAATCTTTTTTCATCTATGATCATGTGCACAAAAAATCATAAATATTCATTTCCCATTATTTGATGTGTTAAGAATATCAATGATGTTAATGTTCTTAATCATATATCACAATATATGATTAGACACAATTTTAATATATTTACCTCTAGTAATCATCCCATTTAGTTGTACATATTCACCAAATTTTCTATAACATTCAATGTTAACAAGATTCTTCTTAGTTCCAACCATTTACTAAAACCCCAAAAAATTGAATGAGAAATAATAATTGTATTGGTAAACTAAATAATTATTAAAAATCATTCATAGGATGTCTAAATCATGACACATTCTTTAAAATCTATGACAGCTTATGTTTATTCTATCTCATTCATTCCCATCATCTATTCAAATCATTCATGATGGTTTTTAAGGAGTTTGTGAATTTTTAAAGCATATCCCCCTTGGAGTGTCAAACCGAGTGTTCATAATTGAATTTTTACATGAACTATATGATGCTAAAATATATATAAATATTCCATTTTCGTAGTTATTAACCTAAGGTAAAACTTTTACAAATAGAAATCTACATGTAGTATCCAGATAATGATGTAATTTATCAGAAACAACTCACTCTATAAATCAACAAAATTTTATTATATTTTCAAATACATATACTTATCCATAGACTTATCTATAGGGTTCTTAGTAATGTTTTCTCATACTATTTTTTGAAGGTTAACTAAACGTTTTCTATGATACCAAATATAGATACCTGGTCCTTTTACACATATTATTATATGCTTTTTAACATATACATATATTAATTATAGCCCATATACCATGAGGCCTACTCTATTTGGAATATTAGTTTCATAATAAATCTAATTGAGACTAAAAATAAAAAATTATTTATTTTCTTCTCCATAATGAAATCCTAAATCCTTTAGATCTCCTAAAATTACAAGGTTTAACCTAGGTAATACAAACATAAAATGGGTGAGCTAAAAACCTAGTAAGGGAACAAACATGATAAAGAAACATGACATGTAATTAAATGTTCTAATATGAAATCATAAAAGAAAATTTTCAAAGATAATCACATGGGAGAATAACATAAATAAAATTGTATAATTAAATCATTTCATCATCGGGAATGTGGAAAAAATATAAAAGATGACATAAACATGTGTTAATACAAACTGCCTAAACAATATCACATGGATGATAAATTCCCATAATGGATTAGGTTTAATCCCTAATATTATAATTGATATATTAAGAGAAAAAAATATTACCCAATTCATTAGAGCTCTATCTAGGTGCACCCATCATAACATGTTCATGATTATGTATTCACTAAAAAAGAAATCAATCATATGGACTGAATAGAAAAAATTATCCATGGAATTAAATGGGTTAAATAATCTTGTCTCATACAATAATTAAAATAAATTTCAAAATGAATTAATTTTAGAGATAAACATATGTTATGTATTTACCCATAAAATTACGAGAGAATAAAAATGGTATATACATGGGAGACATATATACATAATTTACAACAAATCCATAACATCAAAGGTTTTCATCATTGATGAAAATATCTTTAAAATGTAACATGGAATATTTCATAGCAAAATACCCACATCGCTTTCAAATCTTGTATTAAATATATTAAAATTTCATAAATATTATAGAAAACATTTTTAAAAAATAAAAATGTATTCTTATAATGTAAAATTTAAGTAATTGAGTGGTTATAATGGCAGGTAATGACATACATGTCATACAAATTAAAAAACATTCCTTTTACACTTTTAAAAAAAGTTTAAAGAGTACCTCATTCAGAAAAAAAACAAGATTCCTTTCCAATGATTTTTTAAAAAATAAAACATGGCTAAAAATCCATTAATAAATAATTTCTATAATTTTAATAATACTTTTTAAAATATTTTAAGAAAACATGGATACAAAAGAAAAACATTTTTTAACAAAGATGGAAATAATGTCACCTTATCTTAAAAACATGTTCCCAAATGTTTTAAGTACCAATGAGATGAAAATAGAAAAAATACCTAGAAATTTAATAAGTATCTTGAGGATTATAAAGTTAATTTTTTTACTATACAATGATCAAATAATTTCTTATAGTGGTAATTTCATGCATAAACAATCTCAGTTAAAATTATATTAAAACATATACCCTTACCAATTTGGTAACTTTTGAATCGTAAATCACATGAATGAATCAGATGAATTATATCTTATAATATATTAATATATTAGTTATTCATGATAAAAAATGTAATGGTCTATTATATAAACCATTTCAAATAAAAATATCTGCAAAAATGAACACGTGTCTTAAAGAAAGATGTTGTTAGGTATACACTTGCCTTAGGTTCATAATTTTTTGTGTATGTATATTATCTACTAAATAATAATCTTATATTAATTATTATATCTTTAATAAAATATTACATATTTAATAACTTATACTTAAACATTGTTTGAAATAGTAGGTTGTATGTATGCACGTACACCATTTCTATTTTTCAATGATTATGATAGAAATAAGATAATTATTATTTTTACATTAAATAATTATAATAATATAATAAATATAAAATTATTTATTTATATAGGTTTAAATATACAATCCATGTGATCTATAAATAAAAATGAATCACATCAATTTGTGAGGTCCTAGTCCACCGTACTCATGAACGACGTTGTCATTTTTCTATGGAAAGAATGGAAATAAATTAGATAATATATTAATTTCCAATAATTATTAATATTTTAGGAATATAATGTATAAATATTATTTAAATCATGACAATAATCAATGATAGTTGATGATTGAAAACGAATTGCATCAGCTCATGACGCGGTAGTTCTTCGTACACGCAAATAATGGTTTCATTTCCCCATTTGATGGTAGCGGGTATGGATAAATATTATTCCATAAACAGAATAATATATAAATTTATAAGAGATAATTTTTTATATTGAATTTTTGGAGACATATTTTAAGGTGAAAAAATAATACTAAAAAATATCTGTGAAGATTATTACCTACACATAGAAAAACCCCCTTTGGATCTCTTATTAGTGACCCTATGGTTGGTCTTTTAGGAAGAACAGAAGATCTCAAATGTGTATTAGGATATTTGGGATATATTTTTTATTATTTTGGTCAATATAAATGGATTTATATGTATTAATAAGTGAGTTGAGGGGTTCCCTTTTATAATTGATGAGAAGTGGCATTTTTATAAATACCAAAAACTATTCAATAATGGGAATATAGTCTCAAGACAAGTGCATAAAAATTTGAAAAATAAAAGAGTCTGGGAGAGATAAGGATGATTTACATATATAAAAATAAAAAATAAACATTTTTTAAAACATCTTATCCTTTTTACCACTAAGGTTACTCAATTTTACCATTTTAATTTATTAACTATGGTAACAAATTATTTTACCATTTTTACTATTCATTTTGAAGAAAAATTATGTTAGCCTTATTATATGAAATAAAATATTATAATTCAAATTATAAGATAAATTTTATCCAATTAAATATTTATAACTCGTATTGTATAATTTAAAATAAAACATGTAAGCGCAATTGAAAAGATTTTTTTTTAAATGATTTTTTTAAGAAAAATATGATTCTACATTAATTTTATGAATAATAATATAAACTTTATGAATTTAAATTCACAAATTTATATTTATAATATATAAATTTCGTTTAAATCATTCATAATTAGATTTTATTTTAATAAATTTAATTGGAAAAACCATATGCACTGTAAAATAGTATTTTACAAAAATGAATATTTAAGCCAAAGAAGAAATATATACTAAAATATGGAATAAAGATTACTAAAATTTAATTCATTGGATTAAATATAACTAAATAAAAATTATTTAGCCTTGAAATTAATTTAATATAATAATTTAAATTTTTAATTATATAATTTATTGAGAAGAAATTACATTTATACGAAAAATTTGTGTTTTTCACTATTCAATGAAAAGTAAATATTTTCCAAAAAAATTATCCTAAATAAATATTTATATGATGATATTTTTTTTATTTTAACATAATAGTATTTATAATAGTTTCATAAATTAATTATAATATTTTCTCATGAAAAAAAACATTTTCGAAGGAATACTATTTTTCTATATGATAAAAATGTTTATTAAAAGTTGAGTTCTTATTATTAATTATCCATATAATTATATAGGAATTATATACATATTAAATAATATAATTAATAATATTCATACCCAGTAATTTAATAGGTACGTTAAATCAGACCCGATTATTTAATATTATTTCAATATTGTATTACAGTTCATTTAAAATCGTAATTGCATGTTAGATACGCTATAGAACACAGTGTTATTTTAAAATATCAGGAGTTATAATACAAGTCCATAAATAATAACAAGAGAGGTATTAATTTCATGAAATAATTTTAATTTAGGAAAATAATTAATAAAACTAATATAATAATTACATTATAAATAGACCATGCACATAAGCAAGTCGGTCTAAGTGTTGAGTCAATAAGGTTTCCTTATGACTTTTCCATTCCTCTATGTTTTCAAAATAACAAACACTATATCTTAAAGAAAATTATATTTTCCCTAGGAATTATCTTAATGAGGAAAATTTTCATTCTCTAAGAAAATTTTATCCTTAACTATATTTTCATTATTCATATTATTATCTCTCTATATCTAAATCATTATATTCCTAGGTCTAAAAAATGGTTACTCATATAAAACCTTGGAATCGTATAAATAATTAGTTATAGAGTATTTTTTTCAGACTCTGAATTCTCTGAAATTCAGACTCTAAATTCTCTGAAATTCAGACTCTAAATTCCCAAAAATTCATACACTGAATTCTCAGAAATTCAGACTCTGAACTCACTGAAATTCAAATTCTGAATTCATCATAATTCAAACTCCAAATTAATTAGAATTAGGGCTTCCATTTCTATAGAATTTAGACACCAAATTCCTTGGAATTCAAACTCTTAATTCTTTAGAATTCAGACTCTGAGTTACTCAGAATTTAGACTTGGAATTTCTTAGAATTTAGACTCCTAATTCCTTATAATTCAGACTCTGAATTCTATAGAGATCAGACATCGAATTCCTCAGAATTAAGATATTGAATTCTTCATAATTTAGGCTTTTAATTCCTTAGAATTCAGAATTTGAATTCCATATAATTAAGACACTGAATTATTCATAATTTAGATTCTGAATTCATTGGAATTCAGACTCCAAAATCTATAAAATTCAGGTTCTGAATTCCTTGAAAAACAGATTCTGAATATCCATGAGCTATATCCTCTGAATTTATATTTTTTTAGACTCTGAACATTATTATTCCTTAGAATCCAAAAAATAGTCTTGGTTAAGAAACATAATTTTTCTTATGCTTGTTATAGGTATGAAATGATGTCATAAAATCTGTTTCTAACTCACAGTTATTTGAGTGACACGTGTACAGGCCACTCTGAAATTCAAGGGAAAATATGACCATTGGAGGAGGGAACCAATCATCGGAGAAGTGCCTATAAATAGGATCTCATTTCAACTATCTGAATACCTGTTGATGACTCAAGTGATCGCATGCTACTGAAGTGATTTCTAGAGAGAGACTCTCATGCCTTATGCTTACTAAACATCTTGTTCATATTGCTTCGTGTGAAACCAATTGTTGTTTTGTACAATCTTGGACTTCCGAAGATAATAAGATAGAGGGACTGACTACCTTGAACTTCAAGGACTTCCATGGATAGAAAGATAGAGGTGCTGACTACCTTAATTTTTTGAGGGCTTGCAGGGATAGCAAGACAGATTATTACATTCCTATCAAGGTTTTTCCCTATTTTGGGTAGGATAAACATTATTGAAAGTATAAATCAAGGGACCTTTATCCAAGTTTGTTGGATACCCTTCTCTTTGGGTTAAAATATTTCATACTTGTTACTTGTTTTGTTTCATGTTTATTTCTAGTATATTTTGATTAAAGAAGGAAGTATAACCATCTTATACCTTCGTGTTCTTTTATATACTATGATAAGTGAGATTCTATACTCTTTAAGGTATAATATTTTCCTTGTATACATTCCTTATGTTTCATTTCTGAAACCATATTTCCGGAATGTAGAAATTTTTTACAACTAAAAGAGGTCTTGTGAATCTACCTTGTTTAACATTGTTAAACATATTTTTTCATGAATGTTAAAAATGAATATTTTTAAACATATAATTCACTTCCCTCTTGTAATATAGCATCTACAAAATTATTTTTACCCTTTAATTTTTATCACATGAGGTATCTAAAATATTTATATTCAAATATAATATTTTTTGTTCAAGTTTTCATTGTTCTACATTTTTTCCTTTCTTAGGAATTTATATCTTTGTTTACAAAATCTTTCTATTGAAAAGTTTTTGTGAAAAGATATCTTCTTTTAGAATGGACAAATAAATGTTAGTTCAATTGAAAATCTATATCCTACTATAACACCTTTATTTGATGGGAATGATTACTAGTACTTGAGATATTGTATGATGACTTTTTTTTAATACTAGAGTGGACAATTTTTTTATGCTTATAGGATATTACAAGATTCCTGATAAGGAAGTCAAAAAATTCACCAATCACGAAAAGTCAGAATATCAACTAAAACACAAGCTACATAATACTTTGTTGTGTTCCATGACCAGGAATATATATAGTCAAATTTCTTCCTATGAAACTACTAACTGTATCTAGAAGAAATTGGAGGTTACTAATTTTGGTACATCCAAAGTTATAGAAACTAGAAGAGCTATACTTTGAGGAGAATATAATGGATTTCTATTTCCCAAAGGAGAACTAGTTTTCAAAGTGAAAAAATGGTTTATGAAAATTGTTAACAGTTTAAAATATATTGGTGAGAAAATTCGAGATGATGAAGCACTTGTGGATAGGATTATAGATATCATGCCTAATGAGTGGAAATCTAAGAGAACAGTTATTTATGGGAATAGAAAACCATCTCAAATTACTATTGATGAGATTTTTGGAAGACTTAATCAACATGAGGAATGAATGAAAAGAGATGCTGATATAAATAAGAAGAAAATTGTAAATGGAATTATAGCTTTTAATCCTACTAAATCCAAGAATATTAAAAGGGTTAGAAGATCCAAGTCTATGAAATTCACTATTTAATCTGAATCTAGTGAAAGTGAAAATTTTTAGAATGATCTAGCTAATCTTTCTCAATGGATGAACAAGATAGTTATAAAGAAATACTTTCAATATAGATATAAGAAGAATCAAACAAAATATAAGAAAGATATGGAAGTTACTTGCTTTGAATGCAATAGAGCATGACATATCAGGCCGGATTGTCCTATGCTTAATAAAAAGGATAAAAAGGAAAATAAATCTAAGTGGAATAGAAGGAATTAAAACAAGGATAAATATAATAATGTTTTGAAATACAATGACACTTGGAGTGTCAGTGGTGGAGACTCTTCTGATGAATCCTTAGAGTATGAATCTTCTGGTTAGAATAATCTATGTTTATTAGCCAAACTACCCGTGGAAATCATTTTCTAATGGCCAAGATAAGAAATTTTAAATCTATTACCAATGATATTTGAATGAAAGTTATACTGATGATAAATACAATAAGTCATTAGATGAATAATCTTCTTATTGTGAAGATAATACATTACCTTCTTACAAATATGTTTATAGGTTTTCTAATCTTCTTGAGAATGAAAATTCAAAACATAAGAAAAATATTAATAAAAAATTGAAGAATTTATATTATTACTAAATAAGTATCATATCTTTCTAAAGATCTTGATATGTAAATATTTTATTTTGAAATTATTTCAAAAAACCTTGTGGAATTTAATTTCATGAATGATAAACTTTCAAAGGATCTTGAAAATGTAATTTCCTAGAAATATATTTTATAGTCTAACTCTAGTTCAAAAACTATTATTTTTTAGGATAAAAACTTAGTTATAAAACATAATTCCAAAATACACTCCTTGAGGAAGTGTTTGTAAAACATTTCCTCCTGTAAGGAAAACTTTTACATGATGTATTCCCAAATTCAACCCCTAATAAACAGTTCTAGATTTGGTTATAATCATTCTAAACCATTTTTTACTAATAACTATTTTTTTCCTCATATTGCTCTATTCTTTATTAAATTTTAGTTTGGTGGACATTGGAAAAAACTATTCTATAAATAAAACCCAGTCTTCAGGTTTTCATAAAGCTTAATTTTTTAAGAAAACATGGATTCTTAAAATCTTTCTTTATTAAATTTTTGGATCCAAGAATGTTTGGGTTCCAAAAGTCTAACACTCATATTTTCATGAAAATAAAGATAGTAAAAACAAAAATGCATGGTATATTGATAGATAATGTTCTCATCATTTGACTAGTAACAAAAACTCCTTGGAAAATATTATCAAGACGAAAACAGAAAAATAACATTCGGAGATAATGCTCTAAGAAATTTTTTTGGTATAGGTATATTTTTCTTCTGGGAAAAACTATGATTTCAAATGTTTTATTTGTTAACAGTCTTAAGAACAACCTCATTAGCATAATCCAACTTTTTGATGAAGGTTCCCTTATGAATTTTATGAAAGATAAATGACGAGTAGAAAATTCCAAGGATGAGTTTATTCTTTCTCCCCATAGACAAGAGAATATATACACATTAAACTTAGAAGACCATTAGAGCCAAGATATACCTTTCCTTAGTGAAATTTAAGATCAATCTTGGTTATGGCATAAAAGCTTATGGCAATTTAACTTTAGGAACCTATGTAAACTCTCTAGAAAAGACTTGTTAAGGATCCGCCAGAGCTTAGATTTGATTATTCAAAAGTTTGTGATCCGTGTAAATATGGCCAGTAACATTAATCAAGTTTTAAATCAGTCATTGGAGTCTCAAAAAAATATGTGTTACAGTTAGTCCTTATGGAACTTTTTGGACCAACACAAACTTGAATCATTGAGGAAAAGATTATGTATTTGTCTTAGTTGATTATTACACTAGATTCACATGGGTTTACTTTTTTGCAAAGATATATGAATATTTTTCATATTTCAAAATTTTTAGAGCCCAAGTTAAAAATGAGAAAAACCTTCCATTTATAACTATAAATAGTGATCATGGAGGAGAATTTCAAAATTCATATTTTGAAACTTTTTATAGTAGAAAAGGTATTACTCATAAATTTTGAGCTCCAATAACTCCTGAACAAAATTTTATTGTTGAAAGAAGAAATCGAATTCTTCAAGAGATAACTAGAACCATGTTGATTGAATATTCTATAGCTAAAAACTTTTGGGATGCAGCTGAAAGTACTGCTTGTTATACTATAAATCGAGTTTTGATTAGACATATTCTTAATAAAAACCCCATATGAGCTATGGAATGGTAGAAAACCTAGACTTTCCTACTTCAGGGTATTTGGTTGAAGAGTATTTATTATGAATACAAAAGATAATCTACATAAATTCTCACCCAAATATGATGAAGGAATTTTCTTAGGTTACTCTACAACTTCTAAGGATTATAGAGTTTTGAATAAAAACACATGTACTATCGAAGAAATAGTGCTTGTTAAATTAGATAAAACTTATCTTTTGCTTTTTAAACCACATCAATCTACATATTTAGATCTGTTTTCAAAAACTAATTATTATCCCTTGATAGAAGATATTTTAGATAAGTAAAATGTTCAAGAAAATGTTTCTGAAGCATTTACCCTAGAAAATTTTCTACCAAATGTTAATGAACAGGCTTTACCAAACCCAAATATGTTGTTTGTTAAGAATCATACTAGTGATAGTATCATTAGTGATGTAAATCAACCTGTGGGGGCTAGAAGTTCCTTAATAAATTAAGTAGAACATCTAAAATTCCATTCCTAAAAAGAACCAAAAATCATTGATGAATCTTTAGGTGATGATGATTGGTTTAAAAACATACAAGATGAGCTAAATGAATTAGAAATTAATAACGTTTGGACCTTGGTTGAAAGACCTAAGGAAGATTTTGTTATTGGAGTTAAATGGGTCTTCAAAATTAAGTGTGATGAAAATGGAATCATTGTAAGAAATAAGGCTATAATAGTTTCTAAAAGATATAATCAACAAGAAGGAATAGAATATGAAGAAACTTATGCTCCAGTAGCTTAACATGAATCTATTCATATTTTACTTTCCTTTACAGCATTATTTAATTTTTAAACATATTAAAATGGATGTAAAATGGGCTTTCCTTAATGGATATGTTCAAGAGGATGTTTCTGTGGAAAAAACTCCTATTATTAAGGATACAAAACATCCTGAACATGTTTTCGAACATAGAAAAGCATTATATGGACTTAAGCAAGCCCCTAGAGCCTAGTCTGATAGACTTACATTATTTCTATAACAAAACAATTATGTTAATGGAAATTATGAACCAACCCTTTTTATAAATAAAGAAAAAATATATTTTATTTGTTCAAATTTATGTTGATGACATTATAATTATTTCAACTAACTAATATTTAAACGATTCTTTTGAAAATATAATGAAATATGAGTTGGAAATGAGTATGATGGGTGAATTAAAATTTTTCTTAGGTTTTCAAATTTCCCCAAAACCAGAAGAAACTTATATATCTTAACATAAGTATATTAAACATGTTCTTAAAATGTATTGATATGAAAACACAAATAGTATAAGTTATCCCATTGTATCCTCAAATTCACTTGATATTGATGAAGTTAGAAAATTAGAAGATCAAACATCATTTAGAGGTATGATATGATGTTTACTATACTGGACATCTAGTCATCCGGACTTTATGTTTTCAGTATGCTTATTAGCAAGATATCAATAAAATACTGATGAATCTCATTTAAATGTAATGAAAAGAATTTTTTTTATATTTAAAGGGGACCATGGATTTAGGACCCTTTTATACATCTGGAAATGATTTTGTGTTAAAAAAAATTGGATGCTAACTTTTGTGGATGTAGAATGGATAAAAAAATTACATCCAAAACATGTCATTTATTAGGATATTCATTAGTTTCTTGGTCATTAAAAAACCAACACTTAGTTTCACTTTACCCTGATGAAGCCAAATATGTAGCAGCTGGGTGTTGTTCTTCCCAAGTGTTGGGGATGCAACACATACTCATAGACTATGGTATAAGTTTTTCCAAAACAAAATTAATGTGTGATAACACTAGTTCTGTTGCCCTATGTAAAAACCTTTCACATCACACTCATTCAAAACACATAGATATTAGGCATCACATTCTTAGAGATCACACACAAAAAGAAGATATTATTCTTCAGTTTATCGTAACAAAATATCATCTTACTGATATTTACACTAAATCATAGTGGTCCGATAGATTTGAATATATTAAACCAAAGTTATGGATGATAACCAGAAGGTAATATTCCATATTAAATTTTTTTGAACCCTATCTCATTATAGTAATAGAATTATATTCATAGGGGGAGTACATTTTTCTTGAGAAATATAAATTTTCTTAACCAAATTTTCATAATCAAAATTTTATTAAATAAAATTTTCGTAGTCAAAATATTTTTAATCAAAATGTTTGTCTTCATAAATTTCATAAAATCAATTCATTGTCATAATTTTATTAATACAAATTTTCTGAGTCAAAATTTTCTTATTAAAAAATTTCGTACTAAAAATTTTCTTAATCGAAATTTTCATAGTTAAAAAAACTCATAATTTCAAAATTTTCCTTACTTAAGAAAATTATCCAGAATCTAAAGTTCATCAACAAGAATTTTCATTATTACTAATAATATTAATATCATTCTAGAAGGTATGTTTTCTTTCTTAAATTTTAATATTCAGTTTTTTTACATGTTGGTATTTCATATTGTTTAAGAAAATTTTTCAGATTCACTTTCTCTTAAATCTGAATTTTTATCTTAAAAACATCAAAATATCAGAATCTAATAAATTCCTTATTTGACATTAATCTCAACCATCAGATATGATCAAGTTTGTTTCTATAGTTGGATCTTTTGGGAAGATAAAACATCACATCAAATGCCTATATAAAGTCCCCATGATGGTTTCCTCGCAACGGTTTTCAAATATTTGGTGTGCTAAAACCCTGCTGATCTTCTTAAAGATCATTCCGATTTTCAAGGATTTCCCAATTCTTAATGTATTTCGAAGCTTCTCCTCAAAAACAAATTTTTCAGTCAAGGAAATCTCTAAATGGAAGATCTACAGGGAAAGGTTAGTGGATCCGAAGTTCTTTTCCAAATAATATTCTCTTATTTCAAAGAACATCGAGCTAAATAGTTGTGAGAGTTTGTGTATATCCAAACTGAAGGCACAAGATCTGGTTTATCTAGAATTATTGATAGAGTTTTATGAGTACATAAGTTTCATTATTGAAGGAAGAAGAGAAAATTTTTTGTTTAAGAGTTATATAAAAACTTATTCCCTTTCCTACAGTATGTCTTCCAACATACGTGGAATTACTTATGAGGGAGAAGCTGATTTCTACACTCACAATCTACTAGATTTTTTAGGATCGTTTGATAGAGAGAAAACCTTATAATTCCTTGGTATATATGTGTTTAAGACTACCACGATTAATCCTATTTATAAAAATTTATGGATCTTAGATTTATGGGTCCATGGATTTTTCATTCTGAGAAAAGGTGATATGGATACTCTAATGAATAGTGATATCTATGTTCTGGATTTCTTAGTAAACCTCGGAAAGATAAATTTAGTGAAGTATGTTTTCCTTACATTCATGAATATCAATAATGGGACACTCAAATAGAAAATAATCATGTATTTTCTTATTCTCTCTGAGATTATATTTCTTTTTCTCAAGTCGTTCAATATCCCTTGTGGTTCTAAGACAAGAAATTTCAAGGTCGTGTTTCTTAGTGATGACACCCTCAGAAGGATGAAGGTTGTCATCCATAGTGAATCTGAAGATTTTTATGATTTATATAAATATAAAATAGAATCCCTATCAAATAAACCAGAAGTTTCTGAGACTTCTAAAAATGTTGGTAAGAAGGGGAAGGTGAAACAATCAGAAAAGAAAGAAAAATCTCCTACTGTTAAGGTTACTCAATCAGCTTCACCTAAGCCAAATAATAAAAAGACTTATCTGGATGAATTCATTACAAAGTGGTCAGAATACAAGAAGTATAAAAATTAAGGGGGCCTAATTTTGTCATGAACCCTGTTAAGGAAAAATATTTAAAGTAGAATCCTACTGAGGATCTTGAGAATACAAAAAAAAAGAATCAAAAGAAGAAAATGTATAAAGCCGAGACTGTTCAATATCCTCTCAAGGCTGTTGAAAAAGCTTCTGAAAAAGTTTCTGTACCAGAAATTATTTTTCGAAGAATTACTCCATGTGACTCTGGGAAATAATATTTTAATTCCAATACCAGAAGAAGAATAAGGAATAGTTCAAGAAGAGGAAGTTGAAGAAGAAGAATAATAATAATAAAGTGGTGATATAGATGACATGATAAGATAATTTTAAGAATATCATCAGAAGGATAGTCCCTCTGAAAATATGTCAATCCAAACATCTAAAGCTGAATCAACTGAAATTATTTCACAAGGAAAAGATGATAAGGGGCAGGAAAAAGTGAATAAACCATCAGATGATGAAAGCTGCAACCATGAATTCATTCATAAAGAGGATCCAGTGGTAGATGATGAAAAATAAATAGTTGATGAAGATAGGATAGTTTAGCTATCAGATAGTGAACTTGAATCACGAAGAGCAATAGAGATAATTAGAAAATATGATAAGGGAAAATAGGTGTTGGTTGATACACCTAGAAAATTCAGAGTGAAAAAGAATGATTTTGGTGGTTCATCGAATAGAAAAGCTAAAGATATAGAAAACAAATCATCGCCAACCAAACAATATAATTTGGAATCTCCCTCCCTTAAGTGTGACTTTGTAGTCCTGTATTTAAAAAATATGGTTAATACCATTCGCTTGTTTTCAAGTATATACTCATGGTTTCATATTCTTAATCACTCGTTTAATCATAAATAGGATTCAGTTACCATGCTTGTGGATAATTTTTTCAGTCTTGAGGCTGATTTCAAAGCCTTTTTCATTGGATATAAAGCCCATAAAATATCATGCAAGGAAATCACAAAGTGATCAAGGAAAACAATCAAAAGATGAGAATCCATGATGATTTTAAATCATGTGTGGAGAATGAATTTGACACTGAAGATGGAAAGTTCAAAGATCTTAATAAAAAAAATTTGGAAAAGGTATGTCTCAAACATACAACTCAGAAGCAGGAAGTCAAGGATCTGAATGGTAAATTTAATTCAGTTGCTTTGAATAGGAAAAGGGAAAGAGATCTTAGAATTGAGTTTGAAGAAAAACATAATAATAAAGAAGATCTTTTGAAAGAACAAGTATAAATTCTTAAGGCTCAAGAAGATAAGATCAAATACTTAGAGAAGAAAATTGAAGATTCAAATCAGTTTCTGAAGCATGTTGGAGAAGATTTCAATGATCTTAATAAGCAGAAAACCATTTTAAAGAATCTAATTCCAAAGGGTAAAGAATGATAATTTTTTTCCCAATACGGTCTTTATTTGTATTTTCTTCTTTGTACAAATCCTTTAAATCATAATAAAATTTTGATTGTTCTTCATATATCTTTTTGTATAGTAATAATATTTAAGGTACCATTTTTTCCATTCTTTTATTCCTTTTTGAAAATCACAAAGGGGGATAAAAGAATGATAAAAAGAATACTAAGTAAAGAAAATAATTCCCTATGTAATGATAATTCTATCTAGGGGGGTTATCAAAGAAGATTTCCTTATTCAAGAAAGGGCGAAATCTATTTAAGGAAGTCAAGAATAATATTTTTGTGGATTTCAAAACCTAAGGGGGAGTTATTCATATTCACCACGATCCATAAGTAAAGGGAGAAAGGTTTTTGTTTATGTTCATAAATAAAAATTCTAAGTCCTTATGTTTTTTTGTAAGGATGTTTGTGGTTTCCAAAAAGGGGGATATTGTAGAGTCAATAAGGTTTCCTTATGAATTTTCTATTTCTCAATGTTTTGAAATTCCAAATACTCTATCTTATGGAAAATTATATTTTCCCTAAGAATTATCTTAATGAGGAAAATTATCATTCTCTATGAAAATTTAATCCTTAACTATGTTTTCATTATTCATTTTATTGTCTATATAAATATAACTCATTTTATTCTTAATTATAAAAATAGCTTTCACATTTAAAAACTCATAATCCTATAAATATTTAGTTATAGAGTATTCTATTTTCAAACTCCGAATTCATTGAAATTCAGACTCTGAAATATCTGAAATTTAGACTCTAAATTCTCTGAAATTATGACACCAAATTTTCTGAAATTCAGACTCTAAATTACTTATAATTCACAATCCTAATTCCTTATAATTAAAACTCCAAATTCCTTATAATTCTGACTCCAAATTACATAGAATTAAAACTCTTAATTTCTAAGAATTCATACTACGAATTTCTTAGAATTCAGACTTGGAATTCCTTAGAATTCAGACTCCTAATTCCTTAGAATTCTGACTCCAAATTACATAGAATTCATGCACCGAATTATTTAGAATTCATGCACCTAATTGTTCAAAATTCAGACTCCAAATTCATTAGAATTGAGATTGAGAATTCATTAGAATTACTACACTGAATTCTTCAGAATTCATATTCCAAATTCATTGGAATTCAGACACCAAAATATATAGAATTCATGTTCTGAATTCCTTGAAAAATAGAATCCTAATATCCATGATTTATAGTCTTAAAATGTTTTTTTTTGTTAAACTCTAAACTTTATTTTTTCTTAGATTTTGAAAATTATATTCGGTTAAGCAATGTTATTTTTCTTACACTTGTTATAGTTATGAATTGATGTTGTACAATTTGTTTCTAACTAACCGTTGTTTGAGTGAAACATGTATAGGTCCCTCCAAGATTCAAGGAAAAGCATGACCATTGGAGGAGGGAGCAGACCGTTAGAGAAGTGCTTATAAATAAGAGCTCATTTTAATGATCTTAATACATATTGATCACGCTTGAGATTTCAGGATGTTAAAGTGATTTCTAGAGAGAGAGACTCTCATGCCTTGTGAATACTGAACAACTTTTTTAGATTGCATCGTGCGAAACCAATTGTTGTATTTTACAATTGAGGAATTATAGGGAGTGGAAGGAATAGCTACATACTACATTAAAGTTTGAGGACTTCTGTGGATAGGAAGACAGAGGTGTTGACTACCTTAATGTTCGAGGGCTTTTGAGGATAGAAAGATATATTCTGATATTTTTATTGAGGTATTACCCTAGTGTGGGTAAGATAGAATTTCTTGAAAGTATAAATCAATGGACCTTTTTCCAAGGTTGTTGGATACCCTTCTCTTTGGGTTAAAAGATTTCATACTTTTTACTTGTTTTATTTCAAATTTATTTCCACTGAATTTTGATTAAGGAAGAATGTATAACCTTATTGTACATTATGTTTCTTTTATATACTCTAATAAATATGATTATATACACTTTAAGGTAGAATCTTTTCCTTGTAAACTTTCCTTAAGTTTCATTTATGGAACCATATTTCGGGAATCTTTAAAGTTTGTAAAACTAAAATAGGTCATGTAAATTTACCTTGCTTAACTTTGTTAAAAATAGTTTTTCCTTAAGTTTAAAAATGAAAATTCTTAAACATAAAATACACCCTCTTTTGTAATTGATCATCTATATCATTATTTCGATCCTACACTAAGCTCATGATCATTCACTAATAAAATGAATATTTATTTAAAATAACTATATAGGGTAAATTTAAATTCATTATTTTATTAAGATAAACATCAATTAATTTGCTTAATTAATTATCTTACTAAACAATTTATTTCAATATATCATAATAGTAGTCTAATATTTCTTAAAGATATTCATCCAATAATATTTTAAATAAACTATATATATTAATCATATTTAAAATATAACAAAAATAAATATAAATATTGAACATGGAAAAAACTAAGTGGGTACATATAAAACTATTAGGCTTGTATATAGATCATATTTTTTCTACTCATGTAGATTTTATCATACACATTTTACTATATAATTGCATGGAATGTATGAGTCAATTAAATAACACATGGAAGAAATGTTAATTAACATTGTGTATAATGGTTTTAATGTCCTTAGATTTGTTGATGTATTACAACTATATGTGGTGTGTAATTTAGAAATTTTTTTAGGAATAGGACGAGCATTTAACATATAAGAACACACACACACACATAAATATATATATATATATCCTCTCAAACAGCATGTAAGAGTCGATTAATGACACATTGAACACATATTGTTATTGATTAATGGAGCAAAAAATTAATATTTTATATGTAAACAAGTTATATACACATCATGTACATCATATAAATCCAGCTACACATCATTAATGATTATCTTCATTTGTCTGTGATATATTCTTATGGACTCGATTTTTATTATTACATTGACATGTATGGGTAAAAATATTCTTATTACTAGTACACACCATGTATCCTATGTGTTTTTGGGATACTATTCTACATTTCATGGAATAATTAAATTATTTGACTCAGACCATGAGTTTTCTTCCCAAAAAAACATGCGGAATACATGGTGTATAAGATAGTTTCACATTGAATAATACAAGGAGACATGTTCTATCCTGGACATGTCAACTTTTGATATTAATTTAAAGCATGTCACATGTATTTCTTGCATTTAATTCATAATTTATTCGAGATTTACTTTTTAAAATCGAACATGGGTATAGGGTATGCCCCTTCGGGATAAATGTTATGTACTATTATATTATTCATCCATATTTTTATATGCCTATGGTTGGTCCCATCAAATGTTATTAATTAATATTTAATCATATTTGTATTAAATGAGAGTGAAACAAAGGGAGGAAGAATATATATATATAATTTAATTTAAAAACATATTTTATTAAATGAAAACTATCTTTAAATACGTAAATGATTAATTATCAATAAATAGTTATAAATTCAACATTAATCCTTTATTACCACATGATAGTTCTAGATGATATAGAATAGCCTTAGTTTCCAAATAGAGACACGCTTTGTTTCAGATTCAATAGGGAATTTACAATGTACAAGATGTGAATGCCATGACCAATGACTGTTTTATCAATAATATTGACAAATTATTCTTTTAAAACCAATATAGAGGATCTTCCATATTAATTTATAATTAATTTAAAATAAAAATAAATAAATACTACCTAATTCTTGAGAAACTTATTCATTTATGGTGTTTATTACATTAACTAGACTGAAGTACAGACTTTTCATTATTAAGACCCGAAGCATAGCCTCTCTATTAGTGATCCACATGTTCTCTTTCTGTCTCTGAATAACAATAGTGAATAATATGATGTTTGAATAAACAATTAATAATTTTTCCTTTTTTCCTTTATCGCTTCATGTTCCTTCAAGATTGAATGAATTTTTATCATATTCATATTTATTTTGAGAGGAAGAGTAGCGGAAGTAGTTCTTGGGATGAAATTATTGTGCACATTGAATAACTTTTTTATTGAGAAATTAACCTGTTTATAGACTTGTGTATAGTGTTTAAAATTTACATAATTTCATAAAGGACCTTAATAATATATTAAATCCAAAAGGAACCTCATTGCATTTAATAAAATAATATTGTTTTTTATATTATGGTGTGTGTTAACACCAAAAATTGCAAGTTTTTATTATACAGTCTGTTAAAAAAATATTCTATAATCGAAAAAATATGTTCATCTTTTCATCCTCAATATTAATAGAATTATTAAATTAAAATTTAAATGAATATTATTCATTCAACAAAAAACTAAATATTCTACTCATAGTATGGTGAATATATATTTATTTAATATTCAGGTAACTAAATTAATTAATTATTTAATAAATAAATAATTACTCATTATAGTGAGAATAATTGTGGAGAAATAAATATTATATATAATTGTAATTAAATAATAACCCTGAAAATAAAACATTATTTAAGATTGATGATAATTTAGTAAATCCTGAATAAATATTACTTCATGATCTGTAAAATAATATTTATTCACATTGATAAAAATAAATAATGTTTAACTAAGATCAAATGAACCAATTTTTGGGTGACCCTCTAGGTATAATCCTTAGTTACATTAGGATGGCTTTCCTAAAGAATAATATTATTGTCTTGTAAAGGGTCAAGAAACCCAAAGAGGTAAAATATAAGTCAAAACAATACCACATAAGAATTCTAATTATGTAATATAATCTATTTGTTAGGATATCTCATCAAGTATGTCACACACCCATGTCATCATCTAGTATGCTCCATAATTATTTCATTGAATACCTAAAATGAAATTTTATATATAATGTGGAAATTTAATTTATCATTATATATATATATATATATACCAATAAAAGGTCTAAGATTTTAATATTCATAAAGGTAGAAGGGATAAATCCGCTCCCAGCTTATTGATTAATGAAAAATTATTCCTAACAAACCCAGCGTACCCTACTTCCCCTAAACATTAGACATCACAGTTTTTGTGATAACATTGAACTATGTGAGTCAGGACGTGCATTAATAATAATCATACTGTCTAAGGATCATTAAACATTATCATAAACAATATATTCCAAATAGACACAAACATGTAGAATTACTATTAATAGGTATATTCTAATAATCTCATGTTATAGAGATTACCACATTAGAACTTAATGATATAAAGTCTCACCCACTTATGAGTAATCACACCTAAAATTGAACATAAAATGTGTCCTATAATAAAATTATATCTACCCATAGAATAATGTTCAAGAATATCATCATGGAATTTCAAGGTTATCATCATAATAGAAAAGTAATTTACCCATTTCAATGTGACAGATATTATATGTCATTATTAATTTAAATACACATAGAAAATTAAATGATATATAATAAGATAATAATATATTAAAACTAATATTCACTTTTTTAATTATAAGAAATTTAAATTTTAAACAGTTAGATATAAGAATCCAACTCCAATAGTTTCACCAGTTGATGAGGGTGCATGAGATAATTAATGGAGGGTTTTTATTGATTCATTGACTTGATTTATCCACCCCTATATGAATTCATCATTTTCTCGTTTTTACAAAACTATATGATTCCAAGGTGAGTTCTGGATGTCCTTTCTTTATTTGAATAACTTCCTTTGACTATAACCCTCTTTTAGTTATATTTCAGTCAACTATTTTTAATGTTTTTGAACTATAAGTTCACTATTTCTATTCAATTTTTAGATCTAATTTGGTTATTTAGAATTAAATGTGTTTAAGGTAGGTGGGATTGAGATATCATTTTATGTCATGATGATTTGACATTTTTATATAATTATTGGTGGCATCGAGGTAATTTTTTCTTCATAATTTCTAAGTAAAAATTGAATTGAAACCCTAAATTAAATGTGTTAAAACTTACTATGGGCTTCGAGTGGTCCATTGGTGTATAAATAATAGGAAATATGCTAACACATTAGGTGGACCAACCATTAAAAATTATAATAGAGTTAAAGTGGGGACCCTATTAGTTTCATGGCCTGAAAAAATGACTAGTTGATTTTTCTACTGATTCTTCAAATGTATCCTAGATTTAGGTGATTAAATTAAATGATTTATTGATTTCTACTATCTAAGGGTTTAATTGATTAATTTTTAAATAATAGAATTCAATGGTTAATAAGATAATGAATTGATTAAATCATGATTAGGTAATGATTATATGTCTATTATTATCATTATGGTTAGGGGACCAAAGATTTAATTACAAGGATCTGAAGTGACCATTATTATTATGGTTGGGGGACTTATACATAATAATATGAATCTAGTTTCCCCATTATTATTTAATTTTGTGGTACCTTGGATGTAATTTCTTGGATCTGTTATTCCAATTATTATTATAGTTTGGGGACCTTAGACATAATTCATTAGATTAGGTGTCCCTATTATTATAATGGTTGGGGGCCTTGGACATAATTCCAAGAATATGGTTTGACCATTATTATTATAGTTGATTTACATTTGATATAACTCCTTTGATATGGTTCACCCATTATTATAAATGGTTGGGTACCTTGGATGTGATTCCATATATAAATTTTCCACATTATTATATATAATTTGAGGACCTATGAAATAGTTAGTTGGATATAGTGTTCCCATATGTATAAAAACAAGATTATAGTGTTGTGAAAATATATATTTGGCACCGGCAAAAATATAAATGGTTGGCCTTGGGTGCCACCCTTCACTTCAAGGTTGATGCTCTATGTATTTTTTTCATTTTTATTCACACATTATTTTCTTAACATACACATTAGTATACACTACATTCAGACCGTATATTATTTACACACCTTTAGTTGTGTCCCACTATAATTTACTCATACCCAAATATGGTCGATATAGTACCTTAGATATCTTCATGGTAGTATATCAAGAAAAGGGAATTTCCCTAGTATATGAGGATTTATTTACTATATTGGGATTAGATTATGGATTGTGGGACTAACAATGACCCCATGATTAATTTGTTTTTTCGTTATTTTTTTCGATTATTTCGATTATTTTTCTAGTTTATATATGGGCTTCTCTATTATTCAATATGGTTTAACATTTTTGATTACTTAGTACTTTTCTTATTATGTGATTGTGATATTATTTTATTACTAGATTTATTATGATTTAAACCATTTTTATTACTCTAAAAAGAGGGTAAAGTCTCCCCAAGATAACATTTATACCATCTCTACTAATCAAAAGCCTTTTACATATGAGGATATGCACATGGGGACATGTGGTGACTCAATTTGGTACATTTTGATTGAACTGGGTTGAGGATGTTACACATTAATAGATTCAAAAAAATTATGAAATATATAGAAATTAATTTTAATTTGATTTTTTATATGTTGTAATGTTTTATGTAGTTTGCGGTAAAAATTAATAATATATTTTAAGAAATGATTTTTAGATGATATACAATGGTGTTTCTAATATGGTTTTAAAAGTTGTTTTAAATAATAAAACAAAATGTGAAAGTTTAATATGTCAATGTAGATTTAGTGAGTAATATATTTTTAAAAATATATAATAATTATAAACCATTAAGTGGTGGTATAACTCATGTCCTCGTTTATGGTGTTAAAAACTATGATTTAGTTAGGGTAATTGTGTCATGGTTTAGTTCATGTGATTGAATGCATTATTAATTAATTTTATAATTTATAGTTTTTCTTCCTCCTAATCTATCATAACAATTTTGGAATATCATTTGATGATATAAGGATGAGATTTTAGGATAGAATATAAACCATTTAAAGAGCTAAACATTTATTTAATGTTAGTTTAATATTTAAAAAAACTTTACATACAGTTATAGATCAATACATTCCTAAAATATGAAATAACAATGTAACATAATCAATTTTAAGTAATAACGAAATATATTTTGTTAATAAATTAGAAATTTTTTCTATGTGAAAAAATTAATTTTTCGATGCTTGTGTTTTTCAAAGATTCCAGACATGTTAAAATATATGTTAATACTTTGGGATGTACTGTGTAATATTTTTAGAGCTTGGTGCTAAGTTAGTGTTGGATTCTGGGGTCCGTCGAGCAGCAATATTGATAAAATGAAAATATTAAAAATATTATAGTATACATTATGGATTATTCAAAAAAATGAAATAAATCTCAAATAGTGTCTTGTATAAGAAATTCGATTCTACCATTAGGTCCAAGATGCGAGATTTACCCTTGGTAAGACAATACATTTTTGTGTGTTGGGAGTTTGGTAAAATCTCATATAGGGGTCATTTATTTAATATTATATATATATATATATTCTGAAAATAATGGAATATCTCCCAAATGGTGTCTTAGATGGAAAATATGGTACTTTTACTAGGTCTGGAATATGAGTTTCACCATTGGTGTGACCTAAAAAAATTTAGCATCATGTATTTAGTTATATTTCATATAATGGTAATAATAATTGTTATATAAATATTTTAATTTTTATCTAGAAATTATGATAATAATTTTTTTATTATGATTATTATTATTCTTATTGAAGAAAAAAATGAAAATATACTTCAATAATTAATAATTGTGTTTTGGAGTAAATAATTAGTGGAAAAAGTTATTAAAGTGATGCTTTTAATTGTTCCAATTAAATTAAAATGTGTGGTTAATATTAATTTATTATCTATTATCGATATTTAAGAGTTGTTGTTTTTAAACTGATAATGGTGACAATAATGTGAGATATTTAACAATAATAAGATAAATGATGATGTTGTTTTTGATGTTTTTGTTATTGTTATTGGAAAATAATATTCGTATATATATATATAATGTTTATTTATATATATGGAATATGTGTGTGTGTGTGGGTGGTTGTATATATGTATATACAGATGTGTGTGTGTGTGTGTGTATTACATGTATATATATAAATGGGTAAAATATATATGTAAATATATATACATGTTCAGGAGTATATATGTATATATAGATGTGTGGGTGTATATAGATATATAATGTGTATATATATGTAGTAAATATGTCTCTGTGTGTGTGTACAGGAGTATATATATATGTGGATGTGTGTATATATAAAATTTTTATATCTGTGTGTGTGTGTGTACTGATGACATTTAAAATATATTTATTCATATATTAATTGATTTAAGAGGAAGAAAAAAATAAATAAATAAAATCAATAATTCATGTGGTTCATGGGGTGTTCCATATAGAAAGTGAGGTAGAGTTAAAGATTATGCATGAGGAGAGTGTGGAAAGTAATTTAATGATAATTTAAAAACAATTAAAGTAATTTTCAAAAAAATATAAAAAATTTGAAGGTGGTGGTATTCCTACAACCTCGTACCCCTCTCTCCCTCACTCCCTCCCCACTCTATATCTCCTTTATTTTTATTTTTATTTTAGTTGTATTATACTTTCCAAACATCTCTCTTCAATATATCATGAAATATTGATCATATTGATGTGTCGTCGATGTCGTGGGGTTAATGTCGATGATAAAAACTTTAAAAAAGGTTTTATTTTCGAAATTAGTGACGTTTTAGTGGTGAAATTAAATTTATAAATAAACTATTATCATCAAATTTTGTTGTACATAAGAGAGGAGTTTTTTGACATTATGTAAGGATTTATATAGGTTATTGGAATTCATTTTGGCATGCATGCACAGCCCAATGGGAAATCTATGTGTATGAATCCCTTGACATTAGAAAATATTTTATTATGGGATGTTGGAATGACTATTTGGACTTTTTATGTAGCACATGAGACCTATGTTTGATTCTTGAAAACATGAGGTGTTTATGTGGAGGCGTTGACCTGTTCTTTTGTTTCTTACATATGGATTATAATGATTATCTTTCCTTCTTGACATGATGTGATATTATTTTTTCATTTTCATTGTGTATGGTATATAGTTTATTTTTGTCTACTATAGTTGAGTATTTAGGTTTTTCCTATTAGGTAGACATGTGAGATGTGACACATGTATTTTTTGACATTGTTCGATGTGTGAGATATGGAACATGATTGGAAACATGCGATATTTAATGTATTTTTTAGACTATACTCCGAGAGGTATATTCTAGGATTAGTTAGGCATGTTCATGGACTGTTCCAATCAGTGGGACGTGTCACACGATTTTGGATATCTACACAGGAGGGATGTGATATTACGTTTTTTGGTATGTGAAATTTGATGCATGGTTTTCTCTATCGACTCTATATATATGGCACAAGATGATAGTGGTCAGAATATAATTGAATTTTCCAAACCAATGTAATGTGTCACAAGTTTTGGGCTATCTACTCAATGATGATCTATTAGGTTAGTTATAGATGATTCTAAATAGAAACGTGTTAAAGTAGGTATTTTTCATATGGCATGGTGCTGAAGAAGGTCGAATCATACCTTGGGGACTCAGCAGGTTCTTGGTACTTGTGTTATATATTCATATATTTTTACCCTATTTACATTAATTAATTACACATTTATATTTTAAACACAAATTTTAATGTAAATTAGTGGTTTCCTACTGAGTCCTATACTCAAACCCTACGCAAGAATTTTGGGTTGATTGTGGACTTCATAATCAAAGACTCAATGAAGGTAAAATAACCAATAGTGGATGGATAAGTAGGTGGAGCAAGAGGATGTGATCATTGTAGGATATATTTCGGACATGACATCTATAGCTGCCTTCTTTTCCTAGAATTACATGTACCTCATATCCTTATTCTGATTCAATTATTATATCATGTATGTTATCTTCTATTTTATATATGTACTCTGATTATTTATTTTATTTATATATTGCTATTATTATTTATCAGTCTAGTGAAACGATATGGAGGATTTAGTCTCACAACTAATGTATTTAGGTCATCACTGCTAGTCAACAACATCTTGTATATAAGTAGGTGTGCATGAGGTTATGTAGCATCTTACTTGAAATCGGTGGTTTGTTCTATGATGTTACAAAATGGTATCAGTTGTTTATTTAAGATTTACTATCTTTTCTTTTTTCTTATTCTTGATTTGGGATAGAACATATAAGAGTTAGAATTGTTGGGAATTGGGGGTAGGGGATCTATTTTGGTGTCTTATCAGTACTATATAGTGGACCTTTGAGTTTCTATAGAGTATACAATTTATATTTTGTAGTTACCATAAATTAAATTCACCTTGGGTGATTCACATGATGTTGATACATGATTTATTATTTTTTGTGTGCATTTATGAATCATGTTTTTCATTTAGGTTCATGTGTTATATATACCTACAGCTTTCATTAGATATATCCATAATATTTAAATTCCTTTTGAAATCATGACGTGTGCTTTGTCCTGTTATTTCTATAATTCCATATTTTATCTTGTTATTTTCTATGCTTGATTGTACACACATGGTTGTGACTAATGTGAAAATGTTGGTATTATCAAATTAATCATTGAATTTTGAGGAATTTTCATTTTTGTTCCTTCCAATGGATCCAAATTGAGTTATAATGCACTAATTATAAACCCCTATTGTGTCTTAATTAAAAATGTTTTAATTTTAATATGGAAACTTCTATGGTGGGTAGTATTGGTTCCATAATCTGAATCACATCATGAGGATAAGAATATTAAGCGGGAGATAATTATAATATCTTCAATTTTAAATTATAACAAAACCCTATTTTGTTTATAAATTATGAGATTCTTTGTGTAAAAAATTAAATGTTTCAATACTTATATTTATTATAGTATACAGAAATCGTAAAAGATATGTTAACACTTTTTAGTATTCTATGGAATATTTTCAAAGTTAGACGCTGAGTTAGTAAGGGATTATGGGGTTAGTATAGCCTATATATTGATAAAATAAAAGTATTATATATATTATATTATACATGTATTATTTTTGAAAAAAATGAAATAACTCCCAAATGGTGTCTTATATGATAAATATGAGACCACTATTTGGTCCGGGATGTGGGGTCTACCCTAAGCTTGATAAAAAAAATTTGCACATCAAACATTTGTTCAAATTGCACATAAGGATAAGTTATTTAATATTATATATATATATACTCCCAAAATAGTGTAATATCTCACAAACCAAGTCTCAGATGGAAAATATGAGACTTATATTAGGTATATAATATGAGTTCTACCCTAAACTCGACATAACATTTATTCACATAAAAAGTTTAGTCATATCTCATGTAAAAAAAAAATTGGTTTATAAATATTTTGTTTGGAACCTAGAAATAATGATAATAAATTTATTATTATTATTATTATTATCAAAGAAAAAATTGAAAATAAAGTTTTTTAATAAATAATTGTGTTATGGTGTAAATAATGAGGGATAGAAGTAAATAATGTGATATTATTAATTGTTCTAATTAAATGAAGTTGTGAGGTTGATATTAATTTATTTACTCTAATCCGTATTTAATAGTTATTGTTTTTAAAATGTTATTGGTGGAAATAATTTAGGATATTTAATAATAATATTAAAATATTATTGTTTTTATTATTATTATTATATTGGGAAAAATATTATAGGTGTGTATATATATTGTATATTTATGGAATATGTATATGTGTTTAGATATAGATGTGTAGGTGTATATATTTATATATAGATTTGTGTGTGTGGGTATAACATGTATGAATATGTGTGTGTGTTACATATATATATATATATATATATTTAAATATGTGATACTATTTATATATATATATATATATATATGGATTTGTGTGTGTGTGTGTGCGTGGGTGGCTGTTTCTATATATAATGTGTGTGTATATATAAAAGGATGACTTTTAAATTATATTTATTTAAAGATTAATTGATTTATGTGGAAATAAAAAAAAATAAAAAAATAAAAGAAATAAATGATGTTGGTCCACGATGGTGTTACATCAAGAATGTGAGGTGGATTTGAGAGATATACATCAGCAGATAAGGAAAAGTTATTAAGCGATAATTGAAAATTAATTAATGTAACTTTTTAAAAAATCTATAAAACGATGAAGGGGTGGTTTTCCAACCACCTCCTGACCCTCTCTCACTCTACCCATCACCCCTTTATCTCTATTATATTATTTTATATTAGTATTATTAGTATTTTTTCCAACCATCTCTATCCAATATTGTATGTGACATTGATTGGATTAACATGTCATCAGTTTTGTTAGGTTCAGGTTGATGATAATATTTTTTTAAAGAAATGTGCTTTTGAAAGTAGTGATTTCTCAGTGGTGAAATTAAACTCATACATAAACTCTCATCATCAATCATCATTTTAAATAAGGTAATAATTCCTTGACATTAGTTCATGATTTATATAGGTTATTGACATTATTATTGGTGTGTATCTTTATCCTAGTGTGAAACCTAATCTTATGATGTTATTTAAGTTAACTCATATTTTATTATGGGTTTTTCGAATATTTGTTTTGAGTGAGTGTTTTTGTGTATCCCATGAGAACTATGTTTGATGCTTGACCATTGAGGTTTGTGTTTAGCCATTGAACTGTGCTTTTTTCTTGTATAAGGCTTATGATTATTATGTCTACTTCTATACTTGATGTGATATTGATCTATTATTTCTATTATTTTAGTATATATAATATTTTTATCTACTACAATTGAGCATACAGGAAACCCTATTTTTTAAGAATGTGATATGTGACACAAGTATAGGTCAACATTTTATGATGTGTGAGATATTACACATGATTAAAAAATGAAAGATTTCATTCATGTTCAAGACTATCCTCAGAGAGGGACTTTCAAGGATTGGGTTGACATATACATTGACTATTCTAGTTAATGGGATGTGTCACGTGATTTTTTTATCCATAAATGAAGTATGTGATAGGAATTTGGTTGTTATATGTAATTTAACACATGATTTTGGTATCCAATCATGAAAGATGTGATAACACTATAGTGGTCAGCATGTACATGGACTAACTGGACTAGTGAAACATGCCACATTATTGGGTCTATCCAATTGAGGAGGATGTTTTTTTCTGGTTACTAGTGATTCCATTCATAATTGTGTTGAGGTAGGTATGTTTCATCCAAAATTGTTCCAATGAAGTTGGAGTTAATCCATAAGGACTAGGAAAGTGTTTAGTACTTGTGTGATATACAGTTATATATGTACCCTATTTATATTCAAGGTATACACTTGTATACATTATACAATGATGTTATGGTATTTTGGTGGTGTCTTACTACGTATTGTACTCACACCCTACTCAGTAATTTCAGTGTGGTTATAGACGTTGTGACCAGAGTCCCGGTGAAGGTAAAAGTCCCTATATTGGATAGTTGAGTAGGTAGAGAAATAGGATGTGGTCATTTCTAGATAGGGTTTTGGTGGGACATATATTGTTTCCTTTATTTACTAGAATTACTATAAATTGATATCCTTGTTTTGTTTTGATTATTATATCATGTATTCCATGTTTAATTTTTTCATGTACTCTGCTTATTTATTATATATATATTGATGTTATTATTTATCTATCTCAGGACGTGATACATAGGGTATCTTATCCCCCGATGGATTTAGACCCTCACTGCTAATCAGAAACCACTTGTGTATTGAGAGGTGTGGATGAGTTCATGTGGTATCTAGATCAGACACGGTGGTTTAGGTTAGGATGTTATAAATGAAATGATGAATATTTATGAAATGTTTAGTCTTAATGAAGAATCTCAGAAGCTCATATAGTAATATTGAGATAATGAGATGGTTATACATCATTCTTATTATATAAATTCTAAGATAAAATTTTACTTTATCAACCTTATTGGTTTAATAATTTAACCAAATGTTCTATAAGACCATAGATCTAATGAAATCCTTCTCAAATTTAACATAATAACATATCCCATGGATAGAAAATAAGGAATGATTCGGTTGGTTACATCTCAATAATATTAATTAATCTTATATAAAATTTATTTTTGAAACATATTCATCAAATAAAATATAAAAATTCCTTATTAATATTTATTCATTTCAATTTTATGGATAGATATTGTAGGAAAAATAGGTATTAGGTCTTAATTTCCATTATATTAGGAAAAATATCATCCCCTTGGAAACCCATTACTCTATGAATTATAATACTAAATTCATATTATCTTATCATTGAGATTACCAAAGGGATATGAGATAGACGTGAAAATATGCATATTTAAAAATAATGATGGGTTATTAGAAATGTATAGTTTTATATCTATGAATTTTACTATATTTTTTGTTATTATATCAATATTTTGTTTAAATGTGATACATAAATTTCTTTAGGGGAACTAGACATAATTTAAATACCATTGTTCATATATCGATTAATAGATATAGATATTATACAACCTATGATAGTGGTGACTACATTTATGCTTCGAAACACTAAGAACATATTATTTAGACTTGTGGTTGGATTTTCAATGATCATAGTAACATGATGATTTCTATTATAGTATACATGTTTTTATCTCGAACACAAGAAATGATTTATATAAGGTACTTACAAGAAAAGGTTCACTCCATAACTATGATTTTTCTTTTAAGATTGATTTTCTATCTTTCGTAGGGTATTTCTTGCATGATAGGGTACAATTCCCTCCAAATAAACCAAATTAAGAAGAAGTCACACCACCTACCTGGGTTCCTACTTTCAGGCCATGGAAAATTAAATTACATACATCTTATGATATTATGTTCAGATCTAGGAGCACTAACTACCTAAGATATTGATCTTCATACCTCTATGATATGATATACTACTTACATGAGAGACTATGGTACTACTTCCATATTTAGTACTATTCCAACATGCATTTTTATTGTAAATTATAGGTTTAGTCACTCTTCCCACTTATGAATTAATATAATATTATATTTTGGGAGAATGATGATCTTTTAGAATAAGTACTAATTTTGAGTAATGTAATTTTCAAAATATTAACTATTTTATAAATATATTTTGGTAACATGAACAACATTTTGTTATAGATTAGTGTACAATATTGTGCATTTGTATAGGTTAGAAACGTTCCCCCGAGACAAGTTTGTAAACTTCATCGCAATTTCTTTGTGGGAAGAACCATCTTATTAGACTATCTTAAGCCAAAATAAGTTATAGTCAACCATTAGGTTTCCTTAATAAAAATTTTATGGTATTAATGGTATAATAATTTAGGTTTTTTACCATTTATAATTTATATTTCACATAAATTCTTCATATACAAGTTTATATTAGTGGTACATTGCTAGTTTCCATATAAATTGTATACTCACTCCATAAATGTGAATATTTATGGATATGAATATTTTATGTTTTTCATGGAATTCATAGAAATGGATCTATAATAGTTGATGAAGATATTGAATCTCAATATGATTGTAGTGATAGTTCCAAGTCAATAAAAAGGACTTGAAGAGTTTTATCATTTATTTATTCTTATTATTTTTATGATTATACAACATATATAGAATCATCTAATGTGGTTATAAATTTTGATATTTATAATTTTTATGTTATATCATGTAATATTTTATTGAATTATGTGTAATGTTGGTTATGGTTATATTAACATTGTGATTCTATACATTTTACTTGGATAATGATATATGTTATATATATTTTTATATTATTTATCTATCATATTGTTTGATGATAATAAGGTTATAATTTACCTAGAATATATTATCAATCTTTTACACTAGTTGGCATCCTCGAGCATACAGGAATGTTTTCCTGGTGAGTAATGTAACAATATAATAGGTCATTTGGACATGTTCCAATCTGAGGAATTACATGAGTGTTGAATGACTTGGTTGTTGTAGGACTTGAAATATTTATTTATTTAATATCTTTATAACACCATTATATAGTAAGAATAGTAATATCCATAGGGTTGGTGAATGAGTGTGAAACAAGAAAAAAATCAAGGAAATAAAACACAAAATTCAATGATAATGTTGATGGGAGTAAATGATGATGTAATGATTTTTAAATTGTATGAAAGTGGAAACCATAATAAAAATAGTGTGTGATATTGTATCTAAATGGGTGAATTACAAATATTATTAGTCTCATTAGTTAAAATGATTATTAGTTTAGGATAAAATATAATAGTTTTTTATTAAAATTAAATACCATCATTCTTATGAATAAAATAAATCTAAATGACAATATTCAAAAAATGATACATGCACCTATTATTAAGGAAGTTAGTACACATAAGGGTAAATTCAATAGTTTTTCAACTGTTGAATTTACTCATCAATATGAAATGTTGTTTGACGAAGATCAAACTATCATTTTTTCTTAGTGAATTTACCTAAAATATATAAAATCATCTTATAAAATGTTTTTTATAAATAAACTTTCATAAGAAGAGATTTGTTTTATTCAAGATCAGTTTTCATATAGTCTTGATTAAATTAAAATTTTAAACTACCCAAGTAAAAATTAAGAGATAAATAAACTAATAAAAATAATTCAATAATGATGTATAATAGAATTACATATCAATATTATTCCAACTAAATAAATTTTATCCTATAAATATTTTTAATCCAACATTGTATGTGAATTTCAAATCAAAAGAAAAAAATAGAGGAAAAAGGCGAGTGTGGTGAATCTTATCTACTAGGAAATCTTCCTCTCCCGGTTCTTTCCTCTTACAAATCTACACCACATAAACCAATGGCTACTTTAATTATCTACCACTATATGTGTTCAAAGGAACCCCCACTAAATTATTAAATTTCATGTTCAATCTATGCTTTTAAGGATATCTTACCACTATCTTAAAACTCACAACCGTAATTTTATATTCATTTGACCAGAAGTTTTTTTCACTTTTTTATTATAAAATTTTATTATTATTTTTGATGAATTAAATTTCTATAATTCTAAAATACATGTGTTAATATTATTCCTATAACTATTTTGATCTGAATCATGGAAACCTAGTACACTGATTTGATAAAATCATGCCTGTGATTCCAACCAGATTAAGCTCAATTATTCATAAAAATCAATGTTGGATTCTTCTTTATTGAGAAATTTAGGTGACCACAACACGACTTCAATTATTCATTAATTAAATATGATATTCATTATTCTATCTTTTAAAATTATTTTATATGATTCTATCTAGGGTCACCAGACATAAATATCAAATTCACCAAAATTTCATTATGGTTAGCTCATTGGATTAAATTATATAGTTTAGATCAACATTTTGGTATTTCCATGAACACATTTCATGCAACCAACTTCATCCTCACAGTAGATGAAGCTAGGAACTTGAATCCACCTTTACTCATTATCAACATTGACCAACAATCAAAACTAAAATTAGGGATCTTTACCTTTAAATTTTATCAATAAAAAGGAATATTTTTCTTTAATGAGAACATCATCGATCGGCCCTACTCCAACTATTAGGTTGGAGATCTCTATTTCAAAAGGAAATCTCAAATTTTTCTAATTATATTCCCCAATGCCGATCAAGGGTTCAAACGACCTCCTTTTCTACAACCATAAAACCCAAACTCCACTATTTGTTCTCCTTTAACCTCACTTTGTATATAATTCCCCTATGTGATCTAGAGTTCTCTTTATTTATATAAAAATAGCTTCTAAACTGATTTATATTTAATATTTATCAATAAATAAAACTTATAACTCGAAAATGGTTATAAATAGTCCATTGAATCTATAATCCTAGTCATTTTAGCTCATATCACCTTCCCTGGGGGACCTCAAGTGTAGTATTTTATTTAGGCTCGTCAAATCGTAATTAATCAGTGTTGAGTATCCACAACCCATTAGGAGGTCCTTATTTTATTTTAAGAAACACCATGATGGGAAATTATACATATGGATATGGATATTGTTCTTATATAGATGGGTTGGTATCCATATAGATATTTTTCCATCATCCATAAAATCATTAGACTTCTAGTAACTCATAGTTATTCCTTTTCACTATTACATTTATTCTATATTCAATCATATGTCATTTAAAATCACTCATACATTATTACAATGTTTACTCATACATTGATTAATTAGACTCATACACTACTGAATTTTACATGAAATGAATTATACATAGTATCTATCAATAACTCGTATGATCTTGTTGAAGCACTTGACTCATAAGGGGCACCATTTAAATCATAAATTACTTCACAAAAGATAAAAAATTATTGAAATTATCAATTGAATATGAAAAATTAAACTACTAAAATATTTTAAAAACTATATTCTAGATTCAAATATAGAAATTTTAAAAATATTCTAGCAATTGTTATTAAAAATAAAGACATGGGAATTGTAAATGTTAATGAAAAGTAAAAAAACCCATTAACAACCACATCAAAACCATTATTTAAATATTTTTTAAGATTAGAGGGTTAATCGTACTTTATTAAATATAAAAAAATGAACTTCTATTAAATCTAGGAAAAAAGGGAACCTAAAACATGACCTAATGTTCTAAAGACTTAGATTCCAATGAAAACATGAAATGTAGTCCATTAAAAGTTCTAGAGGAAGCAAAGACCCAAAGTCACAGAATGAATGGCTAGAAATTCCACTATTAGATATTTCTTCTAGATACCTTCGTATGAATCACCATTGGAATCACCCCTAGAATACTTAAAAAGTTAAGAAGTAGCATGCGTTATGACCACAGAAATTCAAACATCTCAATTCCCCCTACCAAACATTGAAATAGTGAATCCAATCAAATATGTTTCGTATCTTGTCATTCCAAGAACATACATAATTCTAGTCCAACACATCATTGCAAGGAAACCATTTTTCCCACATTGGAAAGTATCGGTTGGGCTAGAAGATGAATGTCATCACACCCTTCTCACTTTCGATCCACCCACCCAAAAAATATTTATAGAATCATGAAGTACTTTCAACCAATTACATCACTACACTTGAAGTAAAAAAATGTGAAAAATAAAAAATAGTTCCAATATATCCTATAGTAAATGAATATAGTATGTTGAATGATGGGTTTCAAAATGATCTTACTGCTATTGAGGTTACCCACCTAGATTCACCTACAATAGGGATATATAGTTTCACCCACCAAATGTGTCAAAACATTCATGAAGACCCATGATGATACTTGATCCTCATAAAACAAAAAGATCTAAAATACTAATAAGAACCAATGCATATGTCTCCTGAACCATAATATATGTTCTTTAATGGTTGATGTCTAATTCATTACCACTTCCAAATATTGTTGACACAAGACTTCTTCAACACAATCACTCATTCCATATCCCATCACCAATTGATCAAATCCCATTATCCCACACTACACCAGAGAAAACACTAAAACCCATCACTTGAGGGAGCCCATGCCACCATCGACTATCCACAGACTTTTTCACTCTCTCTTGCATCGATAGAAAGAGAACTTATTTGGAAAGAAACCATATCTATAGTCAATGAAGTTCACTTACCATAAGATCTGAGAAGAAGGAGGTCTATTGAAAATCACAGAAGATTTTTCTACCATCATCTCTTAGATATTAGATACCACAAGTACAGAATTAATACCATCAGAAAGGTGATTGTAAAATCTAAGGTATAAAAAACAATTGTGCTTGAGAAAAAAATGGTAAATAAAAAGAATTTGTAACGATATGATGAACAGATCCAACTCCAACCTCCTCTGATGAATCTTAAACTATCAGTGTAATAAGAAAAGATAGTATTGAGAGAAATTATTCCACCACTAGAGAATCAATTGAAACCCTTGGAAAGAGATTTCCTTACAAAAAAGAGTGTGACACCATCAAAAAAATCAATTAATTTTGGTTAACACCAAAATAAATCAATTATATTTATCATAAAATATATATGAAAATTAGTAAAATGAGCATAGAATTAGTTTAACAAATGTAAATGACCTATTTAAAAAATATTAAAGAATTAATAGTATTAATATAAATTAATTCAAATTCATTTATTTTTTAACTAAATAAAATTTTGGAAATTAATTCATTAAAATTTCATTTAAGATATATGTAAAACATATAATAAATAAATCCATATAAAATTCCACCATACTAAACGAATTTATTGGCCTCATGAAATCAATTCAATGTATTCAGTGAGATTAAATTCTTTTTAAAAAAATTGAATTAAATTTCAAATAAAAATTAATTTTCAAAAATATATTACCATATGGAATTTATTAAATAAATATATTTGATTTACCTCTTTAAAAAGGCTCAAGAAAAATATGGTTTCCATTTTTTACAATATTATTGAATTTCATTGTTTTGAAATGATTTTGATTGAATTAATATTCCATTAAATTACTCATTCAAATTTCTCCTTTTCTCCATGGTGAAAAAAACAAACATAATTTAACACAGTGTAACTAGAAACATATCAGTGATCCAAATTATCAAAATGGAAGAATAACTAACTCATCTAATTGTTTTATCATCAAAAAATTAAGGATCAACTAGGATTAGGAGTTTATTTTCAGTATAGTTGAATTTAAATTTAATTATTTTAAATCGGATCAAGTAGTTCAAATTAAATTTATATTTTTAAACATAGTATAAATAATCAATAAAAACAACTATTTTTAATAAAGAAATAAAAAAAAAATTAACAAAATTAAATTTATGGGGAAATAGAAAATTGTTAACTAACTTATAGTAGTAAAAAAATTTAAAATTTTAGAAAATATTCCCACCATTTTTTATGAAAATTGGTTATCAAACAAATTATATTTGAAAAAATTATTAGTTTTATTTTTAACATGACAACATGAAAAAGGAATTATATAGCTAATTATATAAAAAAATATCTAAATAAAAAGTTTTAATAAAATATTCATGTTAACACATGAAATTAAAAAATACTTTTAAAATGCAAAAAAAAATATTGAAACGTCATAATTTTATAATAAAAACGTATTTCCCAAAATGTATAACTTAATGATATTTTTCAGTGATTTAATCTTGAAAACAATAGTTTCAAAAAAAATTCCAAAAATTAAATATATAAAATATCTAGAAAAGTTTTTCGATAATTTATGGTGTAAAAAAGTCAAAAATATAATTGAAACACTTGTAACAAAGAATATTCACTCATTTACATATATTCAAAACACTCCCATTATTTTTTTTCTTTCAACTATTATTTTGGTTTCCTAATTAAATCTCTCATAAAAGTAAAATATTAACAAAATAAATCAATAATTTAAAGATTAAAATATATATTAAAATATTAGTTAAATAACTCTTTGTTCAAAGTTTCTTCGAAAGTAATCTCCTTGAAGTCAATGAAAATATTTGAGTTTCATCATAAAATGTTTGGAAGTTCTGCTCATCATGTTATTGCACAGTGGTTTCACTCATTAAAAACTAAGGGAATGCAAGAATTGAAGTCCCAAGAAATTCAAATCAATAACTTATTTTAAAAATTACTATAATGAATGTAAAAGTAATTTTTTCGATAAAATAATTTTTAATTGACATAAATTTCAAAATATCATTTTATTGTTATTTAAAACTCAAAAACACACAATAACAAGAACCATGGCTTGACTCGCACGATGCACTGAATTTTAGGTATTTATTTAGACTCAATGAATGCTCAATATTCAAGAACATAAGAAGAAACTAATCCATTTACCCACCACTAAAAGTTGTCTTTAATTATCTAACCATTAACTGAAAATAACCTATTCTTCTAGCCTACTAACTCAATAACTCCATTAATCAAACTCCTATGGATAATGAAAGCTCTAGACCTTTTAAATGAAAGTTTTCTAGAAAATGGATTATATTTGTCATTAAAGAGAAACACCTTCTTATCATCCTTTAAATCTTTATTTTGGATTATATATCCATAAAATTCCTTGGTTATATTCTTTTACAAAATAGTATTTCCATTATATTCCCTTATAATTTCATCCATCTTAATCAGATCTAGCAATATTCTCTCTTAAGCAGTTTTTTAATCACAGTTTAAATCTTCAATAGTTTAGATATATATATACTAAAACTCCATGGGTAAGTAACATGAATTACCAAAAAGAAGTACATAAAGATAAAACCCTTTGTGAGTTTTAAAATTAGTTATGCAGGACCACAATTACTCATTTAATTTCCAAGTCTAGTGATTCCTCTACCTAGAAATAGTTTTACACAAAATCTAGTTAATCGCATGAATAGAAATTTCAGATTTCCCCCTTGACAAAGAGTGATATGTATTCCCTAATTTTTTCACATGTCCATATCTATATATAAATTCTTGAAATTTAAATTCTTAAATGGGGATCCATTTTCAAGGATAATGCTTTGTAAACTCTAAATCTAAAGAAAAATATTTTCTTACTGAATTTCAAAATACCCTTTTATTAATTATTAGGAAGTACCACTAATTGTAACCATATAGAGACATAATCAACCACAACCATCATATACGAATTCCTATGAGAAGGTGAAATGGTCTAATAAATTCCAGACCCCAATCATCAAAAAAAATAACTACTAATATTATATTCTAAGGTATCGCTTGCCTTCTTTATAGATTTTATGTCATTTATCATTTTTTACAAACAATAACAAATCTTCTTGAATAATTTAAGAGAGTTGTCCAGTCAAAACTAGCTTGTAACACTATTTGGGTTTTCTTATTCTATATATGGTGTCATTCCCATGGTATAGAGTGACAACTCTATAAAATTAGTTGAATATATTCCTCGGGAACACACCTCCAAAATATATCCTCATAAAACCTTTTAAATGGAAATGGATCATAAAAAAAATATAAATTTATCTCAAATTGTATTTTATTCTCTGATTCTATGAAAAAACACTCTTTATAACTAATAAAAATAGAAAGATAATAAAATTTGAAAATCATGGAATCTAATTTTCCAAAACAATATAAATAATTTAGTCAACAAATGAGATATTAATATCTCTTGGATCACTGATTTGAGAATTGGGAAACCTTGAAAGATTTTCAGTAATAACATTCTATGTCCCTTTTATACATATAGTATCTATATCAAACTCTTGATATAAGAGAATTTATCTAATCAATCTAGGTTTATAATCCTTCTTATAAAGGAGGCCCTTCAGGGATGAATGGGTAGTGAAAAATATAATTTTTAATCAAATTAAATATTAAATAATGTTTTCTAAACAAAACTATAAAACCCACGAATTCTTCACATTCATAATGTAATTAATTAGGGGTTCATGAATATAACTATTGGCATGGTAAAACACATGTGGCAAACTTGACTTTTTCTACTCCAAAACATTCCCTAAAATAAGGTCACTAACATGACACATATTTTAAAGGTATGTTTATAATCATGGTCAGTGATGATGGGTGAAGAATTCAGTTCTTATATGAGAAGGTTGGATGATTATAGGCACTTATAATCAAATAAAAAGAGTTTATCCTTGAAAGAAAATAAATATTAGGGCCTTTTAATATTTAAAATATCATTATTGTCTATCTAATAAAAAATTTCATGACCTAAAAAACATTTAACATCCTTAAAATTTTCAAGATGGGTAACAATTGAATCACCAAAACCTTAAATTTATTAACTTATATTTCTCTCTTTGACACCATGTATCTGATAATAGTCCCCTCGATGACTATAAATTAATATTTATCCTAGTTTTGAACAAGTTTTCTCTCTTAAAATATTTGAAAGACTAATTCTAGATTCTATAAATATATCTCAATTATATTCTTAGTTATTTATAATTCATCCATGAAAACCTTCATTATCCTCTCTATCATGTCACTTAATATAGCCATCATGTATATTTTAAAGGTGGTCAAGGAACCATAGAAACCAAAGAGTATTCTCTAATAGGAAAAACATTCAATGTTCCATGTGAATATGGAATTTTCTTAATCTTCATGGGCTATAGAAATCTATCTGGGACAAGAATATTCAACAAAAAAATAATTCAATTTATTCTAACCTCTAAATAATTTTATTTAATAATGGCCTAGGTAAGTGTTCATTCCTACTATCTAAATTAATCTTTCTATATATAATGAAAAATATCAACTAGGTCATTATTCCAGTCTGAATTTGTTCACTCTTTCAATTTTTTATGATAATCACGCCTCTTATAATAGTAACCACTTGAATAGGGGTAACACAGAAGCTATTTGAGATTGGATTGATGACCATTGCATTAAAAATATTTATCACTTATTCCCTGATAACTGCCTTCATGTTGGGATTTATTATCTTTTATACAAAAACTCTAATCCTTTGATCGTGTTTCAATTAAATCCTATACAAGGAAAATGGTGGACTTATCCCTTCAATATCAATAATGGTCCAACCTATAGTAGTTTTAAACATTTTCAAAATAAGTAATAATTTTTCCATGTGATTTTTCACTAGAATAGAATAAATTATAAATTTTAATGAAAAAAATTCATTGATAAATGAATTTTTCAAGTGAGTTAGAAGATTTTTAATCTTAACAACAATTGTTTTTTGGCAATAGGGTAGAATCTTAGGATTTTCTAGTCATGGTATTTAGTTTTTTAATTAAAGAAAGATTATATAATAAATAAAAAATATTTTTATCACCATTTTCCTTATCATACAAATTTCCACATTCAAACTCTATAACTTATTCTTGAATATTTTAAGCTTCTAACTCATCTAGATGTTCTGAAAACTCTCCCATATTTTTTTATATGGGTTACTCTTCCTTAGTATAATATATTTCGATATATTTTTCAATATGTATGTGTATAATAATAATAAACTATATTATTCTTAAAAAATCCTAATTTATCATCAAATGGTTTCTTATATTATGGAATCTCATACCATAAATAGTTTCCAACTTGTTTATGATCATTAGTATTTTTGAAAACATTAACTTTATCTCACTATTCATCTAAATTAAAAATCATTTTCCCTTCGAAACGTCAATAAAAACCCTTTCTATGTGTATTGGGACCTCTTTATCATATTCCATATAAAATATGAGAAAATTATTTGTTATGAATCGTATCCCAATTATAAAAAAACATACACTCTACCAATTGGGTGAGTGATAGATCTATTAGACAATTACAAGACATCAATGGTGGGTTTTATGTCTCCAAATATCAAAAATTTATGTAATGTGAAATGGATTATAATTATGCTAGTTCTAATGGCACAATGGCAGTTGAGAGAAAAATATCCTCTAAATTGAATGAAATGAACAAACTACCTGGATCCTTCAGTATAGAATGTATCATTTTTTGAATAGTATAAATACACTCCTCTATTAGTATGTATGTATAAAATTTCTCTAATTATTTCATGTTTTAAAAAAATATTTTTCATTTACTTTAGGTATGATTATATTTAATGTAAATATTAAACTAATGAATTAATGATTTAAATATTCTTAATCATCTCATGTATCTTGAGTAGTTTAGGCTTGACATTTCATTTCTTTTTTATTTAAATGAAAGGGATTAGGGGGGAAAATTATTAAAATTTTAATACATTCCTCAATATGCTCCTCCACTTTTCTCGTACCATTATCAAATTTATAATCCATATATTTTTCATTTTTAAATCGGATGGTGGGTTTTAGTTCAATTTCATCATTTTTTTCTTTATATTAATATATTGTATCACCTTTTTTTTGATATCCATATTCTTTAATAGTTTAATCATGAATTTCCTTAGGGTTATTTTTAACTACCTCTTGGTTTTTAAACTCACTCCTAGTAGTAAAATTCAATATATTATTCATTATGTTGATCTCAATTGTTCTTGGCATCTTACACAAGTCTATTTAATCAAAGTCTCTCTCCAATTTCCCCATTTTAAAATTAGGGTTTTGTATAATATATTCTATTTTATATTTTAATGTCTCAATATTATCCTCTTATGAATCAAATTTATGTAATATATATTGATTCATACCCTTTAGTTCCCATTACGAATTGGGGGACTCATCCCTGGGTTTAATTTAAAAGGGATTTCATGTATGATTTTAGTAACTGGGGGCTGCAAGATTTTTAAGCATTCCTTATTATTTATATGAAAAATTGGGATGGATCTTATGTCCATGGTTATGGTTATTTAAAAAAAGGGATCATTTTTTTATCCTACGACATACCATGTAAAAATAACTTTTTCATTTGATTTTAAAGTCATGTAAAAAAATACAGTAGTATTTAGTGTGCCCAAAAATATCACACTAGATAAACTTTTCATTGAGGGTTTGATTTTGATTTTGACCTGAAATTTGATTAGAATTTAGGGTTTCCTTATGATTCATAAATGATTAAATGTTTTCATTAATTTTTCCAAGAATTTAATTTATTTACTACCCTAAAATATATTTACTATCTCCACTATATCTATACTTCTCCTATAATTTTTTTATTGTGAATTCGTAGAAGGAATACTTTATATTTATCTCAAATCTTCATAAGTTTTTTTTGTCTAATTTTGCATATCAAAATGGTCAAAAATCTACTAAATTAATGTTTTGAGACCCTATAAAATGATATGGGATCTAGTGATAGGGACACTACCACACCATGTACATAAATCATTCCAAGGATTCATGGAAATCCCCCTCTTACTTTTGACATAAACAATTGATTTTACTTCTTGTCTCACCCTTTAATCTAGTAGGATAAAATTTTAGGATGAATGAGTAATAAACTTATTCCAAATTTTCAAAAATACTCTCATATAATGCTATGAAAGTGTTTATATAATTTTCCATAGACAAAAAAATTATAGGTTTTAGCACATCCTAAATGAATCCTTGTGGTGGAAACTATTTAATTACATTTTAGATGTCCCTAATGAATTATAAAGAGTCCTCATTATGTATCCCTTAAAAAGATAGCATAAAATACAAGTATGACTATTTGATTTCACAAATTCTGTCAATCCCTATTAAAATAATGTCTGATGGGTTTCCTAAAAATTGAGTGATTTAACAATCCCTCATCCTAGGAATTTATATGCAATCTTACTTAGGATTTCATTGAAAATTTCATTCATTATCAATAGGGAGTCTCTTTATCTAGAATATATTTTCTATTTCTATTAACTTTTCACTAGTAATATATATAAGGTGTTTATGAAATTCATGTATCAACGTATTAATATTTCATAGTTGTTTTATTGTCTTCAAACAGAAAATAGATTTTAAATATATTCAATAAGAACATATAACATCTTTAATTCTTTATCTAACATATTTTTTGTTTTTTATTTGAATTTTTTATATTTTTTATTGGTTGAAAAAATCATTCCTTGTAAACAGTTCCAAGTTTTGAACTGGTCATTGGACAAGTTAGAATATTTATTTTTTAAATTTCCTACTAAGAATGGTATATGGTGAGTAGGTTTTTTCCCATTGGGAATGTAAATATTATTGTGACATAATGAAAAAATATAAAACTAAAAGAAAAAAACAACCCAAAAGAAATGAAAAGGTGGATGGTAGTAGATATTGATCAGAATATTTTGAAATATGATGAAATTGGAAACCAAAATGAAAATATTCTGTAAAACTATATCTAAATGTGTGAATTAAAAATAATTATAGTTGAAGAAGTAAAAATTATTACTAGGTTATGGGTAAATTTTAATATATATCATTAAAATTATATTCCTTCATTATTATGAATGAAAATCAATATAAACCCCAAAATTCAGAAAATTAAACCAATATCTACTATTGAGGGAGTTTGAATGAAAATTTTAAAAAACATTCAACTTTAAACTACTAAAATTACTCAAAAAGAAAAAATTGTAGTGTTATTAAACTAATATCAAACTATAATTTAGCCTTTTCATGTTACACTCAATGATTTGAAAACATAATTTCAGAAGGTTTTTAAAAATAATAGTTCTTAAACAAAAAAATATCATTCATGATAAATTTACATTAATTCTGGTTTAAATTGAAAATAAATACATCCTGATGAAAAACTAAGAGAGAAATAACCCAATAAAATTAATCAATAATAAATTAAAATAAAATGATATAACAAAATTATTACCCAAAATGAAATCTTATCCAAGAAACATTTTTTATAAGTAAAAAATATATATAATAATTATTGAAAACACTAAAAAATAAGATGTTAATTCCTTTTTGGGAAATATTTCAATCCAATATTTATTTTTCTATATATCCCCCACCACATCAACCAAAATATTCCTTGATGATATCCTTACAAATTTCTCTAAAGGTCCTCTTGTAAATATATAATTTATTTCTCGATCCCCATTTTTTAGAATCCCATAAAATTGATTAAAAATCATCTCCTTAATTTTTATTACACATGTTTGGTATTTGGTTCTAGGTCTTCACTTGACAATATTAACTATTATTTTCAATATATTCAATTTCTTGAATTCTAGAACACACATTACAAATTTATTCCTTTAAATCCTTTGGTCTGAATCTCAACCCGCATCTTTACTACATAGACAGAACTCAAACAGTGATTACAACTATCTTGAAATCGGGTTTTCAATAGGTTAGACTTTATTTCACCCACTCTTTAATTCCAAGACATTATAGATTGTTTCATTATTTATAAAAATGAAAAAATATCCTCTAAATATGATTTCACACAAATTTGATCATATTAACACCCCCAACCATAATCTTTTAACCACTATACTTGGTGTTGGATTATTCTTCATTGAGAGAATTAAAATTACTACAATAGAACTTCACTGGTTTAACCATCAAAACTAGTCTTTGAAATTAAATATTATTTATTTAAGTTATCTTCTTTGGTTTGGGATCGCCTTTTATAAATCTCAAAATCTATAAAACTTAATTATGGTTATCTTAAAGATCAAATTCTATGGTTTAGAAAATCATTGAGGAATTTCCTTAGGCACTTACAATAAAAACATATTTTTTCCCAAAACTGAAGAAACCAGTATCTAGAATAACGCTTTGTTATTTATTAATTGATTTCTTGTAATATAAAATAAAACCATTCAGAATTATCTATGCACCATATTTATCTTAAAATTGAATCTTCTTCTTAAATGAATTATTCATCAATGGTTCGTACATCAATAATCAGATCTCGGGTCTCTAGTTCAAATGTTGGCCTCAAATTCATCTACTCATCATCCTTGATGTGTATCTAGGGTTAAAACAACCCCCTATATTTATCATTAAACCCCTAACTTCCCTATTATTAATTTTTTCTCATCCTTGTCATGGATTTCCATCCAAAAAATTTGATATCCCTTTATTCATCATTAACTAGACTTGAAAATAATTCATCTTCAATAGTGATCAGGTTAGTGAATTTCTAACTGTCAATCATTTATAAATAGTCCTTAAAACCTCCATTATTAGACACTATAACTAAAATCATCCTCCTTGTAGAATATTGGGATCAATATTTCTTTTCGCATTCATCAAAACTTTGCAATTAATCATGATAAACCACAAACCCTTCAAAATTACTTCATTAGTGTTCACAAACATAATGATGGGAATTGATTCTTAAAGAAACAAAGATTTATCTTTCATAGATTAGGATGATTCCCAAAAAATATTTAGCAATAATAATTATTGAAATTGGACATTAATCAACTATACACTATTACTTTCAAATCAAATGTTTATTCTTCATTAACTCATGTTAAATTCAACCTTAATTATGAATTGAGCCACTTAATAAATCATATGTTTCTCTTATTTTCAAATAGAAGTTTCTAAATTTGAATCATATATATCTAAAAGTTTCTTTAATGAATCATATAATATGCCTCTTAATTAAGAATTTGATCGTGCTGAAGAATTTTAAATCTAAGAAATCCATGTTCACTCATACACTTGTGAAAAATAGAAAAACCCTTGTGAAAATTTTCAATTGAAAATAAAAAATAAACATAAAACATACTTGAGCAATAAAATTTCAAATTTAAAAATTAAAATTAATAAATTATTCTAGAAAATTATATTTTAAATAAAAAAAAGATTTGGAAATATTATTTCAACGTTAAAAAAACCATTTAGAAAGAACCTCTAAAACATCATTTAAGTGATATAATTACAAAATTGGCAAATATTTTCAATCATAAAATATATATATGAAAATTAAATAAAATATCATGGAATTGGTTTATCATAAAAGTGATGAATTTGAAACAATTATTCAAATATTAGATGTTTTAAAACAAACTAAATAAAATTAATTATTTTTTAAATTAGACCACATTTTGTATAATGTTTTTTTAAAATATGTTTAAAAATATTTGTAAAACTAGTATTAAAATAAATCCACATCATTGAATAATATTTTTCAAGGTTATAAAAAAACATGGGCTTCCTTCTACCCTAGTCCTTTTATATCTTACGGTTCCAGTTATGTTTTCAGAATACAACCCCTCATATAAGCAATATATATCACTCACTTCAAGTCTCATTTTTCTTTATTTGTCCTCTCTCTATAAGTATACTCTTCTGGTTTCATGTTTTAGTAGTTTCTCTAATTTTTTTTACTTTCCAATTCTTCATTATTTTTCATCTTTTAGTTTTTATGTTTTTCTTAGGTGCGGTTTTTTTATTCATAGTTGGGTTCATAAGTGAATTCATCTTATTATTCCATATTGGACATTCCTGAAATTTTTTTCCCTATAGTTGGTCTTCATGGTGGTCCATAGTGTAGCACCTTGAACCGGCTCACTCTAAAAAGTAACCAAACCAATTTTCCAGGTTATCTTTGGCTCACCTCCCCACATAAAAAAAGCTTCCATATAGTATTGGGGGTATATAGAGGAACCATGGAGATAATATAATCCCTTTATAAAAGTTCACACTTATAAATAAATAACTATAGATCATTAAAAAATAAAAATATCAATTAATGTATATAGAATATTTAATAAACTAACCATTCTTTAACAAATGAAAATTATTGTCATAAAAACATACATGACAAATCACCAACTATGATCATCACATATAGAGATAAAATAATAAAAAAATGTAATATATTCTTCATTGCATCACTGATCCAAGCCACAACCTATCCTCATGTCCTACTTCAGCTAATATAGCATGAACATGAAAACTCGGTCCTCATTCTAACCTAAACCTATAACCATGTGAAGGATGCTCAGATACACCAATGAAATACAGACCCAAGAAGGGTGTCAGTAAATAACTTAGTAGGTAACCAGCAATGTGTTCCCATACTCTATTAGAAATATAGTAAAATGTTCATGTGACATTATTATAATAAATGAATAAACCACCAAGAAAAAATAAAACCAAATACAATACCAACTTCGGTTCTATGAAAAAATTTAACTTGTCATTTCATGATGACTGTTCTAACCAGTATGTCATAACATCCCAAATGAGTATACATAGAACTATATTCATTGGTGATAACCATCAATCCTTAAGTACAAGACCCCAATCAACCACCCAAACCTTCACCAGTGTTGGGGTTTCTTTGAGAGTAAGAATCACCTTCGGGGAACCTCTATCCATTCTATAGGAATCCCTTTCACACATTTACATTATAATAAGTAATGGAGCCTAGGTAATCCATAGGCATCCCTAATCCTCAATCCCTTAGGCTGAACCCCAAAGTATTATATGGGAATTCAACACTGTTTGGACAATATATTATTCATATAAGGGGGGGCCTTAGGAATTTCTATAAGTCCCAAAATTACTAATAACTAGGAAGCACATGCATTCAAATAGGATCCCATCCATGGATACCATGTTCAGTCTCTTGGGAATCCAATATCTCATGGATCCTCGACTAATCCATCGATATTTCATTCACTCAATCCTAGATGGGTATTTGAGGTCTTGATCAAAGTTAACCAATTTTCACCCTTAGGATCTACAATATCCCTAGTCAAGTATATATTCCCAACCAAATTATCATACTACAATTTAAATCCAATGAATTGCAATAATTTTCAATGTCCTACTAGTATCTCCATATTAATCCATACACTAAGTTATTCAAAATGGAATCACAAGGTTTGAGAAATCCCTAAAGTCATAGGGATTCTTGTATATGTCGCCATATATGCTCTGATTCTAGATCCGAGATACCACCTCTATAAATCAACTACTGTATCAACCAAATAACTAGATTCTAGTAGATATAGGAATCCACTCTTAATATACCATAAGATTGGATCCCAGACATAATGGGCATGTCATGGCCTTATCCATGTAAATAAATGATTGAAAGTAATCCCTAGAAATCATATCACTGTCATCCCAAATGAAAAATTTGCAAGTATCTCTGGAAATCACATAACATGTCAAAAATAAATTAACATCATAACTAGGGTAATTGAATGCCAAAGCCCATCCTCATCATCGCATCTCCCTTGGGTCTTAAAAGATAGTTTAGGCTCTAGGCCCCATCTTTAACCATCTATACATATATTCACATACACCTTCCTAGGGTCATTTATCAAAGGGCCACCGAAAGTGTTCCCCTGGATAATTACTATAATAAATATATCCCTATTAAGATCCTCATACACAACCAGTATGTTGGGATAACACTCCATATTTGGAGGAAGTCCTATCCCTCAGCATCATCATGTTATATCCTAGCCTCACAAGCCTCAGGGTCATGAAACACTAGTTATAGTTTCAAGAGATGTAATAAGGCCAATCTCAGTGTCTCTGGTCACTCTTGACTGGTAAAATCTCCCTAACCCTAGACCACTTTGAATATGGTCCACCAATTTTGGAATGAAGCATGTCTCAAGGGTTCTATCCAATCATATTGGGGATTTTAATTTCAATTCATGCCACCTCCACCATGACCCTCTTGGAGATGCCTTAGTGTTTGTGTAAATTATGTGTCTATGTATTACCTATAAGTGGTTGAGGTATCAAACTATGGAATAAGACTATTGATTCCCAAGAACCTAGTACCATTTTTATTATGTTCTCAAACGATTTTAAAAATTAAATTTAACATAAAATATTTAAGTTAAATTAAATAATTTAGTAATATTGGGCCCACTGCATTATGGGTCAGGCTCCACATAGACATGAATATAACCATCATTCATAATACATAGGGAGTGTACCATGTCACTATACATTAAGAAGAATTTGTTTCCCTTTTTATTTTATATCCCATCAACTCTTGCCTAGTCTTTTCCAAGGCCATCTCAATTCCATAAGCCACTACCCATTAACCTGGGTACCCAACTCATATCAAGTAATCCCAAATAATTATATAGAAACAGTTATATTTAAACATACTATTTATTTAAAAATTATTTAATCATGGAAATCTCATTAGAAAGACTCATTATCCCTAAACCATGAAAACCCCACAAAAGGTCCAGAGCAGACCTCTTGCATCAACTCAGGAAAAATTCAAACCAACACTACCTACTCCGTTATGAAATAAATTTCTATTTAATGAAAAAACCTGAGAAAATACATGGGGTTATGTACCTTTAACAAAATTATGAGTGGTGATAGGCGAACATCGCTTCAGGATATCTTCTTCGAGTAATGCATAAAATCCCCATCAAAATTTTCCTATTTAAAAATTCATTGTTAAAATATTCATGCCGAATCTAAACCAAAACATTATCTAATAATAAGAAAGAAGCAGGAGAAAAGACTATAGGAGTAAGAAGGGATCGTACCATTCATCATCACTGAAATATTCAAATTATTCCATCCCAAAGCAAGGGATAAGAAGGGAGATTAATAGATGGGTGCCCTAGACATTCCCACCAATAGAGGAGGGAAAATTTCATTTCTCCCTTTAAACCCCAAAGGGGGGAATATAAAATTTCTCCCTTTAAAGACCATGGGCTAGCTAGTGGATCTAATATAGCTTTGGTTTCAAAATCCCAACGACCTCTCCTAGGTCTCCAATAAGCCCCCAAGACCAAATCTAATGCTCATAATAATATTAATAACATCCATTAAAGTAATTAAAACACAAATAATTTGATACGTAATCTTTGTTCATAAAAGGAACTATCACCCAAACATAAATTTTAAAATCCATCCAGAAAAATAATAATTTTTCCATACACATGGGGTTTTATAGTCTCCCCATCATTAAAATTATCATCTATTAGAAGAATAATAGAGTATTCTATCACTATTATTAACCTACATAGGTCTTAAACTCATGTCTGGACATCTGTGTTCTAGTCTTGGACACTTAATTTACATTGCATAAGAAATTTCATTATAAGTCATTGAACTCACCAAAACACAAGCCATCACTTAGACATGTCACCAAATATCAATATGATGCTTACCCAACCCCATCTATTTCAAGACACCTTGGTTTCTTCATCTATTTGATCATTCAATCTATAGTGATTTCTAGTATTGCCTTTAGCTCACTACGTCCAATTCCAATACCTTATCACTTCCTACCACTGTCATTTCCAATTAAATAATTCTCTATGTGGTCTAAACTATAACACCACTAGGATTTGTAAATAAATTTAATATTGATTGCATGAAAACACTATGTCTCCACAAAACACAATTTTGTTATAACCTAGCTAGTAAACAAAATTTTTCCACCTCTATGATTGGAATTTTGAAAAACTAACATACAAGGTTACGTTCAATAAGATACATAGAGTATGATAAGACAAAATAATTTTTTTGTGAATAGTGACATACCCTTATGAATAGTAATAGGAATAGTTACATGAAAGTTATGAAAAGTAAATAATATAATTATTTTATTATCCTAATGTGATAAGACAATGTGATCTTGATTAATTTTCTAAGGTGATATAAAATAAATTATAGTTTTAAAATTGTTATTTTTTGAATAAATTATGATTTTACATAAGAATTAAATAATTAATAATTAAGAAATTATTTAAAAATGTAGTTAATTTTTGAATTCTACAAGTAGAAAAAAATTTAGGGTGATTTTTTGGATTTTTCTAAAGTAAGAATAATTTTTTTTGAATAGTAAAATACAGTAATTTACCGTATATATACATTACAAGTTAAATTAACTATTCCTAGTATCATGGCTAATGTAAGCACACTAGGTTCGAACTCCCATGCACTTATCACTATTATGGGTCACAGTAATCAACATTATTGATTATATTTTGGGAAATAATAAAATAATGAATAAGATATTCACAAATCATCCCTCCCCTCTACTATAACCCCCCCCCCCCCCACTCCCTCTTCTCTTCACTCCTCTTAAGCCTTATGACTTGTCAAAATTCTGATAAAATAACCTCCCAAAATATTCCCCCACTTCCAACATACCTTTGACTCATAAAAAGACCTAATATCTCCCCTAAAGAGTCTCTCAAGGAAGATAGCATCAAGAGGTAAATTCCGCATTTCTTTTTTTTCAAGTTCCATTCTTTTTTTCTCTTTCCTCGCCTTATTTCATCCAAATGTTGTTATTATTCTAGTACCTTAAATGTACTGGAATTTTTTTGTGATAAAGTAATAATTCTAGTACCTTCTATTCTATAGTATATATGAAAACATTTTAAAGATTATTAATATAACTTTAAATAACTTATGATATTGTCCCCTAATATAGGCATACCCACTCAACCAATATCTCCCACTAACGATAAATCCCAAATAACCCCAAACACAAGAATTATATAGATAGAATTAAACTCCAAGATATATGAAAACAATTATATAGGTTATTCCTAGTACAATAAATAACCATTCCTATAGGGTAAATTTAGATTACATCACCATTTAATGATATTTATCTAGAAACCCATTATCACATGGTTTAGTTAAGTATAGTTTCATGCCACACTATATGAGAAAACATCATATAGTTTGTTTTTGAAACATTACGTAACCATGATTAAATACTAACAATTCACTATGGGCTTCTCACTAAGGCACCATATACATCATTGAAATACTATGTTCGCCTAAAGTCTCACACACCAAGGTACTAATACATTTTCATCAATAAGAATCTCACCATATATTCACATTACATTCAATTAGAAGAACATATACATATATATATATATATTGATCAAACTTGGTAAAATTATCCAATGTTATATATGAGAAAATATTGTATGGGCACTTTCTAACACTTAAAATATTTAAACCTATCATCCATGAAAAAAAACACACCAGCAGGTCCATACATGTTAAGTTAATCCTACATGTCAAATAATGATACATGTGATTCCTCCTTATAATATGTGATAATAGTCAAATCTAGAACTAAACTCTTACCAACAGATGAAGAGCCAAAAATTCATATGTAATCATAAACATAAAACATCATGTACTTCATATAAGGTGAAATCCTAAATAAAATGATACCATACCATACTGAGAACATCAATTTCATCCCTAGAAACCTAGTATTCCTACATGTGAAGGTGTTCATGATGCATCAAGCTGGTATCCACCACATCCTCTAAGAAATTTCAATACCTATGAGCTACAATATATCAAATAGTAAGGAAAAAATAAAATTATGATATGATACAACTTTTCAATTCCCTTCTCTAGTTCTCAATGTTTTGTAACTAGAAAGCGTGTCCTAAGACCTTAGTCATGCCTCACCATATGGAAGACACTACCAACATGTAGTAGAGGTCTATAGAGGCATCAGGGAGAGACTTTTCCCCATATATCTGAATGTGTATTCATAAAAGAAATAACATAACAAATGAGTAAGTATGAAATATAAATAAATAATATCATTCTATAACAAAATTAAATTTAGCACACAAAATCGAATGGTCATCCTCTCATAATGGTAAATACATTGAGGATCCATAAATTAAACATCACTATTAATTGAATATCTAATCCATCCTACTCAATAAATAAAACTTGACCATCATACAAACATATAACCAAGTGAAGGATGATAATGTACCATAATAAAATTAAGGAATGAGTAAGGTGTGAGTATGCAATGTAACACAGAACCACCAACTTGTTCTCATACTCTGATAACAATTTTGTGATATGTGTATGTTATATGATCAAAATAAGTGAATTAAGTTTTGAATGAAAATAATTAAACCCAACCACAAAACCAATTTTATCTCGATGATCGAATATCTATAATCATGTCATGATGACCATGATACCTTGTATAACACAAACACCACAAGTTCATACACATATAACATTTTTCATTTCCAATAACCATAGTTGGTCCTCATGTCCTATATCCTGATTGAACATACCTACTAAGAATAATGAAAGAGTTTTTCTATGCATGAGAATATTTTTAATTGAATAATTGTTTATTCCCTAAGGATGATTTGTTTTTGTCTCTATCATAATGAGTATAATAACCTATTAAAACACTATATATCCCTCATAATCAATCCCTTGTGTTAAACCCCATGGTTGGAACTAGGAGTTCATCATTCTTAGGATGTCGTCTAATTACTATTAGGGGTGGGATCTAAGAAATATAATTTATCCGGTTAGAAATAATTTTGTGGTGGCCAAGTAATCAAATATAATACCCTATAAATATCCTATAGTTATTCTCCTAGGCTTCCAATTTCTCATACCTCCCCGGTTGAACCATCACTTGTGCATCCACCAAATCATATAGGGGTATCCTTTTGACTGACTGAAGGGAACAAATAGTCACCCTTAGGATGTCCAGAATCCATTATTATAGATATAAATCCACCTATCACCTGATACCACCATTAAAATTCTGGTCATTGTATACATTCACAATGGTCAACACATATCTCAATTAAAATACTGACATTCAATAATTTAAAATGGTCTCACAAGTTCATAAGAATCCTTATCATCTTGAGCAGTCTTCTATGTGTGTCCACACATGCTCCGATGAAAGATCCTAGGTAACATATCTAGGTATCCACCCATGTATCTACCAAACCACTAGACTCTAACTGATCAACGCACATGCCCCAAAAATATCATGATATTGTGTCCAAAATAGACATGGAATCATAGGGATTTGTCCTTGTAAATAGGTGATTCCTAGTAATCCCAGGAAATCATATCAGTAATGGGACCAAAGGATGATTCCCAAAAATTCGTGGCAATAACATACCATATCAACAATAAAATACCAACATATCTAATTTGGTCAAATACCTAAGGTCATCCTCATCACCACATCCCCCTTTGGTCTTATAATTAGGTTCAAACTCTAGGATCTCTAGTCACAATCACATAAACATTATTAAGTAAATTTATCAATGGGGAACCCATAGGGGTCCCCTTTATCATTAAAAAATTTAAGGAATCCCATTCAGGATCCTGATTCATAATTGGTTTGTCAATCTGTCACTTATTTCTAGGAGGAAATATCATCCCCCTGCATCATTAATTCATTTAAGGGCCTTAAGGACCTCCATGGAATGCCAAACTAGATACTACTTCAAGAGATTCAATAAGGCCTGCATTTATGTCTTAGATCACTCCAAACTAGTCCACTCACCCAAATCCAGGTACACATTGTGTATGATCTGTCCACCTATAACTAATACATATCTCTAGTGTCCTCACTTAGCCAACCAAGGTGATCCATCTAAAGTCACTCCACAACCCTCTCATGGTGGTTCCCTAACATCTTGGTAAAGTCTTAGTATGATCCTCAACCATCAGAAATTGAGGAACTAAACTAGTTTAAGAGGTTTATAAACTCCCAATCATGTTTTCTCTTTATTATAGAGTGCTCATATTGATTTAATAATTTAAAAAAAATTAAACTATTTGAATTTAATTAAATAATTCTGTGATAATGGGTCCACCACCTTCAAGCAAGTCCACACACAATCAAATGTATGAACAACATTAATTATATATAAGGATTTCACTATGAACACCTTTTTTATGACTAATATATTTCCCTATTAATTTCATATCCATGAAACTCCCACCTTGGTCCCTCCAATATCATCCAATACCCTCTTAATATCACAGGCCACTGGCCACGCTCTTAGGTGCTGAACTAATGAAAATAGATCACACATCATTATTTATAAACAATTATAATTAAATATACCATTTATTTGAAAATTTCATATTCATTAAAATCTCATCAAAAAGCCTCATCGCAGTAGAATTATGACCAACAACACATGGGAGGACCACAGAAGACCCTCGACAGCAACACAAGAAAAATCTAGAACCAACACTTCTAATTTTTTCATTAAAGAATTTTAGATTTAAATAAAAATCCACATCGTGGTATACATTTGATTAAATAAGGATTGGTTCCAAGAAGACATCCTATTTGAAGGATATATGAAAGACACTCTAAAATTGGTAAATTTTACAATTCTTCAGTGAAATTTCCATTTTTGATCAAAAATAAAACATTATTGTATATGGTAAAATGAGGAGGAAGATATATAAAAGGAGTTATAGGGTCCCTTACATTGTGTCATAACTAAAATTAACTAACCAAGGGAGAATATTGGGGGGTTCTCCGGTTTCATGCACTAATAGATGATGAGAAATGGGTTGTACCATTTAATTACTTATCAAGAAATATTTTTAAATTAATCCCTTTAAAGTCCAGTGTCTAGAAAGTGGATCTTCTATAGGTATCTTTTATTTAGCCACCCAACCACTTCCAATGCTCCTATAAGAAATAAAGACCCCTTTTGATCTTTATATAAAGTCTAAAAACATCCTTTGAATGAGATTAAACTCATATAATTTTATTTTGAATCTTGATTCTCAAAAAGACATATCAACCAAAATAAAAATTCCAAAAAACTATCCAATAATTCTAAAATACATCCATGAAATGGGTTTTTACACATATAGTATTTTTAGAGTTGAAGGTGGATGTGTCATTATGGTGACTTTTATTACACTATTGGTTTTTATCTTTTGGTGTTTCTTTATTTTTTTAAGGGGTCCCTTCTTTATCATACTTTTCTTATCTTCCTTTGAAAACCTTCTCTCCAAAATATATGTTAGACTTTAATGTTGTGGATAATTTTGTTTTGAGATAGTTATAGAATACCCTAATTTAGTAATCAAATTTATACATTATTACATTTTAATAAGATATTATGGACCACATCAGCAAGGATCAATTAGTTTAGTAGTCTTGAATAACTTGATACAAACATAATTCCCATATTATATTGGAAATATAAAAAACAAAGCATTATAAACATTCTATAAACCTTGATATTATTTATAATATACTTATTCATATATTGGTACAATGAAAACATATAAGGGGTGAGTTGAGATTCTCAATAAGGGTTATAAACAATAAAACCTGTCGCGGATAAATTGGGAACTATTAATATGCAAAGGTAAATAACTAAAAACACATTCCATTTAGTCAATATATTTAGAAAAAAATGTATTAATGTATTATCACAATGAAGTAATATCATTGATAATAATAAAATAACTATCAATGAATTAAATTATTAATATTATATGTCATGATTTGAGACATCATTATATATTTACCATCAAGGCCTGGTGACGAAAAAATTAATTTATTCGTGGGTATAGCAAAAAAACACATTTAATATGTTTATACAACTATATTGTCTGATGAAATTTTTTGATCCATATAAGGGATATCTATAAAAGGGACCCTAGAATCTCTACATTTATAATGAATTCCTCTTATATTAAATAATAAATTCAATTAAAAAACATTATTCCATATCAATAAATATTTTTTATGTGTAATGGATACAAAATATTAATATTTCCTCAGTCAATTAGAAAACTTTCATAGTAAAAACTGTTATATAGAAATGTTAAATAGTTTAAGAAATCATCATATACATGATATAATGAATATTTTAATTTAAGAGAAATATATTTTCTAATTACAAATGACCTTCATGAAGTGAATATTTCAAGAATAATTTAATAAAAAAATTAATAATTGAGATTATATGACCATCAATTCATTATAAATACTATTTTTGTAATATGTTTATGTATTATAGAGAATAAATAAAAATGAAAGTGAAATATTAAAATATGTTTTCATTAAAGAATTTATCGTGGTGGGAAAGTATCTTAACATTGTATACATTAAAAAGAAATAGTATTTTTATATTTTATAAAAAATGTTGAAAATCACCCTTTCAGAAAAAGTTTGAATGATTCCTTTAAAAAATTTAACAATTAAAGTATAAGATAAAATGTAACTAGTAAAACATTTTAAGGGATAAAAATAGTATTATAAAATAATTTCTAAAAATATGTACAAAGAAGAAAAATATACCCGATCAAAAGTGAAATAAGATCTTATTTTATTTTAAAATTTTCATTGATTTATTAAATCCCAAAAGAGAGTAAAATATGGATTAAAACGTGGAAACTCCATATATATATATAGGCTAATAAAATAGATTAATTTATAAAGGATACATTATAACATTCCATCAATGAAAATAAGAGTAATCGCCTAAAAATGATATTGTAAAATAAACTCTTCCTTATTTGGATATTTTAAATTATATACTAGTGTATTTTTAAACTTGAACTATAAATTTAATCCTCATGAATAAATATATATTAATTTAAATTATTTAAAAGTAGTATCATATACACAACATAAAAATAAATAGTTTCATAATATAAATATGTCTCAATGGAGTGTAAATTGAGATGAAAACTTTTAAATCAAGTTCAGCATTCTATCTAAGTTATTTTAAACTCATACATAGTAAATTTATATTTATTATACCAATATATAAAACATATACCAATATATAATCTCATATATGATCAATTAGTAACATTTTACCACCCATGTATTAATAATTCATTATTAAATCTTCTTTTTGGGTCTATGTTATTTCATTTATCACGTAAGTTTCGGTTGGGTAGTGTTGGTATTTCATCTTTATCATGGTTACATAGTCTACATAATTTTAATAATGAATAAAATGACATATATATTCATTATATACATATTTGTTATCATTTTTTATGGTTGGATATAGAAAAATGAATTACATAGTTCATAGAGATGGTAGGTCATATGTATACATGAACGTTGTTTTCACTTTTCGAGGGATGGAATGAAATAAAGGAAAATATTATTTACCCTTTATATAATAATTATTATATCATATATCTCATTTATATTTATTAAATATATCTGTATTATTATCCATTTAAAACAAAAATAATAAATGAATCACATCGCTTCATAGAGGTGGTAGTATACACGTATGCACAAGCGATGTTATCATTTTCCAATGGATAGAATGGTTAGAATAAATATATGAAATTAAAATTATATAATAATAATTATATTAAAAATATAATTTATAAATACTAAACCCATCCTAAAAAATCATGAATGATGGTTATTTAAATAAATTATACCCTACGTGGAAGCGGTAGTCTACACATACGCAGAAGAGATACATTCACTTCCCATTTGATGGAAAAGAAGAAGGATAATAGTGGTTAAATAATCATAATAATATTAAAGTATATTTATGATACTTAATTAATTATTTAATAATTAATACCATATATTTATAAATGGTATAAGAATAAAAAAATTTATATAGGTAGGGTAGGTTGATTACCTCTTCTTCAGTAGGCCTCAATTACATATATCATTAATAAACCTTGGAATTGTCTTTTAAAAATACCAACACCTATAATTCATGGATAGGTGATTTTATAGGAGAATTTGGTAGGGTCTGGTCGAGATATATGGCTGAAAGCAGTGTAAAGAATTTAGAATAGCGGTGTCCTTTTATATAGGGGGAGAGGACACACTTGGGATTTTGTAAACGATAAATTTTTAAAAATATCATACTCAATAAAAATACTTAAAACGGATATATTTTCAACAAAGGTACAATATAAGGTATAAATATATCAATATAATAGGATTTATGCTAGCTTAATTATAAAACTTACCCTTATATCATGGAATACCCACCCCCCCCCTCCAGGTAAACTTATTTTAACTTTAACAACCATAACAAATTTTTACTATTTTTACTATTCATTATGACTAAAAAATAAGTTGGATTTAGGAACTAATATCAATCATGAAGACTCTAATTGTTTAATCAATTTTATAAAATTCAATTCAAAGAAGTGGCAGAATTTAATTTAAAATTATACCCACAAATAGTGGTGGAAATTCATTTTTCATAAAAAATATTTCATAAGTATAAAATTTTTATTTCAAATTCCAAAATAAAATTAATTCATATGACCTTAATTGTATTATTTTTATTATAAATTAAATAATTTTACATTGAAATAATTTCAAAACAAAATTTATCTTTTAAAATGATTAAAATGAAAAGATTTTTTTTAATAAAAATCAATATTTTCTTATGACACCCTGATATTTTTCAAAAAAAAATATTTCCCATTAAATAAATTTATTTTCTAGATAGTATCCATTACACGTAACACTAAGTTTAAACAAACCATAATATACTATTAAAATATTATTATGTGACCGTTATCAATTGACCATCAAATTTGGGGGCATGGATAACACTAAATAAATTATGAAAAATATTTGTTCTAAATATTTATAAAATAAATTCATTGGTTATCAAATTATTTTAATTGAATGTAAAAATTATATGAAAGTAAAAGTGATGTTTTATTGAAACAATTATTGTTATGTGTGTAAAGTATTTTTGTATTAATAAATTATATTAATATCTATTGGTGAATGATTATTGCTAAATTTTTATATATTATATCTAATCAAATGTTTTAAAATTCATTTAATATTTTTCTAGGCATGGTAAAAGAATAAAACAAGATTTATATTTAAAAAAATGTATTTTTTTCTACAAACCAGTTTTCATTGTGCTTTAAACAATTATTTTGAAATTAATTCCTAGAACTTATAGGTATTGAATTTGAAAAAATTTATTCTATTTTTAGAATCAAAATTTTCAAAAATTTTAAATATTACCCATTTTTGTTTTCTGAGTTTAATAGTGATCTGGGTAAATTTTATCACCTCGGTAAAGGGTAAATTCGGTTAATCTAGGTTGAAAATAAGTGATAAGGATATAATTATTCATCCAAATTACTATTGGATGATTTTATTTAAAAATTATCACCTTATAATCTAATTTTATTATTTAATGGACACTTATCCAAGAAAATGGTCAATATATTATTTAAATAAAAGAGAATTACAAAATGTCACTCTCTTGGTTTTAAACATCTATCATGAGTGAAAATAGAGAATCAAGAAATATATTAAAGAGTAAAAATGTCTATTATAATAATAATAAATTTATTTTAATTATTTTAATTTATTTACTATTTATTTATAATTTTTAGGTATTATATAAATACCTTAAAGTCTTACACAATAACAATACAATATTTATTCAATCAAAAGAAAAATAAAATAAATTATTTTAGAAATATTAAAAGTTATATAATTTAATAGATTTAATGTGTTCCATGAATTTTATAGATTAGTATTACATATTATTATTGATTTAAAATAATATATTTAAATTAAAACTTTTTAGTTATGCCTTTTATGTCAAATTAAATAAATAATGTCAAAATATACATTAATAATATTTTATCAAAATAACATTTTATTAAATTATTTATTATTAATAAAAATATTAAAAAATGAAAATTATGATATAATATGACCTAATTTTTCATAAATTTTCTATTTATGAGTCAATTGTCAGCATATATGTAAAATTATTACACTTTATGGGTGAAAAGGATGTTGTTACGGTTAAGGTTTAAATTGGTTAAACAAGTGGTAAATCAAAAATATAAGGTTTAAAATGACACTAAAACCTATAAAAAATATTTTATTATGGTATTACAGATAAATATGATATTATATTAAAATAAAAATACTTTTGGAGGAATTTTATCAATATAATTACTTAATTATAATTTAATCATTTATTAGACTCCAAAATTTCCCTTCACTTTAATTATAAATGGGAACTAACTACATCACTTATTTACAAAACATTGAGACGTATAGATTGACCATCTCCTAAAAAATATGTATTATACTTAATTATTCAAATTTTACAAGATTTTTTCTTCCATAAATACCAACCCTATGATCCAAAAGAGGATATTTAAATGAGTTATTTCAAATAAGAGGTAATCACCTTAATCAGTAACATTATTTTTAATTATTATTTACCTTCTATAAATCCATTGCATTTATAAAAAAATAATAAATTATGTATAATAAATAAATTTAAATGTTATTATTATTATTAATTCAACATTATTCACCATATTTCACATCAAATGGGAAGTGAAATTATTGCTCGTTTTTTGCATATTGCCTACCCTATACATGAAGCGATAGAAATCATTTTCCATCACCATATTTACTAGATGGTTTTTATGATGGGTTTAAAGTTTATATTTGATATTCATGAAGTAACTATACTTCTATAATCATAATATGAAATATATCTTTTTACCATCCAAATAGTTGGAACACAATAACATCGATCTTGTGTACGTGTTGACTACCACCTCCACAATGAAATGTGATTTGTATTTCATTTAAATAATAATTATTTGGTAGTAAGGAGGGATTTAATGAATTTATATGATATATTTTATAATAATTTTCCTATAAATGGGATTTATTATTTAACTCTCTTTCGTTTCATCCATTGAAAAATGAAAACGGTGTTCGCGTGTACGTACGACCTATCGGCTCCATTAGTTGTGTAATTCATTTTTCTATATATAATTTTTTTTGAAATATTATAAATATATATATAATAAATATATATTATGTTAATAACCTTATTAAAACTCATTAAATTATGGAACCATGATTAATGTATAATGTTCAGGACTATCGAA